>OY978028.1:9577751-10854968 GCA_963854515.1 Pandemis heparana
TACTTCTTCTTCGCTTGCGCTATTAGTAGGTGCATAGGCTTGTATTATTGATACGGCAACTTCGTCAAACTTTAGTTGCAGTAAGGCCACTCGTTCTGATATACCGTCAAAGTTTGTGATATTTGTTTTAAGATTTTTCTTAATCATGAATCCTACTCCATGGAGTCCAGGTGTTTCCCCTTTATAGCAGAGTATGTGGTCGGGGTGTTCTTCTATTTCACATCCTTTCCTTCTGACCTCTGAAAGTCCTATTATGTCATAGTCTACATTTTCTAGGGCATGGCATAGTTCTATGTGACGTTCCACTGATGACATAGATCTCACATTGTAGGTGCATATTTTTAATATCTGCTTGTTGTTGGCTTGAGAGAGAGTGTTTAGTGTGGCGATGGATATTTGTTTGTTTGTTTCTTGACATATAGTTGGAGGGTGTTGGTCTAAAGTCCCACGGTGACCAGCCGGCTTGGGACTTGTTTTCTTTGATCCGTTATGATAGCCTTTGTCGTCGTTTTTTGTCTTCCGGGTATCTGCGTTTATTGGTTGCTATGTTTCCGTTTCGCTCTCGCTAGTCGGGCATGGTGTTTGATCGCTCCTCGCGTTAGTCTTGCGTACTTTTTTTCGACTAATACCTACTTCGCTGAAATGGTTTGTTGGGGTCTTTGGTGAGTCTGAAGGTGTGCGCTTCCTTTTATCTTTATTGGGCTCCTTAATAATAAGTTTGTCGTACTTTAATATCGCAGTTTTCCCTTTCGCAATCTCCTCTTGTTGCTTTTCCTTCAGTTCTTTCCTCACAATCAGGATATCCTTCGGGTAATCGTCAGTGGCATATATGTTCTTAGGAAATTTTTTATTGTTTTTTAGGACTTCAATTTTTCTCCAATTTAGAGTTACAGAGACAGATATGGGCCGGATCTTTCCTTCTTTCCTCATTCCAAGTCTTCGTACTTGACTAATTTCCCATTTGTCCCAGGTCTCCAAATTAGCACTTTGACTTACTTTGTTTAATGTAGTTAAAACGGTTTCTAGAAGTTCCGTATTGCTATTTTCGCTGTCTTCTAGGCCATGGATTAAGAAGTTTTTGGATCGTGCTTGCCTTTCCAAGGTTTTGATCTTTTCTTTCAATTCTTGATTTTCTTGCTTTTTTTTCACTTCCGGTTGTCAAAGAGTAAACACGTACTTACGTCGCCGAATCACATTTATATTCACAACATCAAAGGGAACTAACGAATCAGTGTCAAAACAGTGGAAAACAAAGTTAAGCGTATAAAAGTGACTGTAAAGTGAAGTTTCGCTAAATGGTGTGGAAATAACAACATAAAAACTTGAATTCGATAACGCTTGGAAGAACTATTTTCACATTGAGGGTAGACGGTCGGATCATCTAATTCGAATTTTTGATACCTACCCGCACAAACTGCCTGAAGTACAGCTGTCATTTGCTGTTCTATTGCCAGTCTAAATAAAAATAAAATCTGCGTTTCGTTTAATCATTAAGTTGGGCCTCATCAATTAATTGGAAAAATGGAAGAACAATTTGAAGCATATTTTGGCAAAATCAAAATCGAAATGGAAAAACAAACGGAGCAAATATTAAGCCAAATGGAAGAGAAGCTAACACCCGTGTCCCATGAAATTAAAATCTTAAATAAATGGTTATTATTATTTATTACCTATTATTATTATTAGTTACTAGCTGTTGCCAGCGACTTCGTCTGCAAAGAATTCGTTTATGGCTAGTTCCGCGGGAAGTACGCAATTTTCCGGGATAAAAAGTAGCCTATGTGCTATTCCAGACTTTTCGCTATCTATGTGCCAAATTTCATCCAGATCCGTTGGGCCGTTCTGGCGTGATTGAGTAACAAACAAACAAACATCCATCCATCCATCCATCCATACTTTCGCATTTATAATATTAGTAAGATTTAATGGGGATTACAGGAACGCTGCCGTATTTGACATTTTCGATCCCTATACGAATATATTTCTTACATCATGCATGAGCCTGAAAAGTCATCGTAATGCGTGTGTAGGAACGGAAACGGGACCTCTATGTAATAAAATTGTTGGACACCTAATTCGTTCTTTTTAGTCCGACGTTAACGAGGACATTAGACAGATTCAGATGTCCAGTAAGGAAATCGCGATTAGGACGAGATAAAACCAGAGGACCGTCTAAAATAACAACTAATCTTACTAATATTATAAATGTGAAAGTATGGATGGATGGATGAATGGATGGATGGATGGATGGATGTTTGTTTGTTACTCAATCACGCCAGAACGGCCAAACGGATCTGGATGAAATTCGGCACATAGATAGAGAAAAGTCTGGAATAGCAGATAGGGGAAAATTGCGTAGTTGCCACGGGATAGCGATAAACGAATTCTTTGCAGACGAAGTCGCTGGCAACAGCTAGTAATATTATAAATGCGAAAGTTTGTGAGTGACGATGTGCGATGTGACGATACTGACGATGTGAGTGTGTATGTTTGTTCCTTCTTCACGCTAAAGCGACTGGACGGATTTGGATAAAATTTGGAACGAAGATAGCTGGTACCCTAGATTAAAACATAGGCTACTTATTATCCCGGATAATTGTATAGTTCCCGCGGGATAGCCATAAACATACCAATTGCTAATTCTACGCGGACGAAGTCGCGGGCAGAAGCTAGTAGGTAATAAGTACTATAAGTAGCCTTAGAATTGTCCCACGATAACTCTACATAAGATATTAATTGGCAACCCAGAAAAATCACGCTTCGGTAACACTTTATTCATGTCACTCAAAAAAAAATGACTTATTGGAATTTCGTGAATATTTTTGTCGAGATTTTTCAGTATTGCCATGAACAACCTTTCGATTTCTATATACTGTTGTCAATTCATTGCAGCGCTGTTGTGGGTTGACTCTACTTACGATAGAACTAGCAATGATCAAACTGACGTTAGGAATCCCTGAAGTTAGGAAGTAACTACCTACTCAAAATATGAACACAAAATATTTACCTTGCTACTCCGCTACTTACGTGCAAGATAACCAAGCTTGTACGAAATGTATACGTTTTGCATGCAAGCCCTCCCTCCACTAATGCCACACAAAACGCACACCAATCCAAGCGGAGCAGCAAGTAGCGGAGTAGCAAGGTAAATATTTTGTGTTCATTGAAATGGACCTCCGCAAAGTAACGCCTGATTCAATAAAATACTCAAAATATGTTTATCAGTGTTTACGAGTAAAATCCGTAGAGACTCCTAGCCTAGTCGTAGTCCGTAGGAGTAAATCGTTCCGTGATCAAATTGGGGACGTTTTGGAAAAAGGCCAGGTCAAGAGTAGGTACAATACAATACAAATACTCTGTATTGAACACCACAAATCAGTACAAAACAATACAGAAACAAAGAACGATCTCTTCCAGACAACCAATAAGTCAGAGAAATAAGTTGGAGACAGTTTGAGTAGGTGGCGGAAACAAAAAGCCAGGAGAGACGCAGGCTAAATAAATAAAACAAAATAACACATACATACACATATAACAGTACTAGCTGTTGCCAGCGACTTCGTCTGCAAAGAATTCGTTTATCGCTATCCCGCGGGAACTACGCAATTTTCCGGGATAAAAAGTAGCCTATGTGCTATTCCAGACTTTTCTCTATCTATGTGCCGAATTTCATCCAGATCCGTTGGGCCGTTCTGGCGTGATTGAGTAACAAACAAACATCCATCCATCCATACTTTCGCATTTATAATATTAGTTAGATTGTAGTTATAATACTTAAGAGAACAACAACAAGACACAACAAGAGTACCCGAAACCGACGAGCATGTATGAAGAGATTGATGAATGTGGATGAAGCGAAAGAGGTATGTCAGGATCGTAGCAAGTGGAACAAAGTAGTCTCTGCCTACCCCTGTGGGAAAGAGGCGTGACGATATGTATGTGTATGTATGTATGTAGGAGTAAAATTTTCCACTATTTTACATTACCTGTCTTATTATTAATATTAAGATAGTTATCAAAAGTATTCAACTCTTTTAATTTATAGTTCTGTGATATTACCACGGGCATATCCTACTAATATTATAAATGCGAAAGTTTGTGAGGATGGATGTGACGATGTGAGTGTGTATGTTTTTTCCTTCTTCACGCTGAAACGACTGGACGGATTTCGATGAATTATGGAAAGGAGTGGTACCCTAGAATAGCACATAGGCTACTTTTTATCCCGGATAATTGCATAGTTCCCACGGGATAGCGATAAACATGTCAAAGGTCGTAGTAGCCTAATGTACCTAAGTCTAATTTTACGCGGACGAAGTCGCGGGCAAAAGCTAGTTTATAGTTAAATATCATAAAGAGTCAAATTATGCTTTTACTAGATCTCAAAAGTAGTCAGTTCATTTTTGAAATGCTTATATTTTTAGAGCTTCAAGCATAAAATAACTGACTTGTGCCGTTGGTTAGCGAAATATATGTATTAAAGTTTATAGGTTTTTCATCTCTCATACTCTGAAAGTAGGTCATTGATTATCTGGATATAGGGTTGAAAGTGACTCATCGCGACCCTCGGGTTGAAAGTATTTTTTTTTTCTAGCTAATCCAAATGAGGTACATGGCAATGGAAATACGTATTCAGCCATGTAATCCATGTTTTATATAAACATCTATACAAATAGTTCCTTTTTAATTGTACAAGGCTAAATAATCTTAAAATAACATTCCCGCTATAAATAAGCTTATGCAAGCGTACCTATATAACGAGAATTAGAAATTATTACGTTCGGTATTTTTTTAGCTTGAAATATTTAAGTCGACAATTGATTGATAGCGACCTCCGTGTCTTCAAGTTAAAAAAAAAACTAGCCGGCCGCCATTGGTGCGCAGAAGAAATGCGCAATGCGCGCAAATCGCGCAATAGAAAAAAGAGAGGGAAGAGAATAAACGTAACAAATATTAAATGCGACCATGCGACGTTAGTGAAATTTTAATTTCCTCATAATTCGAAATGAAAAGTAGAGTGTTCAACTCGGATGAAATTACCCATTTCACCCTCGAACTATTGGCGCCCTCACTTCGTTCGTGCGCCAGAAATATCTTAGGTGAAATGGGTATATTTCAACCCTTGTTTATCAATCTACTATTTCCTACTCCTGTACTATTATCTGTGATTTATGTTATCACGAACACCACTATAAGAACACTCATAATAAGACTTTGGATAAGTCTATATTGTCTATTCCCTCTAAAAGCACTTGTTGGCTTATGGCTCTAAAAGTGCTTCATCGTTACTCCGCCAGCCATAGACTGCCAGACCTAGGTAAAACTTTTACACGATCAACATTAAATTTACGATGAAAAGCCCTGCAGGGCTACCAACTTAACAAATTATTTAATTCATACGGTTTTTTATAAAACTAAAACTTTCTGAACTGAATGCATAGCTGCCAACATAACAAACAAGATATTTTAATAACGTCACTGGCAAGTTGGTAAACGTTTCGGCTAAATGCGCCAAGAAGGCAAGGCTATAATAGTAGATTGATAAACAAGGGTTGAAATATACCCATTTCACTTGAGATATTTCTGGTGCCCGAACGAAGTGAGGGCACCAATGGTTCGAGGGTGAAATGGGTAATTTCATCCGAGTTGAACACTCTACTTTTCATTTCGAATATGAGGAAATTAAAATTTCACTAACGTCGCATGGTCGCATTTAATATTTGTTACGTTTGTCATTCTCTTCCCGCTCTTTTTTCTATTGCGCGATTTGCGCGCATTGCGCATTTCTTCTGCGCACCAATGGCGGCCGGCTAGTTTTTTTTTAAACTTGCAGACACGGAGGTCGCTATCAATTAATTGTCGACTTAAATATTTCAAGCAAAAAAAATTACCGAACGTAATAATTTCTACTAATTCTCGTTGTATTACGCTTGCATAATAAGCTTATATATAGCGGGAATGTTATTTTAAGATCATTTTGCCTTTTACAATTAAAAAGGAACTATTAGTATAGATTATTATTTTAAACATAGATTACATGGCTGTATACGCATTTCCATTGCTATGTACCTCATTTGGATTAGCTAGAAAAAAAAAATACTTTCAACCCAAGGGTCGCGATGAGTCACTTTCAACCCTATATCCAGATAATCAATGAACCACTTTCAGAGTATGAGAGATGAAAAAAAAGTAAACGTTAATTAAAAACAAAGTTTACAATAAACAAACTTCCAATTTTGTCATTTGTCGTTTTCATGTTTCCCGCTCTTGTCTTGTTTGTTATTTGATTGCAATAGTTTATAGCAAAGTTTTGTAACGTATCATAAAAAAGCATCGATGAAAACGAAATTAAGTTAACACCGGAAGAAATATCCGCGGCGGCCCAGGAAGTGATGGAAAAATTGTTGCCTAATAAATCTCGGCAATGATAGGGCCTTCGAGAATTTCATGGCGAGGAACACTGGACTTCTTCATTTTTGGAGAACGTATTACTTTAATTTAGTAAGTAGGTGTCTACTTAGTCATAGAAAAAATATTGTATGCAACGTTGTATCAGCAAGTCAAAAAAAGCTACGCTCACATCGTAACCCACACCACTCGCCTTTTTTGACCCCTGTAATACAACTGTTGCATAAAATACTATTTTGTCTATCTCTGTGTCCGTCTTTACGTTTGTTTATACTCATGTTGAAATCTAATAGTAGGATTTTCAAGGAGCTGTCACATGTAGAATTTAGATAAGCCCGGATAAAAAAAAAAAACTTTTATAAAATAAGGGTGCGACCAAACCGCCGTGTATACGCAGTGACGCGACGTATGCGTCACGTTTTCTCACCGTTTCTTCATACATTTTGTTGCGATTCCGTAACGTCACCGTTTTTTAAGCGGCGGTGTGGTCGCACCTTAAAGTTGGATGTAGATATGTCAACATCATTATAATTAAAAAAAAGCCATGTGTGTGGGAGTGCCGGCAGAGTGAAAACAGCAGCTTAGATTCGATTTTAATGTTGTAACCTCCACGACGCTCAAGACGCATACCGTACTGGCAGCTAACAATAAAAAAACGTACCTATTTATACTGCTCAAAGACTCAACAAAAAAAAACACTTCAAAAATCAAACGCGATTCATTCGTATTTCAAAATAAGCTCTTAGAGGATCCTGATATCCTGGTACCTAAACTCTCCCTCCGTCTTACGTCTGACGCGAGTTTAACATTTTTACCCATCCCAAAAGCACTTAGCGCCGCTAAAGATGTTTTCTCTTCAAAAAGTTTATATTAATTTTCCTTCAGTGCACACGCAAATAAAGTCGTGGGTTTCAGCTAGCTATAGGTATTAACTATATGCTCCATGAGATTTAACATACAGGGTGTATCAGCTATAGAAGCTAAAAAATTGTCTGAAACACCCTGTATGTATATGCCATTCTTATCATGAAATATTGCACAATGATAGGTAATATCTATTTCTTGAATTTACGTAAGTATATCATGAGCAGACACCCAACGAGTGTCATCTTTGATCTACAGGATGCTAGAAAATCAGCAGGCTTATTGTCTAAATCGCTCGCAACCGCCATCGTGTTCATTTTGACAGTTCTAGTATGAATGTGACAGCTAGCTGATTCCGATGCCAATTGTCAGCCCATACATGAACTGTCAAAATGAACACGATGGCGATTGCGAGCGAGTTAGACAATAAGCCTACTGATGCGAATATTTTAAACATGGGCTTCACTGTAAATCAGCGTTGCTGCACTTTTGTGTGGCAACATATGCTGAGTGGAGACCCTTTTTCGGTGTCCTTCTGGACCATCACAAACTGTATTAGTAATAAGCAATATTTTTAGTTATAATTTTTATGGTGGTGGTCCCTTGGGAACGGAAATAAAATATTTTTCTTTCTTTCTAAAGATCGACTGTTTGCATCGTTGTTAGCGTTGTTAGTCAGTACTTACTCGTAATTAATTACAGTGTCTAATGCAAGGACGATTTTATTTCGACGGTAGAGGTAATTATTATTTTTGTATGGAACAAAAAAAAATACCACACAATACTTAAATAACTTATGTTTTTTATTGATTCTTAGGTTATTAATTACGTCAACCTCATCTTGTCAGCCGAAAAACGTCCACTGCTGGACATAGACCATTAAATACCATGAAAATACAGTGTTACAAAATACCCCGTAAAATATCAAAGCCAAAAATATTGTCAACCCTAGTAAACTGTCATCTCAGGAAACCATACTGGGGTTCTTAAATATCGTAAATGGACTTGCTATAAGGTCACATTTAACCTCCTTTCGGCTTTACGGGTAGTTTTGTAACACCCTGTATACGCACTTAACTTTCTAGTACGTTATGTATGTTGATAAAATAAAAAGTTATCTGACTACTCACGTGGTTAAAGAAAGATGACAGTCATGCATAATTGCATATATCCCATGAAGATTTGAGAGATTTTTTAGTCACCTTTTTAAAAATACAATACCTACATTTAAATGTCAAATATAAGTACTTAATTCACAAAAGGATCGTCAGTTGTAATAAAAAAGGAATAATGATAAAAATAATAGAAATTAAATTTAACAACAAAAATAAAACGAAATAAAATGTCAAGTAAGTAGATTCACAAAAAGATCGTCATGAGCACATAGAAAAGATAAAATAACAATAATTGAAATAAAACCAATAAAATTAAGATGTCAAATAATAAACAATCAAATAAAAAGTAATAAAATCTTTAACATATAAGTACAGTGACATATCCAACAGAAGTTTTTTTATATTAATATGTCATTTTTACGTCTTCAAGTAGAGTAGACAAGCATCCTCCTTCTTAGGCCACATTTTCGCTACCACCATAGCTCAAGCAAATAAGAATCCATTGTATGGGAAATCTGGCAAAATATATGGAGAACATTTATCTATTGGGATGGATACCTTATGGGGTAAAGTTAAAATTTATCAACTCTCCCCCCTCCTCCGGGGGGCGCGTCCCCCCACCACGCCCCCCGAAATGTCCCGAAACACGGTTTTTTGAAGTTTTTGAGAAAACTGTTCGCGATACAGAAAAAGTGTGTAGGAATGAAATAATGTACAATAAATTTACTATAAATCTACCATACACATAAAAGCGGTATCTCTTATGGTTTTGACGCAAGAAGACGCAGAAAATCATAATTTTTTGTTTTTTTACAATAAATTTTATTAAAACTTCAGTTTTCTCAGAAAATACTTATTTTACACCGAAAAAATGTATCACTTAAATAAACAATGGAATATTCCCTTTAAAAAGAGGTATAATTTATTTATATATTAGTTAAATTGACCATTTTATGATAGTTTAAATATTTAATTTGTCATGAACAATTTTTTTTACTTGAAGATTAGGTATGTTTAAAATGTTTTTTATATAGTTTAGAGTTAATTATAAACCATGCTAGTGTAATTTTGTTTATTTATTCTCAGTTATCCGCAAATAATTAGTGTGAATAAATTCATTCATTTCCAAAAAGGTACTAAGATGTTTATTTAATATAATCAACTATTTATTTAAGTATACCCTTTTATTTAAGTACTTACATTAAAATAAACAATGTTAACACTCTTATTATCTGGGGGCACGGTAGTGCCCCAGCTGAGATAGCCAAGTGAAGCGCAAGAAGTGCACTAGTTACCTTTCCTCGAACCGCTTTGTCGTTATTTTGTACTCTCATAACTTGGTTTTGGACTGTACCAGATAACTAAAATTTTTGGGATATGATGTGAATAGTGGATTTATTACAAGCTCTTATATTTTAAATTTTATAGATATCTGAAAAACTCTGATTTCGTCACTGACTCACTCACTGGTGGTCAACAAATGTACGTCCTATAAAGTTGAAATTCGTAACTCACGTATAAAAATCGAGTGATGCTCGACATATTTCAGACTAGTTCGTAGTCTTTACTCCTGGACCGCTTGCCCCGGCGGCAGAGAAACGATCACATATTACAAATAAAGTAAATAAAGTATTATTATACTTATTATTTTACTACGCCTATATGACGGTAGCAAAACGGCCAACGACATTATTTTTACTAAATTGTAGACTTCACAAACTCTTAAACACTTGTAGAGTTAGAACGTAAAAAGTTTGTAAGTTGTTGCTTATGACAAGTGCCTTCAGAAAACACCACATTTGCACACGCTTAATTTCATCCACTAATTCAGTTTAATTTACTGAAAATTCTGAACTATACAGTTTATTATTTTTAACAACTCTATTTATCAATTTTCAGACCGCTGGGCATCAAAATTTGCGAAGTTTCGTACAAAATATCCATTCGCTAGTTTGTTTGACCGATTGAAGGAAAAGTTAAAGTTCCAAATTTTAGATTTTTGCTGTTGATTGTATACTAATCTAGCTTACAAACCAAATTTGAGCATTCTAGGAATTTAATATGATGATCACTAGTGACGACCACTAGTTTTTTAGATATCAATAAAATTTTAAATATAAGAGCTATGCAATTGAAACTTTACACTTGTAATAAGTCCACTATTCACATCATATCCCGAGAATTTTAATTATCTCATACAATCCAAAACCAAGTTATGAGGGTACAAAATAACGACAAAGCGGTTCGAGAAAAGGTAACTAGTGCCCTTCTTGCGCTTCACTTGGCTATCTTAGCTGGGGCACTACCGTGCCCCCAGATAATAAGAGTGTTAACAATTGTTTATTTCAATGTCTCTCTTCAATTTCAATGTAAGTTACTTAAATAAAAGTGTATATTTATATAAATAGTTGATTATATTAAATAAACGTCTTAGTACCGTTTTGGAAATGAATGAATATACTTATTATTTGCGGATAACTTTAAAAAAATAAACATAATTACACTAGCATGGTTTATAATTAACTCTAAACTATATAAAAAACATTTTAAACATACCTAATCTTCAAGTAAAAAAAATTGTTCATGACAAATTAAATATTTAAACTATCATAAAATGGTCAATTTAACTAATATATAAATAAATTATATCTCTTTTTAAAGGGAATATTCCATTGTTTATTTAAGTGATACATTTTTTAGGTGTAAAATAAGTATTTTCTGAGAAAACTGAAGTTTTAATAAAATTTATTGTAAAAAAACAAAAAATTATGATTTTCTGCGTCTTCTTGCGTCAAAACCATAAGAGATACCGCTTTTATGTGTATGGTAGATTTATAGTAAATTTATTGTACATTATTTCATTCCTACACAGTTTTTCTGTATCGCGAACAGTTTTCTCAAAAAGTTCAAAAAACCGCGTTTCGGGACATTTCGGGAGGCCTGGGGGGGGGACGCGCACCCCGGAGGAGGGGGGAGAGTTGATAAATTTTGACTTCACCCCATAAGGTATCCATCCCAATAGATAAATGTTCTCCATATATTTTGCCACGTTTTGAGCTATTTTTACTGAATTACCAGACCACCAGGCATTATGGTGGTCAAATGCTAGCCTATTTTTTGTAATTATTACGTTCAGTAATTTTTTTAGCTTGAAATATAAGTCGACAATTACTTGATAACGACCTGCAAGTTTAACAAAAAACTAGCCGGCAGCCATTGGTTAAATTAATTGGTTAAATTAAATTAACTATTGGTTAAAATAAGACAAAAAAGAAAGACAGCATACATACACATGCACAAATCACGTCTTTATCCTTTGCGGGGTAGACAGAGCCTAAGGTGACAACACCTACAGGCCACGTTTAGCATGATTAAGGGCATATAGGTATTATGAATAAAAATAGCAAAACTAAAGAAATCATCCCCTGACATCCCAATCATCACCTCACACCGGGGGTATGTGGGAACCAGATAATCAAGGATGCAAAAAAGTTTGGTAGCTTCTTTACATAAAAACGCCACCTCAGATTTACTAATTGCCAAATCCTGTAGGCTTATTGTCTAACTCGCTCGCAATCGTCATCGTGTTCATTTTGACAGTTTTTGTATGAATGTGACAGCTAGCTGATTCCGATGCCAATTGTCAGCCCATACATGAACTGTCAAAATGAACGCGATGGCGATTGCGAGCGAGTTAGACGATAAGCCTACTGTATTTTCTCTTAAGGATATTTAAAATTATTTTCTCAATAAGGTCCAATTCTAACTAGTAGTGGTTGTTACCAAATACCAGCCCAATGTCAAAATTGATCTGAATATACAACCAGACTCCCTCCCAAATTCATTTTTGGAAGTTCGTACCATCAGCCAAATATGTGGTCAACCCTCCTAAGGTTAAAATTCCTTTGCACGTCACAATATATAACGTCGATAAGACAGGCTGTCAATTTGAAAGTTCGACTTTAGCGACATTTTCATTTGATAGGAAGTTGGATGAAAAGTGGTAGACCACTTATTTGGGCGACCGTACCTATCTCATCGTCCCTCTCTCTCAAATTATTGACTGTTAGTGTGAGAGGAAAGGCACGAAACGAACATACATACAGTCACGTCTCTTTCCCGTGGGGGTAGGCAGAGACTACTTTGTTCCACTTGCTACGATTCTGATTCTGACATCTTTCGCTTCATCCACATTCATCAATCTCTTCATACATGCTCGTCGGTTTCGGGTACTCCGGGGCCTTACCATAACATCTTAATGCGATTCAGTTTAGGTTCGCTCGCTGTCAGATTCATAAAAGTGACAGCAAAAACTTGAACTGAGCCGGAATTAGGACGTCATGGTAAGGCCCCTGGCCTTTATTCAAAACGTCTCCACGCACGAAACGGACTTTGAAAATTGAATTTTGGAGTAAGTATAAGCCTGTAGGCTTATTGTCTAACTCGCTCGCAATCGCCATCGTGTTCATTTTGACAGTTCATGTATGGGCTGACAATTGGCATTGGAATCAGCTAGCTGTCACATTCATACAAGAACTGTCAAAATGATCACGATGGCGATTGCGAGCGAGTTAGACAATAAGCCAGCTGGATGTGGTAAATGCAGCATGGTAAGTCAAATGTCAAATAAGTATGGAGAAAATCTTTTTTAGAATAACCCGGTCCTTTCACAAATAATCAGAGTGAATTTGCAATAATACCAATAGCTTATCTAAGTTAGTACGGATACGGATGACAGCACCATATTATAAATATCTGTATGTCATCTTTCGGATGATGTTGATTGGTGACTGTTTAAAGATGCGGTTAGCTGTGGTCTTGAGGTAAATAAGCTATTTTATTATTCATAGGTAACATTCTAATTAAAATAATGATAGTCTTTCACGATTATCTTATAAATATTTTGAATTTAACTGACATATCTGACAGCCCGTACTAGCCAGTAACAAAGTCCTTACTACTCGAGCAAACAGACCCCCCCCCCAGTATACGACCAGCATACAATACAATACAATACTATACTAATACTCTTTATTGAACACTACAAATCAGTACAAAACAATACAGAAACAAACAGCAGATCAGCAGATACAGCGATCTCTACCAGACAACCAATAAGACAGAGAAATAAGCATAGTAATGAGAAACGACATGTTTCGCATTAGTTTGCTGGTTTTGGAGGCTATGTGAAATGTGAATACATATACATTAGGTACATTATCACTATTTAATATCATTAAAAGATTGTAAAATCTGTTCCGATTCGATGCGAATAATGCTTTGCTTTGACAAAGAGGTTGCAAAATGAATCAATGTCTTCTTTCTTTTTTGCAACTGACTCCAAGTTTGTGTGGCAAATGGTGTATTGCTTCTTCACTGGGTCACTTTCTCTCCTATCCCACTCGCTTGTCTTTTAACCTGACACTTGTAGATATTTCTAATTCTACTTTGTTCGCAGTTTTTTAGTGGTTGGCAGCAATGCTTTGTACACGAAGCAGTCCAGGAGGTTTCCTGATGACTTCTTGTTTGGAACAGCGACCGCAGCTTACCAGATCGAAGGGGGTTGGAATGAAGACGGTAATTTGCTGTATTTATTTGTGAAGATTGTGCATCTATGCCCGTCATGTGCACAATAATTAAGATTTTTAAATTTAAAGGCATCAAAGGTCTCCTCGATATCAGTTATCATAATTAAATACATAATTTTTTTATGATTCTACCCGTTTTACAAATCCATTCGACCTGAGTCACTAAGTTTCTCGTCCTCACCTTTAAAATTATCGTTAGTTTATTTATTTACTAGCTGTTGCCAGCGACTTCGTCTGCAAAGAATTCGATTATCGCTATCCCGCGGGAACTACGCAATTTTCTGGGATAAAAAGTAGCCTATGTGCTATTCCAGACTTTTCTCTATCTATGTGCCGAATTTCATCCAGATCCGTTGGGCCGTTCTGGCGTGATTGAGTAACAAACAAACATCCATCCATCCATCCATCCATCCATACTTTCGCATTTATAATATTAGTTAGATTAGATTTATTTAAAACACACATAGTTATATTTTGCAATAGTTTTTCAGTGACACGTTATCTACGCTATATAGACCTCGTTTACCTTTATGGGGATCGAGAGCTCATCAATGTAAATCGCAGTCCCATTATATCCCATAGAAACATGTTATGATTTTGTTAGATCACAGATGTTTTGAGGCCAGCTTTAAATAATGAAGAGGAAAGCTAATTTATAGTTTCAAAATGTATTATTCCAGGCAAAGGCGAAAACATATGGGATTATATGGTTCACAATAGGCCATACGATATCAAAGACCAGAGTACCGGGGACGTAGCAACCGACTCCTATCACAACTATAAACGCGACGTCGAAATGATGAGAGAACTAGGCTTGGACGCGTATAGATTTTCTTTATCCTGGTCCAGGATCCTACCTACTGGGTTTTCCAATAAAATCAACCAGGGTGGCATCGACTTCTACAACAACTACATCAACGAAATGATTAAATACAACATCGTGCCCATGGTGACTTTGTACCACTGGGACTTGCCGCAGAAACTGCAAGAATTAGGGGGTTTTGCTAACCCCTTGTTCTCAGAGTGGTTTGAGGACTATGCTCGCGTGGTTTTTGAACAATTTGGTGACAGAGTGAAGCACTGGATCACTTTTAATGAGCCTAGAGAAATCTGCTATGAAGGCTACGGTAACAACACTAAAGCACCACAAGTCAATGCTCATGGTATTGGAGAGTATCTTTGCGCTAAGAATCTAGTCATAGCCCACGCTAAGGCGTATCACGCTTATAGCAATGATTTCAAGGCTTCTCAAGGTGGCACATGTGGTATCACCATCAGTGTAAATTGGTTTGGACCACTGACTGACTCTGCTGAAGACGCGGCAGCAGCAGAACTTTACCGTCAAGCTCAGGTACCTCGTAATGAATTAGACGGGTGTTTGACATCACTTTATTTGAGGATGGTCGTAATAGAATCACAATCTGTTAACTCAGATTTTTACATTTTTTACTTTAACTAGACAATAGGTACACATCTACTGGAAGACGTCGACAGCTGGATATAAATAGGCCTAGGAGATCCTGGGTCTCTAGATGGATCAGTTTTGTGCTAACGACACTGGCAGCCTTTACTAGCTTGTCGATCTGCCTAGTAGGAAGCCTATCTTCCGATGATCAATCGACAGTCCATAACCTTGTGGCTTATACAATTACAGTAGCTACTTTAGTTGTTGATCGGATCTCCTCAGTTGTAATTCAGTTTTGCTGAGTTACTTCAAACAGCTTCTTCCATTACATTTCAAGGACTTTGAGCTTGGCCCTCATAACTATGTTTTTTACAGTGGGGCATATACGCAGAACCTATTTTTTCCGAAGAAGGCGGTTTCCCCAAAGAACTCTCGGAACGAGTAGCTGCTAAAAGCAAAGAACAAGGATACCCTTGGTCACGACTGCCTGAGTTCTCTGACGAAGAAAAGGTTTTCGTAAAAGGAGCTTCGGACTTTTTTGGAATCAACCACTACTCTGCAACATTAGTGTCAGCTAATGAATATAAAATTGACTATCCCGCCCCGGGTTTGCTGGATGACGTTAGTATTGGCACATTTGTGCCTGAAGAATGGCCGAAATCGGCTTCTGAGTGGCTGGTTGTAAGTACAGTTTGATAACGTTTTCTTGGACACAATTCCTGAATCATGTTCCGCTTCTGTTTCAAGCTAATACCTTTTTCTCTACGTACGTAATTACGTTAGTGCTTGATTCTAATCCTTTGGCTCACTTAAATATAAGTACGGATTTTATGTACGTAACTGATTTTCCAAATTCTGATACAACAAAACAGCAGACGTGCAGTGTCTCCTATGCTAAGTGAGCACCACCATGCATGGAGACCCTCTACACTAGATTATAGCGATTCGTTGACAACCTAGAGGGCTAGGAATCATGTGCCAGTAATTCCACCGGCTGTCTTACTCTCCACACCCGAACACAGCAGATAGAACAAGATGAATAACTGATTCTTCTGTTCCTCAGCAAGCCCCAGACAGCATGTATAACACCCTCACCCATTTGAAGGCCAAATATAACGATCCAATCGTATACATCACCGAAAATGGCTGGTCTTCTCAAGGAGGCTTGGAGGATGATGACAGGGTCCAATACTACCGGGCTGCTCTGGAGAGCGCTCTGGACTCTTTGGATGCAGGAGTCAGACTTCGGGGTTACATGGCTTGGAGCTTGATGGATAACTTTGAGTGGAACGCTGGATACACGTAAGAACCAAATTTTGCGAAGACCATGTCCAACTCTGTTGTTTTTCATTTTCTTCCCCGTTTCTTCACTGTTGAGGATCGTGACAACGTACGATCAGCTTCGAGTAGTTGCAGTCATATGTAGAGTGAACTGCAGCGCCTTCGTTGCACGTCTTGCTACCTCTGCCATCTATTTCCCATACAGTGGGCCGATACGTCTCACTGCTGGGCACAGGCCTCGCCTCAGAATGAGACAACTTGGGCTATTAGCTCCCACGCTGGTCCAGTGTGGATGGTACACACCCGAAACACGAAGGTCATGGACTCACGGGCTGTACTTTCTTTTAAAGGCGTTGGTAGATACTTAATGGTTGTTTCAAGGGTTCCTCACCAGGGTAAAAACGGGACCATTAGTATTAGCAAGTCTCCACTGTCCGTCTGTCTTTTTGTCATCAGGCTGTATCTCATGAACCGTGAAACTATTGCTGCTATAACAACAAATAATAAAGATCTAACTTTATTATGTCTGTCTGTCTATGTAAGTAAAGTGATCAATTTAAAATGACCTCACACTGTTTACATTTTGCTTAGGAGGCAGGGCTCTGCTAAAACTGGGTTTTTATTTTCACTTGCTAAATTTGTACGGTTTTTTACAGGGAACTTCTCGGCTTGTACCAAGTGGACTTCAGCGACCCGGCGCGCACGCGCACTCCACGCAAGTCGGCGTTTGTCTACAAGCACATCATCAAGAACAGGGTCATTGACCACGACTACCAGCCTGAAAGCACCACCATGACCATCGACGAATGAATGGAAGTGATGAACTAATGAATTAAGTAGGTAATAAATTATTCATTGATGTACAGCTTTTTTTACTTTATTAGATCACCTCCCCTTAATATTACCCCCGATCGTGTTCGAATAAGATGGAAATGGGAATACGCAGTATAGAACATCATGCAGAAGTACTTTGATAGCATACAAAAGTAGAGAAATCACATAAATCACGTCTGTATTCTTCACGAGGAAACAGAGCCTGACGTAACAAAACCTAAAGGCCACGTTAAGGCATGATTGTGATGTTTAGTCAGACCAGTTTATTAATCAATCGATGGTCTTATGAGAGAGGCCACGGTAGCCATCTCTCTCCAGGCAGATGTTCTGATTCAAAATAGTGATGGGTTGCTAGCCGCAACGCCTATAACATGATTCCTAAGATTCCTTTTAAAATGTTTCGGTAAAATTTCCCTCGATGGGCTTTTACCACCGGCGCGGGAGGACCGGTACCGGTACCGGGCTTATTTTTAGCTATGCTATGCTCTTTCAAAATTCGGGCCACTGGTATAATTTTAATTTTGTATGCATCCACTCTGCTTCAGCAGCAAAATCCCGCCAGAATTTTCAATAATCGGTGACTTTATCCGGCTGAACATCATGACAAATAAATCATCAACATATGTAGCCTACCCTACCCGTCCAGACCTTCGACGTGCAAACACAGGTCTTTGAGTGAGAACAAGAAATCTAAGCTCTAGATTTGCCAAGCAGCTATGAAGCGCAGTTGGGGGTTAAAAGGATTGATCGATTCACACATTACTGCGCTCCAAAACTCGTGTCGCCGATATTGGGAAAGCAACAGCCAGATTCAAATAGGGTTGGGCTTAGTCTGCTGAATGCACCCACAAAGAGGGGTACAATACATTGTCACTTGATGGGTCACCAGTGGCATGGCAGGTCGAGGCGGAGATGACGAGATGACGTCTTCTCCTTCTTCTGAAAGTGCCTCTATTACTGGAGGTTGGCCGGTAGCTCTGAAAACTTCTCTCTGTCTTCAGCCATCCGGACCGGAATAGTTGCTCTTCACTGCTGATTCCGGTCCACTCCCTAATGTTCCGCAGCCATGATTTTTGATGACGTGATGCGATTCAATTTCGAACCAAAGTTGGATTGATCGCTGTAAGATCCTTACTAGAAGTGTCAAAAATGACAGCTAAGTAACCGGAATTGAATAGCATAAGACGTCATGGTAAGGCTCCTGGACACAGAACTGACCAGGGGCCTTACCATGACGTCCTTATTCCGACTCAGTTCAAGTTTTAGCTGTCACTTTTAGTATGAATCCGACAGCGAGCGGACCTAAACTGAAACGCATTAAGACGTCATGGTAAGGCCCCAGGTGGCCGTATACCTATAACTCTGGATAGAGATGTAGGTAGAGATCGTGAAAGGAGGCTTCTGAATTGCAGTGGGACACGAATTTAGACAAACTAGCTGTTGTCCACGACTTTGTCTGAGCAGAGTTCGAACAACCCTAAACTTCCCCCCTTTGTTTAACCCCCTTAGAGTTGAATTTCTAAAAATCCCTTCTTAATGGTTGCCATATTACTGTTATTGTAAAAATTCAGGGCGCCGATTTGATACAGTCAGTCAGGATTCTTACGTTTGTAGCGACCTTAGCGCCACCTAGTTTTCCACTACACAACTACTACGACGCACGTGTAGCTAGCGCCAGTAAAGTCTAACTACTCTCACTGTTCTACATCACGCCAACGAAGTTTCGGATGCATAAATACCTACAGCTTCCAACTCTCTTCCTTTGGACTTCAAAAACATCTGCCTGGGGAGGGATCTCTCTCTTGTGGCCTTGTCGCACACCCCGCACGTTCATATTTTAGGATTTAAAGATTACACGTGGCGTATCGATACAAAACTTTGTATGGGGTATCGGTAAGTACTTAAGATAGCTACACTTGAATTTATCTTAAATAAGATAATAAAGAGTGTCTCAATATCTATCTTTACTGATAGTGTATCGTTACCTGAGTATTGAAATGTGGTTTTACGCGTGCACTACCGTGTGCACTAGATTAACCCGTAAATAAATAGGACCGTGGATTTTTTTTACATTTGGTGGATATCAGTCGTTAAGATGAAGGCATCCATCATTATATGGTAAGTATAGTATTATCATTGTATGGGGCCAGGATTTGTGTTCCTCACACTTGCGTTTGCGGCAAAGCGGTGGATCAACTGGGACGACATGGCCTTTCATGTGTCAGGAGCGCCGGCCGTATGTACCGTCACGGCACCATTAACGACCTGGTACGTCGGTCGCTTGCTACCGCGTCAGTGCCTTCCATTTTGGAGCCAGCTGGCATGGCAAGGGACGATGGCAAGCGGCCAGACGGTGTCACTTTGGTGCCGTGGAAGCTCGGTAGGGCCCTGGTGTGGGACGCTACATGCGTAGATACATTCGCTCAGTCCCACATCCAGGCAACCAGCTTAAATGCCGGCGCTGCAGCTGATCAGGCCCAAATCCTCAAGCGTCGCAAATACTCCACTCTTCTAAAAGATTATGAGTTTGCGGCGCTTGGGGTTGAGACCTTGGGGCCTTGGTCAGCCGACACTAAAACCTTTATAAAGGCCCTGTCGTCCCGGTTGGTCGACGCCTCAGGGGACCCAAGAGCTGGCGTGTATTTATCCCAGCGGATCGCACTTGCGGTCCAAAGGGGTAATGCCGCTAGCGTCCTGGGAACCCTGCCACAGCCAGCAGGGCTGGACGGGGTGTTCTTTTTATAATTGATAGCTTTTTTTATTGTTAGTTTAAGTTTAGTTTTTAATTTAATCTTAGTTTAATTTGTTTTTTGTAAATATTTGTCTGAATATTTTATTGTGTGAATGTTGAAACTTGTTTATTATCTTTGTTTGAATGAGGTTAAAGTTCTTAATATAAACAGTATAGGTACATAATAATATGATTATTTTAAAGTAGGTCTGTATTTTTTGGTGGGAGGGGAGCTCATCGTTTGTATCTGTTATTATATCTGTATTGCATCTGTTAAAAGTTTTTAACAGATGCAAGGGCGGGTGCAGGTTTTTTTCTAATTCAACAAACTAAGACAAAAAACAACATAAACTGTTAGAAATAAACTTGTCCACAGTATCTACACAAAAATACCGCCCCTCCCCAGGTAAATCATTTCACCAACTCATCATTTGACAACTAAAAACTATTCGCGTAACTTACTCTGAAGGAAATAGATAAAGTTAGATTACCTCTTTTTTAGAAAAAATGTTATAATTAGGTAATGATCTAATGATATATGCAATTAATCAGGTGTACTTGTGAAAAGTTTTTTAGCAAATAATGATACCTGGTCCTGGTCCATTTTTGGTTGCGTAAAAACTTGTGTATAATGCTTCTATTATGATATTAATAATTTTTAAAGACTCGAGTCCGTCTGGCACTTCGTGGTCTATTTTATTTTAATTCTACTCTGTCACGGAGTTAAATAATAAAGCATATATGCCGCAGCCTGGCGGTGTTAGCGGCCAGCAACGCCAGCTCTCGCCAGCTGCGTCGATTCCCTGATGACTTCCAATTCGGAACTGCCACGGCGTCCCACCAGATCGAAGGCGCTTGGAACGAAGATGGTAAGAGAGAGTGAGATTCTGTAAAATAACCGTACTAGCGTTAAATATGTTTGATTCTTGTATTTAATTTCAGGCAAAGGTGAAAACATCTGGGATTACAACACCCACCGGGACCCTTCCATCATAGACGACCAGAGCAACGCTGACATCGCCTCCGACAGTTACCACAACTACAAGCGAGATGTCGAGATGATGAGGGAACTAGGCTTGGACTGCTATCGTTTCTCCCTATCCTGGCCCAGAATCTTACCTACCGGCTTCGCTAATTACATCAACCAACCTGGTGTCGACTTCTACAATAACTATATCAACGAAATGTTGAAGTACAATATCCAACCCATGATCACTCTTTACCATTGGGACTTGCCGCAGAAGCTTCAAGAACTCGGGGGTCTCTCGAACCCCTTGTTCACAGACTGGTTCGAGGATTACGCAAGGGTTGCTTACAGTCTTTTCGGAGACAGAGTTAAATTATGGATCACTTTCAATGAGCCTAAGCAGATCTGTTACCAAGGTTACGGATCTACAGCTAAAATCCCTCAGGTAAACGCCACTGGGGTAGGAGAGTATCTTTGCGCCAAGCATTTAGTAGTGGCCCATGCGAGGGCGTATCATGCTTATAACAATGATTTTAAGCCGACGCAGGGCGGGCAGTGTGGGTTGACCATCAATTTACAATGGTATGCGCCTAATACAGACTCCGAGGAAGATGCGCGTGCGGTTTCGTTGATGAACGATGTTGATGTGAGTACCTATTCGAAGTCTCTCAGAATTATTCCAGAATATTTTAGCAGGCGCAGGCCCTATATTTCACCAACCCGACCATTGTCAGTGACATGTGACCATTCTATTTACATTACAACCTCGAGAGAATCTACGCCTGTTGGCTTCATATTGAATACGCGTTGTCGATGGTCATTGTTTTTGTTAAAAATTACTTACTCGTAAATCTTCTAATTATCAAGACAGTCTTTCGTCTCAAATAATAATCCATCCCTGTTGTTTTCTTTTTCTTTTCACGTACTTTACTTTTACTGTGTTTTACCTCACGTTTTCACGTTTCCCTATATGTTTACATCTTCACCTGTTTCCTCAGTGATAAAACATATTCTTGTTTTCAGTGGGCCATGTACACTGATCCCATTTACAAAGCTGAGGGTGGTTTCCCGAAGATGCTCGAAGAATTAGTAGCCAAAAAGAGCGCAGAGCAAGGTTACCCCAGATCTCGGATGCCTACCTTCACAGAAGAAGAAAGAGAGTTCGTCCAGGGCACCTATGATTTCTTGGGACTGAACCATTACTCTGGGAACATCGTGTCGGCTACTGAGTTCAAAGAGTTCCAGCCTGTGCCTTCCCAGTATGATGACATTGGTGTTGGATGGACTGTTGACCAGTCATGGGTTAAAGGGCAGAGTACGTGGATGTATGTAAGTATTTATATCAAAATATGCCTACGCATAAACTCTTAATAAACTTACAAATGTACAGTAGAGATTTACCTCCTTAATGATTATAATAAGGGGGTGAGAATGTGAATAGTAAGTAATGCAATGCCACAATGACACTTTCTGTGAAAAGGTTCTATAATGGACCACGTTTGGATTGGCTTGATGATTAGCAGGCGTAAAACAGTTCTTATTATAAAAGCTGTCGCAAAATTCTTCCAAAAAATTTCAGTAGGTCATTCATTAGTTTGACTGAACACTCGCAAAGATTTTTCATTTACAGGGGCCTTGCCATGACGTCTTAATGCGATTCAGTTTAGGTTCGCTCGCTGTCTGATCCATACAAAAAATGACAGCTAAAACCTGAACTGGTAAGGCCCCTGATACAAAATTTAGTCCCGCCTTTGACGCGGTTCATATTGAACATCGAATGTAGAAACATTAGTCAACCACGATTAAAAAATTTGAATAGTACATTACTGCAGAGGCCGTGAAGTAAGGGATTGCAGGACGAGATTGGGGTACACGGCCGAGTCGTAGACGAGGCCGGATAAAGCGAGTCCTGCAATCCCTGTTTCCGGCCGAGGATTGTATAGTGCTTTTCTCAAGCAATGCGAGGAAATCAAGTAAAAATTGTTTAATTAGCCGCATTTTTAATTTTTGAAACATGCCATTTGAACAAACTATTGCTCGCGCCATGTTTAACCGCACACCCGCCCCGCGCCGCCGCGCCGCGCCGACCGCACCCGCCGACCGCACCACATTACTTCTTGGCCGAGGCCGTAAATGTGAAACTTCTTGGCTTCATTTCGACCGCACCACATTACTTCTTGGCCAAGGCCGTAAAAGTGAAACTTCTTGGCTTCATTTCGCGACATTAACGCGTACATTTCCGAGCATGCTTGAGAAAAAATATTTACAGGGGCCTTACCATGACGTCTTAATGCGGTTCAATTCCGACTCAGTTCAGGTTTTAGCTGTCATTTTTAGTATGGATCTGACAGCGAGCGAACCTAACAGTTTAGGATCACGAATTGAACGACGTCATGGTCTCCACTCCCCAGGGCTATTCAGTCAAATTAACCCAGAAACTTGCTAAAATTACCCGTAAATTTTTTGAGAAACCTTGTATGCAGGTAGCACATATATTATTTCCCCTCCAGTATTGAGCATGGGGCATTTTGTTATGCTCCATAATTTAGGTACCTACTTTAGAATCCTAAATCTTCACTTGTATTTCATACTTATTGACCTCGAACCTGTTGGAACAAGTTGATATCCTCCTCCATCTAGCCCCTTCTAACACTTATCTTCCCACAGCTCGTCCCCAACAGCCTGTACAACTGTCTGAACATGCTGAGAAACCGATACGACAGTCCCGACATCTACGTCACAGAGAACGGCTGGTCCACGCACCCGGACGAAGACCTAATGGATGAGATGAGGGTCAACTACTACAATAACATGCTGGAACAGGTCCTGGATGCTATTGACGACGGCATCAAGGTCAAAGGGTATACGGCGTGGAGTCTCTTGGACAATTATGAGTGGATGAGGGGATACACGTAAGTGTTGATGTTGATTAATTGAAGTGTTTTTAAACGACCAACAGGCAAGGATATCGTAATCTAATCTAAGTATTACATCTACCATGCTGGTCTGGAGGTGTACTTGCTACTCTTCCCACACAAAAAGAAAAAGCCCATCGAGAGAAGGGCTAAAATCTTAGGAATCACCCATAATCATGGTGGACGCCCCACTGGCACAGTCACGCTACGCACGTGGGTACATATTCGCTCTGTATCAAAATGTAAGCGGTCGTTTTCACAGCAGTGCACATACACGCTATGCACGAAATGACCAATAGACCCACGTGGGTGACACGTATAGCGTGTCCGTGCACGCGTGCGCAGTGGAGTGTTGCCTTTAAGTCTCATAATCTTGGCTCGCATCTACCCCAAAATTTGTGTCTATAATATGTATATTTTTCACAGAGAGCGTTTCGGCCTGTACGCAGTGGACTTCTCCTCCCCCCTGCGCACGCGCACCCCTCGCCTCTCCGCCTTCGTGTACAAGAACATCGTGCGCACGCGATCCGTCGTGCCAGAATACCGCCCCGATACCATGATCATGACTATAGATGAGGGACACTGAAGTAATAAACAAAAGAAACCAGTATTCAGCATTTTATTTTTCTCCGTCACATTCATTCCAGTCCTTATTAGGGTTCCGTACCCAAAAGGTAGAAACAGGACCCTATTACTAAGACTCCATGTCCGTCTGTCTTCCTGTCACCAGGCATATCTCACAGGAACCGTGATAGCTAGACAGTTTAAATTTTCACAGATGATGTATTTCTTTTGCAGAAAAGCCGTGGTAGTCTAGTGGTTTGATCTGTGGCCTATCAAGCAGAGGATCGCGGGTTCGAATCCCGGGCTCGCACCTCTGAGTTTTTCGGAATTTATGTGCGAAATTACATTTGAAATTTACTATGAGCTTTTCGGTGAAGGAAAACATCGTGAGGAAACCGGACCAATCCCAATAAGGCTTAGTTTTTTTCAACCAATAAATATTTACAAAAAACAAATTAAACTAAGATTAAATTAAAAATTAAACTTAAACTAACTATAAAAAGCTATAAGTTATAAAAAGAACACCCCGTCTAGCCCTGCTGGCTGTGGCAGGGTTCCCAGGACGCTAGCGGCATTACCCCTTTGGACCGCAAGTGCGATCCGCTGGGATAAATACACGCCAGCTCTTGGGTCCCCTGAGGCGTTGACCAACCGGGACGACAGGGCCTTTATAAAGGTTTTCGTGTCGGCTGACCAAGGCCCCAAGGTCTCAACCGCAAGCGCCGCAAACACATAATCTTTTAGTAGATTGGAGGCTTAGTTACCCTTCTGGGTTGGAAGGTCAGATGGCAGTCGCTTCTGTAAAAACTAGTGCCTACGCCAAATCTTGAGATTAGGTTGTCAAAGCGGACCTCAGGTTCACTGAGCCGTGGCAAATGCCGGGAAAAACGCTAGGAAGATGATGATGTATTTCTGTCGCCGGTCGCCTCTTAACAAAAAATACTAACAATCTGTTTATAACCCCCGACGAAAGAAAGGGGTGTTATAAGTGTGACGTCGATTTCTGAGCGTGTATCTGTCTGTGGCATCATAGCTCTGAAATGGATGGACCAATTTCGATGCGGTTTTTTTTCATTCGAAAGCCTTGATCCAGCAGTTTGAAGAGTATAAGCTCTTTTCCAAAATGATGTCAGACATTTTTGGCATAAAATTGATGGGGGTTTTAAATTTAAAATTTTATCAATTAGGTAAGTATTATATCTCTGTCTATGTAAGTAGCCAATATAAACTGACCTCACACTGCCTACATTTTGCTTGAGAGTAGGTTTCTGCTGACACTGGATATACTTATATACCTACTTGTCAAACTTGATTACCCTCGGTGCGCGACTCCGACTCGCACTTGGCCGGTTTTTTTAGGGTTCCGTACCTAAAAGGAAAAAACGGAACTCTTATAGGATCACTTTGTGATCCGTCCGTCCGTCCGTCCGTCCGTCTGTCAAGACCCTTTTGCTCAGGAACGTGTAGAGGTATTCGCTCCCAAATAGGAGAGAAGGAATGGAGGAGAGCCCCATACACCCCGCCGCATCGTCCTTGAGCCAACGGCGCGGTGGAATGTGTGTAATGCATTTTCCCTCCGAAATAAAAAGGCCTTTAAACATTTATGTAAATGATATAAACTACTTAAGCAATAAAAAAGTAGCTTTCTTATCACATATTTGTTTATCCTATGATACTATCGGTCTTAATTTCCGCTGGCTTTGTTATTTTTATTTACGACAGAAACATATCAAAACACGTGTCAATCAACATACATCTATATCTCGAGTGCCAATCTCGACATAGCTCAATAATCAAATTATCTTTTCAAGAAATGTATTGGGTATCTATATCTACTTAAAGATCTGTCAATAAAGCTATCGATGTAGATAAATTTATCTTAGTTTTACACTTGGGCTTGAACTTTGGAATGATTTTTTTTCAATTTCTCACAAAAAAACAACCGGAATATTAATCCATCCAATGCCATCTGTAATCCTTTGGAGTTGAGGGTGTCCATGGATGATGGAGCTCACTACCATCAGTGGACAAAAAAACAGACTTTCAGAAAAAGTGATGTTTTTGTTTACTTTCCAAGACATAGGTACAGTAGCCTGCAAATTTGCATGGATACCTTAAGGACTATAACGCTGTGAACACTCGAGTTCGCGTTCGCAAAAAAAAAACTAGATGGCGTTGTTGACGCAACTCATTGATGTGGCAAATTTGTGTAGTGTGTAATAGAATCTAAAATTCGCCATAGTCAATACAAGGTTCACTGGCTCATTTCATAAGCGTCTGACTTATGACTGTATGCGCTCGTGATAGTCCTACGTTCGAATCCGAGAATGGTGCTTACTTTTTTCATTTTTTATTGTGGTAATTAATAATTTTATTGTGTTTCATAGTAAATAAACCATTATTTATTAATTATGAATCCTTAAAATAATATAATTGCTATATTACTTCGAACACAAATGAAACAACTTGTAATTGTTAAAATAATAATAATATCTTTATTTTTACATAATGAAACAAAGTCAGGTTATTACAATGATTTTTATGTTCGTTGATTTGTTGGATTTTTCTCCACCCCAAATAGCAGAATAAATATTAGAAAATATGAAAAATTTACGAATAAAAAGAAATATTTTGTATGCAACGCCATTTCTGTGAAGCCAGGTCAGCTAATTCGTAAAATAGATTGCCTTTTAGTTTATTTTAAACATTTGTGACAGTAAAACAATTACCCTAACTTTATTAAGATCATGGCTTAAGTATTCGTTTTCGAAATCGAAAATATGATTGAAGCTTGATCACAACAAAAATAAAACTATTTTAGCAAAATTTTTCTCAACTGAAGACTACGGGTCAATACTCATGACATAGTTTCATTATTTTCCTTAAGGCACAAGGAATGTTACTATGGAGGAGACTTTCTAGATGTGACTAGATAAATGTGTTTCGTTTGACATAATTATAGTTAGATAAAATAAGCAGTAGAAGTAGTTAATAATAATAATAGTATTTTACTGTCACAAATGTTTTCATTCCGTTCTAAACACTAACGAACTAACACATGTTTAGGTTTATGTTTAGGTTTACCCCCACTCTGATTATTACAACTTGCACATGATATCACAGAAAAGTAGATAGATAAGTAACATGATCTGCAGCACCGGACCGGAATCCATATTGGGCACTATGTGATTGCTATTATATCGCGTATTATTTCGACTCCACAATCAAAACGGCCGCGTTGGGTGGAGTGGTGGAGTCTTCACCAGTAAAGATGACATGACTCCAGTCGATATTTTCTCTGTCAGCAAGGGTTCAACAGCATGTTCAACATAATGCAGACTTTCACTATGAAGAACACGAGGCATAGTATCCACGCTTGTGTCAAATAAACCAGCGTAGTGATTTTGTCTATATGAATCCATTTTCGTCATACTCTCTCACTGTAGATCGCTGTGCTGTGTCAATAAGACGAGGTCTAATCGATGTGACCGTGTTGCAATATAACCCCTACTCTTCAAAACCTCGTAGGTATCCACAAAACTGCTTATCCCTGTAACAAAAACAAACATAATTAGTAGGCAGAACAATTAAAAAGAAAACAAAATATTTTTTATAGAAACCTAAAAAAATACTTACGTTTACATCGGTCTTTCTAGCATTTTCTGCCAAATTTTTCCCTTCATTTTATAAAGCAATTATATTTGATCGTGTGACCAAATCGATATTACAACGAGAACTTATTCTTGTCAAAATGAAACAACGGTTGATACTTTTATCAAAACCCATCCAAAACATCAATCGAATAAGAAATACCGAATAAACGAACAGGTGTAAGATTCAGTAAAAAGCAATCTGATATTTAATTAATCTTACCCTAAATATTTCTGACTATAAAGACCCTACCGTCTCATGTTATAATTCTAAATATTTATTAAATTAGTATACAAAACCGCATAAATTGAAACTTGAACTTTGTTGTATCGTAATAAGGTTTAAAAAAGAATTTGAGTTGTTTATCCCTTGGATGCGTAAACTGTTGATTAGTTTCAACCACTCTGTATAAGAACGTTTGGCCAAGTGGTGCGTGCGATTGCTTTATTGATCCAGAGTTCCCAGGTTCAAACCCACGTTGCTCATAAAGTTTTTGCAAATGTTTAAAAAAGTGGAGTTTTCGAGACGTTCAGTCGAACTTCAAAATTAACAACAACCATCGTAATTGAGAATTATAGCCTCCCATGATCCAAATTAATAACACCGAGAAATAATATAATACCAATCTTACAAATGGAAAAATAAATACAAAAAGATAGGCGGGATCCATTCGGCATTCAAATTTGTCCTCGTTTACAAAATTATTTTTTTCCATCTTTGATAACAGCGCCATCTAGCGAGATCTTGTTAAACCAACGAAGTTTAAAGTTGACTGTTTGTCATCGAACGGATAGTTGCATCTCATAGCATTATTTTACTGAACTGGCCATGCAGTTTTGCAGCCGGCTGTACACACAGCAAAACTATTCGGTATGCACCCTAGTTGTCCATGTGTGTCATTCTATACACACATCCGCACCTATCCGCTGCCTTAATTACACACACACCAAAATGGTTTTGTATCCACACGAGTATTCACACTAACATGGCCTATGTGTGCTGATTGTGTTCTCTGACTACCTTCACATATCTCTTATTGTATAGGTTATTGTTATTCAAACGATTTTGCTCAATGGAAGAATAATTTCGTCAAGAATAATATGAGCGCGGTGGCTCAGTCGTACTGATTAGGACTATGAATGTTAAAGACCTCGGTTCGAATCTTGCTCAAATGTTTCTATTTTGTATTTTTTTTTTCAATTTATAACTATCTTAAAACCAAATCATGACTACTTCAAACAAGAAAAAAAGAAAGTAAAAGAACAAAATAAGAAAATAAAATCATTGTTTCAAATTGTTTATTACAACATTTAAGTAATTATTATTACCATAAGACTATAACTAATTAAATTAGCAAAATAAAACTGCATGCTTTTCCTTATAATATAACAGAAGAAGGACAACATTTATTCGTAAAACAACACACACTATAGTGACCAGTATGATTTTAGGTCAATTAAAAATTTCTGTTACAAACATAATTTAAAATTACAATACAAATGGTAAATTGAATGCACACCACAAAAGGGCTATTTTTAAGATGTAATTTATTCGAATTAACAAGGGTTTTGAAAAGAGTATCATTTATAAGAATTTCCGATTTATTAAGTTTACTTAAGTCTGAGAAAGATGAACGAAACGTTTTATTTGTCGAGAAATAAAGTCAGTGGTGAAATGAATCGACATGTTAAATGACAGCCATTAACAATAACATCATTGCACACTGGATTAAATCTCCACTTTCAAGTGCCTAAGCTACCTAAATTTGCTTTGGATTTTATATCAGATGGATCCCAGTTAATAACAGTTAAGGAATCTTGTTGGGTGCTCAGCCAGTCTTTGACTATGACACAATAACATTGTTATGCTCGAAATAGGTCACACATCACTTTTTTTTAGCACTGTTATTACGACCCCCAACCCACTAACTCACAAATCCCATGGATGACATCCAAGCACTTTTCGCCACAAAATTTTTCGTCCATCTTTTACAGACGTAAATGGTTTTTCATCACTAAAAATCACTACATTATTACCTATTCGAATCAAAATTATAAATATTCACGATCAAAGTTCATTCTGTTTCTTCTATGCTGGCTGATCCGTTGAAGCATTTTTTTTTGCTGGTTTACGAGTTACGACAATGCTATCCTGCAACATGCAGATGAAGTCGCACACAACGTAGGTAACATTGTCTCTCGTTGATGTGAAATAGGTCCCTTTAGCGTGTGCGGCAACTACTTATGTCAAATGGCGTGAAGATGAGACTTCTTGTTTTGACACAGAAGGAATATTCTTATCGTGCCCGAAGTCTGCATAACAGTGAATCCATAATTGAAGTCTTCCGCTGCAAAATAAATGAAGTTTAATAAAAAACATTCTTCGTCAAAGAAAGTTATTTGAATACATTACGGATACAATAATAAATCATTGTTTTTAACACCATGAAGAAATTTGATGTAAAATAAGAAGTAATTATTTTATCAGACACTTTTTCTACTTACCGATATCAATAAACGCCTTGCGATTCCTTATAGAAATATTTTGTTCGTAAAGAACAATAATTTCTGCTCTTTTCAAAAAAGATGATGACTATCCATATTTTGCAAATCACAAGGTATTTCAAAGGCAAAATTAAACAGTTCGTTGTTGTAAAACCACTTGTAAAACAAGGCGTAACGAAACGAATGGCGGCTAGCGTTGACAAATTCATATTACTAATAATTTGAGGGTAGAATATACTTTATATTGTTAGACGGCAATTAATAAAATGTGCATCGTCTAGCAAATTTCAACCTTATTTCAAAGCGCTTTAAACAACTATTTACACATTGCAAATGCAGTAGTCACAGTTTGGACGTAGTAATTCATAAATTCACCAACTATATTAAATGTCTCGGTGGCTCAGCGGTCACAAAGGCAAGTCGGATACTTGATTTGTGCACTCGCTCTCTAGTAAACCGAGTTCGAATCCTAGAAGAAATGACATTTTTGGATGTTATTTAAATGGCGATGCTGGTTGTAAGGAATATTGGTTGGAAATGTTGGAATTGAACAGACCAGACTTGATGAGAAATAAAAATATAACAAGTTGAATCAGTGAGATGGTAGCTACTACGCTGGTAATAATAGTTCAATGCGTCAGATTGCATAAATTTAAAGATTCAAGGTCAAAGTAAGACTCGATCCGGGGTGCCTTCTCTTGCCTTACACTTGCGATGCCAATATCCAATGTAAGATAATAATGTAAAATGTTTTTAGGAAAATGCAAAAATAAAACAATACTTTTACATTATTTCAGTAGAATTAACTTAAACCGGAGATATTGAATTTTTAAACCTTTGAGCCAGGCACGATAACAAGGGGATTTTTTAGTTTAATTTGTAATTATTTTTAACTTAGTTTATTATAAACTACCTAACTAAAATAGTTTCAACTTTCTTCATTGTTATTTTATAGTTATTGTTGTTGTTTATATAATAAATAGGTAATTTACAGCGACATTACTTATTTATCTTGTTACTAAAAAAACTGTACTGAGAGGGTAGATATACGATCGAACTCACTCACACATTCACATGTGGATTCTACGTAATGTTCATATCGGTACTCAACACATAGACGACGTTTGTGTGCGTGCCTATGCTTACCGAATTATTTTGCCGTGTGTACATAAATTGAGAGAGAGATAGATTTATTTGTAAAATGGCAAGCCGTAACACTGTTTTTCAGTGGAAATTCATTGATGGAATGAATTCATATTGTTTTACGGTAGGTTTAGACCTCTTTGGTGTATAGGTACAGTCAGTCAGACACTCGATGTCTGTGTTTGAACGCCACTATCTGGGCTAGGCGTCGCTCAGTGGCGTAACTACGTCAGGGGCCCGCGGCAAATTCATCAGATGGGGCCCTTCCTCACTATAAAGAAGTGCATCAGCTTCCCTTCTGTGCTCAAGGCCAAGCCAGTTCGGGGCCCCGTAGAGCTGGGGGCCCCTGGCATTTTTCCAGCTTTGCCACTCTATAGTTACGCCACTGGCGTCGCTCCTTAATTTTGGCGCGAACAATCATTTACTGTCCGACACTAACGAGTATGTCACATTTATTTTGTGTCGTCTCCTATTCGGGCTTTAGTAGGAAGCAAAGTTGTCTAAAAATGAATTGGCTTCTGTTTTTTAATTAGGCGGTGTGCTACTTTCTAGGCCGTTTTTTCACACGTACTAATAATATTATTTGGTACTTACATAGATAAGTACATACATACATAAATAAATCTCGTCTTTATCTCTTACGGGGTAGACAGAGCGTAAGGTAACAAGACCTAAAGGTACAGATATTGTGAATAATACAGCAAAACTAAAGAAATCATCCCCTGGCATCCCTGTCATCACCTCACATCGGGGGTATGTGGGAAACAGATGATTAAGGATGCAAAAAAGTTGATAGGTGGAAAGGGGGAATAAAAATAGCGATGGATTGCTAGCCGCATCACCTGTAACTGTAACATGGTTCGTAAGATTAATTTCTAAAATGTTTCGGTGAAATTTCCGATCGACTTGGTAGATAAGATAATGTGGTAATTTCCCACCAAATGACACTACATATCAATTCGGAATGATTCAGGAGGTAAAAGCTAGGATAATAAATTAATAATAAACCACCAACTCAGAAGGATACTCTCGTTAGTCCTTCCAAATTAACCTTCCATTCGTGCAACCGTCCAAATTCATTAGGTAAAAAAAAACCTTCAACAAATTTACCTTCTAAAATTTTTCCATCTGATATATCCTGCTAATTCACAATAAAATAACCTAAATAAAAGGTAATCGACAACCGTCCAACTTTGAAGGAATTATTAGGACAGAAACGTCTTTTTTTTGGTAGGTAAAGCACTAAAGAAAGAATTCAGAAGGTAAGTAAAGTACTGTCAGATATATTTCTCAGTGTAGTGTACAGAACTGACTGATATGGGACTTAAGTCATTTTTCTAATTTGGAACGTCAATTTGTCTTTTCGTACACATTACTCACACATACCTACAACGAGTTTTTCACTTATACTATACAGCTCTCCGGGTGATGTTCTGTTTTCAAAGTATGTAGGTACTTAAAACATAATTTAGACTGAAGTTTAAAAAACTTTTCTAATGCATCATTTCATTTTTATTCAATGCCCTTCATCAATAGTCATGGTCATGCTCTGAGGTTGGTACTCGGGGTCGACGACCCTGGTCCTGATGATCTCCTTGTACACGTGCGCGGAGAGCCGCGGGGTGCGTGTGTGCTGCGACGACGTTAGGTCGACCTCGTAAAGCCCGAAACGTTCGCTGAAGGAAAAGGATTTTGTTAAAAAAATATTTTGAATACAAGTTTTTTTGCTGAATTTAATTGCATTAAGTAAGTAAGTAAGTAGTAATTTATTTTGCTTAAAACATGGTACAAAAGATGGTCAGTATAAACAATGGAACACACATTTCACCAGCAGCTGGCATGCAAAAACAACACTGGCAGAAGAAAAATAAAATCATAAGTAGGTACCTGTCGAGGGGTCCCAAAGATGATACGCACTCACACTACTAAACTTATGTTTATTTAATCTATGTAAATATGTACAGATGCTTTTACTTATATAGTAATACGTATTCTTTTAAATTATGAATGGATTAATTTCACAAACAAACACCGAGACTCTTTTCATATCTCAGTCAACCAAACGTTCACTAGTTTGCCCGTGTTACAGCGACATCTAGCGGATTTTTATAGAACAAATATTAACATTTTAAATAATGAGTATAGAATGCTGAAATTTACAAAACATGCTTTTAGTTTTTTTAATAACATTGTGGTAATTTTAGAATTTTAGAATTGTCAAAATAAATCCACAAAATCAGTGCCAACTAGCGCCCTCTATTGGCAGACTGCATGAAACCATACAGTAAACATCAATTATATGGTTATTTTTCATTGCGTTCTAGTAACGGTTTAACATTCCGCCCACCAAGGACAAAGGAGACAGTTGTCCTTTAGTCCGCCCACCATGGCACTTGCATATAACAACCTTATAACCTACGATAATCTTATAACTAACAGGTGATGTATCGCCTTTGATACATTAAATGCATAATAATGTACATGCATTTTGTATTACACCTTAAATTAAACAACAAATAAGAAAATACACAAAAAAAATGTACTCAATTAACTGGCAGCAAGCACAGTTAGACACAAAAATTACTAAATTAACTGGCAGAAAGAACAGTTAGAAACAAAAATAACTTAGTTAACTGGCAGAAAGCACAGTTTATTTACAGATCTTTTTATGATATTGTCTTTACACTTTAAACTGACCACTCGTGTGATGTTGTCCGCACCTGGATGTTTCTGTGCTATAATGCCGTACAACCACCTAGATGGAGGGAGCCCATCTTCCTTGATCAAAACGACATCCCCGACAGATGGTTCGGGACTCTGATGAGCCCACTTGTATCGGTGGTAAAACTGCGTCAAATACTCACTCAACCAACGACGCCAAAAATCTTGCACAAGTTTCTGAGTCAGCTGCCATCTTTTAAGACTGCTGATAGGAGATGTCTCATAATTGGAGTCAGGCACTGACACGAGGGGTTCTCCTATTAAAAAATGGCCTGGGGTTAAAGGACTAGGGTCTTCAGTTGAGTCACTACCTTTAGATATGGGCCGTGAATTAAGGCAAGCTTCGATTTGAGCTAGAACCGTCGCTAATTCCTCAAATGTGAGGGTTGAGTTGCCTATAATCCGTTTTAAATGGTGTTTCGTCGATTTTATTCCTGCCTCCCAAATTCCTCCAAAATTTGGGGCATGAGGCGGGATGAAATGCCAAGTTGTGCCGTTCGTTGCTAGTTGATCGGCTATTTCAGTTGTTAAACTTGACTTTTCTTCGATAAATAGATGTTTCAACTCGCGAGCGGCACCCACAAAATAGGTACCATTATCGCTCCATAAATCAGAGCAATGGCCACGTCTAGCCACAAAGCGATTAAAAGCTGCTAAAAATCCCTGAGAGGTCATGTCGCTCACTGCTTCCAAATGAATCGCTCGTGTAGACATGCAAACGAATAGGCATATGTATCCCTTATAGGAGTGGTGGCCTCTTCCCTTTGATGTTCGGATGCTTATAGGACCAGCATAATCGACTCCGCTGTTACGAAAGGGTCGGTTAGGCATCCCTCTGGCAGCAGGCAGTTGCCCCATTAAAGGGTTGTTGGATGAGGCTGCATACCGGATACAGGTCACACACTTTCGTACATGATACTTCACCAAATTCTTGACACCCAAAATGAAGTATTTGGATCTCAAGTAGTTGAGCATTAAGTTAGGACCACCGTGCAGCGTTCTTTCATGAGCATCAGATATAAGCAGCTTGGTAAAATGCGTTCGTTCCGGAATAATGATTGGATGCTTCATCTGCTCATTTACTTGAGCATGCTGCAGGCGTCCACCCACTCTCAAGATTCCTACGTCGTCAATAAAAGGATTTAACGAGGTAAGTTTGCTATTTTTCTTAATCTTTTTTTCTTTTTTCAGGTTGATCATCTCATCTTCAAAACTACTGCTTTGTACTAGCTTAATGCATGTGGTTAAGCCTTCTTGAATTTCTTCCGTAGTGAGCCATGCTTTTGTTGCTTCCTTACGCGTGTGTTTAATAAATCTTTTGCAGTAAGCCACCACTCGGAGAAGTCGCTTGAGACTGGAGAATCTTCCGATGATGTCTATTTCTTCTTCTGGTTTGCAGGTATTTATTAAACATATTTTGTTTGTTTTAACTTCTAGATTTGTATCATGGTGTATACTCTTTTTATAATTTATGTGTTTTTCTTTCAGCCACGTTGGACCCTCCTTCCACAGATGTTCCTCGTGTATGCAGCGTGTACCCCGTGAGGCGCAATCGGCTGGGTTTTCTTTGGAAGAAACGTGGGACCAATGGTGAGGATCAAGTGAGGTAAGTATTTCCGCCACTCGATTGGCTACAAATGTTTTCCATCTGTTGGGTCTGCTGTTGAGCCACGACAACACTATGGTTGAGTCAGTCCATGCTTGAATATTTGATTTGTCTATCTTCATAACTAGTGATACTTCTTTTAGCAATTTGGTAAGCAGCACCGCACCGCACAGTTCCAGACGTGGGATTGAGACTTGCTTTATCGGCGCTACCTTTGTCTTGGCTGTAACCAAGGAGACATTCACGGTTCCGTCTTCACTTATGGTACGTAAGTAAACTACTGCGGCGTACGCTTCGTTTGACGCATCGCAGAAGCCTTGTAATTCCATTACCTTGCTGCTTTTTTCTACGTGTACCCATCTTGGAATACTGAACATGGTGATTTGATTTAAGTTGTCTCTATAGTTAAGCCATTCTGACATCAATTGATGTGGAACTTCATCGTCCCAGTCAACACCTGATAACCACAACCTTTGGATAAAGATCTTGGCACAGATGATGACTGGTGCGAGCCAACCGAGCGGATCAAATAGACGAGCAATGTCTGATATCATCCGCCTCTTTGTTATAGGAACCTTAAGAGGAGGTAACTGGACAGTGTATTCAAACATATCCGATTTTCTGTTCCAGGTAAGACCCAAAACCTTCATCACTGCATCCAGCTTGAGTTCTACTTTGCTTTCGCCATCTGCTGTATCCCTATTAATTATATTCATCAGTTGCTCGTTGCTAGTACTCCACTTTTGCAACTCAAAGCCTGCCTTCCCCAGTAACTCATTTAACTGTCTATATATCTGTTCTCCTTCTTCTACCGTCTCACAGCCTGAAAGGAGGTCGTCCATATAAAAATCTCTTAGGACCCTGTCAGCTGCTAACGGATAAGAGTCACCGTGGTCATATGCCACTTGTTGCAAGGTTCGAACAGCCAAGTAGGGGGCGGCGGCTGTCCCGAAGGTAACTCTGAGAAGCCTTAAATGATTTACAGGTTCGTCTTTGTTATCTCGCCACAGGATTCGCTGAAAATCGGCATCTTCTTCATAAACCTTTACCTGTCTGTACATCTTTACGATGTCAGAAACAAGACTTATTGGAAAATAACGCCAACGCATGAGAATATGGCGTAAGTCTTGCTGCAGTTGTGGACCAACTAAAAGGTCTTGATTCAGAGAGACACCGTTTACACCCTGGCAAGAGGCATCGAAAACTACGCGTAGTTTTGATGTGCTTTTATCCTCTCGGATTACGGCATGGTGAGGCAAATATACTGCACCTGATTTATTTTGCTCTTCCTTTGGAACTGCCTCCATGTGACCAAGTTCTTGGTACTCTTTGATCACTTCCGTATATCGCTTTTTTAGTTGAGGATCTCGATCAAGCCTATTTTCTAACTGGCAAAAACGTTTGTTCGCTACGAGGTGAAATTTTCCTTCCTTGCAGCTTGGATTTTCTTCCCGAAAGGGCAGTTTGACGATGTACCTGCCACTACTGTCCCGTTTAGTAGTGGCAGCATAGATTTCTTCGCACTTTCGCTCTTCTTCACTATAATCGTCCTTAGGTGAAAGAATACAAGTGTCAGCTTCCAGCTCCCAGAATTGTTTCAGGAGATCGTTATCATTGACTTTAACGTGATTTACTCTGACCTTGTTGTGTAACATCGCCTTGTCATCCTGAATTGGACCCGAAAGGATCCATCCCAATGCAGTTTTTTGGGCAGTGGGTGCTCCTGGGGATCCCTTTATGACTCCTTCTAGCAATATCTTACCATAGATATCTGCTCCAAGAAGCAAGTCGATTTTGTTGGGTTGATGAAATGAAGGATCCGCTAAAGTTACGTTTGTGAACTCTGACCATAGCTGTAAGACGATTCGTTTTCCTGGCAGAACCGACGTCAGCTTGTTTAGCACAAAAGCATTGACTTCAAACTCAAGTGAGGCATCAAGGAGTGATTGAATTTTAAAATTAACTATCGACTTAGAGGCTATCACAGCGCCCTCGTCACTCCCTAAACCTGATATTGTGCTTTTGTGCGCTACTTTCCTAAGTCCTAAAAGCTGGACTGCGGACTCCGTTATCAACGAAGCCTGTGAACCTTGGTCGAGCAAGCATCTGAGTGTTATGACTTTACCAGATTTCGACTTTGTGTTTACTAGCGCAGTTGCTAGCAAAACCTGTCCATGAGTAGTCGAAAAATGGGTTTTGATGTTAGTAGTGGGCTCATCATGCGATGATGAGTGAGATGTAGTTGCAGGTGCACCTACATTGTCTACAACTGAGGGATTGGTTTGCTTAGATTCAGTTGCTGATGAAACATGTTTGGGATGTAGTAACGAATGATGTTTCCGATTGCAGATTCGGCATCTAGATGATTGGCGACAAGAATAAACTGTACGATTGGACCCGAGACAGTTGAAACATAGGTTATGTGACTGGACAAAACCACGACGAGCGTCAGTATCAATTTTTGAAAAATCCTTACAGTTACTTATTCTATGGGTTTCGGAACAATAAGCACAGGGTGGGGTTGTCACATGATGAACTTTAGAATGTACAGGGGCAGTAGAACCTCTATTCACACTGATACTGGGTCGAGAAGCTTTAGGATCAATAAATTCTAAAGCGCGAAAACGTGTTTCCAAAAATGTTTTCAATTGATCATAAGTAGGTAACTCATTACCTAACTCACTTGACTTGAGCTCCCATTGCTTCCTCGACTCAGCATCCAGCTTCAAACAAATAATGTGTACAATGATAATGTCCCAACTTTTTACGTCTATGCCTAAGTTCATCAACGCCTGTAAACACTCGTTTGTGGTGTCTAATAACTCTTTAAGAGCATTTGCAGATTCACTTGTCAAGTTGCGTTGGCTCAAAAGCCTCTTCAGGATATTGTTCGATAAATATTTTTTGTTGTTGTATCGATTCTCTAATTGCTCCCAACTTGTAACATAATTATCCTGAGTGATTGCAACGTGCCTCAATAACTGCTCAGCTTCTCCCGTTAAATGGCCCTTTAAATAATGCAGCTTCTGGACATTGTCTAAACTCTGGTTTTGGTGGATCAGTGAAATAAATAAATCTCGAAAACTAACCCATTCCGAGTACTTGCCAGAGAATGTAGGTATTGATATCTTGGGTAATCTTATAAGTTCATCCGATTTGTTTGTTACACTCTTGGACTCATTTGCTTCGAGACTGTTAGTTGTACTTGTTGTGGAAATAACCTTGTTCAGTGTGGATTTGATAAGTGTCTTGAAGTCAATATACAACTCTTCGGTATTATCATAAATATTGTTCGCAACATAAGTACTTTTCTCCAATTGCTCTAGATCACTATTTTGTATAATTGTTGTATGTTTGTGTGAAAATTGAGTCCATAGTGCCTCCAGCAAATCCAATCTAGCTTGGAGATATTCGGCTGAACTTCGCCGCTCCCTGGGGGACTTCTTAAAATTATCCAATGCACGTTCTATTCTATATTGCAAATCGAATTGAACTTTAAAATGCGCCTCCATCGTAAATTTTCTAAGTGTTTGAAACTGTTTCCTTCGGACTTAAAACGGGCGTGGATTCCCCGTTGGTTCACTTTTGTTGAAACTATTCTAAGTCCTGACTAATGATGATGATTTGACGAAATTTTCTAAGTCCAAGATTGATTTATTTATTCTAAGTCCATTTAGTATGCAAACTGTGCTAAGTCCCTCACTCAATAGTAATAGATTAAAGTACTCACAATTGTCCACTGATCACACTTCACCTTTCGTCGCTTGTGACGTCACACTATGTCGTCACCGCTGCTGTCCACCTTGATGACGTCCGGCCGTTGCGTCACGCTGCTGCTGCTGCTTGCCCGCACTCTTTGCTGCGACCCACAGCAGTGCTGGGTGGCGCCCTCTGTCGTCCAATCCTACCGAACCCGAATCACCCGGTTCGATGGACCATGTCGAGGGGTCCCAAAGATGATACGCACTCACACTACTAAACTTATGTTTATTTAATCTATGTAAATATGTACAGATGCTTTTACTTATATAGTAATACGTATTCTTTTAAATTATGAATGGATTAATTTCACAAACAAACACCGAGACTCTTTTCATATCTCAGTCAACCAAACGTTCACTAGTTTGCCCGTGTTACAGCGACATCTAGCGGATTTTTATAGAACAAATATTAACATTTTAAATAATGAGTATAGAATGCTGAAATTTACAAAACATGCTTTTAGTTTTTTTAATAACATTGTGGTAATTTTAGAATTTTAGAATTGTCAAAATAAATCCACAAAATCAGTGCCAACTAGCGCCCTCTATTGGCAGACTGCATGAAACCATACAGTAAACATCAATTATATGGTTATTTTTCATTGCGTTCTAGTAACGGTTTAACACATGACATGGTCCATCGAACCGGGTGATTCGGGTTCGGTAGGATTGGACGACAGAGGGCGCCACCCAGCACTGCTGTGGGTCGCAGCAAAGAGTGCGGGCAAGCAGCAGCAGCAGCGTGACGCAACGGCCGGACGTCATCAAGGTGGACAGCAGCGGTGACGACATAGTGTGACGTCACAAGCGACGAAAGGTGAAGTGTGATCAGTGGACAATTGTGAGTACTTTAATCTATTACTATTGAGTGAGGGACTTAGCACAGTTTGCATACTAAATGGACTTAGAATAAATAAATCAATCTTGGACTTAGAAAATTTCGTCAAATCATCATCATTAGTCAGGACTTAGAATAGTTTCAACAAAAGTGAACCAACGGGGAATCCACGCCCGTTTTAAGTCCGAAGGAAACAGTTTCAAACACTTAGAAAATTTACGATGGAGGCGCATTTTAAAGTTCAATTCGATTTGCAATATAGAATAGAACGTGCATTGGATAATTTTAAGAAGTCCCCCAGGGAGCGGCGAAGTTCAGCCGAATATCTCCAAGCTAGATTGGATTTGCTGGAGGCACTATGGACTCAATTTTCACACAAACATACAACAATTATACAAAATAGTGATCTAGAGCAATTGGAGAAAAGTACTTATGTTGCGAACAATATTTATGATAATACCGAAGAGTTGTATATTGACTTCAAGACACTTATCAAATCCACACTGAACAAGGTTATTTCCACAACAAGTACAACTAACAGTCTCGAAGCAAATGAGTCCAAGAGTGTAACAAACAAATCGGATGAACTTATAAGATTACCCAAGATATCAATACCTACATTCTCTGGCAAGTACTCGGAATGGGTTAGTTTTCGAGATTTATTTATTTCACTGATCCACCAAAACCAGAGTTTAGACAATGTCCAGAAGCTGCATTATTTAAAGGGCCATTTAACGGGAGAAGCTGAGCAGTTATTGAGGCACGTTGCAATCACTCAGGATAATTATGTTACAAGTTGGGAGCAATTAGAGAATCGATACAACAACAAAAAATATTTATCGAACAATATCCTGAAGAGGCTTTTGAGCCAACGCAACTTGACAAGTGAATCTGCAAATGCTCTTAAAGAGTTATTAGACACCACAAACGAGTGTTTACAGGCGTTGATGAACTTAGGCATAGACGTAAAAAGTTGGGACATTATCATTGTACACATTATTTGTTTGAAGCTGGATGCTGAGTCGAGGAAGCAATGGGAGCTCAAGTCAAGTGAGTTAGGTAATGAGTTACCTACTTATGATCAATTGAAAACATTTTTGGAAACACGTTTTCGCGCTTTAGAATTTATTGATCCTAAAGCTTCTCGACCCAGTATCAGTGTGAATAGAGGTTCTACTGCCCCTGTACATTCTAAAGTTCATCATGTGACAACCCCACCCTGTGCTTATTGTTCCGAAACCCATAGAATAAGTAACTGTAAGGATTTTTCAAAAATTGATACTGACGCTCGTCGTGGTTTTGTCCAGTCACATAACCTATGTTTCAACTGTCTCGGGTCCAATCGTACAGTTTATTCTTGTCGCCAATCATCTAGATGCCGAATCTGCAATCGGAAACATCATTTGTTACTACATCCCAAACATGTTTCATCAGCAACTGAATCTAAGCAAACCAATCCCTCAGTTGTAGACAATGTAGGTGCACCTGCAACTACATCTCACTCATCATCGCATGATGAGCCCACTACTAACATCAAAACCCATTTTTCGACTACTCATGGACAGGTTTTGCTAGCAACTGCGCTAGTAAACACAAAGTCGAAATCTGGTAAAGTCATAACACTCAGATGCTTGCTCGACCAAGGTTCACAGGCTTCGTTGATAACGGAGTCCGCAGTCCAGCTTTTAGGACTTAGGAAAGTAGCGCACAAAAGCACAATATCAGGTTTAGGGAGTGACGAGGGCGCTGTGATAGCCTCTAAGTCGATAGTTAATTTTAAAATTCAATCACTCCTTGATGCCTCACTTGAGTTTGAAGTCAATGCTTTTGTGCTAAACAAGCTGACGTCGGTTCTGCCAGGAAAACGAATCGTCTTACAGCTATGGTCAGAGTTCACAAACGTAACTTTAGCGGATCCTTCATTTCATCAACCCAACAAAATCGACTTGCTTCTTGGAGCAGATATCTATGGTAAGATATTGCTAGAAGGAGTCATAAAGGGATCCCCAGGAGCACCCACTGCCCAAAAAACTGCATTGGGATGGATCCTTTCGGGTCCAATTCAGGATGACAAGGCGATGTTACACAACAAGGTCAGAGTAAATCACGTTAAAGTCAATGATAACGATCTCCTGAAACAATTCTGGGAGCTGGAAGCTGACACTTGTATTCTTTCACCTAAGGACGATTATAGTGAAGAAGAGCGAAAGTGCGAAGAAATCTATGCTGCCACTACTAAACGGGACAGTAGTGGCAGGTACATCGTCAAACTGCCCTTTCGGGAAGAAAATCCAAGCTGCAAGGAAGGAAAATTTCACCTCGTAGCGAACAAACGTTTTTGCCAGTTAGAAAATAGGCTTGATCGAGATCCTCAACTAAAAAAGCGATATACGGAAGTGATCAAAGAGTACCAAGAACTTGGTCACATGGAGGCAGTTCCAAAGGAAGAGCAAAATAAATCAGGTGCAGTATATTTGCCTCACCATGCCGTAATCCGAGAGGATAAAAGCACATCAAAACTACGCGTAGTTTTCGATGCCTCTTGCCAGGGTGTAAACGGTGTCTCTCTGAATCAAGACCTTTTAGTTGGTCCACAACTGCAGCAAGACTTACGCCATATTCTCATGCGTTGGCGTTATTTTCCAATAAGTCTTGTTTCTGACATCGTAAAGATGTACAGACAGGTAAAGGTTTATGAAGAAGATGCCGATTTTCAGCGAATCCTGTGGCGAGATAACAAAGACGAACCTGTAAATCATTTAAGGCTTCTCAGAGTTACCTTCGGGACAGCCGCCGCCCCCTACTTGGCTGTTCGAACCTTGCAACAAGTGGCATATGACCACGGTGACTCTTATCCGTTAGCAGCTGACAGGGTCCTAAGAGATTTTTATATGGACGACCTCCTTTCAGGCTGTGAGACGGTAGAAGAAGGAGAACAGATATATAGACAGTTAAATGAGTTACTGGGGAAGGCAGGCTTTGAGTTGCAAAAGTGGAGTACTAGCAACGAGCAACTGATGAATATAATTAATAGGGATACAGCAGATGGCGAAAGCAAAGTAGAACTCAAGCTGGATGCAGTGATGAAGGTTTTGGGTCTTACCTGGAACAGAAAATCGGATATGTTTGAATACACTGTCCAGTTACCTCCTCTTAAGGTTCCTATAACAAAGAGGCGGATGATATCAGACATTGCTCGTCTATTTGATCCGCTCGGTTGGCTCGCACCAGTCATCATCTGTGCCAAGATCTTTATCCAAAGGTTGTGGTTATCAGGTGTTGACTGGGACGATGAAGTTCCACATCAATTGATGTCAGAATGGCTTAACTATAGAGACAACTTAAATCAAATCACCATGTTCAGTATTCCAAGATGGGTACACGTAGAAAAAAGCAGCAAGGTAATGGAATTACAAGGCTTCTGCGATGCGTCAAACGAAGCGTACGCCGCAGTAGTTTACTTACGTACCATAAGTGAAGACGGAACCGTGAATGTCTCCTTGGTTACAGCCAAGACAAAGGTAGCGCCGATAAAGCAAGTCTCAATCCCACGTCTGGAACTGTGCGGTGCGGTGCTGCTTACCAAATTGCTAAAAGAAGTATCACTAGTTATGAAGATAGACAAATCAAATATTCAAGCATGGACTGACTCAACCATAGTGTTGTCGTGGCTCAACAGCAGACCCAACAGATGGAAAACATTTGTAGCCAATCGAGTGGCGGAAATACTTACCTCACTTGATCCTCACCATTGGTCCCACGTTTCTTCCAAAGAAAACCCAGCCGATTGCGCCTCACGGGGTACACGCTGCATACACGAGGAACATCTGTGGAAGGAGGGTCCAACGTGGCTGAAAGAAAAACACATAAATTATAAAAAGAGTATACACCATGATACAAATCTAGAAGTTAAAACAAACAAAATATGTTTAATAAATACCTGCAAACCAGAAGAAGAAATAGACATCATCGGAAGATTCTCCAGTCTCAAGCGACTTCTCCGAGTGGTGGCTTACTGCAAAAGATTTATTAAACACACGCGTAAGGAAGCAACAAAAGCATGGCTCACTACGGAAGAAATTCAAGAAGGCTTAACCACATGCATTAAGCTAGTACAAAGCAGTAGTTTTGAAGATGAGATGATCAACCTGAAAAAAGAAAAAAAGATTAAGAAAAATAGCAAACTTACCTCGTTAAATCCTTTTATTGACGACGTAGGAATCTTGAGAGTGGGTGGACGCCTGCAGCATGCTCAAGTAAATGAGCAGATGAAGCATCCAATCATTATTCCGGAACGAACGCATTTTACCAAGCTGCTTATATCTGATGCTCATGAAAGAACGCTGCACGGTGGTCCTAACTTAATGCTCAACTACTTGAGATCCAAATACTTCATTTTGGGTGTCAAGAATTTGGTGAAGTATCATGTACGAAAGTGTGTGACCTGTATCCGGTATGCAGCCTCATCCAACAACCCTTTAATGGGGCAACTGCCTGCTGCCAGAGGGATGCCTAACCGACCCTTTCGTAACAGCGGAGTCGATTATGCTGGTCCTATAAGCATCCGAACATCAAAGGGAAGAGGCCACCACTCCTATAAGGGATACATATGCCTATTCGTTTGCATGTCTACACGAGCGATTCATTTGGAAGCAGTGAGCGACATGACCTCTCAGGGATTTTTAGCAGCTTTTAATCGCTTTGTGGCTAGACGTGGCCATTGCTCTGATTTATGGAGCGATAATGGTACCTATTTTGTGGGTGCCGCTCGCGAGTTGAAACATCTATTTATCGAAGAAAAGTCAAGTTTAACAACTGAAATAGCCGATCAACTAGCAACGAACGGCACAACTTGGCATTTCATCCCGCCTCATGCCCCAAATTTTGGAGGAATTTGGGAGGCAGGAATAAAATCGACGAAACACCATTTAAAACGGATTATAGGCAACTCAACCCTCACATTTGAGGAATTAGCGACGGTTCTAGCTCAAATCGAAGCTTGCCTTAATTCACGGCCCATATCTAAAGGTAGTGACTCAACTGAAGACCCTAGTCCTTTAACCCCAGGCCATTTTTTAATAGGAGAACCCCTCGTGTCAGTGCCTGACTCCAATTATGAGACATCTCCTATCAGCAGTCTTAAAAGATGGCAGCTGACTCAGAAACTTGTGCAAGATTTTTGGCGTCGTTGGTTGAGTGAGTATTTGACGCAGTTTTACCACCGATACAAGTGGGCTCATCAGAGTCCCGAACCATCTGTCGGGGATGTCGTTTTGATCAAGGAAGATGGGCTCCCTCCATCTAGGTGGTTGTACGGCATTATAGCACAGAAACATCCAGGTGCGGACAACATCACACGAGTGGTCAGTTTAAAGTGTAAAGACAATATCATAAAAAGATCTGTAAATAAACTGTGCTTTCTGCCAGTTAACTAAGTTATTTTTGTTTCTAACTGTTCTTTCTGCCAGTTAATTTAGTAATTTTTGTGTCTAACTGTGCTTGCTGCCAGTTAATTGAGTACATTTTTTTTGTGTATTTTCTTATTTGTTGTTTAATTTAAGGTGTAATACAAAATGCATGTACATTATTATGCATTTAATGTATCAAAGGCGATACATCACCTGTTAGTTATAAGATTATCGTAGGTTATAAGGTTGTTATATGCAAGTGCCATGGTGGGCGGACTAAAGGACAACTGTCTCCTTTGTCCTTGGTGGGCGGAATGTTAAACCGTTACTAGAACGCAATGAAAAATAACCATATAATTGATGTTTACTGTATGGTTTCATGCAGTCTGCCAATAGAGGGCGCTAGTTGGCACTGATTTTGTGGATTTATTTTGACAATTCTAAAATTCTAAAATTACCACAATGTTATTAAAAAAACTAAAAGCATGTTTTGTAAATTTCAGCATTCTATACTCATTATTTAAAATGTTAATATTTGTTCTATAAAAATCCGCTAGATGTCGCTGTAACACGGGCAAACTAGTGAACGTTTGGTTGACTGAGATATGAAAAGAGTCTCGGTGTTTGTTTGTGAAATTAATCCATTCATAATTTAAAAGAATACGTATTACTATATAAGTAAAAGCATCTGTACATATTTACATAGATTAAATAAACATAAGTTTTGTAGTGTGAGTGCGTATCATTTTTGGGACCCCTTCATATTTGTAAACCATAGTGTCAATAATCCACCATTAGTTCTCATATAAACAGGATACCAATTGTTATCCGTGCTACATAATGTGTACCAAATTTCAAGTTAATCGGACCAATCGTTGAAGAATTCCCTCCATCGGAGATTATCCTGGCCGGGCCACCAGAAAAGTGCGTAGACCACTTATTTGGCTGACCGTACCTAACGGATAACCTAACCCAAGTTTCAGCGCTGCTATATTCCGGCGTGGGCTATACTGCAGCCGATAAAATTAAGTACAAGCACTTTTTTTTTATAATAGGAAGACAAACGAGCAAGTGGGTCACCTGATGGTAAGCGATCACCACTGCCCATAGACACCCGCAAGCCCGGAGGAATCGCAGATGCGTTGCCCACCAAGAGGGGTAAGGTGAAATGCCTCTTGTGCTCGTAATTTCCCCGGCTGTCTTACTCTCCACGCCGGAACACAGCAGTGCAAGCACTGCTGCTTAGCGGCAGAAGTAGCGAGTAAGATGGTGGTAGCGATCCGGACGGACCTTGCACAAGGCCCTACCACCCGCTTAAGACACTAGAGTTATTAGCACCTTTGTCATTTAGTCTGGCTACGCATCTCAAATTCTCTCGGTTTTCCGCTGTTCACTTACCATCCGGAAATCCATCACTCGTTTTATAAAAAAACCTAGTAAAAATTAGAAACTCCTTACGTGTAACCCAGCATCCACTCGAAATTATCCATCAGACTCCAGGCCATGTAGCCTTTCAGCCTGACTCCTGCGTCCAGGGCATCCAGACACTCCTCCAGCTTAGCACGATAGTAGCGGACTCGGTCTTCGTCCATGAGACCATCTTCCAAGGTCTGAGACCAGCCGTTCTCGGTTACATAAATAACTGGGTTGTTATACCGGGATTGTATATTCAATAGAACGTTTAGGAGGCTATTGGGAGCCAGCTGTGGAAAGAACAACCATTTTAAAGCCAGATGTGATACCTACATACATACTGCCGTCTTTTCCATAGGGGTAAGCAGAGAGACTGTTATTGTCTATGGTTGACATTTTTGTTGTCAAGGAAACAAGAACGGTGTTTATACTGTCACAATAAAGAAAAACTAAAAGCTTAAAAACGCATATCTTTTCGTTCATATTCATATTTAATCACAATTCTATAATAGAGACTACTTTTTTTCCACTTGCTACGATCCTGAAATACTCTTTCGCTTCATTCACATTCATCAATCTCTTCACAAATGCTCGTCGGTTTAGGGTACTCTTGACCTTTTGTCAAAACGTCCCCAAATTTGGTTACGAAACGCCTGTCTAACCCTACCCCTCCCAATGTGGTAAAAGCAATAGAATACTGCGAAGGAGGGCTAATTACACAAAAGATCCACAAATGGGTCGAAGTGTATCCGTAGGGACCCCTAGTTTTTAAGATAAGATAAGACCCCTCCCAACGCATCTATTCACACTCGCCATTTAAATCTATTTAGTTAATCTTCTTTAATTTTATTCATCCTCTCTACGTGACCATTTTTAAAGTTTTTAATTAAGAGATTTTTGAGGTACTTCAAAGACTTCCACCCCCTAAAATGTCTCACTAGAACAGAACCGACATTGTTCCGCAACAAACGGAATCAGGAGCCTTGACGTATCACGCATTGACATTGGACCAAGTTATGATTGACACTCAAACGCGACGATCACTTTACGGACGAGCAAGGTTCCTTCAAAAACACGCGGCAGAACTGTCATGCCTTTAATGCCACCGATGAGTATAATATGAGAATGATGGAAGTTGTTATAAGCTCTTACCGTCAGCCAAGTAGACGCCGCGACCGGCCACGCTTCATCTACTGTCCATCCAACATCTATGTCATCATACATGGACGGAACAGCTTGCTCAATCTTATGCTGCGTTGCTGACACGTAATACGATGTGTAATGGTTTACGCCAAAGAAATCATACGTTCCCCTGACGAAGGCCTTCTCGTCTTCAGTGAGCTGAGGCAGGCGGGATCTAGGGTAACCTTGCTTGGCACTTTTCTCAGCTACTATAGCCACTAACTCTTTAGGGAAACCACCTTCTTCGGAGTAAATAGGATCCGTGTATATGGCCCACTGGAAAACAATTGGAAAGTTACGTCATGTACAATACCTAGCATTAAATTGAATATTATTTTGCTAATCCCCCACGAATTAATCGAGTAATCATACGTAATTAAAAAAATCTATTTTATGCCAAAAATGCCTTACATCATTTTGGAAAAGAGCTGAGAATTTTCGAACTACTGGACCGATTTTTAACAAACAAGGCTTTAGAATTAATAAAAACTGCATCGAAATCGGTTAATCCACTTGAAAGCTACGACGACACAGACACACCACACAGACATCAACGTCAAACTTACACCCTCTGTTTGCGCCGCGGGTTAAAAAACCCTACTTCATAAAGTGATTATTCAACAGTGGATATCTCCGGAATGAAAACAAGAGGAAGATTAAAACATTTAAGATCTATAAAACCAAAGATCCTTACATCAGTCTGTTTCCTCATCTCTGTCGCAAACGCATCTTCAACAGAATCCGTCAAAGGCTCAAAGCTGTGCAGGTTGGTGGTGAACCCGCATTCACCGCCCTGAGTCGGTCTGAAATCCTTGTCATAAGCACGGTAAGCTTTAGCATGTGCTATTACCAAATGCTTAGCACAAATATACTCCCCAATGCCAGTTGCGTTTAAAATCGGCGCCTTAGTGTTATAACCGTAGCCTTGGTAGCAGACTTCCCTAGGCTCGTTAAAGGTGATCCATAGCTTCACTCTGTCACCAAATAATTGGTAGGCTAGCCTCGCGTAGTCCTCAAACCAATCTGTTATCATAGGGTTCATGAATCCACCTAGCTCTTGGAGTTTCTGCGGCAAATCCCAATGGTACAGCGTCATCATGGGTTGTATGTTGTATTTTAGCATTTCGTCGATGTAATTGTTGTAGAAGTCGACTCCGGCCTGGTTTATTTCGTTGGTAAAGCCCGAAGGTAGGATCCTGGACCAGGATAAGGAGAACCTATAAGCGTCTAAGCCCAGTTCTCTCATCATTTCGACGTCGCGTTTGTAGTTGTGGTAGGAGTCGGCTGCTACGTCTCCGTTGCTGGCATCCTTGATGACCGTTGGGTTGGTGTGGGTCATGAAGTCCCAGATATTTTCGCCTTTACCTGTAACAAAGGGCTTGAAAAATGGGCATTTCCTTACTTCCCTACTAATATCATAAATGCGAAAGAAGCTCTGTCTGTCTGTTACAGTTTTACACCTAAAGCGTCCCGGAACACATAGAAGAGTTATATCGAATCGAGAGTCTTGATGCGATTCATAGGTCCACAGCTAAAACTTGAACTGAGTCTGATTAGGACGTCATGGTAAGGCCCTTGGTGACAATATTGGATTTCAGAACAACTGGGTTCGCTACGATACGCATCAATATTCCGTGATATGGGCGTGGATCACACGATACGATCATATTGACCGCGTAGTCCAAGCCATAAGTGGACTTATCCACTTGCCATCTTCATTCCAAGCCCCTTCGATCTGGTAGGAAGCCGTCGCTGTGCCAAATAGGAAGTCATCAGGGAACTTGCGCTGCTGCCGGGATAGGGCGCTGCACGCAGCTATCAATCTATAATCAAAAAATGACATCATAAATCATATTCATCATCTTCCTAGGCGTTATTCCCGGCATTTGCCACGGCTCAGTGAGCCTGGGGTCCGCTTTGACAACCTAATCCCAAGATTTGGCGTAGGCACTAGTTTTACAGAAGCGACTGCCATCTGACCTTCCAACCTAGAAGGGTAACCTGTGAGGGTAACTAAGTCTTATTGGGATTGGTCCGGTTTCCCCACGATGTGTTTCCTTCACCGAAAAGCTCATGGTAAATTTCTAATGTAATTTTTCGCACATAAATTCCGAAAAACTCAGAGGCGCGAGCCCGGAATTCGAACTCGCGACCCTCTGCTTGAGAGGCCACAGGTCAAACCACTAGGCTACCATGGCTGTTTTTCACGGATTTAATCGAAAAATAACATCGACACAATTATATTAAGCAGATAATAATAATAATAAATAATAAAAGATATTTATTCAACAGTTTGCAATTACATTTAGGTATAAGTACATGTAAACAATAAAATCAACCAAATCAATAATTATCTTCAACCTATTTAGCTGAAACTATTGATTGGATGACAATACAATAATCTGATAGTGGAGTTGTGATCCTTAAGATTTTTCGAGAAATCTAGAGAAAATAGAGTAAGTAAATAGGTATAGTAGTTAAATTATTCACTATAAAAAATCTTTTTTTACGATAATTATCTCTTAATTAAATACGTACCCTAGTAGTAATAACAACTTCATCTTTCAGCTAATGCCGAATGAAATGTGACCACTTCTAACGACCTTTTTGTTTTATTGAGTTCGATTGACATCGGTAGATAACACTGAGTTTTTCCCAATTATCTTATACTTATCGATGTATGTAAAGCCACTTACGTAAAAGTTATACAACATTGGTAAATAATCTGCTTTCTTTCAGTCATTTTTAGGGTTCCATACCTCAAAAGGAAAAAACGGAACCCTTATAGGTAGTATCACTTTGTTGTCCGTCCGTCCGTCCGTCTGTCAAGACCCTTTTTCTCAGGAACGCGTGGAGGTATCAAGCTGAAATTTATATCAAATACTCAAGTCTACTGTCCCTTGGAGCTGTGAAGAAATCAAACGTCTAAGCCGATGCAATCAAAAGATACAGCCGTTTATGCCGCAAATTTCCGCAAATTTTCGAAACTCGCAAGGTAATTAAAACCTACAGGGTACTTACCGTGACCTCAGAATCTTGAAAAAAAAAGCAACGTCTCATAGCACAGATAAAGGAAAAATTGCGAAAACCGTAGATGTATGTCTGTATGTATCTGTGACCAATATAAAGTGACCCCACATTGCGCACATTTTGCGTTGGAGCAGGGCTCTGCTTACCAGTGGCGTGGCGTCCATAGAACTCGATTCCCACTGGCTTGCCTATTTTAAGGCAGTTGGGCAACTTATTGTGCAGAATTAAAGGAAAAGGCTAGTTAAGTTTCCTTCGGCTTGCCTTCTGATATACTTGACGCCACGCCACTGCTGCTTACACTGGTTTATTTAAATTTATAGATAATGGTACGGAACCCTTCGTGCGCGAGTTCGATTTTTATCTCTCCAAGATAAAAGGGTACCGGACACCTACGGGCGATTGTGCACTACCTACACGGAGTTTTATTTACTGTCCGAAGTCCGACTTTTTTCGGAATAGGTACAAACTGCCATATAAATCTGTACCTATTCCGTAAAAAATCGGACTCCGGACAGAAACATTCCTTGTAGACTTGTAGTGCAAAATCGCCCAGAAGACGTTTTTACGGAATTTGCCCTCTAGGCTAGCATTTGCAATAATTTGGTGTTGCGGGTGACAATGAGTGGTTGTGTTTAGTAAGCATGAGGTGGTCCACTGCTCGTCAGCCACACCTAATAATAAAAAAATACAGTCATTGAAGATAATGTAGAGCTGCTAGCTTATTACGTAACTCGCTCGCAATCGCCATCGTGTTCATTTTGACAGTTCTTGTATGAATGTGACAGCTAGCTGATTCCGATGCCAATTGTCAGCCCATACATGAACTGTCAAAATGAACACGATGGTGATCGCGAGCGAGTTACGTAATAAGCGTGCTGATCAAATCATATAAATCTTGATTTTGTAACTTAATTATTATAATTATTAATATTATCATTTTCCAATTTATTTGACTCAAATAGAATACAAAAGAAGTACAAAATACTTATATCTATATTCCTCTGCCAAACTGCATAGCAGTTTGTTGGCAGAAAGTGGAGAGCTCTCATTAATATGTATTTATTTATTTAATTATAATTCCGAAATAATATACCTATTACCTATTTAACCGACGACAGGATAGCCTAGTGATTAGTGATCCTGACTAGTTATGAAGATAGAGGTCCCGGGTTCGAATCCCGGTAGGGGCAGACACTTGTATGATGAATTTGTGCTCGAATCATGGATGTTGTATGTATTTAAGTATGTATATGAGTATTTTTATCCGTTGCCTGGTACCCATATTTACAAGCTTTGCTAAGTTTGGGGTTAGGTCAATTGGTGTAATTTGTCCGAAGATATTTTTTTTAATTAAATCAATTTTGGCTGTATAGGCTGTAACTCCTTTGCTTTTTTGGAAAACAGCAGACAATAAAAAAAAGATTGGGCTTCAGAACTTTGGGCGCTAATTTTGACACCTTTGATTTTTGATTCATCCGATTCCGATGTTCCGGTGTTCCGCTACCGTACATCAAAGCCACCGAACAACGGTTAAATAAATAACGACACTGTCTTCTTCAACCTCGACATTGGCGGAATCATCGACAGTATCGATGGCGCTATTTCTTTTAAAAAAATTGAATTGATGTTTTTCAATCTTTTGCATTTGTAATTTTGCAGTGCAGCACCGTTACTTGCAGTAACAGTAACCTTGAGCCATGTTATGTTAGTCATCATAATCTTTACTATCTCGTCGTGTCATGCTTGTTCAGAATCAGAACCTATGTCAGAACATAAATTACAAAGATAATATTTAATTACTTGGGCATGACATGATAAAGTGATAACCATTGAAAAGTAGAATGTAGATAATAGATTATTTCATTTCAGTGTAGATTTTTAATTTAATGTAGGCGGACGCTGAAGATCAAAGATGAAAATTGTCGTTACAACATGTGTTTTAAGGTGCCTGATTATATGTTAAAACTAGAATGTGTTGTGTTGGTGTGATTAAAAATAAATTATGTTATAGCTAGTCTCTTTCAGCTCGTAATGTGCCTCATACAAATATTTCATTCATTAACCCGGAGAATACTACAGCATTGTTGAGTCCTTTCAGCTTTTTTTCTTGTAACATTGGCAACTTGTTACAGAACTGTGCATATTATCAAGCCAATTAATAATACTATTTGTAGATAGGTTTGTATACAAAATCAAAGCTGTAAGTTGTCAACATGAATATAATATTTCCACACCAATACATTTCCACACAATGGTGTTAATCTCAATAATAAGATAGAACTTGAGAGTCCTTGTATTATATACTCAAGAGCAAAAATATACATACATACATACATACCGTCATGCCTCTTTCCCACAGGGGTAGGCAGAGACTACTTTGTTCCACTTGCTATGATCCTGACATACCTCTTTCGCTTCATCCACATTCATCATTCTCTTCATACATGCTCGTTGGTTTTGGGTACTCTTGACTTTTTCCAAAATGTCCCCAATTTGATACCGGAACATCCGTGTAGGCATAAAAAAAAAAGAAATATCAGACAAAAATATCAGGTTGCTTTTCATAGAACTTTGTATGAAAAGTGACCTGTTATATTTGCTTGTCAGTGTATTTCCTTCTCTGAGGTAAATAATTACTTTCCAGCTTATTGGTGGCTGTTTCGGGCTACACGGACCACCGACAGCGCAGCTTCAAAGACAACTTCCTCTTCGGGGCAGCATCCTCGGCTTACCAGGTCGAGGGGGCCTGGAATGAAGATGGTAATTCATTCTTTACAAGTCTTAGAAAATATTCTGGAATATTTGAGGATGATCCTGTAGAGGGATTGAAACATATCAATGTTTTGCATGGGGAGCTTTTAGACATTAGTGAAAACAGCACTATAGTGTCCACTATCGTCGTACGTCACAGAGATCGGACAAATGGATGTCATTGTTGGCAATAATATAGACATGACTACAAAGATCAATTAATTATTTTTGCCTGTAATTTAATTTGTATACTTCGCAAAATATTAATAACAAAGTAAATTTAATTAATGTCTGCATATTAATGTAGCATAATAAAAATGATTGTATTTTTAAGAAGGAAATCAAAAGAGCTATGATGTCTTTCTTTTATTATCCCATTGAAGTCTTAGCAATTATTACTAAGAAATCAATTAATTAATTAATTAATCTTTGGAGTCATGTCCACGTTATTGCGAGTAATGACCCCCAATTGTCCGGGATCTCTGTTGATAATGGATTGGATAGTGTAAAAACGCTCTCACTAGTCCTTTTTTAGGCAAGGGTCCTTCGGTCTGGGACCACTACTTCCGCAGCAAGCCAGCACCGGGGCATGTGGCCAGCGACTCCTACCACAACTACAAGAGGGACGTGGAGATGCTGAGGGAGCTGGGCGTGGACTTCTACCGGTTCTCCATATCCTGGCCCAGGGTACTGCCTTCGGGTGAGTGGGGAAGGGAAAGAGGCAGTGACCTAGACTAACATTTGGGTTCAAGTACCATTAACCAGTGCCTGGACCAGCCAGCTGGTGCCAGCTGTTGCCAGTGCCAGTGTCAGGAGTGCCTGGAGAGAGCTGGTGCGCCGCGGTCACGACCCTCAGTCATGAGGAAACGACAGAGGGAGAGACCATCACCCAATTCAAATATCATACCAGACCCAAAGGTCTTTTTAAAACTACCCCACTGTACAAGAAGGAATAGCAGTTACATACCACATACATACACAAATCACGTCTTTATCCCTTACGGGGTAGACAGAGCCTAAGGTAACGAGACCTACAGGCCACATTTAGCAAGACACTGGGCTTATAGGTGGAAAATGGAATCAAAATAGTGATGGGTTGCTAGCCGCATCGCCTATAACACGATTCCTATGATTTTCGCCCATTCCCTCGATGGGCTTTTACCATCTGCGCGGGAAGAGAAGCAACCGGTTTTTTCTTCACGTGCACGTTTCTATCTCCAGCCTATACACGTCCCATTGCTGGGCACAGGCCTCCTCTCAGAATGAGAGGGCTTGGGCTATAGTTCCCACGCGGGCCCTGTGCGGATTGGGAACTCATACCATTTAATTGCTTCGCAGTTGTGTGCAGGTTTCCTCACGATGTTTTCCTTCACCGAAAAGCTCATGGTAAATTTCAAATGAGGTATCGCACATAAATTCCGAAAAACTCAGAGGTGCGAGCCCGGGATTCGAAACCACAACCCTCTGCTTGAGAGGCCACAGGTTAAACCACGGCTTTTTACTGATAACTTATTACTGTATTATATGTCTGACAACATAAATGACTGTCTGTCTTTAGTAGTCAGATTTTAAAACCATTTCCTACATTACTACTACTAAATCTATTTCAGGTTTTCCCAACATCAAAAATGAGCCCGGCCTACAATACTACGATACTCTGATAGACGAACTACTGAAATACAATATACAACCAATGGTCACACTATATCACTTTGATCTACCACAAACACTCCAAGACTTAGGAGGGTGGTCCAACCCCCATTCAATAGACTGGTTTGAAGATTACGCCAAAATAGTGTTTGAAAGATACGCGAATAAAGTTAAATATTGGATAACTGTAAATCAGCCCAATTCGGTGTGTGTTAATGAATATTTTGAAACACCTTTGCCAGAGAGTACTAAAGGGATAGTGGACTATTTATGCGCTAAAAATATATTGATTGCACACGCTAAGGTGTATAGGATGTATGAGAAGGTGTACAAGAAAAAGTATGGCGGTAAGTGTTTTGTTTGTTTTACCAGTTCTTCAACATCTGTTAAGATGCTTATCCAATAGAGGCTGCCTCGGGTCGACCGGGCTGCCTCGAATCGAGGCCTCAACGTCTTAGGCAGCGTCTCCACTTGCGCGGCCTCGGAGCGAGGCAGCCACTCGAGCTGAGGCTGCCTCTAGTGGATAAGCATCTTAAAACATTTATGTTGTTTAACTTTGGCACCCTACATGGCAGAAAATAAATGTGATAAATTCTTTCTAAATTTAGTTTGTAGGATGTGTGTATTTAGTACATAGTTAAGTACTTTCTGTATTTATTAAAACATAACATTACAAATAGAAAATCGACTAAAACTTATCTTCTGGTTAAGTAAATTTTTTTGACTTACATTTTTACTATTGTCTTTACTGTGATTTTATTTTTTAGTATTTTTTTACTTGGCTAATTATTTGAAATATCATGAAGTGGACATTTACTGTGATTAATACCAAATTAATACTGTTAATTGTCATTTTATTAAAATTTTGCATGCTACAATATTTATATTTGCATGTAATTCTATTTACCACACATAATAAATTGTAGTGTGATAACGTAAGTTTGTATGTACAAAAGTTTGTATATATAAATCTATTCGCTGTCAGGGTAATGCCAATATTTATATTTTGAATTAAGAAATCTGTTTAAAAGAAGTTAAAAACAAAATCATTCTTGGGCATTACCTGGACAGCTGCCTCCGAAGGCATGACTGATATATTATTCAACTGTGTTTTGGTAAATAAATCATAATAAAATATATGAAATGATATGACTTCATTATATATACATATATATGTATTTCTTTTGGTTAAAATATTTCAGGATCTGTGGGTATATCTATATCTGCCAACTGGGGTGATCCTGTCACGAATAGCACAGAAAATGTAGAGGCGGCGGAAAACTATAGAGAATTTACGGTAAGAAAAATTTACTGCCCAAAAATATACATGCAAATCGAATGAGTACGAGTAATTCAAACGGGATTGATCCCTGGACATATACATACATACATTATTACACCTCTTTCCCATAGGGGTAGGCAGAGAATACTTTGTTCCACTTGCTACGATCCTGGCGTACCTCTGTCGCTTCATCCACATCCATCAATCTCTTGATATATGCTTCGCATGAACTATTCCTTTCTGTACCAGTAGGCTTATTGTCTAACTCGCTCGCAATCGCCATCGTGTTAATTTTGACAGTTCTTCTATGAATGTGACAGCTAGCTGATTCCGATGCCAATTGTCAGCCCATACATGAGCTGTCAAAATGAACACGATGGCGATTGCGAGCGAGTTAGACAATAAGCCTACAGGTTAGCTGGAAGAGATCCCTTCTTAGGGATAAGTTCGCCTTTGTACTATTTTCTGTGTAATTCTGTATGTTTAAATTTTTATACATACACATACATACATACATATCGTCACGCCTCTTTCCCACAGGGGTAGGCAGAGACTACTTTGTTCCACTTGCTACGATCCTGACATACCTCTTAAATTAAATCTCTATCTCTATATTTATCTCTTAAATTTTTATACTGTGCAATAAATAGTTCTCACCTGGGGATGGACATTAGAATAGTTTTCATCCCGGAAAATCGCATAGTTCCCGTGGGATAGCGTTAAGGGCAGACAAAGCCGTGGGCACCAGCTAGTGTTGTATAAAAACATGAAGCATTAAACTTTTTTGTTTCCAGTTTGGTATGTTCATGAACCCTATTTGGTCGAAGAGCGGTGATTTCCCTAAAAGGGTGAAAGAGAGGGTTGCGAAACGGAGCGAAGAACAGGGATACAGGAACTCCAGACTACCCTCGTTTACGCAAGACGAAATAAAACTAATTAAAGGTAAGTTCTTTTATTATTGTTGTATGGAATAATCTAACTAATCTAACTAATATTATAAATGCGAAAGTATGGATGGATGGATGTTTGTTTGTTACTCAATCACGCCAGAACGGCCCAACGGATCTGGATGAAATTCGGCACATAGATAGGGAAAAGTCTGGAATAGCACATAGGCTACTTTTTATCCCTGAAAATTGCGTAGTTCCCGCGGGATAGCGATAAACGAATTCTTTGCAGACGAAGTCGCTGGCAACAGCTAGTGCAGCTAATATAGAATTATTCTGGAATATTTCGGCGGATGGTTCGGTTCCACTCACTCGCGTGTACACACACGCACACACACAATGTTCATACAATGTTCATACAATATGTTCTGATTTCTAGTTTTGGTATTTTCTTTAAATTATTATTATTTATTTTACCTTTATCGTTATTCTGACCGCTTTATAATTTATGGTAACCATTATTTTTTTATTTTTTGGCTGCCACGATACAGGCTGTGTCTAGTAGTCATTTAAGGGTGCGACCACACCGCCGCGTAAACGCAGTGACGTGTCGTATGCGTCACGTTTTCTCACCGTTTCTTCATACACATTTTGTTGCGATTCCGTAACGTCATCGTTTTTTAAGCGGCGGTGTGGTCGCACCCGAATTTCCTAATATAGTCATCATCATCATCATCACCATCAGCCTAAAGACGTCCACTGTTGAACAAAGGCCTTCCCCTTAGCACACCATAATGAAGGACAACTCGCCACCAGCATCCACCGGTTTCCCGCAACTTTCACTGGTCACTTCTCAAATATAGTAATCTAACTAATATTGTAAATGCGAAAGTTTGGATGAATGTTTGTTTGTAACTCAATCACGCCAGAACAGAACGGCCCAACGAATCTGGATGAATTTCGGCACATACTCGTAGATAGAGAAAAGTCTGGAATAGCACATAGGCTACTTTTTATCCCGGAAAATTCCCGCGGGATAGCGATAAACGAATTCTTTGCAGACGAAGTCGCGGGCAACAGCTAGTTCGTTTATATTTTGGAAAAATAATTTTACTATAGTACAATTGAGAACTCCTGTCGAGATTTTTCGTCGTAATTTTGAAAGTACATTATTTTCTGTGGTGGAAATGAATGATTTAATGCTAATTCTGGTGTACTCCAGGTTCTGCAGATTTCCTCGGCCTGAACCACTACACGACGTTCCTGCTCTCTCCCTCTACCGTGGATCACCGCTCTCCCTCTTTCGCGGATGACGTCAGCGTCGACATGACCGCCAGTGACGAGTGGACTCAGTCCAAGTCTCATTGGTTAAAGGTATAATCATTTCATTTATTCACTACCTATTATAAGTTGTGAAAATAATCTAGAAAATAGATTAATTCCCTAAAAATAAGAAATTAACGTTATTGTGAACAGTATATCTGTTTCCGTAACATTCTGCGTAACTTAGACCGTACAAAGAGCTTCCATTCTAACATTCTGTGTAACTTAGACCATGCGAGGTGCTTCCATTCTAACATTCTGCGTAACTTAGACCATATGAGGAGCTTCCATTCTAACATTCTGTGTAACAGATTATACGAAGGGCTTCCATTCTAACATTCTGCGTAACTTAGACCACGCGAGGTGCTTCCATTCTAACATTTTGTGTAACAGACTATACGAAGGGCTTCCATTCTAATATTCTGCGTAACTTAGACCATACAAAGGGCTTCCATTCTAACATTCTGTGTAACTTAGACCATATGAGGAGCTTCCATTCTAACATTCTGTGTAACTTATTTTTTCAGAGTGCCCCCTACGGCCTCTACAAGTTATGCCTCTACATCAACAAACACTACGACTACCCCACGGTCTTCATAACTGAGAATGGCTGGTCCACCGACCCTGGTCTCGAAGACTGGAGCCGTTCGGAGTACATCCAGCAGTACCTCAAGGCTCTCCTGCTGGCCATTGAGGATGGAACCGATATGCTGGGGTACACGTACTGGAGTCTGATGGACAATGTCGAGTGGATGGGTGGTACTGAGTAAGTTATAGACTAGTGATGGGACTTGAGTGACATTTTTTCACTCGAGTCACTCGCTCGAAAAACCCAACTCACTCGAGTACCACTCGAGTGAACGTTGGACTCGAGTGAATTTTTTTTTCACTCGAGTCACTGGCTCGAAAAGTCGACTCACTCGAGTACCACTTGAGTGTCAATTTTTTCACTCGAGTGATGATATGACCAATGTCACTCGAGTGAATTTGTGATACGAGTCACGATTTTTTCAGTCAGCTGGCCGTCCTCTTGTAAAATATCACGTCATCATAGCGTCAGTTCAGTAGCACGAAGTTTCTTTAACATTAACTTTCACCATAAGCAACAATTTTTGACAGAACACCTATCAATAATCATGCCCAAATCGTCTTAACTTTACTTTCTCACTCGAGTCAGTACAGGCAACTCGAGTGGCCCGAGTCAATTCGAGTGATCCGAGTCACTCGCCGGCCGAGTGAATTTTTAGGCGACTCGAGTTGACTCGAGTCACTCGACAGCCGAGTCAACTTATTTTTCACTCGAGTCCGAGTGACAGTAAAACTACTCGAGTGACTCGAGTGAAACGTGATTCGAGTCCCATCACTATTATAGACCGCTTCTGGGTCCTCGCCCGCAGGGCCGCGGGGGGCTTGCGCGGGGACCTCTCTCGGTGCGGGGGGGGAGTGCGCTGCCCCCGCACAGAGAGGCTCCCCGCGCAAGCCTACCCCGCGCCCCGCAGCCGTGATTTTTGTCACAAGATTTTTGAATACTTAGGCCCACTTGCACAGATTAGATTAGATTAGATTATTTATTCATTCAATATAAAATTACATCATAAATTGTACAATTAATTATTGTATTGTAATTATTGTTACGAGAACTTATATTGAAATCGTCAAAGAACAAGTAAAATTAAATTAAAAATAATTGGATGTCAATAATAAATAAGCAACAAATAATTACATTTTACTTATGAAAAATAAAAAAATCAAATCATTTATAACAATAATAATGTCACCCAGCAGGGATCGTCCAATTAAAAATGTAATTAAAATAATTAGGAAAAGAATGTCAAATAAAATAAGAATTAATATCAAGACTACAATTTCAATGTCAAAACAAAAATGTCAAATAACATTAAAATATTAAAAAGAAGTGCACAGTCCAGAGTTAAAAAAATTAAATCGCTAACTCGGGGTTGGGTTTGACAGTTCCATAAATTTTAACACTACTTAGCCCCGGGTTAGCGTCTAACGGGGTTAAGTCGTTAACCCTGGTCCATGCAATTGGCTCTTTACTGTATTTATTACTTTGACATTGGCCAAATCATCGCATCAATCAATGGGGCTATCTATATTAAAAAACCGGCCAAGTGCGATACGGGCTCGCGCACGAAGGGTTCCGTAGTACGGATTCCGTACCATCCTATACTACTAATATTATAAATGCGAAAGGATGTGACGATGTGACGATGTGAGTGAGTGAGTGTGTATGTTTGTTCCTTCTTCACGCTAAAACGACTGAATGAACGAATTTGGATAAAATTTGGAACGAAGATACCCTAGATTAAAACATAGGCTATCTTTTATCCCGGAAAATTGCATAGTTCCCGGGGGATAGCCATAAACATGTAAATTGCTAATTCTACGCAGACGAAGTCGCGAGCAGAAGCTAGTTATCTATAATCTATAAATATCAATAAACCAGTGCAAACAGAGCCCTGCTCCAAAGCAAAATGTACGCAGTTTGGGGTCATATTGGTCATTGATATATACAGACTTACATACATCATTCTGGTTTTTATTATTAGTTGTTATAGCGGCAACAGAAATACATCATCTGTGAAAATTTCAACTGTCTAGCTATCACGGTTCATGAGATACAGCCTGGTGACAGACGGACGGACGGACAGCGGAGCACGAATAGGGTTCCCGTTTTTACCCTTTGGGTATGGAACGCTAAAAAGAAGACCACATGTTTTTTTCTTTTTCTTTTTTTTCTTTTTTCTACTTTTTTCATTTTTCATTTTTTTTCTTTTTTTTCAGCGAGCGTTTCGGGCTGTACCAAGTGGACTTTGAGGTCCCGGAGCGCACGAGGACAGCGAGGCAATCCGCCCTTGTGTACAAGAGGATCGTCCAAAAGAGGATTGTGGAAGAGGGATGGAGACCAAAGAACACGAAGATAGGCATCAGTAAGAATAAGAAGAATACTAAGGTCGAGTTGTGAGACGAAAGACTAATCCCTACTAATATGAATGCGAAAGTCTGTCTGTCTATTACCTTTTCACGCTTAAACCACTGAACCGATTGAGCTGGAATTTGGTATACTAAGAGCCTGTTTCACTAGTCTCTGTTAAATTCCAGTTAAGTGTAAGTGTCAGTTATCTATGACCACCATATTACTCGCTAATCCTGCCGCTAAGCAGCAGTGCTTGCACTGCTGTGTTCCGGTGTGGAGAGTTAGACAGCCGGGGAAATTACGAGCACAAGAGGTTGGTAACCAATCTGCGATCTCTCCGGGGTTGCGGGTGTCTATGGGCAGTGGTGATCACTTGCCATCAGGTGACCCACTTGCTTGTTTGCCTTCCTATTCATATAAAAAAAACTCCATCTCTATTTATTACTACGAAACAGACAGAGACATCATCATAGATAACTGATACTTAAGATAGCTGTAACTTAACAGAGAGTTGTGAAACAGGCCCTAATAGTTTCAGTCCCGAGGAAGCACATAGGATAGTTTTTATCCCGGAAATGAAATGGTTCCCGCGGGATAGCAAAAAGCGAATTAGTGCTAATGCTAATTAAGTAAGTACCTAGTTATTTATTTTGAGAAATGACCGTGTTATTACACAAAACTTAAAATAAATAAATAAATGTATTACAAGATAAATTAATAATTGAACTAAAACTAAAATAAAATTAAGTACTTATAATTGCTTTACAGTGTATTTTTAGGTTCACTAACGTTTGACCTAAAAATTATTGACAAAATGATCATTTGACAAACTTTAAATATCTGATGAACTGTAAACTTTTTTAAATACTTATAAAACAAACCTAACCTAACCTAAAGTGAGCCACGCATAAAGGTTTTTATATTTTTAAAAAAGTTTACGGATTATCACATATTTACATTTTGTCAAATGATCATTTTGTAAAATGATGCTTTTGTCATAAATTTTTAGGTCAAATGGAAGGACACCGTATTTTTAGCATTTTACTTTAGTACTGACTTTAATTATTGGCTGTTACAAAATATGTCCTATTTTAAAATGTTATTGCTTTTTGTACTTTTGTATATTATTATTAAACGTACCTAAATAATGTACGTAATTATTATACACATTCCAGTTTAAGTATGTGCCAAAGTTTATTGAATTAAAACAATTTTTTACTACGGTTTTTGGTTTTATTTATACTCTATTTCTAAATAAAATGAAAAATGAGACATTGAAAGGGAAAATAGAATTATTGTCAACTTTACGTACGTTTAGTGCAAGTCGGACTCGCGCACCGAGGGTTCCGTACGAATTAGGCAAGGCAAGTGAATATAAAATCCAGTGTTAGCAGAGCCCTGCTCACTAAGAAAAATGTAGACAATGTGAGGTCATTTTATATTGGTTACTTACGTAGACAAAAATAATCTGTTTTTTGTATTTGTTGTAATAGCGGCAACAGAAATAGATTTCAACTGAAAATTCAACCGTCTAGCTGTCACGGTTCATGAGATACAGCCTGGTGATGGACAATAAAGTTTTAGTAATAGGCTCCTGTTTTTACCCTTTGGGTATGGATCTCTAAAAAATTGTGGAATTCAGATTTAACGCCATCTACCTTATTATTGACAAACTGTTTAAGGTAACAGTAAGCCAAGTAACTAAATGTTGATGATTTGCTACTCAACAATAGATGGCGCTGCCAAAACTTAAATGTCTCTCCTACTGCATAAGAGATGGCGCTAGCTGCTATTACTCGCAGTTCACTATACCGTAGAGTTTGTAGGATAAATTTGTATCACTTGCAGTCTTACAATTATTTCTACATTTGTAACTTACTGAGTTTAACGTAAAATCATGTGAAATACAAGATGAATTTAAATCAATATAGGTTAAATACATACTTATACTTAGGCATAGGTACATTTTATATGAATGTATACACTTCAATCACGTCTTTAGCCCTTAAGGTGTAAACAGAGCATAGGGTAGCAAGACCATGTTTATGTTACAATTTAAAAGTTTAGCAACATCGTTAGTTAGGAGGTCTGTGAGGGATAACTACCTACACGCCTAAACTTACCTACTACATCACTATACTTACCTACATAAGTATCCATACATAACCAAAATTACTCCTAGTCCCCTATCACGCCCCGTGCAAAACAAAACAAAACACTCCAAAACAAACACAACAAAACAAATATGACAGCCATTACAACATAACATTATCCCATTTTTCCACTTATTATCTTCGGCATTTAGCATTAAAAAAAAAAACATACAATAGACAAAATCGGATAAAAATTCTATGTTTAAACAACACCGCGGGTGGCGCCTCACAATGGTCCATAATACACAAAACAAACAAGGCATATTCAACTGTAAAAAGTTTATTATAAAGTCCTATTCGAAATACTCCCAAGTTCTAAAGCTATTGAACTTCAATGAGCCGTGATAGCTACCTACATCATTGTAGATTTACAAACTTAACGCGACAGTTAAATGTGGCGCCACCGTTCAACAATTTCACTCAAATATTTGGAAACGCGTTAGTTCGCAATTTATCCGTTCGCATAAGATAACTTGGTTATTTTAATACGGCGCGGATCAAACGTTTGCGCTTCGGTAAGTGTTTTGCTAATCGAAAGTAGTTTTTCAGGGTTCCGTAACTATAGGGTGCCAATGTACCCTAACTAAAGGCTCCGCACTATCGGCCGCCTGTCTGACAAAGAAAGAAAAGAAAAAAAACCGATATTAACACACGTAGGTATGTGCCGTGAGATCTTAGATTACCGTTCGGATTTCGGGCATTATCGGCCGAAGTATCAAACCTATAGGAGTGAGTGAGACAGCAAGACAAGCCCGAATGGCATTCAGAGAGCTCACGGACTGTACGTAGAAACTCTGTAAGCGTGAGTTGTAACTCTACTTTAACAATACCTATATCATTAATCAAAACCGAAGATTTTGACATTATAGGTATTTCATATTAAGTTTTCTTCTTCACAATCGTCGGATATGGTTAGGTAGGTAGTTATTGTTAAAACATGAAGCCAGAGCGTAGATTCTCATCGAGTTTGTAATGTAAACAGAATTGACACTTGTCACTGACTATAATAATTGTCGCTTTGGTAAAATGAGTCTAACTAACCTGTCGGGGTGCGAGTTGGGTTACCTACCTCCGCGTATGGTCAAGAGCTGCGGTTCGTTTTTGGATCCTTGCGGCATAGCAGTGCTTGGTCCGGTGCACCCTGGGCATCGCTTGATGATTTCCTGGCAGATTCTGAGGGATATTATTATCCGTTGGCTAAGAGCCCGACAGGGGAGGGGGTCTTTTGAACGTGTTCTACCGTGCAATATTGCCGACATTTTGTCACAAGAGTTTTGAATATTACTTTGATATTTGGCGAAATTATCGTATCGATCGATGGGGCCATAAAAAAAATATAACCAAGGAACCCTTCTTGTCGAAGTCTAATTCGCACTAGGCCGGATTTTTGTATAATAAAAACGTCAAAAAGAACCGCCGCTTTTGAGTTTTAGAGTGTGTTCGGGCGCTTGATTTTTATAGATCTCCCATGAAACCATTAGCTACGTAATGTTGACGCTATTGCGTTAATTGTATAGTGTTATTTCTCTAAGAATTTATTAAGTACCTACCCCCTGTCTGTCTCTATGTATGCTTAGATCTTTAAAACTACGCAACGGATTTTGATGCGGTTTTTTGAAGTGAAAACTACTATAGCGGCGCTGAGCACTTTTTGGGATGGGTAAAAAATGTTAAACTCGCGTCAGGCGTGAGACGGAGGGAGAGTTTAAGTACCAGGATATCAGAATCCTCTAAGAGCTTATTTGAAATACGAATGAAGCTCTAGAGTCGCGTTCACATAGCGTTTGGTCTAGTGGTGTAAGGTGTGGAATAACAGTGCGTTCTTTCAGGTGACCTTCAAATCTCGTGTTTTCTGTTTGCGCGAGTGTGCGTGTGTAGTTTTCACTTCTGCCGGCACTCCCGGAGTGCTACCCGGTACTTTTTAAATAGATAGAGTGATTCAAGAGGAAGGTTAATATTATATTATGATATAGTAGGCAGCAAATACGTAAGACGTGGAGGGGATAAGCGCAGTATGAAAATGATGTTGTTTTTCATACTGCGCATATCCCCTCCACGTTTTACTTATTTGCCGCCTACTATATGCAGACGAAGTCGCGGGCTAGTTTTATGTTAAAAGTGACAAAGCCTTTGTTAATTTAGTAAAGACTAAAGACTTAACGTGTGTATGTACCATGCCCTCCAGAAGTGTAACGCGGGGGGAAGCACATTAGGTGTTTTGATGTAAAATATGAACGGGTGCTGTCACTGCTCAGATTAGCTAAGTGCGTATGGAAAGAGACTCATTTGTTGATTATGATTAGACTAGCTTCTTCCGGCGACTTTGTTCGCGTAGAATTAGACTTTACGATGTTGATAGTATATTCTGCAATAATTGTTTACGTTGCGACTCTAGGCAGTTACGACCTTTAACGTGTTAATCGCTATCCCGCGGGAACTATGCAATTTTCCGGGATACTTCTTATCCTATGTTTTAATCTAGGGTACCAGGTATGTTCGTTCCAAATTTTATCCAAGTCCGTCCATTCGTTTTAGCGTGAAGAAGGAACAAACATACACACTCACTCACATCGTCACATTGTCACCATCACAAACTTTCGCATTGATGATATTAGTAAGATAAGATTATTATAAGAAAACGGGACTTAATCACGTAAATAAAAAGTATTTTTGTAAATACTTACCTCGACCCCGAGTCCCGATTTCTTATAATAATGTGTGAAAATCGCGAAAGTTTGAATCGATTAGTAAGATACTTCGACAGGCAGAATACTTCTTGTGCCATTAACTTCATCGGCTGTCTTACTCTCGACGCCGGAACACAGCAGCGCAAGCACCGCTGCTTAGCGGCAGGATGTAAGATGTTGGTAGCGATCCGAACTAAGAGCGTGTTGCCGGTCCTCGTGTATGTTTGGTGCATTATAAAACATACAAGCCTCTTCCATGCACCGCAGTAATATAGCTTCCATCAGCCGGCTCACACTCCGCAACCCCACACCCACACACGCACAGACACACACACACACACACACACGCACACAAACCCCCAGCAATCCCTCAAAACTTGAGCTCCAAAGAAATCCGCTAAGTAACGCGGTTCATCTTAGATATACGAAGACGATCTGTTAGTTTACTGTTTTGAAATGTATATGCGGCTCTTTTAGGGTTCCACCTCAAAAGACAAAGGGTCCTGGGATAACTTGTGTGCAGGAACCGGTAACCGGTTAATTTTTGAAATCGGTATTGTGCACTTCCGGTAACCGGTTAAAGAACTGTTCAGTTGAGATACCGGTTTGTGCGCTTTTCGTTCGTCATTCGTTTTTGGGGAACGAAATTAACCGGTTAAATTGAAAATTACGAAACAAGAGCTAGATAGAGCTTGTATTGCTGTTTCTTTTACACTACTACTGGAGCGTCTGGCTCTGGCGTATGTCGGCGGCGGCTGGGTTTAACCGGTATAATTTCGATGGACCGGTATAATGACGACCGGATAGCCTAGTGGTTAGTGACCCTGACTATGAAGCTAGAGGTCCCGGGTTCGAATCCCGGTAGGGGCAGACATTTGTATGATGAATACGAATGTTTGTGCCCGAGTCAAGGATGTTGTATGTATTTAAGTATAATATTTACCTACATTATATAAGTATGTTTATCCGTTGCCTGGTACCCATAGTACAAGCCTTGTGCTTAGTTTGGGACTGGGTCAATTGGTGTAATTTGTCCCATGATATTTATTTATTTTATTTATTAATTTCGTTAACGCGAACGTTAAAATTTCGTTCTTTGTATTTAACGGTAAGCAAGACCATTTCGATGTTTTTTTGTTCGTTCCATCAATTGACCAGTATAATTATCGAACGAAATAAAATAACAACATTGGAACAATATCAACAGGTATAATATTTATCAATAACGGTTCCGGTCCCTGCTTGCGTGTCTGTTGGAGTCCGTCTGTCGCGGTAAATTTTCTCCGTAGCTACAGAACCGATGTCGAAATTTGATATTTAATACCTACTTGGGTTAAAAAAAATATGGGTGCCTTGAGGAACGGCCGTTAATTTCGTTTTTTATAAGTGACAATCATCCTCAGCCTATACACGTCCCACTGCTGGGCACAGGCCTCCTTTTAACGAAAGGGACTTGGGGGCTATAGCTCCCCGGGCCCAGTGCGGATTGGGAACTTCACACACCATTGCATTGCTTCGCAGATATGTGCAGTCCTCGCGATGTCTTCCTTCACCGAAAAGCTCATATGGTAGGTAATCAAATGTAATTTCGCACATAAATTCCGAAAAACTCAGAGGTACGAGCCCGGGATGAACCCACGACCCTCTGCTTGAGAGGCCACAGGTCAAACCATTAGGCTACCACTACATTCATCATAATAAACGAATTAATCTAATCTACGAGTATGTATCTATCTAGTGCTAATATTAAAATGGAAAACTCACAGTGCTTTTTTTATAAATAAATATCAGGGGTCAAATGTGAACAAATTTACCTAGTCCCAACGGCAACGTAAGCTCTAGTAAAGCTTGTGTTAGGTTAGATAGTTACTAGACAACGATATACATTCTTATACAGAGAAATACATAAGTACTTAAATACATAGCAACTCCCATGACTCGTGCTCCACACACAATTATACTATGATCTTACCAGGCTTCGAACCCCTTGTAAAACTCACTAACTTACAGCTTAAAACCTGTAAGACGCATGATATCTATACTTAACCTAAAATACCTTAAAGTTAACACTTCAACGTAAAAATTACATATTGAAACAGGCAAACCCAGCCAACCCCTCTAGTGTAGAAAACAAATCCAATTCGGTAATAGCTTTATTATGACGTATCTGGTTTCATAACGTATGAAAATGCCTTTTATCATATTTTCCTCCATTCTTATTGGCCTTTGAGAGGAACCCCGCTCTTTGAGATACTTCGCCCCATTTGGAAATAAGAGGGTTACAGGGGGTTATTTAGTTTTAAGAATTTTAGGCGAGGTAACATTTGAAGGTATCTGGTGTTAGCCTGATTTCTGAACGTTGCCTTGTAGCCTAATGCTATAGTCTGTGGTTTGACACAGACCTCAGACAGATGCCTGCGTGGCATCTTCCCGCGATGGTCATATTAGAAATAGCGTTGTATTAATATCTTGAAAATAATATATTCTTGAATACCGGTGATCAGTGTTTTTATTCAGTTTAACACTAAGATTAAACACATACCATTTTCCCTCAAAATTGAATAGCTATTGCGGGATAGCGATAAACAAGTCGATTGCTAATTCTACGCGGACGAAGTCGCGGGCAGAAGCTAGTTTTCACATACAATTCTTCCTTTTTAAACTATCCTAATTCCATCTACTTATCCTACTTCATTTGAAGCTGTGAAATTCTAATACAAAAAGTTCTAAACAACCTCACATCCAATTCTACAATATTGATTTCAAACCTTAAAACTCTGACACCTAAAATTAAAATTTCAAATTTCAAATTCACATAATTCCTTCTGGAACGAGTCTTTTAAAAATCACGTCTCGAATGGATCTAATCCGGCTCTAATCCCTAAATAAGCGCTACTTAATTTTTATCGTGTTAAAACCACTCGACTGGGCACAATGTGGGCACTGGGCACAATACTCGGCACTCGGCACAAAGACTGGGCACTGGGCACAAAGACATGCGCAACAATTGTTTCGTTGAAAGGAATACCGCAGATTTAAAGACGATTCTATTTTGATATCCCAATTATTGGGTTAGAAATTGCACAAATATATTACAGGGGCCTTAAGGCCCTTACCATGACGTCTTAACGCGATTCAGTTTAGGTTCGCTCGCTGTCAGATTCATACTAACAGTGACGGCTGAAACTTGAACTGAGTCGGAATTAGGACGTCATGGTAAGGCCACAGTCCGTGTTACGAGTAGAATGTCATTTAATTTTGGGTTTGTCTTTGCTGTCACATTCACTCACTCTTATGGGCAGCAAGTCAAACCCGAATGCCATTCTAAGAGCTCACGGTCTGTAAGTTTGATATATATCTTGACTTCGTTTGCATATCTTTCTTTCTCACTACAGCCTACATATCTCTCACTGCTGGGCATAAACCTTCTCTCAGAACAAGAGGGCGTGTGCGAATTACATTAATCGAATTTGCGGTAAATATGCATTTTTAAGGATTATTTGAGTTTTCCGGGTTATACGGTTTTACCCACGGACGGGTTTACGATACGGACCAAAACGGGCTATACCTACTCGTATCACTATATCCAATTTTTCACTACGATCGAGTGATATTTTCGTACTTATAAGAACGGTTTTCTGTAAATGGTTGGGAATTCACAAGCGATGGTTTTTAGATAATAATATATGTTATTGCGTATGGGGAATAAGAAAAAGTTATACAAGTGAACCCACTGTACAGGCTGCGGCTGCTACAAACACTACATTGCACAAATAAACCTATAATTTAACCTTTTCATACGTTTTTTTCTACAGCTGTTATAGCACGCACTTAGGACAACAACGTGCTTCAAGTATTCGGCGTAGCGTAAAAGGCTGCCAACAATACCTGACCACTATAGAGTCTTTATATAACCTCTGTATAGCCTTTAAGCTGCATAAGTGTCGGCGGTCCGTCTTTAATCCCACTCGAGATGCTATTGATGCTTTTTGTTGCGATTGAAAAAATTTTATTATTCAGAAATTAAATGCGCGGGCGCTGTTGGGATGATTTTATAGCGTTGTATTATTACAAGCTTTTAATTATTTAAATTTGATAGATTTGAAATTTAGTTGCAACGTGCATTCGTTCACAATACAAATAGCGTCAACAAAACAAGCTTTTATTAAAAATGGGACACATATTGATATCTAAATATATAAAAGAAGAAACTGACTGACTGACTGACTGACTGACTGACTGACATATCAACGCACAGCCCAAACCGCTGGTTCTAGAGATTCCAAATTTGGCACTTAGGTTCCTTATAAGGTCTAGGGGTGCACTAAGAAAGGATTTTTCAAAATTCGACCTCTAAAGGGGTTAAATGGGGGTCCAAAGTTTGTATGGGGAAACAAGATTAGTTAGACTATTTTATTCGAAACTTCACAGGAGTAATCCTAACAATAAATGAGTAAACACCTGTTTCAGGTTTTTTGAAAATTCAACCCCTAAAAGGGGATAGGGGGTGACAAAGTCTGAAAATCAACGTGGGTATTATTATTATTATATTATAGTGGGTAGTATTGTTTGTACGGTTTATCGGGTCGCTGATTACGAAAACAACAACACACATACCTACCTGACATACACACACACACACACACACACACACACACACACACACACACACAAATTTCCACGGGAACGGAAAAAAACGGGATTTATTATATTCGATTCCGAGTGACCCTATCTAAAATTTCGTACACAAGTAGATGATTACAAAATTAAGAAAATAATTTCATGATTTTTGGAAATTCTCACGGGATAAGGAAAAAACGGGATTTATATATTCAGTTCAACGAAATCCTATGAACTAGACTACAAATTTGGCATAGAAGTAGGTGATTATAATAGTAAGAAACAGTTTTAAGGATTTTCGAAAATTCCAACAGGATAAGGAAAAAACGAGATGTATATTCAGATCTACGGGATCGATTTTTCGTTTTAATGATCGTAGAAAACTGAAATTTGGCCTTCAGGTTCCTTGGGGAGTATAGGGGTGCACTACTGAAAGGATTTCCCAAAATTCTGACTGAAATGAACGGGAAAGAACGGGATTTTTTGTTATACTGCAGTGCAGGTTGTAGAAAGCTGAAATTCGACATGTAGGTTGCTTGGGGATTGTAGAGAAGCATTTAGAGAGGACTTTCCAAAATTCCCACGGGAACGGGAAAAACTGGATTTTTCGTTTTACTGGTCGTAGAAAGCTGAAACTTGGCATGTAGGTTGCTTGATGAGTGTAGGGCAGCACTAAGAGACAATTTCCTGAAATTCCCACGGGAACGGGAAAAACGGGACTTTTCGTTTTACTGGTTGTAGAAAGCTGAAATTCGAAATGTAGGTTGCTTGGGGAGTGTAGAGAAGTATTAAGAGAGGACTTTCCAAAATTCCCACGGGAACGGGAAAAAACGGGATTTTTCGTCTTATTCGTCGTAGAAAGCTGAAACTTGGCATGTAGGTTGCTTGAAGAGTGTAGAGAAGCTATAAATGATCATTTTTCAAAATTCCCACGGGAACGGAAAAACGGAACTTTTCGTTTTACTGGTTGTAGAACGCTGAAATTCGGCATTTAGGTTGTTTGGAGAGTATAAAGAAGCATTAAGAGAGAAATTTCCAAAATTCCCACGGGAACGGGAAAAAACGGGATTTTTCGTTTTACTGGCCGTATAAAGCTGAAATTTGGCAAGTGGGTTCTTTGGGGAGTGTAGGGAGCATTAAGAGAGCAAATTTTGAAATACTCCTGGTACACACAAGCGAAGCCGTGGCCAAAAGCTATTTGTCAATAAATAAAGTCTACGCGGACGAAGTCGCGGGAAAAAGCTAGTTACATATAAACAGGGAGTAGATAATGTTACTACCGCGCCCGAGTTGAAGATTCATAAATGACCCAATTGTCTCATGTCGCAATCAGTTTACCTCAAACAAGCCACAGTATGAGTAGCCCGTGACAGTCAATGTGACAGTTGACAGAGAGAACGTTTTTCAAACGCAGTTTACTAGGAACGTAACACATATCTAACACATATCAAAATACATAAACTTTGCATAATGCATAATGGTCCAAAAGTAGGTAGATAGGTAATATTTCAAAATGTATAGAAAGAACGAAAGAAGCCATTTATTCATTTTGCAAGACACACAAATAATTATGAGAGCATACACACAATTTTATAGAAAAGAAACAACAAAAAACAGACATGAAAATTAGATCATCAGCATTGTGTGTCTTCGCAAAAGTGAAACGGTCGCTGGCTCAGTATTACACTGAGGTGTTAGACACCTGCAGCACAGATTTTCAGCCAAAAGCGTCTGTGACTCAAGAAACGATACACAGATAAAATATACTACATAAATAGACGACGTAAACCATTTGGAACTAAGCACCAGCATAATCGTATCACATCTTAGAAAACACTCAATATAAAAACTATTCAATAGCTCTTTCAGAATTCTACTAATTCGGATAAAGACACTTTTAGCGCAAACATGGTGCAGTGTTACAATAATAATGGCACCGAAAGTGTTCCTGGCAACACCGATTGGCAGATAACGAGGCTTACCTTAGACGACGGATTAAAAAGTAAAAGCGCGTCAAGCGTGACCGTTTTTTAGTGTTTACGGGTTCCGTGGTTTTTGATATTTTTCATTTGCGTCGCGTTCGAACGATCGAGAAGATTTATTAATAGTCTTTAGCTAACTAAGCTGAACGTGTTTAGGTCTCTAGGCTCTGTCTACCACGAAAGGTATAAATGATTCATTATGTATATGCATGCATGTATAGTATATAGCCTGTATCACTCAAATATTTAGTTGAATTAGGCAAATAAATGCTCCCTCATTAGTAAACGCTTTATAAACCAACTAGCTTTTGCCCGCGACTAACCTAAAGGCCACATTTAGCATGATTGTGGGCGTATAGGAGGAAAGGAGATATTTTAATGGCATTACTTTGCGGGGGCCATTTCAATGACGATGAATTCAAAAAATGGAGTGTCAAAATAATGATGGGTTGCTAGCCACATCGCCTATAACGCGTTTCCAAAGATTTTTGACCATTCCCTCGTTGAGTTTTTACAATCTGCTTCAGAAGAGAAGTACCAACGTTCTTTGTGTTTTCTTTGCTCTCAGAGCAGCATGAAAGAACCATAAATCTATATAAATTAATTAGTTAATTACAATTCAATACAATACAAATACTATTTATTGAACACCACAAATCAGTACAAAACAATACAGAAACAAAGCACAAAGTACTTACACAATAGGCGGTCTTATCGCTTAATACGATCTCTACCATACAACCAATAAGACAGAGAAATAAGTTGGAGACAGTTTAAGCAAACAGGTGCCATAGGTTACCTGCTATGGGTGGTGTAGGGGTATAGCACGCGTCACGGAATGACGAGGACCCGGGTTCGATTCCCGGTCATAGCTTTACTTTTCGGATTTCTCTGTGTTCTAATTTTCAGTCGTTTAGAAATTAAATTTCTAACGGTAAAACCGTAAAAGTAAACATAAAAAGTCAAGAAGTAAAATTCTTGATTCATTTGATACTTCCTAATTAATAATGGTTTTATTTTTTTTAAAGCCACGGATCCTTAAAAACTATTGTCACTAGATGCACGCATTGCGATACTTCTTTATGCTCATGCGTCGATGCGAACCTTGTTTTGATACATGACAATTGACAAAGAACACAACTAACAATATGCCTTACAGCTTCGCCAGAAGGTTCGAATTCTATTGTGTTCGTGTTGGTGATTGTTACGTTTTAATTTTTGTGCGCTTGCGCAACTTTCTGGGAACGATTTTGTCTAATCTCGTGATCTTTGGGATTAATATGGGCTACCGGGTTTAAGTAAGAGTGTTTGCTTTGATAATGTCTGTCTGTACGTGCATTGAGAATTTAGTAAGTATTCTCACTCATAAAGAACAATGTTTAAAATAAACCAAATTCTATTTAAAAAACCGTAGACCGAAGAGCAAAAAAATGTGACTGAAAATTTACTCTAATCGTATGAATTACAGAAAATTACAGTTATAAATTACAATTATCTTCCTATCTAATATTATAAATGCGAAAGTATGGATGGATGGATGGATGGATGGATGGATGGATGGATGGATGGTTGTTTGTTTGTTACTCAATCATGCCAGAACGGCCCAACTTATCTGGATGAAATTCGGCACATAGATAGAGAAAAGTCTGGAATAGCACATAGGCTACTTTTTATCCCGGAAAATTGCGTAGTTCCCGCGAGATAGCGATAAACGAATTCTTTGCAGACGAAGTCGCTGGCAACAGCTAGTAATATTATAAAGACGAAAGTTATATTGATTGGTTTGGCGTGCCCAGTTACACTTGTGCCCAAACTAATTATTCAGAAAACTTGGAATTTAAAGCTGGGTTGGGATACGGAACTACCAATTAACTTACAAAAGGAATACCTTGATTGGTCTAAACATATTCACTTGCTTAATGACTGCCGTATTCCGCGTCGACTTACCTCTGCGACAATAAACAAATGCAATAACAGTCTGCACGTCTTCAGTGATGCGAGCAAGGTGTCATTCGCCGCTGCCATCTTCCTGCGAAGCGAATTTCAAAGAGAAGTTACTGTGCAGTTGGTTCAAGCGAAATCGCGCGTCGCACCAGTCCGTGAAGTCAGCATACCGCGCTTAGAATTAATGGCAAACCTAATTGCGACGCGCCTGTATATTCAAGTCAATGAAGCGTTGGAACTGTCAAACTGTCGAGTCTACTTCTGGACAGACGCAAGCGTAGCATTCACCTGGATTACGACTGAGGGAGACTGGAACATTTTTGTCAAAAACAGAGTGAAGGAGATACGTCAACATACTAAAGTGGAAAATTGGCATCATCTACCAGGCTCGATGAACCCTGCCGACTTACCTTCGAGAGGCTGCAACGCTAAACAACTACTGAAGAGTAAATGGTGGGAGGGATCGACTTGGCTGAAAGCAGAAGAAAGGCCTATGTCTCAAATCAACGTTGATGAACACGAAGTCAACAAAGAAAGGAAGAAAGTAGTAACTTGCTAATACTACGGCAGATATTAGTACAATTCTATCCAGGCTGACTTACTTTTCCAAATATACTATGATTGTAAGAACGGTTGGCTGGATATTAAGATTTACGTACAACTGCAAGAATAAGAATAAGCGAAGAGGTGAACTGACCTGTGAAGAGTTTCAGAGCGCTGAGAAGAAACTTTTAAAGATGGTTCAAGCTGAAATGTTGGCAGATGATACCAAAAAGTCAAAGAATCTGCAAATATTTAAAGATGAGGAAGGCTTATTAAGAATTCGTACAAAGCTTGTACTTAGTGATGAGCCCACAAACTTCGTCTGTCCGATTTTTCTGCCTGGGAAGCATCTAATAATCAAAAGACTAGTAGCCTCGAAACACCACATGTTGCATCACGCCGGCCCGGGTATTCTAATGACAGTACTCAGGGAGACTTATTGGATTACTGGCGTTAGACGACTTGTCAGTTCAACTGTATCAAAATGTGTAACCTGCAAGCGACATTCGGTGAAACATGCTGACACACCACTACCACCTTTGCTTCTGGACAGAATAAAACCTGCTGCTGCTTTTGAAGTAACTGGTATTGACCTGGCTGGTCCTCTCTTTCTGCGGTCGGGAGGGAAGGTGTGGATAATTTTATTTACGTGTGCTGTATACCGCGCCGTACACCTGGAACTAACCAAATCGCTGTCAACTGAAGCCTTTCTCATGGCGTTACGACGGTTTATCGCAAGACGTGGAAGAGTCGACACAATTTACACGGATAATGGCACCAACTTCCACGGAGCTGATAATCTGTTGAAAGCATTGAATTGGGAAGAGATTGCCGCTTATTCCAGTGTGCGAAGCATCAATTGGAAGTTCAATCCACCCGCTGCACCATGGTGGGGAGGTTGGTGGGAGCGATTGATTCGTTCTCTTAAAGAACTTCTCCGACGTAACTTGGGACAGAAAACAGTCACTTATGAAGAACTGTCAACCATACTTTGTGACTGTGAAGCCTTGATGAATTCACGGCCTCTAACCTACATCGCGGATAGCTCAGAAAACTTGAAGCCTCTGACGCCAGCTTCGTGCAAGGGCTTCCTGCCAGCGAAACTCCAGATTTAGACCAGCTCGATCATGATTCTTTGAATAGGCGATTAAGGTATCTGCATAAGCTAAGAGGAGATCTACGGGAGCGGTTTAGGAACGAGTACTTGGGGATGCTCATACAGAAGGGTAAGGAGAGGGACTCTAATATAAAGGTAGGCGATGTCGTATTGGTAGACTGATGCGAAACGTATAAAGTGGCCTTTAGGAGTTATCTTAGAAGTGTATGCTGGAAAAGATGGAAATGCTAGAGTAGCGAGAGTACGCACAGCTGATGGCGAGTACACCCGGGCATATCAACGTCTGTACCCGCTGGAAGTGCAACCTGACGAGGTACTGTGAAGATTGGAGGTTTTGGGTCTTCGTCCCAAAGGTGGGAGGATGTTAGAAACCTCTTCAGAGCGGTGCAATGACATCTATTTTGAACTTGTATTTTTTTATCGTTCTATCTGTCACTCTAAAATAAATGGTGAAACGTAAACATTGGTTTTCCTCTGAATTAGTATTTCTCGCGGTTTTCTATAGTTTGTAAGTTTGAATGTTTGGATGTTTGTTGCTCTTTCGTGGCAAAACGGGTAAACCGATTTTATTGAAATTTAGTATAGTGATAGTGATAGTTACAGTCCAGGGAAAGGACATAGGATAATTTTTATCCCGGAATATAGCATAGTTCCCGCGGGATAGCGATAAGCGAAATCTGCGCGCACGGAGTCGCGAGCAACAGCTAGTTAATTATTAGATATTAGAGGGCTTCCAGGGTTAATTTTCCTTTTTTACAGTTAATTTATGTTATAAAATCATTTAGATAACCTTATGTTACTTACAATCATTAATAGTTCTAAAAATCCCCCTTTTAAATGGTCCCTGGCAATGGGGGATGTTTCTAATTGGTACCGCAATAGTACAATGGTACCTTTTAGGGTTCCACACAAAGGTACTCGATGGTCGATGCCCGTTGAGAACCCTGTGGGAATTGATACCTTTACTTTATAGAGTTAGGAAAATTTATAATAACCAGGTAAAATTACAATAGGTGCATAATGGTTACAGTTACGTACCACTAGGCTTTAGTCAGGTAGGTAACTATAATTTCTCTATATTTATTACTACGAAACAGAGACGTTATAATAGATAACTGACACTTAAAATAACTGTAACTTAACAGAGCGTGTTAAAACAGGCCTTTACACTAATTTTTGTACATAGTTTTTACATGTAGCAAAAATACGTAACCCTACGTTATGAGTGTCCATGGGTGGATTTTTGACGTTGTAATTTGTGTGCCATGCTTTACGTATTGCACACAAATTACAACGTCAAAAATCCACCCCCATAGCTGGGGCCTTACCATGACGTCCTAATTCCGACTCAGTTCAAGTTTTAGCTGTCACTTTTAGTATGAATCTGACAGCGAGCGAACCTAAACTGAAACGCATTAAGACGTCATGGTAAGGCCCCTGGTGCTTGCTTTCCATTAAGTTATCCACAGGCTCGTTTGTCCCATAATACAAAAATTCGATTACGATTATACAAGTATAAGTAAAACGTTTTATATTTTTTATGTATAAATTTTTGTAACTTGTTGATATCAGTTTTGTTTAAATAAATGTGTTAGTCATTTCTAAATGATCTAAGCTCTACATAAAGCTCCTTCTCACGAGCATATTCGTACTAACCCACTAATGGGCGCCGCGTGCCGGTCGAGTACGCACTTAACTACTTAATCACGAGTAGGCAAGCTACTTGCACGAGTACTGTGTCAAGTACCGCTTTTTAAATAAATTAATTGTGTATTTTTCGTGTGAACTGTTTCATGTTTGGACGTTTCATATTAGTTTATAATAATTAGGGTATTTTTTATTAGTTTTTTTGGATGATTAATTCAAAAATAAAATGGATCGTAGTAAGTGGAACTAAGTAGTCTCTGCCTACCCCTGTGGGAAAGAGGCGTGACAGTATGTATGTATGTATACCTACATACCATTTTAGATTACGACCCCCATATAAACCCCGTCAAGACGCCACCAATAACAAACAAACGCATAAAACGAGATCCTACTTACTATCTCATTTTTGTGAATCGCCCAAAACGGTGCTTTCGCGATTACTGTCGTAAATTACGCCAGCCAAGGCGGCGTAAACGCGAGAAGCGTAAGCGGAAACTTACGCCAGTTAACAAGGCGTAAACGCGAGAAGCGTTAGCGGAAACTTGAGTCAGACGACGTGGCGTAAACGCGAGAAGCGTAAGCGGAAACTTACGCCAGTTAACGTGGCGTAAACGAGAGAAGCGTTAGCGGAAACTTGAGTCAGACGACGTGACATAAGCGCGAGAAGCATAAGCAGAAATTTAAGCCAGACGACGTGGCGTAAACACAAGAAGCGTAAGCGAAAACTTACGCCTGTTAACGTGGCGTAAACGCGAGAAGCGTAAGCGGAAATTTAAGCCAGACGACGTGGCGTAAACGCAAGAAGAGTAAGCGGAAACTTACGCCAGTGGATGTGGCGTAAACGCGAGAAGCGTAAGGGAAAACGTACGCCCCAGACATAGATATAGTATACTAGCTGTTACCTGCCACTTCATTTGCGCAGAATTCGCTTATCGCTATCCTGCGGGAGCTATTCAAGTTTCCGGGATAAAAACTATCCTTTCGACTTTCCTGGGCCTGGGACTAAAGTCACGGATACACTAGGGGCCAAAGGGGTGAAGTGGAACGACGTTGCCGGACTTCGTTCGACATGTCTGACAACATCGCGCGACACGTTTATCGCGTGCATCACGTAAGTGAATGTTTGAGGTTCTGTGACATGATGGACAATAGGCTGACTACTTTATATGTATAAAGTGAGTCATTTATAAGTTTAGGTAATTATTTTTGTTATGTTTTTGTTTATTTTTATTTTTTATGTTGTTTTTCTCTCATATTTTTCTTGTATTTGTTAATTAATTGTGTTGTTGTTAATTAAGGAATCTGGTTTCAAGGCGTATTGGTTCGCTGTAATGCCGTGTAAACTAATTGAATAATAAATAAATAAATAAATAAGTCGCGCGATGTCGGCAGACTTTGCTAGACATGTCGAGGGACAATTGTCCCCTGGTGTATCCGTGGCTTAGAACCATCTATATATACCAAATTCCGACTAAATCGGTTCAGTGTAAGGGTAAGGCCAGACGAGTTAAAAAGCAAGAAGGCCCCCGACGCAAAGAGGGGTTTTATTAGTTTGAAGACTTGTGTGTGTGTGTGTGTGTGTTTGTGTGTGTGTGTCTGTTGGTAAAAAGCAGTCCCGCAGTTCAAAGAGTATCAGCTCTTTTCCAAAATGATATAAGGCATTTTAGCCATAAAATTGAATTATATTTAAATAATGCGTGGGTTTTTTTGTATTTAACGTTATTTATTGAATAAATAGTTATGTAAATCGCTGACGCTTCGCTCGTGGCTGTAGTCGTAGCTTACCCTTAGCGCGGGTAAAATTACCCCGCTCCCAATTTACCCGTAATGGCGGGGGATTTAAGGTGAGCTGCGAATAGTGCGCGGTCGGACTATACTAGCTAGAACGAGTACTCTGTCTTGAAATAAATCCAGAATACTACTATAGTGGTTCAGGTTGGTTCACTAATGTTTGACTTAAAAATGATTGACAAAATGATTATTTCATAAATTTCAAATATTTGATAAAACGTAATTTTTTTTAAACTTATGAAACAAACCTAACCTAACCTAATGTGAGCCACGCATGAAGGTTTTCGATTTTTAAAAAAGTTTACGGTTTTTCAGATATTTAAAGTTTGTCAAATGATCATTTTGTAAAATGATGCTTTTGTCAATAATTTTTAGGTCAAATGGAAGGACACCGTTCAGGTTATCTAGACAGAACATCCATCTTAATTTTTTTTTTTTTTAATTTTTTTATGTGAATAGGAAGGCAAACGAGCAAGTGGGTCACCTGATGGTAAGCGATCACCACTGCCCGGAGGGATGGAGGGATTGCAGATGCGTTGCCAACCTAGAGGACTTAGATGTAATGCCTCTTGTGCCCATAATTTCCCCGGCTGTCTTACTCTCCACACCGGAACACAGCAGCGCATGCACTGCTTAGCGGCAGGATTAGGACCTTGCACAAGGCCCTACGACCCGCTTATCTCTAATTTGACAAATGAATCGACAGAAAACTGTAAGACTTGGGAGGGTTGTAGCCAGCTCTACCTCAAGTACCACAACTTGAGCTAAACTTGCTGGATTTAATGCGAGTACGGGGTTCATGCCCTCGGAAGCTTTTCTTTAATTATTCAATTAAAACTGTTTATAATCAAATTTCTAAACGACACTGAAAATTAGAACACAAAGTAAAGCTATGGCCGGGAATCGAACCCGGGTCCTCGTCATTCCGGGACGCGTGCTATACCCCTACTGACGTGGGGACGCGGTGACGTGCTGAGGTGGGGGAGTGACGAGGACCCGGGTTCGATTCCTGGCCATAGCTTTACTTTTCGGATTTTTCTGTGCTCTAATTTTCAGTGTCGTTTAGAAATTAAATTTCGAACGGTAAAACGTAAAAAGTAAACATTAAAAATCAAGAAGAAAAAATTCTTGATTCATTTGATATTTCTGTTTATAATCGTTTAAATATTAATCGTAGGAATCATGTTATACGATGCAGCTAGCTACCCATCACTATTTTGATTCCCTTTTGTACCTATACGCCCACAATCATGCTAAACGTGGTCTTGTTACCTTAAGCTCTGTCTACCCGATAAGGGATAAAGACGTGATTTATGTACATGTTCGTAGGTATGTTTTTAGCATATTTTATTCCCTAAAAAAAGAAAAATAGCGACGGGTCACTCGAAAGTGGAAAAATCTGTATTCTACTACATTATATACTTGGCGGCAAAAAATGTGGGCCTCAAAATACTTGCAATATAGGTAATTTTGTAATATTTGGGAATATTTTTGTAATAATCTAAACTGGGGACTTTTATTATGCTTGCTACGCCTACGACCTACGTCGTAGATCTCGTAGCGGGTCTACGAAGAATCGTATAAATTTAAATAAAAGTTTAAATTAATTGCATGGAATAAACTGAAAAGCATTTTCAAGGTTATGTTGAACGTTAATTCGTATTTATAATATGTAAATTATATATTGTACCTAAGTATTTTAATAAAACAACATTGCGATTTCAATTTTTAATAATCCACACTTTCCCGCCAGTAATAAAGCGGGCACCAAATAAATTCGCGACGCCGCGACAGTGAAAGTTAATTTGAAAATGGAATAAACACGCGGCAGCCAATGGGGCGAGGCGGCGGGCGGCGGCCGACCAATCGGAGCGCGGGGATTTTCGCGCGCTGAATTTTTATTAGCCGAGATAATAACGCCATTTTGTGACAGGTTCCCTTTTTCGTTTTTCGGTGTTGCCAGATGGGAGGCGACGTAAATGGGGTATTAGGCTGATACGTGAGCGATTTTAAGGATTTGCTTTTCGATTTTCTCAGTTGATACGTTTTGTGTTATTTTGTTATGGAAAAAATTAGGGGTTTGGATGCGTGATCTTGTTATACTGGTACGTAGGTATTTTTAGTCGACGGGTTACATGATAAGTATATTATTTTAATGTTTTTGTCTAGATCCCTAAGGAGAAATTTAGCCTATCAATTAGGAGTAATGACGTAGCCTTCTTTATGTGAGACTTTTTTTTAATCACTACCGCAGTTCCAGAATTTGCGCCGGTATGAAGAACTAAAGAACCAAAGTAGTCTCTGCCTATCCCTGTGGGAAAGAAGCGTGACAGTATGTATGTATAAATAACCAAAAAAGGTTTGCAAGAATGTAATCGATTTGGAATATGTAATTAAACTTTTTCTTCTATAAATACATACCTTTGCATTTACTGTCACTGCTACTAAGTAAGAGAAGGCAATAAAAGTTACAGATAAGATAATACTGCAGTCACTATAACCCCCAGGGTTAAAATAAATCACTATCGTAGTAATATTACCCATAATAATGTTGCAGTCAAATGACTAATATAGATACTTGGTAAACGGAGTTTGAATTGTTTCCCAAAAAAACCCAAACAATTCGACAGTCCCAAAATAACTGGAAACTTCCACACAATAACGCTATCCGAACAGCCTATTGTGTTTAAAAAATCTGGCCGAAAACTCACGAATCAAATTTAAAAAGAAAACAATTCCATTTGAAATGGCAAGTCAGAAAAAAAGTTCTGCGCGAAACTTGATACAAAATAGGTACAGCCAACATTAAAATGCTAACTAGATATATCAAATGAGGATAGAACCAACCGGAGAAGACCAGGACTGGCCTACCTTCTTTAAAAATGTAGCTCGTTGTTAAATTTACGCGCGTAAAGTTCAATTTTATATTTTGTACCTATGCATAATAACGCGATTAAGAAAGGCATTAGTTTCGTTTACTGGCAATAGTGACAGACTTTCTGTTTAGAAATTAATGTGTGTCATATCTCCGGTTGGTTTAAAGCTCTAAGAGCTGCCTCGATATAAAGCGCGCGTTTCCCGCCGTGGCTGTATGGCCCGGTTTCCTTCGCCCGCGGCCGACGAGGCTAATTATTTCCCGCTCTTTCCGCTTGTGAGCGGTTGGGTTTGAATTTGACGCCTTGGTGTTCGAATTTCGAATGTCTCCGGGATGCAAATTTATTTTGCTGGTAAAAAGTACGTTTGCATTCGCCGTTTAGATTTGGAATGCGACAGCCAAAAAACAAACAAAAAAATCATACAGGAAATAAAGTTCACAAGGAATGGTTGCCAGTTTAAGCATTTGGAAAAGTGAGTTATAAAAAATTATGCTCCTTTATGTATAATGTATTTAGTTTCTGTTAAATTTACTAGTTATTTATTATTGTAGGTACTTTAGTTCCCAGATTTTCACTACCTCAACTGCATACTTTTAATAGGGAAACTATACTTCGTTTAATTTAGAATGAGAAACCACAACAACATTATATTGCGGCTCGTGAACTGTAATCTCTTTACAATGTGTACTAGAGTAACAATTGACGACACGCAAATAAAATGACGTTAAAACAATTTTATTTTACGGCTGCCAAACTATTGCACTGTACCATTTGCTAGGTAAGATATAGTTGACCAGACGCAATATAATGTTATTGTGGTTTCTCATTCTAAATTAAATGAAGATTAGGTTCAGGTTAAAACTTACCCCCTTATTCATAAACGCTCAGGCTTCTGCTAACTTAGCAATCGTTTGTCCTTATCTGTCACTTTGACATTTACCATTCATAGATAAGGACAAACGATTGCTAAGTTGGCAGAAGCCTGTAGAGCGTTTATGAATAAGGGAGCATGTCTATTACAATATATTTTTCTCAAGCATGCTCGGAAATGTACGCGTTAATGTCGCGAAATGAATCCAAGAAGTTTCACATTTACGCGGCCTAGGCCAAGAAGTAATGTGGTGCGGTCGAAATGAAGCCAAGAAGTTCCACATTTACGGCCTAGGCCAAGAAGTAATGTGGCGCGGTCGGCGGGTGCGGTCGGCGCGGCGCGGCGGCGCGGGGCGGGTGCGCGGGGAACATGGCGCGAGCAATAGTTTGTTCAAATGGCATGTTTCAAAAATTAAAAATGCGGCTAATTAAACAATTTTTACTTGATTTCCTCGCATTGCTTGAGAAAAGCACTATACAATCCTCGGCCGGAAACAGGGATTGCAGGACTCGCTTTATCCGGCCTCGTCTACGACTCGGCCGTGTACCCCAATCTCGTCATGCAATCCCTTACTTCACGGCCTCTGCAGTAATGTACTATTAAACGAAGTTATGGACAAGATATTTGTACATGAAATTTTTATACGCTTTTGTATGATAGTAATTTTAGTACTAAGTACCTACTTGAGTTTTACGAAAGATTTGTTTATCTTTTAAACCTAACATAACTTTATAGCTCTTTTTTAAAGTATTTTTCATACCTTTTTGCTATACATACCGTGCCAGGCATTGTAATACTTTTAAGTGCTAAAATTGACTATTATTACTTGGAATCGAATCTAATCTAACTAATATTATAAATGCGAAAGTTTGGATGGATGGATGGATGCATGTTTGTTTGTTACTCAATCACGCCAGAACGGCCCAACGGATCTGGATGAAATTCGGCACATAGATAGAGAAAATTCTGGAATAGCACATATGGCTACTTTTTATCCCGAAAAATTCCCGCGGGATAGCGATAAACGAATTCTTTGCAGACGAAGTCGCGGGCAACAGCTAGTAAAAAATATAAAACGTGACAATAACTCGTTAATAATCTTGACAGTTATGATGATAAATAGTGAATGTGTTGTACATAGTTTAAAACTTTACCCTGACACCTAAAATATTTCAAACAGAAATATATAGAGAAAGGCATAAAGTATAAACATAAACATAAGTATACACGAGCGAGTTAAGTGTATAAGTTGTAATTAGTCAGTCTCTCTTAACTCAACTTTATTTATGCAGAGTCGCCTTAAGATATCCCGTCTACAGCGCTTAAACTATCTTGATAGTTTAATTAAAAATACTACATACATACACAAAAAAAAAGCCGTGGTAGCCTAGTGGTTTGACCTGTGGCCTCTCAAGCAGAGGGTCGTGGGTTCGAATCCCGGGCTCACACGTCTGAGTTTTTCGGAATCTATGTGCGATATCTCATTTGAAATTTACCATGAGCTTTTCGGTGAAGAAAAACATCGTGAGGAAACCTGCACACAACTGCGAAGCAATTCAATGGTGTGTGTGAAGTTCCCAATCTGCACTGGGCTCGCGTGGGAACTAAAGCCCAAGCCCTCTCATTCTGAGAAGAGGCCTGTGCCCAGCAGTGGGACGTGTATAGGCTGATGATAATGATGATACATACACAAAACACGTCTATAATCCCTTACGGGGTAGACAGGGCCTATTGTAACAAGACCTAAAAGCCACGTTTAGTATGTTTGTGGACGTATAGGTGGAAAGGGGAATCCATAGTGATGGGTAGCTAGCCGCATCGCCTAAAACATGATTCCTAAGATTTTCGCCTAATGCTATACAACAAAAGGCACCTAGAGTCAGTAATTACGGTATTTTCACCACCAGCACGTGTTTATAGTTAATTTTAAAACTGATTTTACCACTTCCAACATGAAACTGCCATGAGACTCTGTCATAATTAACACAAATGAATAACTCGGATTTTTAAACTTATTCGTCCATCCTTAATTATAACACTCCTTTCACCCACTCAAAGGTTGACTGGAAGAGATCCCTTAAAGGGATAAGTCCGCCTTTGTGCATGTATCTCAGTGCTTGTCAATTGTATTTGTCTTGTTTATTTTGCACGATAAAGAGTTTACATACATACATACATACTCAGGTAATACAAGTCGAGTGATGCTCTATGTTTCGGACTAGTTCGCAGTACTTCCTATTCTGATTTTACCAACCACTACGATTCCATTTTCCAACTACGCCCAAAATCTTGCTAAATGTAGTCTGTAGGTCTTGTTATCTAAGACTGTGTCCACCCTGTAAGGGATAAAGATGTATGTGTATGTATGTGTATGTACAGTAAATCAGTAGGCTTATTGTCTAACTCGCTCGCAAGCGCCATCGCGTTCATTTTGACAGTTCACGTATGGGCTGACAATTGGCATCGGGTATCAACTAGCTGTCACATTCATACAAGAACTGTCAAAATGAACACGATGGCGAATGGGAGCGAGTTAGACGATAAGCCTACTGTTTTGAAATCATACTTTTATGTCCTGCAAGTATCAAGATTGTTTCGTCGCCGTACTCAAGTTTATTCATGTTCTTTAGAAGAATATCTCAAAGGTGTAGCTAAGTTACAATATGCGGTACAGTCGCGCACGAAACGCTTGGATTTGGATTTGACTTTAAAGATTTAATAGCATGCACGAATTTACAGATAAAATAAAATACTACGCCGCGCCTGGCCTTGTAGCGACACTAGCGCCACCTAGTTGGGCGCTACATAACTACTACGACGCACGAGTAGCTAGCGCCAGCTATAGTGACAGCTGTCACATTGTTCTACATAGCGATAACGAAGTTTCTCAACACGGATGCATAAATACAACTTCCAACTCTCTTCTTTGGACTTCGGTCCCCAGGCATAGCATCTGCCTGGAGAGAGATCTCTCTATTGTGCCACTCCCCAAACTGGTGACCCCGACGTGATGACACCCCCTCTTATACTCCGAAATTCGATTTTCGAAGTTCATTTCGCGCCGTTCCGCTCTCACTAATAATTATTAATTTGAGAGTGAGAGGGACGGTGTGATACGAACTTCGAAAATCGAATTTCATAGTTGCCCCCCTGTCTGTCTGTTTGCGATAAAATCAAAAACTACTGGATGAATTTTTATGCTGCTATCATTACCTATACATATATTCCGTCTGTCTGTCCGTCTGTTATCAGGTTGTATCTCAGGAACCGTGATAGCTAGACAGTTGATATTTTCACAGATGATGTATTTCTGTTGCCGCTATAGCAACAAATACTAAAATTGTTATGATATTTAAGTGGCCAAATTTCATTAAAAACGTTTCAGTGGTTTAGCCGTGACCGTGACAAACCAACAGACAGAGTTACTTTCGCATTTATAATATTACTAGCTGTTGCCAGCGACTTCGTCTGCAAAGAATTCGTTTATCGCTATTTCGCGGGAACTATGCAATCCGGGATAAAAAGTAGCCAATAGCACATTCCAGATTTTTCTCTATCTACGTGCCAAATTTCATCCAGATCCTTTGGGCCGTTCTGGCGTGATTGAGTAACAAACATCCATCCATCCATCCATACTTCCGCATTTATAATATTAGTTAGATACCTAGTTAGATAGTCAGACTAGGGATTAATAAAATGGTAAAGCTTGTGTGGGCGACTGTACCCAGCTCGCTAAGACGCCAGCCGCAAATTTGGGCGCGCGTTGCTTAACATTTAAATGTTGAATCACACCGCGGCGCTAGTGTGGACACGCCACCGAATAAATATCTCTATCCCTACTAATATTATAAAAGAAAGTATGCTTAGTTGCAACACACCGGATAACTTACGTATAAAAGCCGAAATATGCGAAGTGTGTTGTGTGCTGCCCTACTTTCGATTATAATAAAAATGACGATAAAAATGAGGGTAGTTGTGCGCCGATGTCAGCTGCGCCGAATAGCCGCGTGAGTAGAGCGTTGGCGCGCATTGTTCGCTTCGCTGCCGCCGGGGCGAGCACTCTCTGATGAAGGGCTACGGAATTGTCCGAAACAATTGTCGGAGCAATCCTTCGGCTTTTATACGTGAGTTATCCGGTGTGTTGTAATTATGTGTGAGTCTCACGGTAGTTTCATGTTAAAAGTATGCTTAGTTGGTTTGGTCACGTAGAGAGGATGGACGAAAGAAGATTAACTAAACAGATTTATATGGGGAGTGTGAATGGGTGCGTTGGGAGGGGAAGGCCTAGGCGGACGTTCCGTGATCAAATTGAGGACGTTTTGGAAAAAGGCCAGGTCAAGAGTACCCGAAATCGACGAGCATGTATGAAGAGATTGATGAATGTGGATGAAGCGAAAGAGGTATGTCAGGATCGTTGTAAGTGGAACAAAGTAGTATCTGCCTACTCCTGTGAGAAAGAGGCGTGACGATATGTATGTATGTATGTACTAACATTATAAATGCGAAAGTAACTCTGTCTGTCTGTCTGTTACCTTTTCACGCCTAAACCGCTGGACCGATTTAGTTGAAATTTGGTATACAGATAGTGTGAGTCCCGGGGATGGACATAGGATAGTTTTTATCCCGGAAAATTGCATAGTTCCCGCAGGATAGCGATAAGCGACTTCTGCGCAGACGGAGTCGCGGGCAACAGCTAGTAATAAATAAAAAGCGACGGGTAGCACTCCGGGAGTGCCGGCAGAATCGAAAACCACAGCTTAGAGTAGATTTTAGTGTTGTAAGCTCCATGACGCTCAAGACGCGTACCGTACTGGCCGCTTACAAAAAAAACGTACGTATTATCTATATTGACAGACCTCTAACAATGCGCTGATGCCCTAGTACTTTCGCTCCACGATTTAACAAAAAAACACTTAAAAAATCGAACGCGATTCATTCATATTTCAAAACAAGCTCTTAGAGGATCCTGATATCCTGGTACTTAAACTCTCAATCCGTCTTACACCTGACGCGAATTTAACATTTTTGACTTCACTTCAAAATGGCCGGCAACCAGGTATGGCAGCTATCTCTCCCGAAGAATTAGCACAAATTATTCAACGAGGGAATGCTGCTAGCTTTTTGGACTTGTAATTTTGTAATGTTGTAATTTCCCGGCCATAGCTTTACTTTTCGGATTTTTCTATGTGTTCTAATTTTCAGTGTCGTTTAGAAATTGTAATTTTGCTATAAAATTTAAATGAAAGGCTAAGCCGGGAAATTAAGGCATTTTTAACCGACTTCAAAGAAAATGAGGTTCTCATTTTGACCTGTATGTATTTATCAACACACACACACACACACACACACACGCACACACACACACTGGTAAATTGTTATATTATGGTCTTCGTTACGAACTCTCTGTCGCTCTTTATATGTATTGTATTTGTGTTCACTTTTTGTATGCACCTCACCGTTGTTTTTATAACGCCCTTTTGTTAATGTATCTCAGTAATTACTTAGTTGTAATCGCTCTCGCAGACGCCCAAGATACAGGCCAAGCCTAGTTTGGAGTCTGATGGATATTTTCCTTTGTTAAAACCGCTTATTTAAATAAACTATTTGTATTTGTGAATTGTCATTGTCACCGACAATTGTCGTGCTAGTGAAATAGGCGCCAGTAATAAATAGTACACTTTAAAAAAAAAAATCGTATCCACACTACTCCAAAGCCTTCCGTTCCCTAAAAGCGTCGCGCGAATGACACGGGTATATTTTAAGTAATTATGGCGAAATCTGCGCGTTCATCTCGATTAGGGCTTTTTGAATCTGGAATTACGAATTCGAATCCGTTACGCGTACGTTTGATATTGAATTTCGAATTCTGCAGACGGTAGAAAATTTTCGGCCAGTGTCCAGTTATTTTTTTTAATAGTAGGTATTATATCATTGTACATACATTGTATACATGCATAAATAACGTCTTTATCCCTTACGGGGAAGACAGGGCCTAGGGTAACAAGACCCAAAGGTCCAAGCTTAGTATGATTGATGATTCTTATCATGAACGTAGTTTGCAATAAAATTATTCTGGAAGGAAGAATTTAATTATAAATACTAATTAATAGTCTTATGCTGTCATTTTAAAGTGCCATACTTTTGTTATTTGATATAAGTATGTACTTACTTACTCTAGATACACTTTATATATCTACCTACGTTCCTGCATAATCGTAATAAATCGGCCTTTTTCACTGGTAGGTAATTGGCAGTATGAACATAATACCCTTCGCTTCTTCAATTAAGAAAAAAAAATCGAGACAAAAAATAAAACCGCCTCTACGCGTTTCGAATTAGCGGCAAAGACGTTCCAAGTTCCAAGTTTAAATACGGACCCTCAGGCACTCGTAATTTTGAATTAAGAAATTGGATTGCCGCTTATTTGTCTATGGGCGAAAGGGATCAGTTTATCTTACTCCTTGATTTTACCCCATTACGGGAAGAAGAGGGTAAAGAATAAAGCGCATTGGGTTGCGTAGTATACTTATTATTTAATACGAAGTAATTAGGCATTAGGTATTAAAATGTTGCCATTTCTTTGCTTTATGCTCATGATGATTTTTATTTTTGTACAGTCGCCATCAGATATATCGTAGCGGGCGAGGTCCTCAAATATTTCGGAGCAGCATTAAATTTCAATAAATTCGTTACACTAAATATGGTTAATAACATCGGAACACGCAATCCGTCATAAATATAAGAGCAGCGACTTTTCAATAAATTCGGGACGTTCAATGAGCTAAAAATATCAGGAAGCACATATCGTCAAAGGTATCGACGCAGTCAGGCTGACCATAAATATCGGAACATAAGTGGAAAATAAACCTTACGTATATGATGATAGATTCGAATTCCCAACAAAATACAAATAAGGCTCAAACGTCATGCCAAAATGAAAGATATGTCACCTATATAGTGTACGCGTCTGCATGCATAATTCACTGTGTTAGTAACATAAAACCTTTTTTGTTGTATAAAGTGTAAATTGTTACTGGCCACTAAATTGCCATTATACTTTTTTTAAGAATAAAATTTTTCTTTTTCTGCTGTTATAAGTCAAAACATGTAGTTCTATTTTATAAAACTAGTTTTATTATAAACGCACTGTAATTTAAACTGTTTGTCACAAAGTTAAGGTATATTTTCCAAAAATGTTCCGATCTTTATGGTCAGCCTGTCTGCATCGATATCTTTGACGATCTGTGGTGTCTCGATTTTATTGAAAAGTCGATGCTATTATATTTATGACTAATTGCGTGTTCTGATGTTATTAACCTTACAGTTGTAATGAATTTATTGAAATTTAAGGCTGCTCCGAAGTATTTGAGGACCTCGCCCGCTACGATATATCTGATGGCGACTGTAACAGTAAGTTGCGTAAAGTTATGCGACGATAGTTAAGCTACGCTATGTACGAGTATTAAGTACAAAATACATTAACTGCTTATTTTAAATGTCTAAATGGTTCCCTGTATGACTACCAATAGATTTCTATGCTATTCCCTCGGATAATGCAAATTTCTTTTCTTAAAAATGCTATGAAATGTCGCCTTTACATTAGTTGGTAAAAAGGAGCCAGAAGGTTGAACATCCTGGATGACTAGAGTCAGAGTTCCGGCTCGGGTTTCAAACTCGTACTTCAGGCTTGCTTACTTATGTACTAGTTTCTGCAGTAATGTACTATTCATAGGGACAAAGCAAGTCTTGACAATTTACAACTCATTCTAAATTCAAATTGGCCAATACCAACGCTAGACATTGACATCGCATCCCAAACAAACACCCGATACCATCAAATGCTGGCACACGACAAAATTAATCACCGGACAAATCGTACTCGAATCAAGAAACCATTAAATAACCAATCCGCATTTATGACGACAACCGCGTTCCAATTTCGAATCACCCGCGCATTTTCGACCCTACGCGCCAAGACTTTCATGCCAGTACGTTATCTGTGCTAGCAAAACGTTTGTACGTATTTAATCATGTTCAAAGGCTGAGTATTGCGCTATTCGGAGCAGCATACGTGTATTCAAAACTAACAAAAGAAAAAAAGCAATCTCGTCAGATTGGCATTTGGGGGCCAACGCACAAAAAGGGGCCTCCTTTAGGGGAACATTGTTAGCGGATTGAAAAGCGTTTTGTCGTCAACATGTTATTCGGTAATTTAGTGTTGCCTGATTGAAATAACGAGGGTTGTAATTGGAAAGGAGGTTCAAGTAGGAGCTTGATTGATTGGTTTCAGACAGCAAGATTTTGGTAACCTTGAGGATCTAGCAAACCTTAAAACTATATTCAATCGATAAGTTAGCCACACCACACAGCCTCCTATTTCGATGAATACATTCTATGTAATTTTTTTTCAATGATTCCAACTATTTCATCTCTCGTTTTCAGGATGACTAAGTTCTTTTGTCTTTTTATATCAAAAGCAAGAACACTCCCGACGGTAAATATGAGTACTGTATTTTGTTCCATTTACAAATATCACCCTCCGATCTCACGATGCCATCGGAAAACGAACTTTTTAATTTTCCGACACACCACCACTCAAAGACTGGCAGTCTATGCTCTGCATCACAAAGGCGAGGCGTGTATCCGAACGCGTTCACTCCAAAACATTTCGAATTCGAAATTGGAATTGAGAAATGCGTTCCGTTCTTTGCGTTCCATTTTAGCTGATTGACGCCGGCTTCGATTTTCAAAGACTCAAAGACTGCGTTCCGTTATACGTTCAAATAGTATGAAAGCTGCGACTAAATTGTATCTGGCTGGATACTTGGAACATTATTCGAATACACAACAGTGAGATTAGATTGCTGACGTTGTAAAAGCGTTGCGAAGATATTTCTGGGATGAGACTTGTTATTGTATACTTGGGATAACAAGACCTGAAGGCCGCCTAGCCTATAACATGATTCCTAAGATTTTTGCCCGTTCCCTCGATGGGCTTTTACCATCTGCGCAGGAAGAGAAGCAACTGATACATTCTATGTTTCTTCTTTACTTCCATACCAGCTTGAAATAACATTAACAAATGGTAGAAAATTTACTAACGCATTTCTCAATTCCAATTTCGAATTCGAACATTATCCGTACCGCAACTAGGTAACAAAAAAGCCGATGACGAAACGGCTGAAGCGATTTTAAACACATATTTTGAGAAAACCTCTGCTTTCAGAGAAAAAACCGCATCCAAATCGACTCACCTGTATAAGTGCTACAGTGTCACAGACAGACACACATATCAGTCACACTTATACTTATAACACTGCTCTTTTTGCGAAAGGCAACACCTTTATGATTAATTTCCGAGAAATACTCGCGATCCAACAAACGCCTGATGGTTTTCTGATGTCGCACTCAAATCTATATGTCAGTATGTCTGTATCGCTCCAATCCGTCTAAATCTACTGTCAGTGTCAGTGTGGGAATGTGCGATAAATGGGTTTTTGATTAGAGATATTTTTGCCTTTTTTAGGGTTCAATAGCCAAGTGATCTCCTTCGTGAAATTATCGCAAACATGGATGATTAGGCGGTGAATGTGAACGCTTTGAAAGCGGTTTTTTTTCGCGGACAAAACGGAACTGTACAACATTGCGGCATAGCTACTCGATATGATGATAGTTATTAACTTAATGAGATTCAAAATTTAAAACCTTGTTTCGGCGCCGATCTTATAGAGTCTCCCTTGACAGCTATACCTCTCTGGACCTTTAGTCAACAGTGGCTCCAACTGGTGAGCAAAAAAATTTAGTCCCAATTCGAATAAATTCGAACGTCGGCGAACCAAATTCAAAATTTCAAAATGGCGCCGCCATTACACATTCGCATCATAAAATTATCGACCACGTCGATAATACGCTGTCAGATTATGACAGTACATTATTTTCCCGGGTGTTAGCTGTTTATATAACGTTATTAAACATTCCCAATAAGTATCCCGAGGGAAATACGTTTACCGCCTCGACTCCGAACAACTTTTAATATGAAAAATGCTATTATCATAACAGCCTCACTGTTTCTGCCGTTCACGAACACGAAAACATACGAAAATAAACCTTAGCGTAACTGAACAAGAGTCGGTAGGAATTTGTTGGGGTTAGTAATTATTGTGGTGGGAAAACCGAGCGTTTGCGGTCGGTAAAATCAATTTACTTTTTTATTCGCGTGATCTGCTTTGTAATAAAGGTTGAGTCCTCTCTTTCGTTTATTGTTTGACCGCATTTATAAGTTGGTTTTTCTCTTATATCTTTTACGCAAGTTGACATCTCTTTATAGAAATTGTTTAGCATTCGATGTGGTTTTTTCTTCAATAAATATTAATGAGGGAACCTTCGTCTTTTCTTTTATTTGATTAATAAAGTTTTATGATATCCATACATATTGTTTTTCACCGAATTGCCACAAGATGAAATGTTATTTACAATCAAAATATGGATAAAAATTGAAATTTAAAAAAAAAAACGCATCCGTTGGTCGACTCTTTACTGCACGTAAAATAAAAATGTTGATTAATTTTTCTGACGCAGATCTTTGTGTTATTATTTGTTTGTTCAATAAAAATACAACATTTAATCCGTGCGCTGATTGGCTGTTCCAACGGTCGCTGCAAAATTATTCCAATATTTCGACCAATGGGAAGCGAGAACGCCAGCACTGTATTGTGTAAAGTAAACAAAACATAGATGGCGCTGCTCTTTCGTTGATTCATTTCATTTGCATCATCTCTTATCTCTTATATTTTACGCTCTTCCTGCCAATACTATAACCTGGTCAATGATATTTTAGTTAAATTTTCATTTGAGATAAAATCTCGGTAAAATACATTAGTACTAATCACGTCTATATTCTCTACGGGGTAACCAGAGTTATGGGTTGCTAGCCGCATCGCCTGCACCACATGAGTCCTACAATTTTCGCCGATTCCTTCGAAGTGTTTTTACCATCTGCGCGGGAAGAGACGCAGTTGGTACATTCTAAGTGTTTTCTTTGCTCCCATCCTATACCAGCATGGAAGGGATAAAAAATAACCCCCTTATTCACTATAGGCTTCTGTTAACTTAACAATCGTTTGTCCTTATCTGTGAAAGGTAAATGTCAATGTGACAGATAAGGACAAACGGTTGCTTTAAGTTAGTAGAACTACCGTACATCAAAGCCACCGAACAACGGTTATATTATTTTATGCAACAGTTGTATTAGAGGGGTCAAAAAAGGCGAGTGGTGTGGGTTACGATGTGAGCGTAGTGAACATCGTAAGAAATACACCACGAGCTTTTTTTGACTTGCTAATACAACGTTGCATACAATATTTTTTCTACGACTAAGTAGATACCTACTTACTAAATTAAAGTAATACATTCTCTAAAAATGAAGAAGTCCAGTGTTCCTCGCCATGAAATTCTCGAAGGTTTTATCATTGCCGAGATTATTTAGGCAACTTCCATCACTTTCTGGGCCGCCGCGGATATTTCTTCCGGTGTTAACTTAATTTCGTTTTCATCGATGCTTTTTTTATGATACGTTACAAAACTGTTAAAACTATTGCAAACAAATAACAAACAAGATAAGAGCGGGAAACATGAAAACGACAAATGATAAAATTGGAAATTTGTTTATAGTAAGCTTTGTTTTTAATTAAAGTTTACTTTTTTTTATAGCCTTGCCTTCTTGGCGCATTAAGCCAAAACGTTTACCAACTTGCCAGTGACGTTATTAAAATATCTTGTTTGTTATGTTGGCAGCTATGCATTTAGTTCAGAAAGTTTTAGTTCTATAAAAAACCGTATGAATTAAATAATTTGTTACGTTGGTAGCCATACATTTTCATCGTAAATTTAATGTTAATCGTGTAAAAGTCTATGGCTGGCAGAGTAACGATGGAGCACTTTTAGAGCCATAAGCCAACAAGTGCTTTTAGAGGGAATAGACAATATAGACTTATCCAAAGTCTTATTATGAGTGTTTTACAGTGGTGCTCATGATAACATAAATCACAGATAATAGTACAGGAGTAGGAAAAATAAATAACGACACTGTCTTCTTCAACCTCGACATTGGCGGAATCATCGACAGTATCGATGGCGCTATTTCTTTTTAAAAATTGAATTGAAGTTAGTAGAAGCCTACCTATACAGCGTTTATGAATAAGGGTGTTAGCATAGAATAAGTAAGAACATAGTAGAACGGAATCTCCCGCTCCGGCCGGACTCAAGGTCACGATTTACAGTACTTGTTAAACGAGCGGCTCACTCAGGCTGCCACGGCCGGCGTCGCCGCACGCGCGTTTGGCATTTTTGCGTAGGTACTCATCTTGGAAACGATAATTACAATGGTGTCAAGTTATTGTGGTGTATTTGGGTGTATGAATAATGCAAAAACGATGCCACACTTAAGTTATTTTAGTTTGCCCAAAGATGATGAGCGGTAAGTAATATTTTCTAAATATTGTTTCGTTTTCGTACCTAATTAATCAAAAATATATTGAACAGTTCTTTTTGTGTAGCCAATTGTTTCACCCAATGGTTTAAAGTAGGTACCTTCAGCATTTTATTGCTTTTCGCATCTTTTCGTCAAATCTTCAATAGCCCCGCCACCGGTCGTTGACCTTTTCTCGCTCGCTAAAATAATGATTTCAAAGTAAATAAAAACTTATATTTTAGCGATATATATTGCACCAAATAAACCTTTTCCTTTCTTTCTTTTATATTATCTTTAGACGTAAGTATAATATTTAACGGTAAGCAACCCTAGCAATACGCCTGGACGAACGAGGGGCGTAACGACGTGAAGGGGGAAGTAGGTATATAAATGGCGGCGTTTTGGACGCGGTCAAAAGAGATTCCCTTCTACCCTGTTATTATCTATTCTATGGTGTTAGTCTGCTTATTTATGTTTAAAATCAAAAATCATTGGCATGGATTAGACAGTCAAATATCGTGATACAAAGTGATACTGGAATTTCAATATCATCATCATCATCATGTCAGCCCATAGACGTCCATTGCTGGACACAGGCCTCCCCCAAGGCTCTCCACTCGGACCGGTCCTGTGCCTTCCGCATCCACCGCGACCCCGCGATCCTGATCAGGTCGTCGCTCTCGCTCCATCTTGTTGGAGGCCTTTCATTTCAAAAGTTTCTTGCGGCACATTCTTCTTGGTAATAATGGTCTTTCCGAATGCGCTGGTAGTTAAAAAAAAAGACATGTAAAAAAGCCCTTGGCGGCCTATTTGCAGAACAACCTTTTGAATTTAATATAGGATCGTGGATTCCAAAACAACCGGATTCGCTGCGATACGTATCAATATTTCGTGATATGGATCACGATATGCATGGATTACAGGATAATATTGACCGTCCATGTCACTACAAGTATAAAACAGAGTCGCTTTCCGCTGTCTGCCTGAAACGGATTTTGATGTGAAAACTTCTTCAGCGGCGTTGGACACTTTTTTGGATGGGTAAATGTTAAACTCGCGTCAGACGTAAGACGGAGGGAGAGTTTAAGAACCAGGATATCAGCAGGCTTATTACGTAACTCGCTCGCGATCACCATCGTGTTCATTTTGACAGTTCATGTATGGGCTGACAATTGGCATCGGAATCAGCTAGCTGTCACATTCATACAAGAACTGTCAAAATGAACACGATGGCGATTGCGAGCGAGTTAGGTAATAAGCCTGCAGGATTCTCTAAGAGGAGAGTTTTGAAATACGAATGAACTTATTTCGATTTTTGAAGTGTTTTTTTGTTGAGTCGTTGAAAAAAGTACTAGGGCATCAGCATATTGTTAGAGGTCTGTCAATATAGATAAAACGTACGTTTTATTTTGTAAGCGGCCAATATGGTACGCGTCTTGAGCGTCATGGAGGTTACAACATTAAAATCTAATCTAAGCTGCTGTTTTCATTTCTGCCGGCACTCCTGGAGTGCTACCGGTCGCTTTTTTTTTAATAGATAAATTGATTAAAGTGAAAGGTTTACATTGTGTTCTACGCAGACGAAGTCGCGGGCAGAAGCTAGTAACTGTATAAATAAAAATCCAAAATGGCGGATACCCGCTCCGGAACCATTGGATGACGTTTCCGCGTCACCAGCCACGGAGCAATGCCATTTGACGGCTTTGTCACCGATGACATTCCATTTTCGATTGAAGTTCGTTGCTGATGTAACGGTTGTTTTTTGTTTTTAGAACTGATTTTGAAATATCTCTTGTAAGGATTGTGAAGTGTGTCTGTGGCGTGAGGGTGAAGTGGTTGCTAGTTTTTTTGTGAAATGTTTTATCTGTGGCAGATAATGTATGTATCAAAGATAAATTTAGAACGATTAAGCAGACAGAAGAGCGAAATATTCTTATATTATTTGCAGTTCAATTCCAGATTTTCTATCAACTGTACTTTGTATAGGATGCTGTCCATAGTCGATGTACCTACCTATAAATAAAAAACCTAACCTAAAAATTTCATTTTAGAAGCAAGCTCTTTGGCTGACTTTACCAAATTTCAAATCAATCGAACCGCGATTCGCGACCGCGTTTCGCGAATCGCGAGTTTTCTTCTGCGGAGACGGTCCTGTCCTGGCGCAGAGAAGCAGCTAGCACAGTCTAAGTTTTGTCTTTGCTCCCAGATCAGCATGGAAGAATTGAATTACTAATTATAATATACTAGCTGTTGCCAGCGACTTCGTCTGCAGAATTCGTTTATCGCTATCCCGCGGAAACAACGCAATTTTCCGGGATAAAAAGTAGCCTATGCGCTATTTCAGACTTTTCTCTATCTGTGCTGAATTTCATCCAGATCCGTTGAGCCGTTCTGGCGTGATTGAGTAACAAACAAAGATCCATCCATCCATACTTTCGCATTTATAATATTAGTTAGATTAGATTATCATTTCGTTAACTCGCTCCCACTTACACATTAAACTACATACACATACATATATTATTACATTAATCTGTTTTTGTGGCAATAAATTGTTTTTTTCTTTTTATTAATTACAGCAACAAGATACAATACAATGCAATCGTCTTTGTACCTACTAAGAAAATGCTGGCCACCAATTTCTTTAGCTTTGAAAACTGGCCGTATCATTTACCGAAATCTTAGTGCCATATCGCATTCAACCGTCTTTCAGGTTGCAATACAACGGCATACATGAGCTGAAAGCGACAAAGTACTATGCATTTCGATTCCCTTTGAGGCAGTGTTCGAATTTTAAAATGTTGAAGGAATCGTCTGTAGCGTGTTGATTAGGGGGAGAGGTGAGGTAACCGGTATTAGGTCGTAGGGTTGTTATAATAATTATTTTTCTTTTTCTTATTTTTGCATGAGTTTTTCAGCTTCATCACTACATAGTATAAAACAAAGTCGCTTTCTCTGTCCCTATGTCCCAATGTATGCTTAAATCATTAAAACAACGCAACGGATTTTGAAGCGGTTTTTTTTATAGATAGAGTGAATCAATAGGAAGGTTTATATGTATAATACATGCATAATATACCGTGCGAAGCCGGGGCGGGTCGCTAGTTTTTAATAATTATCTTAGGTATGTGGTCTGATTCATAAATGCTTGTTTATCTTACGAAAATATTAATTTAATAGGATGTGTCTTCTTCAAAAGAACTTGTTTACACTTTCCAATATTAGCCTGTGTTTTGACTTACTGAAAAAAAAAACAAAATGAAGATGTGTTCTGAAATGTGGTTTTGGTTCTGACCAATAGTTACAACAAGGACCTTTAGAAACTGGTCAAAGTAAAAAAAAATGCATGGGCTCTTTTTTCAAAGCAACTCAAGCAGTTTTAAAAGAAGAAAAATGTATTTACCAATACACAAAAAAAAACATTACCAAAGCATTAGGTACATACAACTCATACAAGTTTAATATTAGGTAAATAGGAGAGGAGAGGGAGAATCAGCAGGCATGCTAGTTTTCAGTCTCCAGCCTGATTAAAAACTAACTTAAAATCTAACTAAGCTAAGGTAAGGAATTATTTGAGGAATTAGGTAAGGAGTATTGTAACCAGTAGCTAAAACTGTTGCTCAAAGTCTATTACCAGATTTTCTCGGTAATTTTGCCAGATTTTCTTTTTGTAAGGTTTTTGTGGCAACCCTGCAGCGTGAGTGGGGTGGTGGGGGACGCGGCGCTGTGATTGGAGCATCGCGCGTCACGTGCCGCTGGGAAATCAGCTTCGGCCGTATTTATTCCACGGCTGCACAGAGTAGGAGACTGAATAGAGATGAACTCAAATTGGTGGGAGAATAAGGGCCTGTCTCACCACTCCTTAGTTATCTATGATGACGTCTCTGTCTGTTTGATAGTAATAAATAGAGACGGAATCATAGATAACTGACAGTTAAGGAATGGTGCGACAGGCATAGAATAGATAATAACAGGGTAGAACGGAATCTCTTTTGACTGCGTCCAAAACGCCGCCATTTATATACCTACTTCCCCCTTCACGTCGTTACACCCCTCTGTCGTCCAGGCGTATTGCTAGGGTTGCTTACCGTTAAATATTATACTTACGTCTAAAGATAATATCGCAAAAAAAATAGTTTTTATTTACTTCGAAATCATTATTTTATTCTAGTTTTACAAAATATGAAATTTATAAATCATTAGGTACGTACCTACATATTATAAATAGGTACTTCTAAATAAGAAGTTATTACGAGTACCATACCAAATGAAGCCATTTAAGATGATTTAAGTAAGTATTACTTACCGACAAATATAAAATAAAATACATACAGGCTCACGTAAATCTAGTAGTAGTTTAAGTACCAAACGCGCGTGCGGCGACGCCGGCCGTGGCAGCCTGACTGAGTCGCTCGCTTAGCGAGTACTGTAATATCGTGACCTTGAGTCCGGCCGGAGCGGGAGATTCCGTTCTACTATGTTCTTACTTATTCTATGCGACAGGCCCCAAGTCGTTTCTGCGTTTCGATATTTAATCAAATTCTTACGTAAACCTTATGGAGGAGATCGTTATGAAGTGATAATTAAGAAGAGAATAGAACATTGTAATTTTCTTTGTTTTTGAAGTGAAAACTTCTTTAGCGGCGTTGAGCGCTTTTTGGGATGGGTAAAAAATATTAAACTCGCGTCAGGCGTAAGACGGGGGGAGAGTTTAAGTACCAGGATATCAGGATCCTCTAAGAGCTTATTTTGAAATACGAACGAAGCTAGAGTCGCGTTCGATTTTTGAAGTGTACGTGTGTTCTTTCAAGTGACCGCAGTTCGAATCTCGTGTAGAAAAAGTTTTTTTTTTCTTTTTGCTCGAGTGTGCGTGTGTGTAGTTTTCACTTCTGCCGGCACTCCAGAAAGCGCTACCCGGTGTTTTTTTGTTTTTTTTTTATGAATTGGGGCGACTAAAGTGCAAGTGAGTCAAGTGACCTGATGGTTGGTGAGTACCACCAAACCACCATCACCACATCAGTATCGTTTTACTTTAGTAGCACAGCATGCAAGCTGTAGCCGCGTAGCATCTCAAATCTGCTACGCAATCGCTCATCTCGTAGAACCACTCCGTAGCATTGTAGAATGCTACGGATGATGACATGCTAAGACGGATTTCTGTAAAGTTTAAAAGATATAGTATACCTATTTAACTGCATTAAAAATATTTGAAATGGATGCACCTAAATTGTTGAATATATACGTCAGATACAATAAATAATTTGATGATTGGAACAGTTTTGGCTAATCAATTTTGTATGTGCAATGTAATGCCATTATTTGGTTAAAGCGCCTACAGTTGTTATTTTTGTTGCGCTTAACGGTAGTGTATTCTTACCCCCTTATTCATAAACGCTCTATAGGCTTCTGCTGACTTAGCAATCGCTTGTCCTTAGCTGTGATTTATTATTATGTATAGAAAGGTAAATGTCAAAGTGACAGATAAGGACAAACGATTGCTAAGTTACACTACAGAGCGTTTATGAATAAGAATAAGAATAAGAGATCTTTGTTTCGCAAAATTACTTACCTTATAGGTACAGTAATGTTTATGTTAAACAATAATGCAAAATTGAAATAGAAATAATGTGCAAATGCGAAAAAGGAGTCCACTCAGCACTTGTCACTAAAAGTGGCTCGACGCTGATATTACGTGGATCGTGTGTGGATAAGGGGGTAGAACTATGCGTGAAACAGAAACACCATCCTGGCTGGTCTCTGTCTGTGTCCTAATCTGTGGTCGCGTCATCGTGACATTCGCTCGGCGCCAAATTTTGTGTCGCCGAACGCCTCCGACTGCGAATTCAAATTTCGTACAAACTGCGAATTTCGAAATTCGAACGAATTCCGGTGAGCGTTTTTGTTGTTCGATAAACGGTACAATAGCTTCTGTTGAATTTGCTTTAGTAGTGTTTTGTTTATCATGAACTATTTATTTTTAAACTTCAAATGGCATCAACGTAAACTTTACTGGCCAGATAGTCTTGTTCAGTGTAGTGATTATGAAGCTAGGATAGACGTTAGTATAAGTTAGTACTTATGTTTGATTTACTAGAAACATTTTGTAAAAATAATGGCTATTACCTACCGTCTGTACCTCGTAAACCGTAAAATTTACATCTTTGACTAGGTACTTGTATTCATTATAAAAAACCCATTTATTAATTACACTTAACACCAAATAAATGTAAATTTTTAGAATCATTAACAGCCAATTCATATTACACTAACAATAACTTACAAACCCTATCATGCACAAATATGCTCTCTATTACCTACAAAATACAATTACATCAAATAAATCGAAGCTAAGCTAAAAACCACCCACCCTTCCAATCACTCCAATACCCGCTAAATACATTTTAATTTACACGCACTCAACAATTCACACATGAAAATACACCCTCTCTGTATAAAATAAGGTCCAATGTAACAAAGCAGTAACGGATGACATCTCTTGCCATTAAACACAATCATAGAAATGTACGCACCCGAAACCGAATGAAAAAGGTGTCAAAGATCGAATTTACGATTCATTATACGTAATCCGTACAAAAACGGCTCCCTCGTTTCGGAGGGAAACGTTCCAAATCACACTTTAAGTACAAAGGGTGACGTTCAATTTCGTTTGCGTGAAACGGAATTCTATTTCGAAAAAAGCATTCGAAGTGCGCACGCATGTAAGTGCCCATTGTGGTGGCAGATGGTCCGTTCGGACTCGGAATCGAAACGTCAGAAATGCGTTCTTAAAAAAAAACGACGTATGAACCGTGCACTCGCGCGTTCATACGCCATTTTGTTTATCTAAACACGCTATCATTTTGATGGCTTTTTTACAAAGCTCGCATGAAGATGAATCGCTGAGTGCTTTAGGTAATTCGTTGTGAAGGGCGGCAAAGTAATTAAGCCTATACGAATCAGTTTTCGTGTCAATTAGTGTTTATGAATAAAATTACTACTGTTTTCGTGTCGGGGTGTGGTTGTTTTTAATTTTAATAGGATTGTTTGAATATAGTAGTGGTGACTAGTGGCCTATTTAACTCAACGATGCTAATTTTTTTATCATTGTTAGCGGCCAGTTTTATTTCCGTTACATTTTTTTTTCACTAGATAATGTTTCAAGTGATAAAATTCAGCCAGTGTTTTGAAAAAGAGAACTCGCTAAGCGATGTCTAAAATACGCTCCCGCCAAAATTCCGTAGACAAAATTAATACAGTTAACCAATTTCCAGCCAGTGTTTTTAAACTTGACATTAAAGCCAGCGGCTTAATAAATGATGTCAATAAAACGCTAATAGTGGTCCGAATGAATTGAAAATATGTGTTTATGCCATTAGGCGGGCATTACGCAGTCCCAGAGGACAGACGGCCTAATCGACCGCTAACATCCGCAACCTCGTATCTCACTTCGTTGCGTTAGTTTAAAACCAACCTTATGTCAAAGCTAGAGTGTTGAAATTGTAACAAAATATTTAATGTAGATTACGAGGTTGGCAACATTCGAGGTGGTAATGCCGTGTGGACGAAGGCCCTAATGTTGGGATGAATGGGAAGGGTGTTTCTGCGGATTTTAATGAAGTCGTTTGCTTTGGAGTTATTATGCGGTAAAAAAATATACATGTCGGAATTAAAGATTTAAAAAATAGTATTATCTAGTTGGTTAGAATTCAAAAGTTTCACTACCAACCCTATTCTAAGGTCTCTCTTTTGAGTTTGTCTATTTAGTAGGAAAACACGTCTGAAGCCATTTATGTTTTATTTCTGACAGATATATTATGTTACAATAATTGAAACAACCCAATGAAAAAAAATCTCAACACTTTAATGACAGTAACGTCAAGTCTCCGTTTTCAACGTTTAAAGTTTAATGAGTTCAGTAATGGCGCGCACTCTGTTTAAAATTTTTGATAAAATGACCCAGTGGACAGTTGACCTTAATTTTAGGCTTTTTAGTGCAAAAGTACTTTAACGTGTCAAAGAACTGTACAAAATAAACAAAGCGCTTTGTTAATGGCCAGTTACCAACTTTAATTGTTTTTGCTACACAGAGACGTTGATTAACTAAAACAGTAATGGGAAGTTGTGAGGTTTTTCCTACGTGGAGCATCAGACTTATTTCATTAAATAGTACAATAAAATATCGACAGAATATTTATTGAATTTACTCAGTTCTCTGTTATGACAGTGTAAACAAACCAGGTTGCTACGACTAGCTAACCATAGACGACAGGGCGGTGTCAGCCAGTACTCACACTCCTCTTCACGGCACTGTCGCGATCATTAGGACAATCCCAACCTGTTCCGCAATTTCAACAGTCGTGGACCAGCCAAAGCTTTTGTCAGTAGATCAGCTTCCATATCTTCAGTCCGAAGATAGTTGACCTCTAATACTCCTTCTTGAATACAATTCCGAATGAAGTGCATCTTTAGGTCAATATGCTTTGACTTTGAAGTCACCATTGCGTTTTGACTAAGTTTGAGGGCAGCTTGATTATCATTCAATACAACAATTCGTTCGTAGCTGGCTCCTAAATCTGTATATAAATTTTTTAGGTGGATCGCTTCTTTAGCAGCCTCAGTTAAGGCAACATATTCGGCCTCTGCTGTCGATAGAGCAACGCTTTTTTGTTTTTTAGACATCCAACTTATAGCTGTCCCAGCGTATTTGAAACAATAGCCCGAGAACGATTTTCGATCAAGCTTACATGCGCCCCAATCTGCATCTGCCAACCCATACAGTTCTTGACCTGTTCTTTTAAAAATTAGGCCGACACTCTTCGTTCCTTTTAGGTAACGCAGTACTCTCTTTGCGCACTTAAAATGCTCTTCTCCATAGCAATCATTAAATTGAGAGAGATAACTTATAGCAAACATTATGTCAGGACGAGTTGCCACTGCTATATACATGAGAGTGCCGATTAAGTTTTTGTATGGAAGATTTAGTCTATCGTCTTTATGGCCTTTCTCTAGTGTAAGACCTGGCTCTATAGGCGTAGATACAGATTTACAGTCTTCCATTTTAAATTTTTTTGAGAGTTTCTTCTATGAACTTCTCTTGGTTTAGTTTAATTTCTCCCTTTTTGTGGGTTACATCAATTCCAATCAAACGTTTAGGTGTTGCTAAGTCTTTCAGCTCAAATTTAGTGTTTAACAGATCTTTAATTTCTTGAAGCTTTCTTGGACATGAGTAGGCAATCAAAAGGTCATCGACATAAATTACTATTATTATTTTAACTCCTCTTTTCTCTAGTAGGTATGCACATGGGTCAGCTTCTGAAGCTTTAAAACCAATGTTCTTTAATTCTGTGTCGAGTTTCTTGTACCACTGCCTCCCTGCCTGCTTAAGTCCATAAAGAGCTTTTATAAGATGGCAGACTTTCTCTTTAGGATTATTTTTTATGTCTTTTAACATGTTAACTGTTTTGTTATACAATGTCAGATCTTCATTTTTACTTTCGTCGACCATGATTTCTGTCAGGTATTCTTCTAAATAGTCTGGGTATTTCATTACAATTTCTTCTTCCAGTTCACCATTCAGATATGCTGTCGTCACATCCATCTGGTTCAGTTTTAACCCTTCTTCTATTGCTATTCCAACGACAGATCTGATCGAGCTTAGTTTAGCCACAGGGGCGTACGTTTCATTGTAGTCGACTCCTGGTCGTTGAGTGAAACCCCGTGCTACAAGTCTGGCCTTCCTTGTAATGTTATTATCCGGTCCTACTTTGTTTCTTAGAACCATCTTGTAATCCACTACTTTCATATCTTTATTTTTCTTTTCAATTTTCCAGGTTCCATTCTTGACATGTGCTCTTATTTCAGCTTTAATTGCATCATGCCAGTAATCATCATCCTCATTTTCTTCAGATAGGTTAGATATTTCCGACAATAAATGACTTTCCTCAATTTCATCCAGTACGAAATCTTTGGTCCACGCTGGTTGATGCCTTTCTCTTTGTGGCCTCCCATTTCCAGGCGCTTCAACAATTTCCGATGCATCATCGTAAGACTCTATTTCGTCTGCAGATGAGGCGTCATCTTCTTGAAAGTTTGGATTTTGCAAAGTATTTACATTTTTATTTTCTATGATTTCAATTTCTATTTGTGGTATATTTTTATTTTCTTTATCTTTACCTTTCTTTTTGTTTTCTTTTTCAGGTAATTTCGAGTTCAGTTCTTTTTCAGTTACAAGTTGGTCATAGTTCTGATCTCCTTCTTCGAAATACATTTTATCTATGACTTTTATGTCCCTGCTTGTTATAACATCATCATCTTCTGGTATGTAGACTCTGTAAGCCTTTGAGGTCATCGAGTATCCCATGAATACACCTTCTTTAGTGTTCTGGGTAAGCTTTCCTCGTTTGTTCTTTTTCAGTACGAAAGTCTTTCTGCCATATACGTAAAGATGATGTGCACAAGGTGTTCGGCCAACCCACTTCTGGAACGGTGTATTGCCATCTAAGGCTTTGGTAGGGCTACGATTTATTAAGTAGTTTGCAGTTGCTATAGCTTCCGCCCAGAGCTTTTTGGGTGCATTGGCTTCTATCAATAGACATCTGGTTTTATCTAGTAAGGAACGGTTTTTTCTCTCGCTAATCCCGTTTTGTTGAGGAGTATAAACAGTGGTCAATCTTCTTTGAATGCCATGCGATTTGAGATAATCGTCGAAATCCTTATTTCGGTATTCGGTACCATTGTCTGATTGTAGGTATTTTATCTTTTTGTTATGGAACGTCTCCACTTCATTTTTATAATCTTTGAAAATGTTGAATACGTCACTCTTCCTTTTCATAAAATAGACGTAACAGTAACGAGTGAAATCGTCTATAAATGTGACGTAGTATCTTGAGCCTGCTAGTGTCTCACACTCAAATGGTCCACATACGTCGCTATGAATTATTTCCAGCTTGTCCGTTGTGTACAGGTCATTATATCTTGTGAACGGTAATCGTGATAGCTTGCCTTTAATGCAGGTCTCGCATGTTTCCAACTTTTCGTCAGTAAAGTTCAAGCCATACATAAGCTCATCTTTAGCCATCATCTTTAAGTCCTTTTCATTTATGTGGCCAAGTTTGCGATGCCATTCCATGATGTTATTACCCATTTTTGGTGTGTAGTGTGCAGTCTCTTTTCTTTTAAATTCAATATAGTAGAGCCCATCTTTTCTTTGTGCTGTCAGTGCCACCTCGCCACCTTTTTCTATGACGTAGGCTTTATCTTTTTCAAAAACAACCTTGTTTCCTCTGTCTGTTATTTTGCCGACGGACAATAGGTTCACTGACACATCGGGAACGTACAAGGTATCGATGAGGTTGAAGTTTTCTTTTTCTATACTGACAGTTACTCTGCCTTTTCCTTGAATTAAGCTTGTATGCTTATTTGATGCCAACTTCAGAGTGCCATTCTCTGGGGTCATAGTAGAAAACTTCAATTTTTCGCCACACATGTGTGATGAGCAGCCGCTGTCTAGACACCAGGTTTCTTCATTGATATCTGAACTTGCAGTGCTAAGACAAACATTAAAATTTCGGTTTTTATTTAAGTTGTCTTTCTCATTTGCGTTTTTCTTCTTTCCCCAACAGGCCTCAGTGGTGTGACCTTTTCGTTTGCAACTCTTGCAGTACAACTTTTGTCTATTTTTCTTAAAATGATATGCTTCTGAGTTTTCAGGTTCTTCATTGCCACTCCTAGCCTGATATTCTTCAAGAATTTTTACTTTCAGGTCTTCGGGAGAGGGCAGTGTGTCTCGGGACTCTATAGCTATTCTAAAGTTTTCAAAAGTCGTTGGCAGACTATATAGAAGCATTATGCTGAGCAATTCTGAAGGTATTTTTATATCCATATCCGCGAGTTTGTCCACCACATCCATGAAATTATTTATATGATCACGAATGTCTTCTTCTGTGGTCATTCGCTTAAGAACTAGCTGTTTCAGCAAGGTGGCTTTCCTTGCAGGCCCGGAGCTTTGGTAAGTAGCTTTTAATTTGTCCCATACTGCTTTAGATGTGGTGCAGGCTTTAATTTGTTTTAATTCAGACGGCGATAACAGAAGTAAAATTTCAGCTCTTGCCTTTAGGTCCTCCTTGTTAAACGCTGTCTTCGCTGCCGCATCCACATTAGGCAACAATATTTTCTCGCCGCTCACGATATCCCAGTAATCATTTTTAATCAGGACCGCTTGTGCTTGCAGGCACCAAGTATCATAGTTTGACTTGGTCAACGGTTCTATGTTGCGATAACTCGACGTTGATGCCATTTTACTAACTTTTAAGTTAACCACGCTCTGCTACCATACTTGTGAGGTTTTTCCTACGTGGAGCATCAGACTTATTTCATTAAATAGTACAATAAAATATCGACAGAATATTTATTGAATTTACTCAGTTCTCTGTTATGACAGTGTAAACAAACCAGGTTGCTACGACTAGCTAACCATAGACGACAGGGCGGTGTCAGCCAGTACTCACAGAAGTAGTACCTACAAATTTTTCAATGAATAAAGAACTTTAAATGTGGTGAAAAAACAGAAAAACTAATTGTATACCTACTTACCTAACTATTTAAACACCAACACGTGTATTATAAATCTCCATAGCGATTTCTTTTTTTTTTTAGTAAAATATTAGTAATATTACCACTGAAAACCAGAGATAAATAGAATAGTTAGCAGATCGACGCAAGAGACCTTTGCCTCTGCATGAAACAAGATAAATATAATAAAACCCAAAAAATCACTGCTCAGCTGCTTTATTCATTTGTCACATTAAGTACTTACCTATGTACTCATAGGTGTACAAAATTTCAAGACCATTTAAATATTATTTCAAGATCATTTGTATTGTTATTGAAAATAAATGATTCTTATTCTTATTCTTATTGTTACGGGACTTATATAAGTACTTATGCAAAATTTCACTTCAATCACCACTGGGTCAAAATTCCTTTCAACGTTTGATTACAGACAGACAGGTGAAAGTAAATAAAAGTATCATATAAAAAAAAACACCGGGTACCTAGCACTCCGGGAGTGCCGGCAGAAGTGAAAACTCTAGCTTCATTCGTATTACAAAATAAGCTCTTAGAGGATCCTGATAGTCACCAGCATAAATAAGTGATCATTTTTGTACCTTGTCGCTTTCAGTCGTCACATGATTTCGTATGGTTTTTCAAACATGACTTTAAAGTGACAAGGTACAAAAGTTCTTATTTATGCTGGTGACTGTACTTAAACTATTCCTCCGTCTTACGCCTGACTCGAGTTTAACATTTTTTAACCATCCCAAAAAGTGCCCAACGCCGCTAAGAAGTTTTCACTACAAAAAAACTACAACTGCCCTGTTATAGATTATTATTCAAGTGTACCAACTTACTATTTTATCCCCATTTTGTCATTACTCGGCTGACCCATCATCTCTCTATACATTATCTGTGTAATCTGTTGTCTATGGCGGACCGTGTTTTAGCGGGGGTCGGGTTTCGCGCCATTTGGCCAACCGGTCGTGTAATAGCTCTGGAAGGGGCGGCGTACAGAGAACTCGCATGGATTTTGTAGAGTATATTTTGTATAAAGATTTACTATAGCATCTTGCAACTTGAGTGACAGCCTAGGTACCTAAATGAGAAGAAAGGTGTTGATTGACTATTTGATGTATCGTGGAGAAGTTCTTGGAGCACTTCCTAAGTACGGGATGATGTAGCTCAGATAGCACAATTATACTATTTATTCCTTTAATTTTACTGCATTTTCTTGAATATCAGTATCTGTATTTGGTAATCAGTATTTTATTAGCTCATTAAAACAATACATCTGCTTCCAGTGGAAGCCCTAAGCAGACTCTGACTTTCTCCTTGTTTCGAATTATGTTGCTTTTTAATTTTAATATTTAAACGTTTAAGTTTAGAATTCGACAAAGAGTGCAGAAGGAGTCTTTACAGTATATAATGCATTTATTGTGGGCCTGCCATTTTCACCTCTGCTAAAATAAATTACATGAAAAATGATAGGGAGTAGAAACCAATGTCTGTGTTTGTATTTTCTTCCAGAAACAATATTGTCACTTCTTTGGTCCTCCTGCCACTAATGCGCACACGTTTTTGTGAGATTTTACTAAATTAAAGCACCAACTCACCAGTGACATGTAACTATTTTTATTAATAATCAACTTTGTTACAAACTGAACTGAGAAAGTAAATAGTCTACCTAGACGCCTACTTGTCTTTTTAGATATTATGCAAGTACAGACGGCTAGCTTTTTAGCTCTTGTGACATATCTATACAAAAAAATACTGAACAAAATATACTGCAAAAGTAACATACCGAATATCACTTTTCATAAAACATGTTATTTTTTCTCGTCATTGTATTATTACGTAAACTTATTTGCGAAATTAAATACTAACGCGCCAGTGTGCGGTGCGCCCTCAAATCCCTAATGTTCCTCTTCAGCCAGCATTGTCTATTTGAATTTGGAATAAGCCTGTTCGAAATTCGAATTGAGATGTTTGTTTTCGATTCGGTGGTTAAATTTGATTCGCTGTTAGCAAACAAGGAGTTTGAATTTGGAATCCGATTATTGTGACGAATTGGCTGTTTCGAATTAGCGTTTTGATGCTGGCTTGTTTTGACTTTTTAATTTGTTTTGATAATGATAGGGCTGTTTGGAATATTGAGTTTTATGAAAGTTGTGATTATTTTTATGCTGTAATAAATAACAATAAGTAACTATGATGCAAATGACACGTTTAATAAGGCATTTATTATGCTTTCTTACTTACTCAGTGCTACAAAGTTATCAGTGGTTCAAAAACGAAACGATGGAAACACTATATTCACAAGAGCGACACCGTTACCGGCTCTCATCGACATTTCTGCATAATAGACAACAGCTACTATATTAATATCACTTATAGCGACACCTCAGCGATAAGGCTCACTTTCATAACACACAAATCTCGCTTACGCATCGCTACTGAATCACCTAAACTGCGTCGAATCTCTATATTGTCAAAAGGTTTATGCAGGTGAATAATTTAACTTATTATTTTTTAATTACTAACACACTGTAACATTATATGATTATTGTGCGGGCAGAAAGCTCGTTATAACATCAAAGTGCAGTAATGACTCCATTACGATCGGGTGCTGTAAGTACGTAATTGGGGCCCGCTAAGTAGAGCCTAACGGGGGCAAGCGAAAGTTTTACTCAGGAAATATTTGGAGAAAACAAAAATATTATATTCGAATGAATGAATTAAAATCATTTATTGCTTAAGTGTGAGTAGTTACAGCGGTTTTACATTTTTATAAGTGAATTATTTAACTTACTACTGCTACTTATATTAATAATGGTAAATATTATTATTGTATTTAACTTTTGTGGTTTTCACTATCTGTAATTTTAAACTCTCTTTCTTCTCACTCATTTTCTCTCTTTAACACTCTTTGTCGGTCCCTCGTTTAATGCTCCTTTCATCTACTCAAAGGTTAACTGGTAGAGATCCCTTATATTTCTTATTATTTTCGCGTTATCGCCTTTGTGCATATATTTAATGTTTTCTATTGTGATTTGTATCCGTTTCTTTATATTTGTACAATAAAGGGTTTAATTACTTACTTACTTTTATTGTTTGTTTGTTAGTATGTTTGCTGATTGTTAAAATGTGCTATATTTGGAAGAGCGAGACTTCTCAATACAGGTAAATATATACCTACTGAGAGGCCTCAACCTTGGCTTGTTGTAACCACTCTGTTGAAATGAATAAAGAATTTTTTTTTTTTTTTTTAAATCTCGCAATTCACATTTCATCTACTTCGTTAGATTGGATTGAAATTCGATATTCAAAACGTTGCATGGATTGATTGGATGTCACTCTTAACAAACTTATACTTAGGTTTTCATATTCTAAACATTGGATAAACATGCAGAACAGTATTCTCTGGGTAATGGTAGTGCGTAATTAATCATCCATGGCCTCCAGCCCGTATACAGCCCACAGCTGGGCTTCTTCTCAGAATGAGTGGGCTTGGGTTTTACTGCCCACGCGAGCCAAGAACAGTCTTATTGTCTAACTCACTCGCAATCGCCATCGACTTCATTTTGACAGTATGTATGTATGTAAACTCTTTATTGACCACATGAACTGTCAAAATGAAGTCGATGGCTGACATTTGGCATCGGAATCAGCTAGCTGTCACATTCATACATGAACTGTCAAAATGAACACGAGGGCGATTGCGAGCGAGTTAGATAATAAGCCTACAGATGTGATGAATTTCACTCACTTACACACTGGCTGTGTACAAGTTTCTTCACAATGTTTTCCTTCATGGACAAGCTCGGAAAAAATCACTGGTGTGTAATAAGCTGAATTCTGAATGTAATAGTGGGGCTATAAGGGCGCCAAAAAAAACCATCTGTAAGTTTTTAAGTGACTCAATTAATCTTTCTTAGGATTAACAATACACACAAAAAAAAGCCTTAACTTTGATCTTTTGACTCGGTAGTAATATGCCTATATTGATATTTTCAAAATTATCTAGTGATAAAAATATCCCTAGACATTTTTGATGAGTGTATAAGAAATGTATCATTACTACAACTTTAAAGCGAACCCTTCTCTTTATCGACTTACTTTCGAAACGCCTTTCGACTTTCGCCCGCTAACCCCACGCCTTACGCCGGCGGCCATTACGCCCATACATTCCACTTACAATAGACACGTAACACACAAAAGGTTGACTGGTAGACGCCTGAGGCTAAGTCCACTTCGTTTCGACTATGTATTTCCATAATAAAGTTAAGTTTTATTAATTAAAGTAATTTTTGTATCTTAGGATTTTGGAGTCACCTTAAGGCTCGTCCATAAATCATGCGATCACATTTGGCCTACTTTTGACGACCCCCTTGGTGATATTTGGTGATTATAACGCTACCCCCTCCCCCCATTCCAGATCACGTGTTAAGGCGCTGTCAACAGCAAATGACCTTGAGCAGCGCCACTCTTCACACATACGGTTCGCGTGCCTGTTAGTGAAAGAGAAGAAACTATTCCGGCAGCTTGGCGCGCGTCTAAAATCTTGCAAATAAGACACAAATAAGAAGAAATAAAAAAAGTATGGATTATTTGTGAAATATGACTCGTTAGCCGTGTAGGTATGAATATGTTGACTTCATGTTTTTAATTGCAGACCCTTACGTCGAAAAAATAAAGACATAGAACCGTTTAATGATGATTTTAAGACCAATCTTTGCAATTATTTTCTATCGAGCCGATTTTGTTCAATTATGTATCGAGTCCATCTAGCGTGTTTGAAATATGATGAAAATTAACTTTATATTTTTTTTGTATTTGTTTTGTGTGTAGTTTTTCTTAAAAAAGTGCTTAAATAACATTAATTTCAACAAAATTAGGTGTTGTCAGCCTCTTAAACAAAATTATTGAACGAGCCCTTACTTATGTTCGGTTTTATTTCTTGTATATCGTGTTTTTTGGAAATTATATTGCACTAGCTGTTGCCAGCGACTTCATCCGCAAATAATTCGTTTATCGCTATCCCGCGGGAACTACGCAATTTTCCGGGATAAAAAGTAGCCTATGTGCTATTCCAGACTTTTCTATATCTATGTGCCGAATTTCATCGAGATCCGTTGGGCCGTTCTTGAGTGATTGAGTAACAAACAAACAAACATCCATCCATCCATCCATCCATCTATCCATCCATCCATACTTTCGCATTTATAATATTAGTTAGATATTGGTTGCGCTGATAAAGCACTCAATAGTATTCCCACAAAAAAAGAAACTTGAAAAAAAAAGGAAAAAGATACTTTTCCACCTGGGTTCGAACCGGGATCATCTGGTTACACGACCGCGATCTCCCATCTGAGCTATTGTAACCTTATAGATATCTTGGAGTGAGAGCGCTTGGATTTATTTATAACTAGCTGTTGCCAGCAACTTCGTCTACGTAGAATTCTCTTATCGCTATCCCGCGGGAACTATGAGATGTTCCGGGATAAAAACTATGCTATATCCTTTCCCGGGACTGTAACTATAACTATACCAAATTTCAGTTAGGTTTAGCCGTTTTCCATGGAAGAGCAGCAACAAACATCCAAATATCCAAACATACAATTACAAAAATATATTATTACTAGGTAGCTGTTGCCCGCGCCTTTGTCTGCAAAGAATTTGTTTATCGCTATCCCGCGGGAACTATGCAATTTTCCGGGATAAAAAGTAGCCTATACGCTATTCCAAACCTTTCTCTATGTGCCGAATTTCATCCAGATCCGTTGGGCCGTTCTAGCGTGATTGAGTAACAAACAAATATCCATCCATCAATCCATACTTTCGCATTTATAATATTAGTTAGATTAGATAGTAGGATATTAGTAGGATTATTACAATGGTATTTTCCCAATTAAACACCTAAAACCAAAGCTGGACATGAAAGTTAACTATCATTAATTCGCGAGGGTCTCTAATTGAGTAACTGTGTATGCGCAGGGGGTAATGCGTACAATTTGCCGTTTGGGAGATATTCATCATAATAAAATTGGAGTATCGATGCGTTTGTTATGTTAATGTTTATTTAACAAACAAAATAATTTGTTAATAGACGACGGACTTGTTTCAACTTTGATTTATCTAAGACTAGCTTCTGCCCGCGACTCAATAGCATCGCGAGTAAAATTAGCAATTGACATGTTTATCGCTATCCCGCGGGAACTATGCAATTTTCCGGGATAAAAAGTAGCCTATGCTTTAATCTAGGGTACGAGCTATCTTCGTACCAAAGTTTATCCAAATCCGTTCAGTCGTTTCAGCGTGAAGAGGGAACAAACATACACACTCACTCACATCGTCACATCGTCCGTCACTCACAAACTTTCGCATTTATAATATTAGTTAGATTAGATTAGATCGAACAGAGGTAACAAGTAAGTAAGTAATCTTTATTTGCAACTAGCTTCTGCCCGCGACTTCGTCCGCGTAGAATTATCAATTGACATATGTTAATCGCTATCCCGCGGGAACTTTGCAATTTTCCAAGATAAAAAGTAGCCTATGTTTTAATCAGGACTACCAGCTATCTCTGTTCCAAATTTTATCCAAATCCGTCCAGTCGTTTAAGCGTGAAGAAGGAACAAACATACACACTCACATCGTCACTAACAAACTTTCGCATTTATAATATTAGTAGGATAGGATTAAATATGGTATACAACACCTTAAGGCCACATAGCATCCACGTTTAAGATCTTTTTTTTGTTCTAGGAGCTCTCAGACTACATCATTACGTTAGTACAATGTCTATAGTTAGTACAATAGTAACAAAAACATCCACCAAACAAATCCACCCCACTCATTCGATCATTTAACTAGTGTTTATTCTCATTAAATACCCCATTGCACTTAGCCGGTCCCCGTGGCCCCATCGTGGGCCCCGGGGACCCAGTGTCCATAAAATTTGACAGTGTTTTGCCAGTTGGCAATCTTTTTATGGGTCTGACGTTCGCGGTTTGGGGTGATCAAATTTAGTGGTTTCTTGTGTTGTGGATATGTTTTTATGCTGGTGTAATCTTGGTCACATAGCTCGTCTCGTAGAACAGACAACCGTTGGGGGAGAAAAGTTCTCGAGTGGCGACCGCGAACCGGAAGACGCGTTGGCAGGCCTCCCACTAGGTGGACTGACATCGTGAAACTTGCGGGAAACCAGGTGGCGAGTTGTCGTTCATTATGGTGTGCTAAGGGGGAGTTGTATAGTTCTGTCGCTCTAGAGTCTTCGTTAAAGATACATTAACTTTTCGTGTCAGAAAAAACTTCTAAGTCACTAGAGTTTCATTGTTGCATCCCATTCTGAAGGCGCAACACTATAAAAATAATAACTAAAGACGAAAATCTAATTGTCAGTAGGTTTTTATTATATTTGTAATTTGTAACTTTTTCATATCGGTTTACTTTCACATTTAGTATCGTATTTGGTTCCACGAAGATATTGATGATAGATGAAGCTTATAATATCAAAGATGTGCTTTCTTCGTTGTTTCAGTCAAGACTGGCCTTCGTAACTGTCACTGGGGCATTTTTTTATAACCACCGTTCAAACTCGTCCCAAAACAAATGCTAACACCCAATTAAGTATTTGAAACATCCGATCAAACAACTTAATCAACCAAATAGCTGCCGTCCAGACAAATTATTACACCACAATAAATAACAATGAAAATTGTCAACAATATCCACCATATTACCGCCATCTGCCGTTTGACAGATCCCAAAGGGTTTTTGGCGCGCTTTTTCCATCTGTCAAACGGCCATCTTGATTTGCCACAAATTTAGTTTTACCGCCAACTGTGGCGCCACTGTCTATTAAAACTTTGAATGATGGGTAGGCGAGTCGTAGTTCCAAATTTAGCCGCATGAAATGTTAAGTTGGCGGCGGCATAGACAAATTTGTGATTTTACGCGCCATTGATCGCACTTGAGTTAAATTAACCGCATTCGATCCTTTTAGTCGGGTAGTGATTATTGTTTTGTGTTATTGTTAGTTTACAGTTGGTTCAGTTTAAATTAAGTGAAGGAATATGCCGTTAATACTGTCTGGCGCTGCACAGAGACACCATGTACCGTAAGCCAAATATGTGGTCTACCACCCTAAGGTTAAAATTCCTTTGCACGTCACAATATATAACGTCGATAAGACAGGCTGTCAACTTGAAAGTTCGACTTTAGCGACATTTTCATTTGATAGGAAGTTGGATGAAAAGTGGTAGACCACTTATTTGGGCGACCGTATCTAAAGCTCCTAAGCACGTTCCATTTCTTTAAATGTATAGGAAATGGTTGCCAATATTATTTACGCCTGAATATTAATTAATTCAAAGTATTTATTTTAAGCCCTTACCGGGGTAGACAAGGCCTAAGGTAACAAGACCTTCAGGCCACGTTTAGCAAGATTGTGGGCGTATAGGTGGAAGATGGAATCAAAATAGTGATGGGTTGCTAGCCGCATCGCCTATAACATGACTCCTATGATTCTCGACCATTCCCTCGATGAGCTTTTACCAAGCGCGGGAAGAGAAGCAACTTCGCTCCCAAACCAACATGAAAGTAAAAAAAAAAAGCGACGAGTAGAATATATCTGAGCCTCACGGTAGTTTTATATTAAAAAAAAAGCGACGAGTAGCACTCCGGGAGTGCCAGCAGAAGTGAAAACTGCAGTTTAGATTAGATTTTAATGTTGTAACCTCCAAGACGCCTACCGTACTGGCCGCTTACAAAAAAAAACGTACGTATTATCTATATTGACAGACCTATAACAATGTGCTGATGCCCTAGTACTTTTGCTCCACGACTCAACAAAAAAACACTTCTAAAATCGAACGCGATTCATTCGTTTTTCAAAATAAGCTCTTAGAGGATCTGATATCCTAGTATTTAAACTCACCCTCCGTTTACGCCTGACGCGAGTTTAAAAAAAAAAATCCCATCCCATAAAGCGCTCATCGCCGCTAAAGAAGTCTTCACTTCAAAATTATACAGATTAAATAGAATGGGAAGTTTGTGAAATCCTCGTAAACTCCCCGCCGTACATTTCCCCGTTAAGTTGGTATCTATTGCCGTTAACAGTGTCTAAACAAAGCCCCTCCCACACGAGGCGAGCGGCGCTGCGTGAAATATAAGAGCACTCCACAAAAGGGCTAATAACTCGTATGAAGCACCCTTAGCGTTCGGCTAGACGGGCATAAGTCACAGCCTGCAGCGGGTCTATTGGGGTCTGTTCTACTAATATTATAAATGCGAAAGTTTGTGACGATGTGAGTGAGTGTGTATGTTTGTTCCTTCTTCACGCTGAGACGACTGGTCGGATTTGGATAAAACTTGGAACTGAGATAGCTGATACCCTAGATTGAAACATAGGTTACTTTTATCCCGGAAAATAGCATGGTTCCCACGGGATAGCGATAAATATGTATGTCAATTGCTAATTCTACGCAGACGAAGTCGCGGGCAGAAGCTAGTTAATATTATTATGAACTAGCGACCCGCACCGGCTTTGCACGAGTGCAATCAGTGTTTCTCTACTATATTATGCATGCATAACCTTCCTCTTGAATCACTCTATCTATTAATTAAAACCGCATCAAAATCCTTTGCGTAGATTTAAAGATATACATATGGACAGACAGCGGAAAGCTACTTTGTTTTATACTAATTATGTAGTGATGCGAAAGTTTGTGAGTGAGGGTGTGAGCGAGTGTATGTTTGATCCTTTTTCACGCTGAAACGACTAGATGAATTTAGATCAGATTTGAAACACAGATAGCCGGTACCCTAGATTAAAACATAGGCTACTTTTTATCCATCCAACATGGTATCGGTTATGACGTCGTCTCTGTTTGTTTCTTAGTAAGAAATTGAGAGAGAGAGAATCATAGACAACTGACACTTAAGATATCAGGAACTTTACAGAGAGTGGCACAGTGGGCACTTAGTCTGGCATGTTTTTTTATTGGACCCCGCTACCGCTCTTGCCTTGGCAGCGAGCGGTGAATATGAAATATTATTTATCTATGGTTCGATCAGTTCCTTTGTTGGCATTAAAGGCAGTAGCTCTATTGTTTACCATAGACAGCGCACTTTTTTTCTTGGCGTCTGCCATTTTTTTTTTGTTTGTTTAATACCGCCTCTTTGAAGAAAGTGGTTGTTTGGCCTTTTGTTTAATTTTGCAAAATGGTTTTGGTTTATGTTTAAAAATTAGTAAGTACGACTATTTGTATATTGCATAATATTTTAAACCACAATAAAATGACGGTAGTTCTTTCTGATTCATTAACGCTTGTCAAGGCTTTTTTTATGTGGTACGGGACAAAGAAGCATGCGAGTCCACTGATGGAAAGCTACCACCGCCGCCCATGAACACACACATGTCCGTGTGTCAACCTACCTCGTAAAAAAAGTAAGACAAAACCCATTAATTAGATAGAAATGACATCATACATGGCTGTATGGGCTTAGTCCCTTTGCCTTTCGTATTTAAAAGTTTGTTTTATTAAACTTTATTTTACTTGCCTTCATTAGATGGAGACCAAACTTGCATACTTTGGATTTTTTTACAAATTCGTTATTGTTCCTTTTTCTAGGTATATAATCACAATGCACAGGAAACTTCTACTATCCGGTCATAAAAAAACCATTTTCGCCTACCAAAGCTCCTTACTTAAAACACTCTGGGATTAGAAATTCAAATTCCGTATCATGCTATCTCTCGCACTAATAGTGTTTAGTAGGAGAGTGAGTAGGACAACACGAATTTCGAGTAGATAGATCTGCAGCTCAACGTTAGAATATATCATCGTTATTCCAAAAATATGTGCGAAAAATGGCTAGAATCCCTGCATATTTATATGCGCATAGGGTTACCAGGCTTCAAGTATTTTTGGTCATTTATCAGAAACTAAACAAGAATCCGACGACACAAGAACCCGGCGTAACAAGAATCCGGCGAATCGAGGACTAATCAAGTGGACTATGAACTATGATTAACTGATGTTGATTAGTGGTGATTTCGAGTGAAATGCTTTTAAAATTCGGTCCCACAGCGTATGTACACTAACGAGCAAAAATAACAAGTCACTTTTCATACAAAGTTCTATGAAAAGCGACCCGTTCTTTTTGCCCGTGAGTACATGATGTATGGAAACTAGTGATGGGCCGACTACCCGACTAACCTACACTACTACACGACTAGTCGGTTGCAAAAATGCCGAATAGTCGGCCGACTATTCGGCATTGCCGATCATTGTGTGCGCTCGTCAACTCGCTTTATTTCTGCAGCCGTTCCGATCAAATTATCCGCCTTCGGCTAATTGACAGCACTCGCGCATACTTCTGGGTCAAATGTACCTCATTATGTTACATTTGATTTCAACGTAGTTACCATGTTTTTGTGTTTTTTTACCTTGCTTACAATAATTGCTTTAGAAGACATTTGATTAGTCACCGTGGTATCATTTATGCGCCCTTTTTAAAAAAAATTACAACCGACTAGTCATTTTTTGCGCAATAGTCGCCGACTATTCGCAGACTACAAATAATGCCGAATAGTTGGTTTCCCCGACTAGTCGGCAAGTAGTCGGCCCATCTCTAATGGAAACTCTATATTGCACATGAAAAATTAAAAATTACAGAAGTACACAGAAAATAGTACAAAGGTGAAATTATCCCTAAGAGGGGAGAAGGGAGGGAGCGTCAGGAATTTTATTCACAAATCACGAATTTTGTGGGATATTTCAAAATTTGTGCCTGGCAACCCTATACCTATGCTCATTTCTGCGCGGCAATATGGCTGTAATCCCTCAAAGCTAATACGGTTACTTTTCGGACATCGATGTCGGTTTTTTGCTGCCCATTTGGCGGTTTTTTCATTCTTTTGACGATGCTTCTGGAGTTAGGGGCTAGGTTAGAGTACAGCGGCTAGGGAAATGCACTTTTAATTTAGCATATTAAACGTACCTATGTATGTATAAATAAATATCTTGGGACAACTGACACCAATTGGTGTCTAGCTAATCCCAAACTAATCAAAGCTTGTACTGTGGCTACTAGGCAAACGGATAAACATATATTATACTTAAATAAATAATACATACTTAAACATCCAAGACTCGAGAACAAACATTCGTATTTTCTACCGGGGATCGAACCCGGGACCTTAAGCTTCATAGTCAGGTTCTCTACTCTAACCACTAGGCCATCCGGTCGTATGTATGTAAACTCTACATAAAACAAAATACAATTGACAAACACAGATACTTAAGCCTTTAAGGGATCTCTTCCAGTCAACCTTTGAGTGGATGAGAAAAGAATTATGTTAGGGACGGACGAGTGAGTTTAAAAATTACAAATACTGAGAGCGACAATACTATTCATTAAAGCTAAAACATCGATAAACCTCTAAAATCATCGATAATATCCCACCTCTAGTATCTCCGGCGCCTCTCTGTGCGGGAACCATATTTCATTTGTATCATCCCATCCAATCCTTTGCCGAAACCATACTTTTAGGGGCTCTTTTAATTCGTTTTGCTGATAACTCGGGGAAAAAACTCTTTTTTTATTCGACTGGTATTACTTTTCAGGGGATATACGGGCATTCGCGGTAAGGTTCGTTGAATTGATACCATTTAGTACGTAACGATAAGTGCTAATCGCTATAAATTGGAGACTTGCCAGCCGACTGCCATTTACTACCATTATGTCAACGGTGTGCTCGAGTGCATTAATTGTGCACGAGGTTTCACCGCTAAGATCGGCTTCATAAAGCCATCTTCGGGCGCATGAGCGTCATACTAACTAGGAGTTGAAATGGTCGCCATGGCCGAAATCGGTCGGAAGGATCACATGTTTATTATTACAATGCAAAACATAATTATATGCCGTTAATACACTCAGCGACACAAAATTTAGGCCAGTCTATGGAGACTGTGTATGGACCAATTTTTTGATGCTATTTAATTTAACTACCTATATTTGCATGCATTGAGAGCCAAATTTTTTGATGCGTAATATACCATTATGAATCAGCGTTAAACGCGTTGTCGTTAACGGAAAGCGTCAACGGTCCGCCGCGTAAATATCAGTTATGCAGTCATTAGCCTGCGCCGTTGTATGTGTTAGCGCATGCGCGGAGCTACGGCGCGGTGTAGATGCACCTTTACACGGGACTGACAAATTGTAGACTGGTACATTACTCGTATCTAAGTGTATCGAATGTGTGTAAATAAATGTTTCTCTCTCTCTCTCTCTCTCTCTCTCTACTAACGCTTACCCGCGACTGTATCTGCGCAGAATTCACTTATCGCTATCCCGCGGGAACTTTTCTATTTTCCGGGATAAAAAAATCGTATGTCCTTCGTATGATTGAACTATCTCTGTACAAAATTTCGTTCAAATCGGTTCAGTGGTTTAGGCGTGAACGTAACAGACAGAAAGTCAGACAAACAGATATAGACAGACAGACAGAGTTATTTTCACATTTGTAATATTAGTAGTGAACATATAATTTTGATAAGTTTGTGTTTTTAAACGCTTTTTATAAAGTTTTTTTTTTATTTGCAAATACTTAACTGTTTGGCTTTGATCTATCAGGAGAAGCAATTCGTGACATTGCTGAATCAGTTCGTGTTTATTTAATAAGTAAGTTGTACTTACATATTTTTTTTTTTTTTTTTATGTGAATATTGTGAAGACTATGTTGTTTTACACCATATCGGTACTATTCCTTAGTATATTGTATTTCTCCTTGTTTTATATCTCAGTGTATCGAATGTGTGTAAATAAATGTTTCTCTCTCTCTCTCTCTCTCTCTCTAATAATGTGACTAATATTTTGTCTTTCTATTTTCCTTTATATTGTTTAGATGACGCAACACAAATAATTCGGAACCCTAAAATAATGCTTGGAAATGAGCAGACGGCTAATGCGTGTCTTAACATTAGCATTAACATGTTGTTGTCCAAAATTAATTGCGCCGATATAAATTTTAATAATTAATGGGCATAACGATGGCAACGATGATTATTTGACATTTATGCTTCTGTTTGAATATTTTTTTGTCTTAAAGAAAGAAAATAGTACATTACTGCAGAGGCCGTGAAGTAAGGGATTGCAGGACGAGATTGGGGTACACGGCCGAGTCGTAGACGAGGCCGGATAAAGCGAGTCCTGCAATCCCTGTTTCCGGCCGAGGATTGTATAGTGCTTTTCTCAAGCAATGCGAGGAAATCAAGTAAAAATTGTTTAATTAGCCGCATTTTTAATTTTTGAAACATGCCATTTGAACAAACTATTGCTCGCGCCATGTTTAACCGCACACCCGCCACCGCGCCGCCGACCGCACCACCACATTACTTCTTGGCCTAGGCCGTAAATGTGAAACTTCTTGGCTTCATTTCGACCGCACCACATTACTTCTTGGCCTAGGCCGTAAATGTGAAACTTCTTGGCTTCATTTCGACCGCACCACATTACTTCTTAGCCTAGGCCGTAAATGTGAAACTTCTTGGCTTCATTTCGCGACATTAACGCGTACATTTCCGAGCATGCTTGAGAAAAAGACATTTATTCATTTTGCAAGTAAGTAAGTTTGTGAGTAGGAGTCATCTCTCTATTTTTGATAATACTAGCTTCTGCCCGCGACTTCGTCTGCGTAGAATCTAACTAATAATAAATGCGAAAGTATGGATGGATGGATGAATGTTTGTTTGTTACTCAATCACGCCAGAACGGCCCAACGGATCTGGACGAAATTCGGCGCATAGGTAGAGAAAAGTCTGGAATAGCACATAGGCTACTTTTTATTCCGAAAAATTGCGCAGTTCCCGCGGGATAGCGATAAACGAATTCTTTGCAGACGAAGTCGCTGGCTAGTAATACATATAAACCTTTCTCTTGAAGCACTCTATATATTAAAAGAAACCGCATCAAAATCCGTCGCGTAGTGTTAAAGATTTAAACATAAAGCGACTTTGTGTAGTGATCATTTCTGTTTCATTCATTTTAGTGTTGACATATTGTATCTAATTGAGTTTTAAAACGATTTTTTGTAAGAATAATTAAGCTTTTAAGCATAGTTTTAAATGTTCATTTAATTACAAAACTGAACAACAGTCGAACAGCAGATGTAACACAATTAATGTTAAAAGTGTCGCGCTAATTGCCCTAATGCCCTATTATCAGACCCGTTCCGATGCAACGGATACGTGACACTCCATTAGAATAGGAATATTTCAAAGTCAGACGTGAAAAACGACAATGTCGGACGCTTTTTATTAACCCCCCACGCAAAAAGGGGTTTAATAAGTTTGACGTCAATGTGTGTGTGCGTGTGTGTGTCTTTCTTTCTCTCTCTCTCTCTCTCTCTCTGTGTGTGTGTGTGTGTCTGTCTGTGTGGCATCGTAGCGCTCAAGCGGATGGACCGATTTCGTTGCAGTTTTTTTATTCGGAAGGCCGTTTCCTTGCGGTGGTTCTTAGCCATGTACATGAGTATAAGTTGAACCACATACATTTTTATGTTATTAGTAATTTTTTCAGAATAATTTATATGTGGCATGGCAAGTTTATTTCATAAAATGAGATTAAGCAAAAACAATTAAGTAAATAAACAAAGCAATAATTTATTAGGTACTTTTCAATATTTTTAGTGCCTTCACAGATACTTTATTTCTACCGAGAAATCGACGCATGCAGAGAACTCCACTCCGCATCTGTCCTAATGAAGGACAATAACAATAATGAGGATTTTCAGCGTCCGACATTGTTGTTTTTCACCTCTGTTTTCTCTATCATCTAATCGATTAAGTACACCTGTGTACGTTCCAGCAAAATAAACTCATTTTCATTCCATAACACTACCGACGAAGCGGAAAACAACAGCTACTATTGCACAAAAAGTCTTGTGTGATGTAGAGTATGACAGATGTGGCTGTCATAGAAGTTTTTTTTTAAATTTGTTACTGGCCATGTGCAAAACCTTTCAGCCGGAAAAAAAATGAAAAGGCGCTAGAAAAGCTCGAACAAAATATCGGAACCGCAAAACTAACTTTGCCCTGTCCCCTCACATTGTATGTGTTATCAGCCCAAGCGCGTCCCAAACCATTTGAATAAAAACACAATTAATTCCTCGTATGTTGTGACCGTTCTTACATTAATTCAATTTGGACGATAAGTTAAGTATTAGCGGTTGAGCGGGCAACACTTAAATTAAAAAAAATACATTTAAATTTTGCCCTCGAGTTGCCCTTCTTTCGGTAAAATGTAATTTCTTGGAAACGGGTTACCTGACTTTTATCGTTTACTAGCTTCTGCTCGCGACTTCGTCTGCGTAGAATTATACATACATAGGTATAAATCTTTCTATTGAATCACTCTATCTATTAAAAAAAAACGCATCATAATCCGTTGCGTAGTTTTAAACATCTAAGCATAGGTACTTTGTTTTATACTATGTACAACTCAATACTCAATAGTTTTTTTTAATCTACTATATCTACTCTACATATGAAAGTACCTACTAATATTTTACAGCCTGTGACGTCACTATTACCATTAATATTGTTATATCTATAAATTATCCTAAGTCGACACTCAAACGGCCTTTACAAAAAACTTTGCGACAAAGCAATCCAATTCTTTAATTCCTTAACTAATTTCAAATTTATTTTTTACCAAAATTCAATCAAAAATCAGACTTATAAAAAGGGCCAAAAGATTCGATATGCTTTAAAATTATCCGGTTTCAAAGCCTAATAGTTCCAAAGCTTTGCAACACGAGACGTTAGTATTTACCTATTCATTTTCAAAAAGGGAACTTAACGCCCAAATCGACGCTTTAATACTGGACAAAGAGAAAAATAAACGGCTTTATATAATTCGACAAACTTAATTCTGCAGTCGAAATATAAAATACGGACCAAAAGTTCATAAAAGTTTTATTTTCCTAGCTGTAAATATAATCTGGTACTCAGCGGGGCCAAAAAAATAAAAAACAGCTCCCTTCTTTTTTCAAATTGTAATTCGTAGGTTCGAATTGCGAATGCGGCGTTCTTATTTCAAAACATCAGTGAGGTGTCATTAGACACTCCCTCCGGGCGTATGGAAACGAAAGTACTGACTATGATTTAAAGTTAGATACATTTCAAAACATAACATTGGATTCTGAAATAATTTTGCCGTTTCTGGCGTTATTTTTGTGCACCTTATTGAAAAGTTACTAAAATGAAATTGCAATGTGGGTGATCTTGGGTTTCCTTTAATTGTATAAGTAAAAAAAGAAAAAAAAGCCGTGGTAGCCTAGTGGTTTGATCTGTGGCCTCTCAAGCAGAGAGTCGTGGGTTCGAATCCCGGGCTCGCACCTCTGAGTTTTTCGGAATTTATGTGCGATACCTCATTTGAAATTTACCATGAGCTTTTCGGTGAAGGAAAACATCGTGAGGAAACCTGCACACAACTGCGAAGCAATTAAATGGTGTGTGTGAAGTTCCCAATCCGCACTGGGCCCGCGTGGGAACTATAGCCCAAGCCCTCTCATTCTGAGAGGAGGCCTGTGCCCAGCAGTGGGACGTATATAGGCTGAAGATGTATAAGTAGGTACTTTATTGGCAGAAAAATAGATCAGGTGGGCAACACAAAATTTTAACTCTTACTTATTTATTTCTTTGTTACACTTAGCACTTAAACTATTTTAAATTCAAAGAAGGTATTGTATTGTCATACAAATTGGAACATTAGATTGTGCAAAATATTAAAACAAAATATATCACAAGTTAATTTAAAGTGCTAAAATCGAGCTCACTGTTCGTAGTTCAATGCTTACACAAATGTTTATTAACAAGCTTCTATCTCCAGCCTATATACGTCCCACTGCTAGGCACAGGCCTCCTCTCAGAATGAGAGGGCTTGGGCTATAGTTCCCACGCGGGCCCAGTGCGGATTGGGAACTTCACACACACCATTGAATTGCTTCGCAGTTGTGTGCAGGTTTCCTCACGATGTTTTCCTTCACCGAAAAGCTCATGGTAAATGGTAAATGATGCGAGCCCGGGATTCGAACCCACATCCCTCTGCTTAAGAGGCCACAGGTCAAACCACTAGGCTACCACGGCTTTTTCATTAACAAGCTTACCACATTAAATTAAATGAACACTTCAAAACACTTATTTACCGGACTTGTACTTTCGTGGTCCCATACTAGAACTCCGCGTTTTGAAATTGGAATCGAATGTTTTTAAATGTCGTCTAAATGGTGTTCCAATTGTCGTCACTTTAACACCTTGGAGTCAAATTGCATGTCACACTACGCTGACGTATTAATCTCTATTCCTTATACGTTAAGATTAAGTTTGGTATGTCACCGTGTTTGTGTTATTTTGGTTTGGTCTCTTTGTATTTTTAATCTGTAGTTTTTCTTTCAACAGATAAAATCGCATCAGGCAGGTAGAGATTAAGGGTGATCTGAAATCGGTATCTTTATTGTGCAACTTAAAAATACTGAATGGCGCAGACTTTACCAAGAACTTATTTTTTACAATCATCGCGATGCATCGTTGAGAATGTGTTAAGTTTCAACATCAAACTACCGTGAGACTCACACATAACTCTACTTTGGACTATAATAAAAATAACGATAAAAATGAGGGTAGTTGTGCGCCGATGTCAGCTGCGCCGAGTAGCCGCGCGAGCAGAGCGTTGGCGCGCAGTGTTCGTTTCGCTGCCGCCGGGGCGAGCGCTCTCTGATGAAGGACTACGGAATAGTCGGAAACAATTGTCGGAGCATTCCTTCGGCTTTTATACGTGAGTTATCCGGTTTGTTGTAATTAAATGTGTTAAGTAACCAACATTTATTGTTATTATTGTCCATTTGGTAACTATTTATCCCCTCCCTTACTTTGGGGCACAAATTGAACTTCGAATAGCACTCCATTGCCTTCGAACTTGTTGGTCATGTTCTTAAAATGGTCAGAATAATTTTGGCTTATGTCATGAAATTCACAAGGACAAAGAGCTTTGTTTTATTTTTCCGTCCACGCAACTAATCTAATATGTATGACGAAAATGACACGCCAATCTACAAAAGCGAGATGTGAATATGTTAAAAAACCTCTATTTATTAATGTGAATGGTTTAAAAATGGATACTTATTACAGAGTTTGTGGGTCAAAAATTATCATATTTTACTAGTGAGATCAACACAAAATAGATGCGGGAGGACCAGAAAACTAATGACGTCATCGATTCTATGTATTCCTCTTGTTACTTAGGTTTGTTGTATTATGCTAATCATAATCACGATGCAAATATTTTACTGAATAGGTAATAAATAAAACAGGAGAAAAACAAATAAAATTCAAAGCCTGCGTACCTATTCGAATCTGACACAAACTTCTTTTTATTTTGAATAATGAAGGTGTCATTATTATTTATGGCCAGCGCGAAAACGAACTGTCAGTTTCTAGAACTTTTATTTTGCATATTAAATAGTCGCCCCGTCTAATTATTATTATGGCCAGTTCGAAATCGAAACTTTTTGCGTGTTGGCAGCAAACTTTACTTTTTTTTTTAAATTAGGAACTTTTAGAGATGAGTAATTAGGTACGTTTAATTCGCGTCGCCCCAATTCAACGCAAAAGCCACACGCCATTGTCGTGCCAAAAACAAATAAATTAAATTAACTGTATCATTTCGGTAGTTATCTGGGCATAATTATAATTACTTTTTAAACAGGGCCCCGAATTTAAAATGTCGGTCGATATTATCGTGTTAGAATTAGCGATGGTTGCGAGATAGCCGTAATAACGGACTTTTGGCCTTTCGAGTTGGTTTTTGGTGTTATTAGTCTTATTAAGTAGATGTTGCATTAAGTTGGCTCGATATTGTAGTTTTTTTGGGCTCCTCCATATTATGACAGTACGGTTGAATCATTATTTTGTAAAATATACCTAAAAAAACAATATATGAGATAAATATTATCTGTAAAATATTAGTGTTATAATATAGTAATTGGATTAAAATTGGGGAAATTTAAGAAACGTTTTGTACACCGAGCCTCTATTGCATTGTGTTTAACAACGTCTCATACGCGTTTGCGTAAACGTCTCATTATATAACATACATACATATATAGCCTGTCAAAATCATAACCCTCCTTTTGCTTTGCCGTAGTCGGGTAAAAACTGGCAGCGTCATTAGCGGTACGAAACTGCAACAAACGAATTCGATGATTTTTGACACTTCGACGCAAACGTGTTCGCTGGTACAGATATAAAAATTCGAAGACTTAGGTACTACCCCCTTATTCATAAACGCTCTATAGGCCTCTGCTAACTAAACAATCGTTTGTCCTTATCTGTCACATTGACATTTACCTTTCACAGATAAGGACAAACGATTGCTAAGTTAGCAGAAGCCCATTTTTTTTATAAGCCTTTTTATTCCGAATTCGCTACAATTTCAGTAAGTACATGTTGTTGTTGTTGTTATTGTCGTTTTTTTTTATTAATTTATTAAATTGTCGCGAAATTCGGCGCGCCTCATGGCATAGGCCTCCTCCGTGTATTGGAGGAGGGTTTGGGCTATAGTTCCCACGCGCGCCCAGTGCAGTTTCTTCGCAGATGTGTGCAGGTTTCCTCTCGATGTTTTCCTTCACCGAAAAGCTCATGGCAAATTACAAATGTAATTTTCGCACATAAATTCCGAATAACTCAGAGGTGCGAGCCCGGGATTTGAACCCACGACGCCACGACGCTCTGCTTGAGAGGCCACAGGTCAAACCACTACTAGGCTATCACGGGTTACTCACTTGCTATGGGTGTCGCAGGGGCACAACACGCACACACGCACACTTCACGGATTGATGAGGATCCGGGTTCAATTCCAGGCCATAGCACAGAGCTTGTAGTGCCAGTTATAGGCACGACAAACGTCTCGAACACGTTCGCGTTAACGTTTCAATTACTATGGGAATATTCACAGCGCCACAAGCGGAACGAAACTACAACTAAAATTTCTCAGTATGCTTAGTGCGAGTTTTCGGTCACAGAACACGTCTCGACCGCGTTTGCGTTAAAATGACAAATACTATGGGAACAGTTTGTTGCCGTTTCGATCCGCAAGTGGCGCTGTCAAATTTTCCATAGTAATTGAGGCGTTTACGTGAACGCGTTCGAGACGTTTGTTCGTGTGAAAACTTATACTAGAGGCTCTGTATTTGACATTTTAACGCAAACGCGTTCGTGACGTATTTTGTGACCGAAAACTTACACTAAGCATACTGATTACTTATTACGCCACAGCGTTACTTTTCGGATTTTTCCTTGGTTCTAATTTTCAGTGTCGTTTAGAAATTTACCCCCTTATTCATAAACGTTCTATATGCTTTTGCTAACTTAGTAATTGTTTGTCCTTATCTGTCACTTTGACATTTACCTTTCACAGATAAGGACAAACGATTGCTAAGTTAGCAGAAGCCTGTAGAGCGTTTATTATTATTATTATAAAACTGACATCAAAAGTCAGTCATCAAACCACCATCACAGAACAAGGTCGCGTTATCTCTCCATCTCCCTCTAAAAAAAGCCACGCGCCGCAATTAATAGGACAACATTTAACGTATCTCCCCTAATTACTAAAAAACAATTAATTTTCGTTACTCTGTTTAATTGTGTCCCGGTTTAGCCTCTAGCGCGTTCGGACAGACGGACGAGTAATTAGACAATAAATTAACTTGCTTATGAACGATGTGCCGACGAGATGCCTCGTTCGACTAGTTACAGTGCGCGTTGTACTTCTAATGTTAAGCGTGAGTTGCGCCAAATTTGACAATAACTTTAACCAAAACCGAGAATTTTTGACTTCTCCTTTTCTAAGCCATAGCTTACGTAAAATAAATAAAACTTATAAAATAATAGTTAATAATTAAAATAAGAATTAATAAATAGTTAATAATAAAACTTACGTCAAAATCTTTGAGTATGGATCAAATTGGCAAATCTTTGTTAATTTTTTTAAGCTGTGCTTTTGACACTTTTATTTGATAGAATGGACTATTTCAAGGAACTAATTTGAATATTATGCTTCTACGTAGAGCTACGTCAACGTTTTCAGACGTTACAAAGTTTTCTCACAACACACGCTTCCTTTCAAGATATAACATTAAATAAAAATAAAAAATAAACTATTATTATAAACGATTAAACGAGCATTAAACGAGCAATCATACATAAATAAAAAAAAATATGCCAAAAACTCTTCAAACTGCTCGACCAATTTTTACCAAACATGGCTATGAGCCATCATGGAAACTGGCTTTCCAATGAAAAAGCCGCATCCACATCGGTCCATCCGTTTCCGTCCGGCACACACACACACACACACACACACACACACACACACACAGAGAGAGAGATAGATATTAACGTCAAACTTATAACTCCCCTCTTTTTGCGTCGGGGCTCGCGGGTTAAGACGCTCTCCTGTATAAGTCGTAGCGTGTGTAGCAGAGGGCATGCGTTAATGTTTATTTTATGTAAAGCCCGGGTTACCGGTAATTGGGTGACGCGCCGCGCCCTGCGCGCGCGCATGTCCGCTCGCGACCCTCGCTTTTAGGCAAAGTTTACCTTATCGTCACAATTTAAATGAGTTTCTGTCAAAAAAAATACATTTTTAATAAAAGTTTATTTTGCTGACTGTACCGACTTTTATCTTTGACTGTACTTTTGCTGTCATCTTACATTATGACATTTCAGCTTAATCGGTTGAAAACCAAGACCAAGTGCGGATAGTTAGGTAAACCCGTGCTACTGTACTACATTTAATTTAGAATGAGAAACCACAATAACATTATATTCAATCGAGGTATTTACATAAATACATTTTTTTACGTGATTAAGTCCCGTTTTTCTTATAAAAAGATGAATACAGGACAACTCAAACGCACAAAGGCGAACTTATCCCTAAAAGGGATTAAAAGTTAACTTTAGAAAGAGTAGACACACAGAAAAAGTAAAAGAACCGATCGAAACCTAAAATAATCCTAGCCTAAATTTTAAATAGTTGTCGACTAAGCGTACCTAAGTTAATACCTACAGTAGTTATATCGTATCAATATGGCCGCCTAGTTAAATAATGTGTTATCGCCGTTTTAACGAGCGAATGCCGTGACGATGACGCTTCGATAGACAGTACCGTTAAGGCGAAGCTGGCAACACTCACTAAACCAAACTGCAAAGAGCTTTTAGAAACGTTATACACACGTTCGCCAGTTAGAAAAAAAAAACACCGGGTAGCACTCCGGGAGTGCCGGCAGAAGTGTTTACACACACGCACACTCGCGCAAGAAGAAAAAAAAATCTACACGAAATTTGAACTATTCACCTGAGAGAACGCACTGTTATTCCACACTAACCCAACATGGCCAAACGAACGTACGTTAAAGCGACGAAATCAACGTACACTTCAGAAATCGAACGCGACTCTAGCTTCATTCGTATTTCAAAATAAGCTCTTAGAGGATCTGATATCCTGCAAGCTTATTACGTAACTCGCTCGCGATCACCATCGTCTTCATTTTGACAGTTCATGTATGGGTTGACAATTGGCATCGGAATCAGCTAGCTGTCACATTCATACAAGAACTGTCAAAATGAACACGATAGCGATTGCGAGCGAGTTGCGCAATAAGCCTGCTGGTACTTAAACTCTCCCTCCGTCTTACGCCTGACGCCAGTTTTACATCTATTTAGGAGCGAAAATCATGTTATAATCAATGCGTCTAGCCCGTCACTATTTTGATTCCCCTTTCCACCTATACGCCCACGAGTACGCTAAACGTGGCCTTTTGGTCTTGTTAAAGGTAACAAGCCCCTGCAAGTCGGCAAGGCCCTGTCTAACCCGGGATAAAGACGAGTTTTACGTATATACGTATGTATCCTACTAATCCTACTAATTTTATAAATGCGAAAGTTGTGACGATGTGACGATGTGAGTGAGTGAGTGTGTATATTTGTTCCTTCTTCTCACTGAAACGACTAGACGTATTTGGATAAAATTTGAAACGAAGATAGCTGGTACTCTAGATTAAAACATAAGCTACTTTTTATCCCGGAGAATTGCATAGTTTCTGCGGGCTATATAGCGATAAACATATTAAAGGCTACTGCCTAATGTAAGTCTAATTCTACGCAGACAAAGTCGCAGGCAGAAGCTAGTGTTTAATAAATACATCATCATCATCATCATCATCTCCAGCCTATATACGTCCCACTGCTGGGCACAGGCCTCCTCTCAGAATGAGAGGGCTTGGGCTATAGTTCCCACGCGGGCCCAGTGCGGATTGGGAACTTCACACACACCATTGAATTGCTTCGCAGTTGTGTGCAGGTTTCCTCACGATGTTTTTCCTTCACCGAAAAGCTCATGGTAAATTTCAAATGAGATAACGCACATAAATTCCGAAAAACTCAGAGGTGCGAGCCCGGGATTCGAACCCACGACCCTCTGCTTGAGAGGCTACAGATCTAACCATTAGGCTACCACGGCTTTTTCATTATATTTATGTATAATAATAAATACATAAATATGTATAAAATATGCAGATAGGATAATCGACAGTAAAAGAGAGAGAGAGAGAGAGAGAGAAACATTTATTTACACACATAAAGCAACTTGGCATGGCCTTAACCTTCGCAATTCTCACCCACTTCTAATAAGCCAGAGTGGCGACGTTAACGCCTCCTCGCTAAGCACTTCGATACTCACTAATTGATAGGTATTGTACTTATAAAACGGGCCAAGTGCGAGTTGGACTCGCGCACTGAGGGCTCCGCACAAATTTGGCAAAGAATAAAATCCAGTGTTGGAAGAGCCCTGGGGCCTTACCATGACGTCCTAATTTTGACTCAGTTCAAGTTTTAGCTGTCACTTTTAATATGAATCTGACAGCGAGTGAACCTAAACTGAATCGCATTAAGAAGTCACGGTAAGGCCCCTGCTCCTAAGCAAAATGTATGCAGTGTGTGGTCGTTTATATTGGTTACTAGATGACCCGGTGAACTTCGTATCACTTACCTTTTAATGTAAACCAAATTTATTTAAACCATATGTATTTTAGAGCTGGTAACTTTAAAAAGACATCATCAAATAGTTTTAAGTAGTAAGCTCAACAACAACAATGATCTGGTTGAACCAGACTTGTTTGAGTCGCCTAGTACTCCCGCCATGTTATCAAGTCCTGGCGAGCCAAGTGTGTCAAGTGTGTGTGCGAGTGATTAATATATCGCACCTTAGGAACCGTACCATCTTTAACAAAATTTTCTGATGTATTCTGTGTGAAATTTTATTTCAGATATTATATTATGTATTAGTTACAACATATATATCTAAAGACCCAAATGCACATATATTTCTAAACGCAGCCGTCATTGTCAACCTGACAGATAAGAACAGTTTGTATGGGAAAATAATATTGTCGTTTTTAGTATTTTACTCACAATTTTTAAAAGATAAAAGATGATTTATTGCCACAAACAACAATTACAAAAAACAATTATATTGTGTAAGTACAACTTTAACCTTATTTTAACTACATAATAATATTAATTTAATGTTTCTTTCAACAAAACAAATGTGGCAAAGGGGATGCACTCAGCATTTGCTGTGGGTTAGAGCTCGCACAGGAGCCTCCAACTGACACAGCGCTGATTTTCAGTACACCCCCATAAATATCCCTGTTGTAAAATTGTAGGGTTATACACAGTTGAAAGCAATAGGGGAGCAAAAAATAGAACAAAAAAAAAAGAAAAAAAGGGAACAAGACATGGATACATTCATTTTTCCATATTTTCTAACCGTATAAACCTTTCCTGGACTTTCACGAATATTTCAAGACCAAAATTAGCCAAATCGGTTCAGCCGTTCTCGAGTTTTAAGCAGACTAACGAACAGCAATTCATTTTTATTCATAATAGAAGATAGATAGATAGAAGATAGATAGATTTATACAGGCAAATAGATGCTATGCTTAGTAGCATCAAACTAAATTTCAAATTTCTAGAACAACTGGAAGTATTCCCTATAGTAAATTTGTGTGGAAACTACCCCTAAAATCTTTGGCTAACATATAGAATTTTTGTTTTGGAAAAAATATAACCTACTCATAAAAATATGTTGACAAAAGTCATACATGATCCCCTCTAGATACCATCTAGAAATGGATACCCCAGTATTATTATTTTTCACGTCTTTTTAATTACTAATACTAACTCATGGCGACAAAACTCTATCCAGCTATTAAATGTATCATTAACTCCTTTTACCTACAGCTCAAATGGCATTCTGTTATTAATACCATTTTAATAAAAGTAAAATATAATTTAAAACATTTCCTTTGTGTCTTAAAACTGCATGGTAAAGTACAAATTTCAATGGCTTTTATTTTCGTAGCTATTTATTAATTCCTCGTATCTGAAGTCAACAAAATTAACTTTTGAAACACGTAAAATAGCCCACAACCTTAAAACGAAACGCTTAAGGGTGTTTTTTGTCGAAACAACAGTTTACCAAGGGCAAATTGGAGCATCATGCGAGTCAAATCGATTATCACTTTCGAACGCATCTGTTCGAAATTTGAATAATTACAAGTTTTAAAACAAACATGGCTGGCACGGAACCGGCCATTAGCCAGTGTTACCTGTTACGAAAACTGGCGTAAATTACATTTTAACATTTTATTAATTGCCGCTTTTTTGGGCTTACTTACGCATGCCTGACATTGCTGTGGAATGAAATACTTGACAATATTGAGAGAAATTGTCTATGGCCGATCAGGATGAATAATTAAATTTCATAGCTTTACAATTTTATTGTAGGCATCGGACGAGACTTTTGGAGGTCTATAATCTATCCCCCTTATTCATAAACGCTTTATAGGCTTCTGCTAACTTAGCAATCGTTTGTCCTTATCTGTGAGAGGTAAATGTCAAAGTGACAGATAAGGACATACGATTGTTAGCAGAAGCCTATACCTAGACCTTTTATGACTAAGGACTTATATCCATTTAACTACTATAACCAATTAATAACAACAAAAACAACAAACAACACACACACAACAAATTATCAACTAAACAGATTTATACGGCGAGTGTGAATGGGTGCGTTGGGAGGGGAAGGCCTAGACGGACGTTCCATGATCAAATTAGGGACGTTTTGGAAAAAGGCCAGGTCAAGAGTACCCGAAACCGACGAGCATGTATGAAGAGATTGATGAATGTGGATGAAGCGAAAGAGGTATGTCAGGATCGTAGCAAGTGGAACAAAGTAGTCTCTGCCTACCCCTGTGGGAAAGAGGCGTGACGATATGTATGTATGTGTATGTATGTACCAATTAATTACTTTGGGATACCACCACCACACATTCATAACAGCTCCCTTTATGTCTTTCAAAACGCATTAATTAAGTAGCTTGTGCGAAATGGTAATACATACATACATACATAAATCACCTCTTAATCCCTTACGGGGTAGACAGAGCCTAAGGTAACATTTAGCATAATCGTTAGCGCATAGTGGGAATTAAAATAGTGATGGGTTGCTAGCCGCATAGCCTGTACTATGGTAATACTCATAACTAAATATAATGCAAAATTAATCTCGATTTGTTTCACAGCGGTAGAGTTTTTTTTCCTAATTAATTATTCATTTCAGACAGAATGTTAATCTTCAAGAGCCCTCAAAACAGCGTAATCATAATAAACAGCTCATCAAACAATCGGCACAAAACCGCCAACGTCCATTTTCAATTTCGGTAATTAAGTGACAGCTGATAACCGAAGAGCGCCCGAAAATTGCCGAAAATCCCCGAGCTCAATCCGAGCGTGGCCGGCACGCGGCGATGGCGCGATAAACATTCCAATTTTAATTAAATTAAGATTCCTCATGCTCGCGACGAGGTAGTGTTGTTAAAATATCGATGTAGTTATCGATGGTTTGTGTGTGGTAGGACATTGTGTAAGATCCGTCCGGAACGCTGTCACGGTTTTTTTGCTAATTCAGTACGCTGCTATGTTCCAGGTAGAGTAAGAGAAGATAGCCCGTGATATCACTAGCACATGTCGTGATTTTAACTCTTTGGGCTGGTAATGCATTTGCAAACTTTTGCAGTTGCGGGTGCTCACGAGTGGTGGTTCTTACTTACACTCAGGTGACTCTCGTGTTCGTTAGAAACAAAATTAAAAACTGTTGGCCGTGTCTTTTGGTGCTTGAAAACAGTTTGTCAACATGATTTAGAAGTATAGTTTATTCATAGTCCACTCTTTTGCGCCTTGAGGCATTTCAATAGAGCCTGCAGAACTACTGGAACGGTGCTCCACCTACCTCCAAAGTTGAGTCGCTCAGTCATCTGGTGTCTTATATTTTTAACTGCTTCATACCCATTCTAAATTCGAAGCAGTGACGTCCGGAATGCCTTCAGCATTATATAGAGTCAATCTAGCAAGATATTTAACTTAAGAGAGTTTATTAGCAGACTACTAGGTTTATAAATAAACGAAAAAGTTTTTCGAGTGTCGAACGAGATTTGAACCTGCATTTCTTGGCTATACGCGCCAAGCGTCCTCCCAATTAGGCCATCGGGATTCCTGACCAAACCTCCGGAAAACTTTGATTTGACGCTTGCATATACCAATTAGTGGTATGTGGCGACATCTATCGCAATTTATTCACAAGTCACAGTTAATCAGATTATTGACTAGTGATATTCGCTGCAAACTATCGACATCGACATACTCGTACTATCGATATTTTATCAAAAGCTGCCTGTCGAGTTACGTCACTAACATAAAAAATATCATTTAACCAAACTCAGTCGAATCCAAACCTTATCATATGCAACACATGACTGACTTTAGCTGGTATCGCAACCATGTTTGGATGACATAATTAAAAAGTTTCAAAAGTCAATGTAATTTAAATTTTAAACAGTTCAATTTAAGGTTCACTTTATTAACTAGCATACGACACCGCAAACGGTAATTATATGTTGATAAAGCAATGTAATCTCTATCACTGGGTAATAAAAGTGAAATTTCTTTACGGTTATGGTTCAGTGTTCGTGCTAAGCCCTCGTTTGCGCTAAAAGGTCTGTTTTGTAGTTTTACGAGCGGTAATAATCGAAGTAATAATCGAATTAATATTGGATCGCTTAATTAAATAGATATGTTTATGAAACTGCCATTTGTTGGCTTAATAGAGTATTGATAATGTCATAGGTAAGTGCCATTTAAGGTACTCCTAAGGTAATTTAGTAATTTTATGTCTGAGTATTCAAAAAGCACATTTACACTGTCGTCGATAAAAAAAATGTTTTTCACGTCTCATGCTCAAAAAGTTCGACTTTATGCTGGATGTAGGCTGCATAAAATGGCATTTTATGCTCTTGTGCATAAAGTAAAATCTTCGTCTAAGACCAAGACAATCGGGTGCCAACAGCCACAAACAATCACTAAAACTTTACGACAGCATAATTTTGTTAAGTTTAAGTTTAAGTTGTGTTTAAGTTATTTTTTTAAGTTTTTTTTTTTATTATGATCTGCGATCTATTAAACTGTTTAATGAAGTACCTAAAACTAGGTAAAAATAATTTGACAAGTTATTATTGAAACAAATGAGTACATGAAAAATAAAACTTTTTAAAATATAAATCAACACCTGCCTACTCGAACCTTACCGCAGTATCAAATTTAAAAAAAAAGAAAAAAAGTTAATTTGCGGGAACTCAGGCGGGAACGTCCTATTTTCTCTTAGTGGGATTTATGTTGCAATTTGTACTGATTTAAGATTAATATTCAATATTTTCGTCAAGTGAAGAGGAAATAACACTGACTCCTAATACAGACAATTTGCCAGGAAAAACCATTAAATATATCGAATTGTTCCAATGTCACATTTAATTTTAATTATTATTTTTGCAATGTTTTTGTTTTGTTTCTTCGCAATCTAAGTGAAAAGCAGAGTGTATAACTCGTTCATAAAACCCATTTTCCCCTCGACGTGTCTATCCACCCTCGCCGTACCGGCTCGGGTGGCTATATGAACGTTTCGGGTAAAATGGCTTGTTTTATGCTCTTGTTGTACCTACAATCTACTATTTTTGAGCAGATCGCCAAGGCGAAAAAAATGTAGGCTGGGCACTTTTAATGTCATACATACATTAATAACGTCTTTATTCCTTACGGGGCAGACAGAGCCTAAGATAACAAGACCTAAAGGCCACTACTGTGCTTGTAGTTACACAGTTGCCGTGTTCTGCATAAACATGAATGAAAAGTAATGTTTTTAAGATCTAGAGCGAGTGCAACAGCGACATCGAGTGTCACTCTGTCCAAACTACTCGCTCTCATCCCTAATAATGTACTTTTTTACACCTCTCATTCAGAAAAGTAAACTTTGCTCCCTGTCAAGAGGGAGCAAAGTGCAACTTTTCTGTTCAAGACTTTTATAAGTGTTTTTTGCAAATGCAATTTTTCGAAGTTGATAATTGTAAAACCACGCCATTTTCTATGTTGGTAGCTATTTAATTATTTATAATATATGTATTTAGAATTCTTCTTTTCAAGCTTTTTAAAGTTCGGTGTGAAAAGTTGTATGAGCCACTCGGGAGCAAAATTAGGGCGTTAACACTTGAATCCCTCATTACGCTCTGGATTCTACTTTAGAATCCCTCGCTACACTCAGGATTCTATTGTAGAATCCTTCGCTACATTCTGGATTCAATGTAGCGCCCTCGCCGTAAATACATCATATTGCTCCCTTGCGACACAAATAACTATTTTATTCATGTTTATTCGAAATACAATACGGCCACTGTCAAATGCATCAACAAACTAGAAACACTGTTCAATGTCACGAATAGAAAAAAAAAATTGATAGGTACAGCCTTAACGAAGTGGTAAGCTGACCGCGTCATTATAAAAACAGTGTTGCCCTCAGGAAGCGCCGGATGCGGCCGTTTAGTGTTGCCAGCGTTTACCACATTACCCCGGAATGGGGTAATGTTCCGGGGTTGGACCGTGGGGTAGATACGATCGGGCCACTCTTAAATGGCGCCACGCGACCGGGAGATTTAAATCATATTTCGGTTAACAGTTGATTTAATTTAGTGATATTTTAAATAGTGTATTACTCATGCAATGGTTTGTGTTTGATGAACATTAGTGTCTCCTTGTTAAGAGAAGTTCTAATTCATAAGATAAATGAGTCTTTAATGGTACTACTAGTTTTTATTTTTATATACGACAAGCAAGACAACCATGTACACCCTCAACATTAGAAGTCTGCAGATGCGTTGCCGCCTAGAGGGCTAAGATAGAATACCTCATGGGCCAGTTTCACCGGCTGTCTTACTCTCCTCGCCGGAACACAGCAGCGCAAGCAGTGCTGCTTCGCGGCAGGATTAACGAATTAGACATACTAAGGCCCTACCACCTTCAAAGTTTAGTGAGACCAAACTTTAAATTTAATTTCTTTCGGCCTTATAATAAGCATTACCTAAGTCTGTTAGGCTCTGTCTACCCCGTAAGGATCTAATCTAATCTAATCTAAATAGCCTATATCTTGTCCCACTGCTGGGCAAAGGCACACGGCGGTCACGACGTACAAAATCCGCGTTCTTAAATGAACACAGGCACGACGTCGTCTGTACACGCGTCAATGTGTGCGTAAGATACACAGGGCTGTCTATCGCAAAAACCTAGTACTATAAGTACTACCTATGACATAAATATAGGTACTTATGATGAAGATATGGCTTAGATGTGTGCAAATAAATGTATTTAATCGTTATCTATTTATTTAAACTTACTTAAAATGTGTCTGTCTGTGTACCTATTTAAGCATTATTATTATTTATTATGTGTTTTATGTACAATAAAAAGTTATACATACATACATACATTTTCAATTACAATAGATGTACGACAACAAACTTAAGCGAATGATTCTGTAGTTTTGTCACGTATTAATCGCGATAACTTCAGAAAGCATTAATTTTCTAATGTTTTATAAAATGAAGTAGGTAGGATAGGTTCCCGAACTTGTGACGTGCGGCCGACATACATCGCGTTGCGAGCCCTACTAGTTGCCAGCAGCTTTCCGGCAGACTGCGCTTGAGGGGTGGGGTAACTCGAATCGGTGCGGGGCGGAGCGTAGCCATTCTGTACGTTAGTACTATTATATATTCTGTGGCAAAGGCCTCTCCTTTTCTTCGCCAATTTTCCCTATGGCCCGCGTGATCCTGCCATTTCCCTAGATAATAATCCAGGTCGTCCCGCCATCTCCGATGGGCTAAAATTGCCACAGAGTGAGTTCCTGATGAAGGATATAGGAACAGAGGGTGCGTCCCACGAGATATAACTAAAAAATATCTAATTTCATAATAATAACGTTCACAAGATATAATGAACGTTAACTATAACAACAAAAAGTATAATTTTTTAACGTATAAGGCTTAAATTATATAACGTTATTTTTATATAACTTCAATTTGTATAAGATTTATATGGACTAATTTCTTTTAACATAACAAACATTTAACCTAACTGAAACAGCTGCAAGACATTGTTTAATTTTCGGCGAGCGAGCGAAGCGAGCGAGCAAGACGGCACGGAGCGGAAGCGACTCGGATAGGTTAGGTTCAAAGGCTAGCCTTTGGTGTTAGTTATTTTTTTTATAACCACCTAGACAACCCCCTAACCATATAGCAAATTCAATAAACAACTGTGCATTATGCTTTCGGATGTTAGCTGTTATGAACATTATATGCTTTGATCGTTATTTCAATTGATATTATATATAAACAACGTTATACCTTACAAAATTAGATATTTTAAGATTATAATTTTCGTTCATTATATCCAGTAAACGTTATACTAAACGAGTTTATATAAAGTGAGCGTATATATTATGAACATTAGATAATAAGTTGTTATATCTTGTATTACTTACCCAGGAACAGAGGCAGACCAAAACGTAAGGGATAAAGACGTGTGATATGTATTATGTATGTATTAATAATTAAGTTTTGTCGGCAAATATAACTGTTGGTAGTCCAAAGGTAGTCAGCGCTGCGGCGCATAACTTGTACGGCATTGGACCGTAAACCACTCACGTGCAAAACAGTTGTGTCTGCCCGACTCCTATAAATAGGATTGTTGAGGGCGTGTTCTAGGTTACTTTTATGATCAGCACGGCTAGCACAGGAGCGCGCGAGATAGACTATTACACGTCTCTTTCTAGACCAAATACCTAGTAAGAAAAAGACAAGTGCATAATATATCGCACGTGTACTTATGCTAGCCGTGCAGGTAAACACAATGTAAATAATAAACCACATACATCAGCATATTCGTTTTATTTCCCTCCTTAGCGTAATATTACAATATGACGAAGATCTCAACTACTATCAATAAATAACATTAATATTTAGAATTAAGCATCGTTTAATTATTAGGCTAGCAACATTACGGAACGTACGTCCAAGCGACATGGCAACACAGTATCTTTACAAAATCATATCTAGTTATAGTAAACCGCAAACAGATGGCGCGCATTGGACAGAGATTGGTAACAGTCATTTTCAAGTACATTTTTGTACAGGGGCCTTAGGTACCAGTGGCGTGGCGTCCATAGAACTCGATTCCCACCGGCTTGCCTATTTTAAGGCAGTAGGGCAATTTATTGTGCAGAATTAGAGGAAAAAGCTAGTTAAGTTCCCTTCGGCTTGCCTTCTGATATACTTGACGCCACGCCACTGTTAGGTACCATGACGTCCTAATTCCGACTCAGTTCAAGTTTTAGCTGTCACTTTTGGTATGAATCTGACAGCGAGCGAACCTAAACTAAATCGCATTAAGACGTCATGGTAAGGCCCCCAGTTGTCATTAAAATATTCTTAGAATTGTTACAGAATATTGTAGCAGGTGGTTGCTAACTTTCACTGAACAGGGTTTTTCAGTTTTGTTTGTTTGTTATAATTGTAATTTTGTATGAAAATTTCAAACATCCTTTTGATGCCGTACACTTTGAACATTGGCCAACGTGCAGAAACAAAATTAATAGTATCTTAATAAAAAAAATCCTGGATAACACATACAGGGAGGTTACCACGTCTTAATGCAATTCATTTCTATTTAGTTGAGGTTCGCTCGCTCTTAGATCCATACTAAAAATGACAGCTAAAACCTGTAGGCTTATTGTCTAACTCGCTCGCAATCGCCATCGTGTTCGTTTTGACAGTTCTTGTATGAATGTGACAGCTAGCTGATTCCGATGCCAATTGTCAGCCCATACATGAACTGTCAAAATGAACACGATGGCGATTGCGAGCGAGTTAGACAATAAGCACACTGAACTGAGTTGGAATTGAATCGCGTTAAGACGTAAGGCCCCAGGAGTGTTCTGGATTAAGACAGAGTGTATGACGTACCAAGTTTTCGTGGATTTACTATAACTATACGCTCAAAGGGAGTTATTGCACCTTTTAAAGAAACTTTTTTGTTGAGACAGCAATACACAATATTGTGTTGATTCTCTCTCTTCGTGAAGAGTTCGTGCTCTTTCATCCCAAGCATCCCTACTGAGCTGGCAACGTCGCATTTTTGGTGATTTTTTGTGATTATTTCACAGAAAATGAATGAAAGTTTCAAATGTCCGTCTGTAGTGCACTTCGTTTTTAGTGTAATAATTTGTCTAATGCAATAATTAATCGTGATGGACTTTTATTTTCTTATTAAACGAGATATATTATTTTATCCTTTAATACGAAAATAAAAGTACATCATGATTAATCATTGCATTGGACACATTAATACACTAAAAACGAAGTGCACTACAGACGGACATTTATAGAATAGAATAGAATAGAATAGAATAATTTTTTATTCACCAACATAACAATTCAAAACAGAAGAAACAAAAATATAAGTGATTAAAACCAAATATTAGAATTATATGCGAAGGTAAAATGGAAAGGAGACTCAGCGAGGTCGCTGGTTTTCGGTCTCCAACCAAACTAAAACTAACTTAACTAAACTAAACTACGGTAGTCGCGCTGCCACATTTGGAACTTTCATTCATTTTCTGTGAAATAATCGCAAAAAATCACCAAAAATGCGACGTTGCCAGCTCAGTAGGGATGCACCCTCTTAATACTGGCACTGCACTGCACTTGGCGTTGCGTGTTCGCGTTGCGCTATTGGCATCTTCGTCGCGTACGCTAAAAACTATATAGTGCATCCCTTTCACTCGCGCAAATATTTGTATAAATACGCCCAAGTGGAGTGCCAGTATAAGATCTTTGACCACTACACAGCCCAATACAGCTTTTGCCACAGTAATTGGGATTGAGACGCTTACGCGAACGCGTAGGCAAGCGAAGTTTTATCGTATCAAAACTTACACTTAAGTTCTGATTAAGACGTTGGCCTGTGTTAATATATGCAAAAGGTAACGGTCATAGTAACAGGGTGATAATGCAAAGGACAATTGTGTTAACAGGAAGACAAGCAAGGAAGGGGCCTTCCATTAATCACGTGATGTTTTTAGCAACTTCTTAGATCCCCCCCCCCCCCCCCCGACCCCTATTTCACCCACTTGACAATTGTCAAGTCACCGACAATTGTCGATGACCATTGACAATTCAAAATGCAATGCGTATTCAATATGAAGCCAACCGGCGTAGTATCTCGTCGAGTTTGTAATGTAAACACAATTGTCGTATCGGTGAAATCGGGGCCTGGCGATACGTGGTGAGGTTTTGTATTACCACGTGTATTTTTTGTGCAAACCTTATTCATTTAAATATTATCAGCAATTTTTCAAGATTATAAAAACAAATGTTATTATTTTATACCTACTCGAGTGCAAAGAAAACGGGTCACTTCTCTTAGAAAGTTGTATGAAAAGTTGTTTCCGATGTTTCTCATGTGTTTTAGTATGGTAAAGATTACATTGTTACATTACATTGTTGTGCGGACATTTCTACTACTTACTTCTTTGTCCTTTTACTGTGCCATGTACCTGTAATTATTTTCAACTAAGGAAACTATAGGTCTATTTTCACTCATTGTATCATGGTTATTTATGTACCTATACGAGTGTTTGTTTCTTAATAAATAAATAAAAAATAAAAAAAAGTGACCCAGTGTCTATGCTCTCAAGTATATTTCGTTTTCGAAAAAAAATACACGTGACTCCTTCAACCCCCGCTCTTCCCTCTTGTGATATTTGGTGATTTTTCTCGGTACCCTCAGATAGAAAGCTAGGATAGAAGACATTTTGGAAACAATACAAAATCTATTTTATACGAAATTTTAACAGAAGCTTATTCAGGAGTTTTTTCAGGAAGATTTTTTAATTATATTTCAGTTCCGAAATTAAATGGGGCCATGGCGTCCTAATTCCGACTCGGTTCTAGTTTTAGCTGTTTTAGTATGAATCTGACAGCGAGCAAACCTAAACTGCATCGCATTAAGACGTCATGGTGGCCCCCAGCTAGCTAAACATTTTTCGATTTTACAATTGTGGTTTTAAAAAAACCTCCCTGACTTAAACGCTTAATGATAGCTTATAATAAAAAGCATAGTCAGTTCTTTGCATTATATTTACATTTATACTAATACTTACTACTGAATAAATACATGAGAATTTTACTAGAGCATTTTTTTATTTACAATAATTTACAAAATGGAATGATAATTTGTACGTTATATTACACAAAATGATCTGAGCAGTAACAACTGCTCAGATCAATTTGTTATTGTTATCGAATATTTTACCTACTCCATTGGGTAGCAAAGTAAGGTAGTACTTATTCTGCTTATAATTAATGGGTAAATCCAAAACATCATGCTAAACCGTGGCCTTTAGGTCTTATTACCTTAGGCCCTGTCTACCCCGTAAGGGATAAAGACGTGATTTATGTATGTATATATGCAGTGTTAAAAAAAAACTCGCTTATTCGGCCTTTTATATAAAAAAGTTATTTATTTTCCAAAGGCAAATCAAAATGATAGAAAGGTAGGTTTATTAGTTAATTAGGTTATTTGAGCACCATCTTTACTACCCAACAGTAAAGGCATCCTACTTTATTCAAAACCAATCGCCTTTTTAATCTGAAGTTTTCCAAAGCCTCGTTCACATTAGGACAGTAAGCGCTCAGCAACTCATTCGAGTCGACTTGCCATTGCCATCCTTAAAAGTTATAAATAGGCATTGAAGGACATAACCCATAAGCTTATAGTTACACCTATACATATATGTCACATTAACGATTTGGCATTTGACATTCACGATTATGACTAGTCCTCTGAACACTAACCCGGGTTCCTAAGTCATTGTCCGTTGCAATTAAGAAAACATATTGTCATGCATTTTTACAGCTTCACTTGACATTGTAGGTAACGTAAGCACTAGCATCTGTAATTTCACATGTTATTTTGAGTGCAACAAAAAGAGTAGTATCACATTTCGGACATATAATGCTTGAATGCATTTTAGCGCTTAATTGATCTTAAATCTGTTTTTGTACCCTTTCTTGTACTCCACACCGTGCAAACAAATACTGAGTAAGTTACGTTATATTGCCACTTGAACAAAATCCACTGCACCTCAAGTCACAGCATTAATACAGTGCAACTTGCACAATATTACTCGCACCGTGTAAATGAGGCTTCATATTTCAGTAGTTTCTCCATTTATCTTTCTATCTGGGGCCTTACCATGACGTCCTAATTCCGACTCAGTTCAAATTTTAGCTGTCACTTTTAGTATGAATCTGACAGCGAGCGGACCTAAACTGAATCACATTAAGCATGTAAGGCCCCTGGTCAGACTTTTCAGAGTCCAACCAACACCAAATCAATTCAACTCTTGAGCAAAGAAATCTTCAAAGCACGAGTTAGTTCACTTCATTGCTTACCGCTGAGTAACACTTTCAAAGTAAGTATTGCGTAGACCAGCGCTAGATTCTTAGGAACCGGGTGACACTTTAAAATCGTTCAGCCGCTTCAGCGGCTTTATCTTGACACTACACTAGACTGCTCAGCGGAGCTCGTGACGTCACCGGCGACGCAGGCAGCGGCTGCAGCTGCTGCGGCGCTTGCGGGGGGAAATACACGCTCTCATTCGAGAACTGAGGATGCATAGGCAAAGGTGTATGCGGCATTGTGCTTGGACGCGACTCGTGGTACAGTATCGGAACGCGAACCAGCCTCTGCGCCGCGTGAGCCATGTTAGCCGCCTCCAACTCGGCCGCCAACTGCCTCTTCCATTTGTTCCGTCGGTTCTGGAACCAGATCTTCACCTGTGTCTCGGTTAAATGCAAACTGGCGGCCAAGCCGGCGCGTTCCGAACTACTCAGATACCGTTTCATGTCAAACGTGGACTCCAGCTGGAATACTTGGGAGCGCGAGAAGACTGTGCGCGTTTTTTTCTTCCGTTTCCCAAGGTTCGCGTTTGGGTCGCGCTTGTCTGAATCCTTATCGAAGTCGTCGCTCTCGTCCACGTCGGGGTCCGAGTCTTGGGGGTCGGGCTGCTGCGGGTAGAGGGCGGGGTGGAGGCGCGGGGAGCGGGGGGAGGAGCGGGAAGGCGAGGGGGGAGTGGACGCGCGGGGTGGGCTGCGGGGGCGCGGGGAACCGCCCGCTGAGCCTTCTTCGTTGGTGATTGAGTCTTCTGTAACAAGGGAATTGATGTTAGATTTATGAAAAGCTTTTGATTGAGTGTTTTGTAAATCTAGTATGTAGTTGGATATTGGGTGCGAGTTTTTGATGTGGATGCGTTTGGATTGCGTAACAGCAATTGTACAATTTATGGTTTGCAGGATAATCTGTTTTCATCAAGGTCCTCAAATTTAAAAGAAGAAAGAATGACATCTTAAGATCATGATGTGACCCTCCTTGTGGGCTTCGTCGCAGGTGGCTAAAACGATTTCACACGGATATTCCAGTGTTGTTCTTTCTTAATTGTGATAACCTAAGCAGATCTTGAATCTTAAAGCGAAATTCGCCATATTAGCCACCTTACTCTCATCATCGACATCATCATCATTACTCTTAAAACTATTAAGTAGCCTTCAGTGGCGTGGCGTCAAGTATATCAGAAGGCAAGCCGTAGGGAACTTAACTAGCCTTTTCCTCTAATTCTGCACAATAAATTGCCCAACTGCCTTAAAATAGGCAAGCCGGTGGGAATCGAGTTCTATGGACGCCACGCCACTGGTAGCCTTAGCACTTTTAGTCTATGGATACCACTATGGACACTATCGATTGTATCTACCAAAATCAGTCACCAAACGACCGGATTACAGCGTATCAAATAAACGGCGGGGAGGTTAATCGGAGGCGTAAAGCGACGGCATTAGCGGGGTAATTGGATACTGAAGCCTTGCAACATTTGTAATAAAGGGAATCTCGGTGTTGCCCGCTTTTATAGGTTACCGAGGCTCGGTGAGGCGCAATGATTTATAGGCTGAGTGCTTAATTGAGTCCTCGCTCGCGCGGGTACAGCGCGGGGTAGGACGACAAAGGGGACCGCGTGCGGTGCGGGCGGATAGTGCGCCTGCCGCCCGCACCTCTCTCGACTCAATGCTTTTTTTCTGTTTATTTACTAGGTAAGTACATTTAACGCAAAATGTCAAGACTAGTGCCTTCTTAGCGAGTGCCCCCCGAGCTTGGTTTATACTTTTTATCTCAGATTTAGCAAGCAATGTGAATGAGTGATACCACACCTTAAAAGAAAGAACAATAAAAAATGTTTTAAAAAATGTTTGAACATTTCAAGGATTTTTTTAAGGCACAGAAAAATGACTCTGTTCCAAAATAAGATTTTTTATTGTAATTTCGAATGCCTCCATTTTGTTTCTGTGGCAAGAAAGACACTTAAAAATTATTTCATTTGGTCCAATACACATTAAACTATCCGAAATTAAAGATTTTGTTTACAAATTAACGCTCATTGGGGCAATATTGACTCGTTACTATCAAATTCTGGGTATTTCCCTAAAATTTGTAAATTTTCAATTTAAAAAATAACATCAAATTCCCGGCTAAGACATGTATGGCTTAAAATGTTCAAAAATATCTCGGTTATCACTCCCTTTCTAAAGCTTTGCACCTTGCTACCAAACACCCTTTATATCTGTGGTCGAAATAATACAAGACAGTCTTAAGACAGTCCATTATATTCTCTTTGAGACGGTCTACGAAATAAAATCATGTTGACAAGAATAAACATTTGAATTTCAACTGCACGTTCTATTCTACAACGAAATTCAAAATTCGAAATCGGAACGCGGCGTGAAACCAAATGTCATCAACGCTGTTGAACGAATCACTACAATACTCATACCATTCTGCTTCAAAATCAGAACAAGCTCTATTATCCCGATTTAAAGTTCAATTTCGACTGTCCGCAATCACTTTAAAGTTAAAACAAAGACGCATCGCCAGTGTAAGCTGGTCTTTTCGTTTATTGTTTTATACTGGTACGGGAGGTCTTGCTTTTATTGTTAGTTGGTTGTGATTCGACGCGTGACTATTACAACTAGGTCTGCGTGCTGCTTGCTTAGTTTAAGGATAAGAGTTCTTGTTTCGCTGGTTAGTTGGTTGTGATTGGCATCGATTTTGGAAGCCGTAGTATGTAATCCTTTGTCGGTGTTGCTTGCTCACTGTTTACACAAACGCTTATGAGTTTAAGTAAGTAGTTTACTATGAGTGCAATATTGTATTATTGCATGTCGACTACGGAGAGATTTTAGCTCTTTGAACTTTGTTTTATAATATCTAGTGATGAAGACGTCTAACTTAGCCAAGCAATTATTGATTGTACCTAGTCGTCTCTCAGATTTTAAGGGCTTACTGACACTAAATTAAGGATGAGGAGGATTCATTAAGGTGTTTTATGTACAATAAAGAGTTATACATACATACATACATACTAATAAATTCACAAAATGATATCACCCGCCAGAATTCGAATCGTAGACATCACTAATTAATCAGAGTAAGAAAAGACTGCCACCAGGCCTTAGAACTCTAGATGGAAATAAATAAATAACGTCTAATTTCTTTCAAAAAGAACTGATTTAGCACCCATTACAGGTTCACGACTTTACGTTGCAGATTGAAGTCTTTAAACACAAAAGATTCATTTCAAAAACGATAAACACTAAATAAAACTAATCAGTACAATTTATACGGTCTACCAACATCACCAACTAACATTACCCAACAGCCAACTAACAGCAATCCGAACAAAGCACGTTCGAAAATTAAAACGACCGCACGCGACATTACGTACGAAAGCGTAGCAACACCACTTTTGGCGCGAACGCGGCGCGCGAATACGATAAACACAACATGCCCAAGCAAGAGCGAGACGACTGCACTTCTCATATTTCTGCTTGTAGTAGTGTTGCTATACGCGAATAATTGTAGGAGTATGGTGGAAAAGCATTGTTCGGTCGGTTTCGGCCGCGTGAAATGGCGTGCTTTGTTTTAAGGATGGGTTTTGGAAATTAAAGCGAGGTTGGAGAGCAAAGATGTGATGATGATTGCTTTTCCAGTTGAGATGAGGGTTTTAAGTCCGTGGGATGTTATATTGGGGTTCGAGAACATTTTATGCCGGGAAAATGGAGGAAAGTACTATTTTGTAGGTTGCTTGCACTGACTTCTTTTAGTGTCTCATTTTTCTATTGTATTTTGTGAACAAATACTTACACCAAGCGTACGTACATACATAAATCACACCTTTATCCCTTATGGGGTAGACAGAGCCTAAAAGTAACATAGTTAAGTATACACATTCTATTTTTCTACATTCCCAGACTAGTATAAAAGACACTAAGCGCCTATTTCACAACTCGGTTAAGTTCCAGCTATCTTAAGTGTCAGTTATCTACGATTCCGTCTCTATTTATTACTAGGAAACAGACAGAGAAGTCATCATAGATAACTGACACTTAAGATAGCTGAAACCTAACAGAGAGAGGTGAAAGAGCCCATAAGTATCATCATCATCTTAACGTTTTTCCCGGCATTTGCCACGGCTCAGTGACCTACTCGTAATCCCAAGATTTGGCGTAGGCACTAGTTTTTACAGAAACGACTGCCATCTGACCTTCCAACCCAGGGTAACTAAGCCTTATTGGGATGGGTCCGGTTTCCTCGCGATGTTATCCTTCACCGAAAAGCTCATGGTAAATTTCAAATGTAAACGGGCCCAATTTTTGAAAGCACATATGTGAAAATACCACTCGTAAGTGGTGAAAAATTGTGCTGAATTTGAAATACGAGTACCTAAGCTTAAAAGACGTAAAAAATTTGATTAGAGCCGTAGTTTTAAAGATATAAACAGATTTATACACTTTCGAGTGGTACTTACGAGTGATGTGCTTTCAAAAATCAGGGCCTAGGTCCTAAGTATAGTGGTTATAAAAAGTAAAGGTGTGTCACAGCTCGTAATCGCAGTAATCTGCGCAGTAAGGTGACGCGTGATCGATGAGCGACGCCTTACGACCGCAGCCGGTGACGCAACGCTGCGCAAGCATGCATCCGATAGCGGGGAAAACAAAAACTAGGATGCTTACTGTCGGTTAGTGTCGGATAATTTGACAAATAATAAACATCTTCTGTGTTACAATTTTAATATTTTTATATGTTAGTAATTTTGTAATCTAACTAATATTATAAATGCGAAAGTATGGATGGATGGATGTTTGTATGTCAATCACGCCAGAATGGCCCAACGGATCTGGATGAAATTCGGCACATAGATAGAGAAAAGTCTGGAATAGCACATAGGCTACTTTTTATCCCGGAAAATTAGCGATAAACAAATTATTTGCAGACGAAGTCGCTGGCAACAGCTAGTATTATAAATGCGAAAGTATGGATGGATGGATGTATGGATGGATGGATGTTTGTTTGTTACTCAATCACGCCAGAACGGCCCAACGGATCTGGATGAAATTCGGCACATAGATAGAGAAAAGTGTGGAATAGCACATAGGCTACTTTTTATCATGGAAAATTAGCGATAAACAAATTATTTGCAGACGAAGTCGCAGGCAACAGCTAGTATGAAATATTTGTGCAAAATTCAGTCAGAATTAACATTTTTAATAATAATTTTATTGTAATGAACAATAGTAATTTGTACTGCGTACTCAATGACGAGTCATTCTTGTTCTTTTTGAAGTCTGTATTTACGCAATGTAGTGTCGAATATGTAACAATGATGACAATAAAAAAATCTGATTCTTATTCTGATTCTGTAGAGAGGGTGCTCAATCGTTAACTTACATGTGACAGTTTTAATTTTAGTTTCTAAACGATACTGAAAATTTGAACACATAGAAAAATCCGAAAAGTAAAGTTATGGCCGGGAATCGAACCCGGGTCCATTGTGCCGGGTCCGGGGTCATTGTGTCGTACAGACACATCATTCAAACAGAGGACGCTTAGCGACAAATATTCGCATAGTAACAAGGACACGTGACAGTTGGTAACAGATAGAAAAATTCGGAGGCTTACTCACCTGCTATGGGTATAGCACGCGTCACGGAATGACGAGGACCCGGGTTCGATTCCCGGCCATAGCTTTACTTTTCGGATTTTTCTATGTGTTCTAATTTTCAGTGTCGTTTAGAAAGTAATTTCTAACGGTAAAACGTAAAAAGTAAACATTAAAAATCAAGAAGTAAATTTTTTGATTAATTTGATATTTTAATTTTAGTACAAAAAAAAGTCAAAAGTATTTATTGTTTGTGAGAGATGGGTTACATTGATGATGCTGATACAATCTCATATTTGGATTCACCAAGACTACCTTTTCAGGTGTACAAACAAAATTAAAAATGTCAAATTGAATAAAAAAAAATACAATAAACAATAATAAGTCGTGCATTGTGTCAAAATTATAAAATAAAATATACAGATAGTATAAATAAAAAAACCGGCCAAGTGCGAGTCGGACTCGCGCACCGAGGGTTTCGCAAAGTTAATAAAATCCTGTGTTAGCGGAGCGTAGTGTGAGGTCATTTTATATTGTTTATTTATTACATAACAATATTCTGTTTTATACATATCTGTAACAGAAATACATCATAATGTGGATATTTCAACAGTAGCTATCACGTTTCATGAGATACAGTCTGACGACAGACGGACAGACACACAGACAGACGGACAGCGAAGTCTTAGTATAGTGTCCCGTTTTTACCCGTTTGTACCTTCCAAGCTAGGGGAGAAAGGGGAGAACGGAACCAAGATCTATATCCGACCCAAATGTCAACCTCACCTGCACGCATCCGTTATTCGCAAGAATAGTTGGTGGCGGCGACTTAAAAGACGCCGTGGTGCTCCCTGCTGGATAACAAACGAGGCTCTGGCGACCGAGCAATGGCGGTATAACCATACCAACCCAGTTGGGCAACCGACGGAAGAGGCATCAGTGGCCTTGGGGTCAAAATAACTCCTAAAATACTGGGGCAGAAGGCAACGGGAAACCACTGCTACTAACATCCCATGAAAGTCACGTATGCAAGTACACCCTACTAATAAAGAGAAGCCGAGCGACCCGCTTAGCAACCGGCGCTGTATTGCTGCCGGGGCAGTCAGTGTGAAATGGGCTACCGGCCGTGTCAATGTAGGTGACCAGGCATTGCACGGAAACGATGCTACTGGAAATACCAAATTGAAGATATCAAACAGCATCAGAATTGGAAACTGGAATGTTCGGGGTCTGCTCCAGCCTGGGAAGCTTGACATTTTGGAGAAGGAACTAATGCGGTGCGATATATCTATATGTGGCCTTAGCGAAACACACTGGAGAGGAAGCGGTCATTTCCGAACTGAAAATAATACAATTTATTTTTCTGGGCACAAAAGTGAAAGCAGAAATGGAGTTGCAGTCACGATCACCAATAGGTGGAGTAATTGCGTCATGGGCTATGAGCCGGTGAGCGACCGGATCATATCGATTAAAATAAAAGCTAAGCCAGTGAATATCAACATCATCCAGGTGTATGCTCCAACCTCTGAGGCTGATGATAGCGTAATCGAGGCGTTCTACACCACACTGGAAGCCGCCCTGCATAAAGTGTCGAACAGAGAAATTCTGATTGTTTCCGGCGATTTCAATGCGAAGATCGGCTCAAGCTCAATTGACAGCGAACTGCGAGAGGTCATGGGTCCATACGGCTTGGGTAACCGAAATGAGAGAGGGGAGCGTCTTATTCAGTTTGCAGCTGACAACGGACTGGTGATCGCAAATAGTATTTTTAAACATCACCCAAGAAGGCTATACACTTGGACATCACCTGGTGGGGCGTATCGAAATCAGATTGATTATGTGCTTATTAAAACACGCTGGAAAACTTCAATTCGGAATGCTCACACTTTACCTGGAGCTGACTGTGGCTCTGATCACCAGTTACTTGTTAGTGTACTAAAGCTGAAACTAAAAGCAGCCAGAAAAATTGACAGAACCAGGCGTATCACGGTAACAGACCCACCCTTATTCATGGAAACTATGAAAACTCGGTGGACTGAGTGGTCGGCACGTAGATCTGACGATGATACACCAGAGCAGCTATGGAGTGAGGCCAAAAGCATGATCTTGAGCGCGGCGAAGTCCACGCAACCCAGAGGAATCGATGGGTCTACCAAACGTCAGCATTGGATGAGCGACAGCACGCTAGTTCTCATAGAGGAGAGACGTCGCCTTAAAGCTTCAGGTGCAAGTGTACAAAGCCAAAACGAATACACTAATCGTATCCAGACAGCTTGTAGGAGGGATAAAAACAACTTTCTCAGAACAATATGTGCCGAAGTTGAAGCACATGCCGGGAAAAATGAGACGAAAGATCTACATCAAAAGATAAGATATATCACCAAGAAGTTCAAGATACAATCGTGGGCCGTCGAAGATGTTAAGGGAAATGTGGTCACTGAGCTGGAACATATTTTAGAAGTCTGGAAAAAATATTGCCAATCACTCTTCTTGGATCCGGATTCACATGTTTTCTCCTCAACTGTTCCGGGTGAGAGCGACATTGAACCAGACATACTAAAAGAGGAAGTACAATCTGCCATTAAACACCTTAAATCTGGCAAAGCGGTAGGAAGTGACTTAATTCCAATAGAGACGATAAGATGCTGTGGTGATTATGGCATTGATATGTTTCATAGGATTTGCAACCTCATATGGAGAACTGGCGTTTGGCCGACTGAATGGACGCACTCCTTGTTTATACCGCTTCATAAGAAAGGATCCACCACGAAATGCAGTAATTACCGCCTTATTGCACTGATCACGCATGCCAGCAAGGTTCTGCTACATATTCTTCACCAGAGACTTAACTCATTTATCTCTAAGGAAATAGCACCAGAGCAGGCGGGTTTCGTGAAAGGTAAAGGTACTCGGGAGCAGATTCTGATAGTACGGCAGGTAATCGAAAAAGCTAAGGAGTTCAACAGACCGGTGTACATATGTTTTGTTGACTTTCAGAAAGCATTCGATTCTGTTCGCTGGCCTAAAATGTGGAAAATTCTGCTTGATATGGGGGTACCTAAACATCTGGTACACATCCTTCGTACTCTGTATGAAAATAGTGCTGCTTCAGTGAAACTGGATGGCGTTACTTCGCAGCGCTTCTTCACAACCGCAGGAGTCCGGCAGGGATGTATCCTGTCGCCACTTCTGTTCAATGCATATACGGAACACATAATGCGTATCGCTTTGGAAAATTGGACAGATGGAATTCCTATTGGCGGCAAGAATATCTCGAACCTGCGTTATGCGGACGACACTACCCTACTCGCAACAAGTGAAGCCAAGATAGGAGAATTGCTGAATCGCATCGAAACCGTTTGTCTCGACTTTGGACTGAAGCTCAATAGAGCCAAAACCAGAATAATGATTGTGGACCGTGGTCGCAACAATGCTCTGGAGCTGACTGAGATTGCGAACTGCCAAGTCGTCCAATCATACGTCTACCTGGGCTCTTTGATCTCAAATAAAGGAGGTTCTGAGGACGAGATCAAGCGGCGCATGGTCATCACACGCAGTGCCATGGACAGACTTTCGAAAGTGTGGCGAGACCGGAACATAACCAAGACCACCAAGACCCGTCTCGTAAGAGCACTTGTATTCCCAATTTTCCTGTACGGGGCCGAGACATGGACGGTGAAGGAAAGAGAGCGGCAGCGTATTGACGCCTTGGAAATGTGGTGTTGGAGGAGGCTACTTAATATCTCCTGGACACAGCACCGCACAAATGTCTCCATCTTGAAGGAGCTTAATATCGGTGAGAGACTATCAGCGGTGGTGCACTCCCGAATACTCCAGTTCTTTGGACATGTGACGCGACGCGGGGGGGACTCCGTGGAACGGCTCGTTGTGCAGGGCCGAGTAAACGGCAACAGATCGCGAGGGCGTTCGCCTTTGCGATGGACGGACCAAATCAAGTCGCTGACACACACATCCCTCAACGACTGTGCAAGGCAGGCTTCAGCTAGGGACAAATGGCGCGCGGTGGTGAAGCGCTGCCGGGCGTCTTGCGTGACCACGACTGCTCTGTCAAGAGCATCCGACTGAGAAGAAGACCTTCCAAGCTGGTCTGGGAGCAAAGTAAAAACATAGAATGTACCAGTTGCTTCTCTTCCCGCGCAGATGGTAAAAGCTCATCGAGGGAATGGGCGAAAATCATAGGAATCATGTTATAGGCGATGCTACCCATCACTATTTTGACTCCCCTTTCCACCTATATGCCCACATCATGCAAACGTGGCCTTCAGGTCTATTACCTTAGGCTCTGTCTACTGTGAGGTAGCATGCGAATCTGCGAACTGGCTGGTTTGTCGGACTGGCTGGTTCGTCGGTGCGATTGAAATCCATACATCGAACGCTCGTTCGATGATTTAAAATATTTGTTTTTCGGATTTCGAGAGCACGGTCAGATCGCTTTGAACGGGGCTTGCCGATGCAACCCATTTTGTATATTTAATATAAAAAATATTCAAACGTATTGTATTGGTTTATCTCAAATCATAGGCCTTCAGCACCCCCAGTTCTTATAGGCCGAATTCTATTTGAATCCCCGTACTAGTTCAAAGTGCCTCCTCAAGGCAGCTCTACACTACCCCGTAAGGGATAAAGACGCGATTGTTTTTCCTTTATCTTCTACGTGGAATAAACCCGCCTCAAACGTCGCGTATATAAGTAGTTATAATTTTGATTATATACATACTAACCCCCTTATTCATGAACGCTCCGTTAGGCTGCTAACTTATCAATCGTTTGTCCTTATCTTTCACTTTGACATTTACCTTTCACAGATAAGGACAAACGATTGCCAAGTTAGCAGAAGCCTATAGAGCGTTTATGAATAAGGGGCTCTTAAAGGTGGAAACACATTATTAACACGCGACGCGACCCGATGCAACGAATGTATGCGCATGGCGCGTCGGATGTTCATAGTGTGGTTCTAGTCATAGAAAATAATACAATTTGATTCGACTCAACACGCGTCGCGTTGCGTCGGGTCGCGTCGCGTGTCAATAATGTGTTTCCACCCTAACTGTCCTATTTGGTAAACAAAATTCTAACCTCAAAACGTCACATTTTTGTTGTTTTTTAACTATTCCCTCGTAAATAATGGAACTGGAGATAAAATATCAGCGAAATTATTTACAAAACATTGCCTCATCTTTATTTGATAACATAATACACCTTATTCTTTACAAAAAATTGTACATTGAGGTTAGAATTTTGTTTACCAAATACAATTAAGAATGAAAAGACCTTCCAGGGTGTTTAGAATACGCACCTCTCGGTGGTGACCGTTCATGGGGCCGCCAGTACCAGGGGGGCACCAGGCCCCCATACCGGCCCGCCAGGGCGCTCCACTGCGAGATCAGACCCAGCCTGCAACAATCATCACCATCATCATCAGACCACCAACATCATGACGACCGGATAGCTTAGTGTTAGTGACTTAGGCTATGAAGCTAGAGGTCCCGGGTTCGAATACGTGCCCAAGTCATGGAATGTTGTATGTATTTTAGTATTTTTCTACATTATATTATGTATGTTTATCCGTTGCCCATAGTACAAACTTTGCTTAGTTTGGGACTGAGTCAATTGGTGTCATTTGTCCTATGATATTTAAATATTATTATTATTAATCACTAGCTTTCACCCGCGACTTCGTCCGCGTAAAATTAGCAATTGACATGTTTATCGCTATCCCACGGGAACTATGCAATTTTCCGGGATAAAAAGTAGCCTACGTTTCAATCTAGGGTACCAGCTGTCTCCGTTCCAAATTTTATCCAAATCCGTTCAGTCGTTTCAGCGTGAAGAAGGAACAAACATACACACTCACTCACATCGTCACATCGTCACTCACAAACTTTCGCATTTATAATATTAGTAGGATCATCATCATACTAGACTACGTTGTAAACCGTACCTAATAGAAATTGAGGAAAAGAAACCTAAACAAGTAATAAAATAAATCTAAGCTATAGTGATGTAACGAATGTCATATTTTGGACATACGCGAACGCGAATGCGAATGTGAATATTCAGGTTTTGTTAAAATTTGGCGCCATTTCTCTATGGCTTGGTGACCTTGGTGGCAGTCCCGTTCGAACGAAGTGCGTTCCGTTTGGTTTTTGTTCCGAGAATAGCCGAGTTGATACAAACGCATCTGATTGAAGTGTCATTCCGCTCAGTGTTACCAGATGGGGCTATTTAATTTAGCACCAAGCCAATCAAGGGGCTATCTACCTTACCGGGCTGCGATAATAATATAATTAAACAACTATTAGGTACCCTCAATTTTTTTTATATTCGCAAAACATTCGCAGTAATTTTGCGAATGCGGAATCGAATGCGAATATGCTAATAATATGCGAATATTCGCGAGTGCGAATGCGAATGCGAATATTCACATCACTACTAAGCTAAAGCTACTGCGTAAAATGAAACTTGTTACGGGTAAACTGCGCTATACCTAAGGTACCGTTACCAGTGTTGGACACTTTAAGCTGACAAGCACCAATAATGGACACTTCATTCTTGAAAAATCATGCGGTTGTAAATTACATACATACACGCCTCTTTCCCACAGGGGTAGGCAAAGACTACATTGTTCCACTTGCTACGATCCTGCTTTCGCTTCATCCACATTCATCAATCTCTTCATACATGCTCGTCGGTTTCGAGTACTCTTGACCTGACCTTTTTCCAAAACGTCCGCAAATGTAAATTGAATGTTGTAAAATAAGTAAACGATTATTCCTTAATTTCTATTCAATAAGACTCATTGTCCATTACTGGGTCCTTGTCCAACACTGGTGCCGTTACCTTAGCTAGTAAAATAAAAGTATTTTTATGACGATTGATTTTAAAACAAATAAAGTGACTTCCTTGTCCCCGTAGAACCTTTAGAAATAATTTTCTATTGCACTCTCGTCAACTGCAATGAGGATTGCAAGACAAACAGACATTAATAGTGTATCGATACTACCCATGACAACACAATGCGGTGTTCCACGGCATAGGAAGACTGGCCGGCGCAATTCAGACGCGACCATGTCATAGCTATGCAATAATAGCTAATAAATTGGCGTGTGGTTAACAAACGTCAGAAAAATTGAAATTTATCTTTAATTTACGCTTTGTATATGTTCATAGTGAATAAAGTTTGTATCTTATCTATCCCCTTATTCCTCGTAGCTAACCAAGTTTGATAACTGGTATATAGGAAAAATAATAATTTCTAGCTAATGTAATGTCGGCACTGAATGCGTTAACTACTGTCAGTTACGCCCATAAAAAATGGGTATATTGTGCAATCAAGGTAAATTAAGTCAAGGTAGACGGGGGGGACGATTTGGACGCGTATATGGAGGAATACACGGAGGAGGCCTATGCCATGAGGCACGCCGAATTACGCGACAATTTAATAAAAAAAACAACAACAAGATGTACTTATTGAAATTGTAGCGAATTCGGAATAAAAAGGCTATATTATATTATTATTATTATGGAGGATTGGCCTGATATTGCGTCGGACCGAGAGTTGTGGAGGTGGAGAGGAGAGGCCTTTGCCCAGCTGTGGGACACCGCAATAGGTTATTAAAAAAAAGGTAAATTGCATGACCGGATAGCCTAGTGGTTAGCGACCCTGACTATGAAGCTAGAGGTCCCGGGTTCGAATCCCGGTAGGCATTTGTATGATGAATACGAATATTTGTGCCCGAGTCATGGATGTTGTATGTATTTAAGTATGTATTTATCTACATTATATGTATGTCTATCCGTTGCCTGGTACCCAGCACAAGCTCTGCTTAGTTTGGGACTGGGTCAATTAGTGTAATTTTTCCCATGATATTTATTTATTTAAATTAGTAGCACCACATGTTGCGCTGTATGGTCTTTCGCAGCCACGGCGTGCAATATCGATACTATCGTTATCCGGCATCGACAACGGTACATCCCTAGCCCCCAGGCGAGTCGCAATCCTCTTTGCCAACAATCGATACGTCGATACCTCGATTCGAACCTAAAGTGAGAAAGCTTGTTTCTCGACAATGAACAATTCCCTCTATTTCCCTTTGATTCGCGCCAAAGTGATTTATTACTTTTTCCTTTTTGTTTGTGCTATTTTTAGAGTGGCAAGTTTATTTCGTTTGTGTGCCATTTTATACTTAGATACGTGGTAGCCTAGTGGTTTGACCTGTGGCCTCTCAAGCGGAGCGTCGTGGGTTCAAATCCCGTGCTCGCACCTCTGAAATTTTCGGAATTTATGTGCGAAAATTACATTTGTAATTTCCCATGAGCTTTTCGGTGAAAAAAAACATCGTGAGGAAACCTGCACACATCTGCGAAGAAATTCAATGGTGTGTGTTAAGTTCCCAATCCGCATTAGGCGCGCGTGGGAACTATAGCCCAAACCCTCCAGTACACGGAGGAGGCCTATGCCATGAGGCACGCCGAATTACGCGACAATTTAATAAACGAAACGACAATAACAACAACAACAACATGTACCTACTGAAATTGTATCGAGTTCGGAATAAAAAGGCTTATAAATAAAAAAATATATACTTATTTACACACCGTGGGCCTGAAATACTAAACCAATTTCAACTATCAATTCTAGAGCCAATTAGGAGTATACTAGCTGTTGCAAGCGACTTCGTCTGCTAAGAATTCGTTTATCGCTATCCCGCGGGAACTACGCAATTTTCCGGGATAAAAAGCAGCCTATGTGCTATTCCAGACTTCTCTATCTATGTGCCGAGTTTCATCCAGATCCGTTGGGCCGTTCTGGCGTGATTGAGTAACAAACAAACATCCATCCATACTTTCGCATTTACAATATTAGTTAAAGTAATTACAACAAACCGGATAACTCACGTATCAAAAGCCAAAAGAATGCTCTGACAATTGTTTCGGACTATTCCGTAGTCCTTCATCAGAGAGCGCTCCGGCGGCAGCGAACCGAACACTGAATAATTATGTTTGAGTCTCACGGTAGTTTCACGTTGAAAGTATATAAAGTGATATAGTACGTAGTCCAATAACGCATAATTTTCGAGATATACAATACTAGCTGTTGCCCGCGACTCCGTCTGCTCCGTCTTATCGCTATCCCGTGGGAACTATGCGATTTTCCGGGATAAAAACTATCCTATGTCATTTCCCGGGACTCTAACTATCGCTATACCAAATTTCAATAAAATCGGTTTAGTCGTTTTTCTATGAAAGTGTAAAACTACTCAAAGCCTTCTCAAAGCGCGAGTAGCGGAACAAGGTAAATATTTTATGTTCATTAAAATGGACTTACGCAGAGTAACGCCTGATTCAATAAAACGATTATTTACATGGTTATCCCTGTTTGTAAAAGTCTGTTATTCTGTTCCATACATACATACATACATACCGTCACGCCTCTTTCCCACAGGGGTAGGCAGAGACTACTTTGTTCCAACCTGTATAATACATGTACATTTTAAACCCTAACCGGCGTTTTAACCGTATGCATGCCGTAACGAGTTAACCGGAGTCCGGTTACCAATTTATTTAACCCTCACGTTGTTTAATCACCTCGTTATGAATTACAATTATAATTAGGAGATTCACTTTTATTTGAGAACGGATTATGCTCGTTATAAAAATTACCGCCAGCTTTTTGTTGAAAAAACATCGCGAGGAAACCTGCACACAACCGAAGCAGTACAAATAGTGTGAACTAAGTTTCTGATAAGCATTTGGCCCGCTAAAATTATAGCCCAAGCTCTTTCAATCAGAAGTATGTAAAATGCATATTTAATAAATAAATTATTGTTTATTTGTTATTCAGTCATATAATACTAAGATACGATTACTTATTAAATATTTAATGTCATGTGTAATTATTACAGTTCACAAGACACAGCTATACGATAGACGAACGGACACATCAGACAAACAGGAACAAACAACAGAAAATGTTAACAAACCAGTTTTAGTTTCGGCTGACAGAAAAGTTCCATCGAAATCGATTCATTTAATTCCATGATAATTACCGTCAAGCTAAAAATGTACGAATAATTTTTATTGTAACCTATGTCTCGCGTTCCTCACTGCAAAGTGCTACGAGTGCTCTACAGCGCTACGCCGTAGCTTCGTAGCAGACGTTAGCGTAGCGCGTAGCAAAACACAACTACTACTGAAAAGGAAATAAAAAACGGCAATACTAATGAATTCTTTATCCGGAACACCCCATTGTTTTTCGCAATAATCTTGAAAACAACCAACCCAATCACGTAATTGTATCGCTAAAAACTAAACTTGAAACATCAAAGCTTAAAAAAAAGATAATTGGCGCCAATTACTCCGACCTCCGGCGATACTCCTTAAACCCTTCAACAAAGGGCTAATTAGAAAAACGCCAATAGCCATAAAATCGATAAAGAAAAAAGCCCCCGTAATCCAAAGTTGCGAATTCAAATTCCATTACAGTCTCGGAATGGAAGAAACCGCGTGATTGGTCGGCTCACCGCGCCGTGATTGGCCGGGGCTGTGACCCCGCCCCCCTAGTGGGGTATAAAAATCGATGCGAGCTCGGGAGCTCTTTACTTTTTTTTTGCAGCGACGCGAGACAGTTCTCGCTTCGTAATAATGGCATTTGCTGCTTTTATAGCTTAAAGTGTTTAGTTGTTGCCTTTTGTTGGATAACAGGGCTAGAGATAGCTTTTAACTTATTGGTAGTGCTGTTTGGAGACGTTTTAGCGAGGCGCTTGGAGGGACAAAGGCTTCTTACAGATCGAGATCGGTGTCTCAAATGGATTTCGAACAATAAACTTTAGACATAATACTAGTACGCGAATCGACTCTGAGAGCTCGATTAACTGTAATCGAAAGTAAATTACATGTTTTTCCACCATAACTTGTGTAGTAAACAATGTTATGAAATCTTGCATCTCTATTTTTACAGATTATAATGAAACACGGTTAGGTTGGATCCGACACTGAAATAACCGGGAGGAGAGCAAAAAAATGACAGCTGTCGCGTGTCAAAGAAAAATAAACATTGTCTCTTTCTGTAGTATAGTTTATAGTAATAGACTAGCTTCTGCCCGCGACTTCGTCCGCGTAGAATTAGTCTTAAGAACTGTAGGCTTATTGTCTAACTCGCTCGCAATCGCCATCGCGTTCACTTTGACAGTTCTTGTATGAATGTGACAGCTAGCTGATTCCGATGCCAATTGTCAGCCCATACATGAACTGTCAAAATGAACACGATGGCGATTGCGAGCGAGTTAGACAATAATAAGTCTACCTACTGATGTTGATAGTATATTCTGTAATAATTATTAACTTCGCGACTCTAAGCACCTACTACCTTTGACATGTTTATCGTTATCCCGCCAAAACTATGCTATTTTCCGGGATAAAAAGTAGCCTATGTTTAAATCTAGGGTGCCAGCTATCTACATTCCAAATTTTATCCAAATCCGTCCAGTGTTTTCAGCGTGAAGAAGGTACAAACATGCACACTCACTCACTCACATCGTCACAAACTTTCGCATTTATAATATTACTAGGATTAGTAGGATTCACTGGTTTGCCTCAGGCCCTTTGCGTGTAAGAAAAATGGTCTCCTTTCTATTAGTTCTTTTACTTTTTCTGTGTGTCTACTCTTGCTTAATACCTGTGTCCTCTCAATCGTTCTAAGGTCAACTGGAAGAAATCCCTTGTAGGGATAAGTTCGCCTTTGTACATTTGTGTTGTCCTGTATTTACCTTTTTCATGTGTTTTATGTACAATAAAGAGTTATACATAATACATACATATTTGACCCAGACATAGGTAAGCGTATTACAGCGCTCTTTCTCTTACGTTGCTGATCCATACTATATTCCATATATCATTATCACTACATAGTATAAAACAAAGTCGCTTTCCGCCGTCTGTCTGTCCCTACGTATGCTTAAATCTTTCAAACTACGCAACGGATTTTGATGCGGTTTTTTTTTAATAAATAGAGTGATTCAAGGGGAAGGTTTATATGTATAATTTGACATAGCCGAAGTCGCGGGCAGAAGCTAGTCTAACTAATATTATAAATGCGAAAGTATGGATGGATGGATGGATGTTTGTTTGTTACTCAATCACGCCAGAACAGCCCAACGAATCTGGATGAAAATCGGCACATAAATAGAGAAAAGTCTGGAATAACACATAGGCTACTTTTTATCCCGGAAAGTTGCGTAGTTCCCGCGGGATAACGATAAACGAGAAGAATTTGCAGACGAAGTCGCTGGCAACAGCTAGTATTCCTATAAAATACTCCTCTCATCCAGTCAAAGGTTGAACGGAAGCGCGTTAGGGTAGCGTGGATAAGACTTGTTTTTTTAAAGAGTATACTACTACTACTGGTATCAGACTTAGTATTGAAAATCACAGATTTTAGTAACATAACTCGTCCGTCCCTAATATAATACTCTTCTCATCCACTCAAAGGTGGACTGGAAGAGATCCCTAAAAGGGATAGGTCCGCCTTTGTGCATGTATAATAATAAAATAATAAACACTACAGGGTGACTGCTAAGTCGTGAACAGAAATAACTTTTTAAACTTATAAATACCTACTTGCACATAACATATTATAATACTTTGTGAATATGTTGACTAATTTCTCCACATTATTTTTTATTAAATTTTATAATTTGTCACAACCTTTGGTCATCCTACGTTTAATTGATTTATGTTAATCTTGTTACCTTATAAAGGGTAAAGACTTTATGTATGTTACTTAGCTGTTGCCTGCGACTTCGTCTGCAAAGAATTCGTTTATCGCTATCCCGCGGGAATTTTCCGGGATAAAAAGTAGCCTATCTGCTATTCCAGACTTTTCGCTATCTATGTGCCGAATTTCATCCAGATTCGTTGGGCCGTTCTGGCGTGATTGAGTAACAAACAAACATCCATCCATCCAAACTTTCGCATTTATAATTTTAGTTAGATTAGATTAGATTAGATTATCTTCTTATTTATTCTACCAGGCCCAAATAAACAGACGAACAAAAACAATAGCTCCATTATAATCGATATTTTTTTCTATAACACACAGAAATAAAGCCGAAAAGAAATCCCTTCTTAAAATGATACCAAAAATTACATCTTCGAAAATAATAGACCAAAAACCACACCAAAGCACGGCTGTATCGAACAAACAAACTTAGGACCCTCAACTCTAATCGATGCTACTCTAACACCTCTGGCCTCTCCCTCTAACATTCCACCCTTATATCAAATCGGCTAAAACGATAAGTAACCTCTTAACTTCACATAGGCTGAGATTTTAGTGTGGCACAAGTCACAGAATGAAGCGGAAAGCCAAATTCATTATGGATTTGATTTTAGTTGACATTTTGAAATCAGAAATTTATAAGTATACTTAATATACATAAATGTTAATCACGTCTTTATCCCTTAAGGCTTAGACAGAGCATAGGGTAACAAACAAAAACTACCACCACTTTTACCACCACGTTTAGCGTGATTGTAATGATAAAATCTCGTAAGTTTTGGTAGAGTTTAAAAAACTTATACTCTTAAGTAATATGATATTGTCCTAATTTCTAGCTAATAAACAATAATATTGTAGGAGCTACAAGTATTTTAATAAAAAAATAGTATAATTATTAGATAAGTTGTCTTTCACGCCTAAACCACTGAACCGATTTTAATGAAATTTTGGACGAAGAGTTTCAGTCCCGGGTATAGTTTTTATTTTATTTCCCGCCGGCTAGCGATAAACGAATTCTGCGCAGACGGAGTAACGGGAAACGTCCAGCAGGCTTATTACGTAACTCGCTCGCAATCACCATCGTGTTCATTTTGACAGTTCATGTATGAATGTGACAGCTAACTGATTCCGATGCCAATTGTCAGCCCATACATGAACTGTCAAAATGAACACGATGGTGATCGCGAGCGGGTTACGTAATAAGCTTGCTGTTTTACAAATTTTACAATATGGTTGTAATAGTCGACTTCCTTTGTCTTGCACCACCGTTTAAGGGCGTTAAATAATTTATAACAGAAGGGCTCTCCCCTCAAGACGGCGATTCGCCGTATTGTCGTATTAGCCGGGAGGGGGGGGGGGGGTAATCTCTTTACCGACAAATTAAGGCACTCAGGAAACAGATGAATTATTATACTAGTTGTGTTATGTTATAATATATACAGTGGAATATATATATACATATAGACTTCCTCTGTGAAGAATTTGTATATCGCTATCCCGCAGGAACTTAGATATTCCAGCCTGGCTAGCACGACAGCGCACAAGAGTCGCGTCGCGCGCGAGATAGATTACCCGTCCCTTTCCAGAACGAACAGTAAGAAAGAGACGGGCAATCTATCTCGCGCGCGACGCGACTCTTGTGCGCTGTCGTGCTAGACGTGCTGGATAAAAAGTGGGCTATGTTAGTTCTTATTGTTTAAAGTATCTTTTTGCTATTTCATGACGTTTTATGTTTATTTTGCAACAATAGAGAGTTTACATAAGGTCTTTTCATTCTTAACCTGTCCTATTTGGTAAACAAAATTCTAACCTCAAAACGTCTCATTTCTGTTATTTTTTAACTATTTGATTACAGACAGACACCGGGACAGGTGAAAGCAAATGCTCATAAAAACACGACATCAAAAATACTCCCCTAAATCGCGACAAACGTCAAAACGCGTTTTTTCTTAATTACCTACCACAGAGCAGAACACGGTTGAACAGACAAAGAATTAAAAAGTTCAAGATGGCGCCCAGTGACGCGACACGGATCCAAAATGTCGGACATCGGGTAATTAAGAAGGGGAATTTGTTAACTTGAAATACGGCTCCTGCCTCGGGCATTAAAATGACATTTTAATGTCATTTTAGTTGTTGTGATTAAACGCGGCCTTCCGTTGTTAAATTACAAGATTAAACGACAGTTTTGATTGGTTAATTCTGTTTTCTTTAAGAAACGATTTGATTATTTGCGCCGAAACTTAGTTACACATCTCAACATATACAAATGTGTATAAACTGATCATATTTATATCCCTTATGGGGTATACAGAGCTCAACATGTCAAAATCTAAAGGCCACGTTTAAATTGTGGACGTTTAGGTGTAAAAGGGAATCCAAATAGTGACGGGTTGCTAGCCGCACCACCTATAGAGGATTGTAAATGCGTTGCCAGCCTAGGGGGCTTATATTAGTTATATTATACCTCATATGCCAGTAGTTTCACCGGCTGTGACTCTCCACACCACACAGCAACGCAAGCACTGCTGCAGCGGCAGGATTAGCGAGTAAGACGGTAGCGATCCTGAAATCCAAATTGCTCCTTTGCCACCTACGTATACACCTATAACCTTGCCTTGTACGTTTATACGGAGTATACATAGTGTACTATATAGTCACTAATCCTCAACTCAAACGCTATTCAAGAGCCTGTAACTAGCCACTTGCCGTCCGTGGTGGATAATGCCCATCGATTAGTCTGAATAGTTTGCCGCCGGCGCGTTGCAGCGAGCCAGCTACTCGCCCGACGCGGGGCAGGCGAGCTACTCACCCGACGCGGGACAGGCGAGCTACTCGCCCGACTCGCGGCAAACACGCCTTTGCTTGGTATCTAACTAATATTATAAATGCGAAAGTATGGATGGATGGATGGATGCATGTTTGTTTGTTAGTAAATCACGCCAGAACGGCCCAACGGATCTGGATGAAATTCGGCACATAGATAGAGAAAAGTCTGGAATAGCACATAGGCTACTTTTTATCCCGGAAAATTGCGTAGTTCCTGCGGGATAGCGATAAACGAATTCTTTGCAGACTAAGTCGCTGGCAACAGCTAGTGAGATAATAAATGTCTTTAATCTGGCTCACAGATGCATAGTAAATCTGCAGAAGGTAAAATGTTGACTTTAGTTATTTATGAGATTCAAGTGGAAAAACGAGTTTAAAGGAAGCGGAAGATTCGAGATTTTTAAGATTCAAAGATACAAAACTTTATTCTTCAAATAGGCTGCCGAGGGCTCTTTTAAGTCTTTTTTTAAACTGCCAGCGCAGCGAAGGCCAAGAGGACAATTAGCTAATGACCAAATAACAAGTGAACAAGTGGCTAGTGACCAAGTAGCTAGCTATCGGACAAGCAACTAGTGAACATCCTATAGCACAGGTATTTACCTATTTAGGGAGCAGAGTTCAAGTTAAAGATACCTTTGTAAAAGATGTTTCTTAGAAATAAATACAATATTATCATATATGTACTTATTATTATTAAGTAGACATGGCTAGTGACCAAGTAGCTACTAGCTAGCGGACAAGTAACTATTGAACAAGTAGCTAGTTAATAAGTAACTAGTGATCAAGTGGCTAGTGATCAAGTGGCTAGTGATCAAGTGGCTAGTGATCAAGTGGCTAGTGATCAAGTGGCTATTGAACACACCTCGCTTGGTCACCGTAAGATAGTCGGTTGCAACTCGGTTACGGCACTTTAAGGCTATTTGCAAGCTATCGGAGCCTTATTCAACAGTTTGAATACAGTTTAAACAGCTGTTTAGTTAATTGGGGGTTAAAGCTTGTCCAATACACACATTAGAATAATTCAGAACAATACTGAAACTTATCTCATCATTGCATGCGGTTTCAGTATTTAAGAAATATAATTTCTGACTGGTAAACCGTAGAAATAAATACAAAAATCTAGAATATATTTCTTGATTCATAGATAGTACATACGAATAAGTTAATTCCTTTATTTTTCAATCATTGACATTCTATATAGTCAGAACCATGAATTTCAGGATATTCATTAACACTTTCCGAATAGATTTAATGAAATTTATATTACGACAAATCTCATTTTTGTTAATCCCATTTTTATAAATTTTAAATGACGTGAGTTTAAAAACATCTTGCAATTATGAAAGTTGAGTTTCAAATATTAAATTTACCGTAAAGGGTTTAAATAGAAAAATAAAAAAGAAAAGAAAAATAGAAAAAAAAAAAAATAGAAAAGGTTCAATGTCTTCATCCGTTTGTTTAAGCTTATCTTGGAAACCACTAGACGGATTTTCACGAGGAGTTAGACTAATAGATTCCGCTTAGCATTTGCACTTATAACATTTGTTTCAACAAAATTAAATGACGAAAGGAAATGACTTCAAATTTCTTGACTTTTCTTGTAAAGTTCACGCGAGCAAAGTCGCGGGTACCAGTTATACTTCATTTAATTTAAAATGAGAAACTACAACAACATTATATTGCGGCTTATGAACTGTAATCTCTTTACAATGTGCACTAGAGTAACAATTAACGACACGCGAATAAAGTGACATTAAAACAATTTTATTTTGCTGCTCCCAGACTATTGTACTGTACTATTTGCCAGGTAAGAAGTAGTTGACCAAACGCAATATAATGTTATTGTGGTTTCTCATTCTTAATTAAATGAAATATAGTATCAAGTAATTCAAAGACAGCCCCATTAATAACACGTCAGTAGTTCTCCAAATAAAACCCAGAACAACTAAGCATAAAATACCCCAAGATCATTACCAGCATTACCCCTAATCAGAAGAACAAGCCCCCTTTACGGCCTTTATCTACGGAATGGGGTAAATGTTGGGGTAAATGTGGCAACCCCTGTTCGGACAAACGAGGACGGACGGACGGCTTGTCGGACACGACACTTGACGGGGTAAATTGGCGACGTTTCTCGGACTTGGAATTTTAGTCAGACTAAAGACGGCGATGAGATTTGATGTAGTAACGTTTGTAGTTTTTGGTGTAAGGTCTTTTCATTCCTAACTGCCCTATTTGGTAAACAAAATTCTAACCTCAAAACGTCTCATTTTTGTTATTTTTTAACTATTTCATCGTAAATAAAGGAACTGGAGATAAAATATCAGCAAAATTATGTTCAAAATATTGCCTCAGGTTTATTTGATAACATAATACACGTTATTCTTTACAAAAACTTGCACATTGAGGTTAGAATTTTGTTTACCAAATAAGACAGTTAAGAATAAAAAGACCTTAGTATGCAAGCAGCAAGTTCGATGTATTAGCTGTGGTATTAGTATTAACAATTGTTGGTGAACCTTAAATAAATCTAACTAATATTATAAATGCGAAAGTATGGATGGATGGATGGATGGATGGATGGATGTTTGTTACTCAATCACGCCAGAACGGCCCAACGGATCTGGATGAAATTCAGCTCATAGATAGAGAAAAGTCTGGAATAGCACATAGGCTACTTTTTATCCCAGAAAATTGCGTAGTTCCCGCGCGATAGCGATAAACGAATTCTTTGCAGACGAAGTCGCTGGCAACAGCTAGTAAGTCAATAAATCTGTCAAACCCTTACCTTGAGAACATGGCATCATTGCCCCCGAAGTGGTTAGCCGCCAAAGCCGCCTCAAGCACATTACTCTCTCTTCTAGGTTCTGTCCTATTCAAGATGGAGCTGATGGAGAAACTGGTGTACGGCGCACTGCCCGTCGCCTTCTCTTCTTTGTCCTTCTTGAGCTCGTAGAAGGGGCTCTTCTGACTTCTAGAAGGCGATATGTCGGGGCTGGAGGCGCCGGAGACCACGTTGACTTCGATGTCGCGCTCGTCTTGGGAGGATAGCGGAGAATCCATGGTGTTTAGTGCATCTTCTGGGATCTGTGAAGAGATGAGATACAATGTGTTTTAGAATCTTCCATACACGCCTTTGGCTCCACCCGGCTAGCACGACAGCGCACAAGAGTCGCGTCGCGCGCGAGATAGATTACCCGTCTCTTTCCAGAACGAACAGTAAGAAAAAGACGGGCAATCTATCTCGCGCGCGACGCGACTCTTGTGCGCTGTCCTGCTAGACGTGCAGAGCTCTTGCCAAGGCTGAGTTTGAAATAGATTCTAGTTTCCCATGAGGCTGACATAGTCACCATTGGTGTACTCAAGCCTCGCTAAAATGTTTGATAAAAAAAAGAATCTTCGATTCTGGTCTGAGAGCATCGAAACATAGAATCGAGAGCATCTGCGTTTCTTCTCGTGGAGATCGTAGAAGCCCGTCTAATGGGCGGAAATCTTAGGCATCGTGTTATAGGCGATGCTAGGAACCCATCACTTTGATTCCATTTTCCACTTATACGCCCACAGTCTTGCTAAACGTGGTCTGTAGGTCTTTACTTTAGGCTCTGTCTAGCCCGTAAGGGATAAAGACGTGATTTATGTGTGTGTATGTATGTTATGTGTTATCACACAAAGACGGTATGGTCGCAAATTGTTTTAAATTCACAGACATGCACCGCAAGGTAACGTATGATTAATTTATTTAAATAAGTCCATAACAAAATACGGATCACAAAGCATCCTAAGAAGATATCTTCATCACCCCACTTCCTCGACTCTCGTCTCATCTCTTAACAATATCCGGCGACAATCCGGTTTCCTTGATATCCTATATTACCTAATGCGATTATATCGCATTTTTCGAGATGTTCCAAATCTCCATTTATTATTCAGGGGGCCTCAGATATTAGGGGCCCGGGGGACCTCGGCAATAACGCACTTAAGGCCCCTGAATAATACAGAGTTTAGTTAAGAGGCAAGACGGATTTTTAGTGAGATTTCGGAATATTCGACAGAGTTTACCGACGAACGGCCGCTAAGACGGATACTTAAATAGGTATGTCTTAATGAATAAAACAATTACTTTGTACTCCGCTACTACACGTGCATGACAACTGCGCCTGAGCGAAATATACAATTATATGTTTCAAATTCAAATGGTTTATTGCAAATTATGTTGTTTTACAAGATCTTAATGTATAAAAGTCCAAAAACATAAACCCTGATTAGGGCACAGCAACACTCTAAAATAAATACCTACGTAGGTACTACTGTTTACATGCAAAGTTATTGAAAAGAAAAGAAAGAAAGAAAAAACATGTTGGCACCGATTCGACTCTGATTGCGAGAAACAAAAGCAACAATGTTAAAAATATATTTTTAATACGCAGTAAAACATGACATAATGATGAACAAAATATATATAACGTTTAAACTATTCATTTATATACTGTGGTGTGTCGACAACAACAGAGGGAACTCTCTACAGGAGTTGCCTACTACTAAAATGATGACATTCTCAAGTAGTCTGTACCTACCTATTTAATTTAGGTATATACATTTTGCTTTTTTGGGATAAAACTAGTCCTTTCCAGCATCTCAAACTATCTCCATACCAAATTTGATCACAATTGATTGAGCAGTTCACGCGTGAAAACGTAACAAACAAAGAAAGTCGTATTGGCATTTTATAATTATTAATTTAGGATTTCATACATACATACACAAATCACATCTTTATCCCTTACGGTGTAGACAGAGCCTAAGGTAACAAGAGTTTACCATATATTATGATTTTTGTATATTTGTTCACAAAAGACAAGAAAGCCTCGCAACTAAGTTTTAAAAAAACAACTAAATGAACGTTTTCAGTCATTATTTAACTGAAACCACTCTATCATTTGTGGAATCAACGTTTTGATAACGAAAATACTCGTCAAATAAATTAAATCGGCGGGCGTCATTTTGCCCGTCGGCAATCGAGTCGGACCTTTTATACACGAATCGGAACAAATTTCGGACATTTCGTATATTCGGAAATGTTCGGAAAATCAGGTTTTCGGCGCTCGATCGCTGGAAAACGGACGATTGGTGCATTATCTGTAATGGATATTGCCCGTATCAGAAGTTGCACTGAAAAAAATATTTAACCAAACTATACGTGCCGGCACGTAAGTCTAACGATGACGTAACGAGTCACGTGGAGGGGATCCCACGGATACCTACCGTATTTTATACTTCTGCGCATACAAGCTAGGCTAGACTTACGTGCCGGCACTTATACTTCGGCTATTTCATCAATAACCATAATTCGGTAAGGCGTTATTTAAAGTTAATTTGATTTAACAAACAGATTTATCTGTAAAGAACAAAACATAACCAAAGATTTTGGTATAATATTGCCTTAGTTATGTAGTCACATTTTTTAAGTTACAGGCTGACGAAAGTTCGGCTTCATTTAAGTAGCAAATTTTTTTTTTCAGTGTGTCTTTAAAATTTTACAAAATTGTATTTTTTAACTTCAAATTGAAAGATTTTGTAGATATAAATTGAAGATAGTAACAGCACTCATAACTACAGATTTCAACGTGTATTTTGTGCGTAAAAAACTCATTTTTTAATACATACAAATTATTCACTTCTGTTAATATGTCAATTCAATTAAAAAGGTACGGTATCGATATAACGGACGGAAGTCGCGGGCAACAATTATTTCTACATTAAAAAAGTAAAAAATAGCGCCCAGTTTTAACCTAACACGATCCGTAACTAAATACATTATCAGTGAAAGCATAAAGTTAACTTTAATAGTTGAGTTTACGAGCGGGGCGTGCCGTTAACTGCGAAAAATTGTTAAATAACTACGCCTAATCATGTTATTGCGTTAACTTGTAACATTACAGGTGACCTTTTGTTGAACTTGGCTAAATTAGTTTGGTTTATTTTGGAGGTTAGGTATCTGTATTTTATTGTCTGTGGTCCGCCGGCAGTGGGTGGATCATAGATCTACATTAATATTATAAAGAAGAAAGATTTGATTGTTCTTTTGTTTGCATTAAATAGGCTCCGAAACTAACAGTAGTCTGCGAGTTTTCCCGTAGTCGTTAGATAGGTCTTTCGAAAGATAAGATAGATTAAATATATTAAAAAAAAAAAAACAATTTCACGATATTTCTTACTATTTATATTTACGTTGAATCTGGCTGGTATCAATTACCACAATTACTATTATAACAATGGATTTAAAAGGAAACGTCTTCACAGCTCTTCTAGATAACGAGATAGTCAATCAAAACTTAAGATTTAATATTAGCCGCATTTATTTTATACAAAATCTTACACTGCGTCTGTCCTAATCCTAACACCCACTTGTCCGATTTTTTTAATAACACTGGCAACTGGCATTTTAGCACTGCTAATAAATTAAAAATAACCTCCCACGCTAGTCTATGATGTCTGTGGTAACCGAACACCACAGATAATCGCAACCCGGCCACGCGGACGCGAGTAATCGATATTTTACCGAATCGATTAACTTTTTTAAAGTTAGCTGTTGGCAAAATATGAATTAATTTGAAATTTGAGAAGGCTAGTGTTTAAACACCTGCCGTTTTTTTAGGAATTTTACGATAAAGTTCTCATGGGGTTTCGAGCCTTTTAAAAAGGCCATGGATATTTTTAACAAAGTCTTTGCAGATAAGTTTTGAGATAAAATTACAATAACCTCGTAATGAAATTCTGGTGGTCCAGCCAGGACCGTCTCCGCAGGAGGAACTCTTCAACGGTTGGTCCAATTGACTTGAAACTTGGTGTACACAATGTAGGATAGATGACAATCCAAGGTATTTAAAGGAATAAACTTAAAAGTACGTTGACGTTTCAAATTTACCACGAGTGGGCCCGCGTGGCCTCTCATTCTAAGAGGCCTGTGCCCAGCAGCAGGCCTTATGCTCCGAAATTCGATTTTCGAAGTTCGTTTCGTGCCGTCCCGCTCTCACTAATAATTATTAATTTGAGAGTGAGAGGGACGGTGTGATACGAACTTCGAAAATAGAATTTCCGAGTAGCCCCCCAGTGATGATGATAAAATGTGAAGTAACCAGACTTAGGGCCTGTTTCACAACTCTCTCTTAACTGTCAGTTATCTATGATTCCGTCTCTATTTATTACTACGAAACAGACAGAGACGTCATCATGAATATCTGACACTTAAAGATAACTAGAACTTAACAGAGAGTAGTGAAACAGGCCCTAAGTCTGTTTACTTCAATTCGTACTGTAGTAGTGTCTTAATTAGTGTGTTATTAGGGCATTTAGCTTGTAAAATGAGCTCTGTCCACCGCACCGCGGTTGACGTGTAAAGGCAGCTGCCCACGATAACATCGCAACTTAGCACCGGAAAATGGGAATAACCCCTTACATGCTAATCGAGGCGCCTCTCACACCGAACTGTAACTCGTGGAAGTAAGTACCACAGTAAACTCTTTTACTGTGGTACCTTTTTACTGCAAATGTCATAGAAAGAAAGAAAGGAAGAAAAAAGTTTATTAATGACAATCACAACACATCAAATAAAAAAACACATAAACCAGCAGATAAATAAATAAATTGTTACAAAATGGTCCCAACTCAGCATTTGCTGGCCTTGCAGCCAGCGCTGGTCTTCCCTTGGGACCATAGTGACTTACCATACACCTACTAAAGAATGTACTGCAAAATTTTACGAGAAAAGGTTCTACACAGGTAAGTGAGTCAGTTCCTTCGACCGTACAACGGGAAGAACCTTAAAATTGTTTCGGAATATTTCAGCAGTTGAATTAGTTTGACTCAATAGCCCTAGTTGGATTTTTGACATAATGTACCCTAGATTATATATTTATTTATTTATAAGCCTTTTTATTCCGAATTCGCTACAATTTCAGTAAGTACATGTTGTTGTTGTTGTTGTTATTGTCATTTATTTATTAAATTGTCGCGTAATTCGGCGTGCCTCATGGCATAGGCCTCCTCCGTGTATTGGAGAGGGTTTGGGCTATAGTTCCCACGCGCGCCCAGTGCGGATTGAGAACTTAACACACACCATTGAATTTCTTCGCAGATGTGTGCAGGTTTCCTCACGATGTTTTCCTTCACCGAAAAGCTTATGGCAAATTACAAATGTAATTTTCGCACATAAATTCCGAAAAACTCAGTGGTGCGAGCCCGGGATTTGAACCCACGACGCTCTGCTTGAGAGGCCACAGGTCGAACCACTAGGCTACCACGGACCCCAGATTAACACATAGGCTACTTTTATCCCGAAAAATTGCATAGTTCCCGCGGGATAGCGATAAACATTTCAAAGGTCTGCTACCTGTAAATCTAATTCTACGCGGACGAAGTCGCAGGCAGAAGCTAGTTGTGTATAATTAATTAAATAGAATTATTGAAATTGTGTACTCGTATTTTATTCAATGTATTCGAAGTGACAGTCATGACAGGCCAAAGCATAGACACAACACATACATTCAAAGGCTTAAACTTTCGAGATTTTCATTCATAGTCATAGCTAAGTACTACCATAACTCGTCACTCAATCACACATTTTAAATTTTCTCTTTTTTCAGCCTGTATACGATGACCAATGATAATTAACCCCCTTATTCATAAACGCACTATAGGCTTCTGCTAACTTAGCAATCGTTTGTCCTTATCTGTGAAAGGTAAATGTCAAAGTGACAGATAAGGACAAACGATTGTTTAGTTAGCAGAAGCCTACAGAGCGTTTATGAATAAGGGCATAAGACTCCACAGGTTAATTGCGTTGTAATATTTTGTTACTTATTTACGTGCCGTGGAACTTTTTCACTGAAAATAACATAAGGACTTACTATACCTGCCAAAGAAATTATTGTGAAATTGTATTAGAAAAGGTTGCACTGAGGTACATAATTCAGTTTACCTTAAGCGAAGCTCAGATAATTAAATGAAAGATATAATTAAGTTAGTGTATTCATACTTATAGATAAAAGCTTATTTTTAGCATTTTATAGCCTTGTATGAAAGAGCGAATTCCTCCTACTACAAGTGAGAGCTTAACAGGAGGATTCGTCACCAAATGTAATAATATTTTTTAAAAATAAACAATTATGAATTTTGATATTTTTTGAATCCTACTAATATGTATTATAATTATAAATGCGAAAGTTTGTGAGGATGGATGGATATGACGATGTGAGTATGTTCCTTCTTCACGCTAACACGACTGGACGAATTTGGATAAAATTTGGAAAGAAGATAGCTGGTACCCTAGATTAAAGCATAGGCTACTTTTTATCCCAGAAAATAGCATAGTTCCCGGGGGATAGCCATAAACATGTCAATTGCTAATTCTACGCAGACGAAGTCGCGGGCAAAAGCTAGTTTGAATATAAGTGCGTTAAAAATAAATGCAAACGTTCGCTACGGTGTGAGGCGCGGTTCTAACACATCTTGGCTGTAAAGGGTTATCAGGATTTGACTTTGTAATGTAATTTTACGATGAGGCGCTAAAACTCGGTTAATTATTAACGGCGTGTGCGCACATTTTATTGCCCAACCGATTTTATGACCGCTATTTCATGTATTTCAAAGTATAGTGCAATACAACCTCTTGAAGGTTTCTAGGTCGGTTATATCGCTCGTGACTTAAAAAAAAACTGGCCAAGTGCGAGTCGGACTCGCGCACAAAGGGTTCCGTACCAGAAATACTCTGTTATATGGGAGCCTCCCTTAATTATTATTATTATTTTGATTTTAGTATGTGTTGTTGTAGCCACAATAAAAATACATAATCTGTGCAAATTTCGACTGTCTAGCTATTACGGTTCTTGAGATCTAGCGCAGCGAGTGGTAGCCATGAAAAAGGGATATTTTATCACGTTTTTTGTATGGGAGCCCCCCTTAATTATTATTATTATTTTGTTTTTAGTAGGTATTTGTTGTTATAGCGGCAACAGAAATACACAATCTGTGAAAATTTCAAATGTCTAGCTATTACGGTTCTTGAGATACAGCCTGGTGTCAGACGGACAGCCGGACGGACGGACAGCGAAGTCTTAGTAATAGGGTCCCGTTTTCACCCTTTGGGTACGGAACCCTAAAAATGAGAAATCTTACTAGAAGATTTTAATAATAATAAATAAAATGTTTTAGAGCGTTTTATCAAAAAAATGTCTACATGATCGTTGGGTTTTTTGAAGAAAAAATGTGTCCCAAAAACTTCCATTCTAGTTTCCAGTTCGTTGCTTTTTTTTCGTAGTTTTTTTTATATACTGAAAAACTCACAGTAAATTACATACATACATATTCCTTAAGGGATAGACCGATACTAAAGTAACAAGACCTAAAGGCCACGTATATGATTGCATGATTGTGTGCGTATAGGCGGAAAGGGGAATCAAAATTTTTGTATGCTACCCTAAGCAGAATATGGCTAATCTCAATTATTTCAGATGTTCACCAATATGTACCTATGCAACCTAGGCTTATTGTCTAACTAGCTCGCAATCGCCATCGTGTTCATTTTGACAGTTCTTGTACGAATGTGACAGCTAGCTGATTCCGATGCCAATTGAACTGTCAAAATGAACACGATGGCGATTGCGAGCGAGTTAGACAATAACCCCCTTATTCATAAACGCACTATAGGCCTCTGCTAAGTTAGTAATCGTTTGTCCTTATCTGTGAAAGGTAAATGTCAAAGTGACAGATAAGGACAAACGATTACTAAGTTAACAGAGGCCTATAGTGCGTTTATGAATAAGGGGGTAAGCCTTTAGAGCCTCTAGTATAAGTTTTCGCATATAAAAACGTCTCGAACGCGTTCACGTAAACGTCTCAACTACTATGGAATAATTGGCAGCGCCACTTGCGGATCGAAACGGCAACAAAATTTTAACGTATTTTGTGACCGAAAACCTACACTAAGCATACAGTATGCTTAGTGTAAGTTTTCGGTCACAAAATACGTCTCGACCGCGTTTGCGTTAAAATGGCAAATACTATGAGAAATTTTAGTTGTCGTTTCGTTCCGCTTGTGGCGCTGTTCATTTTCCCATAGTAATTGAATCGTTAAAGCGAACGTGTTCGAGACGTTTGTCGTGCCTAAAACTTACACTAGAGGCTCTGTACTCAGCAAATAAAATCATTTTATTTCATTTCAAATAGTGATGGTTTCATTATACACTGTAAAAATACATACAGTAAATTAAGTGTCTAAATTGGTTTTTCAATTGAGTGGCTGAAAATTAACGGCACACCATTTTGTACGGCCGGACTGTATAGCCATTTGTTACCGCTCAAATTAATCCACTGTCACCCCAACAAATAATTATCGTAATCGAATAAAAACACGAATTCCGCTGACATTAGTCGCCGTAGCTTTTTAATTAGTCCCCTCTGAATTAATTAAGTCATCTACTATTGCGTTCCCTCGTATCACACGTCAACTGGACTACAAAAATAAACTGTAGTGGTAAAAACTCAAGGTGGTATTTGCAACGGCGGCAAAGGAAGAGATATGAGCTCGGGAAAGTAACAAGCTTTTAATGTAGCATGCAAGGATAGTAAAAAATAGGTTAAAAAAGAACCGTCACAAATTAATGATATGATAACAGTAAATGTCTAGATAAGTAAATGTTGCTATAGCTGGAAAAATAATTTGAGAATGTTTTTATAACAGTTTGTAAGGATTCCAAATCACAGATTTTAAAAGTCAGTCAAACCAGTACCACCAGTATACCATCAGTACCAGTACAGTACCAGTACGGATTACTAATGTTTGGCAAAGAATGTTCCCCAAAGCATCACATCGCAAATTTTGTTTCCCAAATGTTTATTTGGTACTAGTCAGCTAGCTGATTACGTAACTCGCTCGCAATCGCCATCGTGTTCATTTTGACAGTTCTTGTATGGATGTGACAGCTAGCTGATTCCGATGCCAATTGTCAGCCCATACATGAACTGTCAAAATGAAGACGATAGTGATTGCGAGCGAGTTATGTAATAAGCCTGCTGGTCAGTCAGTTCTGTATGCCTTTTTTCAATAAAGAGTTATTGTATAGTATTGCATTGTAGAGCCTTTAAATTAAAGTTTTCACCTGAGATATGCAAACGTTGTTAACGTTGGCAGCGCCACTTGCGTAACGAAACGGCAACAAGAACAAACTGTTTTCATAGTATTTGTCATTTTAACTGGAGAGTGTAGAAGATGTCCAACACTTACTAGTGGAATGTGTTCGGAATCGCGTTGCGAGGGAGGCGTTGGTTGCAGCAGCCAATCTGAATATGTACGACACGGGGATGTTTCTGAATATCTTAGCCCAACCGGCCTCAGACGTCGCGTTGATGCTATTCAGGTTGGCTGATGTGACCAACAATGTAAGTTAGTGCAAGTTATGATTCGTTGTTGCCCTATGGGCTAATGTGACAAAATTTTGTACGAAGCCCGTTATTAAATAAATAAAATAAAAAATAAAAAAACTGGAGAGTGGAATGGGAGTTATAATTTTCATAGGCCAAGTCAAATCTAACCTACTTTAAGATCTCACATTCTTTAACAAAAAAAACTTGGCACTCATTCAGATCTCCATTCTTGCGGCGAAGCCCACCAAGCATAATTTTTGTATTGAACTTGGCTCTCCTTTTTTACATTTATGTTTTTGGTGGGATACATATTAACAAATAATCATAACATAAAATCTAATCAAATCATACACTTTTATGTTTGTTTCTAATTATTATTGACACGTAATTTATAAACTAACTCAAATTGCAATAATCCTTATTGTTATTGTTTGTCACAAAAAAAATACTATATGTTCTATCTAAAGTTCTATACTAAAGTTCAATCAAATCTTATATTTTTCAGTTCCTACCTATAATACTCACCTATTGTGGTATAAATTTCTAAGTAGTGTAAATTTCACGTACCTTGCGACCTAAGTACATAAAAATTTTATAGAGGCAGTAAGTATTAATATAATATGTATACATCGCAATCAAATTACATGTCAAACAAAGTACATGAATAATGAACTTGATTACCTGCTTTGTCTAGATTTTTAAGTTATTTTTTTAAGTCTAAACTTTAAGAATGATGGTACCTAGATACAGCAACCTACCTATTACACAGCGTTGCTTCTATATTTTGTTAATCACTACATACATAGTATAAAACAAAGTCGCTTTCCGCTGTCTGTCTGTCCCTATGTATGCTTAGATCTTTAAAACTACGCAACGGATTTTGGTGCGGTTTTTAATAGATAGTGATTCAAGATATAGTAGAGAAACACTGTTTGGACCCGTGCGAAGCTGGTGCGGATCGCTAGTCAATACATCATCATAATCATCATCATCATCATCATATCAAACCTATATACGTCCCACTGCTGGGCAATACATAAACTGTATATTTATACTGACACATAACAATGCTTTAAATCTGATTATGACATACTAGCTGTTGCTCGCGACTCCGTCTATGGAGATTTTTTTTATACGCGGGAGAACATAAAATTTTCTGGGATGAAAACTATCCTACATCCTTCCCAGGATCACAAACTGTCTATACACGAAATTTTATCACGATCGATTGAGTAGTTTACGCGTGAAAACGCAACAAACAAATAAACGAACTCCCATTCGCATTTATAAAATTAGCCGGGTAGGATTAACTAGGATCCTTCTAACCATCCTCATCATCTAACTAATATTATAAATGCAAAAGTATGGATAGATGGATGGATGGATGGATGGATGGATGTTTGTTTGTTACTCAATCACGCCAGAACGACCCAAGGAATCTGGATGAAATTCGGCACATAGATAGAGAAAAGTCTGGAATAGCACATAGGCTACTTTTTATCCCGGAAAATTGCGTAGTTCCTGCGGGATAGCGATAAACGAATTACGATATATTAATAATATATATTATAATTAGCGATAAACGAAGTCGCTGGCAACAGCTAGTTTCTCAATAATTTGCACTGTGTCAATAATACGTTGTAACATCGAACTTTACGCCATAAAAAACCGATAGCTCTTTAAAAAAGATCACACCAACCTTAAACTCTCCAAAACTTCCTTCGTCATCAAACAAAACACAGTCACACAAACATAATCACTCCACTATCAATCCATAAACGACACTGGCTGTCCGCAGTCCGATCCCACGTCCTCCCCTAAGGACAAACATTCATAAACTGACAGCTACCCTTAGAAATTGGGGCGTCGCTCTTAAAGAGAACCACCCCTTACCGACGCAGCCAACCGTTCACCGCTTCCCCGTCCTTTTCTACCCAAAAAACCACTCCAACTACCCTTGCGAATTCCACAAAAACACCCTTTCTACCCTCCACTGTAAGGTACAGACGGATGGTACACTCCTATCTTGTTTTTTGAACGATCGATGGCATCTAAGGTAAGGCAATTACGCCCTTACGTGGATCCTAAATCGTTGAAACTATTTTCGTGTACAAATACGGCTGGAGTAATATAATTATTTGGCAATTAACTTGTTTTACTTTGCGCTGATTTCGTTTGGTTCCGCGGTGTTTGGCAGTTAATCATTTTAAGTTGTGTGGATAGTCGGATGGATTTTTAACGTTTGCTGAGCCGGTGTCATGTTTGTTCCGTAGCTGTTGCAGTCATTCATATTTTTTGCATCCAATTTAATAATCTAACTCATGGGGCAAATAAATACTTATTTTTATACAATGCGGTGTCGAGGAAAACATTGGCTTCCAACCGATTCATAAATCTATCTAAAATAACATTTTTAAAAAACCATTCTTAAATTGTTATGTGCAATACTTATAATCATTATTATGGGGACCATGGAAACGCTCGATGAATTGACGTCAAATTTGCTATGGAGGGTTTTTGGGGAAATAATTATCTAAGTCTCATCTTTGTGAAAACGAGCTTTTCCGAGATTTGTAAACAGCAAGCCGTACTCGGTCTCCCAGACACTTCCTATTTATATCGTTTAAGGTTTATTTATTCTCATTTTACTTACGTCAGCTATCGCCTTGTGGGCTTTTATGTCATTTGTTTTTATAACGAAATTTGTTCTTCTAGAAATAGTAACGACGTTTTTGATTCGAAAGGTTTTGCGAACTATGATTATACTTTAGGTGTTTTAATGTGCCAGCAAAAACTGGTACAAGTAAACCAAAACTATTTCATTCGACTTTATACTAAACTAGCTTTTGCCCGCGACTTCGTCCGCGCAGAATTAAACATAGGCTCTGTCTACCCCGAAAGGGATAGAGACGTGACATTATTATGTATGTATGTGTATATGAACGAATATGTAGAGACCGGTGAGTTACGGGGATACCAGACCGACTAGTGTAAGTTTTGGAAAAAGTTACCGGGTAGCACTCCGGGAGTGCCGGCAGAAGTGAAAACTACACACGCACACTCGCGCAAAAAGAAAAAAAATACTTTCTACAAGAGATTCTAACTGCAGTCACTTGAGAGAACTCACTGTTATACCACACATTATACCACTAGGCCAAACGCACATACGTTAAAGCAAAAATTAACGTACCTACACTTCAAAAATCGAACGCGACTCTAGCTTCATTCGTATTTCAAAATAAGCTCTTAGAGGATCCTGATATCCTGGTACTTAAACTCTCCCTCCGTCTTACGTCTGAAGCGAGTTTAACATTTTTACCCGTCCAAAAAAGTGGCCAACGTCGCTAAAGAAGCTTACACTTCAAAAATGGTCATAGCTGGTTCGCATAGGTAAATAATAATAATAAATGAAAAATGTGTGTGTGTAAATATTTCAATTATCTACTATGTGTAAATTGGCAGCGCCACTAGCGGCAACAAAAATCTAAAGGTGGAAACACATTATTAACACGCGACGCGACCCGATGCAACGCAACGCGTGTTGAGTCGAATCAAATTGTATTATTTTCTATGACCAGAACCACACTATGAACATCCGACGCGACGCCATGCGCATACATTCGTTGCATCGGGTGGCGTCGCGTGTTAATAATGTGTTTCCACATTAACAGTACCGTAGAGTTCCGTAACTTCGCCTGGGTTTTGACACTTTTTTGCAAATTCCTCTCAGATTTACACGTATTTTTGCTTGTTAAGATCAAAAAACTAATTAACCTATTTAGGGCCATAGATTACCGTAGCATAAGGTCTAAATTTCGCTAAGGGATGGCTACAATTGGACTCCAAAGGTGGTAGGCGAAGTATAGGCAAAATGCCCTGTCTTCGCCTACATATGGTTGGGGCGTCAATTATTGACGAAATTTGAAATTGCCTCCAGCAATCTTATGCATTTTTAACGTGTATTTCGATTATGAGCCTTAACCATTCCAAAATAGGTCACATTTAAAAGAAAACGATGGTAGGCGAAGACAGGTACCAATCTGAAGCTAGTTTCATACATTTGCTGTATTTTCAATAGGGTTGTCAAAAATCACGCGTACTTACTCGACTACAAAAAAAAGGGTAATGGTTTAGGCCTAATAAAAAATACAAATAAATTAGAAAATTGAGTAGGTATCTATTTTTTCTTATACTAAATCACAATCAGATTAGATAAGTCACATTTAATTCTGTGTTTCGCTTTATTTTCTGGATTTTTTTGTATTTTTGTTTCAATTCAAAAATATTTTGAAATTGATTTTAACGGGAAAACCGTAAAAATAATTATTAAATTACTGGAAAAATATTTACAAAAGGATTTCTCCAATATTGATTGAGATTTTAAATATATCACACACTTTGATTGACAACCCTAGGGGTAGGCGAAGTATAGCTACAAGAGGGCCGGAAAATGACCTCAATTACATATTAATCGATTGCGACGTAAATATATAGCTTAGTTAAAAATACTAAAACCATAAGAAAGAGCATTAGTTTTAGATTATAATACAAGAAAAAACTTTCCTTTATCTCTTCTTTAGCGCTACTTATAGCAAAGTTCCGCAGAGGTAAAAAAAAACACGTGCTGCCACGTCAACGAAAAAACGGCACTGATCGTAAACGGCGTTAAGTTAGCCACAATTCATGCGAGAATATGGTCCAGCATAAAAAACACTTTATATTTAGCAGTGTTGTGTGGAACCTGGCCTAAAAACTAGGCGGGAATTTCAACTTTAATGAAAATAGGCGAATAGACGGGGTTTTACGGTAAGTGACACTTCAACTCCGATGCGTTCGATGCGATCTGGCCCTTATTTCACCAACGCGACAATTGTCGGTGACACTGACATTTGACAATTCTGTTTACATTCAACTTCAACTTCAACTTTTTGTATATGGCAACCGGTTGCTTATGGTTGACAACCACTCTTGCCAATGACACCTGACAGCAGCAAAGTGTATATTGTGTTTGACCGGTTTTCAATTTTGGTTCCTAAACGAAGGTTGTAGTTGTGTGAGTTTGTTGAATACCTGGAATGGACATACACAGTACGTAGATATTACAAAACATTTACACGATTACAGAACACAAATTACAAACAAACAGTAAACAATGACTAAGGGAGAGACAAAAGCGGGAGAAAGCACCTAAAGTTTGATTTTTTCTTTGCTAATGTATTTAATAAGTAAGTTTAGGATTTTTTTGTTAGAGGATGTAAGATGGAGAAGGGATTTAAAATCTATGGGTTTGGGGATATAGGGAGGGAGAAGCTGGTATAGAGGAACCGATCTGTTCGGGCAGTTGAAAAATATGTGGTCCACCGTGCCCTCCTCTAAACCACATGCACACATGGGGGATTGGACAATACCCCATTTGTGCAGGCGGACAGGAGTACAGGTGTGACCTATGCGTAATCTGCAAATTACTGAGGTGGTCCGTTTGCTGGCTTGACGAAACCGAAAGAACCATGGCTTGAGAGGGATCTTGGGTTGGATTTCTCCGTAATGGCGGCCTTTACTCTGAAGGGAATTTTCGAACTGACGGAGCCAGTTGGAGTCAAGATCTGATTTGGCAGAAGAAAAGAGGTCGTAGAAGTAACACTGGGAATGATCCAGGCTGCCAATTTCAATAGCTTCCTTAGCGCAAGCGTCGACGATCTCATTGCCCTGTATCCCAGAATGACTGGGAATCCAGGCCAGTGAGACGTCGAGGTTGTGAAGCTGACACTCATAAAGGGAATGTCTGATTAGAAGAACTAGGGGGTAACTAACTTTGGAAAAAAATGGATTAGCCTTGATGGTCTGCAAACTGCTAAGGGAGTCCGAAAAAATTATTGCCTTGCGAATCCCGTGCGTACTTACAAATCTAATGGCTTCCAAGATCGCCACCAGCTCCCCAGTAAAGACTGAAGTCAGTGGAGGGCATTTATAGCTTAGGATAATCGAGTACTTCGGGATCCATACTGCTGAACCCACTGTGCCTCCTACTACAAGTCTGGATGAATCCGAAAATAATAATAACCAGCCACGCCACTGATTATCAACCCTACTGAGGAAGGATTGGTTGGCGCCAGGTTCACCTTTTAAAATACCAAAATCCAGGATTATGCTCGGCTGGTAAATAAGGGCATCGTAAGGAGTAGAGAAGAGAGGAGATAGGGAGCAGGAAAAAGACGGATTAGGGAGATCGGTGAATTTACGTAAGCTAGTTATCAAGCAGGGAGGATTTTTGTTGAACCAGTATCCGCTATCAGTTATTAAAGAGGAGAGTTCTTGCAGTTTATGGATGAGGGGGTGATCTCTCAGAGTGGAAAGCTTGAGGAAGAATCGGTCAGCCAGGAACTGACGTCGGAGAGAAAGAGGGGGATCCACTGCTTCGACTTGAAGGGTGTTAGTCGGAGACGATTTCATAGTTCCCAGGATGACTCTTAGAGCTTGAAATTGGATTTTATCCAGTTTTGCCAATGCCACCTTACCACAAGGTTCCAGGATGAGAGAGCCATAGTCGAGGACGCTGCGGATTATAGCGTTATATAATAGCTTTTGACAATAAGGATGGGCCCCCCACCACACGCCCGAAAGGCATCTCAAAATGTTAATGTTTTTTTGGCACTTTTGAATGGTATAATCGATGTGAGGGGACCAAGAAAGACGAGAGTCCAGTATAACACCTAGAAATTTTACTGTATTGCTGACGGGAATTAGTTGGTTATTAAAAGCTACCTCGATGGCAGGGTAGGATCTCTTTCTGGTGAAAGGCACTACGCTACATTTGGAGACCGAAAGAGAAAGGCCATGTTCCGATAGCCATTCTCCCAGATAAAACAGTGCTTGGTTAAGATTACTTGTCGCTACTTCGATTGAATTGGAAGAGGAATACAGGGCTATATCATCTGCATACTGTAAAATGTTGCAGAATGGCGACACAGACTCTTCCAAGTCGTGCGTATAAAGGCTGTAGAGAAGCGGGCTCAGCACTGATCCTTGGGGAAGGCCTTTCCAAATCGATCTCGGAGGGGAAAGGGAACCTCGGTGTCTGACTTCGATGTATCTATCCATAAGCAAATTGCAAATGAAATGAATCAACTTCTGCGGCAGGCTCAGCTTGGATAATTTATCCCTGAGTAAGGAGAGGATCACATTATCATAAGCAGATGAAATATCCAGGAATACTCCGACAAGGAACTCATTTCTTGACAGGGTAATCCTGATGTCAGTGGATAAGATAGAGAGGCTATCCAAGGTGCCCATTCCCCTCCGAAAACCAAATTGGCTTTTGGCCAGAATTTTCTTCGATTCCACAAACCACTCAAGTCGTTTTTTTATCATGTGCTCCAAGATTTTAAGAAGACAGGAAGATAGAGCAATGGGACGGTGAGAATATGCTAAAAGGGGATCTTTTCCTGGTTTAGGGATGGGGATGACCAATTGTTTTTTCCAAGCCTCTGGGACAGAACCGACGTCAAAGAAGTGGTTAATGAGATTTAGGAAGAACTTTTTGGTTACTTGTCCAGCGTTGGACAGGAATTGGTAAGGAATGTTGTCAGGACCAGGGGATGAATTTTTGAGGTGATCTAAAGAGGCAAGGAGTTCTAACCAGGTAAACGGTTGATCGAATTGGTTATGGGCAGAGAAAGGGGGATAGGGAGAGGGAAGAGAGTTTAGGGGTGGCGCAGACGAGGGGGATAGTGAGTCAATGAATGGTCTGAGCCAAACAGAGGGATCATTGCTAGGAAGGTCACGAGTTATGTAGGACCCTCGATACCGCTTTATAGCCTTCCATAGAACAGATGCCGGGGTACAGGGAGAGATATTTAGACAGAAGTTAACCCATCCAAGTTTCTTTTTTTTTTGGAATAAGCGTTTCGCCAAGGCCGCGATTTTCTTGTAAGCGAGAAAGTTGTCTAAGGTCATGCTTCTACAGTATTCCTTTTCCGCATCTTTCCTTCGTTGGATCATGTCAGAGCACTCCGAATCCCACCAAGGGGGAGAAGCCCTTCTAGAATTAACCCTTTTTTTAGCTGGAATGTTCTTATCAGCAGCCAATTTGAGGGCATCAATTAATTTGTCATGACCGGAGAGAGCGTTTTCTGCTGAAACAGGGGGAATCTCACTGACTGCTGAGTCTGTATCTACGGCGAATTGGCCCCAGTCCGCCTTGGAAAGGCGGTACTTGTTGGTACTTGAGGGGGAATCGGGTTGGGAAACTGATGAAGGGAAAGATATTAAAATTGGGAGGTGATCACTACCATAGGAGTCGTGAAGAACCGAACATGAAAGAAGGGTGCCAAAAATTGGAGAGCAAAGTGAGAGATCAACAGCGCTGGCGTTCTGGAGAGGAGAAGTCCTGCGCGTCGGGGAGCCGTCGTTGAGTAGGCAAATATTTTTATCCTCCATGAGGTCGACGAGATCACAGGCTAGGGAGTCGTAGTCAGCGCTTCCCCACAAAAGATGGTGGCAGTTGAAGTCACCTAAAATAAGGAATGGACCAGGGAGGGCGGAGAATATAAGGTCCAGGTCAGAGATATGGATAGAATGGGGATCAGAAATATAGATAGATAGAACAGTAAAATGCATGACCCTGGCTGCGACGGCGTTAATACCACGAGGGACGGAAGGGAGAGTTAGGAGGGAATAAGTAACAGAAGATTTGATAAGGAGTGCGGCTCCTGCGTAGCCATCGTCTCTGTCATGTCGGAGGCAGGAGAATCCAGGCACCCGGAACCGGGACCCAGGGACTAACCAGGTCTCCGAAATGGCAAAGACAACAGGATCATACGAGGCAACCATTTGCTGAATTTCATGTTTCTTGGGGCGAAGGCTGTGGCTATTCCACTGGATGAGTTGGAATGTTAATGACCTGAAGGAATTGCGTAAGTTTATTGGCAACGTTGGACGGTAGGGGGAAGTCATCCATCTTGCTAAACATATTGATTAGCAGCGACAACAAGACGTCTAAAAGATTGTCATTGGGAGGTGAATGTTGGAAGGAGGAGGGGGAAGGATTTGGATATTGGAGACCCGCACCGTTCCTTGGGGGAGGAGGGTCCCGATCTCCAATAATGGCGTTATGGGCGGCACGGTCGTATCCTTTTGCCAGGGGCTGGCGAGGGGATCTTGGAATAAATACGGTTTTTTTGTAAGATGTTGAGGTCCTATGAGATGGGGGAGGGGAGGATTCGAATTGGGGTTGGGAGAGGGTGGGATCAGGTTGGGATCGGGAGCGGCCTTGAGCAGCATCTGCATACGTTCTTTTAACTGGCGGGAACCGTTCGCTTGCCTCTGTGTAAGAAATATTTTCTTCTGACATGGTGTCCTTGATGGTTCTTTGACGTGTATGTTCAGGACATGTCAAGCTTGTCGCAAAGTGTCTGCCTGAGCAAAACAGGCATAAAGCCATGTCTTCTTGGGTATCACATGTTTTACCTGTATGTTCTTGTGCACATTTGTAGCACTTCGGTTTTGAGCGGCATTGATCCGATACATGGCCGAATTTGCAGCAGCTATGACATTGTATAGTTGGCAGTTGGTATTTCTCTACCACCATGGAAGTGTAGCAGTAGAGGATCCTATGGGGGAGAATTTGTCCACTAAATGTAATGACTACTGTTCCAGTAGGAGTCCATTCAATGCCATCTGGTTTATGTATTTTCCGGTTAAGTCTTCTGGCTTTGAGGATTTCTCCACATCCAGAAGGCAACTCCACGTCTTTGGCAAATTCATCCAGCGAGAGGTCGGTCGGGACGCCTCTAACAATACCCATGCGGGTAATGTTAAATGTAGGAATAGATGCCTCGAATTTATTTGATGCAAGCAGTGGGTCCGAGAGAAAGGAATTTGCAGATTCCGCAGAATTAAACTCGATGCTAATTCGATTTCGTCCTATCTTTTTGATTCCTTCGCGAGCAATGTTTTGTACACGGGAATTAACCATCACCTGACCGAACTTAAGAGGATTAAGGGTTGAACCAGAGGAAGGTTGGGATTCTATCTTCGAGACATGTACAAGGAACGGACCTCCGTCGTTGGGTGAGTATTTACGTCCCTCTTTTAGGTTAGGATGTTCAAACAAGACGGTTATCGAGTCCGAAGGAGCCCTATTCCCCAGCTTAGCTGGAGGTTCGAGTACCACACTCTCGGGGGCCCTCTTGTTTGCCCTCCTAATGGGTTGCTCAAAATCCATAGAATCTTCCGAGTGATTGACTTGCGTCAAAATATTCGGAAGGACGCCGGAGGTCGGATCCGTGTTGGAGGTTATGTCCGGGGGTTTTGGAGGGATATGAGACATTGCAAGATTATCAGCGTACGTCAAACGGTTAACACACTTACTGATGGCCGCTACTACAGCTGGTGCACAACAAAAACACAAATGAAATAGGTCTTAGCCACAAAATTTCGTAGGTCTAAACACACACGTGCTGTCACCAAGGAAACCAAATGGCAAGTCCCTGTTTACATTACAATACAAACTCGACGAGAATCTACTCCGGTTGTCATTGACCACGCCTTGTAATTCAAATTGTCACTTGTCGCCCACATTTGTCGAAATAATGAATTAAGTTCTATTTTGCAGTGATTGTGCTGTTGTGTTCCTGCGTGGAGGATAAGACAGCCGGTGAAACTACTGGCACATGAGGTATAGTGCGTTGGGGTAAATTCGAAATTGGGGAAATTTCGAAAATCGTGGATAGAAGCCAAAGACATTGGAGCTTCTAGGTAAGCGTTGCCAGGTTACGTAATTGTTCCCCGTTTAGTGGATATGCACGATTTTCCAAATTGACAACATTTCATTTTTATAACACCTGGAAATGTATATATGGTTCGAAAGCATTTTGCCTCCTGGTCACTGCAATGTGTTTATATAATTTTATTATTTTTATTTTGATATTGCTTATTATAAAAAATAAAAAATAATTAAAAATATGTCCTAATTTCACCAAAACTACCACAGGATAGGTGTACGCCTTTGCTTTTTTCACGAGAAAAAATAAGCGATCATAATTTTGTATTTTTGACAACTTCAAAGTACAAGGGGGGCAACTCTGAAATTCTATTTTCGAAGTTCGTTGCATACCTTCTCTCTCACTCTCAAGATAATGACTATTAGTATAAGCGGAACAGCACGAAGCGAACCTCGAAAATCGAATATTGGAGAATAGGGCCTGACATTGAAAATTTGAAATTAACGTCAGTTTTTTTTTCTATAGATAAAATACAAAGAGATAAGTGTGTATTCTGTGATAGTATCGGAGTTACACCCTTTTAGAATAAGCACAAATTAAGTAATTAATTATAAATTAAATACAAGCCCTAGCGAAAAAATTAAACTGTCAGCATGTTCATCTTTTCAAACAAAATACAGAGAACCATTAAAATTATAGACTCAGAAATATGAAATGTTGTCAATTGGGGAATTTTTGGATTTACCTCAACGCACTATAATCTTAGCCCTAAACGTTTACCCGATTATTATTTAGGTGTGTGATCAAAACTTTACGGGCAGTTACCGTAAAACGCACTCGACGTCAGCGGGGCGGGGGAAGCATAAACCTGCGGGGGGCAAGGAGTGACCCTTCTGTAGATACTTAACTCTCAGAAATGCTATGGTACAGTAAAGTAGTAACTCTGAAACTTACTGTTCGTGCCAACAAGCCCTAAAACACACTACAAGTTAATTAAATTCCACCAAAGACGCGTAAAAATCTCGGCTCTCTGCTAACGGGACTCCACACTGCTGTGGAAATAGAAATAGAAATAGAAATATTTATTGCATAAACTGTGGGTGAAAATTGAACTTATTCGACTGTTAGAAGTGTTGGTAGGGGGATCTATATTTTGTCCCATAAAATTGAAGTTCCGAATAATATGGTTTGTCATAATTTGCGTTAGTCATAAAGCGTTTTATTTTTGAAACAACTAACAAACCTAACCAACTACATTCTGATGGATTTTCCAAAACATTCTAAAAATGCACGGTTTCATGTGTTTCATTATGAACAACAAAAATTATGGTATGTACAAAAAGGGACCAGCAAGCTTATTACGTAACTCGCTCGCGATCACAATCGTCTTCATTTTGACAGTTCATGTATGGGCTGTCAATTGGCATCGGAATCAGCTAGCTGTCACATTCATATAAGAACTGTCAAAATGAACACGATGGCGATTGCGAGCGAGTTACGTAATAAGCTAGCTGGTTGGTAGGTCACCCATAAGATGATGAAGATGGACCGACTAAATCAAAGTAGAAATTAAGGGGGCCTTGAGGTCTGTGGACTGTAACTGTTGAACATTACAGTAGGTAACCAAAAACCCTAGTGTGGTGTGGCGTTTGCCCGCGGCAGGCTCGCGAACCACGTCCAAACTATGGTTTTTTGTTGATTGAAATGGGCATCCACAAGGTAACGCCTCATTCAATAAAACTTTGCTTTTGGTTACTGTAACGTGCAAAGTTACTGTTATATTACAGCTCGCAAATGAGTACCAAATTCCGGTGAAAAAAGAAAAGGTGCAGGCTGAAAACCAGCGCGGAGAAGCACAGCCCTCCTCGCACACGCTGAGCCTGAGCCTTTTGCCTCATATATACTGCGTTGTTTGTTTTTGTGCAACTAATTGTATGGGCAATAAATGCTTTTTATCTCAAAGATGCAATGAAATGTCAACCTTACGTTCCAAATAATAGGCCGGGACGTATCACGTTGCGGGCGCGGTTGAACAAGTGGTATGTAATGGATTTTCATACAAAATGGCAGGCCTTGGCCTGCAAAGCGATCGTGTTTTGTTTTGTGGTAGTCGTCGAACGCTGCGCGGGCGCGGGGCGCGCTGCTGGAGGACACACACGTGGAGCATATGCAGCTGCTGCTGCTCGGCCGCTGCCTAATGCACGCGCTAGCGGCAACATTGTAAGGGTTTTTTTGGAGTTTATTTATTTATTTCATTGCATGTTTGAGAAAAGCACTATACAAGCCTCGGCGTGAAAGAACTTGCAGGCTTCGTAGTCCTATCCGGCCTCGCAAAGCTCGGCCGTCTATATACATTACTCAGCCTGCAAGTCTTTCTTTCCCGGCCTCTGCAGTAATGTACTATTATTTACTTTTATTTATGTTAGCTATTTTCATACGGTTTTCACTATTAAATAGAGTGATTAACAAGGAAGGTTTAATTTTAGGTGTACCTATAATTTGTCAAGGTTTCGTGTAAATTAGTTTAAAATGCAACTGTCGGAAGGGTCGGGAAAACATGGGATACAAATTTAGATTCATCGCGAAGTCGCGGGAAACAACTAGTTATTATTATTAAAAATAACACACTAGCAGCAGTAGTAGCAACAGTAGTCGTTGTATAAAGCTCGTTCGCGAGTGTGGCGGGCCACGCGAGCCGGGGCTATTATGAGGGTAATAAGCGTGCGCCGGCGGCGACTACGCTAATTTGCCGATCCTAGGGGAGCCGGATGGCAGGATGGCCTAGGCCTAGGGGCAGGGAAACGCTGCTGGCTGGTTGCAAAATAACATGCTTTCAGGAGTCGAGAGTTAAGTTGTGAAAACAAACTATTTTAGGAGAGAGATGGTTAGAACGGAGTATTAAATAATAGTGACCATTTATAGCGTAAGTAATACATAGATTGATATATGGCTTAATATGTAGCCAAAGTTTTTGTACGCCAACCGGCAAAACATAGTGCAACGCTAAGAAATGTATAACCTCTCTGTATTTATGCAGCCATCACCTCACAAATTTATAAAACACTTTTGACTTTTGACTTTATTTATATCGTGTGAATGTGCACGGAACTAATTTGCAATTTATCGATTCGGTTTTTTTTAATAAATTCGTTGAGCCCGATGAGGGTCTAGGGTTTTATTTTTGAAAGCATGTTATGTGAATATAGCACTGTAAAGTGGTGAAAAATTGTGCTGAATTTGAAATATGAGTAGTTTAGAAGAAAATTGGGGACAATCTTAGGAATTTATACAGGCGCAGGCTAGCGACCCACCGCTATTTAGGATTATAAGGTGTATTCGCTCTCACATTGCATTGTATATATATGCTGGTGTTCTTTCTTTTATTTTCTTTTTCTCTACATTAAATTATATTTTTGTACCGATGTTACATAGGAACTCCGTCCTTATCTCTTGTTAAGTCTCTAAATGTCGGAGTAACTCTCTGCCTAGTCCCTTAGATACAGGTATCTTTTACCTAGTTTAGGGGTCAGAATCTTGGCAATCATCCGCGACTCAATTGTACCAAAGTAGCTTATATGCTTATGTATAAGTACCTTTGTAACTTTGTACAATAAATCATTATTAATATTATTATTATTATTTTGATTCCCCCTTTCCACCTATACACGCCCACAATCATGCTAAACGTGGCCTTTACGTCTTCTTACCTTTGGCTCTGTCTACCCCGTAAGGTATAAAGACGTTATTTATGTATGTATGTAAGTATAGTTATAATCCAAAATGATCTAGTCAACTAGTCGTGCCTAAATTTAATTTGAGCTATAGTTTTGCAGCTATTCATATTTTTTCCACATTTGACTGACGTGATAATATTATTATTATCCTGCGGGAAAAAGCTAGATAAGAATAACAGCGGTTATTGTTTTCCTTGGAGAATCAAATTATACAAGAGCGTCAGCGGATTCAACGTTTTCTTTGTGAATTTTTTGGTAGAGCAATAATTTTTAGCGGGATTGTCTTGATTTCTTTTAAAATAAACTTGAAATAGGTACCTTAAGTCTTTGTGGAAAAGGTTTTTTCTTCGGCTGAATATCTAACAAACGGACATACTGTTTGATTAACAGGCTAACTGACGGATGGAAAACTCAATAAGTGTGATAGAGTGGAAAGTGTGATGCCTTAGGTACTAAACGAACACTTACACAACCTAGGTGTTACAGACAGCCCCCTTTGCAGAGCGTGCATGGAGGCAGAAGAAACAGTCACACACATCCTACTGGAATGTTCCGGAGTGGCGAGCTACAGGGCGCAACACTTCGGTTCACCGAGGCGAGGATGCTCCAGGAAGTCGTCGGCAACATAAAGGGTCTGCTAGGCTTCCTACAGGAGCTGGGCTGCCACGAATAGTGCTACAGCCCACCACGCAAAATAGGCGCAGTTTATAGACGTCGAGTTGCGGAAATCAGCCCGTTACAACATAACATAACATAACAGTGGAAAGGCCATTCCGCTCAACTTGTTAGGCAAAATTTTTTGACTGTATAGTAACGCCATCTAGTAGTGAGTGGCAACATTTTGCTTATAGCGACATCTGTGTTTGAATAGCACATTACAAGTTGTGTAGTTTCAATTTCGCGTAGTTTTCACTAGATGTCACTAGTATCGATTTAAAGAAGAACGGCACAAGAAAAACGGGACTAAACGAAACGTATCAATCACGTAAATAAAATGTATTCACTAGTATTCATTTATTAGTTTCTTACTAAGACTTCAAAATTTTGTGTCAAACCAATATTCATAATAAAAAGCCGTGGTAGCCTAGTGGTTTGACCTGTGGCCTCTCAAGCAGAGTGTCGTGGGTTCAAATCCCGGGCTCGCACCTCTGAGTTTTTCGGAATTTATGTGCGAAAATTACATTTGTAATTTGCCATGAGCTTTTCGGTGAAGGAAAACATCGTGAGGAAACCTGCACACATCTGCGAAGAAATTCAATGGTGTGTGTTAAGTTCCCAATCCGCACTGGGCGCGCGTGGGAACTATAGCCCAAACCCTCCAATACACGGAGGAGGCCTATGCCATGAGGCACGCCGAATTTCGCGACAATTTAATAAATAAATACAAAAATAAACGACAATAACAACAACAACATGTATTTACTGAAATTGAAGCGAATTCGGAATAAAAAAGGCTTATAAATAAATAAATAATATTCATAATAATTATTAAAACAAATGAATTGAATAGGGACAGCCAGAGCCCACTTATATAATTTGTCGGCGACAAGTGACAATTCGACATGTTTGTAATGCGTAGTCAATATAAAGCCTACTGTACATTCAAGTTCGTAATGTAAACTGAATGGTCACTTATCACCGGTCGCCGACAATTGTCGCGCTGTTGAAACAGGGACCAGATTACTTTATCTACTTTCTTGTTTAGAAAGAAACGGCAGGCACGCTCTTGTCTGTGCTCTTGTTCTAGCCGTGTGTCAAGGTATAAAAATTAATAAATAATAATAAATTAAGAAAATGATACACAATAAATCATTTTTAAACTTTAATTTTCCAAAGACAAATATCATGTAACATTCTTAGACGTAACTAACATCATTCTTTGATTCCAGTTTCAGAGCTACAAAATGTCATGGCCCATGACTAAAACGAATCCATTACTAAACCTGTAAACACGATTTTAACTTAAAATTTATTTAGTCACTAACCCCTACCTTATTCTTAAACACTACAGGCTTCTGCTAACTTACCAATCGTTTGTCCTTATCTGTGAAAGGTAAATGTCAAAGTGACATGTAAGGACAAACGATTGCTAAGTTAGCAGAAGCCTATACAGCGTTTATGAATAAGGGGGTAAGACAGCCAGTGATATTAGTCACAGGTATTCTTAGTCCTAGGCTGCCAACGCATCTGCAACCCTCTAGTGTTGCAGATGTCCATGGGTGATTCTCACTTACCATCAGGTGACTAATTTGCTCATTTTCTTTTTTCGTATAAAAAAACCGGTTGTCTATAGTCGGTTTACGGACGACAGTTTTACGTGATAACTATAAATGGTCGCTTTTGGGGGTAGGCTAGGTTACGCCATCTATCGGCACTTGGTGGAATCTCTTAGTATCTATCAAATCAATCTATCGACCCTCAAAGTGAGATACGCAGTGGTTGCGACAACAAGCAACAGATGTCGCTATTTGCGACACACACTGACGTCAGTAACGTTAATATGAGTCATGCTTTTTCGCGATTTATAAGACGTTATCACGTCAAAAACGATTGGTAAATGATGTGCATATAACTATTTGCATAGTGGGCCTAGGCTATTAATAAAAAATAAGTTTTAAGTTAGATTCATGTTTACTAAGACAATGGATTCTCTTTGCTTCTAAATTTTGCATTTAAATTACTAGGAACAATGTTTTGTAGGTTTGGCACTTACAAAATGGAAGCTAATTCAATTCCGTGTAAATCTCAAACTCACTTCCACCAAATGCCCCACTCGGAGTTGTCATTCAATAAGCCAATATAAGTCTGATCTGTCGCTGTTAAACGATCACTCAGAGTGCGACATTACGGTATAACTTCATGTTGATTCATTACGTAATAATTTCACTTTTATAGGATATAATAATTCCTTCACATCATTTAAGATTTACATCAATTTTATAAGTTTACAGTAACCTGTATCAATATCAAATTATTTTTTGTTTTTATCAAAAATAAAGTTTTTATTTATTATGAAACAACGTTAAAAACGTTTATGCAAACATTACCTACATTGCGCTTAGTTAGGTAGAACATAGTATACCTATTAACTTGGTACGACAGGGTAACATAACTTATAATAATGACTGGACTTGTTCTACAAAAATCTGACAGCATTTTTTACAAATTAAAAAAATTAATATCCAACATCTACGTGCGATATATTCCATTCTCATTAATGACTTTGTCTGCATACCCCCAACGTTGTTTTAAAAAATTAATAATATTAATTAATACATAATTAATTTTGTGGAAGAGTTAACATTTTAACCATCGCTACGAACCTTCTTACGCCATAAAATATCACTATTCGAAAATAAATAACAATACCAAGGTCATAAGTACCATTTTTGAAAATCCTCCAACTTTTTTTATGACTCAAGAACTCATACAGATTCAAAGTCAAAAATTCATTAAAACACTCTAAAACAAGCCAAAGTGTCAAAATGCTGACAGATTTTAATAAAACTCAAAAAAAACTAAACCTAAGATATCTCTGAGTAAACTATATGTACAGAATCGGCCGACATAATTAACTTAAGCTATGAGTTGACACAATTTAGGGGTACTTCTGTTTGATCTTATAATTAAATTGGAAAATATAGAAAAAAAAACAATTGTTGATTCATTGTTCTATACTAATTATATATCAGTGGAGAGCGTGCCTCATACGACTTGGATGTACATTTAGACACAATTTGTACGAAACTACAACATTCAAATATTTTTTTTTTGCGCTACCTAACGTGGTCGGTATTATAATTCTAAATTAGCCTCGTTTACATCAGTAAATAAGAGAGACAGTGCCGTTTGTCGAATACTGGGTACTTAACTTATAAACATAGCACCGAGTGCTCGACCGAACGCTTGAGGTACTAGAGACCGACCTCTTAAAATTCCTCGCTCGCACGGTGCGGGGTCGCGGGGTAGGACGACAAAGGGGACCGAGAGAGCTGCGGGTGGGTAGTGCTTTCCGCCCGCACCTCTCATGCCCCCGCGGTCGTCCCACCGTCTCCCTGCACCGTCTATAAGGTTGAACACCTCGTCGTTCTATTTACTTGCCCAAGCACTGTCTCCCTGTCTACTCGTGTGATCAAGACTATAGCTGCCACTATAACATCAAACACAAACTGCCTGCACAACTATAAACGTAATTATTAAACTACCCGCATTTCATAACTATTTATAACACGCCAGCGCATACTATTCCTCATTGTAGTTATTGATAAGCGGATATCGATAAGCGACGCTGCGTACGTTAGGGCTTATAGCACCGCGGGCAGAGTGTTTGATAAGTATGGGACTAGTGGTCTACACTTGTTGTGGGCGAGTTATCGACGGGCCACTCTGAAATTCGAAATTCAAAGTTCGTGTCGTGCTGTCCCTTTCACTCTCATATTGATGTCTATTAGTGTGAGAAGGCTAGAAAAAAAAACTTTGAATTAGGGAGTATTAGGCCTGAATTTCATCCGATCCACGAGTGGTCCAGTCTACTAAGAACCAAGTAAGCATATTTTTTTAAATTTTCTCATTTTCTTATAACATTTTTTTATGCTTTTCAGGATAAATTCGATCATAATGGTATTTATTTACATAGCAAACTATTTGCTGCCAAATTTTAACAGAGGTAGCGTCAGGATCAAGGCGGTATATACAAAACAAAACTATACTAAAACTACTATATACATGAGTTAAACACTAAATTAATAAAAAGAAAGTAGGTACGGCGTGAGCAAACATGATCACTAACACGATACTAAATTGTCTTTTTGATTGCACAAATGGAACACAGGATCTGACAGTTGAGGTCATTGCACTCGCCCTCTTCGTGCGTTTTTAAACCGGCTTCTAGCATTTTGGCCAACTTTTTGCCTGCCAGTGTTTCAGCCATGTTTTTTTTTATAAAGCCACGCATATAGGGTCCAATCTCTTAAAGTAAGTGTCCTTGTTACTTAAAAAGCCGTTCATACATTTTGATCAAGTAAGTAGCATGTTTCTTACCCAAATGCAATTAAAACTTCTTCACAATAGTTGTACTGATATAATCGAAATTTCACTATACCTCATTAAAATCGAAGACGAGTCAGCTTTTCTTACTATGCTCCGTTACTTCCATGTTCTATCACCCTGCTTCATCAACACGACAATGTCGGTGACAATTGTCAATTATGTTTACTTTACAAAATCGACGTGAATCTACGATATTCGGCTTCATATTGAATACGAATTGTCAATATTTTCTGACAATTGTCGCGTCGGCGAAAAAGGGACGTGGACTTGTTTTTGACAATTGTTTTTCCTCAATCATCCTCAACGTGGCCCATACTTCATTTAATTTAAAATTAGAAACCACAACAACATTATATAGCGGCTCGTGAACTGTAATCTCTTTACAATTTGTACTAGAGTAACAATTGACGACACGAAAATAAAGTGACATTAAAACAATTTTATTTTGCTGCTGCCAAACTATTGCACTGTACTATTTGCTAGGGTAGAAATAGTTGACCAAACGCAATTTAATTTTATTGTGGATTCTCATTCTAAATTAAATGAAGTATAGTCTTGTTACCTGCTCTATACCACGTAAGGTATACAGACGTCAGTTGTAACACACACTTTACAATAACACTTGTTATACACTGTCCAATCCACAAACACACGACGGCACAGACACTCTCGCCGCTAGCACAACGCGGCCTGCGTCACTTGTCGTCCTCCTTCTTGCGCTGGCTGAGTTTCTGTTTCACGTCTAGCAACATCTGCTCGAAGGACATGTCGTCGCGACGCGGCGGCGCTGTCGGGGCGCCGTGGAACGCGCTCTCTGTGTACTCCGCTTCAAGTCCGTCTGTAATAAAAAATATGAGGTTAAACAAGTTATAAATAACATACTAAGGTCGGATTACTTTGGTCCATAGAGCAAACAACTACTAATTAAATAAAAAAAACTGTTAACGCATTCGCTGCCAGCTGTCAAACCCGAGACTTCTTCAGATGCCACTGACGCACATGTGCGTTCAATTGGGAATGGATGATTATCCTTAGCTACGGAAAAAAGTTTCAGATTTTTCCGTCGCGCCATATATTTTATAAAAATAAAAACATTTTACTCAGTCACTCGGCGGCCTCTATACGGCATTATTATTATATTATTATTATATTAGCCTAATTGAGTGTCCCACTGCTGGGCAAAGGCCTCCCCTTTTTTCCGCCACTCGTCCCGGTCGAGGGCATACTCCTGCCACTCTACTTGATATGCGTCCAAGTCATCCCGCCACCTTTTTCTGGGTCTGCCAACGCTTCGATGGCCATCTCGCGGAACCCAATGGGTTGCGATTAAGGCCCATCGCTCTATATTCATGCGGCAAACATGACCGGCCCAGTCCCATTTCAGCTTAGCGGTCTTCGTCCCCACATCCATGACTCGGGTTTTCGAGCGCAGGTCCGCATTTCTGATGTGGTCAGTTCTTTTGACACCCAAAATACTGCGCTCCATTGCTCTTTGGCAGACCTTGAGCCTGGACTTTTGAGCTTCAGTCAATGACCAAGTTTGAGCGCCGTAGGTTAGGATGGGAAGAATACACATGTCGACGAGTTTACGCTTTAGTGACAGAGGAAGGTTACCCTTCATTAGCGTTTTCATGGACCAGAAGCTCTTCCAGGCATTTTCGATACGCCTATCGATTTCTCTAGACTGCCTGTTTTCGAAGGATGCTATCTGGCCCAAGTAAATGTACTCGCCGACATATTGTATATCTTGCCCATCAACCGTGACCCTACGTTTCACGCTATTGGTCATTAACTGTGTTTTTGCTCTGTTCATTTTTAGTCCTACCTCAAGGCTTGCCGTGCTCAGATCCTGGAGCATTTGTTGTAATTGGGGAGCTGTATGGGAGAACAAGACAATGTCGTCAGCAAACCGTAGGTTTGATAACCTATGGCCGCCCACATCAATGCCCATTGTCTCCCATGAGACCGCTAGCTTCTTGATACTTCCTGGAGGCAGCTGGTAAATAGTTTTGGAGAAATCGGGTCTCCCTGTTTTACGCCTTTTCTAATATTAAATTTAGGGCCAGGAGCATGCAATTTTATGCTGGCGGTGCTATGGGTATAAATAGTGCGAATGAGTTCAACGTAGGTGGTGTCAATGCCTTGATTATGCAAGGCCGAAAGTATAGCCGCGTATACGGCATTATCAAATTTAAAAAAAAAATTGCTGCTTGATTCTGTGGTACACAATGACATTTGTCACTGACGTTGATAGTAAAATGTTTTTATTTTTATAAAATATATGGCTCGACGGAAAAATCTCAAACTTTACTTTCTACTGAAGGATGATTATTCCTATCAATAGAAAAATCACCAAACACTTTTAAAACAATCATCCATTCCCAATTGTCTGTAAAATTATGACAGCGGCTCTGGGCGAATCACAAAAACGCATATGTGCGTCAGTGGCAGTGAATGCGTTAAGTTTGAATTGCGTGTACACTCGCTTAGACGTCACAGAATAGAAGAGCATAGACAAACAGAGCAGAGTAAATCCTACTAATATTATAAATGCGAAAGTTTGTGAGGATGGATGGATGGATGTGACGATGTTGGAATATTTCCTTGAAGAAACGAAAAAATTACTTTCTGCCAAGTTTCTTGCGGCGCATTCTTCTTGGGAATGATGGTATTTCCGAATGCGCGGTAGCTTCAAAAAAATACATGTAAAAGAGCCCTTGGCGGCCTATTTGCAAAATAAACTTTTTTGATTTGGATATTTGAAGTAAAAATTTTTTTAGCGGCGCTGAGCGCTTTTTGGGAAAAAATTATAATTTCGCGACAGACGTAAGACGGAGGGAGAGTTTAAGTACCAGAATATCAGGATTCTCTAAGAGCTTATTTTGAAATACGAATGAATCGTGTTCGATTTTTGAAGTGTTTTCTTGTTGAATTGTGGGGCATCAGCACATTGTTGGAGATCTGTCAATATAGATAATACGTACGTTTTTTTTGTAAGCAGCCAGCACGGTACGCGTCTTGAGCGTCATGGGGGTTACAACATTAAAATCCACAGTAGGCGGCAAATAAGTAAAACATGGAGGGGATAAGTGCAGTATGAAAATGATAATGTTTTTCATACTGCGCATATCCCCTCCACGGTTTACTTATTTGCCGCTAGGGATTCCAAAATCCGGTTCTTTTCTCAAATCCGGATTTAAAAATTATCAACTTGTACAAAACCGGATTATCCGGATATTTCGGATTTTTATTAATATCTTGAATTATTCATGTAATTACATGTTTTTTGAAACCTAATGGTGTTAAATTTTTTTTTTTTTTAATTCCCTAAAATATAAAATAAAACTGCAAAAATCTTTATAATCCGCGTTTAATCAGTTCAGTAATGCTGTGTCTGCAGTACAGTACTACCGGACCGGCCGACTAGCTAGATCTAAAGCTAGGTATGAGGTAGCCAGTAAAGCGCGGAGGGGAGAGGGATAGATAGTGCTACGTGGAACGAACGCATGAATGAATGAAATGAAACTAAATTCAATAGGAAATTCTGCTTAAATGCCAACTTTGTCAACTGTAATTGAAATCCGAAAAAACCGGATTTTTATGCTAAAAATCCGAATCTATAAAAGGCGACAAAAATCCGGATTTATCCGGTTATTTCGGATTATCCGGATTGCAATCCCTATTTGCCGCCTACTGTAATCTAAGCTACTGTTTTCACTTCTGCCGGCTATTGCTATGCTAGCCGTCGCTTTTTTTTTGTTGCAGTCGCATACTGACCGAGGTCGGCGTAGCTCTGGCGGCAGAAGGCGCGGCGGCCGCCGAAGCCGACGTCGTACTGCGGGAACTGCGCGGCCGCCTCCACCGCGCCCCACGCGTCGCGCCCGCACTCGAACGTCACGAACCCGTAGCGCGTGCTGCCAACAAACAATGACACTGCTCATTACACTGTAGAAAAATCACTGTCTTGACTAGGGATTGCAAAATCCGGTTCTTTTCTCAAATCCGGATTTACAAATTATCAACTTGTACAAATTATCCGAAATTGTCCGAATTATCCGGATTTTTCGGATTTTTATTAATATTTTGAAATTTTCATGTAATTACATGTTTTTTGAAACCTAGTGGTGTTCAATTTTATTGTTTTTAAAATTTCCCTAAGAATATATAAAATAAAACTGCAAAAATCTTGATAATCCGCGTTTAATCAGTCCAGTACTGCTGTGTCTGCAGTACAGTACTACCGGACCGGCCGACTAGCTAGATCTAAAGCTAGGTATGAGGTAGCCAGTAAAGCGCGGAGGGGAGAGGGATAGATAGTGCTACGTGGAACGAACGCATGAATGAATGAAATGAAACTAAATTCAATAGGAAATTCTGCTTAAATGCCAACTTTGTTGACTGTAATTGAAATCCGAAAAAACCGGATTTTTATGCTAAAAATCCGAATCTATAAAAGGCGACAAAAATCCGGATTTATCCGGTTATTTCAGATTTCGGATTATCCGGATTACAATCCCTAGTCTTGACCTAGGGTTCCTGAACTGGGATGGGAACATAGAGCAAACAGCCTAGTTTTTGTCCTGGAAAATCGTATAGTTCACGCAAGATAGCGATAAACATCGATTGCTAATTCTACACGGACAAAGTCGGGGAAAGAAGCTAGTGTGAAATAAAATTACACCAAGCCGAAATTACTAAAAAAGCCGTGGTAGCCTAGTGGTTTGACCTGTGGCCTCTCAAGCAGAGGGTCGTGGGTTCGAGCCCGGGCTCGCACCTCGAGATTTTTTTTTTATTTATGTGCGAATTATGTGCTTTTCGGTGAAGGAAACATCGTGAGGAAACCTGCACACGTCTGCGAAGCAATTCAATGGTGTGTGTGAAGTTCCCGATCCGCACAGGGCCCGCGTGGAAACTATAGCCCAAGCCCTCTCATTCTGAGAGGAGGCCTGTGCCCAGCAGTGGGACGTATACCTATAGGCTGGAGATGAAGTCCAAATAGACTATCACTGCACACGCTTTCACGCTTAAACCACTGAACCGATTTTAATGAAATTTGGTTAGAGATAGTTTCAGTCCCGGGGAAAGACATAGGATAATTTTTATCCCGGAAAATCGTATAGTTCCCGCGGGATAGCAATAAGCGAATTCTGCGCAGGAGTCGCGGGCAACCGCTAGTTAAATATAAATATCTTACCCATCCTCCTTATTATGCAGCCTAACTTCTATGATGTGTCCGAATTTGGCGAACGAAGCTCGCAACGAAGCCTTACTGCTGTCCTTTTCTAGCTTGCCGACGAACACTATCCGTCTCTCTTCCACCGGCTTGTTGCTATCTCTGAAACATAAACAAATATCAGCAAAATGTCGACTAACTTTATCAGCAAATGAGAATAAATGTCTTCTTTCTTTCATAATATTCTTACCTGTCTTCGGTACTGTAGCTTCGGTACCCTTTCCTCCTATAGGGCTCCTCCCTTCTAGGACTACAGGACCTGGGCGTGTGGCGGGAACCATCGGATGAGCTTGAGCTCGAAGACGATGATGAACTGGAATGAGAAAAGAATTTAGTAATAGAAACATTGAAAACTTAGTTACAACTACGCTTCTATAGATATTCTTGTTTGAATATTCACAGGAGGTAATCTCAGATCCATGTAAAGAAATTTGATGATAATATCTATGTAAAAATGAATATCAATAACCATCAAGTAACTCGCTAAGGATTCAAATGATAACACGCCATAAGCTACGTGAGATTTTTTAGGTAATGTTCCTAAGAAATTCGACCATTCCACCTTTGATTTTTTATGTCCTATCAGTACATGGGTACTAGAAAAAGACTAATGAAATGAAATAAGGGAAAATTGAGTGGTCTAGGGCCAAAGAAAAAACCTGCATCAAGGTTAAGAGGGTGCATTCGTGCTGAGCTCGCAACGTCGCATTTTTGGTGATTTTTTGCGATTATTTCACAGAAATTTAATGAAAGTATCAAATATCCATCTGTAGTGCACTTCGTTTTTAGTGTATTAATGTGTCTGATGCAATAATTCATCGTGATGGACTTTTATTTTCTTATTAAACGAGATATATTATCGCTTTAATACGAAAATAAAAGTCCATCACCATTAATCATTGCATTGAACACATTAATACACTAAAAACGAAGTGCACTACAGACGGATATTTGATACTTTCATTCAATTTCTGTGAAATAATCGCAAAAAATCACCAAAAATGCGACGTTGCGAGTTCAGCACGAATGCACCCTCTTAATCTAACTAATATTATAAATGCGAAAGTATGGATGGATAGATGGATGGATGGATGGATGTTTGTTTGTTTGTTACTCAATCACGCCAGACCGGCCCAACGGATTTGGATGAAATTCGGCACATAGATAGAGAAAAGTCTGGAATAGCACATAGGCTACTTTTTATCCCGGCAAATTGCGTAATTCCCGCGGGATAGCGATACATGAATTCTTTGCAGACGAAGTCGCTGGCAACAGCTAGTAGTTCCATACATTTTGATGTTAGTTAACCTTGGGTTAGAAGTTAACTTAAGCCAACTTGCAGAGTCCAGAATTAAAAAATTTAATTGCTAACTCGGGGTTAGGTTTGACAGTTCCATACATTTTGACACTACTTAGCCCCGGGTTAGCGTCTAACGGGGTTAAGTCGTTAACCCTGGTCCGTGCAAGTGGCCCTTAGGAAACCCATGTAGCCCCGGCTTACCTGCTAGAAGAGTCCGAGCTCTCAGAAGTAGTAGGCTTTCTCAAAGGAGGCGTGTAAGTGACATCGCATTTTTTCTCCGTTTTCGGAGGCGATTTTCTGGGACTTTTGGATCGCGTGGATCCATGTCTTGATCTGGAGCGAGACGGGGTTCTGTTAGAACGATACTCTCTTCGCACGGACGGCGAGCGACGACGGTACGGCGACCGTGTCCGTTTCCGTTTGTACGGGGACTCCCTCCTGCGTCTTCTGTAGCGATCTATCGATCTCGATCGTCGCCCGCGCACGCTTCTGCTGCGACTCCTTCTCCGTCGACGACTTCGCGATCTCGAACGACGTCTATATTTGTCATATCCTCGCGAACGTGATCGCTTGTCTCGAGAGCGTGACCGCTTGTCGTTCGAGCGTGAGCGCTTGTCCACAGAGCGGGCACGCTTATCGACTGAACGCGAGCGCTGCGCGGGTTGCTTAGGTTTAGTGACGGGGCTAACGGAGTCATTTATGCTGCCAGATTTGTCCTCGCCCGGCGTACCTTCACTGGACATAGACATATCGCTATCCCTGCGTTGTCTTTGCAAAGGACTCTTCTCTTTGCTAACCGATGGTTTAGGCTGAGGTATAGCCACTGCCAGTTGTTCAGTTTGAACACTAACGCTTGCCGATTTAGGTTTTCTGCGGTGTTTTCCCAAGTGTAAAATGACTTTGTCTTCACCGTGTTCTGCTTTTGCGTCGTAATCGCGAACTATAACTGTTTTGTAAGTCTTAGGCGACTTAGAAGTCTGTTGGTTCGGCTTGTCTACTTGTTTTTCTGGTGCTTTCTTCATTACGACATCTTGAATTGAGGAGAATAGTGAATTACTCACGATTTTAGGGTTAACTTGCTTCTCTACACTCTTCAAAGCAGCAGTTATGTTTTTGAACCTGGTCTTGTCAATTTTCACGTCTGGGTGCCTCTTGTCTTCAGGGCTATGTCTCTTCATTGCATCAAATACATTCTGTTTCAGAACTGCATCAGATTTTTTAATTTTGAAGTTGATAAGAGCCTTCGCATCCAAAGGCGGCGACGACGATTTTCTCTTTTCCTTAGGTGATGACTTTTCCTTTTGCTTAAAGACCATTGGTTCAGTGTTCGTACCAACACTAACTAACACCAATTCCTTGTAGTCATTATTTTTCGGTTTTTCGTCTCTCATAACTTCCGGTACCTTTTCTGGAGCCATGCCACCAACAATTTTTAGCATTTCAGCATCACTTATCAAAGGCTGCAGCTCCAAATTCTCAACCTTTGGTATCTTGCTCATGACTATATCTTCGTCTCTCTTTCGCGTCGCGGCGGCTTTCTGTTTCTTGTTATTCAGCAGGATCTTTCTCGATGCCTCTCTGATTGGGTCAAATATTTTTTTAGGGGTTTCTGGATTTTTTTGTTCCATTTCACCGACTACGCCGTTGGTAGGTGAAAGATTTGCCGAATTATTGGTCACTTTTTCTAGCGGACATGGACTTGGTAAGTCGGGAAATATTGCCTCAGGACTGACAGTTACAGAACTGTTGTTTGACGTTACCGATCGCCTTAACTTGTATTCTTGGAGGTTCAACTTTTTCTTTTTCTGTGGTTGGTCAAGTTCCATTTTGTTGGGACTATCTACTACCATCTTCACTTCATCATCCCTTGTCCTTTTGTCAGGTTTCAATTCCATCGATTGAGGTATCTGAACGTCGAGTTTATTACTAAACAGAGCTGTGTAAAAGTTTTCGTCTTTTGGACGGGGTTCATCTTTTACTACACTTATGATATTGTCATTACTATTTACATATTTTTTTTTTTTGCTACCTATCTGAATATCACTTACTGTTACATTGTTCACTTTATTATTAACACTAGATGTACACTTTTTAAGTTTTTTATCATTCCGATAGTCTTCATGATCACAGTTGTTCAATATTACCTCAGACTGATTTTTAATCGTTAACTTAATACTAGCTTTCGTTTGACTATACGCATTATCACTCGCTTTAGAAGCTTCGTTATTAATCACAGACAAGTCACTTTTACAATTACTACTAGCACTGTGGTTGGGTGAAAGTTTCTTACGACAGTTCGACGGTGTCGGCGGTTTTATAGGTTGCTTGAGTGTTGATTTTTTAATTTTTACATCGCTATCGTCACTCGCACGGGAATTTTTCTTGTTTTTAGTACACTTGTCACTTTCGTCGTCACTGCTGAGATGGTACACGACTCTTTTGTTTTTACATGATCTATGCCTTGAGTTAAGAATTCTGCTGTTACTCGACAGCACTTCGGGTTTGAGGAGGCTCTGGCCCCCTTTGAGAGCCGGCAAACTGTGGCGCTTCTTCATCGTGCAGTAGTCGTGGTCAGAATGCACCGGACTGGGCGATCGCTTGACCGCAGTGCTTTTTGTCGGCGGCATCTGCAAAACGAGTTTTACCTTAACACTATCCTTTATATGGATCTGAGAATAACCCAGATTATAAGAATACTCACCAGTAGTTGCCGCATCTTATTCTTGTTGAGCTGAACGCCGGCGTCCTGCAGGCGCATGCCGTTCGTCAATCCGTTAGCTTTGGGCTTTGGCTCCTCCTTGACAACGGTCTTTTTGGGCTTGGTAGCGAATTTCTCGTTTGCTTCAAACTGTTCGAGGAGAGAGTTCAGATTGTTCGCCGCCAATACTGGTATGGCAGAATCATTGCAAGATTCTACATCGACGAAATCATCTGGCTCCGCTTTGATGTCACCAACTTGTAGCTTTGCCGTTTTTTCAATACAAAAATCCAAAACATTCGGTTTGGGTATAGGGGTTGACGTTCCATTTGGTTCTTCATTCAAACAAGTAATGGTGGATTCGACAGGATTCTCTATCTCCATGTCTTGAGAACTGAAGTCATCACTGTTTTCTGTTTTCGGTTCGGGTTTGTTGGTGATAAGGAAACTGTTGACGTCTTCTTCGGTCAACGCTCGCGGAAGTTCATCGCCTTTTAGAGCCATACCAGATTTATCTCCAACTAGATTTGCCAAAACTATGTTCAAATCTTCGAAACTCAGACAGGGCTTTCCTTCCATCATATCTATAAAAGGTGTTTGAGGCACTGGACAGGACCTATGTGTGCCTTTTTTCTTAAGTAACTCATCCTTTATACATTGTTCGACCTCTTCAACTTTCGGTAAAATATTTAATAAATCGGATTCATTTAAGGAAACATCAGCAATTGTGTCATGCTCAAGCATGTTGGCATCTGACACTCTAGCATCATTGTGTTCTAATGCATCTTCAACCTGAGTACCACTCTCGACAACATCAGATTTTTTAATTACTTCAGAAACTTTATCTTTAACAAAGTAATCATCAACATTGGATATATCAGGTGCAGTGTGTACTGGTACAGTTTCCTGTATGAAATATTCGTCAACATCTTTGACCACAGGATCTTCTTTAACATCCTGTACATTCAACGTTGGTTTGCGATCTTCTTTAATGAAATATTCGTCAACGTTTGACACAACAGGGCTCTCAAGGCTTAATTCCAAACCAATTTGGTATATTTCCGGCTTTGATTCACAATAATCAAAGTCTCGATTTCCGTCTATTAAATCTTGTGAATCCTCTGTATATTCTTCTTCTTCAGAAGCTTCTGCCGTTTCCTCTTTGACAGTTATTAGCTCTTCATCGTCAGAGGAAGCTTCAAGGTCTAAATCAGGATGGACTGCATAGACTTGGATGATATCATAGTCTGCACCCTCTACTAGAGTGTCGTAGTCATTGTCTATTAATGGGCTATTATCGACTTCTATAACTTCTACGTTGTCTTCTTCTTCTTCTGAACTTGAACCTTGGTTTGCTTGAGCCATGTTTGCCTGGAAACAAAGTTATTTAGTATTTAAAAAATCATACGATCTGAAATCCCATCATCCATAAAAGCATACTTCTCACTGTCAATATGACGCGAGCGTAAGTATTTTCTTGTAAAGGGATCTCATGACGAAACTACACTCATCAAAAAAGCCTTGGGTTAAACATTATCCCTAGACGAATTTGATGTTTTGACTCTGTGCCTATATTGAAATTATTTGAAATGTTCAAAAATATCCCTCTAGACATTTTTGATGAGTGTACTTCCAAATTGAAGTGATTCATATCATTATGCTACTAAACTTGTAGTAATTGAAAATATTTGATACCTTTTAAAATATGATAACACCACAAATTACTCACTGGTTCGCTCCAATATTCGCCCTCATACTCCGTACCCTCTTCCTCATAGCTGTTCCCCTCAACATAATCCACCTGTTGGGCCTCAGGGTAGTTGGGGCTGTTCTGCTGTTCATTGCAGCTGCTATCTGAAGAGAGTGACTCACTAGTTGACCCCATCCTTTTGTGCCCGATAGTACGGTATCGAGCCTGGTGATATGTGTTCAAAACATGTGACTCCATCGCTGGAAAGAGAAAGATATATTTTTAACGATGCACATTTAATCTAACTGGTTGATAATGTCTAGGGATCCTAAAATCACATAACAATACATAGGCTGAATTACTTAAATTTGCTATGTTAAATGTTAACACTGTTTTGTCAATGATATAAACTTTTTGTGATTTGTTTATGAGCCATGTATGACTGTTAGTGTTCCTATTAATAAATAAATAATTAAATTATTCAATAAAAATTACATCATAAATTGTATTATGTATTGTATTGTGTTGTTGATGAGCTAATGGCACTTAAGATATTGTGTATACATGACTATTAATTCAAAGTTTAATTGGGAATATCTTGTTAACGCATATGAAATTACCAATTGTTTGGCATTTACGTATAAAGAGCAAGACATACATTTCAACAAAATATTACCTATAATATTTTTATTTCACTCTGAGATAAATCACTTTTTTTAAATATATAGAAATCAAGTTACATTGTAAAAGATCAACCTATTTAGATTGGTAGTCATTACCACTGGCAGTTTTTTCTATAATTCAGACAGACAGCTGACTGGCTGTCAAACAAACAGCAAAACATACGAAAAAGCGACAAAAAAATCGTAAAAATACTATAAAATAATAAAAAGCTGTTCGCCATTACATATTGAGTGTACTGAAAATATTAATGACTCAAGGTACCCATAGTGATAGTTAATCTAACTATTATAAACTTACATAGAACCCTATGCACTTTAATACAAAGATAAGTACTTAATTTATACATACTCAACAGAGTTTAAGTTATACATATTTGCTAGAAGAACTTATACAATTGTAGCGTGTAATTTTCAACAAGTAGAAAACTCCACCTCAACCCCAAGTATTTTCTATGTAAGAATTACAAAACACTCATAATGACAACATCATAAAGTGAGGTATTGTAAATTGTACCTTGTAGCTTTATAAAATAGGGCCCAGAAGGTCTTTTTAAATACTATCGCACTGTAGCAAGGTATCTAAGCGATTTTAGCATAGAGTTAGTATATGGGCCCAAGAGTGACATACAACAGTTGGGATAACAGATGAATTCTACGAACAGTTTATTTCATAATACACTAATGAGGTGTACATAGCTGGCTGCAATTAGAATTGAAGCAATAAGTTTACTTATGATTAGAAAACTCTCCACAAGGCAAACAAGACAGAGTGACAAAGGAAAAGTTTTTTAACAGTTCCAAAAGTTAAGAAAGACAAGAACAGTAGTATAAACTAGTTGCAAAACTTTTTATTTATGAAGAAAATTTGTAGTTCTATAATCATCATCTACAGCCTATACATGTCCCACTGACTTATGCCTTCTCTCAGAATGAGAGAGATTTAATCACAGATGTATGATCTCAGCTAGTGGTGACCTGATTCCTAAAAGGGACGGTTTGTGGAAATAGAGACACATATTTAGCATAATATGATTATTTACAGGCAAGGGTTAGTCAAAGAGAAAAGTTGCTAGCCATGTGCTAGTAGTGAAGGAAAATATTGTGAGGAAACCAAAATTTCGGGATTGAAAAATGGTTCACTAGATTTTAAAGCAAACAACTAACATAAGAAATATAACACACTGTAAAACTTTGTATAAGTTTGTATTGCAAAATCACTACATAGTATAAAACGAAGTTGCTTTCCGCTGTCTATCTGTCCCTATGTAGGTATGCTTAGATCTTTAAAACTACGCAACGGATTTTGATGCGGTTTTTTTAATAGATAGAGTGATTCGAGAGAAGATTTATATGTATAATATAGTAGAGAAACACTGATTGCATCCATGCGAAACTGGGGCGGGTTGCTAGTAAATATATAAACAGTGACAGATAAAAAGCAACACTAAATGCATAACAAAGAACAAGTTGTAAAAAAACCTAATTAACTTACTACTTTTAGTTTTCTTGAACACTATTTGCTTATCCAAAAGGTCAAAAGTTCACTTGGCAGTTGCTTTTAATAACTAGGAGTGACAGGGAAAGTGTTTCCTTTTTAAGTTGATCAATATCATTAGTGGTAATTATGCCTAAATGATAAATTAAATTAATAAACTATTAAATTTGTGAACGAGTACATTTAAGTAATTCAGTTGGTTATCAATGACTATCCCCTTTATTTGCACTGGTTATGATAATGCCATAATTAATGCATCATTCTATTCCAATATAGGTGTAGTGCAAAATGATTTTCTATGATATTTCGTTAAATTTTATCTGGTTTTCAACTTTAATGTATATACAAAGTTGTATATACAATGCAATAGTCAGATTAAATTGTTTTATAAATAAGAACCTAATTCAAATGTCGTTAAAGTTGAAAACCGCATGGGATTCAACAAAATGTCATGGAAAATCATTTCACACTTCATCTATACAAATACCTTACACTAGGGGTTTTTGGCATTTAGGAATGGTGGATAATATCATTATCATCTCCAGCCTTCATATCCCACTACTGGGCACAGGCCTCTCCTCAGTATGTGAGGATTTGAGCTATAGCATCAATGAACTACTTTGCAGGTTTTTTTTTCCTGTTTCATTTCAAATGTAATTTGCACATATTTCGAAAAACTCTGAAGTGTAAGCCCAGGCCTGAATCTACAACCCTCTGTAGGGGTCCATAGTTCAATTCAAACCACTGCACTACTACAGCTTTTAAAAGTAACTAAATTTAAAATTACATACCTATTCTTTAATTACTTCATAATTATTAACTGCTGCAATTAGTTATGATCAAAATAATTATAAATTAATTAGTATTTAATTTAAGAGTGTGATACTGATATGTATATTGAGCAAAAGAAGTAAGAACATTACAGATACACAGGCAGGCAGTTATATTGAAGATTAGTATGGGGGTTTGTTGCATGCAGGGATTGCAGGGTAGTGACGCATTGTATTTACACTGTAAATTTGCAGAGAGGTAGAGATTGTAGAAGCATAATAATTATTAAAGAGGCCAAACTGTCTGTAATTTTTTACTCTTTGCCTAATCATTGTGTAGCAATTGTTGTTTCAAATAATTGACTAATAATTTTATTATTATCATGATTAAATGCTATGAGATACAGGACATATTTAGGTTAAAACTTAGGGACCATAATAAATTCCTGTATGCTATTTAATTTAACATGTTTTTTTCCATTCTTATATTTGATTTTGTTTGCTAGTGTTCTAAATCAAAATGTTGAAAAAAATGTTTTCAGAAATGAAAAATGATTCCAAAAGTGCCAGTTTCTACTTACAAATAAAAAAGTTTTGCCTTGAATAAATAATAAGTTCTTTTGAAATATACCTTAAGGCGACTGATAATTTTGGAGCTACTATGATGGTTTTAAAATTGATATAAAATCGATATTGTCCATATGTGGTGAATACTTGGCACGTAAACACTAAGGCTAATGAAGACTTTGAATTAAAATTAATTATTTTGTCAATGAAATTACTTAAACTTGTAAATCAAAGTCACCCGGTTTACGGTACAGGTACAACAAGGATGGTAAACAAGCAAGCGAGTCATCTGATAGTAACCATAACGCACCACCCATGAACAACCGTAACACTAGAGGATTGCAATGTGCTGCCATCCTAGAGGGCTAAGATAGAATATCTCACGTGCCAGTAATTTCATCAGCTAATTTACTCTTCATGCGGTATCACAGCAGCGCAAGCTCTAGTTCAGTTGTTCTTAACCAATAGTCTGTGGATCACTGGTGGTCTTTGGAAGCGTCAAGTGAACGTTTTCAATCAAAGATGCTTCGTATGGTATCAGCTGCACCTTGGTACATGACAAATTGCCAACTTCATCGTGACTTAAGAATACCTACAATTAAAGAAGAAGTAACGGTCAGACTGAAAGCTTATGAAAAGAAAATGCAAGGTCATCCAAATCATCTAGTAAATAAATTAATGGAAAAACCGACCAAAATCTTCAAGAGGCTAAAAAGACCAGCACGTCAAGATTTGATCTAATACAGATTTAATAAATGGTTGTGCCGCTGGGCTCATGCCATTCACGTCTACGAAGTCAGCTCTTAAACTCTAGCTCAATGCTTGCTATAAAAGGCAGATTGCAAGAATAAGTGTAGATGAAAAAAAAAAGTGACAACCAGAAACAATGTGTAAGTAAAGGTGCAATTCCATCCATTGGGACCGATCAAAGCCATACATTAGATCAGCGGTTCTCAAACTTTTTCGGTGACGGAACCCTTTTAGAAAGTGAAACCCTAAAATGAGAATGAGAGGAGTTTTGAATTATTTCGAAATGATTGCGGAGCTCTCACGACGACTTCGTGGAACCCCTACGAGGGCTTCGTGGAACCCTAGGGTTCCGCGGAACACACTTTGAGTATGGCTGCATTAGATATTTACTAGGTGGTACAGGTTGTCTATAAAGTTGTGTCATTAAAAAGTGGCAATACCTACTGTATTGTCGTCCCTTTCTAATCTATATGTATAAGAAAACGGGACGACACTTCAGTATTGCCACTTTTTAATGCCACGACTTTATAGACAGACGAAATTTTGTCAAATGGTCCCTCGTGTCTCAAAGGTTAAGGATCACTGCTATAGTCCTTGCTTGCAGTATTAGCAAGTGACCATGGTAGTGATCCCAACTGACTGAGCACAGGGTCCCGTAAATAAATATGTAAAATCGTTTAAATCATTTCCTTTCCTTGAACTTGCTTTTTCAACAGTACTATCAAAGAAGTGTTGAGGTAGAGATTACAATTATGTAAACAAGTTCAATTTTAAACAGTGGGTGTGATAATTGACCTAGATATTTTGTTTCTACTGTACAATGCCTATTTTTACCCATGATGGACAGAACGGAACAGAGGCAGTATATGCGATTGGGGTTAGAGGTTATGTTTGTTTTCATAGCTAGCTTATTTGATGAATTGGGCTATAGAGTCCACCAATGAGGCTGCCATAGTCACACAAGTGCAATAAAGAGTCAGTATATTAAAGAAAAAAATATACATATTTTAAGAAAAGTTACTTTTTGTAGTCACTACAACATTATTCATTTGTCATACAAGAGCAATAACTTAGTTAATGTGATAAAGGTGTAATGATTAGCAACTTTCCATGTCGCCATGCTACCCTGTAGGCTTATTGTCTAACTCGCTCGCAATCGCCATCATGTTCATTTTGACAGTTCTTGTATGAATGTGACAGCTAGCTGATTCCGATGCCAATTGTCAGCCCATACATGAACCGTCAAAACGAACATGATGGTGATTGCGAGCGAGTTAGTTGATGCAAAAGAGACCTTTAAATGGCAGTTGGACACATAATAAAGTAACAATAAACACATGCATAGAATAGGCAGGTATTTCTAAACAAAAAGTGTTCCTTAGTGTACAGTAATATGTAGCTAAAAACAATATATATAATAGTTCTGCCAGCCAGAGCTATTAGTTTTCATGAATGTGAGTTTGAATGCAGATTCTAGTGCCACTGACTGCTGCAATTAGATATATCTATCGCTTCTATTTTAGATGTAGATATCTATTACCTAACCTAATTCAAAAGATCCCATGCAAAGTTACCTAACAAAACAGTGCCATTTAATGCATAGAAGTGAACGAATTAACCAATAGTTTCCGAACCAGTACAACCTCCATTAAATACAAAGCCAGGCAAACAGCAAATCATCTTTATTTTGACTAGAACTTTGATAACAACCACAGATACACTGCCCATAACAGAAGCACCCACATGTACCAATTAAGTAAGGTTATGTAAATGTAAATAATGAAAAAACCTCACATCATGATTCCGAGACAGTAACACGAGTTTATTGGAACTTTCTACTCGTACTTAGGTTTATAATCGCGTTTTTTTAACAAATAGCGCGCGACACATCAACCGGAGATAAGCGGCGAGGAGCCACTCAATAACTGTCAAAGTGTAAAAACAATCCAAATATCACGTGATTCCACTGCAGTTTACAGTTAAACTGCGCCCAACTAAGTGATAAACTGTTAATTACACGCGCTCGGATAAACTAACGGTACTTTTAAGCGATTGATGCAAAAAAACTGCACCAGTTTACGTTCTAGGTTAGGTTGCGATTTAGCGACTTTTTTTCGCACATTGTAAACATGAGCGATTATGAAACATCCAGATTTAATTTAACGCGGTGTACGAAGGGTTTTTGCACGATAAAAGCTTTGTGGGAGTTTTATTGTAAACATTCCCAGCGTGAAATGAAAACCCGCGCGCTACTCCTAACCTTGATAACGAAATAAGGTTGTTACAGATTTCTAGTTCAAGGTCTCATGAAAAACTGAAAAGTCACATGAAGGCGTTACACAAACAAAACTGAAATATCATTGCGACCCGCACAAAAATCTATTTTGGGACAAACAACAGATGAAAAAAGTACTAACCTTACGGACTCAAATGACTGTTCTATCCATGTAATTTGCACTTGAGGACTTATGCGCCTCTATCACAAATTACACCACCAAAAACACTCGCACTGATTTATCCTTAACACTTTCAGACACGACTCCGCACGATTTATAATTGTTTTTCGTAAAAAAATTAACACTTTTCACGAAACATCACATGTTACGAACTTCACGACTGCAAAATTTTGGTGTTGCCAGCCATATCGAGAAAAAGTTATAAAGTGTCTCCACACGGTAGAATATTAAACAGTTTACAGTTTCAGCAAAATTCGAATGGGGATTTGGTCGTACGACTTCCATCTCCAACGAAGTATCGATGTAAACTGAATAATCTTCCAGAAAATTTGTAACTATTCGGACTATCCCCACCCGTTTTGCGCGCGACTACCTACTTTGGGTCCAACCCAACCCAGCTTAAAAAAAAAACTATTGTCTTATTTTACCCACTCTTATCGGAAAGCGGTATTCAATTGTAAACAAAACAGTTGGCTCGGATATTCCTATGAATGGAATGCAAAGATATGGTGAAAAATAACACGTGCTTGTTTAGGAATAGGACTTTTTAGTACCTCAGGCCACCCAGCCTCTTAGTCACATGTGTGGATCTACCGAATAAGTTTAATTTTATATCTGTGTTTTACATGGATATTGGGAAATTTATTCCCAAAACGACCGTATAAAAGGGTAAAACAACCTGTAAAATCGATTCTACTTAACTATGATGTAAAATTGGGCCCAATTTATATACCTATTAAGTATATCTTTAATATTTTACCTAAAATGTAGAAAAAGGTTCCATTTTTACAACATACAGTCAATTATGACGTGCCCAGCGAATAACTAGCTTAATTAACAGAAATATGCAATTCTCAGATGTCTCGTCACTCAAGCCGCGTAATAGAAAACCCAGACGGTCTAGCAGTCATCAGAGAGGAACAGCTAACACCTATCGATTCTAACACCAACGTTGATGCTGTTTCAAAGTCCAGTGCCGCAAGCAAACCTGATGCAGGCTCCAAAGGCAAATCTTCTAGGCCACCAAGCAAAACAGGAGTATGCCCCGCAACCTGCAGGTGTCATGATAAAGGAGGCGTGACATTTGCAGCAGCAGAGGTCGAAGAAATGTTGAAAGAGAAAGAAGCTAAGTTAAGAGCTGAATTTGCTCAACAAATGGAACGAGAGGAAAAATCTCTGAAGGAGAGATTTGATTTCATTTTGCAGTGAGTTAATCTAAATATGCTTAGTTTGTTTGTTTGCACTTTAGCTTAAAACGCACCTGATTATTTTATAACCATAGTTACGGTACTCGAGTTGTTGCCTTGCCCGTAACTTTACTAGTCTGTGAAGAATTCGTTTATAACTATCCTCTTGCGGAAGCTCTACAATGTTTCTGAATAAAAAGTGTTCTATGTTTTAATCTCGGTCGTAAATTACCTCTGCGCCAAATTTCATCAAAATTTGTAAGGTCATTTTTACGTGAAAGTTTAACAAACATCCGTTCGTCCTCACAAACTTTTGCACTAACAGAAATATAGTTACTCGTAGGCAGATCATGTTAGCACCTACATACACACCTTAACTTACTGAATGGTAAAATGAAATCATAATGATCATTTTTAGGATTTAGAGTTAGGCCAACAAGAATCACCTGTTGTTTACTGATTTGTGTAATCGACAAGGAAAGGTAGTTTTAGAGAGACAGTACCTATACTTTTAACGAAGTTCGGCAAGTTTTTTGAAATTAGTGCCGTTATTAAAAACAATGGAAACCCAAAAAGGAAACATTCCGTGTAAATTAGCTTTTTGTTATGATAATCCGTAATAAAACAGATGAAACTACTTGGAAAGAAATGATGCGGAATGTTTCACAGTAAAAAATTACCTGCTCTAAGGCACCTTCCTCGTAACTTCGGGAGAGATTTTTAAAGATTTTTGTTTTACAAAGAAATGAGCAGGTACGGACTTGCCATATGCTACGAGAGGCGCACAGGGAGAGACAAGAGAAGGTGCAAGCTTTACAAACACAGCTGGAGTGCAAGAATATGGCGGGTCTGATGTATGTCATGTGCTCGGAAAGAAAGAAAAGTAAAATGCAGAAATTAAAAGTAATTGAAGGTGATTATCACGTTATTAAATTACAGTTATAGTAGCGCAAACAACTCGTTAGAACACTATGTCTTTAAGTTGTTTTATGCCATCAAACACAGTCGCATTATACCTAGTTTTCATTCATTCCTTTACGTTATTTTGCATTAATTAAATAGGGCGGTAATAATATTACATTTTGCTGCCTGTTTGTAGAAAAGTATAATCAGTAGAATACTAGGTATCCAACTCTGACAAAAACTAAATTATATTCTTACACGGAAATGTTTATATTCTGAGATTGTACAAGGTGTTCGTACTTATTACTCACTTAGACTTAGACTTAGTCGTAAATGTCGTAATACCAAATATTATATTATGTATCATCATTACTTTAGTTTGAGAGCTCGGATTTCAAATGATGCCTAAAGTAAAGTAAATTTTGACCGCACTAAATAAAGTTTACTTAGTAAGAATGTCGATTTTGAGATTTAAGTTATCGCTTTATCAGTTGGTCCAAAATACATAATTTTCTGACAACCGTAGTAAATACTTAGAAACTCTGTTATGCATTGTCGATGTTCGTACGGTCCGCCCGTCCGCCGGACGGTCGTGCTATCGTGTGGCACACCTTTAGCCCTTCAAAAGGTCACGACGTGAGATTAGGCGGTCGGTGACAGACGACTTCGGACGTTTGCCGGTCATAGACAAGACAATGCCACCTTTTTTACAATCTACTTTCTAGTAATTCTAGCTATGCTAAAATCAACTTTATTTCAACGCAGTAGGAATCATCGTTCTCTTTTTTTAATTTATTCAGAATTTTGCAATGCAGCCATGGATGCGATTGACCTCTTTAGTTTGTTTTATTACGTTCTCTTAAAATTACTCGTAAATCGTAAAAACAGAGATCGCATTGATTCGAGTTTTAGTAGTAAAAAAATGGTCCAAAGTAGCGTTATTTAAAGAATGTTATTGTTAATCTAACTAACTTGCAGTTGATAGCTAGTAGTAGGTATGAGCATAAAGCCGGCTACTCACTCACCTGCCGCAGGGGCAAATACCGGTCGCACGGCGGTCGGGGCAATTTCGGCTGTATTAAAAATTGCCCCTGCTTACATATACACATCACGATTAAGGAGACAATACTGGCCCTGCTTCCAATATTGCCCCTGCGGCTGGTGTGTGAGTAGCCGGATTAAGGGAACAAGCCTCTATTTGTAGAGCTTTAGGCAATTAGGTAATAGGTAACACAAAATTGAAGAATCTTTCCCGAGATTTTGATGCCAAAAGACTATTTTGCGCGATTTGCGCCTTACTTAAACTATCGGGCGGAGTTAATTCCATGTTATTGTCGACTTCATCACTTGAAGAACTCATTTTTTTTTGTCTGAGGTAATTAAATTACAGTTTATACTAATTACAATAAATTGTGCAAATTCATTACTTAGTTTTGTATATTTATACATTTTTCTGCGTACATAAGTCGATATTTTTTATTTTTGTCATTTAATACTCTTTGCTTGTAAACTTTTAAAATGAAAAAAAAAAAACTAAAAAATTCGCACTAGTGCAGTAAAATTTACTTACGAGCCATGTAGGTATATCTACATCCTTTGAAAGTGAATTTTTCGAGTGAGTATTGAAAAAAAAAACATAAAATGTGCCAGCTGATAATTTCCCGCGCAGATCGTAAAAGCTACCTATTTGATTCCCCTTTCTCTGTTAGGTATGTGTTACATTACAAGTATTACAACACATTTTTACGCTCAGCGCTTACTTTGAGACTAGGTCAGTTTGTGTGATTTGTTCCCTAATATTTAATTATATGTATTTATAATTACAACAACCGGATAACTCACGTATAAAAAAGCCGAAAGAATGCTCCGACAAATGTTTCGGAGTATTCCGTAGTCCTTCTTCAGAGAGCGCTCGCCCCGGCACCGAACGCCAGCATCCGGTTGTTGTAATTATGTTTGAGTCTCACGGTAGTTTCATGTTATATGTACATATTTATATTTATTTATACGTGTGTCACAGAATACACTAACTACATCCGCGCTCTCCAAGACATCCTGAGCGACGGGCAGCGGCTGATCCTGCATCTGTCCCGAGGGTACAAGACGGCAGCCAAGGTCGACCAGGAATGGCGCGACAAGATGAAGGTCGTCATCAAAGAAGTTAGCTCTTACCTTGATCACACGTAGGGTTACCACATGAAAAAATCCTGTAATATAAATGTCAGGAATTTTAGGAAACTGTTGCGAGTAAACGCAAAAAAGTAAGTAAATAAACCTAATGCTTTATTGTATAATTATAAAGAAACAGATCAATAATGCCGTGGTAGCCTAGTGGGTTGACCTGTGGCCTCTCAAGTAGAGGGTCGTGGGTTCGAATCCCGGGCTCGCACCTCTGAGTTTTTCGGAATTTATGTGCGATATCTCATTTGAAATTTACCATGAGCTTTTCGGTGAAGGAAAACATCGTGAGGAAACCTGCACACAACTGCGAAGCAATTCAATGGTGTGTGTGAAGTTCCCAATCCGCACTGGGCCCGCGTGGGAACTATAGCCCAAGCCCTCTCATTCTGAGAGGAGGCCTGTGCCCAGCAGTGGGACGTGTATAGGCTGGAGAGAGATCAATAATATATGCACAAAGGCGAACTTATCCCTATAAGGGATCTCTACCAGTTAACCTTTAGTAGATGAGAGGAGCATTAAACGAGGAACCGACAAAGAGTGAGTTTAAAATTCCAGATAGTGAAAGCCACAATAGAGCGTACATATCTAAAAATAGCCAGTATTTTGAAAATGTGGCCCGTTTTAAAAGTAACGACGAAATGCTGCCGAGCATCGCTTGAAATGGTACAGCTTAGATAATAAAATATGCGATGTTGCCAGATTTATATTTGATGAAACAGTGATCCGATTTTTGAAAACACATGTGTGAAAATACCACTCGAAAGTGGTGAAAAATTGTGCTGAATTTGGAATACGAGTAGCTTAGAAAGAACTTACGGCTCTCATTAATCATGTGGACTAGACTAGACAAAAATTTGATTAGTTTTGAAGATATAAACAGATTTATACCACTTTCGAGTGATGTGCTTTCAAAAATCGCCCCCCTGGCTGGTTTTCTTTTAGAACTTTTTTTTTACTTGGACTCAGCTTGGACTACGGTTTCGGGGGTGTTATTTCGTGTTGTTTTCGTGACTTGTGGCGCGTGCCACCTGTCCGAGCGATTAAAAAAAAGCGGAGGCTTGCGACGTTGTAAGACCGACACTTTGGGATAGGTATTTCGAGAAAACTGAGGTACTTTTTATAATACTACTAGCTAATGCCCGCGACTTTGTCTGCGTAGAATTATACATTTATAAACCTTCCTCTTGAATCACTATCTATTTAAAAAAACCTCGGAGAAGAAACCGATCAAAATCCGTTGCGTAGTTTTAAAGATATAAGCATACATGGGACAGACAGCGGAAAGCTACTTTGTTTTATACTATGTAGTGATATAATACTCCCAGATGAGCTTGGAAGCTTTAACTTTTTAGTTAAAATCGGATTGTGTATTATTTTATTGCCATAAAAAATACTGAAGTAAGCCTGTAACAAAAGGTACTTATATGTACGAGCATAGATTATTTCTTAGCTTCGTTGCAAAGACAATGTGAAATCGTGGTGATTTTGTATCTTCCGGAAACACAGACTTCGTTAAACCCAAAAATAAGTAGACCCTTATTAAGCAGGTAAAGATAGTAAACAATATTTTATACAGCTACGTCGCAGAACACGATTAATGTTACCGTCTTAAACGGTTTATACGATAACATAGAAGAGTATAGAAAACAATAGAGCTCAGTAATTTACTACACCACAATAAGCCGGCATCTAACAAAGCTAGTTGGTTCTTCAGTACCGATTTTGAAAATTCTTTCACCAGAAACCCGTTAATTTGCGAATGTCATACATAGGCTATATTTAATGTTGCGCGAACGAAGTCGCGGCCAGCAGCTAGTGTTATAAATCTACTTTGTAAAGGCGATTTTTAGGGTTCCGTAGGCAAATGGCGAAAACGGAACCCTTATAGATTCGTCATGTCTGTCTGTCTGTTTGTCTGTCCGTCCGTATGTCACAGCCACTTTTTTCCGAAACTATAAGAGCTATACTGTTGAAACTTGGTAAGTAGATTAGATGTATTCTGTGAACCGCATTAAGATTTTCATATAAAAATAGGAAAAAAAAAACAAATAATTTTGGGGTTCCCCATACTTAGAACTAAAACTCGATTTTTTTTTTCATCAAACTCATACGTGTGTGGTATCTATGGATAGGTCTTCAAAAATGATATTGAGGTTCCTAATATATTTTTTTTTCTAAACTGAATAGTTTGCGCGAGAGACACTTCCAAAGTGGTAAAATGTGTCCCCCCCCCCCCCCGTAACTTCTAAAATAAGAGAATGATAAAACTAAAAAAAATATATAATGTGTCTATTAAATTACCATGCAAACTTCCACCCAAAATTGGTTTGAAAGAACGAGAACTAGTAAGTAGTTTTTTTTTTTAATAGTTTTGTCTGTCTATATAGTAACCAATATAAAATGACCTCAAACTGCCTACATTTTGCTTAAGAGCAGGGCTCTGCTAAGACTGGATTTTATAATAACTTGCCAAATTTGTACGGAACCCTCAGTGCGCGAGTCCGACTCGCACTTGGCCGGTTTTTTTTTAAACGCCGCTCTTCGTTTGAAGCCAATGTTCCAGGTAGCAATACAAAATCTATTGTTTTCTATTCATTTACACAGTTCCCTTTTAGACCGCGGTCCTTGGGCATAGAATTAGGGGCCCAAATAAAAAGTAAAAGCGAGTGACGAGAAAAAAAATTAACAATTGTTCCTTAGGGCGTCTGCCCATGTGGTAAATACGAAACTGTTTATACCAGCTGGTCACTGTTTAAACACAAATAGTGACAGTTAGAAATGCAATGCATACAAATGTACACACAGCAAAGCTATTCGGTAAGCAGGTTTAAAGCGGCGCGTGCGTGCAAAGGTGCTTACCGAATAGCTTTGCTGTGTGTACCTAGTCAATACCCCTTACCATGACTTGGGCCTTACCATGACTTCTTAATGCGATTCAATTATGACTCAGTTCAGGTTTTAGCTGTCATTTTTAATATGGATCTGACAGCGAGTGATAGCTACTGAAGGTGGACTGTATAATGGGTGAATGAGGATGATGGAAACACCTTCTAACGTATTAATATATTTAATTATAAGGCAATAGAACCACAACAAAATACAATGCATTCGTGGCACAAGGCAGACAGATCTGAAGGGAAGTCCATTGACAAGTATCAAAACGTAAAATAGGCGGCAAACCAGCCAGTAGCCAACAGCGAGCGAACCTAAACTGAATTGGAATTGAATAGCATTAAGACGTCATGGTAACTCCCCAGGGGGGAAAAGCCCATCGAGGGAATGGGCGAAAATCTTAGGAATCATGTTCCTAGACGATGCGGCTAGCAATCCATCACTTTTGATTCCATTTTCCACCTATACGCCCACAATCTTGCTAAACGTGGCCTGTAGGTCTTTACCTTAGGCCCTGTCTACCCCGTAAGGGATAAAGACGTGATTTATATTTGTATGTATCATCATCATCATCATCAGCCAGAAGACGTCCACTGTTGAACAAAGGGGGAGCCCTACCACACCATAATGAACGACAACTCGCCACCTGCATCCACCGGTTTCCCGCAACTTTCACGATGTCGGTCTACCTAGTGGGAGGCCTGTCAACACTGCGTCTTCCATCGCGGTCGCCACTCGAGAACTTGTATGTAAATTTGTATGTATGTTTGTATGTTATTTGCTCACCAGTTCCAAGCGTACGTGTACCACTTCGCGGGGGGATCCCCGGAAACCAACCAGTATATATTCGACATACCCGCTCTCCTGAAGACGAAGACGGCCATAGCTGACAACCCTCTAGAGGACCCCTGCGACTGCGCAGAGGACAACGAAATCACTGGTCAGTAGATCTTTTAGAGACTGTGTTAAACAAGTACCAAGCCATAAGGAAGTGATACCTAACCTTTTCAGTTCCGTTACCTTTCTGACCTAACTATACTTCGATTTAGAAACCACAATAACATTGTATTGCGGCTCGTGAACTGTAATCTCTTTACAATTTGTACAAGAGTAACAATTGACGACACGCAAATAAAGTGAGACTAAAACAATTTTATTTTGCGGCTGTCAAACTACTGCACTGTACTATTTGCTAGGTAAGAAATAGTTGACCAGACGCAATATAATGTGATTTCTAATTCTAACATGATTCTAATTTCGCATATTCCCTCGATGGGCTTACAGTCTGCTCTAAAGTCCACAACTGACTACCAAACTATAACATCCACATCTTGGTCTAGAACCTGAGCCCGAGAAGTCTTGGTGGGAGCGACTGGAAGGTGATGACCGTCCGTTCGTGATGTTCGGAGACATGGCCGAGTTTACCCCGCCACAGCGACGGGAGGCTCTCAGGACTGTGAAGGCGGCGAAGACTGCACCACCAAAGTGGAAGGAATATGGTAAGGTTCCTATAGGGTCTCTTAAAATATAGTTACTCGGAAGCAAAAAACCCGGGTCACTTCTCGTAGAAAGTTGTATGAAAAATGACCCGGGTTTTTTTGCTCCCGAGTATAGTTTCGAAATATTTCAGCAGGTGGTTAATATTTTCCAGGATTTTTTAATCACAGTTGACTAAGTTTCCATATATTGATCGAAGTTCAGAGTGAACTGAGCGAACCGCGTCAGGCGGGACTACATTTTGATTCAGAAATTGAAAAATGAAAAATCTTTGTGGGGCTGTTCAATCTAAAATTCTGAAAGACCTTGTATACTAAATATAGGCCGGGAGATGATAACAGAAATTTACCAACCATTTGTAAAAGTATTATGGCGGTTCTTCAGGGGTCTAATTACGTAATAACAAATAGGGAAATGATGGTCATAGCACTGGCACCGGTGGCCCAACCGCGTATGGGCGTTAATCGAACGCGACGGATAAATAACGAGTATCGAACGATTTGTTCCACAAAAACTCTTGCATTCCTCCAGTGTTCAACGAGATGTACCTAAAGGACACCTGTCCCAACGCGGACACCATCAAGGACGAGTATTCCAAACACCTGCCCGTTGACAAGTGGGAGTGCCACGGGCAGAAGACTCCCGATGACCACAGCCCGCCTGGCGAGAAGTACGATCATGTGAGCATACATACATACAGTCGCCATCAGATATATCGTAGCGGGCGAGGTCCTCAAATAATTCGGAGCAATTTCAATAAATTCGTTACACTGTAAGGTTAATAACATCAGAACACGCAATTAGTCATAAATACAAGAGCAGCGACTTTTCAATAAAATTGGGACGTCACAGATCGTCAAAAGTATCGATGCAGTCAGGCTGATCATAAAGATAGCAGTGAGGGAAATGTATTCATGTACCACCGTTGAGCCCTGTCGCAACTCACAGGCCGCCGTCACTCGAACTCTAGTGATATCTCACCTTATTGCAATAGAGTTCCACGGTTCTACGGCAACTAAGAGTTAGTACAGCATGCATCACGGGATGTCGAGGAACTGGGTACCATTCTTACCCTAATTTCTAAACGACACAGTTAATTTAGAACACAGAAAAGTCCTAATAGTAAAGCTTATGAAATATTATAAACGGGATGTGAACCGCGTTTACCTTTATTGAGCTCCCGATATTTCGATACAGTTGCATGTATCATGATCACGGGTAGACTGAAGAAATTGCGGGTGGATGTTATTGTTGGGTAGACCGAGCTCTGTCTACCCTCATTCTTGCGCGTCGACTGCGTGCACTCTCGTTACCACTGGAACCGTTCTCACTCGAAACTCGATTCAAACACACTACACTCAATCGCCCACCCGAAATTGATTTTGGACGAGAATTATATAAGGAAATCACCGGATTCCAGATATTCGACAATTTAAACCCATCCTCACGATTAAAATTTTTATGTTTATGGATTTCAACCGCTTCCCTCACCAGTCTCGGTATATAGTGGCGTTCTGTCGAAATGATCTTAGGCCTGTGCAGCTCAATCCAGTGATTTGTTCCCGACTCAATAAGATGTTCAGCAATAGCGGATTTGCGCGTGTCATTATTTTTGACTGCAGTGATGTGCTCTTTAATTCTACAGGCGATCGTACGTTTGGTCTGCCCTATGTACGAACTACCATAACTGCAATCAACCTTATACACACCAGGTTTTTCCAGGGGAAAATTGCCTTTGGGAGACCTCAGAAGTTGTGAAATTTTCCTATGAGGGGTGAAGATAGTTCTCACAGAGTACTTATCTAGTATTTTAGAGATCTTATCTGTCACCCCTTTTACAAACGGCATAAACGCTGGTTGTCTTGAAACACAGTGAGTAAGACGCTTTGTATTCCTTCTTCGACTATAGGTGCTTGTATTATAACCGTTCATTCTCAAGACTCTTTGCACATGGTTCAACTCCTGTTCAAGATGCTGCTCGTCACAGAGTGCATGTGCCCGATTAGTCAAAGATGTCACAACTGAGCTTAAATGCCTAGGATGATGGTGCGAGCTTGCATGTAAATACCAAACATGCATGTAAATATGCAACTGTATCGAAATATCGGGAGCTCAATAAAGGTAATCGCAGTTCACATCCCGTTTATAATATTTCGAATGAACTTAACCGTGAATCATTAAAAACTCGTAAAGCTTATGGCCGGGAATCGACCCCGGATCCTCATTCCGTGACGCGTGCTATACCGCTACAACACAGCAGGTGAGAAAGCCTTCGAATTTTGCTATCTGTTACCAACTGTCTGTTACTATGCGAATATTTGTCGCCAAGCGTCATCTGTTTAAATGATGTGTCTGTACGACGCAATTACAAACTCCCGTGGATTCTTACCCTTGTTTTTTGTCTGCGTTCTCACACTGTTCTAGTCGCGAGAGTCGAGTTTCCGGCGCTACACAACCACCAGCACGGACATGAGGGCTGCCATGGGATCCATTCTGAGGATGATGTGAGGAAATACTTATTCCGTTCAATAGACAATAAAATACAATACTTAATCAATCCTGCTAATATCATAAATGCGAAAGTTTGTGACGATGTGACGATTGTGAGTGTGTATTTGTGTATGTTTGTTCCTTCTTCACGCTAAAACGACTGGACGGATTTGAATAAAATATGGAACGGAGATAGCTGTTACCCTAAATTGAAACATGAGATAGTTTTATCCGAGAAAATTGCATAGTTCCTGCGGGATAGCGACAAACATGTTAAATAAAGGTCGTGGCTGCCTAAATAGTTGCAACGTAAATGACTACATAATTAATGAAGAATATACTATCAACATCAGTTCGGAAGTCTAATTCTACGCGGACGAAGAGTACGAAGACTACAAGGACTACATTTACAGTCTAAAATTGTTTAGTTAATCATCATCACTACATAGTATAAAACAAAGTCGCTTTCTCTGTCCCTATGTCCCTATGTCCCTATGTATGCTTAAATCTTTAAAACTACTCAACGGATTTTGATGCGGTTTTTTTTAATAGATAGATTTTATTTTTTTATGCGAATAGGAAGGCAAATGAGCAAGTGGGTCACCTGATGGTAAGCGATCACCACTGCCCATAGACACCCGCAACCCCGGAGGGATTGCAGATGCGTTGCCAACCTAGAGGGCTAAGATGAAATGCCTCTTGTGCCCGTAATTTCCCCAACTGTCTTACTCTCCACACCGGAACACAGCAGTGCAAGCACTGCTGCTTAGCGGCAGGATTAGCGAGTAAAATGGTGGTAGCTATCCGGACGTACCTTGCACAAGGCCCTACCACCCGCAAGTGTGAATCAAGAGGAAGATTTATATGTATAATACATGCATGATATACCGTGCGAAGTCGGGGCGGGTCACTAGTTGAAGATAAATTAAGTCTACGCGGACGAAGTCACGGGTTAAAGCTAGTACTCTATACTTTGCGTGGCACGGTTCAAACATACCGATTTGTATGTTCACAGCACAGCACCGAACTACACGGGTGGTACGGGTGGTTTTGCCACCCACCGTGCCAATCTTCTGGCTGCGAGGGACTCCATGGAAATAGCCTCCACCACAAGGCTGGTCAGTTAATTGATGAATTAGTGCCCTTAGAAATGGTTCATCTATACTAATACTAATATTATACTTAAAGAGAAAAGATTTGATTGTTTCAGTGCCGGATTTAGAAGTCTGGAGGCCTCTGGGCAACAAAGGAGTGGAGGCCCCTGGCCCCAAATTATTTTCCTGTCCAAGTTCTGTTGTTTATACTAGTGTTTACTAGTCTGATTTTTTTTTTTCGAAGTCTATTGTGGGGGCCTCTCTTTTGTGGAGGCCCCGGGGCTGTAGCCCCGTTTGCCCTCCCTTAAATCCGGCCCTGGATTGTTTGTTTGCTTGTTTGCATTGAATAGGCTCCGAAACTATTGGACCGATTTGAAAAATCCTTTCACTATTAGTAATCCTACATTATTCCTGATGAACATAGGCTATATTTAATTCTGCGCAGACGAAGTGTTAATAATTGGAATATTCATATTTTTGAATATCTCTATACTCTATACAACCTCTCTGTATGTGTCAGACTATACACTATACTATGGTCTATAGACTATAGTAAGTATATACTAGACTATACTATAATTGTTTAGTCTGACAGAGATTCCTGCGTGGCCCCTTTCCGCGATGTATTGGTGATTATAGCATTAGGCTAACAAACAAGGCAAAATTCAGAAATCAGGCTCACAGATAGGTACCTATACAGGGTGTATCAGACACCCCCTAACAATAATCGACTGGGGTACATAATATATATAACCATAGCTATAGAAGCTAAAAAAAATATTTAAAAAAAATCGAGTTTTTTTTAATATATTTTCTATAGGAATGATTACAGTTAATAACCATTCCTATAGCTATAGCTATGCATTTCTATAGCTATGTTTATATACCCCAGTGGATTATTGTTAGGGGGTGTCTGATACACCCTGTATACCTAATTAATTGTTTTGTTTTACAGCGTGAGAAACACCGGGACAGCATCAACCCAGCAAACAAGTCTATCACCTTTGGCGTAGGAGGCATGCAGGTATTAGGCAATGGATGACACTCCTACAACCTCACAAACTTTACCTCATTATAATATTAGTAATAGTAATAGAAGAGCCTCCCGCGGGAAATACACTTACCCCCTTATTCATAAACACTCTATAGGCCTCTGCCAAGTTAGTAATCGTTTGTCCTTATCTGTCTCTTTGATATTTAGATTTCACAGATAAGGACAAACGATTACTAAGTTAGCAGAGGCCTATAGAGCGCTTTTATGAATAAGGAGGTTAGTAATCAAACCCCTGAAGTTACAAATTCGAAGTTCGTATCGTGCCGCGTTCACTCTATTTTTCATGAGAGTGAGAGGGATGGTATGATATGAACTTCGACTTTCGAATTTCGAAGTAGCCCCCCCCCCCCCTGCCTTTTTACAGACCCTGCACCGTGCATACAAGAGTGATGATGAAGAACAGACCGGAGAGGATAGCGAAATGCTAATATCACCTAAGTAAGTAAATAAAATCACCATTGTATATATTAAGGGCCCGTTTCACGACTCTCTGTTAAGTTCCAGTTATCTTAACTGCCAGTTATCTAAGATTCCGTCTCTATCTATTACTACGAAACAGACACAGATGCCATCATAGATAACTGACACTTAAAGATAACTGGAACTTTAACAGAGAGTCGTGAAACAGGCCCTAAGTATTATACTTTTTGCAGCAGTAGCCCCAGTCTGTGTGTCGATACACGGAAGTCCTCGATTAATTGTTTATTTTGTTTGACTTTTAGAGAGGACGCGTCTAAAATGAACGACTTGGAAGAGGCAGATAACACGTCAAACACTCTAGGGTTCGCTTTTTTTAATTTTTTTACTTATTATTTTTTTATTTATTATTACCTACTTAATGCTGGAAAAAATAATTTATCAGTTCCATAACTCGACACTAAAAAATTCATAATTGTCGATTGTTTTTTATATCCACGAGATTGTCATATCACTTAAGCCGGCTACGCACACACCTGCCGCAGGGGCAATACCGGTCGCACGACGGTCGGGGCAATTTCGGCTGTTCTAAAAATTGCCCTTGCTTGCCTATACACAAGCAGGGGCAATTTTTGCCTCCTTAATTGTGATGTCATCACAATTAAGGAGACAATTCTGGCCCTGCTTCCAATATTGCCCCTGGGCCGGTGTGTGAGTAGCCGGCTTTAGATTGAACCCCTTAGGTATTAACAAAAAGTTACGAACCTTAGTGTAAATTGTCTGACACAAGCTAATGTCAAAGCAAAAAAATTGAATTAACATGACTCGATAAGTAGGTAGGTACCTAATTACTTATTGCTATTGGGGTGTGAGTCGGGTTAACTCCGCGTGTAGTCAAGAGCTGCGGTTCGATTTGGTTTCGTCCGGGAAGAGCAGTGCTTGGTCCGGTGCACCCTGTGCATCGGTTAATGATTTCCTGGCAGATTCTGAGGGATATCATAGACCGTTGGCTAAGAGCTCGACAGGGAGGGCTGGAGGGTCTTTTAACCGGTTACCGTATAAGGGTGCGACCACACCGCCGCTTAAAAAACGGTGACGTTACGGAATCGCAACAAAATGTATGAAGAAACGGCGAGAAAACGTGACGCATACGACACGTCACGTCACTGCGTATACGCGTCGGTTTGGTCGCACCCTAATGGACACACTTTAAAAACAGTGTTTCGCATTTTTCAGAAGCCTGCATCAGGATAGCTTGCGAATGATAAATGACCACGTGCCTGACGTGGACCACAAGATTAACTACGAAAAGGTAATCGTTTAGTTAATATAAGATTAAAGAAAAGTTGTTAGTTCCGCTATCGCACGTTAGATGGCGCTACTCGTTAAAGACCATAAATTGCTTATTACGCTACAGATTTTTACTTTTATGATTTTGTTTATATCCTGTAATTATATATTTTTTACTAGCTTTTTCCCGCGACTTCGTCCGCGTATACTTCATTTATTGACAAATAGCTTTTGCCCGCGGCTTCGCTCGCGTGCACCAGGAGTATTTCAATCCCGTTTTTTTCCCGTTCCCGTAAGAATTTCGGGAAATGTTCTCTTAATGCTCCCTACACTCCCCAAAGAACCCACTTGCCAAATTTCAGCTTTCTACGACCAGTAAAACGAAAAATACCGTTTTTTCCCGTTCCCGTGGGAATTTTGGAAATTCCTCTCTTAATGCTTCTCTACACTCTCCAAACAACCTAAATGCTGAATTTGAGTGTTCTACAACCAGTAAAATGAAAAGTCCCGTTTTCCCGTTCCCGTGGAAATTTCAGGAAATTGTCTCTTAGTGCTTCCCTACACTCATCAAGCAACCTACATGCCAAATTTCAGCTTTCTACGACCTGTAAAACAAAAAATCCCGTTTTTTCCCGTTATCGTGGGAATTTTGAAATTTCCTCTCTTAATGCTCCTCTACACTCTTTAAGCAACCTACATGCCAAGTTTCAGCTTTCTACGACCAGTAAAACGAAAAATCCCGTTTTTTCCCGTTCCCGTGGGAATTTTGGAAAGTCCTCTCTTAATGCTTCTCTACACTCCCCAAGCAACCTACATGTCGTATTTCAGCTTTCTACAACCAGTAAAACGAAAAGTCCCGTTTTTCCCGTTCCCGTGGGAATTTCAGAAAATTGTCTCTTAGTGCTTCCCTACACTCATCAAGCAACCTACATGCCAAATTTCAGCTTTCTACGACCTGTAAAACAAAAAATCCCGTTTTTTCCCGTTCCCGTGGGAATTTTGGAAATTCCTCTCTTAATGCTCCTCTACACTCTCCAAACAACCTACATGCCAAATTTCAACTTTCTACGACCAGCAAGCAGTATAACAAAAAATCCCGTTTTTTCCCCCGTTCATTTCCATCAAAATTTTGGGAAATCCTTTTGTATAGTGCTCCCCTATACTCCCCAAGGAACCTGAAGGCCAAATTTCAGTTTTCTACGATAATTAAAACGAAAAATCGATCCCGTAGAACTGAATATAAATCCCGTATTTCCTTATCCCGTTGGAATTTTCGAAAATCCTTAAAACTGTTTTTTACTATTATAATCACCTACTTCTATGCCAAATTTGAAGTCTAGTAATTATAGTTCAGGATTTCGTTGAACTGAATAGGTATAATATAAATCCCGTTTTTTCCTTATCCCGTGAGAATTTCCAAAAATCCTGAAATTATTTTCTTAGTTTTGTAATCATCTCCTTGTGTACGAAATTTGAACAGTATATTTATTAAGTATAGTTACTTAGATAGGGTCACTCGGAATCGAATATAATAAATCCCGTTTTTTCCCGTTCCCGGAAATTTGTGTGTGTGTGTGTGTGTGTGTTATTGTTTTCGTAATCAGCGACCCAATAAACCGTACAAACAATACTACCCACTATAATATAATAATAATAATACCCACGTTGATTTTCAGACTTTGTCACTCCCTATCCCCTTTTAGGGGTTGAATTTTCAAAAAACCTGAAACAGGTGTTTACTCATTTATCGTTAGGAATACTCATGTGAAGTTTCGAATAAAATAGTCTAACTAATCTTGTTTCCCCATACAAACTTTGGACCCCCATTTAACCCCTTTAGGGGTCGAATTTTGAAAAATCCTTTCTTAGTGCACCCCTAGACCTTATAAGGAACCTACGTGCCAAATTTGGAATCTCTAAAACCAGCGGTTTGGGCTGTGCGCTGATATGTCAGTCAGTCAGTCAGTCAGTCAGTCAGTCAGTCAGTCAGTCAGTCAGTCAGTCAGTTTCTTCTTTTATATATTTAGATTGTTGTTTGAAGAAATAAATACTACAAGACTAAAAAAATAAAGGTTATCAAACTCGATTAAGGTAAACGCAGGTAGACTGAAGTCATTTTAAGCGTTCTGGTTGAACATAGATTTTTATGTTCAAATGCTAAAGCTGTGTTTACCTCAGATCTTGTTAATTGGTTGTAACAATGCTAAGAATAACGCTTGAACTCCCCTAAGTTAAGTGACTGACTGACTGACAGACAACGCACAGCCTAAACCACTGGACCTAGAAGCACTAAGAAGGGATTTATTTGAAATTTCCACGGGATAGGGAATAAATGAGGCTTATAGGTATACATATTTCTCAGTAGCTGTAATAGCTAACTAGACTCTTCAAATTCGGCACACCTGTAGATGATTGTAACACTAAAACATGTCCTCCGGGAAAATACGGAATTCCCGCAGAAATAAGTGCATTCAATTTCGGGGCTGTTTTTTAAAATTACATTATTTCATTTGTATTACTTGAGTTATTGTCTGCTCGTACGAAGTCGCGGACAAAGCTAGTGATGTATAAAGTCTACGCAGACGAAGCCGCAGTTTCAAATAAAATTGAATTATTTTTTTATTTACGCATGATGACTCAATTTGTTTGGCGTGGGGGGTTTTCAAAAATTTTAATTTTATGTTATTATCAGACATGCCCCATGGACAAGTGCAAACGGCTGGAAGTGGATTCCTTCATGCGTTCGCTGCCCGCCTATATGCGTGCGAGCCCGTTCACGCATTTCCAGAACACGTTCGAGGACTACGAGACCTGCTCACCAGGTATTGTGGTACTCTTAACCGTTGAGTTTACACGAGCTTGGTGACTTAAGCCTTCCTACACCTGCATTTCCGTGGGTCATAGTACTGGGCCCTTACCATGACGTCCTAATTCCGACGCAGTTCAAGTTTTAGCTGTCACTTTTAGTATGAATCTGACAGCGAGCGAACCTAAACCGAATCGCATTAAGACGTCATGGTAAGACACTGTACGCCGTTCAATCGCACCTTTAAAACCAAATTTAATTTCGCCTTCGCCAGCTATTTTCACTTTACTTTTGTACTACCAATGTGTAAAACTTCAGCTGGACATTTTGCAAATTGCGTTTTCTTTATAAAAAGCTACAGCATCATCATGTCAGCCGAAAGACGTACACTCCTCCAAGGCTCTCCACTCGGACCGGTCCTGTGCCTTCCGCATCCACCGCGATCCCGCGATCCTGATCAGGTCGTCACTCCATCTTGTTGGAGGCCTACGAACAGCTCGTCTGCCGGTCCGCGGACGCTATTCGAGAACCTTCTGACCCCATCGGCCATCGGTCCTGCGAGCAATGTGCCCCGCCCACTCCCACTTCAGATACTGATACTGATATATTGTATGATACTAGCTTTTTCCCGCGACTTCGTCCGCGTAGACTTCATTTATTGACAAATAGCTTTTGGCCACGGCTTCGCTTGTGTGTACCAGGAGTATTTCAATCCCGATTTTTTCCCGTTCCCGTAAGAATTTCGTGAAATGCTCTCTTAATGCTCCCTACACTCCCCAAAGAACCCACTTGCCAAATTTCAGCTTTTTACGGCCAGTAAAACGAAAAATCCCGTTTTTTCCCGTTCCCGTGGGAATTTTGGAAATTTCTCTCTTAATGCTTCTTTATACTCTCCAAACAACCTAAATGCCGAATTTCAGCGTTCTACAACCAGTAAAACGAAAAGTTCCGTTTTCCCGTTCCCGTGGGAATTTTGAAAAATGATCTTTTTTAGCTTCTCTACACTCTTCAAGCAACCTACATGTCGAATTTCAGCTTTCTACAACCTGCACTGCAGTATAACAAAAAATCCCGTTCTTTCCCGTTCATTTCCGTCAGAATTTTGGGAAATCTTTTCGGTAGTGCTCCCCTATACTCCCCAAGGAACCTGAAGGCCAAATTTCAGTTTTCTACGATCATTAAAACGAAAAATCGATCCCGTAGATCTGGATACAAATCTCGTGTTTTCCTTATCCTGTTGGAATTTTCGAAAATCCTTAAAACTGTTTTTTACTATTATAATCACCTACTTCTATGCCAAATTTGAAGTCTAGTAATTATAATTCATAGGATTTCGTTGAACTGAATATATAAATCCCGTTTTTTCCTTATCCCGTGAGAATTTCCAAAAATCCTGAAATTATTTTCTTAGTTTTGTAATCATCTGCTTGTGTACGAAATTTTAGATAGGGTCACTCGGAATCGAATATAATAAATCCCGTTTTTTCCCGTTCCCGTGGAAATTTGTGTGTGTGTGTGTGTGTGTGTGTGTGTGTGTGTGTGTGTGTCAGGTAGGTATGTGTGTTGTTGTTTTCGTAATCAGCGACCCGATAAACCGTACAAACAATACTACCCACTATAATATAATAATAATAATACCCACGTTGATTTTCAGACTTTGTCACCCTCTATCCCCTTTTAGGGGTTGAATTTTCAAAAAACCTGAAACAGGTGTTTACTCATTTATTATTAGGATTACTCCTGTGAAGTTTCGAATAAAATAGTCTAACTAATCTTGTTTCCCCATACAAACTTTGGACCCCCATTTAACCCCTTTAGAGGTCGAATTTTGAAAAATCCTTTCTTAGTGCACCCCTAGACCTTATAAGGAACCTACGTGCCAAATTTGGAATCTCTAGAACCAGCGGTTTGGGCTGTGCGTTGATATGTCAGTCAGTCAGTCAGTCAGTCAGTTTCTTCTTTTATATATTTAGATAGGTATGATTGTGTTTTGTCTGTGTCTAATGAAGGTAAATTTCAAAGTGAAAGATGAAGACAAAACATAGTAAGGATTGACACTATTACCTAATTTTGTTATCCGTTACAGACCAGCTTGAGATCCTGAAGCAGCGCATAGAAGAGAAGAAGAAGGGAGTGCCAGCACCAGCAGAGCCAGATAATGTCAACATCCTCGAAGACTGGACACCAGATGTGGAAGGGGTCGGGGTCCAGACATCTGAGATGTCTATGTCAGACATGCCCCCTTGCACGTGCCAGGCACCCAGCCCGAGCCCTGCGACTAGTGTAGGCAGAGTGTTTAACGGTAAGTTCGTTTCACTTTAACCCCCGATGTGGAAGGGATGGGGGTCCAGACATCTGAGATGTCTATGTCAGACATGTCCCCTTTACGTGCCAGGCACCCAGCCCGAGCCCTGCAACTAGTGTAGGCAGAGTGTTTAACGGTAAGTTCGTTTCACGCTAACCCTCGATGTGACAAGGGTAGGAGTTATACATCCGAGATTTCTGTGGGGTTAGAACCTACCCTCTGGACGTGCAATGACTCCTAATCCAAGTCCTGCGACTAGTGTCGGCAGGGTGTTTATGTTTAGTGTAATGGCAAGTTCATTTCACTTTTTAACCTCAGGTGTTAACCACCAGGCGATGGGTGTCAATTGTCAAAACATCTGTGATGGTACAAATATTATGCTACTGTAACGTACAGATCATGTTTTACAAAGCTTACTTGGTCTAACCCAGGCATTCGCTATTGGCATCTTCGTCGCATAAGCTAGAAGCAATATAGTGCATCCCCTTCACTCACGCAAATATTTGAATAAATACGCCAAGTGGAGTGCCAGTATAAGGGTGGGATATGTCCAAAAGACTTCCGCGTCACATTTTCATGAGCGGGATGAAAGCCCAAAGTGTAGCCCAACATAAAATATAGCTACCCATTACACCCCACCACAACTCATTGGAACAAAACAACAGTCAAGGCAAACAAGAACAAAATGTAGATGCTCATCGCTGCTTTTGGTCTTTCAGTTGAAGACCTGATCCCTGTGAAGGAAGCGATGGACGAGATCCACCGTGAATGCTTCTACGACGACCGCATCGAGTTCGATCGGTTTAAGGTCCTCGGCCAGGAGACCAGCGATAGCATGTATGTCAAATTTATCAAACCAGTTAAAATTTAAACTTGTAGTCTTGCATCTTGGAGAAATATGCCAGAGTAGCCCATATTGTAGCGATACAAAACACGTAGTAGGTACTAAATATATGACAGGTAATGATCGACCTCATAACATCATCATCAGCTGCAGTAGATCCCATTGCTGGGCATACCTCCTCTCAGAATAAGGCTTGAGCAGTAATTCTTACACACCGGGGAGTAGATGATCGAAGAGACAGGAAAAATGATGCTATAGATGATGATAATAACAAAGATGAATTATATTTATCTAATGTTACTTCACAGTTGCAACGCTGATGAAGACAAAAAAGACTTCAAACAAGTGCGAGTAGCTGAAATACAGAAGATATTGAAACGGCACCCTAGCCTACTGGACATGTTTCAAGGAAACACCCGTTGTTAATAAGTCATTTTACTATATTTTGTACACTTTATTTGTAACAATTAAAAATTCAAAAATAACATACATAATTTTTAATCCTAAATTACAGCAAAACGTGTAGAGTACTAGAAAATTTTTATAGTTACATACAAGTTATAAATTCAATAAATACTTGAACATTCGAAGGCGTACAAAGATGATCGTTACCCTTTTCGCCGCCAAGTGTTTATTGCGACCTAACCCAAATTGAACAAAGGTTGCTTTTGCATTGAAGTAATGGACGTATGTATAGGTCATTGGCGTTGAACCTGCGGTGCTGATGTGTCGCTGGCGTCGAAAAGCTTAAAGACATGAGTAAGCATATCATTAACATCTCCATTATTATCAGACGCTATACCATTTTTCTCATGTCCAAATTTAATGGTTCAACAAAGTCTCTCAGAGTTATTCCGGAATCATTCAGCAGTTAGTTAGGTCAGTGTGTACAGTCAGCGTAATATAGTCCAAACATCCAAGGTGACCAAAAAGTTCCACACACCGTACTATATTTCTAAAGTGTATCAAACGTCAAAACTTCAAACTCCTGTACTTTTCATCGTATTTTCGGATTGAAAATTAAGTCACCCCTTTGAAGCGCTACACTTTGAATTGAAACATCGACAAATGTATGGAAACATTTTGTCAAGCACAATTTGAACTATCCTGAAAACTTTAACAGGGATGCTCAGTCAAAGTAACTGCTGCTGAAATATTCCAGAACAATTCAGAGAGATGTATAGGCCTTCGATTGAACGACACGGAACATAAATTAACATTAATAATAACCTAACTAACCTAAATTAGATTGAATTCGACATTGCAATTGTTAGCAAACTCCATCGGATCAGTTATTTCCTTGATTTCCTTCTGAATGCTGTCTTCAATAGTTACCATTGCATCTTCCTCGCTATCTTTAAAATCCTCAACATCGATAAAATCCTCAGAAAGTGTCATTTTAACTATTTTTATTTCCTTGAACACATCAGATTTCTTTATATCAACATCATAGTCAGCGTCAGCCATTTCTGATGTTACTGTCTGAAAACTGGGTTTGGATAAGACTTTTGTAATAACATACGAATCCACTTTGGCTACTGGTATTTTGGATTCCTCTTTGTATACTTTCACTTCTTCAACGGATTTAGTTTCTTCAGATTTTATTGTTGTAATTTTATCATCAAGTTTAGGTATTTTGCTGGCTGAATCGATGGATCGTAGCGATGGTATCTTGCTAGGCAGTATAACTATATCACTGATTTTTGGTGTCGGCGGCGAGGAGTCAAATGGTGCGGACAAGCTGTTCTGAAGTGCTTCAACCTCCTTCCGTCTCGTCTGCTTCCTCTCTAACTGCTTTTGCAACTCTTCTATTCTCTCTTCTTTTAGTTTCAGAAGGTTGTCTAGATGTTCCACCTGCAACAGGATTTAACTTTGATTTAGAAGCTATTTTATCATTATCCAGTATACCTACGTTGTCAGAAACTTATGAAGCGTAGCAAAGAATATCCTATTGATTCTAATCTAATTTCTGATTGAAGTTACTGTATAGAATAAGCCGTCGAAGCTGTATGGTAATTTGTGTACTATCTGGTAAAGTGCGTACCTTGGTCTTTAAAACATCAGTACAGTCTTTTGAGTCTTTGAGCTCCAGTTTGAGAGCTAGATACGCGTCGTGGGAGACCACCTTCTGCTGGATGGTCTCCAGCACGCCGTTGACCCTCGTCTTCACTGGCACCACCAGGACATGCGCTGCAAAATTCCATCAGTATGCTTATAGACCAGTCCTCGCCCGCGCGGCACAGGGGCGCGGGGTAGGCGACAAAGAAGGCGGAGAGAGGTGCGGGCGGCAGGCGTACTACCCGTCCGCATCACTCTCGGCCCCTTTGTCGCCTATACCTATATATATTGCCTCGGGTCGCAATAGACAACTAATCAGCAATACCATCGTCACCGCAGGCCTCGTAGTAGCTTCCACCACTTGACACGTTTTGATCATTGTCCTCTGCAGTTTTGTTGGCGTCCTCGTCCCGACGGATCTTGTCACGTACTGCAAACGATCGCTTTGTTATACCTTTGTTTTGCGGGTGGTAGGACCTCGCGCAAATTTGGTATTAAATGATCAAATAAACTAACTAAACTAAAATAAAATTATTCTCGGATATTTCAGCAGCACGGTTAGCACAAGATTGCGCGAGATAGACTTCCCCTCTTTTTTTTACTGTTCGTGCTAGAAAGAGAGGGGTAGTCTATCTCGCACTATACAGCTCTCCCGCACTCTTCTTGTGTCTCTTGGTCGGGAAGTAGTCTCTATCGCTAACTGTGATTTCCGGGCTTTACTACACCCACACATATAAGAAATACGCGCTCAATAATCCCCAGCGCGCTATTGGCCAACTGCTCCATTGTACTACAGCACAAGTTGAGCTTCAGCTTCTTGAGCATATTAAGCATCACCCAGACTTACCCATAAGGAGCACGCGCTCAATAATCCCCGGCGCGCTATTGGCCAGCTGCTCCATTGTACTACATCACAAGTTGAGCTTCAGCTTCTTGAGCATATTAAGCATCACCCAGACTTACCCATAAGGAGCACGCGCTCCATAATCCCCGGCGCGCTATTGGCCAGCGTCTCCAACTACAGCACAAATTGAGTTTCAGCTTCTTGAGCATTTTATTGAGCATCATCCAGACTTACCCATAAGGAGCACGCGCTCAATGATCCCCGGCGCGCTATTGGCCAGCTGCTCCATTGTAGTACAGCACAAGTTAAGCTTCAACTTCTTGAGCACTTTCCTGTTGAGTGTCATCCAGTTGTTGAGCTTCAACGCGTGGCTATTTCGAGGGGGGTAGTTGTGCATCTCTACTAGCTTTGGGTAGTTCACGCTGAGTATTTCAGCTAGGAGGACTGGAAGAAAACAATTTCTTGGTCAAAAGCATAGCCTTCTCTATTGTCTTCTACAAGCCGTGCTATAGGTTTAGCAACGTCGCATTTTTACGCTTAGGTTCACAGGACGTGATTTATGTACTTATGTAGGTATATTATGTATGTATGTATATATGTATGTTATGTATGTATGTATAGATGTCACAAAGTTGGGTAGTGTCATTTTTCAAAGTGTCCTAACCCCTACTACTGCGCAATCCAATCAGGGTTCTGAATTTTAACCTTTTCGACGCCAACGACCTATACATGTAATTATACGTCCATTACTTCAATGAAAAAGCAATCTTCGTTCAGTTGGGTTTAGGTTCAATTTAAGCCATTAAAGAAGTCTGACGTATGGATGACGTCTCTTTGACGTGACGGCGAAAAGGTTAATGCTTAATTACTAATTGTAATTTTTCGTAAAGGCAAATTTAATGTGTGCAAGATGTGAATAACATAAATTATGCTATTCTACGTCTGGCCTGATTAACAGCTATTAAAGTCTTGGCCTTTGACAGGCAGTTATCCCACATTTTACGACCTTTTTATTATCCTTTTCGCAAAATACATAACATAATAACATCATAAGGGAGAATACGAATTTGAAAAATCCTCCCTACGATCCTACCTATCCTTCGTAATCGTAACCACAGTAAAGTGGTGTTTCAAATTTGTGAACTTTCACTCAGACAATACTTGCAGGCGCTTGAAATTTTAAAGAACAGTAAACCAGTATGTCTGTATTTTATGTTTCATTTTTGTACAATTGTGTGTATTCTCTATTTGTGTGTCTTTCAAAAGAGAATAAGTGACTTCTTTCTTTCTTTCTTTCATTTTACCACACATGTGTGCCAAATTTTAAGTCAATCCTACCTACCACTAGAAGTCAGTCAACTTCGACCTAAAGAATAAGCTTCGACAAACACAAAAAGGTCAAGTTAATATTAATATTCATCATCATCTCCGCCTAAATACGTCCCACTGCTGGGCACAGGCCTCCTCTCAGAATGAGAGGGCTTGGGCTGTAGTTCCCACGCGGGCCCAGTGCGGATTGGAAACTTCACACACACCATTGAATTGCTTCGCAGATGTGTGTCATGATGAACAAATTGTACTTAATATCGCACACAAGTTCGGAATAACTCACGAGGTGCGAGCCCGGGCGGCCCTCTGCTTGAGAGGCCACAGGTCAAACCACTAGGCTACCACGGCTTGACATCGAAATTAAACATACAACACCCCTCTTTTAGCGTCGGGGGTACTAAAAATACTTGTCACAGTGCCACTAACCAGCGTCCGAGAAATCTCTATTTATTTTCTTGGTTAATCTCGATAGCTTGAAGGTGTCAACCCAAGCCAGGACTGATTCTAAATCCGCCAACGGCACGGGGAGTTCAAAGGCCGACATTTTTTGTGGTGTATTGTATTGTAGTGTATAATTTTAACTATTTATTGTGCGTGTGTCTGACGTTACAATTTTTCTCATTTATGTTTATGTCAATGAGATTTTCGGCCGTGCTTTTCGAGTAAAAAGTTTGGAGTACAAAGTATTTGTTTTGACCATAGATATAATTAAGATACTGACGTGGGATACGGACGAGACGGAAAAAATTGCCAGCTGCTGACATTTTGCTAAAAAATAAAAGCTTTTAGGACTTCTTTGTTGGAGTGCGAGTCGGGTTACCTCCGCGTGTGGTCAAGAGCTGCGGTTTGTTTTTGGATCCGTCCGAGGGGAAGAGCAGTGCTTGGTCCGGTGCACCCTGGGCTTCGGTTAATGATTTCCTTGCAGATTCTGAGGGATATCAAACATTACCCGTTGGCTAAGAGTCCGACAGGGGGGGAGGAGGGTCTTTTGACCATATTACCGTACAACGTTGCCGATATTTTGGCACAAGATTTTTGTTTTTTTTTATTATACTGACATTGGCCCAAGCCTTACGGCCGCCATTAATGGGAAGAAGAAGATGAGAGACTTCTTTGTTTAAGGCGCTGTCAACAGCAAATGACCTTAAGCAGCGCCACTCTTCACACATACGGTTCGCGTGCCTGTGAGTGAAAGAGAAGAAACTATTCCGGGAGCTTGGCGCGCGTCTAAAATCTTGCAAATAAGACACAAATAAGAAGAAATAAAAAAAAGTTGGATTATTTGTGAAATATGACTCGTTAGCCGTGTAGGTATGAATATGTTGACTTCATGTTTTTAATTGCAGACCCATACGTCGAAAAAATATACCTAGACATAGAACCGTTTAATGATGATTTTAAGACCAATCTTTGCAATTATTTTCTATCGAGCCGATTTTGTTCAATTATGTATCGAGTCCGTCTAGCGTGTTTGAAATATGATGAAAATTATCATTATATTTTTTTTGTATTTTTTTCGTGTGTAGTTTTTTTGTAAAAAGTGCTTAAATAACATCAATTTCAACAAAATTAGGTGTTGTCAGCCTCTTAACAATGGTTTAAAAAGTGTGGCTAGATTTCAGGCTCACTTACATTACAGGCAGTGTAAGAAAACTGGAGGGTTACTATGACGTCTTAACACGATTCAATACCGATTCAGTTTAGGTTCGCTCGCTCTCAGATCCATACCAAAAATGACAGTTAAAACCTTAACATCATGGTGAGGCCCCTGGTTGTGTCTGTACTATCTCGCCCATAGCACGTCTACAGACCGACCGCTTAGCTGAGTCCTCGTCCGTGCGGCACAGGGGCGCGGGGCAGAAGCTAGTCTAACTAATATTATAAATGCGAAAGTATGGAAGGATGGATGGATGGATGGATGGATGGATGGATGGATGGATGTTTGTTTGTTACTCAATCACGCCAGAACGGCTCAACGGATCTGGATGAAATTCGACACAGGGATAGAGAAAAGTCTGGAATAGCACATAGGCTACTTTTTATCCCGGAAAATTGCGTAGTTCCCGTGGGATAGCGATATACGAATTCTTTGCAGACGAAGTCGCTGGCAACAGCTGGTAAATTAATAAATTTAGAAAGTTTTGTGAGTTTCGATGTTTCGATACACAATAAATCCTACTCTAAATCTAAACACAACTGACAATTTGAAATACAATGCGTAATCGATACGGAGCCAACCGGCGCCGGCGCAGATTATTATCGAGTTCGCAATAAATAAATAAATAAACAAATAAATATTAAGGTACAATCCACACAAATTTACCTAGTCCCAAAGTAAGCGCTAGTATAGAATAGAAGAAATTTTTATTCAGCAACACAACAATTCAAAACAGAAGAAACAAAAATACAAGTGATTAAAACCAAATATTAGAATTATATGCGAAGGTAAAATGGAAGGAAGACTCAGCGAGGTCGCTGGTTTTCGGTCTCCAACCAAACTAAAACTAACTTAACTAAACTAAACTACGTATAAACTACGTATAGTAAGGCTTGTGTTATGGGTACTAGACAACAAAATACATATTTAGAGATACCTACATACTTAAATAGATAGAAACATCCATGACTCAGGAACAAATTAATATTCGTGCAATAATATGTAATGTTAAACAGAATTAACAACTGTTGTCGGGAGGTTGTTGGTGAAATGCCCAATTTTTCACAAACGCTCTGCTGCTGCTAACTTAGCAATCGTTTGTCCTTGTCTGTGAAAGGTAAATGTCAAAGTGACAGATAAGGACAAACGATTGCGAAGTTAGCAGAAGCCTATAGAGCGTTTATGAATAAGGGGGTAAATCTCAACACAACTGCATGACAATTCGAAATACAAAATCCATAGTCGATACGGAGCCATCCGGCGCCGGCGCGGATTATTCTCGAGTTTGCAATGTAGATAGATAGATAAAACGTTTATTTGGTACTGCCAACACACACAATCAAGGTTACATAAAATATAAACATAAGAAGCCAAAACTTAAACCTAGAACATTTCCTTAGTTTGTGTGCGCTACAGTAGCACAAAAGGGCCATGGCTCAGTGGTCAACATTGCTCGTAGGAGCAAAACACTGGTTTTCTGCCACAACCCACGGAACAAACAAATGAACACACAAATGAACACTTATTTAATAATAAAGTAGTTATTTACTTACATATTTACTTAAAATAAGAATGTAAACAACATTAACAACTGTTGTTGGGAGGTTGTTGATGAAATAGGGTCCATCTAACGGCCAGTCATTGACACATACCAAACCTCAAAACCAGTGAAGCATGACTGATATTTCTAGAGAAAGCATCATGCAAACTGTAAGTAACAACATCCATTTACCAGCCCAACATACCTTGAGCCGTTCTCCACGCTTGCGTTTGCAATTGCTACGGCAAAACAGCTTTTGATGGGCTGTGAAGGGTCTAGATATACTGGCGCGTTACGAGACTTTGAAATGCATTTCAGTTTGAAATGCACTTTCTTATCGTGATTTGATGTTCGCGAAAGTTAGCATGTTTATGTTATCTAACTGCTAATATTATAAACGCGAAAGTTAGAGGAATATTTTGCACATGAAGTATAAATCCCGTCTTAGCTCAGCTCTTCATACTGGCACTCCACTTGGCGTATTTATCCAAATATTTGCGTGAGTGAAGGGGATGCACTATATTGTTTTTAGCGTATGCGACGAAGATGACAATAGCGCAACGCGAATACGCAACGCCAAGTGGAGTGCCAGTATGGCAACGCATACCGTCACTTACCGTCAGGTGACCCGATGAAACGAAATAGGTAAACTAATATCGTATCGTGCTATCCTGCTCACACCAACAGAGTTTAACAACAGAGTGAGAGGATATCATGACACAATCGCTAAAACGTAAAATTCATTTAAGAAAGACTGGAATAGACGGTCAATATTGTGGATTTGGATATACTAGCAACATAAGTTCTTAAGTATAACTACGCGGACGAAGTCGCGGGCAGAAGCTAGTGAAATTCATAAAAAAAGTCAAATTTCGAACTTGGGCACGCCCATTTCCGGTCACAACAGTCATGTCGCAACACTCATAATTGAATGTTAAGATGGCGGGCTTTCCGTCGCCGCACTTTCTCGAATGTGAGACGCGCATGCGCCACGCATTCTAGAATTAAACAATGTACAGTCGGCAGAGAAAGCCTTAAACCTCGAACGTAACTCAGACGGGGCCCGAGAAAGCACATCGCTCGAAATTATCATTCGAAAGTGATATACAGAGGCCAGATCAGTGGCATAACTACATCAGGGGCCCCCGCCAAATTCATCAGATGGGGCCCTTCCTCATTGCACTATAAAGAAGTGCATCAGCTTCCCTTCTGTGCTCAAGGCCAATTCAGTTCGGGGCCCCGTAGAGCTGGGGGCTCGTGGCATTTTGCCAGCCCTGCCACCCTATAGTTACGCCACTGGGCCAGATTTTCGAAAGGACATAGTGAAAAAATACAACGAGAAAGTGGTGAAAAATCGTGGATGATTTTTGACATAAATTTCATTAGAGCTGTATTTTTGAATACTGAATAAGTACAATAATCTGGTAGTAAAACAAAGTTTCGGAATTTATGCGCGAAATTCTATTTGAAATTTACCATGCGCGTTTCGGTGAAGGAAAAAATCGAGGAAACGTGCACACATCAGCGAAGCAATTCAATGGTGTGTGTGATGTTCCCAATCCGCACTGGGCCCACGTGAATTTTAGCCCAAGCCCTCTCATTCTGAGAGGAGGCCCATGCCCAGCAGTGGGACGTATATAGGCTGGAGATGATGATGACACATCTCTTCCTCTTGCGTTGACGATCTATTACTATAATCTAGCCGACTTACCCATAGAAATAGGGACGCCATAAAATCTTATGATTTTTCTTTCCGACTGTACCTGGCTATGGTAAATAATGGCATTGTGATTTTAACTGTTAAACGTCGGCTTGAACTGACCACAGAGAACAACTGCTATAATAATAATTTTATGGCCCTCCAGATTTTTTTTTTTTTTTTTTTCAGAATTTATGGGTAATCAAATCATCAGAACTTTTCAAGCGAAAACTTCTTTAGCGGCAATGAGCACTTTTTGAGATGGGTAATAAATGTTAAACTCGCGTCAGGCGTAAGACGGAGGGAGAGTTTAAGTACCAGGATATCAGATCCTCTAAGAGCGTATTTTGAAATACGAATGAATCGCGTTCGATTTTTGAAATGTTTTTTTTTTGAGTCGTGTCGTGGAGCAAAGGTACTAACTAGGGCATATCAGCACATTTGCATTGCTAGAAGTCTGTCAATATATATATGTAGATAATATAGGTACCTACGAACATTTTTTTTTGTAAGCGGCCAGTACGGTACGCGTCTTGAGCGTCATGGAGGTTACAACATTAAAATCTAATCTAAGCTGCTGTTTTCATCTATTGTCGGTTTCGTAACAAAGTTCTTTCACGTGGGTAGGGCGTTAACCTACCGCACAACCCCCAAAATGCTGGAGGACCACATCCTACTTTGGTCAGCGAGCCCATTGTACTTAGCCGGAAGCTAGCTAGGCTGTACTCCCGACCTTTCCCCCATCCACCAACCGGGGGACGCGCCTCTACGCCGCTCCAATATTATCGGGGAGACCAAACCGTCCAGACTCCGGTGGCTTGGACATGTGGAGAGGTTGAGTGAGGATCGGGCCGTTAAAAAAGCGTACTTGGGTCGGCCGAGCGGGCGTAGACCTGTTGGCCGTCCTAGGTATCGCTGGGGCGACTTGGTCCAAAGGGATCTCTCGGATCTCGGGGCCGATGGCTGGCGAGAGCTGGCCCAGGATCGCAAGGCATGGAGAAGTCTGGTGTCGGAGGCCAAGATACACTTCGGGTCACTGCGCCCAGCCAGTAAGTAAGCAAGTAAGCTGCTGTTTTCTCTTCTGCCGGCACTCCCGGAGTCAACCCGGAGTGCTACCCGTCGATATATTACAAGCTTTTATTTAACTTGCAATATATGTAGGAATGTAAGTAGGTATGATGTTGTCCGGGTGGATTTGTGATTCAATTTTGAAACATAGGTATATATTTGACCAATTGAGCTGAAATTTTGCATAATATTGAGTAAGTAAGTCGGATGACAATACAATGATATGGTATTGCTCCTAAGATTTAAAAAAATTAATTGCGCTTCAATAATAAAAGTTACCAACAAAATACCATTCTCACATGGTTTGTATGATCGTTAAAGTAGACACCTTGATAAAATATAATGCTCGTATGAAATTTACACACTGTTTAATTTATTTTTACAAAAAAATAAACAATAATAATAATTTTATTCAAAAACAACAGTGGTCCACAATGAGTTTTAAAATTACAAAAACGGATAACTCACGTATAAAAGCCGAGTAGGTAGTGCAGCGTTACGCTGCCGTTATGCGACCTCTTTGTTAATTTTTTTTTCTTAAAAGGCCTGGCTGGTTACAGCTGAATTACTTTTTTTTCTTAATTAAAGTATTGATTTTTGATTTTGACATTCGAAGAAGGTGCAAATATTTTCACGGGTTTGGTAGCCGATACTGAAGAATTTAATTGAAAATTATTTTGTAAATATTGTTTTCTTATTTGCTACCGAAAGAATTGGACACCCGTATTTAATATCATCGTTCAGGCTGCTTGCCTGGTTGTGGCGGCGATTGTTATTTCCTCGACGTCTTGACAACTTTATGTGATTCAAAAAGGCCGTTTTCCGGGTACGAATAATTTTATTATTTTCATTTTTATTCCTGACATACATTTTCGTTGAGCTTTTGGTTATTTACTTCGTACGTGGTGCCATAAAGTTATGTTTATTTTCAGCCTTTAGTTGACCCTCAATATTTTCTTCCGACCCAGTCAACTTCAAACTATTAAGTACTACATATATTTCACCCACGGATTTCATTTTTAAGATTGAAGATTGCAGTTGGATATTTTTGAATGTCTGGCACGGGGCTGCCGGACTACAGCTAAGTCCACCAGTTTTGTTTGGAGTTCTTCGGAAAAATTTCAACATACGCGTTTCGTGTCAAAATATTATTTTTATAACACATCGGTTTATTTTAAAATTAAATTTAAGAGCCTGAGATGTACATGAAAGGTCCTTTCGTTAACGAATATTTTTTTTAAATAGTACTTAAGTTTTGTTGTACAGTTTTAGTTTTAATATGTTTTTGCCGCGCATAATGCGCATAAATTTGCAGTTGAAATTTGTGTAAATAAATGTTTGTTATTTTATATTTTTGTAGAGTTTTTCATTCTGCAAATTTATGGCGCCCGAGCTAAAATGAATACTTTTCCGATTTCTAGTTCTGTTTAACTGAGTTTTTTTATTTTTTTCATTTCTGTGGGGGGATGGTCGCCGTACATCGGTCGAAGCTCAGTTGAATCGAATTAGATTGTTTTTTTCTCTACCATGTCGAACCAAAATTTAGATGACTCCATCAATGAGACTCCGCGCCGTGCGTCCTATAATCCTTTTGTAGGTCCTAATCCGCGTGTTCTAGAACCAGATATGAGCGAGTCTGGCAGTGGTCCTATACCCACCGTTGAAGTGTCACCACAGCCTTCAAATCCGTTTACGGCTGCTGGAGGTTTTATACCGTCTGTACCAGACCAATCATGTCGCGTACACAAATCGGAGTCATTGGCGAAATGGAATTTGTCCTTCTCAGGTGAAACTTGTGTTCGTGATTTTTTCTATAGAGTTGAAGAAGAAGGTACGGCGCGAGGGGTGCCACCTTTTTATGTGGTGCTCCGCTTTCACGAGTTACTCACTGGGAGCGCTTTGAAATATTTTCGAGCCATTCGTTTTCCAGGCCTCTCATACCCTGACTTGAAGTCAGCTTTCTTTAGGACTTTTGATGTGGCTGATTATGACTTTAAAATTGAGCGTCAGTTGCGGGAATCAAAACAAAGGGGCGATCAGACTGTGGTTGATTTCGTGATTCAAGTGCGCGATTTAAATTCTAAACTGAAGAATCCAATAAGTGAAGACGACTTGCTCACAATAATCAAGTATGGTCTCCATACCCGTTACCATCCGTGTCTTGCTACAAATATTATCAAAGACATCGATAGTCTCTTGGAAGTCGCTAGAAATTTTGAAACCTATCAGGGTCTAGCCACACCAATCGAGCTGCCACCTGTTATTGCTGGGTCGACACCCGAATGTTTGAAATGCGGTTCGTCTGGTCACGAGTATAGAGGCTGTTCGAAGGTTCCGGGTTTGGTTTGTTTCAAATGTAAACGGCCGGGCGTTGTTACTCGTGAATGTCCGAATTGTAATCCCACTTCGTCAACAAAAAACTAAATGGCGGGGTGGCACTTGTTGGCTCTTCAGTGTCGCCCTTAGTTCTAAGTCATTCTTCTGATAATCGTTTGTTCATTGAGATTACGGCAGCCGGTTCAAATGTTAAGGCTCTTTTGGACTCCGGTGCTCAAACATCTCTTATTGACTTTTCGTTGCTTAAACAATTAGGTCTAGAATACTCACCGGATATTAAGCCAACGGTTGTTTCAGCTGATAATTCGCCAATTAGGATTTTGGGAGGAGTGAACGTTCCTATTTCATTTAATGGTTCGTACATTGCTCACTCATGTCTTGTTGGTACTGGTCTGCCTACTCAATTTATACTTGGCATGGAATTCTGGAATGAATTCGGTCTCACGAATATTATCAGTCGTGCATTTGTAGGTAAGAGTAACGGCAAACTTTTTGTGCCAAAACAATCACCCGCGACTGACAAATTGCACGAAGTTAACGAAGTTCGTTATATCCATCCGCGACAGATGTTGACTTCTGTACAAGAAACAAGGTTACAAGCTGCTATCGATGACTTCTCTAGTATTTCTGCAGAAAACATAGGTCTGGGTTGTACTTCATGGCTTTCGCACAAGATCGAGACAGTAGGTCCCCCAATACGTCAGCGATACTACCCACTTTCACCCGTCAAATTGAAGATCCTCAACGAGGAGATCGACAAAATGCTTGATATGGGTGTCATTCGCCCATCTCGTTCCGCGTGGGCCAGTCCCGTTGTAATGGTGACAAAAAAAGATGGTAGTGTTCGGTTTTGTGTAGACAGTCGCAAACTAAACAGCGTCACTGTCCGGGATTCTTACCCCCTTCCCCGTATTCAAGACATTTTAGATAATTTGCGTGGAGCAAAATATATGACTTCCATTGATTTTCGGAGTGCTTTTTGGCAAATACCCTTGGCCGATAAAGATAGTTGCGAAAAAACTGCATTTATAGTACCTCAACGCGGGCTCTTTGAATTTGTTCGTATGCCGTTTGGGCTAACCAACGCAGCTTCGGAGATGCAACGTTTGACCGACATGATCGTAAATTTTGAATTCACTGCCGAGTCCGATGATTTCGTTTTCGGGTATGTTGATGACCTAGTTTTGGTTTCGCGTGATTTTGATAATCATTTGCGGCTCATTAAAAGGGTACGGGAACGTTTGGAAGAAGCGGGCTTGTCAGTAAATTTAAAAAAATGCGAATTTTGTAAATCCGAGCTGAGATACTTGGGATATGTTGTAAATGAACGAGGCTTGCAGACTGACCCGCTAAAACTTGAGGCCGTCAATGATTATCCAACACCGACTACAGCGAAATCACTACGAGCATTTATCGGTATGTGTTCATACTATCGTCGGTTCGTAGACAATTTTTCATCCATAATAGCTCCGTTAACCGCTTTGATTGGCAAAAAGAAAGGCCGGGACCCAATAGCCTGGGGTGCTGAAGCTGAGGATGTTTTTAGAAGGTTAAAGGAAGTGCTAGTTAACTCTCCAGTAATGGCCTGTCCTGATTTTTCAAAACCTTTTGTACTTCAGTGTGACGCTAGCTTAGTGGGTCTTGGTTCAGTATTAGCTCAAGTTATTGATGGAGTCGAACATCCCATTGCCTATTATTCGCGTCTTTTTTCCAAAGCTGAGCGTAATTATAGTACGACGGAACGCGAACTTCTTGCAGTTTTAGAGTCGATCAAGCATTTTCGTGGATACCTTGATGGAACGAGGTTTAAGATTGTCACTGACCATATTGCGCTCAAATGGTTAATTACTCTAGACAACCCTACAGGTCGCCTTGCACGGTGGGCAACCATCATCTCACAGTATAATTTTGAGATTGAACATCGCAAGGGCGTTCACAATATAGTACCAGACGCGTTGTCTCGTCCACAGGTGGCTTTAATATCTTTTGCACGTGGTAGCCAGCCGACGACCGATCCTTGGTACGAGAGAATGTTTATTGGTACCTCGGTAAGGCCTCAAATGTTCCCAGCTTATGTTTTGCGTGATGGTGTTCTTATGAGGAAAATGGCGGTAGATAACCCATTGGCTCCGAATCCTTGGCGTATAGTTTTACCTGCTTCGAAAACTCGTGAAGCTATAATGGAGATACATAGCGCCTACCCTAACGTCCACCCAGGGGTAATGAAAACTTATCTTAAACTGAGAGAGCTGTATTATTGGCCAAACATGTATCGCGACGTAGCCAATTTCCTCTCTGAGTGTCAGGTTTGTAAAGCGTTCAAAATTTCAAACACGCAGCCTCGCGGACAGCAATTATACCCAAGAGCAGTATCAGCGCCAATGGATCTTTTGTCCATCGACTTAATTGGACCTCTTCCGGTGGCTTACTATGGTTATCGCTATATTCTTACCATGGTAGACGTTTTTACAAAGTTTTTATGGCTCGTACCCTTAAAAAGGGCAGACGCGAGGTCAATATCGAGAGCTATGGAGTCGGAGGTTATACTTCGTTACGGGTCTCCATCCAATGTTCTCTGTGACAATGCTACTGTTTTTCGCAGCATTGAATTTGCGGAGTTTCTAAGCTCATATGATATTCCTGCACCTTGTTTTACTCCATATTATTCACCTCAAGCCAATGTTGCTGAGCGCCACAACCAATCGGTAATAACCACGCTCAGCATCCTTGTTGGTGATGACAACCGGACCTGGGCAAGGCACTTGGCTAAGGTAGCTTTATACCTCAATTCATGCGTCAACCTCGCGACATCATATTCACCTAATTTCCTGATGTACGGTAGGGAGGTGTTAACGGCTCGACAGCGTGTAGATGCTCAGACTGCGGACCACGATTTGGCCCACAGTCGGAGTGATCGCGCCACAGCGCTTGAAACACTTCGTGAAGTATATGCCAAGGTTGCCGATGCCATGATGCATGCCTTTTACCGCAACGCCAGGTACTATAATGCTAACAGGAGAACGGTGGAACTACAAGTCGGGAATATCGTCTGGCGTAGAAACTTCCAGCGTGGTACTACAGACGAGAGTCGAGGTGGGAAGTTCGCGCCTCGCTTCATTGCATGTCGGGTTATTCGTCGTATCTCACCCCAAGTATATGAGTTGGCCGACATGGATTCACCTCATGTCGGATCATACCACATTAAAGACATTCTTAAATAGAGAATAAAGTTTTCATTCACTTGCCCTGCCCTATTTTTCTAAATTCCAAAACATGCATCTACGGTAACCCAGTTTTCTTCCATTCCTTTAATGTATATGCAACACTCTCGGACCTTACACTATTTTATTTTCTTCGAGGTTTTAGAGGGTGCATTATCAGGATATTTGCCATTTCGTTCATTGGTCGAATGTTTATAATTTCGATGTTTCGCTTTTTGTATCTACTGCTCTGCTTCACGATTTGTTCGTTTGTTTTTTTTTGCGAACGAACTTGTTAGGCACTCTCAGGTCGTCATGTCTGAAATTACTTTACATGTAATTTTCCTAACATCACAGACGGTCGTTTGTTGATGTTGTTTTTTTTATGCGCCAGTGTTACAATTTATTATTACTTTAATAAGCAGATGATTCGACTCTTTGCAAACAAATTACACGGTGTTAAGTTCAATTTGAGGTCGTAAAACGAACTCTATTTTGGTTAGGCTAAGTTCCAATAGGCATGTAGATTAGGGTATCTTAAGGCTTAGGTTTAGTAGTGAGTGTCATGGCTCTAGCAGAGCGCGGATAACGTTCAATGCTACATTTCAGGGTTCAGTTGTACATAGTTTTGTGTTTCATTTCTTTCTATGGTATTCGATAGTTCCCCACCAGGTCCAGGTAGATTCAGCTTCTTGTTTATCAACTGTTGATTGTTTTTATTAATAGGTTGAGGCATCTTACATTTGTCGATAGTTGCCTTGGTAGAACTGTTTATGTTATTATCAAGTATCGATATTTTTTTTGTTTGGTTGAGGGATGTCTGCAGCGTTACGCTGCCGTTATGCGACCTCTTTGTTAATTTTTTTTTCTTAAAAGGCCTGGCTGGTTACAGCTGAATTACTTTTTTTTCTTAATTAAAGTATTGATTTTTGATTTTGACATTCGAAGAAGGTGCAAATATTTTCACGGGTTTGGTAGCCGATACTGAAGAATTTAATTGAAAATTATTTTGTAAAAGGCCGTTTTCCGGGTACGAATAATTTTATTATTTTCATTTTTATTCCTGACATACATTTTCGTTGAGCTTTTGGTTATTTACTTCGTACGTGGTGCCATAAAGTTATGTTTATTTTCAGCCTTTAGTTGACCCTCAATATTTTCTTCCGACCCAGTCAACTTCAAACTATTAAGTACTACATATATTTCACCCACGGATTTCATTTTTAAGATTGAAGATTGCAGTTGGATATTTTTGAATGTCTGGCACGGGGCTGCCGGACTACAGCTAAGTCCACCAGTTTTGTTTGGAGTTCTTCGGAAAAATTTCAACATACGCGTTTCGTGTCAAAATATTATTTTTATAACACATCGGTTTATTTTAAAATTAAATTTAAGAGCCTGAGATGTACATGAAAGGTCCTTTCGTTAACGAATATTTTTTTTAAATAGTACTTAAGTTTTGTTGTACAGTTTTAGTTTTAATATGTTTTTGCCGCGCATAATGCGCATAAATTTGCAGTTGAAATTTGTGTAAATAAATGTTTGTTATTTTATATTTTTGTAGAGTTTTTCATTCTGCAGTAGGTAATGATATATGCCGAGGTATGATTGAGTCTCACGGTAGTTTCATGTTGAAAATGAATTTTAGAAATTGTGACATAGGTACCTAACACTAAACTCATAACCCATTTAAATCGCCGCAGCTTGGTAATTATTAGCTGTGGCTAGCAACCAGGGCAGCCGTTCGGATTACAGTACTTTTGCGCGGGATAGTTTCTTAATCGTAATAACAGCCTCGTGGTCACGGCGATGGTTCGATATTCATCTCGTTACTTAGTTTTGAAGTGAAAACTTCTTTCTTCGTTCAAATTGAGATCTATTTGATCGGAACTGGGACGATATTGATTCACTATAGTGTAATTTCTAAACGACACTGAAAATTAGAACACATAGAAAAATCCGAAAAGTAAAGCTATGGCCGGGAATCGAACCGGGTCCTCGTCATTCCGTGACGCGTGCTATACCCCTACACCACCCATAGCAGGTGAGTAAGCCTTCGAATTTTTCTGTCTGTTACCAACTGTCACGTGACCTTGTTACTATGCGAATATTTGTCGCTAAGCGTCATCTGTTTGGATGAACGACACAATCACTATAGTGTTATCGGCCAGTCTGAACGATGGATCGTAACGACGGATCGCAGTTCGCACCTTGATCGCACCGTATATGAATGAAAGAATGAATGAATTATTTATGTGGAGCCTTATGCCGCTGGGATCTCATCATCTGCTAAAAATCTTTTCACAAATGCATCATTTCACAAACTCATCATTTGGCCTAAGCTTTAAGGGGTCCTACCACTACCAATATTATAGATGCGAAAGTTTGTGACGATGTGAGTGAGTGAGTGTGTATGTTCGTTCCTTCTTCACGCTGAAACAACTGGATGGATTTGAATCAAATTTGGAACAGAGATAGCTGGTAGTCCAGATTAAAACATAGGCTACTTTTTATTCCGGAATATTGCAAAGTTCCCGCGGGATACCGATAAACATGTAAATTGCTAATTCTACGCAGACGAAGTCGCGGGCAGAAGCCATAGTATCTGATAAGCCGTAAACTTTAAAAAAAAATACCTTTAGTCGTGGCTCACATTAGGTTAGGTTGTATAGGTTTGTTTTGTAAGTTTTCCAAAGTCAATATTTTAGTAGAAAATAAAAGTTTGTCAAATGATGAGTTTGTGAAATGATGCATTAAATTTGTGAAAAGTTTTTAGCAAATGATAGTGAACCTATGCCGTTCTTTGGGGGAGGCCTATGTTCAAAAGTGGACGTCTTTTGGCGGATGATAGCTCGCTTGGAGCCAGTTATATATTTGAGGCGTTTGGAGTCGAAATTCTGAGGCCATGGGGGCCAAGTGCGAGCCGTGTGTATAAAGATATCTCGCGCCTTATAGAGGCCTCCCGTGACCAGAGGGCTGGTCAATATTTCGCTCAGCGAATAAGCATTGCCATACAATGTGGCAATGCTGCCAGCCTTCTGGGCACCCTCCCTATTGGCGGCGATATGGGAGAAATATGTTCTCTTTAATTTAATTTATTATTAGCTAGGTTTAAGTTATTTTTAAGCATTAATTGTTTTTTGTACTTAATGCTTTGTTTATCACGTCTCCATCCCTTACGGGGTAGACACAGCCTAAGGTAACTAGACCTTAAGGCCACGTTTAGCATAATTGTGGGCGTATAGGTGGAAAGGGGTATTAAAATAGTGATGGGTTGCTAGCCGCATCGCATAACATGATTCCTAGATTTTCGCCCATTCCCTCGATTAATAAAGCAACTTGATGATTACGATGATGTAGTAAACTAACTGGCAATTACAGTGTGATGTTGATGAACTAAATATGACATTATTAAAAACTTTTTCACCAAAACGTAGGTAACAGTAATTTCAAATTTGAATTCAGTAATTTCTAATGCACGTAACTGTATAATTTAAGCACCTAATATAAAACAGTAATTATATATCACTTTTATAGCTGTCGGAAAACCAACATATAGAAAGCAGTTTTAGCTGCCTTTGACACAAAGGCCTAAGAGCTATTTTAGAGCGTTGCAACGGTACATAAAAGAAAGCTCATAAAGGCAGTGCTGTGCAAAACCAACTTACAGAAAGCACTACCGTTCAACCTTATTACAATGGCATTAAATGCGTTTTGTTACGATTTGGAGGTAAATAAAATGGAGGCTTTATAGTCAAATCGCACTTGACTGGGATACAAATCAGTTTAAGACGAATCGCCGCCGTGAAGTCACGTCTGTAGAAATATTATAGAAAGTGTTTAAAGAAATAAACAGGTGAGTGAACTTTACAATTACAACCTCTTAACGCCGGCAACGCATATGGGCGGTACTTTAATGTATTACCCGTCACGATTCTGTGGTTATTTTAAATATGCATAACTCATTTGCGGCACTTGCAAACATCTCAGTGCGTCGGCGTTTAATTAATTATGAATGCATTCACTGTCATTCATTGGTGGGAACGCGTATGTGCGTTATCGTGACTTTCACTTTATGCCGCTGTCATAATAAAGCACGCATATGGGCGTTTGTGGCATTTATGAAGCCTCAAGTCTGGCAGCCGACAGCAATAAATGCGTCATAAAAATAAGGGCCTTTAAACGGACTGCATCCTGACTGCAAAGTGACTGCCAATTTCTCAAATGCATTATAAAATTAGGGCCTTTAAACGGACTGTATTCTAACTGTAAATTAACTGCCAATTTCCGACTGCCCGTATATTTTTTATTGCAGTTCAATAGCAACTGTCATTCAGCCGTTACTTTGCGAAGGGCCATGTTAAAATAAAAATATTTTACTTTGCTACTCTGCTAAAGTGAGGTCGAGTCATGTTAAACAGCCATACTCCCCCATTTCCCCATGTTGTGTTGGTAGTTTTTGATTGTGATTTCGGTTACTACTTCGTCGATTATTGCTTACTAGCTTCTTCATCATCTCCTTCATTTTCTTCATCCGCGTAGAATTAGCAGTTGACAATCGCTATACCGTGGTACTAGGTATGCAATTTTCCGGGATAAAAAGTAGCCTATGTTTTAATCTGGGGTACCAGCTATCCGTCCTGTCGTTTCAGCGTGAACAAGGAACAAACATACACACTCACTCACATCCTCACATCGTCACAAACTTTCACATTAATAATATTAGTAGGACTCTAAAGCATTGACTGCATGAATAGTAAAGATTAGACGGGAACACTCCCGCTTGCGTGATACTATGTCGCGGCGTAGCACTAAGTATAAAGTTACCAATCCTATTGTTTGTTCCGTAGCCGGTACAACTGCACGCTGACTGCGATTGAAATTGGGCAGACTGCAGTTGGACTGCATTCCGACTGTAAATGCCCTTAGTTAACTGAAATACAATAAATACAAGACTCTTTATTGAAATAAAAAACAGGGTACATCCAGAAAATTACAATGTATTAAGCTAACTGAACTACCTACCCTCAATTTAGCTTTTATTTTGAATTGCTCATATAGATATTCCATTACATAGACACCCCTTAGACAGACGGATAACGAAGAGATTTTAAGAGATTATGGAACCCTAAACAGCTACGCACATGAGCTGAGATGTCATTTTGCCCACTACTAATAAGCGAACTGTTTAACTAAGTCCTCGCCCGCGCGGCACAGGGGCGCGGGGTAGGCGACAAAGGGGGTCAAGAGAGGTGCGGGCGGCAGGCGCACTATCCGCCCGCACCGCTCTCTGTTCCCTTTGTCGTCCTACCCTACGCCCCTGTGCCCGCTATCGGTCGGTCTATATTCTGCAGACTTCTATCTTTACTTTGTACTACCTAGCTGTTGCCTGCGACTTCGTCTGCAAAGAATTCGGTTTATCGCTATCCCGCGGGAATTTTCCGGGATAAAAAGTAGCCTATGTGCTATTCCAGACTTTTCTCTATCTATGTGCCGAATTTCATTCAGATTCGTTGGGCCGTTCTGGCGTGATTGAGTAACAAACAAACAGCCATCCATCCATCCATACTTTCGCATTTATAATATTAGTTAGATTCGTCTGTGAGTAAAGCCACGTACGTACCTCACAATTATATTCCTAAGTAGGCAGTGTAAGCGGCCATTAGAATAGGAGATAATAACTATAAACAGCCTCCGTGGAAAGTTGCTTTCTAACGGACTGTCCGAATAAATGGCACAAAACCTCACAGAAAAACTCAGTGGGTTTCTAATCTTTAAGTATAGAGATTTGACGAGCCTGCGGTTGCGTAACTGAGCCTCTGCGCAAGTTTTCAAACAATAAACTCCCAGTTGTCTAGTGCCCATATCACAAGCTTAGTTTGGGACTAGGTCAATTGGTGTCAATTGTCCCAAGTTATAAACATTAAATTTAAAATTTAAAAAATGCCTTACAAAAGTATTAGTCCCGGGGAAGGGCATGGGGTAGTTTTTGTACTCTTTATTTTACCCCGGAAAATTGATTTAGGCGACTATTGTCGGATTTGTCGATAAAGAAAAATGACGAGGTGTAAATATGTCGGATGACAAGAAATAAAAATGACGATAATAATATGTAAAAAAGTCGAAGAAAAAAAAGGTCGGTTTGGAAAAATGACGAAGTATTATTTTGTCAAAATATAAAAATGAGAATACACAAGACGCAAAATGTACAACAAGGCTACTTCTCGCAGGATATTGTGGGCACCTCCACACTCACTTTGCTTTAGAACACCGTCGTGACTTTTTATTTTGTCTGTGTCTGTTTTATTCAGGCTATAAGCATAGATATAATTGGTGTCCTTCCATTTGACCTAAAAATTATTGACAAAAGCATCATTTCACAAAATGATCATTTGACAAAATTTTAGTATCTGATAAACCGTGAACTTTTTTAAAAATCGAAAACCTTTATGCGTGGCTCACGTTAGGTTAGGTTAGGTTTGTTTTATAAGTTTTAAAAAAGTTTACGGTTTATCAGACATTTAAAGTTTGTCAAATGATCATTTTGTCAATATTTTTTAGGTCAAACGTTAGTGAACCATATATATTATGTATTACTTTCGATATTATTGGCTACTAGCTTTTTCCCGCGACTTCGTCCGCGTAGACTTCATTTATTGATAAATAGCTTTTGCCCGCGGCTTCGCTCGCGTGTACCAGGAGTATTTCAATCCCGTTTTTTTCCCGTTCCCGTAAGAATTTCGGGAAATGATCTCTTAACGCTCCCTACACTCCCCAAGGAACCAACTTGCCAAATTTCAGCTTTCTACGACCAGTAAAACGAAAAATCCCGTTTCTTCCCGTTCCCGTGGGAATTTTGGAAATTCCTCTCTTAATGCTTTTCTACACTCTCAAAACAACCTAAATGCCGAATTTCAGCGTTTTACAACCAGTAAAACGAAAAGTTCCGTTTTCCCGTTCCCGTGGGAATTTTGGAAAATTATCTTTTATAGCTTCTCTACACTCTTCAAGCAACCTACATGCCAAATTTCAGCTTTATACGACCAGTAAAACGAAAAATCCCGTTTTTTCCCGTTCCCGTGGGAATTTTGGGAAAGTTCTCTCTTAATGCTTCTCTACACTCCCCAAGCAACCTACATGTCGAATTTCAGCTTTCTACAACCAGTAAAACGAAAAGTCCCGTTTTTCCCCTTCCCGTAGGAATTTCAGGAAATTTTGTCTCTTAGTGCTTCCCTACACTCATCAAGCAACCTACATGCCAAATTTCAGCTATCTACGACCTATAAAACAAAAAAATCCCGTTTTTTCCCGTTCCCGTGAGAATTTTGGAAATTCCTCTCTTAATGCTCCTCTACACTCTCCAAACAACCTACATGCCAAATTTCAACTTTCTACGACCTGCAGTATAACAAAAAATCCCGTTTTTTCCCGTTCATTTCCATCAAAGTTTTGGGAAATCCTTTTGTATAGTGTTCCCCTATACTCCCCAAGGAACCTGAAGGCCAAATTTCAGTTTTCTACGATAATTAAAACGAAAAATCGATCCCATAGAACTGAATATAAATCCCGTTTTTTCCTTATCCCGTTGGAATTTTCGAAAATCCTTAAAACTGTTTTTTAGTATTATAATCACCTACTTCTATGCCAAATTTGAAGTCTAGTAGGTAATTATAGTTCAGGATTTCGGTGAACTGAATATATAAATCCCGTTTTTTCCTCATCCCGTGAGAATTTCCAAAAATCCTGAAATTATTTTCTTAGTTTTGTAATCATCTACTTGTGTACGAAATTTGAAGAGTATATTTATTAAGTATAGTTACTGAGATAGGGTCACTCGGAATCGAATATAATAAATGTAGTTTTTTCCCGTTCCCGCGGAAATTTGTGTATGTGTGTGTGTGTGTGTGTGTGTGTGTGTGTGTGTGTGTGTCAGGTAGGTATGTGTGTTATTGTTTTCGTAATCAGCGATCCGATAAACCGTACAAACAATACTACCCACTATAATATAATAATAATAATACCCACGTTGATTTTCAGACTTTGTCACCCCCTATCCCCTTTTAGGGGTTGAATTTTCAAAAAACCTGAAACAGGTATTTACTCATTTATCGTTAGGAATACTCCTGTGAAGTTTCGAATAAAATAGTCAAACTAATCTTGTTTACCCATACAAACTTTGGACCCCCATTTAACCCCTTTAGGGGTCGAATTTTGAAAAATCCTTTCTTAGTGCACCCCTAGACCTTATAAGGAACCTACGTGCCAAATTTGGAATCTCTAGAACCAGCGGTTTGGGCTGTGCGCTGATATGTCAGTCAGTCAGTCAGTCAGTCAGTCAGTCAGTCAGTCAGTCAGTCAGTCAGTCAGTCAGTCAGTCAGTTTCTTCTTTTATATATTTAGATATGCAACTCTCTACGTTCTAAGTCAACGGCACTTGTTACTCCGATGTCTCTTCGGAGGCTTTTGTTTGTATTGTATTCGGAAAAGGGAAAGCTTAGCGAAAGCTTCGATAAGGAAGTAGGTACTTGTCGCCAAAGGTAGACGGATGTGAAACGTGACATTATTAAAAAGGCGACAAAATGTGTCTATAGAATTTATTGTACACACAAATACAAGCCCCGTTTAGGAATCAAGATAAAAAACCGGTCTAACACAATATACACTTTTGCTGTCCGGAGTCATTAAGAAAATGAGGAATGTGGGCATTATTGTGCGAGAAATTATCGCTCGCTAATTAATTTAATTATAAAGGAATCCGATTACGTGACGATACACAAATACAGATTCATTTATTTCGTCATCACAGGTAGATTTTGTACATACTAGGCATTATGGAACAGCTATGCTATGATGTGCCTTTCGGCGTACGCTAGTCTATACATCTAACTAATATTATAAATGCGAAAGTTTGTGACGATGTGAGTGAGTGTGTATGTTTGTTCCTTCTTCACGCTAAAACGACTGGACGGATTTGGACAAAAATTTGGAACGAAAATAGCTGGCACCATAGATTAAAACATAGGCTACCTACTTTTTATACCTATTTTTTATACCCGGATAATTGCATAGTTCCCGCGGGATAGCCATAAACATATCAATTGCTAATTCTACGCGGACGAAGTCGCGGGCAGAAGCTAGTAATAACATAAAGCTAAATAGAAATGTCACAATCCAATGCTAATTACTTATAAGTACTACAATTATACTATATCACACAAACGACATGTTAATATATGACATCATCATCATCAATACCTACAGACCTAATACCTACTACAGACCTATAAAACAAAGTCGCTTTCCGTTGTCTATCCCTATGTATGTTATTACATATATTAGATCTTTAAAGCAACTGGTATATTCTATGTTTTTTCTTTGCTCCCTGATCTGGGTCCTTACCATGAGGTCTTAATTCCGACTCAGTTCAGGTTATAGCTGTCATTTTTAGTATGAATCTGACAGCGAGCGAACCTAAACTGAATCGCACTAAGACGTCATGGTAAGGCCTCAGCGTAGAAGATACATAAACATACTTATACCTAATGTAGATAAATACATATACAACATCCATGACTCGGGTACAAACATTCGTATCTATTCATCATACAAATGCACGTACCGGGATTCAAGCCCGGGACCTCCAGCTCCATATAGGGTCACTAACCCACTGGACTGGGCGGACCGGTCTTCGGTCGTATATTGACCGATTCCGTGTCAACGGTGAAGGAAATCATCGTGAAACCTGCACCCATCTGCAAAGCAATTCAATGGTGTGTGTGAAGTTCCCAATCCGCACTGGGCCCGCGTGGGGACTAAAGCCCAAGCCCCCAGCAGTGGGACGTACCTATACATAGGCTGGTGATGATGTTGATGATGAATCGATGCCAACTGCAGCACCTACGTACTCTGTCAATGTCTGCGCTCTCGAATCATTGCTCTTTCTCGGTCAATACATACATACATACATACATAAATCACGTCATGTAACAAGCCTCTTTTTATAAGATTACATTTACTTAATCTGCCATGCCTATACATTAAGCAAATAGCAAATTTTGTGAAGCAATATCCTAATTTGTTCAAAAAAATAACAGATGTAAGTAACAGAACACAAAGGACATGTAATGATGGTAAATTACTCTTTCCAAAACTAAAGTTGCAAATTTATAAGAGAAATGCCTATATTATGGCTGTCAGAGTATTTAATAAGCTACCCAGAGACCTATGTAATCTACCTTTAAATAAATTCAAAATAGATCTTCATGCATGGCTGTTGCAACGGGCCTATTACTCTATTAATGAGTTCTTTAGTGATTAAGTTTTGTTATTTATAAGTATATATTTACCATCGCAAAAACATTAAAAAAATTGCTGCGACACTACATAATGGCCAACAAAATCTCATTAGACCATCATTAATGTACGCCCAACACTTATTGCCACATCCAGTTGCGCTCGATCCGTGTGAATAAAATTAACTACCCTGTTTACTTATTTTTATCACGAGCGAAGTACAGATTGGATTGTATTACGTATAACTACCCTCGAAATATGTACTTTTTATTTTATTTGCATGTTAGATTAACCGTCGAAATATTTTCATTTTTGTAAACATTTTTTCTCATTGTAAGTGAATGTAATTCTTTTGAGAAATAAATAATCTTAAACCTTAAACCTATATTTTTTACAGAATATTCGTACACCAGAAATGGTGTAATGTGCAGTATCAATTTTAATTATGGAAGATCCCTGTAACCACATTACTGCGAATAAAATGTTTTGATTTGATTTGATTTATCCCTTTCGGGGCTAAGGCGACAAGACCTATAGGCCACGTTTAGCAAGATTGTGGGCGTATACAATAATGGAATCAAAATAGTCATGGATTGCTAGCCGCATCGCCTATAGCATGATTCCTAAGATTTTCGCTCATTCCTCGATGGGCTTTTACCATCTTTTTTTATTTTTATATTTTTATATGAATAGGAAGCGCGGAAGCGAAGCAACTGGTAGGTACATTGTATGTTTTTTCTTTGCCTTCATTACCATTATAACCTTCTTTCTGACGTTAGTCTAATTTTTAATTACAATTCGAAAGTCCGAGTGCATCTAAGCATATAGTTCTCTCCCAACCGTAGTCCAAAACGTACTGTTACTTGGAATAACGGAATCATCAAAACTGCCCAATTACTAACATAATTACTAGGTTAATAAACGTGTGGAGTTTAGCTTCGTTACTATGTAGTGCAGATAAACTGATTCTTTGGAAGCAGCGATACGCCATCTGCGGTCCAAAAGTTACGAATTCATTGTAAAAATTAAAGCAAAAAAAAAACTTCAGCCTTACGTTTCGCTGCTGGGAACAGGGGCCTTACCATGACGTCCTAATTCCGACTCAGAGGCCCGATTTTTGTAAGCACATGTGTGAAAAATTGTGCTGAATTTGAAATACGAGTAGCTTAGAAGATACTTACGGCTCTCATTAATCGTGTGAACTAGTCAAAAATTTGATTAGAGCCGTAGTTTAGAAGATACAAACAGATTTATATCCCTTTCGAGTCGTATTTTCGAGTGATGTGCTTTCAAAAATCGGGGCCCAGTTCAAGTTTTAGTTGTCACTTTTAGTATGAATCTGACAGCGAGCGAACTTAAACTGAATCACATTAAGACGTCATGGTAAGGCACCAGGCCACCTCTCAGAGTGGGCCTAGTAAATTGACGCGGGCCCTGCGCATTGGAAGCTTCACACACACCATGGAATTGCTTCCCAGGTGTATTGCAGGTTTCCTCACTTTGTTTTCCTTCACCGAAGAGCTCCCTGCGGTGATTCTTAGCCATGTTTGGTTAAAATCGGCCCAGTAGTTTAAAGAATATCAGCTGTTTTCCAAAATGAATCACAGTTTGATTGATTGATTGATTTTTTATTAATGCGTAAATGTTTTAATTTAATGTTATTGGTTACTTGTATCGTGCAGCAGTTAGGTTAGGTTATAGGTAATGCTGGTTCTACCCCTGGTTATAGTGACCTTCGAATGGGCCATAGTAAAACATAACTCTATGATAGAAGCTTTTCTGGAACATACTGGAAGATGGATCTACATAGAGTGTGAGATATTGATGAATTTTATGTTTAATTTTATGTTAAAAATGCCGATGTATAAAACCGCTTACATTTTTAGGAAATTAATTACCAATAATGTACCAGTTGCTTCTCTTCCCGCGGTGTCATCATGTTATAGGCGATGCGGCTAAACAGCCCATCACTATATTGATTTCCGTTTCCACCTTGCCCATAATCATGCTAAACGTGCTTCTCTTGTTATCAGGCTAGCAGCCCATCACTATTTTGATTTCCCTTTCCACCTATACCTACGCCCATGGTCATATTAATCACTAGCGACCCGCCCCGGCTTCGCTCGGTATATTATGCATGTATTATACATATAAACCTTCCTCTTGATTCACTTTATCTATTAAAAAAAACCGCATCAAAATCCGTTGCGTAGTTTTAAAGATTTAAGCATACATAGGGACATAGGGACGGAGAAAGCGACTTTGTTTTATACTATGTAGTGATGGTAAACAGGCGAATGCGAATCCGGTACCTTTTTCAAAATAAGAGAGCACATTTGATGAAGAAGGTAGAGTCGCCTAATTGTGATGAGTGCGGAATATTATTAGTCGCGGATGTGCATTAAAAAAAAAACTTAATCACTTTTTATGTGCATCACTTTTTAATGCAATTGTTAAGACACGAGCCAAGATGCGGGTATTTCCGGGTGGTAGGGCCTTGTGCAAGGTCCGTCCGGATATCTACCACCATTTTACTCGCTAATCCTGCCGCTAAGCAGCAGTGCTTGCACTGCTGTGTTCCGGTGTGGTGAGTAAGACAGCCGTGGAAATTACGGGCACAAGAGGCATTTCATCTTAGCCCTCTAGGTTGGCAATGCATCTGCAATCCCTCCGGGGTTGCGGGTGTCTATGGGCAGTGGTGATCGCTTACCATCAGATGACCCACTTGCTCGTTTGCCTTCCTATTCGCATAAAAAAAAGAGGGATGAGCTGCTGTGCAGGGTTTGGGTTTCACTCTTTTGTTTGTGGGTGTTTTGCAGTCAATATTGGCAAAACCTTTGTCTGAACCGGCTTGTATAGGTAGGTACGGATTTTTTTATAAATAGTTATACAATTCAGGGACCTTACCATGACGTCCTAATTCCGACGCAGTTCAAGTTTTAGCTGTCACTTTTAGTATGAATCTGACAGCGAGCGGACCTAAACTGAAACGCATTAAGACGTCATGGTACGGCCCCTGTTGTTTTTACGTTTAAAACATATTACGTACTTTTTGGTTGTTGTTGAGCTGACATGTTTCATTCTCAAATGATCCAAGCTTATAAATAAATTTAAAAAAAAACAGAGACGATAGCACAAGTATCAGACACATTATATAAGAACTTGTAGTTAAGAATTAATTTAGTTCAAGTGCCTTAGTACTACAGTGCGGTTGTGTGTTAAATTAAAATTGATAATTAAATATTAAACTATACATGCCATAATTACGATAATTAATAAATTGAATATTAATGTGCTATTTAAATGTACAATATCTAAGTGTTGAATCATCGCATCAGTAGTTAACTGCGAAATTGTAAGTTTTATTAATTTTTTCTACACTAATCGATCACGTTATAGGCGACGCGGCTAGCAATCCATCACTATTTTGATTCCCTTTTCCACCTATACGCCCACAAACATGCTAAACCTAGTCTTTAAGTCTTGTTAAGGGTATCACAGAGCCTAGGCCCTGTCTACCTCGTAAGCGATAACGAAGTGATCTGATCTGTGTGTGTATGTAAGTAGGTACCTACCGAATAACCTACTAGCGTGATTGCCTTCCATGTTGTATAAAAAAATCGAGCCAATTTGTAACTAGGACAAATAGGTCAGGTGTGGTACATAATCTACATAAATAACTTAATTGCGTATTATACTTACCTACTTAATTTGACATATTTGTATTTGTTCGATATGTTGCAATCCTTACTTACCTATTGAATTCCCACGATTTTGCTCAGTCAGATGTTGAAAGTTGGTATTAAACATTGCTTGTATTGTTATTGACTCGTGTCGTGATATTTCTAAATTAATATATATATACAGAGGTAAGTTTTGTAGTTGGTATTAAATCAATCACAATACTTTTGGGAAATCCCATTGAATTTTTGTATTCCACAAGATTTACGTGAAATTTATGCAAATAAAGACCACGGTGTGTATTTATTTATTACTAGCCGTTGCTCGCGACTTCGTCTGCAAATAATGTATTTATCAGTATTTATAAAATATAAAAACTTTAGTTAAAGTCGCGGCTTAGGCTAGTTAGGTTACATACAACGTCTTATTAATATACGTATATTAATATACGTCTTTCGCTTCGTCCACATTCATCTGCGCTGCGCGTCGATTTCGGGGATTCTGACCCTGACCTTTTTTCAACGTTCCCAATTTGGTCACGGAACGTCCGTCTAGGCCTTCCTCTCTCAACCCAACGCACCCATTCACACTCCCCATATAAATTTTAGTTAATCTACTTTCATCAATCCTTTAATGTATTCTATTCTATTCTACTTTTCGATCAACAATACAACTAGATTAAACGTGATAGCTCTGAAAACGGCCAGCAGAGAAATAAGACCACAAAATAAATTTGTGCTCCTATTTCTGACAGTACGCGCCAACCACAGCCAACGACTTGAGGACGTGTTACAATGTCACAATGTGCGTTTTAAAATTGCGAAAACAGCCACCGTAACATTAAGGTTTCGGAAGGAATGTCTTTCTTTAGAACAAGTCAGTATTTCATTTGTTTGTTGTTGATCGAAGATTCTACTCAATAAAGTACGCTTGGACTTACGAGGTTATGTTTGCTCCAGACATGATCGTGGCCGATGCTTGGAGGTCCAGCTACCTGTTCTGGGTGTTCCCTGTGCTGCTGCTGCTGGTGGTCCTCTTCGTGATCGCAGTCTTCGTCGTGCTGGTCGGAGTCAGGCTCTACGCTCGGTACACTTGCGGACGGTACAGAAGCAAGATCAGAATGGACGGAAAAACGGTTATAGGTTGGTATTTAAACTACTGAGATTTCGCAAGTGGTGGGACCCCTGGTGTGGTACGGTGGGTCTTTTAAAGTTAAACGATACCAACTGACTACTACAGAAATTGAAAAAAAATACCGACGGAGCCTACGCGGGGCTCCTATTCCTAGGCGGTTTGCCTACCAGTGGCGTGACGTCAAATATATCAGAAGGCAAGCCGAAGGGAACTTAACTAGCCTTTTCCTCTAATTCTGCACAATGAAGTGCCCAACTGCCTTAAAATAGGCAAGCCAGTGGGAATCGAGTTCTATGGACGCCACGCCACTGCTACCTCACGCCACTGCTACCTACTAACCTAACTACGGTGTGATGGTTCAAGTCCCACCGTACTACCAGGGGTATGGCCAGGGGTATACGTGCCGGCACGTAAGTCTAGCGATGACGAGTCACGTGGAGGGGATCTGAGCACCCACGAATACCGTATTTCATACTTGTTTATGAGCATACAAGGACATCGCCAGACTTACGAGCCGGCACTTATACGTACGGTGGCGGCAGCGGCGGTTGTGGCGACCACGTTAGGGAGCGTTCAAGTATTACGTAACGCAATTTGGGGGGGCGGAGGGGTCTCGTAAAACGTTACGATGCGTTACAGGGGCGGGAGGGGGTCTTTCTTACAACACGTTACGTAACATTATTAAGTGAAAAATCACTTATTGCAAGTGAAAACCGAACCAAACGGTTATTAAAAATGATCACTTGAGAGTTACATAACGTTTAGAGAGGGGGGTGGTACAGAAAACGTTACGGAGCGTTACAGTGGGGGGAGGGGGGGTCAAAAATCTTCAAAAATTGCGTTACGTAATACTTGAACGCTCCCTTACCAGACACTAGACCGACCGCTTAAATGAGTACCTGGGGCGCGGGGTAGGACGACAAAGGGGACCGAGAGGGCACCTCTCTCGGCCCCCGCGATCATCCCACCCCGCGCCCCGCACCGCGTTGGCGAGGACATTTAAGCGGTCTATACATACTTTCAGACGGAAGACAGTAGGAACTTCCAAGTGATATTCTTGTAGAATAAAGATGGAAACTTAATTCCAGTGACTGGCTGCACGAGCGGGATAGGCAAGGAGACGGCGCGTGCGCTGGCGCAGCGGGGGGCCAGGGTCATCATGGCGTGCAGGAACACGGAGGTGGCGGAGAAGGTCAAAGGTATGACGAAGCCTGGTGATTTTCATTTACAATTTCAATAGCAAGAGGACAGCGAATTTTTTCTCTAAAAAAGTGCATTCCAAAACCAAAGACCGTAAGTCTTAGATATAAAGTGCTAGACTAGAAAATTTAAATATAGCGTGGTATTTTTTTTGTTGCATAAAAAAAAATTGCTACCATTACCGTCCAAAGATAATCATCCTTGCACTAGATACTGTAATTAAGGATGCATTATAACTAACAACGATGCAAATAATCGATCCTCAAAATATTCGCATCTGATTTTCTAGCACCTGCATATATGTCCCCTTTCTGACTGTATTTAGTCTGCGTGAAGGTGATAAATGTCTGTTCTGTAATAAACACTAGTAAACCAGGCCGCATTTCCTGCTGCCTATAACTATAAGCCTTGTGCATTTCCGTAGAAACGAAGCAGAGTTGCACAGAATCGACCAATCCTGTTAGTGCAACACATTAAGTACAAGGGAATGTGGATTCAAAACAATGCGATTGGTCGAATTTAATATCGTATCTGCCTCATGCTTACCACGTGGAAGTACCTAAAGTAATACGATTTCCTCTATTTCCAGGTCAAATCATCGACTCCACAAACAACACCAAGGTTGAGGTGAAGAAACTGGACCTCAGCTCCTTCGCCTCCATCAGAGAATTCGCCGAAGACATCAACAAAACAGTTGAAAAACTAGACGTACTCATCCACAACGCTGGTTACGCTGAAACCTTCCGAAAGAACAAGTCTCAAGACGACATCGAACTTACCATGGCTACTAACCACTACGGGCCATTCCTGTTGACACACCTCTTGTCAGATTTGCTGAAGAAAAGCGCTCCATCAAGAATTATCATCGTAGCCTCATCGTTATACCGCCTGGCTACCTTCAATTTGGAAAACCCTAACCCAGTCTCCACAGTTCCAGGGTATCTGTATTACGCCTCTAAGGAAGCCAACATCCTCTTCACCAGAGAGCTGGCCAGGCGTTTGGAAGGCACAGGCGTGACTGCCAACTGCTTACACCCTGGCTTGATCGATTCTGGTATCTGGAGGTCCGTTCCTAGGCCTCTCAATTGGGTTCTGCTGGTCATCAACAAGAGCTTCTTCAAGTCTCCCCAGCAAGGTTGTCAGACGTCGGTGATGTTGGCAGTGGAACCGAATTTGGAGAAAGTGACTGGAAAGTATTTTTCTGATTGCGTGGAGAGCACTGTGTCTGCGGCAGCTTCTGATCCTCAAAGGGCTAGAAAGTTGTGGGAAATATCTGAGAAGATGGTGAAAATGGAGGAGAATGATCCACGACTGTAAGTCAATAATTTTGTAGTTTTACATTTCAAGATGGCGCTACGCTCATTCAGCCTTGAAGAAAATAACAAAAGAAATAATTTTTAGACAATATTTTGAAAAAGAAACCATTTGTAATAAGCTTCGCACGACGCTCTCTATTATAGTGAAAGTAAATATGTTTTTATTGAGAAAAATGAAATATTAAAACTGTTCAAAAGATATGATTGTAGATAGGAGGTTTTTTGCAAGAGCTAACAAGTTTTTAAAGACCCTCCAAAACTGTAACAAATCCATTCGAAATAGTGAACAAATATAATTCACTTATTTTTGAAATTTCTATAAATCTGATATTCAAGTCTAATCAATACTATTCGATATCCGAAAATTCCGAAATTTAATATCCCTAACAAGCCTGATAATTGATAATCACATTACTTTGCTTAAGTACGACAGTTGTAAATTATAACTACAATTATGCTATAGCTTGTAAGAAAGGTGCTAACTTATTTTTGTATTATTTTATTTACATAAGGACATTGTTTTATATCTGCAATAAAAGTTTTGATTAAAAGTGTTACTTTTTTGTTGGAACATACTAACAGATAAAAAACCTAAATTTCAACTTAATTTTCGTAGTACCATCAGCGTAATAATGTGCTCTGCCACACTAAAGTTGCAAATTCTTTGCACCACTAATATTATAAATACAAAAGTTTGTGACGATGTGAGTGAGTGTGAATGTTTGTTCCTTCTTCGCGCTGAAACGACTGGACGGATTTGGATAAAATTTGGAACGAGGATAGCTGGTAACCTAGATTAAAACATAGGCTAGTTTTTATCCAGAAAAGTTGCATAGTTCTTCCGGGATAGCGACAAATATGTCAATGATCTTAGCTGCCTAGAGTCACAACTTAAATAATTTTGCAAATAAATCGCTAATTCTACGCAAAGTCGCGGGCAGAAGCTAGTAGTCCATATGTAATATTAGTAGGATGTCGATAAGACGTGGCTGTCAATTTATAATTTCTATTTTAGCGACATTTTAATTTGACAGGCATCGAACCTTGTCCCCTCTATTCGAAATACCTATTAGTTGCAGCTCGACTATTTTTCATATTTTATAAAATAAACTAGCTCTTGCCCGCGTTTTCGTCCGCGCAGAATAATGTAGCAGGCATAGGCAGCTTGACTTTTTGTTTAGTAGTTTTGAGTTTATGGCAAACAGACAATGGCGGAAGTCTGTTTTAAAATTTGTAGTGACAATAATTTCAAGCTTATTATTTTGTACTTAATATAAATTACAAGTTGACAGAAATCGTCCGTTCCGCATTACGATCAAAGGGCGACTGACAAAAAAAACAGATCTCACAAAAAGTCGAAACATGACCAAAATCGATCTACAAGCTTTCAACTTTTCTAGCGATTAACAATCAGAACCATACTTAGTTTGTGCTACAAATACCATAGTTATAGCAGTTATAGTAACAAAAACAACTATTGTTATTTTCTCAGACTTCTATTGAGTGTAAAACGTATATTTATAGGTTAGAATTAATTTAAAAATAATGCATTACAATATAAGATGTAATTAAAGCCTTTTTTACATACATTTCATGATTAATAAGTGGCAGTAGCAACAATTAATGATATACTTAAACTATAGTCTGGCAGCTAAACCACTGCAGCCAGATGACACTTCCAAATGTCATTTTACGAAATAATGATACCACATTTATTTCACTAGTGCTCGACTAAGGTCACATAATGAATGATTTGATTATTGAACGAACGAAATATTTTATGAATGTCACATTCGTAATTTAGTATATTTCAAAATAAGCGTGATACTTTTGAGGCATTCAAGGTTCATATTAACATAGTAGATAAAATGTGCGATGACTTTGTAATACATGTAAATAGTGACAGCAGCAGTGAAACTGATTCGGAATAATTTAAGTTTTTAAGTAAAAGTACTTACAAAGGTAGAAAAAAATATTAATGTGATAATTGTTGTTTTATTTATGGCAAAATGGGGAATGAGTTGAAAACTGGTAACTGATTTGACATGCTTCCGCACATTTCCAAATCGCGCTCTTACACTACTGACTAGAAAGCATCCAAAAAAACCTTATTGAACAAACCATTTTATTAAAAAACACTTTGAAAATTCTCATTTATGACGCAAATTAATTTCATTACATTGTTCATTCTTTCATTCACTCACTAAGTCACATCACTATTTAATATTTGCCAAAAACTGACAACACTGAAAGTGTCATCTGGCTGCAGTGGTTTATCTGCCAGACTATACAGTTAACGAAAGATCTGGAACTTGTAACTAATCATATTTCCATATTCTTTTGCGAAATACATTGCCTTAGAAATCTATCAAAGATTCGTAACCAGGCCCTGTACGACAAAATTCGATTTTTCAAGTTTGTTTATGCCGTTTCGCTCACTCTAATTAATGAGTGACAGGGACGGTGTGATAAAAACTTTGAAAATGGAATTTCGGAGTAGCCCTTCTAATCGGAAATTCAAAATTCGAACTTAGTTACCTACTGTCCCTCTCCCTCTCACATTAATGACTTAGTGTAAGTGGAATTGCACGAAACGAATTTCCGAATTTATCCTTAGGCTGATTTAGCCCCGCTACTCAATAGGAGAGCTATATGACAAGTTTTCAGCTTCCCTGAAATACCTAGGCAAAAATTGGTGCCAGCTCTCCTACTAAAAGTACTACTACACGTTTGTACACTTAAAAATCTGTGAATGTGTGTGTGCATTTTAGTTTGAGCACTAGCTTCCTTAAAACATGCTGTCTTGTGAGATGTCAACCCATTTTCCATTCTGTACTCAGTACTACAAGATATTCTATCTTAGGAACAAGGCTTACATACCCATTGCTCCAACCAAGGGGAACTGGGCTGACCCAACACGCGTCCCCACCCAACATCATCATCATCATACATATCCAAATATTTTATTGAATCAGGCGTTACTTTGCGGAGGTCCATTTCAATGAACACAAAATATTTACCTTGCCACTCCGCTACTTACGTGCAAGATAACCTGTGCGAAATATATACGTTTTGCATGCAAACCCTCCCACCACTACTGCCACACAAAACGCACACAAATCCCACAAACTTAATTAATCCTATCACCACACAAACACTGACGCGCGTTTCGATCCCTCTACGGAAATCCCGAACGGATTCCTCTACGGAATGATCCCGTAGAGGGATCGAAACGCGCGTCAGTGTTTGTGTGGTGATAGGATTAATTAAGTTTGTGGGATTTGTGTGCGTTTTGTGTGGCAGTAGTGGTGGGAGGGCTTGCATGCAAAACGTATACAGGGTGTTTGGTAGCCAGGTGCAAAGCCTTAAGGGGGTGATAGCCGAGGTATTTTTGAGCATTTTGAGCCATACATGTCTTAGCCGAAATTTTCATTTTTTTTTTTTAAATTGAAAATTTAAAAAATTTTTGAAAATACCCAGAATTTGATAGAAACTTGTCAATATTACACCAATGGGCGTTAATTTGTAAACAAAATCTTTTATTTCGGATAGTATAATGTATATTGGACCAAATGAAATAATTTTTAAATGTCTGTCTTGCCACAGAAACAAAATGGAGGCATTCGAAATTACTAAAAATGTCTTATTTTGGAACAGAGTCTTTTTTTCTGTGCCATAAAAAAAATTAAAAAAAAATCCTGGAAATGTTCAAACCAAACTCGGGGGAGCACTCGCTAAGAATGCACTAGTATTTAAATTTCGCGTTTTTTCATGTAATTTACTAGGTAAGTACCTACACTTACCTAGTAAATTACATAAAAAAAGGTAAAAAAAAGTTGTAAAATGAATAGATTAATGATTTCTTTTTTACCTTTTTTTCATGTAATTTACTACTGAAGTACCTACCTTTAACGTGAAATTTCAATACTAGTGCATTCTTAGCGAGTGCTCCCCGAGTTTGGTTTTTACTTTTTCTCTCAGATTTAGCAAGCAATGTGAATGAGTGATACCTTAAAAGAAAGAGCAATAAACAGGCATGTTTTAAAAAATGTTTGAATATTTCCAAGATTTTTTTTCAATTTTTTTTATGGCACAGAAATATAACTCTGTTCCAAAATAAGACATTTTTAGTAATTTCGAATGCCTCCATTTTGTTTATGTGGCAAGACAGACACTTAATTTTTTTTTCATTTGGTCCAATAGACATTAAACTATCCGAAATAAAAGATTTTGTTTACAAATTAACGCCCATTGGTGCAATATTGACACGTTTCTATCAAATTCTGGGTATTTTCATATTTTTTTAAAATTTTCAATTAAAAAAAAAATATCAAATTTCGGCTATGACATGTATGGCTCAAAATGCTCAAAAATACCTCGGCTATCACCCCCTTACGGTTTTGCACCTGGCTACCAAACACCCTGTATATTTCGCACAGGCTTGGTATGCACGTAAGTAGCGGAGTAGCAAGGTAAATATTTTGTGTTCATACATATCCATTACAAAAAAAGTTAATGCTACAAGCTTATATTAAACAAGAATCAGTCTACAAGATCAAATTGATCCAGAAAGGTGCTGTCCACCCCTAGAGCAGTACCTAAACTCTCTCTTGGTCTCCGTACCTCAGTTTCCACATCATCCCTTAACGGATCCAAAGCATCACATTTAAGTGAAAACATACTAAAACTCGGACTCAACAAGTCCGGCAATAATAACTTATTCGTTGGTGACACATCTACATTAACAGCATTAAAATTTTCCTTTTCCTCAACTATAGTTTCCACATCCTCCTCAATCTTCTTCCTTATTTGAACAGAGTTAGCGCAAACCTTTCTAAATCTATGGAGGATTTTCTCTATGGAACGCGGTTTTTTAACGGGCAACGGTATCCTACTTTTAGGCGTAATATTAGACTCTACCTCTTCACCAATAGATTTCTTTGGACCTAGAGAGGTTAAACTGGATTCTCCGTCTCCGTTAACACTAGCAGTTAGCGTAGTATCGTTTTCTTTAACTGGAGTAATCACTATACCGGGCACTGGTATATTGGTTGGACTTGAATCTAAATGTGTCGGGGTATGTTTCTGTTCTAAAGACATGACTCCAGACACTTCAAGAAGAGACGGGCTTCTTTCTTGCATGATAGACAGCTTTTTCCATCTGTGGCCGAATTGCTTTTCTTTGTTCTCAAGTAAGTTTGGTGACGAGTGACACCGGAACAGCCCGTTCTCGCTGGAAGTATTAGAAACGTTGAACAAGCCTCCTTTCTTCACCTGGATTGTCGGACGGTCTAATTTAAACTTGTGTTTCTTCGTACTGCTTGATTTTTTATGTGTTGATAGTAGTCTCTGTATTTGTTGCTTGGTAAAGCCCGAAGAGCACTCAGCTATGGTTTCGTTGCTTCGAGCATGGACTTGAGAAATCATAGACAAGTTGCAATTAGGATTCGAATGTTGCCTTTCGTAAAACGGCCCCGATGCCAAGTTTCTCAGGAAATCATCTCTTGAGATCGGATGCACTAGAGATCGGTTTTGTGGTTTGATAAATGATGCTGTGTCGGTTCTGGTTTTTCGCAGGTTGAATCGGTTGTTGTTGATCCCGAGTGGGGTGAAGTTGTCAAAGTAGATCTGAAGATCGCGTTTCATTGTGAGGTCCGAAAGGTCCGGCAGTGGTGGGATTTCAGGGACATCCTTCAGTGATATTGACTGGTTAAATGAAACCAATGATGGCTGAAAAAGAGTACATAATTTAATTAGTTTTTTTAAACAATATTCATCATCAGGACTTAGAATAATGATTCTTTCATATTTATTTCTACTAATAAAATCATACCTACAGCATTTTTGCTTTTTAATGTCTGACAAAACATTTTTTTTGTAATACTGGTTTACTGTAAACTTTTTTTTTTATCTCGGGAATCATGTTATAGGAGATGCGGCTAGCAACCCATCAATTTTGATTCCCCTTTCCACCTATACACCCACAATCATGTCACCTTTGGCCTTTAGGTCTTGTTACTTTAGGCCCTGTCCACCCCTAATGGATAATGACGTGATTTATGCATGTATGTATTTTTTTATCCTCTTTCATTCAAGATGTTTATTTTTCAATCAGGCTAGCACAGTCACTTAGAAAGGCCCAGCTCACAATAAAAAAAAATTGCAAAACTTTTACCTCTAATCTGGACTCCGCATTGTCAAGTCTCTCCATCAGGCTCCTCATGGCCACCACCATCTCGGAGTAGCTCTTGTTGCCGTGCTCCAGATACTCGTTAAACTGGTACACCCCATCTCCAATCTGCTTGTTCTTCAATATGTAACTAACGGCAACTATGTATCCTCTGATCAAATTTGGGAAACTCAATTTCTCGTGTTTGACTATGTTTTTGAGAATATACTTCTGTTGACTGTTCACTTTACCTTGCAAATCCTTCGTGCATATTTCATTGGTGCTGTGGTTATACTCTATCATGTAGGAACTCTTGTCTGCTTCTCCGGTGTGCCGTTCTATCAATTCTTTCGTTAAATCCATGGTTTTCGATGCTGATTTGACTATGGGAGACATTTTCTTATCCCACTCCGATTCTAATATTTCTAGCTCCATATCAATATCTTTTAGGCAATCATCAAAAAACTGAGCAGGTTTGTTCACATTTTTGACTTCTAATATAACTTTTTTTTCTTCCTCGTCTAAATTATCACACGCAAAACTATCCACCAAATTGTCTATGTACTCCTGTGATTTTAGCTTCAGCAATTTATCCTCCATAGATCTAATGCAGTCACCAAATAACTTTGCTATTTTCTCATATTTCTTTCTCTTCTGTAAATAATTTGCTAATTTCTTTAACATAGCATCATTTTCTCTCTCCACAGTCTCAACAAATCCTTGGTCCTGAATTACTGACTTATATTTCTCTGTCATTTCACAGTACAACTTTTTTTGGTCTTTCTTCATTTTGGACTTGAGAATTTTCTGCACAGCCAACTGAGATAGTTGGAACATGAAAACAGTGACTTTGTAGCATGCTGGGTTTACTAAATATGACGACATCACAGGAGAAAGCAGTCCTTTTCCACTGTAATCGGCTATAAAAGACGAAAGTTCGTTTCGATAGGCTCTTTCAGTCTTTGTGTCATAAAGTGGCCAGGATAGCGCAGCCGACTTGGCTGGGTCCACAATTGATACTAAATAATAAGAAAGAGGATTAAATACGTTTTGTGTAAGCTTGTCCAAGGCATCTTTGCTAAATAATTGCCTTAATTCCAACGGCAAAGGCTGTAGCTTGCTTATGATCGAAACATTTAAGAATGTCTCTGTTTTCATAGAGCTGACAAGGTCCCGTTGAGCCGATATAGCCATGTTGAACGTTTTTTCACAATAAATTCATAATTCCACTCTTCACTTCCTCAAGGCAGCTTAATTCACAGAATGTTCACAGAATTATTTACGTTCATCAGCACAAGCAAGCGAGAGTGAGACGAGATGCGAACCTTGATTTTAAATTAATGTCAAACTGACCGTTAATAAAGCGCGTTCGAAAAGGCAGAATTTATACCTTTGACAGAAGTGTTTTTTAAATTATAATTTCAAATCATAATCTTTATCAAAACATTATATTACGTTGTTGAAATGCTATTGTGTTATTGTTTAAATTTTTTTTTTCAAAAACAGTACTTAAAATTTTATTGCATGATTTGAAATACTAAACTTGAACGCATGATTTCGTTTAGAAATCACAGATATGTATTTTTTTTTTCTCATTAATGCAGAGCAAATTGACAGTCAAGTGACACAAAACACAGAGTGACTTTCAAATTTCTCTTATGTACTTATCGTCTTTAGACATGGGGAAAAGCGTTACATTTTGATATCAGTGACTGACGATCCCGTTCCAAAAAAGTCACAGTGAAAAGTCACCGTGACTTTGTCACGCCTGTTACTCGTGTCACTGCATGATATTTGTGTCAACGTTATTTTTGTCACACTGTTATTTCATCGTGATTTTGTCACGCCGGTTACTCATATCACCATTATGATATTGTCGCAGTGCTATTATGACGTGATTTTGTCACACCGTTATCACACAAGTAATTGATCCAAAATAACCTTTACACTTTTACAGGCTTAGAACTGTCGCACATTATAAGTAAAAAATAAATACATTTGGAAAATTAGTTCATAGTCATCATAATCATCACAATCATCATCATGTCATCATCATAATCATCATCGTCATAATCATCATCATCATCATCATCATCATCATCATCATTATGGACAGTGTTTCTTTCATGTGTTTTATGTACAATAAAGAGTTATACATACATACATACATACATCCTTTTCTACGAGTATGTTTCATTAAAACAACTCTTTGACACGGATGAGTGAGCAAGCGTTCATAATTTTGTCGCTGTCTCACTCGCTCTCAGGCAGCAGGGATCATCCGATGTTCGCCACGAAGTTCCGAATCCGAACACTTCCGACTAAGCCCGATTAGAGTCGAGCAGAGCCGAGTCACGTCACAGTCAGTCACTGTCACTGCATCGCGTCTCGTCACTGCTTGCGCTAGGCGCTAGGAAGGAACAGTAAGGAACGTATGTGATTTTGTAACGTTGTTATTTTGTGAAAAGTCACAGTGACACGTTTTGAAGGCGAGTCACGGTGACCTTGTCACCGTGACGTTATTTAACCCCCATGTCTAATCGTCTTATCGTGCGTGATCGTGAACGAGGACCAAAACGGCCACATATTCGTAAATTAAAATCATTAAACTGAAACAACGCCAAAATGTCTTCACTTACAATTCCGGTAACTACTGATAACGTTTGTAGTGGAAACAGCATCCCTTTGGAGAGTCGTACATCGATAGTAGCCTGTGAATTTCAAGGAGGAGTGATCATCGGAGCTGACTCTCAGATAATCACGGGAGAATACATTAACAACCGAGCAGCCGATAAATTAATAAAGATTGATGACTTCGTGTACTGCAGTGGTTCAGGTTCCTTGGCGGAAATTCAGTACATTATGGATAACGTGTTATTACAGCTACAAATACTAAAATTTCATTTGGGTGAACTGTCGGTACTAACTATAGCGGCAGCTTTTCGTGTGTTTTGCTATAATAATCGCAATGATCTCAACGCAGAAATGGTTATTGTCGGAGTTGATAAGATTTATGGGGGACAAGTTTATACGATATCATCGGGAGGCGTGATGAAGCGAGAAGCCGTGTCTGTGCTTGGATCCGGGAGTCCTTACATAGTCGAAGACCAAGGTGCTTATGAAGAACCTTCACAGACGGTTACAGAATCTATTGTTAGAGCCGAAGAAGTAGATCACGCTACTCCAGAGGAAGCTATAGATGAAGAATTCTTCGATACTGAGCCACCAAGGTATGATTTAAGACCACGACCAACTCTTCGACATCCAAAATTCGACGATTATGTGTGCAGTGTTGACAGTTCTATTGAACCTCAAACCTATCGAGAAGCCAACGAAAGCCTCTTAAAGGCACAATGGTTTGAAGCAATGAAGAAGGAAATAGAGTCCTTAAAAGAGAACGACACCTGGACACTGAAGGCTCTACCACAAGGCAGACATGCGATACCATGCAAATGGGTATACAAAGTAAAGAGGCATCCAGATGGATCGATTGAACGCTTTAAGGCACGCCTTGTAGCAAAAGGCTTTAAACAGCGAAAGGGAATCGACTATGACGAAACTTATAGCCCTGTCGCTCGATTTGCAACAATTCGATCTTTAATAAGCGTAGCTGCTAATGAGGGAATGTATCTCACGCAGTTTGATGTCACGACAGCGTTTCTCTACGGAAAACTAACTGAGGATATATATATGCAGCAACCTGAAGGCTTTGACGATGGTTCCACCAGAGTATGCAAACTCAACAGGAGTCTGTATGGGCTTAAACAAGCGCCTCGATGTTGGAACTACCGCTTCCATGAAGTTCTCTTAGAACTCGACTTCAAGCAAAGTACATCTGATCCGTGTCTGTATACCAAGATGGTTGGAGAACGTAAGATTTTACTCACCCTGTATGTTGATGACGGGTTGATAGCAGCAACGGATCAACAGCTCGCTGAGGAGTTCTTAAAAGGTCTGAAAGGAAAGCTTAAAATAACGACGAAACATGCGTTGTTCTATTTAGGAATGGAAATTGAGCAGTGCAACAACGGCACTATAACAATAAATCAGAAGTCATATACCAGGAAAATATTGGAACGTTTTGGTATGCTTGACTGCAACCCCCTTTCTACACCGATTGACGTTTCAGGGAAAGTCGTAGAAAGTGAGATAGAAGAAGAAAACAGTAATGACTCGTTTCCTTATCGTGAGGCAGTAGGAGCGCTAGCTTACCTCATGGTCGGCACTCGCCCCGACATAGCCTTCGCGGTAGGAGTGGCGTCCCGTAAACTGGAGAACCCCTCCAAGTCAGATTGGAATAAAGTAAAACGATTACTGCGTTACCTAAAAGGGACTATGTAATTTGGGATCCAATACAGAAGAGGTGTCTCAACTGGCATACTTGAAGCTTTTAGCGATGCTGATCACGGAGGAGACATGTCAACAGGACGATCCACGACTGGAGTCGTAATCCGATACTCAGGAGGAGCTATATCCTGGCTAAGCCAAAGACAGACGTCAGTGGCAATATCTACCACAGAAGCAGAGCTTGTAGCCGCCAGTGAAGGGGCTAGAGAATTAGTCTGGCTCTCAAGAGTTTTACAAGAGCTGACGGATTTAAAACAAGTACCTACTCTAAGTGTAGACAATGAAGCTGCTGTACGATTGGCTCATAATCCAGAGTTCCATAAGAGAACGAAACATATTCGTATCAGACATTTCTTTGTACGAGAACTTGTACTAGACGGAACTATAGAGGTGAAAAGAATAGGCACTTCTCAACAAGTTGCAGACATATTAACTAAAGGTCTAGCAAAACCCCTGTTTGTCCGCCTACGAGCTCAATTAGGATTTATTCTTCCTTAAGTGAGGGAAAGTGTAATGTCTATGATTTTGTATCTTAGCAACCGTGTGTTTACAACAAGACATTTGTCACTTAACAAAAATAAAGTTCTTTCAATATGAACATATATTAGCAGTTTACTTAAATAATATTAAATAGGAGTCTATCCCACACGATAAACTACTACAATTACCAAGGACGAAGTGGAACGATTTGTCGTAAATTCTTAAACAGCGTATTTTTGTTAATAAACATTTTTGCCATAATAAGTAGTCTTTTAATTGTCGAATTAACGTTTTGAGCCGGATTGTTTTTATCACAAATAGGACAGCCGGTGAAATTACTGGCACATGCGGTAGATGTTTGTGTTAGCCCTCTAGGCTGGTAACGCATCTGTAATGCTCTAGTGTTTCGGACATCCAAGGGCAGTGGTAATTATTTACCAGCAGGTAACCCGCTTGCTCGTTTCCTTCAGTTTTTTAAATGGTTTTATATTTTTTTAAAACAGAGTACGCTGCTTAACATTTCTGAACGAATTACGTTTCATTATACGCAGCTAAGGCAGATACTGCGACAGAACAATAAAATTAAATATTTCAATTTTTAAAGTTTCCAAAATGTGAAAAAAATTGTGCAAACAAACTTCTTTCTCTTTTTATAATCTTCTTTCTTCTAAATACCACCAAATCCTGCACAACCTTTAGGATGATCTGAGGCTTGTGAAGTGTGACACAGACAGCTCTTTTGTTTACGTATAACGAAACACCCTAACCTCACTTTTAAAAACAATGCTTCGCATTCTTCCGTCCGCGTAGAAAACACGCGTTTGTGTTTTACGGAAAAAATGTGGTGAACTAAAGTAAAAATATAATTCTGTACCAGTCAAAATGGTGTGTGGTCTCACAAATTAACTGTTTAGCTACTAATATTCTACTTCAGTGTTGAATGGAAATAACACGTAAGTTTTTTCACAGAGTAAGCTTTATGTTCTTTACGAACATAGCGCGGGCTTCGCCCTCTTCCAAGTTGCCGAGTTCGAGGAGCTGGCGGCTTTCTTGCCGCAAGTGGAAGAGTCGGTGACGGATTTGCAGCGCTTCAACTCCGTCGTGACCCTGATCGCATTCCAACCTTTCAAATCTGCGATTACGGCTCTGGAAAATATCAACGCGATATCAGAAGGTTAGTGGACATGTTGTATTTTTAGTTTTATTTTGTAATGCCTATGATATTTTTTGTTTATGGTGGTTTAGTGACCTTGTATAACAGTGTAGTATGTATTTAAATCTGGAAGCATTTACTCAAAATTTTTTTTAATTGACACATGTGTAGTAAAAAGTTGTGATTTCATTGTTTGTTTGTTTGCATGAAAAATTCTTACACCGTTAATATCCTACATTATCCCTGATGAACATGGGCATATTATTTGATTCTACACATGTGAAGTCGCAGACAACGGCTAGTACTTAATAAAGCAACACTATTATGACGACAGGCAGACCATGAGTGAGGCTTCAATAATAATGTAATTTGAGCCTTTTGAAACTAAACAAACTATCGAATACATCTCTATTTTCTTTTTTTTTTATCTTCAATGGCAGTTGGGGCGCATTTTGTTCGCTTCTGAAAATAGGCTGTGCAGAAATATTTTTTTAAGTCTTGATTTTTTATGAGACAAAAAATGCCAGTCTCATTGGTGATACAGCAGCAATGAAGGAAAGGAAAGTATCAGTCAAACAAAGCACATAATATCCAGTTTTTTTTTTTCAGGTATCATTCCCGAAGACTTGAACCTGTTCCTGGAAGGAGCTCTGCCGAAGCGCAAGAAGCGTGGCAAGTGCACACTCGGTGTCGCTGACCCTAAGCTGGCTGCGGCCATCGGGGAGGCCCTCGAAATAACATGCTCACATATCGGTGCTGTACCGGAGCTCATCAGAGGTGCATTACTTTATACCTTATTCTGTTTATTCTCCATGCTGATTGGGGTCTTAGAACAAAGAGACAACATAGAAAATTACCAGTTGCTTCTGTTCATGCACAGATGGTAAAAGCCCATCGAGGCAATGGGCGAAAATCTTAGGAATCATGTTATAGGCGATGCGGCTAGCAACCCATCACTATTTTAATTAGCCTTTCCACCTAAATGCCCACAATCATGCTAAATATGGCTTCTAGGTCTTGTTACCTTAGGCTATGTCTGCCCCATAAGGGATAAAGATGTGACAGTCTACTTGATTAATTTTATTGTTTTCAAAGTGATGCTTTTACAACTTCTAATTTTCACTTATGTCCAAAGTGAGATAAACTATGATATATTTTTTAGGTTACTTATTTTTTGTTTAGTTAGTTTTTTCAAAATGGGGTTGGTTGTATTGATAACAAAATATCACATATCAGCCATTTTAAGAACTGATAAAAACTTACAAAGAGTTCACAGCAGTTTCAAATAAAACCCCCCGTTTCACCTCTTGTAGGCATCCGTCACCACTTCCACGCGCTCATCAAGGGGCTGACCCCGAAGGCCTGCAGCGTGGCCCAGCTGGGCCTCGGGCACTCATACTCGCGAGCCCGGGTCAAGTTCAATGTGCACCGGGTTGACAACATGATTATACAGTCCATAGCGCTGTTGGATCAGTTGGACAAGGATGTCAATACGTTCTCTATGCGGATCAGGTTAGTGAAGAAACATGAGAATAATTTTATTACGGTTAGATCAGTGGTGGGCAAACTTTCTTCATGGCGTGCCATGTTTCAGAGAAGGGCTAAAATTATACCAAAATTAGCTTCTGCCTGCGATTTCGTCCACATAGAATTAGCAATTGATATGTTTATCGCTATCCTGCAGGAACTATACAATTTTCCGGGATAAAAAGTAGCCTATGTTTTAATCTAGGGTACCAGCTATCTTCGTTCCAAATTTTATTCAAATCCTTCCAGTCGTTTTAGCGTGAAGAAGGAACAAACATACACACTCACTCACATCGTCACTCTCAAACTTTCGCATTTATAATATTAGTAGGATGCAATTTTTTTGACACATGACGCATGAACTACGTGGCTAGTCTAGCTGGCTCCTTTGCATCTATTATTCTATGTTATACAGCAGGACCGTCTAAATATCGTCATCCTGTGCCATAACTCTCCATTTCGAAGGAACGCCGGCGGGCCGCATTAAATTCCTTTGCGGGCCGGGGTCGGCCCGCGGGCCGTAGTTTGCCCATCACTGGGTTAGATTAACCCCTCATATGGAGGAAGTGAAAAAAAAACATTGCTCTAATCTTGTTGATCTCAAATAAGGTTGCTGATTACATTAAGAACCTGTTACACTAAAGTTCCAGTTATTTTAACTGTCTGTTTTGTAGTAATAAATAGAGACGGAATCAGATAATTGACACTAAGCTCTTAGAGGATCTGATATCCTGGTACTTAAACTCCCCCTTTGTCTTATGCCTGACGCGAGTTTAACATTTTTTACCCATCGCAAAAAGTGCTGTGCCGCTAGAGAAGTTTTGACTTCAAAATGTATATATATCACATCACACATAGGCTATTTTTTATCCCGGAAAATTGCATAGTTTCCGCGGGATAGTGATAAACATATCAAATGTTGTTGCTGCCTAGACTTGCAACGTAAATAATTATTGCAGTATATAACCATCAACATCAGTTCTTAACGCGGGCAAAAGCTAGTAATTTAATATTTAAAAAAAAAATCAGACTATTCACAACAATATACCAACTATTAATATTATTAATTATTATTAACCAACAACAACATCATGATTATGTTTCCTTCCCCAGAGAATGGTACTCCTACCACTTCCCAGAGCTGGTGGCCATCGTGCCCGAGAACTATCTCTACACGAAGTGTGCCGAGTACATCAAGGACCGCAAATCGTTGACCGAAGAGTCGGTAGAGCCACTCACCGAGATACTGGGGGACTCGGAGAAGGCCCAAGCTATAATTGATGCTTCCAAGATGTCCATGGGCATGGATATATCGCCCGTTGACCTTATTAATATACAGATGTTCGCTGTGCGAGTAGTCAAGCTGAGTGACTACAGGTAAGTTCTAATTAATATTCAATATTATGTAATGTAATCATCATCATCCTCATCTATATACATCCCACTGCAGGGCACAGGCCTCCTCTCAGAGTGAGAGGGCTTGGGCTATAGTTCCCACATGGGCCCAGTGCAGATTGGGAACTTTACACACGCCATTGAATTGCTTCGCAGTTGTGTGCAGATTTCCTCACGATGTTTTCTTTCACCGAAAAGCTCATGGTAAATTTTAAATGTAATTTCGCACATGAGATAGACAGAGGTGCGAGCCCGGGATTCGAACACACGACTTTCTGCTTGGAAGGCCATAGGTTGCACCACTAGGCTACCAGGGCTACACACCTAGAAAAAAAAAAAAAGATTTTTAGACCTATTTCATTAGTATTACTTGTGCTACAAGAGTCCCTTCATAATCCCAATCCGCACTGGGCCCGCGTGGGAACTAATAGCCCAAGCGAGCCTGAAAGGAGCCCTGTGCCCAGCAGTGGGACGTACACGTAGCCCTGAAATAGCACAGAATCCTCGGTGCGCTAGCTTGCGCTTGGGTTTTTATTTGTATATTATTCCACCAGGAAACAGATAGCGGAGTACCTCCACACGAAGATGACCTCGGTGGCACCAAACCTGACCACCCTGATTGGGGACCAGGTGGGCGCGAGGCTCATCTCCAAGGCGGGCTCTCTCACCAGCCTGGCCAAGTATCCTGCCTCTACGTTGCAAATCTTAGGTACTTATATTATAACATACTTTAGGTTTATTTTTTCTTTGATACCAAAAACAGGTCTGCGGTTCCTTAACCCTTTATTGGAGCATTGGACCACAGATTCAAAAGCAGCTATCAAATGTATAAGGCCCAAGAGCCCACGACTGCCAGACCTTCGTTATTTTATTAAAGCTGAAAGTTTCTCTGTGATAGCTAGACAGTTGAAATTTTCACAGATGATGTATTTCTGTTGCCGCTATAACAACAAATACTAAAAACATAATAAAATTAATATTTAAGGGGGTCTCCCATACCACAAACGTGTTGTTTTTTTGCGTTTTTTGTTCGATATTAATAGTGGCAACAGGTAGACGCTAGAAATATTCACAGATGATGTATTTCTGTTGCCGCTATAACAACAAATACTAAAAACTGGAATAATGTATGTATGTCTGTACAATATCTCTGACCAATATAAAGTGACCCCACACTGCGTACATTTTGCTTTGGAGCGGGGCTCTGCTTACACTGGTTTTTAGATTTTGTCACAGTTTAGGGGTGTCTGGCAGGGGGAAGGAACCGCAGAAAGTGTCTGGCAAATGGATAACGTGATTTCTAAAGATGTTCTGAAGAACATATAAAAAAATTGACCTTAATACTTTAACGAAAGTAAGGTGCTATTTTATACACCTTTACTACCTGATAACTGGCCAAGCAACCACAATGGAAACTCCATAGTCGCGGGTCGTTCTCACGTGTGTTGGAGACATACACAGAGAAACTTTCAGCTTTAATAAAATAACGAAGGTCTGGCAGTCGTGGGCTCTAAGTCTAATACCTGACAACGGATATTTTCAAAGCTAGTCCTGTGATTAATAATTATAATGGAAATTGTGATGTATATTGAAATCAATAAGGTTCAAATTCCAACACAATGCATGTCGTCGCTAAACGTCTCTGCTTTATAAAGGGTTGTGAAATAACAGTGTGTTCTCTCTCAGTGTGTGCTCTTTTGTTTTTTCTTTTTGCGCGAGTGCTATCCGGTGTTTTTTTTTTAACTTTAAACTTTTTGCTCCCGTGACAGGTGCCGAGAAAGCCCTGTTCCGAGCGCTGAAGACGCGCTCCAACACGCCCAAGTACGGGCTGCTGTACCACTCGACGTTCATCGGGCGCGCCGGCATGAAGAACAAGGGTCGCATCAGCCGCTACCTCGCCAACAAGTGCTCCATCGCCTCCAGGATCGACTGCTTCTCGGGTAAGCAAGTGTTACAAAACTACCCTATGATACTCATACTCATACTCACTTATTCGTAACTAGCTTCTGTCCACGACTTCGCCCGCGTAGAATTAGCAATTGCCATGTTTCTCGCTATCCCGCGGGAACTATACAATTTTCCGGGATAAAAAGCAGCCTATGTCTTAATCTAAGGTACCAGCTGTCTTCGTTCCAAGTTTTATCCAAATCCGTCCAGTCGTTTTAGCGTGAAGAAGGAACAAACGTACACACTCACTCACATCGTCACATCATCACATCGTCACTCACAAACTTTCGCATTTATAATATTAGTAGGATAATTATAGTTATTACATTTTTTTTTGTCATTTTTTATAAAAAGTAGCCTATGTGCTATTCCTGACTTTTCTCTATCTATGTGCCGAATTTCATAGAGATTCGTTCGGCCGTTCTGGCGTGATTGAAACATCCACCCATCCATCCCTTTTTTTTTCCTAACTGACTTACTGCTGTTAGCCTCTGATGGCTTTTACAGCTTACAGGAGAGAGAGCAAGCCGCCAGACGGGCAGCTTTTTTTTTTCAGATTTTTAGGCGTTAAAGCTTAGAATGTTAAGCTTTAACGCACATAAAATACAAAAACCATGGGTGCCAGTTTTTTTGCAAGGGGGTGTATTATCAACATCAGTTCTTAAGTCTAATTCTACGCGGACGAAGCTAGTCATAGATAAATATAACTGACACTTAAGATATCAGGAACAATACAATACAATACAAATAGGTACTCTTTATTGTACACCACAAATCAGTACAAAACAATACAGAAACAAAGAACAAAGTATACAATAGGCGGTCTTATCGTTTAATAGCGATCTCTACCAGACAACCAATAAAAGAAAGAAATAAAGTGGTGACACAGGCCTTAGTATACATATTGTCACTACTTTGAAAAAATCTCGTATCTTAAATGAATATTCAAACATAACTGAACCTTGAAGTACAGTAAATAAAGTTAACGTCGTAAGATTAGCGATTTCGAGATACGAGATTTTTTCAAAGTAGTGACGATATATGCACACTTTGATCTATCGTATAGTAGCAGCTCTACATGCGGTAATAACAGATGTGCTAAAACAAATGCTGTTATCCACATGCTTTGTCCGGCTTGGACTTTGGATGTTTATAAATATGCTACAATACTTTATACCATTATCTTTAGGGTAAATAAACAAGCGATATCGAAATTGTTTGTTAAATGTGTGTATACGTCTGCGGAGAATTCGCTTATCGCTATCCCGCGGGAACTATGCGATTTTCCGGGATAAAAACTATCCTATATCCTTCCCTGGGACTAAAACTATCTATGTAACCAAATTTCATTAAAATCGGTCCAGCGGTTTCGGCGTGAAAGTGTAACAGACAGACAGAGTTAGTTTACCGTACATCAAAGCCACCGAACAACGGTTAAATAAATAACGACACTGTCATCTTCAACGTCGACATTGGCGGAATCATCGACAGTATCGATGGCGCTATTTCTTTTTAAATGAAATGAAATTTATTTTAAAAATTGAATTGAGTTACTTTCGCATTTATAATACTTCTGAACGCGACTTCGTCCGCGTAGAAATGAAAATGAAAAATGAAATGAAATGATTTATTTTCCAGACCAGGTCCAATAAATGTACAATAAATGAAAATAAAAATAAAACCAAAATTAAAAATTAAAAATTAAACATAATCTGTCGGGCAACATCGCGGGTTACCCCGCTCCCGCGATGACTGGCTTATGGCAGGTCCTCCAGCAGTAGCAGGTAGAATTATCAATGATATGTTTATCGCTATCCCGCGAGAACTATACAATTTTCCGGGATAAAAAGTAGCCCATGTTTTAATCTAGGGTACCAGCTATCTTCGTTCCAAATTTTATCCAAATCCGTCCTGTCGTTTTAGCGTGAAGAAGTAACAAACATACACACTCACTCACATCGTCACAAACTCTCGCATTTATAATATTAGTAGGATAGGATGACGTATCCACTATTATTACGTTGTTTTCTCCATGCTCCCTTTTATATTTGTTTAAAATGCTTGATATTTCCTCAGAGGCCCAGACGACAATATTCGGTGAGAAGCTCCGGCAGCAAGTCGAGGATCGCCTCAAGTTCTACGAGACTGGTGATATCCCGAAGAAGAATATAGAGGTGATGAAGGAGGCCATGGAGGAAGCGCTGAACGCCACTCAGGAGTTGGACGCCAGCGCCAAGAAGAAGAAGAAAAAGAAGAAGAAGAAGGAAGAAGCTATGGATGAGGATTAGTTGTAAGTTGATTTGCGGAATAAATTGCGGTATTTGTGTACCGAATGGCGTTGTTTTTTTTTATGGAACCCCACACACGCACACGCGCGCGCACACACACACACACACACACACACACACACACACACACACAGACACACACAGACACACAGACAGACACACAGACAGACACACAGACAGACAGACAGACAGACAGACAGACAGACAGACAGACACACACACAGACACACACACACAGACACACACACAGACACACACACACGCGCGCACACACACACGCGCACACACACACACACGCACACACACACACACAGACACAGACACAGACACACACAGACAGACACACATGCACAAATCACGTCTCAGGGGCCATTCAAGTATTAGGTAAGCAGATTTTTTACAATTGACAACATTTCATATTTCTGAGCCTATCATTTTAATGGTTCTCTGTATTCTGTTTGAAAAGATGAACATGCTGACAGTTTAATTTTTTCCCTAGGGTTTGTATTTAATTTATAATTAATTTATTAATTTTTGCTTATTCTAAAAGGGCGTAACTCCGATACTATCACAGAATAGACACTTATCCTTTTGTCTTTTCTGTATAGAAAAAAAACTGACGTCAATTTCAAATTGTCAATGTCAGGCCTTATTCTCCGATATTCGATTTTCGAGGTTCGCTTCGTGCTGTTCTGCTCATACTAATATAGTCATTAACTTGAGAGTGAGAGAGAAGGTATGCAACGAACTTCAAAAATAGAATTTCAGAGTTGCCCCCCTTGTACTTTGAAGTTGTCATATACAAAATTATGGTCGCTTATTTTTTCTCGTGAAAAAGGCAAAGGTGTTTCACCTATCCTGTGGTAGTTTTGGTAAAATTAGGACATATTTTTAATTAATTTTTATTTTTTATAATAAGCGATATTAAAATTATATAAACATATTGCAGTGATCAGGAGGCAAAATGCTTTCGAACCATATATACATTTTCAGGTGTTATAAAAATGAAATGTTGTCATCCTTCCCCTTGTCAGCAAAAGTAAGCAAACCTCTTCCCCCCGTCCCATGCTTACGTAATCATTGGTGATTATATGCATTTTTAAGGGTTCCGTACCCAAAGGGTAAAAATGGGACCCTATTACTAAGACTTCGCTGTCCGTCCGTCTGTCACCAGGCTGTATCTCGAGGACCGTAATAGCTAAACAGTTGAAATTTGCTTAGAAAATGTATTTTTATTGTAGCTACAACAACAAATACTAAAATCAAAATAATAATAATTAACGGGGGCTCTCATGCAACAGAGTAGTTGTTGGCGTTTTTTGCTGTACAGTCACCAGCATAAATAAGTGATCATTTTTGTACCTTGTCGCTTTCAGTCGTTACATGATTTCGTATGGTTTTTCAAACATGACTTTAAAGTGACAAGGTACAAAAGTGATCACTTATTTATGCTGGTGACTGTACTTATCTCATGAACCGTAATAGCAAGGAGGTTAAAATTTTCACAGATGTTGTATTTTTATTGCCACAATAATAACAAATACTAAAAATAAAATAAACATAATATTTAAGGGGGGCAACAAAAGTATTTTTTTTACCGTTTTTTGCTCGATATTAATAATGGCTACACGTAGACGCTAGAAATAATTACAAATTATTAAGGTTATCTTTTCTGGTACCCTTCGTGCGCGAGTCCGACTCGCACTTGGCCGGTTTTCTTTTAAATGTATTTTGTTTTTTATAAATTTGTGGGTTGCTATTTGTTTAACAAAGTAAATAATAACTGCTGACGTAATCACGACATCGACCCCCACCCACCATGTCATCAAAAATAAGCAAAGCAAAGAGCGTGTTTTAGCTACTTTCAAAGTGATTTTGCTTTTTAGGCATTGTGATCAAAAGAGAAGGTTACCGTAGATTTTCCAACACACTTATCGATCGTAACCTTATATCTGTTAGTTAAAAGTAATCTCGATGATAAAGATAACAAAAGGTGCCGCGTATTTCCAAATATTAGGTTACAAAGTATGATTTGTTGTGATAAGCTTCCGATTATAGGTAGCTAGGTGAAGTGAATAAATTGCAGTAGAAATGAGAGCTTTTTTTTTTATGTGAATAGGAAGGAAAACGAGCAAGTGGGTAACCTGATGGTAAGCGATCACCACTGCCCATAGACACCCACAACCCCGGAGGGATTGCAGATGCGTTGCCAACCTAGAGGGCTAAGATGAAATGCCTCTCGTGCCCGTAATTTCCCCGGCTGTCTTACTCTCCACACCGGAACACAGCAGTGCAAGCTTTAAGAAGTATGGAAGGTGTATCACTAAAAGAATAAGGAACAGTGTGATAAGGGAACGTGCTGGTGTGAAAGAAGATAATAGTGACTAGGAAAAAAAAGTATGCTCTGGTTTGGTAAGGCCTAGACGGACGTTCCGTGACAAAGTTGGGAACTTTTTGAAAAAAGGTCAGAGCCTCTAGTGTAAGTTTTCGCATAAAAAACGTCTCGAACGCGTTCACGTAAACGTCTCAATTACTAAGGAAAAATTGGCAGCGCCACTTGCGGATCGAAACGGCAACAAACTGTTGTCATAGTATTTGACATTTTAACGCAAACGCGTTCGAGACGTATTTTGTGACCGAAAACCTACACTAAGCGTACAGGTCAAGAGTACCCGAAACCGACGAGCTTGTATGAAGAGAATGTGGATGAAGCGAAACGGCAGGATCGTAGCAAGTGGAACAAAGTAGTCTCTGCCTACCCCTATAGGAAAGAGGCGTAACGGCATGAGTAAGATGCTGGTAGTAATCCTGACGGATACTTCACAAGGACCTACCCGCAGAACATCAGCCTTTAATCGCATTGATAGAATACTCTATCCACTCCTCTTAAACCCACTTCAAAATATCAATTTGTGAAGTATTTTATTTGTCCTTTTAGTATCTACAATTGTCAGGCTTTAAATTAATCCCGTGAGGCCATTATCTTGAATAACTCGAGTGATTTATAAAAGGTCACCTTTAATATTGTTGCGGAACGCATAATTTTTACAGGGTAGGGCAGATAGGGGAGTTTTGGGCACTTTTTTACTTAAGTCTAAATAAAAATGCATTTTTTTTAACCAATCAATTTTTTACTCCTTATATTAGTAGCACATATATTTGGCTTCAATTGACAACATTTCATATTTTTCGCTAGGGCTTGTATTTAATTTATAATTAATTTATGAATTTTTGCTTATTCTAAAAGGGCGTAACTCCGATACTATCACAGAATACACACTTATCCCTTTGTCTTTTCTCTATAGAAAAAAAAACTGGCATTAATTTCAAATTGTCAATGTCAGGCCCTATTCTCCAATATTCGATTTTCGAGGTTCGCTTCGTGCTGTTCCGCTCATACTAATAGTCATTATCTTGAGAGTGAGAGAGTAGGTATGCAACGAACTTCAATTCAATTTTTAAAAAAGAAATAGCGCCATCGATACTGTCGATGATTCCACCAATGTCGAGGTTGAAGAAGACAGTGTCGTTATTTATTTAACCGTTGTTCGGTGGCTTGCAACGAACTTCGGAAACAGAATTCCAGAGTTGCCCCCCTTGTACTTTGAAGTTGTCAAAAATAGAAAATTATGATCACTTATTTTTTCTCGTGAAAAAAGCAAAGGCGTTTCACCTATCCTGTGGTAGTTTTGGTAAAATTAGGAGATATTTTTAATTAATTGTTATTTTTTATAATAAGCGATATTAAAATGATATAAACATATTACAGTGATCAGGAGGCAAAATGCTTTCGAACCACATAACTATACATTTTCAGGTGTTATAAAAATGAAATGTTGTCAATTATAACGAAGAACACCTTATACAATTATAATAAGTCTCAAAATTGCAAGAGATTTTCTGAACACTGTCAAAAGCGCCCAAACCTCCCAATGGTCGGTTGGTTTGGGTACCTCAATGGGAGCTTTGGGTTATGGTTTGGCCGCTGTATAAAATTCCTACATACCTACGAGTATGTATGTATATCTATACATATCTACCTCTATACCTACATATAATAAAGCTGAAGAGGGTCGAAAGTCTGTACATGGAAGATATTAAAAAAAAAATAGGCTGGGGATACTTAGAATCGATAACAGAACACGTTGCAACAGTTTTTAGAATTTTTGTCTGTTTATCTGTTTGTCTATATATTTGTGCGCGCATCACGTGAAAACGGCTGAACGGATTTTAGGAAATATCAAATGAATTAAGAAATTTTTATTTCTTAATTTTTATGTTTACTTTTTACGGTTTTACCGTTAGAAAATTAATTTCTAAACGACACTGAAAATTAGAACACATAGAAAAATCCGAAAAGTAAAGCTATGGCCGGGAATCGAACCCGGGTCCTCGTCATTCCGTGACGCGTGCTATACCCCTACACCACCCATAGCAGGTGAGTAAGCGTTCGAATTTTTCTATCTATTACTAACTGTCACGTGACCTTGTTACTATGCGATTATTTGTCGCGAAGCGTCATCTATTTGAATGATGTGTCTGTACGACACAATTACAAACTCCCGTGGAACATCTACTGCTCACCAGGGACGAGAGATGGCGCTGTTTTTCAAATGATAGGAAATATCAAATGAATTAAGAAATTTTTATTTCTTAATTTTTATGTTTACTTTTTACGGTTTTACCGTTAGAAAATTAATTTCTAAACGACACTGAAAATTAGAACACATAGAAAAATCCGAAAAGTAAAGCTATGGCCGGGAATCGAACCCGGGTCCTCGTCATTCCGTGACGCGTGCTATACCCCTACACCACCCATAGCAGGTGAGTAAGCGTTCGAATTTTTCTATCTATTACTAACTGTCACGTGACCTTGTTACTATGCGATTATTTGTCGCGAAGCGTCATCTATTTGAATGATGTGTCTGTACGACACAATTACAAACTCCCGTGGAACATCTACTGCTCACCAGGGACGAGAGATGGCGCTGTTTTTCAAATGATAGGAAATATCAAATGAATTAAGAAATTTTTATTTCTTAATTTTTATGTTTACTTTTTACGGTTTTACCGTTAGAAAATTAATTTCTAAACGACACTGAAAATTAGAACACATAGAAAAATCCGAAAAGTAAAGCTATGGCCGGGAATCGAACCCGGGTCCTCGTCATTCCGTGACGCGTGCTATACCCCTACACCACCCATAGCAGGTGAGTAAGCGTTCGAATTTTTCTATCTATTACTAACTGTCACGTGACCTTGTTACTATGCGATTATTTGTCGCGAAGCGTCATCTATTTGAATGATGTGTCTGTACGACACAATTACAAACTCCCGTGGAACATCTACTGCTCACCAGGGACGAGAGATGGCGCTGTTTTTCAAATGATAGGAAATATCAAATGAATTAAGAAATTTTTATTTCTTAATTTTTATGTTTACTTTTTACGGTTTTACCGTTAGAAAATTAATTTCTAAACGACACTGAAAATTAGAACACATAGAAAAATCCGAAAAGTAAAGCTATGGCCGGGAATCGAACCCGGGTCCTCGTCATTCCGTGACGCGTGCTATACCCCTACACCACCCATAGCAGGTGAGGTCGTGACAGTTAGTAATAGATAGAAAAATTCGAACGCTTACTCACCTGCTATGGGTGGTGTAGGGGTATAGCACGCGTCACGGAATGACGAGGACCCGGGTTCGATTCCCGGCCATAGCTTTACTTTTCGGATTTTTCTATGTGTTCTAATTTTCAGTGTCGTTTAGAAATTAATTTTCTAACGGTAAAACCGTAAAAAGTAAACATAAAAATTAAGAAATAAAAATTTCTTAATTCATTTGATATTTCCTATCATTTGAAAAACAGCGCCATCTCTCGTCCCTGGTGAGCAGTAGATGTTCCACGGGAGTTTGTAATTGTGTCGTACAGACACATCATTCAAATAGATGACGCTTCGCGACAAATAATCGCATAGTAACAAGGTCACGTGACAGTTAGTAATAGATAGAAAAATTCGAACGCTTACTCACCTGCTATGGGTGGTGTAGGGGTATAGCACGCGTCACGGAATGACGAGGACCCGGGTTCGATTCCCGGCCATAGCTTTACTTTTCGGATTTTTCTATGTGTTCTAATTTTCAGTGTCGTTTAGAAATTAATTTTCTAACGGTAAAACCGTAAAAAGTAAACATAAAAATTAAGAAATAAAAATTTCTTAATTCATTTGATATTTCCTATCATTTGAAAAACAGCGCCATCTCTCGTCCCTGGTGAGCAGTAGATGTTCCACGGGAGTTTGTAATTGTGTCGTACAGACACATCATTCAAATAGATGACGCTTCGCGACAAATAATCGCATAGTAACAAGGTCACGTGACAGTTAGTAATAGATAGAAAAATTCGAACGCTTACTCACCTGCTATGGGTGGTGTAGGGGTATAGCACGCGTCACGGAATGACGAGGACCCGGGTTCGATTCCCGGCCATAGCTTTACTTTTCGGATTTTTCTATGTGTTCTAATTTTCAGTGTCGTTTAGAAATTAATTTTCTAACGGTAAAACCGTAAAAAGTAAACATAAAAATTAAGAAATAAAAATTTCTTAATTCATTTGATATTTCCTATCATTTGAAAAACAGCGCCATCTCTCGTCCCTGGTGAGCAGTAGATGTTCCACGGGAGTTTGTAATTGTGTCGTACAGACACATCATTCAAATAGATGACGCTTCGCGACAAATAATCGCATAGTAACAAGGTCACGTGACAGTTAGTAATAGATAGAAAAATTCGAACGCTTACTCACCTGCTATGGGTGGTGTAGGGGTATAGCACGCGTCACGGAATGACGAGGACCCGGGTTCGATTCCCGGCCATAGCTTTACTTTTCGGATTTTTCTATGTGTTCTAATTTTCAGTGTCGTTTAGAAATTAATTTTCTAACGGTAAAACCGTAAAAAGTAAACATAAAAATTAAGAAATAAAAATTTCTTAATTCATTTGATATTTCCTATCATTTGAAAAACAGCGCCATCTCTCGTCCCTGGTGAGCAGTAGATGTTCCACGGGAGTTTGTAATTGTGTCGTACAGACACATCATTCAAATAGATGACGCTTCGCGACAAATAATCGCATAGTAACAAGGTCACGTGACAGTTAGTAATAGATAGAAAAATTCGAACGCTTACTCACCTGCTATGGGTGGTGTAGGGGTATAGCACGCGTCACGGAATGACGAGGACCCGGGTTCGATTCCCGGCCATAGCTTTACTTTTCGGATTTTTCTATGTGTTCTAATTTTCAGTGTCGTTTAGAAATGAACGGATTTTGTTGAAAACTTTACTAATCTGTTGAGAAAATCACCGGCCAGGTTGTAGGCTACTTTTTATCCCGGAAAATTGCATAGTTCCCGCGGGATAGCGATGAACATGTCGAAAATCGCAGCTGCCTAGAGTCGCAACGTATATAAATATTGCTTCCGTATCATAGAGGTACACTAAGGAGGGATTTTCAAAATTCCCACGGGATTTAATATCGCTTATTATATAAAATATATATTTTTATCAATTAAATGTCAGAATATGGGTGTTAAGTGTCTGTTCAAATATGCATAGCAATATGTGACTTTTGACAATAAATGAAGTGTACGCGGACGAAGTCGCGGGCAAAAGCTAGTAAAATATAAAACGCCAACACCACAGTAGACGCTAACGCGTGTTTATCTCTACATAATATAAAACAAAGTCGCTTTCTCTGTCCCTATGTCCCTATATGTATATCCCTATATTCCTATATCCCTCTGTCCCTATGTATGCTTAAATCTTTAAAACTACGCAACGGATTTTGATGCGGTTTTTTTAATAGATATAGTGATTCTAGAGGAAGGTTTATAATGTATAACTAACTGTTGCCAGCAACTTCGTCTGCAAAGAATTCGTTTATCGCTATCCCGCGGGAACTACGCAATTTTCCGGGATAAAAAGTAGCCTATGTGCTATTCTAGACTTTTCTCTATCTATGTGCCGAATTTTATCCAGATCCGTTGGGCCGTTCTGGCGTGATTGAGTAACAAACAAACAAACATCCATCCATCCATCCATCTATACTTTCGCATTTATAATATTAGTTAGATACATGCATAATATACCGTGCGAAGCCGGGGCGGGTCGCTAGTTAAATTAAATACATAACATAATTGTAAACTCTAACTCATTAAGAAACTTACCAGTTCTTTTATCGCAGAATTCGATTAAATAATGTACCCCAGTAGTTTTCCTAGACATATTGTGTATGTATGTATGTAAACTCTACAATTGACAAACACTGTATGTGTTTGTGTACACAGTTGGTTGTAGGAATATAGTATCATTATCATATCAGCCGTAGGACGTCTACTGTTGGACATAGGCCTCTCCATAGACCTCCAGTTGCCTCGGTTGGAAGCGGCTTGCATCCACCGTGAACCCGCTACTTTTGGAGCTACTTTGATGAGCTACTCACTCCTAATCCTAAGGTACGGGCAACGACAGCCCTATCAGTTTAACGTTCTCAAGATTCCAATCAAACTGGGGGGCTTACTTCCGTGCATGGCGTGAAGAACTTGATAAGTCTAAAATGGCAATTTTACAGGGCGGCGATTTTAAAGTTTGGAATTTTCTCCAAAATCCGTTTTTATCTTGAATTCGTCTCTATAGCTTGATTTATGGATAATTTTGTGCTATCTTTTCACTGGTTTTACGTAATTTGGTAAAATCATTATATTTTGTGAGATATTAGACTTATCAACTTGTTCACCAAAGACTTATCTAGTTATTCCCCATACATTAGCACTCAATTCAGTGAAAACGTTGTTTAATTTAATTTCTAAAAATAAGTTTTTAAGTGCAACTGAAATGTTTAAATTGAGTTAAGGGTAACTTTGTGCGCTTTTTCAATTTAATATATTTGTTTCTTTCTAATCATCACATTATTCATAATAATCGACTTATCAACTTGTTCACCGACGACTTATCAACTTATTCACTATAGAGTTAGAGAGTAAAGGTATCAATAAATTGTAATATCGTTTGTAACCGGTTTCTCTTTGTCACATATTTTTTTTTATTGGTCATTATCATTAATAATTAATATTAATAATATTTTTCCTTTCATAACACTGGAATTCGTGAAATCTTAAAAAAAAACTTATTGTTTCAGAAATAATACGCTTTATGAGTTATGAGTAACGAAAATTTATGTCAAACTATTCATTGGGAACGGAACTTAAATTATATGAGACAAAATAAAGACCCAAATTGATAAAACATCATACCACAAATTTTTCTACCATAGATTCTGATCTTGACGTTGATAATCGAGATATTAGATGACTAGAAGACGCATGAAAATTAATCAAATTACATTAATTCCACAGCATATTTGTCATATAATTGTTAGGTATTACTTTTTTTATGTTCACAAAAGGAGTCTGAAACGTACGGCGATGAGGGCTGTATGCTGTATGATAAATTAAGGAAAATTAAATAATGGGTAAATGAAAACACCAGCAAACTGACTGCTTCTTTTTACTGTACTTCTTCAACAACAACTGACAATACAATGAAGACAAGAGTTCAAAAGTCATATCAAAAAGTGTATAAAAACATAAACAATATTATTTACTATAAATACAATAAAGAGTTCGCAACAGAGTTTATAATGTATTATGTCCTATAAAATTGGAGTTCCAAATGGAGGTATAGTTATTTTTGTGCGTTTTCATAATTATCTGTATTAGCGACGACAGGACCTGATCCTGTCGTCGCTAATACAGATATGAAAAACACATTAAATCTTTTTCATCTAGGGCGACTTATCAAGGTATTCACGCTGTATACGGAATAGCTATCCATTGGGAATAACTTGATATCTAATTATGCCAACTCAATGATTAACTGTGTTTGTCAAGCTAAAACAGTATAAATTGACATAATCAATTTGCGTACTATTTATGGGTAGTTGAGGATAAGTAAATAAGACGATATATTCATTTGTTAACACATTAGTATGATAATCGTCACTTTGATTATCTAGTTTTGTCACTTTACATACACTATTTCGGTTTTTGAGTGTAAGTTGATATAAGGACATAGATTTTTTTTGTGAATAGCTATCCATTGGAATAACTTGATATCTAATTATGACAACTCAATGACTTACTGTGTTCGTCAAGCTAAAAAAGTATAAATTGACATATCAAGTTGCGTACTATCTATGGGTAGTTGAGTGTAAGTAAATAAGACGATATATTCATTTGTTAACGCAATAGTATGATAATCGTCACTTAGATATCTAGTTTTGTCACTTTACGTACTTTATTTCAATTTTGAGTGTAAGTTGATAATAAAGACATAAGATTTTTTCTTGTGTCTTATCCTGGTCTCATCGCGTTTATATCTCGATTTGTTACATAAAAAACGGAAAAATTTCAGATATTCATATTTGTCACAGCCCATATCTCTGAAAGTTTCATAGATATCGAGTTGTCAATTTTTTTCCTACAAAACCAATGCCGTAGAAAACCATTGCGACGATAAAAAAAAAACATGTAAGTCGAGTTATCAAGTTCTTCACGCCAGGCACGGACTTAACCCTTTGTATGCTTATGGACACGGATCCGTGCCAAACTTAAGGCTATCTTTTTGTATTTTTATTTAAATCAGCAGAATTTGTGCATTATAGAAACAGATGAGACTAGAATGCAGTGCTTTTTTTAGCTCCCGCATACGAGGGGTTAGGGCTTGCAATGCAAATTAAATACTTGAATATTGCTGACCAATTATTTTATTTTATTTCATTCGTGGTCAGTGATGTTCAGAGGCTCGTCCTCCCGTTTTAAAAAACAGCTTACTGAACGTTCGATTTATAAACCTCGAGAGTCGAGACTAGCCCTTACCACGGTCTCCACTCGAGAATCTTTCTACTCCAAGTTTATACTCGCCTACTTAATCTATCTAACTAATATTATAAATGCGAAAGTATGGATGGATGTTTGTTTGTTGCTCAATCACGCTAGAACGGCCCAACGGATCTTTTTTTTTTTTTATAAATCTGGATGAAATTCGGCGCATAGATAGAGAAAAGTCTGCAATAGCACATAGCGCAAGTGAGGTGTATAAGGGTGGACCTTGTTATTTAAAACTGTTTTACTGAATAAATTGATTCCTGAACCACTGTGGAACCCTCTCTCAGTAAGTGTCATGGTGACGTTAAGTACATTGAATGGACAAGGAAAATCATGTGACGTTTACTGTGAGAACGTTCTACGGTGGGTCTGGCTGGAATCAAAATGGATGCTGCACGTATACCCTCATCAGAGAAACTGAGCTAGCATGATACCTACTTGACTAGTTTTAGTCGCGCTGTGCGTTAGTTGCTAATTAATAATTAAATATTATTTTAGATAAACGCTGTCCAACGTTTCCGGAGATCACTGTTAGCGTTAGCCAACTGTTAGCTCAAAACAAACTACGCGGCCGAAGTAAACACCACTGTCCAAACAGAGTTAACTAAAAATACAAACCACATTGTCTTTACTGCACGAGTTATAAAAGCGTGTAAGTACTACAGAATAAAGTTCAAACTGGTACTAGCAAATGGCACAACATTGTTACAATTTTAGCGTAAGTAGGTGTAGGTTGAATGTAATTTGAATTTATTTGGCCAGTGTTCCAAAATCAAGCGCGGATGCTGCGCGCGTCGAGAGCCAATGAGAGCTCGTTACATAATTTAAAAATCGAACACTTATCACTGCGTTCGATTATTCCAGTCCAGCCAGTGTGTGATCAGTGGACGTGCATTTGATTTGTTTTTTTTTAATTGACATTTTTATTCTGTGGTGAGTTTATTACGTAATTTTAAATGGTTTTTACTTTTTAATAACATTTAAATTTGATTATGCATCGCTGGTTTATAAGAATGCGGATTGGCCTGTTTATACATCAGTTTATTTACATATTTATTAGTAAGAACACGGGGCCAAGCCAAGCCAAGTTCAACATTGTAAAATATCATTATTATGTATTGACGTTTCGCATAAACTTAAACTTAGCATTCTGTGTGTGTAACGTACTTACCTATCTCATTGTTGCGAGAAATGGTCAAAAAACAAAAAGGGAAAGTATAAAATGTGTTATTTAGTTCAGGAACGATACTAAATTTCGCGTTTATTTTTAATAATGTCGAGTTTCGGGTTTGTACAAGAATGCGAAGGCTAAACAAAATATTGGAAAAGTTGCCAGTTTTTTTGTCGTTAAAGTTTGTATTTCCAGAATATTTAAACCGAAGGTAGTTGGTTTCAATTTAAATATACAACTGTAGTATTTCTTTATTTTTGTTTGTGTGTAGTGTTCTTTTAGGATCTTTAACTTTAACAATTAGTGTGGACTAATGAATTTATCACCTAGGTACTTAATTAAGTACTTGTTATACTTATTAAGGTTTTTGTCAATATTAATTGTGGTCACACAACAACTAGGTACTTATGTACATTAAAAGGTGTAAATTTTTATTGTTCTGGATGTTTTGGCTGGTCGGTTATTTTGATTGAACATTCACGTAAGTTTTAATCGTAAAAGTTTTCGTAATTCGTGATCCAAAATTAAGTCACTTAGCAAGTAGCTAGGGAAACATTTATAAACCACAATAAAAAAAATCTGAATAAATAGGCCGCTTGTTCCCCGTACATAACTATTTTATTTTACCAGGACATTCTAAGGTAAAATAAAGACTATTTCTCAATTAAAACAAACATGTTCACGGCTTAGAGCCTCTAACACCCCCGTCGCAGTTAAACCTCAATTTATTCAAATTAGTGCCGTAGTTACGTAACTTGGTTATATACGGGGAACACGTAACTTGGTTATATACGGGGAACACGTAACTTGGTTATATACGGGGAACAAGCTAAATAGGCGTGTTCAGTCAAATTATCCCGACAACTGACACCCTGCTAATACCTTTCCAGATTAATTTTACGACTCTATCTAAAAGTATCGGTTTTTTATTTTTTACATCGCAACCTAAAATCACTGCTGATAATAAGCAATCTAATCTTCCTAATCTTATTTACAGTATGTCTATGTAATAACAATATACGTAATATCATCAACGTATCGAAAATTATTATCTTCCCGATTTTCGTTTTTATAAGGGTTAAAAACTCGGTCCAGCTAAAAGAAACTACCCACAAGTGTAATTATATCTCTTAGTTTTAAGCTTTACTTAATCCATAAATTGGGAGGAAAACTGACTTTTCATTTCGTCAGATGGCGCATAAGCGACTGTACCTTGTTATGACATAAGAACTGTCAAATCCAGTACATTTTTTGTGAATAGTTTTAAACTTTTGCATTTTTATTCAAAGATGCCTCAATGTAGCGCGCTAAACTGTAAAAACAGGGGAGTTCATCTATTTCCTAATGACCCAAAGCCCAGAAAACAATGGGAAAATGCTTTGCGTATTAAAAACTTTCAAGCAAGTGATACAGCACGTTTGTGTTCACTGCATTTCAAAGACGATTCTTGTATTTCTTGTTTGCTGATGTTGGGAATAGGCGAATTGGCTTTCACGTCTTTGGAAAAATCCGACTGTGGATAATTATATGAACGGTCTTCTTGGACATCTAAGTCAGCACCAAAGTCTTGGTTCCGATCATACGCCTTTAATCTAAAAGGAAGAACTGCAAATAAGCCTCCAGAATTCAAATTAAAACAGAAATACAGAACATAACCTTAAATATTTGAAGTGGTTACTTTTTTATCAAATCTGCCTTTTTACCAGCCACCGATGCATGTCTCCTTCGAAGCTCAACTTGAAGTTCACGCACAGTCATAACAGAGTACATTTTGCCAGTTAAATCGCAGAAATAACTCAGAAAATCGCAACCAGATATTTGACACGAAACGTAAACAAGGTACAGTCACTTGTGGCGACATCTGCCTCAAGCTTCTAGTTTGCCTCCTCATTGACCCGTAACAACAATCCTCAAACAATATATCTTAATTTGGCTTAGTTGCTATACAGGTTGTTACAAAACTACCCGTAAAGTCGAAAGGAGGTTGAATATGACCTTATAACCATTCCAATCAACCAATAAAAAAAAAATCAATAAAAAAAAATCAATATCAATCAATCAATCACAATCAATATCAATCAATATTCAATATTATTATTATTATTATTATTTTATTGGTCAATATTTTATGGGGTATTTTGTAACACGTTGTATAGAATAATATTTCTGACTTACTTAATATGAAATGAAATCGATATGACGCTAGCTGAATCTGAAAAGCATTATACTCGTGATACGTATAATACTCCGCAATTCAAAATTCGAAGTCCGTTTCAAACCGTCCCTTACATTTTAACGAACACTATTTTTGATTTGAACGGATTTGAAAAAAATAATTTTCTAAATGAAACCGAACTTTCGTCAGCGTGTAACTTAAAAAAAGTGACTACATAACTAAGGCAATATCTTAGGTTAAATATTTTTTTCATTGTACCTACGAACTTTTTCATTTCGAATTTCAGAGGTATATACGACTCTTCAACGCTCCTCATACTAAAACTAACCAAAGGCATTCGTTACTAGTACATAGTACCTACTAGCTATCAATAAGTACTATGGCTGTGTCCTACATGCCTATAGAGCATTTATAACAGGAGGTGACGCGCTTTTCCCTTCGCCAATACATGTTACACGACTAAGTTGACCGTGGGAATTGTTTGGTCGTATGCTTGTTGTGTTTTGTGTACACAGTAAAGAAATACATTTAATGACACAAAACAACATTAAAAATGTACTTATGTAACTAATGCCATCGTACGCCGCAGATCGGCGAGCGCAGCGTAGGACTTCCATCAACGAGGTGGACGGATGACCTGGTTAAAGTTGCGGGTTCACGGTGGATGCAAGCCGCTTCCAACCGAGGCAACTGGAGGGCTATGGGGGAAGCCTATGTCCAACAGGTGGACGTCCTACGGCTGATTTGATGATGATGATGATGAACAAATAAGCAATTACCGAATGGCGTCAAAAGCGTGTCGCCCTTAATAGGTGCTGCTAATTATCTCATTAATCTGGTCAAACTTTTTTTTACCACTAGGATACGGTGCTTTCAAAAATCTTACGTCGCAGATGCATGTCAAACATCATTCCAGTCCAGTAGGCTTATTGTCTAACTCGCTCACAATCGCCATCGTGTTCATTTTGACAGTTCATGTATGGGCTGACAATTGGCATCGGAATCAGCTAGCTGTCACATTCATACAAGAACTGTCAAAATGAACACGATGGCGATTGCGAGCGAGTTAGACAATAACCCCCTTATTCATAAACGCACTATAGGCCTCTGCTAAGTTAGTAATCGTTTGTCCTTATCTGTGAAAGGTAAATGTCAAAGTGACAGATAAGGACAAACGATTACTAAGTTAACAGAGGCCTATAGTGCGTTTATGAATAAGGGGGTATGCCTACTGGATTTACACATTTGCCGCCCCAAATCTATTCAATTTTTGCCGCCCCACTCGTACGTGACCCCAGCCTTACTTTTTTTTCTGTAATTTTTTATTTGCGCCAATTTTGCCGCCTCCCTAATTTAGGCGCCTTAGACTTCAGCTTATTTAGCTTCTATGGTAAATCCGGCCCTGCCTCATTCAAATATTACAAAAGCAAAAGAGAAGATACTTCAATAAAAATGTGCGAGCTACAGGCGGATGTATAGTGGCTAATGCACAGGTTTTGAGAAATGGGCGATTTTAGTTTATAATTTACCGCACGTTCTAAAATTTAATGAAAATTTACATGACTATTTTCGTTATTAAACAAAATTAAATTGTTAAAAAACTAAAACTCGACTTTTTGGACATTCGTCCTTTTGAATAACGGCTGGAATGCAGTTTAGACAACATAAGTTTAAAGCAACTCCAGTAGCAACTGCTACGTGTAAATGCCTGCCAGTTTTGTATATTAAAAATAAACTAACAAGCGGTGACTGACGAAATGATTATTAACATTGACAGCGGGAACTTTATTGAGAACGACACCTTTGATTACAATGTTACTCTGAATTGGTCGTCATTTTTATGGCAAACTGAGCGAGGGAGATGACAGTCATGCATTTAAGTAAGTACCTACATAACGATGTATTAAAGTAGTCTCTGCCTACCCCTGTGGGAAAGAGGCGTGACGGTATGTATGTTAATTAGGGTCTTTTCATTCTTAACTGTCCTATTTGGTAAACAAAATTCTAACCTCAAAACGTCACGTTTTTGTTATTTTTTAACTATTTCATCGTAAATAATGGAATTGGAGGACATCGTGCGTGACCTGCACACGACTACGAAGCAATTCAATCCAATCCGCACTGGGCCCGCGTGGGAACTATAGCCCAAGCCCTCTCATTCTTAGTGGAGGCCTGTGCCCAGCAGTGGGACGTATATAGGCTGGAGAGAGAGAGAGAATGGAATTGGAGATAAAATATCAGCAAAATTATGTACAAAATATTGCCTCAGGTTTATTTGATAACATAATACCTTATTCTTTACGAAAATTTGTGCATTGAGGTTAGAACTTTGTTTACCAAATAGGACAGCTAAGAATGAAAAGACCTTAGGCACTTGTCCCATCGCCGGCGAGTAGCGAGTATTTTTTAGTATGGAACTTTTGTAGCCCGGCGACAAAAGCGACAAAATTTCCATAATAAAAAACGCTCGCTTCTCGCTACTCGCCGGCGTTGGGACAAATGCCTCACAATGCATCAATGTTCTTCCATGCTGGTCTGGTAGTAAAGAAAAAACTGGCCAAGTGCGAGTCGGACTCGCGCACCGAGGGTTCCGTACCATTATCAATAAATATCTATAAACCAGTGTAAGCAAAATGTACGCAGTGTGGGGTCACTTTATATTGGTCACTGATATTATACAGACATACATACATATTTACGGTTTTCGCAATTATTCCTTAATCTGTGCTATAAGACCTACCTTAATACCAAATTTCAAGATTCTGCGTTGACCAGCGAGACCCTGTAGGTTTTGATTCCCTTGCGAGTTTCGAAAATTTGCGGAAATTTGCGGCATAAACGACTGTATCTTTTGATTGCGTTGGCTTAGAAGTTTGATTTTTTCACAGCTCGAAGAGGCAGTAAACCTGAGTATTTGATATAAATTTCAGCTTGATACCTCCACGCGCTCTTGAAAAAAAGGGTCTTGACGGACGGACGGACGGACAACGAAGTGATCCTATAAGGGTTCCGTTATGAATGTACCAGCTAGTTGCATCTCTTCCCGCGCAGGTAAAAGCCCATCGAGGGAATGGGCGAGAATCTGAATCATGTTATAAGCGATGCGGCTAGCAACCCATCACTATTTTGATTTCCCGTTCCACCTATACGCTCACAATCATGCTAAACGTGGCCTTTAGGTCTTGTTACCTTAGGTTATGTCTACCCCGTAAGGTATAAAGGCGTATGTATCGATATATATTGGGATGAGATCTTTGTGGTCCTCCAACGGCCTCGATGGATCAATTATCGGCGTTTAGCTCTTATTAGCGAATAATGACGTGGCCCGAGGGTTAGGTATGAATGATCTATGGCGAGATCTATGATCCAAATGCGGGTTTAATCCAGTACCGGTTTGCTTTGGTATAAGTGTGTTAATCAAGTGATGATGATTTATTTAAACTGACAGGTGTCGATTTTCGCTGTTGTTAAAATTGGTGTTTGGGGGTTATTGAAGTATTAAAAAAAATAGAAATTTTGAAAATTGACTTATAATAATTAAGGGTAAGTACAAATTAGGACACAAGTTTCCGCTATGGATTCGAAAATTGCAATGTAACGACTGTCGAGGCTGTCATCGTCTTCCAATTTTTGACAGCTCTCCTCCCCGCGCCGCAGTCCCCTTAAGGACCTTGCGTTCCGTTCCAACAATTGGTTATAGCATTTTTTTTCTGAAATAGTCCATGTCTAGGGTATAAATATCGATATAGCCCTAAGTCATAAGTCATAAGTCATTTATTCGTCATGTCCCTTAGCCATCATGTCAAATATATGTCGTTAAAATCACTACATATGTATAAAACAAAGTCGCTTTCTCTGTCCCTATGTCACTATGTAGGCTTAAATGTTTAAAACTACGCAACGGATTTTGATACGGTTTTTTTTAATAGATAGAGTGAATCAAGAGGAAGGTTTATATGTATAATACATGCATAATATACCGTGCGAAGCCGGGGCGGGTCGCTAGTCTAACTAATTCTAACTAATATTATAAATGCGAAAGTATGGATGGATGGATGGATGGATGTTTGTTTGTTACTCAATCACGCCAGAACGGCCCAACGGATCTGGATGAAATTCGGCACATAGATAAAGAAAAGCCTGGAATAGCACATAGGCTACTTTTTATTCCGGAAAATTGCGTAGCTCGCGCGGGATAGCGATAAACGAATTCTTTGCAGACGAAGTCGCCGGCAACAGCTAGTTATTTATAAATAAAGGGCCACATTCCAAAATCAGTTGCTATTGCATTTCAAATCTTATGCGTACGAGTTTTGTTTTTAGATGCAAACCATACCAATTAACCTTATTGTTTGTGGCATAATGGTGTGGGTATAGATATTTTTGACGTCTTGCTAATGTACATATATTTGTGCCCTTGACTGTACATATTATTTTCTTGATAGAGAAACAATGCAACGCATGATATAGTAAATTTACCAATAAATTTATTTATTATAAATTTAAAAAATAAATAAATAAATAATAATAATATATTTTTTTAATTAATTAATTAATTAATTTATTTATTTATGGGTGGTGTAGGGGTATAGCACGCGTCACGGAATGACGAGGACCCGGGTTCGATTCCCGGCCATAGCTTTACTTTTACCTGCTATGGGTGGTGTAGGGGTATAGCACGCGTCACGGAATGACGAGGACCCGGGTTCGATTCCCGGCCATAGCTTTACTTTTCGGATTTTTCTATGTGTTCTAATTATCAGTGTCGTTTAGAAATAAATTTACTCATGTTTTTGTGAACTGACGCTGTTTAACACCAGGGTCTTACCATGACGTCCTAATTCCGACTCAGTTCAAGTTTAAGCTGTCACTTTTAGTATGAATCTGACAGCGAGCGAACCTAAACTGAAACGCATTAAGACGTCATGGTAAGGCCCCAGTGCGAGATTAATTAACATACAAAGGGTTATTTATAGTGATTTGCGGAGTCACAAACATCGGCTCGCGACGATGTTACATCAGGGGGGTTTTTTTATAATGAATTTTCAAGTCTTCTATGTACATTTTTGATTAAAAAAGTCTTCTAACGCGTTCGCGTTAACGAATCAATTATTATGGCAAAATTAGAAGCGCTGCTGGCGGCATAATGTAACGGCAACAAACTGGGGGCTATCACAATCGCTGCATTTGAATTTTGGAATGTTTAAAAAACAACCAAGTTAAATGCAAGTCGCATTTGCGCACCGAGGGTTCCGCACACAAATTTGGCAAGTGATTATCATAACTATCCAGTGTTGGCAGAACCCTACTCTTAAGCAAAAGAAGAAACCGGTGCATTCTATTTCTATGTTTTTTCTCTGCTGACCAGTATGGAATAATTTGATATATTAATTCAATCAGACAATCAATTAGTAACCCAACACAGTGCTGCAATTAGCTTAATGTGGTAAAGGTCAACGACCCAATTTATCGGTCAAAAGTTAACCAGCCAATAACGCACATTACCGACCTTATTACTTTCGCCATAAAGTTCCATTTATCTTCTTTGTTTTTCTTTGTCAAGTTTGAAATAACCAATGAGATGATGGACGGTTCTAAATATAAACATATAGGTAAGGCTTCAAAGTTTCAGTAAATTTTGCAACGTCGATGCAGGGATGAGAATTAAAAAAATAACCGGCCAAGTGCGAGTCGGACTCGAGCACGAAGGGTTCCGTACCAGAAAAAAGGCTAAAAACATTTTGACTACTCTGTTGTATGGGAGCGGAGCCCCCCTTAATTATTATTATTATTATTTTGTTTTTAGTATTTGTTGTTATAGCGGCAACAGAAATAGACAAACTGTGAAAATATGAACTGTCTAGCTATTACGGTTCTTGAGATACAGCCTGGTGACAGACGGATGGACGGACGGACAGCGAAGTCTTACTTAGTAATAGGGTCCAGTTTTTACCCTTTGGGTACGGAACCCTAAAAAACTACAGTCAAGGGCATAAATACACAGCGTGGATTTGGTTTGGAATACGGGTGAATCCTTTAACTAGTCATAATGCTTTAGCGGTAGGTACAAACGATATTCAATCACATTTTTTTAATTTTCTGTAGCTAACTCGACGTAAATTTATTGTTCACTTCTTATGCTCGTAAATTTGTTCATTTGTGTCACAGACCACCATTTGTGTCGATAGAATGCTGCACAAAATTGCTTTTTATCCTCTCGTGCATAAAGTTATTTCTTCTTTTAAGGCTCAGGCAACTAGGCTTTACAGCCACATTATATATATGTATAATACAACATTCATTTAATAGACACGTCTTTAATGAGATAAGGTTAGTTAATAGTAATTTAATAAAAAAATAGTTATTTAAATAAGCGTAAATTTATGTACATAAAAAACAAATATTTATTTTGTAACTTGGCTTGGCATTAAGGATCTCTGACTATAGGTAGGTAGTGAAGTGTCTGAAAAAAAAGAGTATTTTTGTGGCGGGTAACTAATTATCCTTCAAAACTAGCCGACTTTGTTGTGGTGTGGTTGAAAATTTGACAAAACAATCGACATTACACAATGTCTACGAGCTTGTTTTATTTCCTTGCAATCGAAGTGAAAAGCAGAGCGTAAAACTCGAGCATTAAACCATTTTCCCCTCGACGTGTCTTCCCGGGTAAAATGGCTTGTTTTATGCTCTTGTTGTACAATCTACTATTAGTTGTCACTTGTTTACTATAAATTGAGTGCTGAATGTATTATCATTATAATCAAATTAAACCGAACCACATTGGTATATTCTGGACGAATTTTGCTACACCACTCCAATAGTAACACAAAATCTGACCTTATCATAAGCTTAGTAACAAGCCTGTATCATAAACTCAGATTTACCACTCCATTACCCTGTGATATTATCGGATTAGTTATCTAAATCTAGTAAGCCGCAGCCGACGGGTTGATCTTTTCTGACTACTGTTGACACTTCACATGGATTGACTGTGTGTGACACATTATAATAAGTTATTCATTGAGTGAAAATTTCATGTAAGTAATTTGTTTTCACTCTCACTCTTATAGTGCCTCTCCAACTAGTGGAGGTTGGCAGTCAGCTCCGCATATTTCCTCCGATCCTTCGCAAGGTTGTAAAGTTCGGCAGCACTTGCGACTCCGGTCCACTCCCGGATATTGCGCAACCACGACTTCTTCCTGCGGCCGACGGCTCTTCTGCCTGCTACTTTGCACATCATTATTAGTGTTCACTAATTCAATTTTATGCCAAAAATACCTTACATCATTTTGGAAATGAGCTGATACCTACTTAAAAGCTACCTATTTAATACTGCTATCAAAAATGGCTAAGATGTGGATCGCAAGAAAACTGGCTTTCAGATGAAAGAACCGCATCCATTCAGTCTATCCGCTTGACAATGCCACAGACGGGTCCATATTGACTTCGCTAAAGTTTATCCTCCGAAATCGATCTTCATAACGATCTGTACTCCTAATGATCACTTCACCTAAAATTTTGGTTCCTAAAGGTTGAGTTCCTAAAATTTATTTTACTATTAACGTAGTCGTTTCAAAGGTTTTTCGTTTTAAAGGGATAAAATACTATATCTCGTTTAATAAGAAACTAAAAGTCCATCACGATGAATTATTGCATTAGACACATTAATACACTAAAAACGAAGTGCACTACAGACGGATATTTGATACTTTCATTCAATTTCTATGAAATAATGCAAAAAATCACCAAAAATGCGACGTTGCGAGCTCAGCACGGATGCACCCTCTTAAGACCCTTGTTTCGCCTTCTCAAGTAAAGAAATTGTTCTGCATGTCACACGAGGACTTTCACAAGGTCGTACTTAGCTTCCTACAAGTTTGAGTGACACTTGTGTCTTATCACGTATGTCGCTATCAGGTTCTCGAGGATCGAAACTTGTCAGATTTGCCCGAAGTTGATTTCAGATTGAAATGATAACATCATCACATTCTTAACACGTGTTAGGAAACTATTTGAAAGTGCTTTCATTATCACCGTTTAGTTAGAATCAGAGAACAAGTGGTCTTTGGCTTGCTTGATTCATAAAAGGCATTAACTTTTTCCTTTTGATATAATGTAAGACGTATGAGCCATGTATTTTGTTTGGAATTCTAATCTATTATTAGATACGTAAGGTTTATTTTCCACAAAATGTTCAGATATTTATGATCAGCCTGATCAAAGAGTGCCTTCTTCTGATATTTTTACCTCATTGAACGTCCCGAATTTATTGAATGGTCGCTGCTCTTTATGACGAATTGCGTGTTCTGATGTTACTAACCTTATCCAGTGTAACGAATTTATTGAAACTTAATGCTGCTCCGAAGTATTTTAGGATCTTGCCCGCTACAATATATCTGATGGCGACTGTTTAGGGTGGCAAAAGAGAATCGAGTCATCCTAATACTATGATGAAGATGGACATAAAAAGAGGCACCAAGGTGCATGTGAGAACCAGGTTATTGACAATTGTCATACGCAGTACACATAAACAATGACTCGAGCAGTATTTATGAACGCAACGAGCTGCGCCGGAGTTGACCCCGTTGACTCGGCGCCGGAGTTGAAGGGTTATACGTCAGTATCCATTGTACCTTAGTTAACTTTTGAGAAAGGCTCACTTGCACAGTCCAGGGTTAAAAAATTAAATCGCTAATTCGGGGTTAGGTTTGACAGTACCATACATTTTGATTTTGACACTACTTAGCCCCGGGTTATAACTTTACTTTGCTACTCCGTTAAATAGCCCAGTTTGAGTGACGCAAAACAAAAAAATAGACGCTCTTGACTTAGTCTGCGTGGAATTAGTATGGGGTAACTTAGCTTATTTTAGCGATCTTTTTTAACCCCCAACGCAAAAAGAGGGGTGTTCTAAGTTTGACGTCAAGTTAATCTCTCTCTCTCTCACTCTCTCTAGCCATGTTTGGTAAAAATCGGTCCAACAATTTGAAAAATATCAGCTCTTTTCGCTCTTTTCCAAAGTGTTGTAAGGCATTTTTTTAATTTTTTATTTAATGTTATTAAAAAACGGTAAACATTAAATTAGATCACAATTATTATCACACTAGCTGTTGCCAGCGACTTCGTCTGCAAAGAATTCGTTTATCGCTATCCCGCGGGAACTACGCAATTTTCCGTGATAAAAAGTAGCCTATGTGCTATTCCAGACTTTTCTCTATCTATGTGCCGAATTTCATCCAGATCCGTTGGGCCGTTCTGGTGTGATTGAGTAACAAACAAACATCCATCCATCCATCCATCCATCTATCCATCCATCCATACTTTCGCATTTTTTTTTTTTTTTTTTATGTGAATAGGAAGGCAAACGAGCAAGTGGGTCACCTGATAGTAAGCGATCAGCACTGTCCATAGACACCCACAACCCCGGAGGGATTGCAGATGCGTTGCCAACCTAGAGGACTTAGATGAAATGCCTCTTGTGCCCGTAATTTCCCCGGCAATTTTTATAATATTATAGTTAGAATATAGGATATCGTATCTTAGTAGTAAATTTCACCCCCTTTTTTTTTCGAAATACACTCAGGGACATATTTCGCGGAACACAAAAAAGTGTAGGTACCTAACTATTTTTTTATTTTTTATTTTTTCTGGTAAAGCATTAAGTACATATATGCGTTTTGCTAACTTTTTTTTGTGTTCTGCTAAATATGTCCCTGAGTGTAGATGATTTCCGTAATAAACTTACACTAAACCTTTAGGTCACGCCTGCACAGTGCAAACTCGGTCGTGATACAAACATACGGTGTCTGTGGGAATAATAAAACAACCAAAGGTATTCAAAGGAAATATGTTTAACATACCTTTTGTTTGGTGCATTGTTGAATTGCACGAAGAGTTTGTTATGAGGTTACGCCTTGTTATCCATATTACGTTGTCGTTACTTGTAGGATGAGAGTTGAGTGTAGCGAGCGTAGGTATACCATTTTAAATAATGATAATAAGTACAAATAATAAAACGTCAGGCTGTACTTCTTAACATGACGCGTCGCACGCGGCGTACGCACGCGCGTGACCACGCAGGTCTGGCATCTATCTCATAGTTTCATTTACATTACAACTGGCGCGTGCGCGTGTCACGCAGCACGCAGCACGCATTTGTGGTGTGCGCCGGCCTTTAACCCTCGTCTCGTCAGCCACTGATAAATAAGAACACGATGTTGTTCGTATGCGTATTTTCAACTGGCTGTATGAGAAGATGCCTACCCACAATTGACAAGTTATACAAGTACCTACTTAAGGCGCTGTCAACAGCAAATGACCTAGAGCAGCGCCACTCTTCACACATATGGTTCGCGTGCCTGTTAGTGAAAGAGAAGAAACTATTCCGGCAGCTTGGCGCGCGTCTAAAATCTTGCAAATAAGACACAAATAATAAGAAATAAAAAAAGTATGGATTATTTATGAAATATGACTCGTTAGCCGTGTAGGTATGAATATGTTGACTTCATGTTTTTAATTGCAGACCCATACGTCAAAAAAATAAAGACATAGAACCGTTTAATTTTAAGACCAATTCTTGCAATTATTTACTATCGAGCCGATTTTGTTCAGTTATGTATCGAGTCCATCCAGCGTCTTTAAAATATGATGAAAATTAACATAATATTTGTTTTGTGTGTATATAGTTTTTCTCAAAAAAGTGCTTAAATAACATCAATTTCCACAAAATTAGGTGTTGTCAGCCTCTTAATATATAACAGTATGAAAGACAATGCTAAGCACAGTCAAGATTTACGTGGTGTTGTTCTCTTGTCCCAGGGTGCCCTGAGGGCTGAAGCCAGCCATGGACAAGCCCACGATTCACATGCTCTCCGTCCAGGAGAAGAGTGGGGAGACCAGCCGGACCACGCAGTACATCGCTGCCATTGCAGGTAACTATTTTTAGGGTTCCGTACCTCAAAAGGAAAAAACGGAACCCTTATAGGATCACTTTGTTGTCCGTCCGTCCGCCCGTCCTTCTGTCAAGACCCTTTTTCTCAGGAACGCGTGGAGGTATCAAGCTGAAATTTATATCAAATACTCAAGTCCACTGCCCCTTGGAGCTGTGAAAAAATCTAACTTCTAAGCCAACGCAATCAAAAGATACAGCCGTTTATGCCGCAAATTTCCGCAACTCTCAAAGGAATCAAAACCTACAGGGTACTTCCCGTGAACGCAGAATCTTGAAATTTGGTATGAAGGTAGGTCTTATAGCACAGATTAAGGAATAATTCCGAAAACCGTAAATATGTATGTATGTCTGTATATATCGGTGACCAATATAAAGTGACCCCACACTGCGTACATTTTGCTTTGGAGCAGGGCTCTGCTTACACTGGTTTATAGATATTTATAGATAATGATACGGAACCCTCGGTGCGCGAGTCCGACTCGCACTTGGCCGGTTTATTATACTTCAAATTTAATTTAATTAATATTCTCCGCTGAGAAATACGCTACCCTCACATCGTCACATCGTCACAAACTTTCGCATTTATAATATTAGTAGGATATCATTGGCACATTTAGAATTCTGGCCTTGCGGCGATTACAAAAACTAACATAAATATTATTAAACGTATTCCTGTCGATATCAGATCGCGGCGGGTGAACGGAATCCGGTGTATTTTTAGCGCGAGTCGCGCGACCACAAGCGTCGCACGCGCAACGCGTGCGTGCGCGCCGCCGCGTAAACAGTCGTCAATGTCAAATAAACCCATCATTACATAGTATTAAACAAAGTCGCTTTCCTCTGTCTGTCTGTCCCTATGTATGCTTAGATCTTTAAAACTATACGCAACGGATTTTGATGACTCCATACCACGTCAATTGGGGCAAAAAGGTGAAATAGATAGAAACCTCCATGACTCAGGAACAAATATTCGCGCTCATCACATATACATGCCTTCACCAGTATTAGAATCCGGGACGCCTGCTTCGCTGGCAGGGTAACAGCCAACTTCAAGCTAATATTTAACCTTTTCGAAGCCAACGACACATATCAGCGCCGTAGGTTCAACGCCAATCCTATCCTACTCCTACTAATATTATAAATGCGAAAGTTTGTGACGATGTGAGTGTGTATGTTTGTTCCTTCTTCACGCTAAAACGACTGGACGGATTTGGATAAATCGTGGAACGAAGATAGCTGGTACCCTAGATTAAAACATAGGCTACTTTTTATTCCGGAAAATTGCATAGTTCCCGCGGGATAGCGAAAAACATCATCATCATCATCATCATGTCGTCAGTCACCTAGTGGGAGTGCGAAAAACATGTCAATTACTAATTCTATACGGACGAAGTCGCGGGCAGAAGCTAGTGACCTATAAATACGTCTATTACTTCACCGCAAAAGCAACCTTCGTTCAATTGGGTTTAGGTTCAACTTATGGTATCGCAATAAAGAAGTCTGGCGTATGGGTGACGTCTCTTGTATTTGACGTGTCGGCAAATAGGTTCATCATCATCATCATCATCATGTCAGCCGAAAGACGTCCACTGCTGGACATAGGCCTCCCCCGCGGCTCTCCACTCGGACCGGGACTGTGCCTTCCGCATCCACCGCGATTCCGCGATCCTGATCGGGGGCCGTACCATGACGTCTTAATGCGTTTCAGTTTAGGCCCGCTCGCTGTCAGATTCATACTAAAAGTGACTGCTAAAACTTGAACTGAGTCGGAATTAGGAGTCATGGTAAGTAAGCCCCCTGGTCGTCGCTCCATCTTGTTGTTGGCAAATAGGTTAATCTGCTTTAAATGTTCCAGCGGCCATCGGTGCAGTGATAGCGGGTACAATCCTGGCCTGGACCTCTCCAGCACTACCCCAGCTCCAAGCCGCCAACCCGAACAGCTCCTCCATCCCAGCGTACACCATCATCGATGGGGTCAACTACACGGTGGTCAGAGAACTGTTGCCGTTCATACACTACAAGGGGGTGAACGGCACCAACGAGACTATCTTGGTCAACTCGTTGCTGCAACCGGCTGATTTTCTGTTGGACACTACGCAGAGTAAGTTTGTCTAATTTATAATATACATGCATACGGGGTAGATAGGGTCTAGGCAGGTAACAAGATCTAAAGGCCCGGGGTATAGGTGGAGGGAATCAAAATAGTCTTAGTAGTAATAATCTTTGCAGACGAACTCGCGGGCACCAGATAGTAATAATATAATGTCTATGTTTACATGACATGTATAATATAATAAATTATACCATGCCTTCTTGGTTACTGAAAATTCAGGCTTCTAGTTTTATCCACAACGAAGTTATAAGGTCGAAAACGCCTGAACTGTTTCGAGAAAAGGATGGTACGGCCCTGCCGCTTTTTTTCTCGACTTGGCGGGGTCGCTGCCGTGCCAGTTAAGCGTCTGTTAGGACTAGAGCTCTGCTACCTATGTTGTTTGTTTGATATCTAATATTGACCGTAACATTGGCCTAACCAGGAAGCACGTGTTAACCCAATCATGACATAACGCGACGATAATAGAACAACCGCGTCCGCCGGTTAGCGTAATCAGGTCGACGTATCATTCAATTTGTCCGTTTTGTTAATGGTTCGTTCACTTCATTCATTCATAAATGTACCTTAAACTGAATGAATTAGAAGTTGAGTGAATCACCTTTGGATGTTCAGTCAGCATCAGAAGTTGATAAACTGTCGAAGAGCTCAAAATGATCTACACACGACTCTATCGCGTAGGACCAACGCCGTAGGTAATGGGAGGATTTACCTATATAACCCATGATCCTTTGCTTAAGAGGCCATAACAGTAAGCCAAAGCACTGGACTGACATGGCCCATTATCTTCTAGAATATACTATTTGAAAGATTTCTCATTAGACAATATTTTAACTTAAGAAGTTGTTTATTTTTAAGGTGTTGTGGTTCGCAATAACTACATCGGAAACCACAACTGTAGGTACACTTATTAACGAGTTTGTCGCTTTTTGCATTTTGTTAATCCATTTAAAAAGCGAGGAGCAATTTTGTTGGTGCCCGTTAATCAAAAAGGCAAGGCTCTCCACGGCATGCACAGATATATCAAGCTATCAAATTCTCTGGCACTTATCGTCCCCAAATATTAAAACTAAGCAAAACAACCAGAATTAGAAACAGCGCAAGTGGCCATTAGCATCTTAGCTGTTGTTATTGAAGACCCCACATTGTTTTCACATGTGACCACACCCACTGCTCTGGAGCCTTGCCAAGTGACGTGAGCAGACATTAAATATAGACACACCTCGTTCTCATGATGATTGAGGACTCCCCCTTTAACGTGCCAATGTTTCTCGCAAACACTCTTCTGTTCCTCTTACTCCTATGAAGATGGAATGGGACAAGTATCGTAATGTCGAAGTTGGTGATGATATTGATGGTATAGGATGCTGTGAATGGCGCTAGAGGTTTTAGCGTGACAGAATAGTATTTGTATTGATGATGAGATGAAGTTATGTAAGTTGGTAATACCAATGAAAAATAGCGCGCCCGTAAGCAATTTTTAAAATGAGAGCTGTTCATAGTAACCAATAGAAGTAAAACTAGCAACGTGGTTCCCGTTCTGAAGAGATTCCGTGATCTGGACTTCTGTGATAATAAGATCTTGTTACCTTGTTAGGTTTACTTCTCTTTAACTGGGTACTGACCAACGTTACGAGGTGTAATGTAGTTGCTCGCTGATTTCCCCGTAACAACTACTTACTGACTGCATGAATGCTTGCTGTGTAACATGTTACATTTACATTACACTTCGTAATGTTGGTCAGTACCCTTTTGTGGCTATTAGCCAACTATGTGGTCTGCCATCCTGAGGTTAAAAATCCCTTGCAAGTCATAAAACATAATGTCGACGAAACATGGTTGTCAATTTGAGAATTCGACTTTAGCTACATAGTCTTTTGATAGAAGTCGAATGAAAAGTGATAGACCACTTATTTGGCCGACCTTAAATACTAATGATGGCACAAGAACACCAACTAACCGCGTATCAGATCTGTCTAAGACAGAATTTTCCAAAGCTCTAGCGAAATTGAAAAGACGAGTAAATTTGGAGCTGTAGGCTTATTGTCTAACTCGCTCGCAATCGCCATCGTGTTCATTTTGACAGTTCATGTATGGGCTGACAATTGGCATCGGACTCAGCTAGCTGTCACATTCATACAAGAACTGTCAAAATGAACACGATGGCGATTGCGAGCGAGTTAGACAATAAGCCTACTGGTCTAATACGGACCAACTCTTGACCAACTAATCAATTGACAAGGAAATTACAGAATACTGTTGCATCTTGAACTGTCTCCTCTTTCCAGGTTCCTTGGTCTCCTCCGTCCTTGCCGTCGGAGCGGCGATCAGCGCGTTGCCTGTTGGGGTGTTGGCTGAGCGCGTTGGCCGTCGCCCCACCATCCTCGGGCTGGCCGTGCCGTTCCTCATCAACTGGTTGCTGACTATTTTCGCCAATGGAGCTGCCATGCTCATCGCGGCTAGGTTCTTCGCTGGTTTAGCTACTGGTAAGCATCGAAATTGATTCGATTATCTCATCGTTTTTATCGTCTGAAACGTTTTCTTTACCTGGGGCCTTACCATGACGTCCTAATTCCGACTCAGTTCAAGTTTTAGCTGTCACTTTTAGTATGAATCTGACAGCGAGCGAACCTAAACTGAATCGCATTAAGACGTCATGGCTTACCATGGCCCCTGCTGGAACTACAGCTAACAACTCAGTTACGCCATGTCCAAGATCACACAAGTTACTCGTTTGAGAGTCAGACAATCGGCCTGAACGAAAAAGTGTTTGTTAAAAATTCCATTTCTAATAGAAGTTCTTTGGATTGTCCCGTTCTACATTATGTATCTAAGATTCTTAGGCACGAACAAATCACTGGTTTGAGGGTATATCTGCGTGGTTCTTTGTTTATTAAAAAAAAAAACTGGAAGGGACTTTTTTTGTATATTGTCGGCAGACAAGAGAGAGAGAGTTGCCATAGGCTAATTTACGTAAAAATTAATGTTGCTACAATTAAATATGTGGATTGCAACAGTGAGTATATGGCTTTCAAGACTGAAAACATTGATGACGTACCTGAATCATACCATTACATACTCCTTTCAGGTGGAATCTGCGTAGCTGCACCAATGTACATTGGCGAGATAGCCGAGACGTCCATCCGGGGCTCCCTGGGCGCCTTCTTCCAGCTGTTCCTCACTGTCGGCATACTCTTCACTTTCGTCATCGGCGGCTGGACCCACTGGAGGCTCCTGTCCATCATATCTGCTGTGCTGCCACCCCTACTGGTTGGTGTGTTCTGGTAGGTATTGCTACAGTTAATTTTTTTCTTTGAATTAGAAATAAACGTTGGCTAGACGTGTATTTCCATGGAATTTAAGTCAATTGTATCAAAAGTCTCACGCATATCTGCACAGCACTGTCGACATTAGTGTTATTCAGATTTTAATAATCATTAAGTCAAGTAAATGGCTTCTAATCAGACAACAGCATGACTTCTTTCTGAAGTAATGTAACTTTACAAGAGCTGGGGACTTACAGTGACGTCTTTATGCAATTCAGTTTAGGTTCGCTCGCTGCTGACAGCGAGATCCATACTAAAAATGACAGCTAAAACCTGAACTGAGTCGGAATGAAGACGTCATGGTAAGGCCCCTTGGGGTCTACAAATGGTAAATCTTTGGAGTAAATCTGACAGCCTATCACAGGATAGTTTCACTAGTCTACTAACGTCATAATATATAACGTGATCTGAGTGATCCAGTTCGATTAGTTAGGTATATCAAAAGAAAAGCCCCGCGTTCAGCACATCTCATATGTCAATCTCACTTTAATTTGAATCGTGGAAAACTTCTGATCAAAAGCCATTTCCCTTCTGTCGGTTTTATTAAAGTTATTACTTATCAGTAATATCATGTCGTTCCAGGTGGATGCCGGAGACGCCACAGTACCTTCTTGGTAAGAACCGCCGCCACGACGCGGAGCGCGCGCTGCGCTGGCTGCGCGGGCCCAACGCTGACCTCACCGCAGAGCTCGAGGACATGCAGAAAGACGTGAGTGCCACCATCTACAGGTCCTTATCCACTAGAGGCAGCCTCGGGTCGAGCGGCTGCCTTAGTGGATAAGCACTCCTTTATACACGTACCGGCACGTAAGTCTAGCGCTGACGTTTCACGTGGAGGGGATCTGCGCATGTGTTCTCCCTACGGATACCATATTTTATACTTCTGCGCATACGAGGTCAGCGCTAGACTTTCGTGCCGGGGGTTGTAATACTTGTAATGGCATAGATTAAGCTGGGTGGTCTCTATTATCGTGATACTGGTGTATGTTAAGGATCGTGGATTTCAAAACAACCGGATTCTCTGCAATACGCATCAATATTTCGTGATGAGGATCACGGTATGCGTGGATCACACGGTAATATTGATCGTCTAATCCATGCCATAGGAAAAAATACCACTTGTAAAAAGTAATAATCTGTGACTTTGATTTGCCACAAAACTGCAGCTCGAATTTTTTAAATAGCTGCTACAGGGAAAGTAGATGAAGTGAGAGTTGGCAACCTTGTGGTAATTGTACCTAATCCCCTTTACACATAGATATACGCACTACCGAAAGATAGCGGATGCGTTGCCAGCCCAGAGGGCTAAGATAAAATACTCATGTACGTACCAGTAATTTCACCAACTTTTCCATAACAGAATACAATTAGCAAAATTTTTGGCTGGTTCATAAGTATCCTATCCGCTACTAAAGGATAGCAGTTTAAATTTACTCGTCTTCCTTCCAGGTGGACACGGCGTCCGGGCAACGCGCTAGCATGCTAAGCATGGTGACCAACCGCGCGCCCCTCATGGCCCTCATCTGCTCGCTTGGCCTCATGTTCTTCCAGCAGTTCAGCGGGATCAACGCCGTCATCTTCTATACGAACAACATCTTCTCCGCCGCCGGCTCCAACATCGATCCCGTCATCGCGACCATCATCGTCGGTGTCGTCCAAACCATCGCCACCTACATTTCGTCATTGCTCGTCGAAAAAGCTGGCAGAAGAATACTACTCATCCAAAGTTGCGTCATCATGGGTCTTTGTCTCATCATCTTAGGAGTCTTCTTCAAAATTCAGGAGGATGGGGCCAACGTCAGCGCATTCGGATGGATCCCGCTGGTTTGTTTAGTATTATTCATCATTTCGTTCTCTCTGGGTTTCGGTCCTATACCTTGGATGATGATGGCTGAACTCTTCGCCGTTGAATACAGAGGATCAGCCTCAGGATTTGCAGTTATTTTTAACTGGTGTCTCGTTTTTATTGTTACCCTCTGCTTCCCCATCATGAAGGAGGTGATTGGTATCTACAGTTGCTTCTGGTTTTTCGCGAGCTTTATGATAGCGTGTATATTCTTCGTGTTCTTCCTCATACCTGAAACTAAAGGGAAGACGGTATCCCAGATCCAAGCTATTCTTGGGGGGAGGAAGTAAATGTTGTAATTTCGAGCACAATCTTGAACAAGGCAATCTATTCATTTATCTGGATTTAACTGGCGTCGTAAAAGAATGCTACTGTGATTATCTAATACTATCTTAATCATTTGTTTTTTATTGTACAGCACGACTTTCATGAATAGGGGACCAATATTCAGCGTCTTCAGGCTAGACAGACGTACTTACTGCATTCTGACACATCCCCATACGTTTGAATCGCAGTTGGCTTGCAGTTTTGCCGACTGCAATGGAACTGTGCGGGTGATCGCCCTGGCAGTTATCCACGTTGCAATTAGATGCAGACCGGCTGTACTGGTCCTTTCAGATCAGTATTTATATCACTGCAATAGTAAGTGGTGTAGACTGCAAATAGTAGGCATTGGTCAAGAATACACCCGGTATAATTACGCCGCCAAGGCATTTTTCAATCAGGCAATTTTTTAGTCATTTCAGTCAGGCAGTTATTTCATAAGTAATTGGAACAGGTCCATAATAGTTCACAGAAGACTCATTATTTCGAACGCTACGGTTCTTTATTACAATAAATCTAGTCCCACCTAATTTTCGGAGAATGGTGCATTCGGAGAAATAAGTTTTCTGTGAACTTTTACGATTCCTTGTTTGAACGCGTGAGTGTGTTAATACTCAAATTTTGTTGAGGGTAGTTTTAGAAGACTGTATTTTGTATTTTATGCGAATAGAATATTTTATTGTATAACATAACAAAATGAGAGCAAAAATATCAATATTTTAATGAATGACAGAATGTACTTATTTAAATGTTTTATAATTTGTAGTTATTTCTAAATAACGTGCCAAATATTTGAGCTTTAGATTTAATTAGGTGTGTTAATGTTATACATTTGATGTTATTTTGTTAACGTTAGGAAATAAATCGCATTTTTATATAATGTTTGTTTATTTTACCATACACCAAATAATAATAAAATAGTTGGATATTTTTTTAATTAAAATCGAATAGCAGTACGAACATTACAAACAATACCCTTACAGATACAGATGTACAATATCAACGAAGACTAATTTGTAAACCCTAAAAAAAAACAAATCTAAGACTCAGACCAAAACATTTAATTTTGAGTTGCCTATCCAAAATAATTACAGTAGCTACTCAACACATCGCTGAGCTGATAAAAATTACAATAATTTCAATAAAACAAAACGCCGAATCTAGATTATTCACAAACAAACAAGTCACTGAAACATAGAAGACGACAAAGAAGGACACTCCTTACATATCGTTCTCTTTTCGATATCGTCCACCCTCATTGACAGTTCTGAGATATGCCTCTCAATCGTCTTGACGTCGGTCCTAAACCCTGTCACAGTCGCGTCCAGTTCCGTCAAATACTGTATTTTACTACACAGCTCATCGTACTTCTGTGCAATGTAGTCTCTCGCGTTCTGTGAATCTTCTAGTTCCTTGTCTATCTTGTGCACTATCTCGTACTTCAGTTCGTCGAATTTGGATTCCAGACTAGGTCCAAGTAAGTGGGCGCCCTTTATGGCCATTTCTTCTTCCGATTTCAATTTGTCCGAGAATTTTATGTGGCAGGCCATCCTGTTAGTGCTTTTTGGTCCACGCACGGAACAATTTTATGTTATCGTAACACGCGTTCATGATCGGCGAAATAGCGTGGCAGTCGAAACGAGATGACAAAGTTCAATGACGTTGATTTGATTTTTGATCACTTTTTTTTATCACGCCACGAATTACGGCCAGTATTTTGGAACTCGAAAAAAGGTTTCATGCTACATATCAAAATAAATAGTTATGCCATGCCCGCTCTCGTATTGCCGTCGTCATTCATGCTTTATTTTAGATCCAAAGGGGGGATGCGAGTCGGGTTACCTCCGCGTGAGGTCAAGAGCTACGGTTCGTTTTGGGTCCATCCATGGAGAAGAGTAGTGCTTGGTCCGGTGCACCCTGGGCATCGGTTAATGACTTCTGGCGGTCTCCGAGGGATATCATTATCCGGTGACTAAAAGCTCGACAGGGAGGGGGGAGGGGGTCTTTTGACCGTGTTCTACCGTACAACGTTGCCGACATTTTGTCACAAGATTTTTTAATATATTTTTAATGCTTTATTGACAAAATCATCTCATCAATCGATGGGGCCATAATTACTCTAAAAATTGAATTGAATTGAGATCCAAAAGGCTGTTTTAAGTAGGTACAATTAAAGTTCAATCAATGTTTTATCATCAACACCCGTCTAACACAATTCCGCTGTTCTAGCAAAAACATCGTAAGTAAAGCCCGGCTTCTATTACGAGCGATCGATGGAGCAGGAAGCGTTTTCATTTCATTGCGCGGCCGTAATACTTACCGCTTTGTGGCTTGGAACCGAACACGCAATGTACAGATAAAACGCTCGTTATTCTAATTTCGTATAGTCGTGGCTGCCTTTAGATATCAAATGGTTACGCATCATCCAGGAAGCGATAACCGGCAATTCAGGGATTTTGGCACCGACCACGCTGTAATAATTTAGTGTACGGGTCTTAAATACAACGAAGTAGCGTTATGTTTTGTTTAAAAAATATATTGTGGCAGTGTTTAACGCGGAACATACTTGTATATGTAAGTATAGACGAGAACTTATTTATTTAACACTAGGTTCAGTCGAGGGCATAGTGTACATGTTTTTAACGTCTTGGTAACGTATATATATGTATGCCCTTGAGTATATACGTACAGTGGGCGTTTTGTGTTATAATCCGGAACGTTTTGACAAAAGGTCAATTCAAGAGCGATGCGGCTAGCAACCCATCACTATTTTGATTCCCCTTTCTACCTTTACGCGCACAATCATGCTAAACGTGGCCTTAGGCTCTGTTTACCCCGTAAGGGATAAAGACGTGTGGTACCGTAAAACCCCGTCTATTCGCCTGGTACACCTATCTTCGCCTATTTTCGTAAAAGTTGAAATTCCCGCCTAGTTTTTAGGCCAGGTTCCACACAAAACTGCTAAATAGAAAGTGTTTTTTTATGCTGGACCATATTCTCACATTAATTGTGGCTAACTTAACGCCGTTTACGATCAGTGCCGTTTTTTAGTTGACGTGGCAGCACGTGTTTTTTTTTAACTCTGCGGAGCTTTGCTTTAAGTAGCGCTAAGGAAGAGATAAAGGAAAGTTTTTTCTTGTATTATAATCTACAACTAACGCTCTTTTTTATGGTACCTATTAGTATTTTTAAACTAAGCTATATATTTTACGTCGCAATCGATTAATATGTAATTGAGGTCATTTTCCGGCCCTCTTGTAGCTATACTTCGCCTACCCCTAGGGTTGTCAATCAAAGTGTGTGATATATTTAAAATCTTAATCAATATTGGAGAATTCTTTGTGTAAATATTTGTCCAGTAATTTAATATTTATTTTTACGGGTTTCCTGTTAGAATAAATTTCAAAATATATTTGATTTGAAACAAAAATACAAAAAAATCCAGTAAATAAAGCGAAACACAGAATTAAATGTGACTTATCTAATCTGATTGTGATTTAGTGTAAGAAAAAATAGATACCTACTCAATTTTCTAATTTATTTGTATTTTTTATTAGTCCTAAACCATTACCCTTTTTTTTGTAGTCGAGTAAGTTAGCGTGATTTTTGACAACCCTATCGAAAATACAGCAAATGTATGAAACTAGCTTCAGATTGGTACCTGTCTTCGCCTACCATCGTTTTCTTTTACATGTGACCTATTTTGGAATGGTTAAGGCTCATAATCGAAATACACGTTAAAAATGCATAAGATTGCTGGAGGTAATTTCAGATTTTGTCTATAATTGACGCCCCAGCCATACGTAGTCGAAGACAGGGCATTTTGCCTATACTTCGCCTACCACCTTTGGAGTCCAATTATAGCCATTCCTTAGCGAAATTTAGACCTTATGCTACGGTAATCTATGGCCCTAGACAGGTTAATTAGTTTTTTGATCTTAACAAGCAAAAATACGCGTAAATCCGAGAGGAATTTTCAAAAAAGTGTCACAACCCAGGCGAAGATAATACGGAACTCTACGGTATGTATAGTTTTCCTAGGTTAGTAAGTAGTAAGCCAAGGTGATAGTTATACTCGTCTATAAACAGTAGGTTAATCGTCGTCCCCGGAGAATAAAATGGTAGTAGGAAATAGTAAACTTTACAGGAAAAATAAAAAACCGGTTCTGCTTTATATCTTGCGTTCTACCATGAATTGACAATATTTCAAATTTCTTTATATTCATAAATCAAAAACCATTTCGAGAGAAGCCCTTGTAGAATACAAAAAAAATATTTTTGGATTTTTTCGTACAGTATTTTTTGGAAAAATGAGCAAAATATCTAAAACGGGAAATGACGTCCAGCAGCCGGTCCAATACTGCCATTATAAAAAACCTTGTCTTCCGGGTTTTCCTTTGACATTTACAACTTTCACAACACAAACTACTGACAGCTGACGGTTAATTCATTCGCACACCACTCGGCTTTGTTGCCATCGGGAACACTAGATAACTGTTTGCCGGGCAATAATGATAATATTTTTGCAAGTTTTCATTTAAAATCATATTTTTTGTGAAGTATTCTGTTTGACGTTGACAACTGCATTCACTGTCAATCTATTTAAGCACAGGTTCTGTCGGTCAATTAATGTAATTATTTCAACGTTTTTCTAAGTATAAGAAACAAAGCAGTAACGTCATTTCGCTAATACTTGACGTTTGTTACTTACGCCCTTTCTGCTCGAGCAACGATTTAAATAGATTTTTCCACGAAAATACAAGATTTTTCCGAATATAGAAAAATGCGCTCTTTCCAGCCAGACAATAAAAAGTAGCACTTAAAAAATTGAAATATTGTCAATTTACCAACGTTTAATATATCAAATAAAAAATAATTTAAGGGTGTTTAAAACTATCGTAACATAGTATTACGATTTTATTCTCCGGGTGCGACGTGTTATGATTCAAGTATTTAACAAAACATCAAGTACCATAATAGCTTATCATAGTCATTTGTTCACTATGTCGCTTCAAGTGTTCTTAAAAAGTATGATGCATCTAAATGGAAGTAGTTTGTGTACAACAATTGTGCATTATCTATGAAATACTTGCGTCATAAATGGAAACTTGCGGGTTTGTACAGGGGAGAAAATTGGCAACGGAGTTAGGTAAATGTTGAATGCTGTGTTTCTTTGAGGTCTTTATTTTTGCATTTTTAGTTAGTTTCTAGCCTAATCAAACTTCCTTGCCTGCTGAGTACGAGTATTAATTAACCAACGGCTTAACTCTTTTGTGAAATAGGGTGGCAAACGAGCTAGTGGGTCACCTGATGGTAAGTGAGCACCACCACTCACGGTAATACCTCATGTGTCAATGATTTCATCAGCTCTCTTTATCTTTGTGGGAGGTGCCACAATAGAGAGATCTCTCTCCACACAGATGTTATGCCTGGGGACCGAAGTCTGAAGGAAGGGAGTTGGATGTTGTATTTATGCATCCGCGTTGAGAAAGTTCGTTGGCGTGATGTAGAACAATGTGACAGCTGTTGATAGAGCTGGCGCTAGCTACTCGTGCGTCGTAGTAGTTATGTAGTCGACAACTAGGTGGCGCTGTGGTCACTACCTACATCTTCACAATGGAACACAGCAGTGCACAGGATTAGCGAGCGAATCGGTGGTAGCAATCTGAACAAGGTCCTACCACCTGCATTTTTTTGAAGTCAAAACTTCATAAGCGACTCTGAGCACTTTTTTGGGATGGGTAAAAAATGTTAAGCTCGTGTCAGGCGTAAGAAGAAAGGAGAGTTTAAGTACCAGGCCAGGATATCACTACACACACTATAGTGTATTTATTTGGCCCGTAGAATTCTGACAGCTGTCAGAATTAGACGTTTCAGGGGACACGAACATTTTTTTCTGCTGAACAAATAAATTGTCACACTAAGCTTTCGTTATTTTAACTAACAAATAAAAATAATAAAATACGGTGACGTTCTAACATTAGGTACTCAAATAATGGATCTAAAAATTAGTGGCAGCTTTTATTTTAACGACAATTGACCAATTAGAGTACAGAAGATCTAAGTTGAAAACTTTGTTCGGTTTAATGTAATTTTGATATTGGGGAAGGCGCAATTAATAGTAGATTTTTCAACAAGGGAGGAAAAGAACCAATATCACACGAGGTGACTTGGCACCCGAGCATGCGAGGGTGCCAATATTTCGAGTGTGATATTGGTGTTTTTCCCGAGTTAAACACTCTACTTTTCATTTCGACTACAAGGAAAGTAAAAAAAATATACATAAGTAAAGTAAGTATATGAGAAAAAATTTATTAAATAAAAAAATAACTAAAATTAATTCAGACATTTGTACAGTTCATAAAGTGAAATGGATTTTTGCAGGGCAAATTAGATGCAGACACAGGTTAACACTGATTTTATTAGTTTTTAGCAAAATACACTTTTTAAAGTAAATTTTTAATGCAGAGCGATGCGCACAGCGCGGACGCCATTAGAGAGAGAGCGAGACGGCTTGTCTTCCGTCTTATTCGGAACATAAAGGAAAACGTCACGTTTTTCCAGGAATATTTACTCATTTTTTATTTATATTTTTATGTAAAGTTTTACCAAATGAAGAATGCTTTCGCGCCAAATTCGAGCTCGCGTTTTCTAAACTAGTTGCATTGGCAGCAAATCAAGTTTTTTTTTTAACATAGGTCAATGTGGTTATTGTCAATTATCTGAATATTTACCCATAAACAACATTTAAAATGTTTTATATAATGATTAGAGAAAAACTGTAGATAAAGTAGGTATTTTAGTCAGTTGAACCACGAGTTAAGCGGAATAATCTTGTGTGGTCATTTACAATGTATTTTTTTCTTTTTTTTTTCTAAATAGCATTAAATCTACGTATGTATAAAAATAAAGTAATGTAAATAAATTAATAAAAATAATATTTGACTAAATAGCGTAATAAAATTTATAATCATTTTGGATATGCCGTAATGCTTGGCTGAATGCGTATGTGTTTCATTGACAGCCAATGCCTTTATTTTTTTTAATTCATATCTACCCTTGGGAAGAAAATAATAGTTATCCTCCCGTATGTTAGATATGATTTGCCTCACTTTCCGAGTATGAGAGATGAAAAATATTTTCCTATACTTTGCCGGAAGAATGACAGTTGACTGGTGAAGTTTTACGTTCTGTTCAGTGCCGGATTTATATTTTTTATGAGTGTAGGCCACTTTTTTCCGCCGCCCATGATAAAACCAGTAAACGTGTTTGACTTTTGTCGTCTGAAATCGAGTGACCGTCCTCTGAAATCTGCCGCCCCTAGGACGCTGCCGCCTCTAGGCCGCGGCCTATACGGCCTATTCATAATCCAGGACTGGTTCTGTTCATTCTTTTTTCTTTTTATTAAATATTACGAAATAAATCAATATATTATAATCGTAGACCGAAGGTTTGTAATACTCAAAGTGATACCCCAAACAATTTATATTCTCCCAAAAAAAAAAAAAAAAATTCTAAATTATGCCATTTAAAATTAAACCAAATATCTGTTTAGGTACTAATATGTAAAAATGATTGTTAGTTTAAGTATTTCAACTTCAACATAACGTTCTACATTTTTTTTTTCCTTTTCTTACCACGGATTTAAGGAACGTTTTTATGACTGGTAATACCGAGAAATGTCAGAATTCTACGGGCCAAAAAAAATACACTGTAGGTAATTTTTTTGCCGCCCAGTTATATATTTTTTTACAAACTACACTCAGCGGCATATAGCGGCATTAGCGGAACACAAAAAAAAGTACCTAGGTGGTACCTATTGTTATTTTTTTCTGGTCAAGCATTAAGGAAGCGTTTTGCTAACTTTTATTTGTGTTCCGCTAAATATGCCGCTGAGTATATTTTGTTTTGGAGATATGGTATAGGTACCTACTATGATGCCTTTTGAGTATCGTCATTTTCAGTGGCAACAATCAAGTTGTTCGTCATAAAGCCTTTTCACTAGAATCAGTTTCATGCCTCGTAATACATATTTCCATACATCGATAGCTTTCAAGACTGGCGTCAATTTTTATCTTGTTTTGAAGGGCTCTCATACAACTAGATAAACTTATTTGTTTGTTGTAAATATAATAGTGCTATTTAGCTTCATTAGTTCGTCAGCAGAGGTTCACGAAGGTGAAGGAGTTTACAAGTTGCTAAGCTAAGGTAGGTCTGCTTGATAATTACGTACATACTTAAAATTAAGTCATCTCAATAAACACAGATCACTAGGTACATAGTATAAAACAAAGTCGCTTTCCGCTGTCTGTCTTTCTGTCCCTATTTATGCTTAAATCTTTAAAACTACGCAACGGATTTTGATGCAGTTTTTTTAATAGAGATAAGAGTGATTCGAGAGGAAGGTTTTATATTAGTATGTATAATTCTACGCAGACGAAGTCGCGGGCAGAAGCTAGTATAATATATGTGCTGCTGACATTTTATAACTTTGCCACATTTGTTTTATGTTTCTTTCCAATTAAATAAATATGATTATAATGTAATAAATATAAGGTTAAAGTTGTAATTAATATCACTGTTTTGTAATTGTTGTTTGCGGCAATAAATCATCTTTAATCTTATCTTTCAAAAATAGGACCCGACTAACGATTTGAAATAAAATTATCAAACCAAATTACAACACAAAATTTTCATCAAACTTAAAAAATTGTTTTTTTAACAGGGCCAGAAAGCGGATCTTTTCTGCTTTCTTGCTGTTTCACTGAACATCAGGCGCTAAGCGTCCACGTCCGTAAAAGTGACATAGCAGGTGTCCGATATACTTACTGATATATATATATTATACTTGTCTATTGCGATTATCAATCACTCTCGATCCCCAAGCGGTCGCGTCGACCGCATATATGTAAGTGTTTAATGTACTGTTATTAAAAATATTTAATATAAACTTGTGGCTGGAGAAAGGTGTCATTGCCTCATTGTAATCGTCTTAATCTTAGTAGTGTAACGCTAAATAAAGTAAGTAAATTAAAATAATATACATACATACATAAATCACGTCTTTATACCATACGGGGTAGACAGAGCCTAAGGTAGCAAGATGTAAAGGCCAAGTTTAGCATTGTTGTGGGCGTATACGTATATAGGTGGAAAGGGGAAGAAAAATATAGTGATGGGTTGCTAGCACATGATTCCCAAGATTTTCGCCCATACCCTCGATGGACTTTTACCTGCGCGGGAAGAGAAGCAACTGGTACATTCTATGGTTTTTTTTACTCCCGTACGAAAGAAAAAAATAGTTAAAATATTTACCTACTTTAATTTATAGTTAAAGGATATTAGGATAGTTCGCTTTAGTGGCTGAAACATGTGACATGATTGACTATAAATACAAAAATGTAATTCGAGAATTTGTTCAGTTATTATTGACTGGATTCATAACAAACTTGACTTCTCATTAGCGCAAGTTATGTCGTGAATCCATGCTAAATCTAAACTTTAAAAGGTTTTTATCCAGACGGGACAGTTGGTCTTTATCCAGACAAACTAAACTAGAATGCAGTTAGTTTTTTGCTTTCAATAAGTACTTTAACTATAAGAAATACCAACCAATTCTTAGTATTAGTTTAACATGAAAATCTTTTATCAAATCGTTGGCGTATTACCCTAAGCTCGCTCATAATTGATAACCTCAACGAGTTTTTTTGGATTTGAAGTGATTTCTGAATAAAATTATCTACTATAATCAATATAATCGTCTCATTTAATAGTTTAATCCTTTAATCTAATCGCATGGATTACCAGATCATAATTAACTTTGTATTAGTCGGTGACTTCATTAAGGAGACATGATAAAAAAATAGTTTTTGGTATTTGTGATGCATATATATATAACACAGACTAGCTGTTGCCAGCGACTTCGTCTGCAAAGAATTTGTTTATCGCTATCCCGCGGGAACTACGCAATTTTCCGGGATAAAAAGTAGCCTATGTGCTATTCCAGACTTTTCTCTATCTATGTGCCGAATTTCATCCAGATCCGTTGGGCCGTTCTGGCGTGATTGAGTAACAAACAAACATCCATCCATCCATACTTTCGCATTTATAATATTAATTAGATGATTAGATTGGTGACAGAGCCCAAGGTAACAAGACGGCCACGCTTAGCATGATAGTGGGCGTATAGGAGAAAAAGGAATCAAAATAGTGAAGGGTTGCTAGCCGCATCGCCTATAACATGATTCCTAAGATTTTTGCCAATGCATGTACACGACATTACCCGTGGTTCTACCGTTATGTCCCACTGTTATAAAATCCTCACTAGAGATAATAAAATTAGGTTAGGTTCGTTAGGTATCTTCAAATGCCCGAAGGGCAAACCGGGTAGGAATAGGAGCCCCGCGAACAGTGGGACCATGGGTAGCGACGGGTAATATCGTAAATGCTGGTCGCTACCCGTGCTCCCACTGTTATAAAAAATTACGAATTACACTTCACCATAAGGTCGACGGAACCCCGCTTTCGCGGGACTCCTATTTCTACTCAGTTTGCCCTTCAGGCATTGGAAGATACTAACTTAACGAACCTAACGTAATTTTACTATCTCTAGTGAGGATTTTTATAACAGTGAGACATAACGGTAGCACCACGGGTAATATCGTTAATCTGCTTAGGTATTTGTCAGTCACGTGATACCTGTTTTAATAATTCAAAGTTACAACACAGCCGCAAGGTCGCATTATCTAATTGGGGCTGATTTTAATCACGCTCGGCTATCGAACTACTAAGTCTGATTAGTTTATTGTCAACTTTGATTTACAATAGGTAATATTTGATGTTCGTTTATTATGGCACATGTTATTTTGTACCTATTGGTGATTCTTACGCCGATGATGTGAACATGAAAGATATGGAGCTCTTGTGGTTTCGTCTATATGCGGCTAGGTTCAAAGATCCTTATTACTAAGATGGAAAGCTGTACTTAGATCTATGTATGATTGGGTCGACAAAGCCATAGCTTTTGTAACTGTTGAGTAAATAAACTGGACATACGATGTGAGTGTTTCTCCTCAATCGTGTAATTTGTGGGTTGTTGTGTAGGTTGTTTGAAAATATGATAAGTTTGCTAAAACCTTTTTTTGGTTCAGGCACTAAGTAAATTTATATGAAAAAATTTCGCCGAGCCACTGTGGCGATTACTGTACTCCGATTAGCCGGCCGAACGTTAAGCAAATCACTATGATAGACATATCTACTTAAGACCTTTAGTCTATATTTGAATGAAAAAAGTAATAAATAAACAAAACAATAACGGCAGTAAGGATGCGTTCCCATTAACAAAATCGAATCCAATCAACCACATCAAAAGAAATCTACATTCAGGGTCCCAAGCCACGAGATTGCGTCAGGTGTTAGATTGTAGGTACAGATCTCCAGGGGAGCCCGGGTATGAGTGTAGAGGGCAGCGCTGTACAATGTGCTCCATTGTTTGAGCCTCCTCGCCGCATTCGCAGAGGGCCGACCCTGAATGTGGATTTATAGCCGGTTTGTAGTTTCTTTCTTTAGTGTAATTGTTTAATGTTTTGCGCCATACGATTAAATAAATAGAAGAAATCTACATTTTCTTTCTCCCTCTACTTTTCTACATTTAACTATCGTAAAATTGCTACCAAATATTTCCAATGATCAATGAGCCAGTGTGATCAGGCGACTTTATTAACACAGATAGTGTAATCGTCTAAGAGATAACTCTAGCAATCACTGTTATCGATAAAAACTAACTTTTTCCATGATCGCCATCGGTACACATTAACTACCTACTATCAATAAACAACACTGTTTTTTATCTTGCAGGACGATTAAGTTCCGTTAGTAGGGGAATTATGTGAAAAACCTTACTTTTTTTGATAAAAGTATGAAACTTGGCACAGTTATTCCTTATGTCAAAATAAGCCGATTAAGATCGGTAGCCCTCGGAAGCCCCCCCTCCGGAGCCGGGGAGGGGGGGTTAAAGTTCCGCTCTGCCCGGCTTCATTCTAAAAATTCTAACCGCCCATGGCTAGCTAATAGGTCGTGTTTGGTATCAATTTAGGATAAATCAATAACGTAGAATTCATTTCTGATATAAAAAAATGTAATTTGTTAAACAATTAAGAAGAAAGAACAAAAATCAAAATTCAAAATTTTTATTTTTTTATTTTGAGCCTTCGTAAATATTAAACAGCCAGTATTTTTTATATATAAAAAAAATTAAATAAAAGCAAATTTAATAAAGATGAAAAAAAATACAACTTTTAGTTACCTTTGCTAACAACAAATTGTAAAAAAAAAATTAAACGTCGCGCGCCGTCACTTTATTTTTACCGCCTACATTCGAAGTGTACATACTTGAACCCGAGTGACTGTGCTATTAATTCTTAAATAATGATCGTTTTCTAGAAAAAACTTACTACATTTCAGTATTTCACCAAACCACATATCATCATCATCATCATCATCATCATCATCAGCCTGAAGACGTCCACTGCTGAACCAAGGCCTCCCCCTCATTTTATTTTATTTTTATTTTATTTTATTTTATTTATTTTATTTATTTTAGCACACCATAATGAACGACAAGTCGTACCTGCATCCACCGGTTTCCCGCAACTTTTACGATGTCGTCAGTCCACCTAGTGGGAGGCCTGCCAACACTACGTCTTCCGGTTCGGGGTCGCCACTCGAGAACTTTTTCCCCCAACGGTTGTCTGTACTACGAGCGATGTGGCCTGCCCATTGCCACTTCAACGTACATACTTTTCGAGCTATGTCGGTAACTCTAGTTCTTCGGCGAATCTCCGTATTTCGGATTCTGTCGCGTAAAGAAACTCCGAGCATAGCTCTCTCCATAACTCGTTGAGCGACTCTGAGGCTTTCCAATAGGCCAGCAGTCAAAGACCACGTCTCAGAGCCATAAGTCATCACTGGCAACACGCACTGATTATAGACTCTAGTCTTCCGGCACTGCGGGATTTTGGACGAGAAGATATCGCGAAGTTTCCCGAACGCTGCCCATCCGAGTTGGATTCTCCGAGCGACCTCTTTGTCAAAGTTGGACCTGCCTAACTGGACAATCTGTCCAAGGTAAACGCAGTGGTCCACAACTTCGAGTGTATCGCCCCCAATGGTAACCGGTATGGGTGTGACATGGACATTAGACATGATTTTCGTCTTGTCGATGTTCATTTTAAGACCCACCTGATGGGAGACGATACTGAGGTCACTGAGCATAGTACTGAGCTCCTCCAGCGACTCCGCCATTATGACTATGTCATCCGCGAAACGAAGGTGAGTGATGTATTCGCCGTTTATGTTAATGCCGAACCCGTTCCAGTCCAGAAGCTTAAAAACGTCCTCCAACACATTTGTGAACAGTTTCGGAGAAATAACATCTCCCTGTCTCACACCTCGCTGCAGTTGGATTGGTTTCGTGCTTTCGTGCTGCAACCGGATCAACATTACTATACAAGCACTTTAACACCTCGATATACCTATAGTCAATATGGCATCGCTGAAGGGACTGCAATACAGCCCAGGTTTCGATTGAATCGAAGGCTTTTCGTAGTCCACGAACGCTAGACACAATGGCCGATTATACTCCTCGGTCTTCTGTATAATCTGGCGAAGCGTGTGAATATGGTCCATGGTACTAAAGCCTTTCCGGAATCCGGCTTGTTCGGGAGGCTGGAAGTCATCAAACCTGCGTTCGAGACGGTTCGTAATGATTCTCGAAAACAACTTGTACACATGGCTCAGAAGTGAGATGGGTCTATAATTCTTCAATAAGGTGTTGTCACCTTTTTTGAAGAAGAGCACCACCACCCTTCTGCGCCATGCTTTTGGCGAGATACCCTCAAGTATGACGGCATTGAATAACCTCTGGAGGACTACAAGTATCGGTTTTCCACCCGCTCTCAGAAGTTCTGTTGTGATTCCGTCATCACCTGGCGCCTTGTTATTCTTAAGTTGTTTGAGTGCCAATCTAATCTCGTACAGGCTGATATCTGGGATGTCCTCGGTGTAATGTCGGGTCAGTTTCGCTCTGGTGTCTTGAGCTGCACCGACAGCGGGTTCCCGTGTCGAGGTGCGAGGAGCGGAACGGCACGAAACAAACTTCGAAAATCGAATTTCGAAGTATAAGGCCAGTTATGTCTCTATGGAGGAAACTGCGATGAGTCTCGAAACGCTTAGGTTAGGTAAATTGTTCGTAATATTGTTAATTTTTCCGCTCATTAAGTCTTTAAGAAAGGGGTTTTAGAATGATTGACGTTTACAGTGACGCTCTTTTCTACAAACGCGATGCTTCGCGAGGTAAGGATAAGAAAGGACCAATCTTCTAAGGTATCTTTTCTCATAGAAGCTACTTTTGTTACGGGATGGCTCCATCATTTATGAACCGATTTGTACAATTACTTTTTTATTTGAAAGTACATACTTCCAGATCCATTTTATTGTTACCAAAATTCAGTTCCCATGATCCCTGCGGGATTGAAGGAGCTCCTCAAATGTATTTAGACACGTAAATAGTGATTTTGGTATTTCTGTAGTAACCAACGCATTAGATCGTGGAAATCTTAATAAGTAGGTATATGTGGCTTGGTGAAATACTGAATTGTAGTAAGTTTTTTCTAGAAAACGATCATTATTTAAGAATTAATAGCATAGTCAGTCGGGTTCAAGTATGTAACACGGTAAAAATAAAGTGACGGCGCGCGTCGTTTAATTTTTTTTTACAATTTGTTGTTAGCAAAGGTAACTAAAAGTTGTATTTTTTTTAATCTTTATTAAATTTGATTTTATTTAATATTTTTTATATATAAAAAATAATGGCTGCTTAATATTTACGAAGGCTCAAAATAAAAAAATAAAAATTGAGAATTATGATTTTTGTTCTTTCTTCTTAATTGTTAAACAAATTACATTTTTTTATATTAGAAATGAATTCTACGTTATTGATTTATCCGAAATTGATACCAAACACGACCTATTAGCTAGCCATGGACGGTTAGAATTTTTAGAATGAAGCCGGGCAGAGCGGGACTTTAACCCCCCCTCCCCGGCCCCGGAGGGGGGGCTCCCGAGGGCTACCGATCTTAATCGGCTTATTTTGACATAAGGAATAACTGTGCCAAGTTTCATACTTTTATCAAAAAAAGTAAGGTTTGGCCATTTTATGTCGATAAAGATCCCTACTACGTAAAACGGGGCCAGAAGGGATTGCAGGGGGAGAAAGGATATTTGCTTGCTCTAAATAAATAAAATAAATAAATATTAGGGAACAATTCACACAAATTGACCTAGTCCCAAAGTAAGCGCTAGTAAGGCTTGTGTTATGGGTACTACACAACGATATGCATACTTATATAGAGAAATATATACTTTTATAGATAGAAACATCCATGTCTCAGGAACAAATATTCGTGCTCATCACACAAATATATGCCCTTACCAGGATTCGAACCCGGGACGCTTGCTTCGCAGGCAGGGTCACTACCAACTAGGCCAACCGCGTCGTCAAAAGTAAAAGTAAAAAGCTCTAAAAGTAGTTAAGTTATATTTTTAATTTTTAGATATACTTAGTGTACCACCTATCTCCTTTTTTCTGGTACCTAATATGTCAGTCATTTTTTTATATATTCCTATAGTTACCTTCTAACGCACTCAGGACCAGTGTGGATTAGGAACTTTACACACACCATTGAATTGCCTCAAAATGTTTTCTTTCACCGAAGAAATCATCTTCGCATCGCACATAAATCCTATCCTACTAATATTATAAATGCGAAAGTTTGTGACGATGTGACGATGTGAGGATGTGACGATGTGAGTGAGTGAGTGTGTATGTTTGTTCCTTCTTCACGCTAAAACGACTGGACGGATTTGGATAAAATTTGGAACGAAGATAGGTGGTACCCTAGATTGAAACATAGGTTACTTTTATCCCGGAAAATTGCACAATTCCCGAGGGATAGCGATAAACATGTCAATTGCTAATTCTACGCGGACAAAGTCGCGGTCAGAAGCTAGTTTAAAAAATTCGGAGGTGAGAGCTCGGATTCGAACCGATAACCCTCTGCTTAAGCACTGGGCTACCACGGCTGTTTAACTCGACCAATGTACAATGTGCTATTACCATCGAGTTTACTTAACAACAGCTCAGTCTGTTTGTTTTCCATATCGACTTTCCATGTCGCAATGGGCAAGTATTTGCTACAAACAAACAAACAAGCTATTAGATATGGTGCGACACTTGCAGCGTAATGACGGCATTCCTTTCCTACATGTTTGTGTGTAAATGCGTTTTTAATTCATAATGCATTGGATGTCGTCATTTATGTTGTTTTAACATAATAAGCTTCATTAGCTAAGTATGTTTACCGAGTTGTAATAATATGCGATTGCTTTAAATTATTCGCGGAAGCAAAATGTAAATGACAGGGTATATTCTCAAACATACGAAAAAAGCTGTGATGGCCTAGTGGTTTGACCTGTGGCCTCTCAAGCAGAGAGTCGTGGGTTCGAACGCCTGGCTCGCACCTCTGAGTTTTTCGGATTTATGTGCGAAATTAGATTTTTTAGATTTTAGAGCTTTTCGGTGAAGGAAAACAACGTGAGGAAACCGGACCAATTCCCAATAAGGCTTAGTTACCCTTCTGGGTTGGAAGGTCAGATGGCTGTGGCTTCTGTAAAATCTAGTGCCTACGCCAAATCTTGGGATTAGGTTGTCAAAGCGGACCCCAGGCTCACTGAGCCGTGGCAAATGCCGGGAAAAACGCTAGGAAGATGATGATATTCTCAAACATACCGATCTGTCAAGCGTGTTTTATGCTGGTTCTTGTTCATGACACTTTGATTTAGAATTTACAATAACATCTCAATAAGAGCGGTGGCGTGTATTATTATCATAATATATTATTATGCAAAACATCAGAGATATTGCAGCCACTTCATTGTATACACTCCTTGAATATCATGCAGATATACTTAACATTTCAAGAGCATTGAAAACGTTAATTAACGTTAATACTAATAGAATAATTAAATATGACTGTTTTTATGCAAAACTGTTTTCCTTTTACGCCTTTGATGCCCAGCCATTACGTTTTTCGGGAGCGAAAAATAATTAGCATTAATATTTATTTCCATCTCGCTAAACGTGGCTTTTAGGACTTGCTACCCTAGGCTCTGTCTTCACCATAAGGGATAAAATCAGTGTTTATATGTATGTTTATTGTATTTAATTACATGTGAACGTTCCTACGGGTGTTCTAGTTGTATAGAAATATTATAACTCCTACAATAATTTTATAGCAAAAGTTTTTCATTCCGTCTTCTCGTGAGATTGCTCAGGGAAAAATTGCAGGAACTACTCTACTAATTGATAAAGTGTCAAACTTTGTCCATGTTTATCGCTTCGACGCGACATTTTACTTTAAATACTTATACCTACGTAATTATGAATTTTTTCAGCAAAAATCTACTTTAATTTGTCTTCAAATACATTCTGTAATTCATAGTGTATTTTAACCCTGACGATTTCTTTTAGCCCCGTTTATAATAGTCAAGGTCTGTCGTTGACTGTTCGAAAGAGTAAACAGCCATATCATGACCTTGACATAATGACTTTTAATCGATGATAGTACTTAATACCATCCACTTGTGTTATCAATGCATATCAGCATGTCAAATGAAGGTTGTTACAAGTTTTCAAATCAGCCTGTTTACGTTAATTGTGTATAAATAGACTCACTTTATTACAAAGTGTATAATAACTACTTACAGGAAACATTTTTCCTTTTCATTTCACTAAGAGTATTTTCATTCTTAACTGTTCTGTTTGGTAAACAAAATTCTAACCTCAAAACGTCTCATTTTTCCTATTTTTTAACTATTTCATCGTAAATAAAGGAACTGGAGATAAAATATCCGCAAAATTATGTACAAAATATTGGCTCAGGTTTATTTGCTAACAAATACACCTTATTCTTTACAAAAAATTGCACATTGAGGTTAGAATTTTGTTTACCAAATAGGACAGTTAAGAATGAACAAACCTTACGTTTATCATTTGTATCTGTCAATTTAAAAGTTAGACTTTAGCGACAGATTAATTATGATCATCATCATTATTGTCGTCACCCTATCAGCCGAAGGACGTCCACTGTTGGAATGGACATAGGCTTCCCCCATAGACCTCCTGTTGCCTCGGTTGGAAGCGGCTTGCATCCAACGTCCCGCGACTTTAACCAGGTCATCCGTCCACCTCGTTGGACGTCCTACGCTGCGCTTGCCGATCCGCGGTCTCTACTCGAGAAGCTTTCGGCCTCAACGACCATCTGCAGCCTTATTGTCTAACTCGCTCGCGATCGCCATCGTCTTCGTTTTGACAGTTCTTGTATGAATGTGACAGCTAGCTGATTCCGATGCCAATTGTCAGCCCATACATGAACTGTCAAAATGAAGACGGTGGCGATAGGGAGCGAGTTAGACAATAAGCCTACTGTTCCCCGTGTTATATGGCCTGTCCATTGCCACTTCAACGAGCTAATTCACTTGGTTATGTCGGTGACCCTTGTTCATTTGATAGGAAGTGAAAAATTATAGATCAAAATCAAAATCAAAATTAAAAATCTAAAGTTTATTTTGCAAATAGGTTGCAAAGGGGCTCTTTTTTTGAAACTACCAGCGCATTCGGAAATACCATCATTGTCAAAAAGAATGCGCCGCAAGAAACTTGGCAGAAAGTCATTTTTTCAAAGTAAAATCGATTTACAACAGAACTTAAATTCCACTTAACTAGTACCTTTAATACAATTTACCTATACAATTTATAAAAAGGATGTATAAGGTCCCCAAGGTAAGTTCGTACCTTGAATTATATTAGTCTATATTAGAGATGTATAAAGCCTCTTCTGGTCACTTTTGTGGCCGACTGTACAAGCCTCATTGAGGAAGGAAATGTCACAGAGGAAAACAGTCGCACTGATTTCGCTTGCCAGTATCCTAAATCAACACAATGCTTACTAATAGAGCCCTGCAGCTCTGGCAGCAGCCGCAACTTCCTTGAAGGAATCGTGGCAACAACTCGAGATTTTCTGAGATGTGGCCACAGTACACAGAAAAGCACAGTAATTTACTTAATAACCAAAGTCTTTAATTATTCATTGAAGTTTCTTTCTTTCTCTTTATTCCTTTTCTTTTTCTTTTTTTATGGGACAAATTACACCAATTGACCCAGTCCCAAACTAAGCAAAGCTTGTACTATGGGTACCATGCAACGGATAAACATACTTATATAATGCAGATAAAAACATAATTAATTACTTAAATACATACAACATCCATGACTCGGGCACAAATATTCGTATTCATCATAATAAATGTCTGCCCCTACCGAGATTCGAACCCGGGACCTCTAGCTTCATAGTCAGGGTCACTAACCACTAGGCTATCCGGTCATCCGGTCCGGTTTCACAGCATAAGGTCGCGTGTCTTCTTAATCTTTAATGTATTAATGTAATCTTCTGACTGACTGACTCGTCAACGCCCAGCCCTAATAAATTGACCTGGAAATATGAAATTCGCACAGAGGTACTTTTTGATGTACCTAAACGAAATAGGAAACAAAGGCTCTTAAACAAAAACTCAAACATATTTAATTTGGCGAATAAAATGTTAATGAATTGTTATCAAGAACTTAGCCAATCAGAAACTGCATATTTTATGCTGGTAAGATTAAGATCAGTTAATTTTCGTGAGAGATATTATCTGTTTCCGCTATGTCAGAACATTGGAAACGTGATCATGTATGTTTTAAGCTAGACATAGTTGTAAACAGTATGTTGACTACTTGAATTAAAAAAAAAATATATTTTTATTATTAACAATAAAAACAACTTACTTTTACTTTAATTACATACAGAGGGTATACAGACCATAAAGGTAACAAGTTCTAAAGGCCACGTTTGGCATGATTGTGGGCTTTAATTATTTAATTTATAAAAAAACCAGATTGTAAATCAATTACTTGCCTTATTACTTATTACAACACGTGCAAAATAGCTGTGCAAGTTTGTGTGCGATACACTTATATTTTTTGTTTATTTATTGCCATGCATTTTTACCGCTAATAACGAAAAAATAGTGCTATGTTATGATCACTAACATCAGTGGAACCGCATACCCGTTTGTCGGCTTTGTATGAAAAAAAAACACGAATATGAATGTAAATGCATGGCGCGTTATTAAATGCTCGAAATAGACGCTTGTCCTAGTTTGAAGCTAAACCAATTGGTGTAAATAGTGCCACGATGTAAAATGCTATCTTTTTATTCATTCCCTCACTGTTTAGGATCGTGATTCTTTTTAATTCCTTTAACTTTCTCTATCGATTACACTCTGTTGCCTCCAGAAAATAAAGTAACGCCATTTTAAAGGATTAATAGTATTTTTTTTTAATGGGCTTTAAGTATAGGAACAGCTTTTTGGGTTAAATCGTTTGGACGTTGACGATTCAGTCAGTCAGTCACGACTTTTATTTAAAAAAAATTTTGCTTGTTTGTCTAAAACCATACCAAATTACGAAAATGTGGTCAAAAATGCGCGCTTAGCAACGTAGTTGCCGTACTGATTTTAGCAAAGGCGCTGTGGAATGTTCCGGAAAACGGAACTCATTAGTCGTACGCGCACGCACCTTTGATCGCGCTTTGTCATCGATCCTTAAATAATGCATTGTTTTCTATGAGCCGCATGGCCGCTTAAGGATATATGGACTGCATACGTTATGACAAGATAAACACGTTGTGGATGAATGCATGAAACAACTAAAAAAACTACTCAATGCCAGAATGAGTCAGATGACTCGACTAGTTTCGGCCGTTTCGAAAAACCTTGTTCAGTGAGAGCTAGTGAGTAGTTTGAAATTATGTCTCATGAGGGGGGGATATTACGTTTTTTTTTGGCCTATTATACATTATGAACGTGCTACATCTGTGGTTTCAGTATGATTTCTGATTAGGTAATCAATCCTACCTCCCCGGGGTCTGCAGCCTGAGCCTGACCTGTAGTGCTAGCAGTACAGTCAACGTCATAAATAAGTGATCACTTTTGTACCTCGTCACTTTAAAGTCATGTTTGAAGAGCCATACGAAACCATGTAACGACTGAAAGTGACAAGATACCATCAGCCAAATATATGGTCTACCACCCTAAGGCTAAAATTCCTTTGCACGTCACAATATATAACGTCGAAAAGACAGGCTGTCAACTTGAAAGTTCGACTTTAGCTACATTTTCATTTGATAGGAATAGGTATGGATGAAAAGTGGTAGACCACTTATTTGGGCGACCGTGGGTATGGCCGCCAAAAATTGTACGGTAACGGTCGTGAACTGGTAACGCACGGTAACATACGAGAATGAAGGTAACACACGTGAAATTTGTAAAGCCCAGAGTACATGACAGAGATTTCTATCATCATCATCATTATTATCAGCCCGAAGACGTCCAACTGTTGAACAAAGGCCTCCCAAATAAATGGAAAGGATGTTCAGTCATTGCAATAATAATGTTCACATAATTATCATCATCAGCCTATACAATGCTCGTTTTAATTTTAAATAATAATAGTCTATAATAATATTAGGAGTACAATAGTACACACTCAGCTTAATAACAGATCACGAATGTTACGTAACACATATAGTAACACATGGTATCATTCGTGAATCAAAAATGCTGTGGACATAACATTAAACATTTTACATTCGGTGAGTTTTGAAGTTAGACAGCACTGAATAACTTTATTCGTTAAAGGAATATAATAAAAGCATACAATAACTGCGTTCAATAACTAAACTAAGTATTGATAATCTGTAACTTTTTCTCGCTCGACGCATTGCTTTGCTAACATCTGGCATTACCAGTGTAAGCACATTAAATATTTATTAGGTCTTTTAATAATTTGCATGTTTGCGAAAATCATTTTTCGTTTTACAAGTAAGTTAGCGAAATATTGACTTAAATTTTTTTAAAAAAATATATATTTCTCTGTTATACCTACTTATAAGCGATGCGGCTAGCAACCTGTCACTTGATTCCCCTTTCCATCTTTACGGCTATGTCTAACTCTTATTAAGGTATACCTAAAGACGTGATTTATATTTCATCATCTCATCTTGTAATCCGTGAACATATTATTTTTCCACTTGAGACGATCTCACGCCGCGACCTCCAGCTCTTGTCAGCTCATGCCCAGTCCCCTATTTCATCAACTCGACAATTGTCGGCGACAAGTGACAATTCGAATTGCGATGCGTGGTCAATATGGAGGCAATCGGCGTAGGTTCTTGTCGAGTTCGTAATGTAAACAGAATTTTCAACATGAAACTACCGTGAGACTCACACATAATTACAACACACAGGATAACTCACGTATAAAAGCCGAAGGATTGCTCCGACAATTGTTTTGGTTTATTCCGTAGCCCTTCAACAGAGAGCGCTCGCCCCGGCGGCAGCGAAACGAACACTGCGCGCCAACGCTCTGCTCGCGCGGTTACTCGGCGCAGCTGACATCGGCGCACAACTACCCTCATTTTTACCGTCATTTTTATTATAGTCCAAAGTAGGGCAGCACACAACACTGATCACGTCACTCTGTAAAGGTTCGATCACACTCACCGTTTGGTCAATATTTAAAACAGTTTTCCAACTGGGGGGCACCGACCATCCGCTGTCACGATTAAAATTGGGATACCGACTTATTTCAATGGCTTCACGTACTTTCCGCGGAATGAAAAACTTCTCTCGCCAGTACGGACACAAACAGCATTGTCACTTCTCATAGACTATTGTCGAGATGGTGACATAGGGGCCAGGAATGATTTATATATGTATGTCAAAATTACAGTTCATTATTGCAGAGCCATATCGCGCCATCTATAAAGGTATTGTTTAACTAATCATGCAGAATTACAAAATAAATAAGTCAAGTTAATTATAGGAAACTAATTATAATTTATTCATGGGCTATTGTGTTTGTGTTGGCAAAAGTGTGGTTTATAACGCGGTATATCCATATTTAGTTACATTGTTTTACAATTCAGTTTATTTTCCAACTGTACAGTCACCAGCATAAATATATGATGGTGAACAGGGCTGCAAAAATAAATGATTATCTTTTGGGCTCAATAGCTTATGACGACACTACCGCGGTAAAAATAAGTGATGCTCTATAGGCGGAAAAAACATCGCCGCACCCTTATCAGCAAAAATATCAATTTGCAGTGAAAGCATATCATCGGATGATAGGTGGGCCGCATAAATATCAATTTGCTGTGAAAGCATAATCATCGGATGATACGCGGGCCGCATATATATCTGACACGTAAAAGTCAACTCTTTGTTGTTGATTTGCAAAACCGAACCATCCCTGGCTAACATAGAGACGTAAATTGTATGAAATGATTTGAAAATTCACGAGAACAGTGCAGACTTGTCATTGCATACGTCTGTCTCACATTTTATTCTATCACATATTTGACGGATTCTAATTCCTAAATTACAAAATTACCTATATAGGAATCGATGACCTGGGAAGGGGTGTGAACTTTAATAGTATTTTATGCAACTGCTATTCTGAGTGAATCTTTATGACAATGTGCGAGTTGGTTGGGTAGCGATCATGAGCCAATTTTACAACATTTTAAACAGCACTTTTTCTACAATTACTTATTAATTAACTTTTAATTATCATCATCATCGTCATCATTGACGGCTGAATGGCGTTTTACGTTAGTTTTAAATGAAAAATATCAAAAACACTATTTATGTATGATTATTTATTTTATACAAATTGCTGAGATAAAACATCGTAGGCCTTATTAACGCGCAGTTACGCTCATATTTATATTTTGCGTTAAAATGTCATTCGCCATGTTGGATCCAAAAAAATATTTTCGTGTCAATTATGTCAAATTATGTCCAGCATCTTGGATCCTAAACAGCAAAATGTCAGTGAACAAAATACATTTTCCTTGCTACTCCGTTACTATACGTGCAAGTAAGCCAAGCTTGTGCGAAATATACGTCTTTTGGGGTTTCATGTCAAAACGTATATTTCGCACAGGTTTTGGCTGTCTTACTCGTGTAGTAGCGGAGTAGCAAAGAAAATGGTTTTTGTTCATAGAAATGGACCTTCGAAAAGTAACGGCGGCGGATTCAATAAAATAGTGAATGCCAAATAGAAATATTTGTTCATTTCACGGCATCACCAATTTCTCGTACTCTTTTTTTTTATGAGTTTGCTATTTATCGGGAGAAGGTTCTTAGAACCAAAAATTGAAAAAAAAAAAGAAAAATCTGGAACAGGGGCAAAGCCACGGGCAACAGCTATTGGTATAAATTCAGCTTGTTTGCTTGCTAAGTTGATAAGACGAAGTTGATACCTAGTTGTTTTTATTTTGTCCTGAACGCCTGAATGATTTTTGATTAAAGCATGTCCGAATTAATAAATTAAATTCTAACTCCGCATAAAATAATTAGGCCATTTTTTGTAAGGTGCTGATAACGTTAATATACCACATTTTTTATAACACTATGTATGGAAGTTTATAATATTGTTCGTAATATAAAAACTTTTTAGTTAACCTAAAATGATACTGGCCACTAATTATTCACACATCTTAAAGATTTTGAAATTATATTATTGACATAAATATTCGCGATTGGAACAATGTGAGACAGACGTATGCAATGACAAGTCTGCACTGTTCTCGTGAATTGTCAAATCATTTCATACAATTTACGTCTCTATGTTAGCCAGGGATGGTTCGTTTTTGCAAATCAACAACATACAGTTGATTTTTACGCGTCAGATATATATGCGGCCCGCGTATCATCCGATGATTATGCTTTCACAGCAAATTGATATTTATGCGGCCCACCTATCATCCGATGATATGCTTTCACTGCAAATTGATATTTTTGCTGATAAGGGTGCGACGATGTTTCTTACGCCTATAAAGCATCACTTATTTTTACTGCGGTAGTATCGTCATATGCTATTGAGCCTAATAGATGATCATTTATTTTTGCAGCCCTGTTCACCGTCATATATTTATGCTGGTGACTGTACACGATTAAGTTCTCTATTTCGCTCGCGAATCCGTTGTTCTTGATATAAATTGTATCTTAAATTTCAAAATCAGATCTTGAAAATTTACAAGTCACATACTGTTTTATTGGTGTTTATTGTGGCCGAAACACTAGAGTTAACTGTGTAAGTTATACTGTACGAATTTAAAAATAGAAATATATTTTACTAGCGAGTGCCCGTGACTTCGTCTGCAAGGAAATCATCTATCGCCATTTATTTTCCGGGAAAAAAAGTAGCCTCTTTGTAATCATACTATAATCTATCTCTGTGCGAAATATGATCCCAGTCTGTTTAGCCGTTATGGCATGAAAGACTAACAAACATACATACATACTCACAGACTCTTCTTTAAAGATACTATGTTACTTAAGAAAAACTATTATTTTTTGTTCATTCTTATTCTTTCGATTGGCATAATAAAAATACGGGTGATTTATTTCACATTTAAGTCGGTTCGATTCCCAGACAAAGCAAGTAGGTAATATTTTTACGTCTCATGCTCAAAAAGATCGACTTTATGCTGGATGTAGGCTGCATAAAATGGCATTTTATGCTCTTGTGCATAAAGTAAAATCTTCGTCTAAGACCAAGACAATCGGGTGCCAACAGCCACAAACAATCACTAAAACTTTACGACAGCATATTTTGTTTTTTTTTTTAAGTTTTTTTTTTATTATAATCTGCGGTCTATTAAACTGTTTAATTAGTACCTAAAACTAGGTAACAATAATTTGACAAGTTATTATTGAAACAAGTAAGTACATGAAAAATAACACTTTTTAAAATATAAATCAACACCTGCCTACTCGAACCTTACCGCAGTATCACGTTTAAAAAAAAATAAAAAAAAAGTAAATCGGCGGGAACTCAGGCGGGAACGTCCTATTTTCTCTTAGTAGGATTTATGTTGCAATTTGTTACTGTTTTACGATTAATATTCAATAACTTCGTCAAGTGAAGAGGAAATAGCACTGACTCCTAACACAGTCAATTTGCCAGGAAAAACCATTAAATATATCGAATTGTTTCAATGTCACATTTAATTTAAAGTAACTTTTTTTGGAATGTTTTTGTTTTGTTTCTTCGCAATCTAAGTGAAAAGCAGAGTGTATAACTCGTTCATAAAACCCATTTTCCCCTCGACGTGTCTATCCACCCTCGCCGTACCGGCTCGGGTGGCTATATGAACGTCTCGGGTAAAATGGCTTGTTTTATGCTCTTGTTGTACAATCTACTATTAGAATATCTTTGAATGCAGTATTACTAACTTATAAAAATAAAATAAAGTCTTCTTTCAGCAAAATATCCTATCTACGATATTTATGGTATCCCTTCATGTTCCATTAGTCTTCGGACATCCTGTATAATTTAGTTTAGTACCTACCCATGATTGATGCTAATACTAAGGGCGTTTGTGTAAAATTCATTTTTTTTTAATGTGAATAGGAAGGAAAACGAGCAAGTGGGTCACCTGATGGTAAGCGATCACCACTGCCCATAGACACCCGCAACCCCGGAGGGATTGCAGATGCATTGCCAACCTAGAGGACTTAGATGAAATGCCTCTTGTGCCCGTAATTTCCCCGGCTGTCTTACTCTCCACACCGGAACACAGCAGTGCAAGCACTGCTGCTTAGCGGCAGGATTAGCGAGTAAGATGGTGGTAGCGATCCGACGGACCTTGCACAAGGCCCTACCACCCGCCCAACTTGGAATAGTTCGGTACAAGGTTAAATAGGTGTAAATTTTATTGTCCCATGATGTTTTTATATTTATTAAAAAAAAACTTTAAATTCGTTCGCTATAGTCAACAGGATGTTTCCGAAACAGAATAATAGCTCATAATAATGTATAAATGGACAACCGGAGACAATTAATCGATGCGTACGCGCCTCATGACACATTGTATTTTAATTTAATTGGCTCATCAAATCTTCTCACGGCATAATCGATAATTTAAAAAAAACTGTTTTCAGTTTGATTTACACATGACAAGGTGATATAGGAAAATAAACAGAAGCATGTATAGGTGAAAAACTTAAGCAAATGACCTGTTGTACATATGTAGTAGTGTACAGAACTGATATGGGACTTAAGTCATTTTTCTAATTTGGAACGTCAATTTGCTTATTCGCACACATTAAACACACATTACTTTAGGAAAAACTCGTGCTAGCTGTAAAGCCAGCAAATACTGAGTTGGGTCCATACATACACAAACATACATACCGTCACGCCTTTTTCCTACAGGGGTATAAGGCAGGACTATACTTTGTTCCACTTGCTAACGATCCTGACATACCTACCTCTTTCGCTTCATCCACATTCATCAATCTCTACATTATATTTGTCTATAGCTTTTTATGTTTTTGTCTTTTAACTACTTTTGTGATTGTCATAATCATAAATAAACTTTAACTTTCTTTCTTCCTTTTCTTTTAAATAGACCCCAAGTAACACATCAAAGCAGTATAACGGCCGACTTACAGCATTTCTGTATCGTTTAAGCATTTTGAGTTAGTTATATAGTAGCATTATAAACGTCTATACGGCTACTGTAGTGCTTATTTGGGCACAAATTATACAGCTTTAGATCCTACATAGGTTGTATAATTGCATTACATCGCATTATATTAGCATTATATTAGCATTATTGTGGTCAAAGTAGGTGCCAATCGCATTAAAGAAGCATTATTACGGTCAATGAAGTTGCCAAGTGCATTACAGAAGCATTATACCTACTAGCATTCGAATATAGTAAAAGAATGATTAGAGCTATTGAAGTGTTCACAGTTAGAACTTAAATAAACCCTACATCATTGCAAAAACATCTCTAATACCAAACAGTACGTTATAATTTATTAACGTTGAATTTATAAACTACTTGTTTCGCAATATACTTTGACAATATAGAATGAAGTGACATAAAGGTTAGCGTCAAAGAAAATTGTATTAATACTGCAAGGGTAATAAGTTTTTGACTCTTTTGTGATTTCATGCCTTCAATTATTACTGCGCAATGTAGTTTACCGTAAATGTCTATACAAGTTTCATTGAAAATTTTCACGCGCCTTCGATATTTTGTAGTTTTGATATAATATGGTAAATAAATCTATGTGTGAAATAACCAAAACAATTGTGTATTCCTAGTATAGAACGAATTTTGCATAATTAACATAATAGTAGTGGTTGGACAGTATTCAGTAAAATTATATAGTTATTATATAGGTCTATTTTTTGTTTTGTTGATCACATAATTATTATACTAACGTAAGTTGCTTTTCTTAAATATGGCCGACAAATGGTTTTAATAATGCATTAAAATGAATGTATATACGGCTTTACACATTACAATAACTCACGTGTATTTGATTAAAGAGCTGTTAGCCGCACAACAGAACTCAGTTGATCTTTCGAATGCTAGCATTACATTGATTCACGTTTATGCTATTAAGCAGCATTAGGCAATATCTTACTACTTAAAAATGCTATTATAAACCCTAAGGCACTAAAAACTGCTGAAAGCTGTATAGCGAATTAACGTGGCATGATAATGGTTCATGTTTATGCTATTAAACAGCATTAGGCATTTATTTACTACTTAAAAATGCTATTGTAGATCCAAATGCACTAAAAACAGCGGAAAGCTGTACAGCTGCGTTGTGGTTTGCTGCACTAAAACTATAGGCTTTACAAAAGCATTTTGATATGCCATTATCTAACCGTTATACCGTCTAAAGCATCATAATGGTTTTGAAATGCCAATATAAAGCGTCAAGATGCTCGGTGAACTTATATAAGAGTTTATACGGACCTTAAGTTCTACATAAGTGTACTATTCGTTTGTTAAAATGCTTTCTGTGTTACTTGGGACGTCAAAACCGGCGGTTATGGTTGAAACGATTGTTATAGTAACTTAATGACACTACACATTATTTTTCCGGCTGCCTAAAGGAAATTTACACGGCACTGCTTACCTACCACTAATGGGATACCTAGTTATCATGCCTAATTCTTAATTACATTTACACTGTGATGGAAAAAATCAATCATCGAGTTCTTTATCATTATCATATCTATTGTACGTTTTATTACAATAAGTCATTTATCATTGATATACTTAATTATCATTGAAGAATTAATGATAATGATAATGATAATATATTTATTTGCATAGAATATGGTTACATAATATGGATGATATATAATTTAGATGTCCAGGCATATTCAGCTGCTCATGCAACGTTCAAATATTACAATTATGCTTAATATTATTATTAGTTACTATAATGTCAATAGTTATAAATTATTTCTATTATTACTATTATTATTATTATATAATGTCAGAAGGTATAAAATTATTACGTAACAGAACTAAGATATTCATTTACAGAGTAAAAACATTATTGCATGAGATATTTGTCAATTTCTATTGTAAATGATTTGTCTTCTTTCACTTTAACATGTTCTGGCAATTTATTAAAAAGCTTCATAGACATATAGTACGCATTTTTCTTAAACAAATTAAGATTTGGTTTTGGCAGCGCCAACTCTTCCTTTCCCCGACATCTAGAATTAAAAGCCTGGGCTCTTGTTAGGAACAGCTCAGGGTGTCGCTTTACAAAAACACATGTTTCTTTTATGTATGGGCAGGGTAACGGTAGGATACGTAACTTTTTAAAGAGTGGTTTACAAGAATCTCGATACCCTGCGCCACACATTACCCGAATGCATTTTTTTTGCGCTTTAAATGCGCGAATATAATTACGCAATGACAAGCGCTGTTCGTTGAGCGAATTATGTATAATTATAAGAAAAACGGGACTTAATCACGTAAATTAAATGTATTTTTGTAAATACCTCGACGTTTCGGACGCGACTTTGCATCCATCCTCTTCCCTAGAGGCCTCTCGAGACCATGGATGCAAAGTCGCGTCCGAGACGTCGAGGTATTTACAAAAATACTTTTTATTTACGTGATTAAGTCCCGTTTTTCTATAATAATGTGTGAAAATCGCGAAAGTTTGAAATTATGTATTTCAATGGCAACCCTAGTCTTGAGAGCTAAATATATTATTATAATCATTGGTCAGTTATAGTCATTATAACGTCATTATAACGTCAGTCACTCGAAAGCGTGCCGGAAAAACAGTTCAAAGTTGTTTTGAGAGCTGCTTTTCAGCAGTGCCTCATGGACCAACGAGGAGAAACATTATTATATACATACATCACGTCTTTATCGCTTAAAAGGTATACTGAGCCTAGGGTAACCGATGAGAAACGATTTCTTAAAATAATAAAATTGTATACAAAATGTTGTCTCTACAAAGTCTAATATAAATGATTAAAGGAAATAATTGACTTCAGACGCCCGATTTTTAAAGCACCGTGTGAAAATGTGCTACTCGAAGGTGGTGAAAAAGTGAGCTGAATTTGTAGTACGAGTAGATTAGAAGAAATTCATAGCTCTTATTAAATCTAGTCAACTAGTCAAAAAATTATTTGAGCTGTAGCTTTACAGTAACACATAGATATGCTATCTAATATCGGGCCTCAGTCACATAAGTTAAAATTCATATCTTGCATCAATCTTGCGTCCATCAGTGGAAGCACCTTTACTTCTAACAACCTGTAGAAAGGCTACAGGGGCCTGATTTTTGAAAGCACATTGAAAATACCGCAGTACCAAAATTACCATTAATCTTGTGAACTTATGAAAAATTAGTTTCGAGCTGTAGTTTTAATTTGAAGACGTAGTGTTGGCAGGCCTCCCACTAGGTGGACTGACGACATCGTAAAAGTTGCGGGAAACCGGTGGATGCAGGTGGCGACTTGTCGTTCATTATGGTGTGCTAAGGGGGAGGCCTTTGTTCAGCAGTGGACGTCTTCAGGCTGATGATGATGATGATGATGATGACACCCCTTTGCAAAAAAATCGGGCACCCATGCTGTTTCAGATTTTTAGGCATTAAAACTTAGAAAGTAAGCTTTTATACACATAAAAAACAAAAACCATGGGTGCCCGTTTTTATTGCATGGGGGTATATAAACAGATTTATACCAGTTTCCAATGGCACTTTCGAGAGATGTGCTTTCAAAAATCGGGCCACACACCATTAGGTACCCATAGCCAGTCCTTTAAATACATAGATTCCTGTTGTCTAACATCACGTTCTCATCCTCCTAAAATATTTAAAACTGATACTGAGTTTTCAGCGCCCTAAAAGCGATACTGTCCTCAATGTTTCTAGTGTCACAGAACTAGTAATAAAGCGTCCGAAAATGTTTATCTCACACCTCTCATTCAGAAAAGTAAGCTTTGCTCCCTGTCGAGAGGGATCAAAGTGCAAGTTTTCTGTTCAAGACTTTTTAAAGTGTTTTTGCAAATGCAATTTTTTGAAGTTGATAATTGTAAAACCACGCCATTTTCTTTGCTAGTAGCTCTTTAATTATGTTAAGTATTCTTTTTTCAAGTCTTTTTCATGTTCGGTGTGAAAAGTCGTAGGTATGGGCCACTCGGGAGCAAAATTATTTTCATCTTGGGCGTTAACACTTGAATCCCTCATTACGCTCTAGATTCTACTTTAGAATCCCCCACTACGCTCAGGATTCTATTGTAGAATCCTTCGCTACATTCTAGATTCAATGTAGCGCCCACGCCGTAAATACATCATTTTGCTCCCTTGTGACACAAATAACTAATTTTCGCGCCCTAAAGTCTTGTTTACATTACCCTAAGAGCACGTGCTTGTTGCAGCTACAGCTTGCCAACTGCCAACGCAACACGCGTTGTGACGTGCCGTGACGTATGGAAGACAGAGCGTACTCGTACGACCCGGTCCCCGGCGCGCCAGTCACACAGCAGCGCAGAATGGAGGCGGGACAACTTTGGCGCCAATATGTCATCGCTGGCATCGGTATGTTTTACTTTAAGTGAAAAATGTGGAGGCTGAATGGGTTTAAACCCTTTGCCCATGGGATCGACGATTTAAAAAGTGAAATTTTTAGTGCAGTGTCGGCGCGAACGATTTTGAAAATAGAAGCGAAAAAAGGGGCGGAGTGCTTGTTGTTTATTATTGTGTTAATGCTGGCTGGAGTGAGTGATTCCAATTTTGAATTTGAAAATTGGGTTCCTGATTTACTAATTTTTATTTTGGAGATTAATCGCGTTTCTGTGGACAAAACAAAGGACGACTCTGAGTTTTCAGTGATCGGTAAACTGAAATGGAACTGGGTCTAATTTTGATTTTAAAAGGCGATAAATACTCATTGTTTTTGTTTATCATTTGTAAAAAACAGTATCAACTGGCTGTTTGCCAATTTCAATAGGTATGGAGGAATGTGTTTTCAAATGTTTTCATTTGGCGCGAAAAATATTTCTTTCCTCAAAAGAAAAAAGTGGTATACATGGAGTTTTTATAGAGATTTCATTACTACTCTTACAATGGATACTATGACTAAATGCCGAAGAATCCATTGTAACTTTTCATACATTATTGCAAAATAATTAACAACAGAAAACTATTCAAAAACTAATTATCTGTTCTCGACAGAACAGAAAATATTTTGTTCAAAGTTATGCAAATTAACATCAACGCAAAAAGGATATCAAAATTGATAAAACCTTGCTTGCACTCGTGAAAAAATGATAATAGAACTTTTTAATCGCTACCTATCGAGGCATGAGTCAACCGTTTTACAACCAACCAGCGCTAGAATTAATTCAATTAATTTAAATTACGAAAGCACATTACGGTGGGTCGTTGTTTTTAAATAAGTGTCAACACTAAAGGGCTACTCCGAAATTCGATTTTCGAAGTTCGTATCACACTGTCCCTCTCACTCTCAAGTTAATAACTATTAGTGAGAGCGGAACAGCACGAAACGAACTTCGAAAAGTTAATTTCGGAGTATAAGGCCAGTGCAATGGACATACGAAAGATATCAAAATAACTGGCCAGTTAGTCACCCCTTATCATAAAAAAAAACTTTAGAACTTGAGCGACAAAATGCATTACAATTTTTTGTGATAAATTAAGTACATGTTTCAGTGAGCACTTTACTTACTTATGTAAATCATAGAAATAAATATTGTGACATATCTAATCCAAAAAAAAAATGCCCATTTAAAGATCGCAAAGTTGTTATCAGCCACTACAATCTAAATTCACGTTGCGAAAAATGCGAATAATAATAAAATCGATTAATTTCGTTGTGTTACGATAACACTTACACGGTTTAACGTAAACAAACACAATGCCTTATTTAAATAGTTTTGAAACGGCTTATATTATGGCAACACGGTAGCAACAATACAAATCAATACAAAATGATTGTTTCAAATCCCGAACTCGAATTTATTACTCAAAAGAAATTCTCGCTGCTCCAAATTTGAAAATTAACATTACTGGCTGTTAAATTATTTGGTTTGATTTTGGAATATTTTCATGCTTCCAGTTTCAACGTCTTTGTAAAAATGGCCAGCTGTAATATGAACAGCTGTTGAATTGAGAAGGTAAACGTAGCGGTTTTGTTTGAAGATAATAAATTAAAATGTTACAAAATAATAAAGACTATTGTCTCCTGACTGCATGACGTGCGATTTATGTTCTGACTTCTCACGTTTTCGGCGTTTTCTCACTTTTGCCAGTTCAGAGCAGAATTTGCAGTAATAGAGAAGTGGTCACCATTCGTACACATACCTTATCGTTGAAAAATGGCTATAACCCTTTAATATTTTGACATATTAGTTTCGGACTTTTTTGTAACAAACTACAATATATTTGTTACACTTTACACTTAAGTACATAAACCAGCTAAATTTGATAATTAAATAAAAAATAAAAAATGAAATCTAAAAAGTGTACGAATTGTGACCACTTTCCCATACCTAGTGTTTAGAGCCTGTTACACTACTCTCTGTTATCTAACTGTCAGTTATGTATGACTCCGTCTCTATTTATTACTATGAAACAGACAGAGACGTCATCATAGATAACTGACAGTTAAGATAACTGGAACTTAACAGATAGTGGTGAAACAGGCCCTTAAACTGAATGAGTACTTGCAATTTTCTTTGTTATTTATGCACTTAAACAGCAACCGTTGTTTCCGCTTTTTCAAGACCAATTTTCTTTTCATTTTGCATACGTATCTCTGCGGAAGGATAGCAGTTTCCAGCAAGGACGGTGAATAACTTAATTGATCAATAACTTGACACTAAATAAACTCGGAAATAAGATTTTTGACTGAACCTCTATTTTTTTAATGATTTAATTTGTTCCAAGCTGGTCTGGGATTGAAGAAAAAAACATAGAACGTACTAGTTGCTTCTCTTCCCGCGCAGATGGTAAAAGTCCATCGAGGGAACGGGCAAAAATCATAGGAATCATGTTATAGGCGATGCCACTAGCAACCCATCACTATTTTGATTCCCCTTTCCATCTGTACGCTCACGCTAAACGCGGCCTCTCTAGGTCTTGTTTAGGCTCTGTCATCCCCGTAAGGGATAAAGACGCAATTTATGTATGCATGTAAGGTATTTTCATCCTTACCTGTCCCATTTGGTAAACAAAATTCTAACCTCAAAACGTCACAGTTTTACTATTTTTTAACTATTTCATCGTAAATAAAGGAACTAGAGATAAAATATCAGCAAAATTATGTACAAAATATTACCTCAGGTTTATTTGATAACATAATACACCTTATTCTTTACAAAAATTTGCACATTGAGGTTAGAATTTTGTTTACCAAATAGGACAGGTAAGAATGAAAAGACCTTAAGTATGTATTTAATGTGTCGGTGTCAAGCAATGGTCGATGTTCAAAGTGTTAGGTTTAAAAGGTAACATGATTTTGAATCAAAAATGACGGTAAACACCTGAGAGAACACTGTTATTCCACACCTTATACTACTAGGCCAAACGCACATACGTTAAAGCGACGAAATCAACGTACACTAAAAAAATCGAACACGACTCCAGCTTCATTCGTATTTCAAAATAAGCACTAAGAGGATCCTGTTATCCTGGTACTTAAACTCTCCCTCCGAGTTACGTCTGACGCGAGTTTAACATTTTTTACCCACCCCAAAAAGTACCCCAAAAAGTTTCCACTTCAAAAACCACAAGAGTTCACCAAGAATCAAGCCAACCAAGTCTCTATCGACTTTAAGTAACTAAACGTTAAATTTAGCCACACCTTCACTATTATAAGATTATATGTCACATTTCACGACGTTCTGATTTCAACATTAACACTTCAATCACAAGTCGCAATTATGAATGCGCCATAAACCAAATCCCATAGTCAAAAGTGCAAGTCAACAAACTAACTTAAAACTACTTTACAAACGCAAACCGCAAACGTTTAGTGTTGCGTAAAGTTTTGCAAATTGAAAACATCGCGGTACATTGCTGGCGCTCTTGGTTTAAGTGTCAGAAGTGGTCGATCTAATAACGCAATGTAACGCAATTGCACGTATTTCCTCGCGAATGTAAACAGGCTTAGATTATGAACAGGAAACATGGTAGTTCAGTGATTAAGTGAATTTGTCTGTGTGACCATGTCGCGTTACATCATGAACATCATGATTACCAATTTCTGTGTCTAACCTAATGTTGTACCTGAAAAAAGCCGTAGTAGGCTAGTGGTTTAACTTATGTGGCATCTCAAGCAGAGGGTGGTGGGTTCGAGCCTCGCACCTTTGAGTTTTTCGGAGTTTATGTGCGATATTACATTTTGAAATTTACCATGGGATTTTCGGTGAAGGAAAGCATCGTGAGGAAACCTGCACACATCTGCGGAGCAATTCAATGGAGATGTGTTAAGTTCCCAATCCGCACAGGGCGCGCATGGGTACCACGGTTTTTACATACGGAACCCTAAAAAAGATAGCAGACAAAGTAAGTAGTTTAGCTTAAAATGAGGAAACGTATGATAAACATATGATAATAATTTTCCTTAACAATGATTTCCTTATGCCGTTTACTTTTGACTCGCTATACTTAGGTCATTTAACGAGCACACAAAGAAGTTGTGTTCGAGTTCATTCACACATTGTCACTACATTGAGGTCAACGACCTTGAATAGTTTATATTAGATTGTTTATTTACTAAACGATTAAGAATACTTTTCTTTTACTAATACAATTATAATAACCCATTAGCCAATGTCGTGTTTTGATTTTGACTGTCACATTTTTTTAATAAATAAATAAATAAATATTTCAGAACAATTCACACAAATTGACCTAGTCCCAAAGTAATCCCAAGTAAGGCTTGTGTTATGGGTACTAGACAACGATATACATACTTATATAGAGAAATACATACTTATATAGATAGAAACATCCATAACTCAGGAACAAATATTCGTGCTCATCACACAAATATATACCCTTACCAGGATTCGAACCCAGGACGCTTGCTTCGCAGGCAGGGTCACTACCAACTAGGCCAACCGCGTCGTCAGACTGTCACATTAACATCCAAGACCCGAGAACAAACTTAAATAATAATATTTAATAAGTATGTCATTTTTTTTTAATACAGCTTTTTTGCTGACTATACTTATATTGTCATCCGTCCTACATATGCGTACCAAATTGCAAGTCAACCGGACCAACCGTTGAAGAGTTCCCTCCTGCGGAGACGGTCCTGGCTGGGTCACCAGAACTCCACTAACAAATTATATAAGTATGCAAAATTTTCAGCTCAATCGGTTGAAGACTGCTTCAAAATTGAGTCGCAAGATTCCAACCGGACAAACATACGAGTACGTTGCATTGCAAGTTAATATGAAGCTTGTAAAAACATTCGTATTTTTCGGGGATCGAACCCGGGACTTCAAGCTTCATAAGCGGGTTCTCTAACAACTGGACTATCCGGTCGTCACGTATTTGTTTTCGAGTATTTACTAGTTTTTGTTTTGTTACCCACTATCTTATGGATTTATCTCATGAGCTCATGACTGATTGATTTCTTATCATATCACTTCTAAGTATGCTATGCCATGTAGTATCTGTTGCAACTTCCTAAAATTCCATCAGATGCCATTTGAAATCGTAGATATTGGTCATTTTCCTCTTTAAGATAAATTATCTAAATACTAGCTTATTCCCGTGGCTTTGATTCAGTGAAAGAATTTATAATAGGCCAGTTTTCTATCCTGTGGGAATTATGAAAAATCTCATTTCAGTGCACTTCATGACCTTTCCAAAAATATGTCAGCCAAATATAATTTTTCTTACTTACTATATCGGCTGGCTAGAGTTAACTAATGTAAAATAGTTACTTTTATTCCTTACATACATACATACCGTCACGCCTCTTTCCGACAGGGGTAGGCAGAGACTACTTTGTTCCACTTGCTACGATCCTGACATACCTACCTCTTTCGCTTCATCCACATAAATTATCAATCTCTTCATACATGTTTTCGGTTTCGGGTACTCTTGACCTGACCTTTTTCCAAGTCCCTATCCCACGGGATATCTCAAGAATTCCTTATTGGTGTAACTCTATGCTCCCCAAGCAACATGTCTGCTAAATTTCAAGTCTCTAGCTCTGGTTTAAGATGTGCGGTGTCTGTCTGTTGGTCACGTTACTTAGGTAACTTTGTATATGTATACTCGTAGGTAAATAGATTGTGTTGGATGGTTATCAGTTGTTTTGTAACGCTTTAAGATGTCAAGTGCCACTCAAATGATCATCGAAAACGTCAATATCGTATATTTGGTAAACTAGAAAATGTCTGTTTGCCGGAGCTTTCGCCTCCGCACTCCGCAGCAAAATAAAAAGAAGCTATTTCTCTATCCCGTGGTAATTTTGAAAAAAAACGCACCAGCTTTTCTATTGTCATTCCTTTTTATTATAGTCTTGATTTTCAATTAGCGTGTCTAGAGTCTCACTCTGATATAAAAATCATGATAGTGATCAACTACAGTTTTATTCATAAGGTCGCTGACTCCGAGGTAGGAAGTTATAATTTTCCTCTTCAAATTTTATGATTTTCCTTGCTTCGCTAAATGGCTATATATTTATTAGCAGTTAAAAGTACTGCACTTCATTATGCTAAAATGATATTATAAATAACAATAAGTAGGTAATTAATTCGAAGGAAATCTTGTACCTACGCGTAAGGGAACGCTTTCATATTATGTATTGTAGCGATTGTATATTGTATGCGAGGTGATTGAATAATATTTTAGGTAGCTATACTGAGACCATTAACTTCCTGCTGGTCTGGAAGCAAAGAAAAACCGGCCAAGTGCGAGTCGGACTCGCGCACCGAGGGTTCCGTACCATTATCTAGAAATATCTATAAACCAGTGTAAGCAGAGCCCTGCTCCAAAGCAAAATGTACGCAGTGGGGGGGTCACTTTATATTGGTCACAGATATATACAGACATACATACATATTTACGGTTTTCGCAATTATTCCTTAATCTGTGCTATAAGACCTACCTTCATACCAAATTTCAAGATTCTGCGTTCACGGGAAGCACCCTGTAGGTTTTGATTCCCTCGAGAGTCGAAAATTTGCGGAAATTTGCGGCATAAACGGCTGTATCTTTTGATTTCGTTGGCTTAGATGTTTGATTTTTTCACAGCTCCAAGGGGCAGTAGATTTGAGTACTTGATATAAATTTCAGCTTGATACCTCCACGCGTTCCTGAGAAAAAGGGTCTTGACAGACGGACGGACGGACAACAAAGTGATCCTATAAGGGTTCCGTTTTTTCCTTTTGAGGTACGGAACCCTAAAAACACAGAATATACCAGCTGCTTCTCTTCCCGCGCTGATCGTAAAAACCAATCGAGGGAATAGGCGAAAATCTTAGGCATCACTTTACAGGCGATGCGGCTAGCAACCCATCACTATATTTTCCCCTTTCTACCTACGATCACGGGATAAAACTTCGCTCGCGCCATCTTGCTTTAATAATTGACATAATTTGTAGACATCCTGTCTAAGAGCACTGAACTATATATGAGGTCACTGTCTGGACCGGCTGGCTAGGAAGTAGCAGTTTTCCTTACGACTATTCAACCATTTTCCTTACGACACTAAAAGCCCTTTTATTTGCTGATTAAACCGGGCTACAATTAATATGTTAAATAATTGTTGAAGCATAATTCGATTAGAGCTTAGCTCGATGTCATTCGAATATATATTGTTTTACTAGCTTCTGCCCGCGACTTCGCGTAGAATTTGCAATTGACATGTTTATCGCTATCCCGCGGAAACTTTGAAATTTTCCAAGATAAAAAGTAGCCTATGCCTACCCACCCCCCCCCAGTCCCCTATTCCCTATGCCTATGGTAACCTAAATATGGTTGTCTATACTTATTTTTGTTTCATTTTACAAAGGGTTTTGTGCCCAGGCAACCACATCCAATTATGTTTTATTTTGTTTAGTGTTTATTTTAACTGTTGTATCATTCTTTTCTTTTCAATGTATCAATGTATGTACATGTATCACCCTATGGTTCCAACGGAAGACCAGCGCTGGCTGCAAGGCCAGCAAATGCTGAGTTGGGACCATTTTGTGACAATTTATTTATTTATATGCTGTTTTATGTGTTTTTTTTTTAATTTGATGTGTTGTGATTGTCATGAATAAACTTTTTTCTTCTTCTTCTTCTTCTTCTAAACTGAATCGCATTGACGTCATGGTAAGGCCCGTTTCGTTTGTTTAACTGTATGGTGACAAGGAATCTTTCGATTAGTCTAGTTTTTCATTACTTGATTCCCCTTTCCACCTATACACCCACAATCATGCTAAACGTAGTCTTTAGGTCTTGTTACCTTAGGCTCTGTCTTCCCCGTAAGAGATTATTTATATATGTATGTGTGTGTGTGTAGTTTTTCGTACACAGGGGTCCTACTAAGCCGTCCCACGTGTCGTATCTAAAGCATGCAAGACTATCAGCTAAGCCGATAGCCAATCACGCGATAGTAGATCATTACGTATTCCAGTAATCTAAATATTAAAATTATCGCGTAATATAATATTTGACCTTCTATGAAATCGTGTAATAATCGTTAAATACGATAACCCAGCGAAAGATTATCGACCATCACGGCCTGAAAGTGTGGGAGATGGGGGTTATCATTATCAGTGTGAGAAAATGTATTATTTACCAAATTAAATCATCATCATCATCTATGACAGATGATTTAAATATTGTCAGCGGCACTTCCGTTAGTGGCTACCTGTAATGGTCTCTCCGTTAGTAAAAAATAATAACTAGCGGAAAGCCACGAGACGAACTTTGAAAATCGAATTTTGGATAAGGCTTAGTTGACACTCGCGCACGCGGCAAGGCTTAGTTTAAACCGACCTAGGTAGCCGTTTGCAGAGCTCCGTCTTGACTTTTTGAAGTGAAAACTTTCTTTCTTCTCTTGCGGCGCTTTTTTTTATAAAATGATAATTTCGCGACAGACGTAAGACGGAGGGAGAGTTTAAGTACCAGGATATCAGGATCCTCCAAGAGCTTATTTTGAAATACGAATGAATCACGTTCGATTTTTGAATTGTTTTTGTTGAGTCCTGGAGCAAAAGTACTAGGTCTTCAGCACATTGTTAGAGGTCTGTCAATAATAGACAATACGTACGTTTTTTTTGTAAGTGGCCAGTACAGTAAGCTGCTGTTTTCACTTCTGCCGGCACTCCCGGAGTGCTACCCGTCGCTTTTTTAATTGGTCTGCCTACGAAACCATGATTGTTATCAGAAGTCCTTCGTCACTGGGTTCGGGACCTCCGTAAAATTGGTCAAACATTTTCCTACGCTTATCAAGTCTTTATCAGTAATAATAATGATTGTTTTTGCATGAATTACGCGTTGTAATCGAGCTGGTTTTATGACCATGCAATGTGTGACGTCAAATGATTTAGTTGTCGCGGTCCAAATACAACGGAGTTGAACGCTTTGCCATTTGTAACACGACATAATTTTCCTTAAAAAAAAACCCTCTTGAATTCGTCCCTTGTGGGATAGGTGAAGGAATTATTGTCCATTCAGCCAATTAAAGGTTGTAATGCCGGTTCACTGTTTTGATTTTTTTTTATATGTGTTTACACGTGCACTTGATGGTCCCAACGGAAGACCAGCGCTGGCTGTAAGGCCAGCATTATGCTGAGGTGGGACCATTTCGTGGTGTAGGTATGTTCTCATGTTTTACTTCTCTTTTTTTGTAATTTATGTAAATGTTTTCTTTCTTTCTTTCTAAATATACTGAACATTAAATTCAAAATTTCAAAACCCCCCACCCATTAATTTTGTTATTATTATTATTATTAGCTTTACTTTTCGGATTTTTCTATGTGTTCTAATTTTCAGTGTCGTTTAGAAATTAAATTTCTAACGGTAAAACCGTAAAAAGTTAACATAAAAATTAAGAAATAAAAATTTCTTAATTCATTTGATATTTCCTATCATTTGAAAAACAGCGCCATCTCTCGTCCCTGGTGAGCAGTAGATGTTCCACGGGAGTTTGTAATTGTGTCGTACAGACACATCATTCAAATAGATGACGCTTCGCGACAAATAATCGCATAGTAACAAGGTCACGTGACAGTTAGTAATAGATAGAAAAATTCGAACGCTTACTCACCTGCTATGGGTGGTGTAGGGGTATAGCACGCGTCACGGAATGACGAGGACCCGGGTTCGATTCCCGGCCATAGCTTTACTTTTCGGATTTTTCTATGTGTTCTAATTTTCAGTGTCGTTTAGAAATTATTATTATTATTTTAGTCTATAACTTCCATACTGGGACTGGGAGCAAAGACATCTAACTAATATTATAAATGCGAAAGTATGGATGGATGGATGGATGGATGTTTGTTTGTTACTCAAACACGCCAGAACGGCCCAACGGATCTGGATGAAATTCTGCACATAGATAGAGAAAAGTCTGGAATAGCACATATGCTACATTTCATCTCGGAAAATTGCGTAGTTCCCGCGGGATAGCGTAAACGAATTCTTTTCAGACGAAGTCGCTGGCAACAGCTAGTAGAATATACCAGTTGCTTCTCTTGATGGTAAAAATCCAACGAGGGAGGGGCGAAAATCATAGGTATCATGTTATAGGCGATGCGGCTAGCAACCCATCACTATTTTTGTTTCCACTTTCCGCCTATACGCCCACAGTCTTGCTAAACGTGGCCTGTAGATCTTGTTACCTTAGGCTCTGTCTACCCCATAAAGGATAAAGACGTGATTTGTGTATATATGTATGTACGAGACTTTTTTAATGCAAACTAAATATTACATACCCCTGTATACGAAAAACTACACACACATACATACATAAATCACGTTTTTATACCTTACGGGGCAGACAGAGCCTAAGGTAATAAGACCTAAACTAAATAAACATAAGATTAACCGAGTGATTTGAAACAACGTTGTTTTGCGTCCCGTATTATTTTAACCTATTTCATTAAAAGTAGATTTCAATTCAACTGTCTAATTATAAGTTTGGATGGACTGGTTTTAATGACTCTAATTATGATAAGTATGTAATTTCTTTCATATTAGAATGTCTATAGGCCAGCTGCTCAAATGTTTGTTTCTTAGCCTTCCCTAAACGTTTTTTTTACGATTTTTTCCTATCATTGAATATTGCTTTCGGGATGACAAAAGCAACAATAACAAAGTTCCTTTGAAAATACATATTTATAATGTGTTTGTTAAAACGCTTTTTGCTGTTCGTGCTTGTTTTGCCATTTATTTCACAATTTATAATATGAAATGAGATATTTGATATTTACATGAAATGCTTATTATTTGCCTTAAGTGTGGTGAGCAAAGGTTTTAAATTGAGACACATTAAAAGATATCGCTCACTTAGCTAATATTAGCATGCAAATTTATACTAAATTTAAATCGATTCCAAGTCTATTTCAGACACGAAATAATAAAAATCTAAGCAGATTGTAGACGTGCTACGCGTCTACTAGTTACAGGTGAAAGTGCTACGCTCGTAGCACTTAAGACAGTTACGCTGAGCTCCAGCCCGTATGAACTTAGATCGTTAAGGTGGAAACACATTATTAACACGCGACGCGACCCGATGCAACGAATGTATGCGCATGGCGTCGCGTCGGATGTTCATAGTGTGGTTCTGGTCATAGAAAATAATACAATTTGATTCGACTCAACACGCGTCGCGTTGCATCGGGTCGCGTCGCGTGTTAACAATGTATTTCCACCTTTAATGTTCCGCCTCACTCAGAGACGTTACTTAGTTTTTAAATTCTAAACATGTCCATTTCAACCGCCAATTAAAACATACATACACAAAAAAAAAAAAAAAGCCGTGGTAGTCTAGTGGTTTGACCTGTGGCCTCTCAAGCAGAGCGTCGTGGGTTCAAATCCCGGGCTCGCATCTGAGTTTTTCGGAATTTATGTGCGAAAATTACATTTGTAATTTGCCATGAGCTTTTCGGTGAAGGAAAAAACATCGTGAGGAAACCTGCACACATCTGCGAAGAAATTCAATGGTGTGTGTTAAGTTCCCAATCCGCACTGGGCGCGCGTGGGAACTATAGCCCCAACCCTCCAGTACACGGAGGAGGCCTATGCCATGAGGCACGCCGAATTTCGCGACAATTTAATAAATAAATAAAAAATAAAAACGACAATAACAACAACAATATTTACTTACTGAAATTGTAGCGAATTCGGAATAAAAAGGCTTATAAATAAAAGAGCCTAAGGCAAGAAGACCTAAACCACGTTTAGCATGATTGTTTATGCGTGAGTTACAACAAGTTACTTTGGCAGTAACTTTAACCATTTCCAAAGATTTAGACATAATATACTCACGAGCAAAATTAAGGCGCTGTCAACAGCAAATGACCTTGAGCAGCGCCACTCTTTACACATACGGTTCGCGTGCCTGTTAGTGAAAGAGAAGAAACTATTTCGGCAGCTTGGCGCGCGTCTAAAATCTTGCAAATAAGACACAAATAATGAGAAATAAAAAAAGTATGGATTATTTATGAAATATGACTCGTTAGCCGTTTAGGTATGAATATGTTGACTTCATGTTTTTAATTGCAGACCCATACGTCGAAAAAATAAAGACATGGAACCGTTTAATGATGATTTAATAATAATAATATAATAATAATAATAATAACTTTATTTTCACCACAGAAGTTACAAATGCATAACATTTTACAAAGCACACATTGATACATAGGATGGGTAGATGACATTTTATGCTGTAAGTGAAACGGCGGCGCTCGCACTAGACTCTGGGTCTGTATCGCGAGTGCCAAGGAAGTACACAAAATACAGGAATAATACAAATAATAAAAGAGAAGAAAAGAAATGTGTGTGTGTGTGTGTGTGTGTGTGTGTGTGTGTGTGTGTGAGTGTATGTGAACGTGTGTATGTGTGTGTGTGTGTGTGTGTGTGTGTGTGTGTGTGTGTGTGTGTGTGCGTGTGTGTGTGTGTATGTGTGGCTACACTTTACCATTAGTAAGAGCTTATAAGGAGATCCTCAGTATCTTGATAGTTTATATTTGCTAGACATATTTCGATAGCATTTTTTAATTTAGCAGCAGACATATCTTTTGTGTTGTTTACAGTTTTGCATATTTTGTTGTAAGCGTTTAAATGGGAATAGGGAGGCATATGTTTGGCAAAAGTAGACCTAATGGATGGCAGAGGGATGCTATATACACGTCGAGCGGCAAGGCTAGGAAAATCCTGACTACAGATTACTTTTCGATGGGTGGCTACGGCTACTTTTGTAATGTACAATTGTCTGACCCTTAATACCATTGATTCTTTATAAAGATTGTCAGTGGGAAACCTATATGGCTTGCTAAGCATAACTTTAAGTACAGCACGTTGGGCAATTTCTAAGCTCTTGATATTAGATTTTACAATACCACCCCAGGCTGATATACAATACAATAGTGCTGATTGACATAATGCTTTATAGACCAGTATTAAAATATGTTTAGGTGCAGAATTTCTTAAAGACTTCATTAAAAAGATCGTTTTTCTTATCTTTTTTGATAGGTTAGAGACGTGTTCCTTGAATGAGAGATTTTTGTCAAACAGAATACCTAAGTATTTAATTGTGTCAGTTTGATCTATAGGAGAGCACTTACAAGATAGTTGATTAGATTGGTCTGATAGAACAGGCGAACAGGAATGGATGGTGAGTTTACGAGTAACACTGGGTCTTGTTGCAAGTGTTTTGTGAAACGTTACATACTTTGTTTTGTTTTTGTTTAAAGTTAAAAGATTTTCAGTCAACCAGTTTGACAATTTAGTCAAACCTATTTCGGCTGTATTGAATGCATCGTCCCAGGAATTGCCATGGAAAAGAACAACCGTGTCATCTGCGTAACAAATTATGTCAGCTCCCAGAAGGGGCACATTAAGGATATCATTAATGTAGATTAAAAATAAGGTGGGGCCCAGTATACTGCCCTGCGGAACTCCATAGAGCACTGGAAGATGTTCACTCAAAGAAGAACCCACCCTGACACAATGACGACGATCAGTTAGATAACTATGAAACCAAACGTAGGAAACACCTCTAATGCCCATACTATCTAGCTTTTTCATTAATAAAGGAACTGAGACAGTATCAAAAGCTTTAGCTAGATCTAAAAAGACACCGAGGCCATATTTATTCGTGTCCAAATATTTAGCAACTAATGATGTTAAAAGCACAACGGCATCTTCAGTTGATTTCTTCTGCCTAAATCCAAATTGAGACCCAGAGATGAGGGCATGACGTTCAAGATACTTTACTAGGCGAGTATTTACAACTTTTTCCAGTAATTTAGAAAATACACTTAGTAGAGTAATAGGTCTGTAATTGGAAGGCAACGTTTTATCACCGTCTTTGTGGATGGGGGATATAACTCCTAGCTTCCACTCGTTTGGAAATATACCAGAAGCAAGGCTTAGATTGAAAATGTGAGTTAACGGTTCTACTATTGATGGTTCAATTAATTTGATTAAGAGTGGCGTATAACCATCTAGACCTGGGGCACTACCTACTTTGAGTTGTTTAATAAAATCTGAAACTTCGGCCACATCAGTAGGACCTAAGAAGAAAGAGTTGATCGGTCCAGAATTTGTTGTGTATTCGGCTACGAGATCGCCTTCGGATTTATTTAATTTAGTGAGTGTCTCATCGGCTAGTGTTTTACCAACGCTAGAAAAGTATTGATTGCACTTATTCAGTGCATCAATAGGATTCTTGGAGTTTATTAATTTGGAAGAATTATTTTGAGGCTTGGAGATATTACACACTTCTTTAATGCTTTCCCATAGTTTCTTTGGATTGTTTATGCTATCGGATAACTGTTTGGCTTCATAATCTCGCTTAAGTTTTTGTGTCAGATTGTTAAGAAAATTACGATAGCGTTTATAGGTTACCTGGATGATTAGATTCGAGGGATTTTTTTTAGCTTGAAGGTGGAGTGAGTCGCGATTTCTCTGACATTTTATTATTCCTGGGGTAATCCAAGGTTTAATATTAAATTTGGAACGGGCTACTACAACTTCTGAGGTGTGATGTGAGGTCACATTATTTAAGGTGTTAATAAAGAGGTTTGCTGCCTCATTTACGTTGTCATTATTTAGTACTGAGGACCAATCTATTGTTTCCATTTCTAATAACACTTCACTGTAATTTATAATAGTTTTAGTTCTTCTATGAGTATTGACTTTAGGACGTATGCAGGGTAGCGCTAGAATACATATGTCGTGGTCGGTTATATCTGTGCAAGTAATTAAACCTATTCCAGACATGCCACCACGTACAAAAATGTGATCTAGGCAGGCGTTACCCCTGGTCCAATCTTTGCAATTATTTTATAGCGAGCCGATTTTGTTCAATTATGTATCGAGTCCGTCCAGCGTCTTTGAAATATGATGAAAATTAACATATATTTTTTTTGTATTTTTTTTGTGTGTAGTTTTTCTTAAAACAGTGCTTAAATAACATCGATTTCAACAAAATTAGGTGTTGTCAGCCTCTTGACGGGTCGCTTTTCATAGAACTTCGTATGAAAAGTGACCTATTAATTTTGCTCGTTAGAGTATTTCATAGAATTTTTGACAAAAATTGTCGGTTATCGTCCGCAAGATATTTTATGGAGGTCGTCACGAGGAGGGGTGCGCTCACGCTTAAAAGCCACAGTGTATGCGTTTTGTGTGTTTAGTTTTATAATTTTATCTGGGTCCCACTGAAAAACAGCTTTGCGGCTTGCCGGCATTATGCTGAGTGGGATCCATTTTACACCATATCGGTACTATTCCTTAGTATATTGTATTTCTCCTTTGTTTTATATCTCAGTGTGTCGAATGTGTGCAAATAAATGTTTCTCTCTAAAAGAATCGGATAAACAATTTTTAAAGAAAGAAAGAAAAAAAGAAAGAAAGGAAACATTTATTCGTGATTACAACAAAAGAAAAAAGAGAAATAAGAAACATAATAACATGCATCACGAAATACAATATAGCCAATATTTTACAAGTTATGTCATCTCAGTTCGTATCGCGGCTTTATGTTTTTCTATCCAACAATTACAACTCTGTGATAGTGATATCAGCGACCCGACGTTGGTAGGGTTATCAGGGGTTTTTTTTCACTCATTTTATACTATTTTTATACGAGACGGTACAGAACAACAAAGTTATGTTTCTCGTGTTGCGTTCACTTTGTCCGTAAGAGATACATAGTCAACAAAATTGACAATAAATACATAAATCTTATATTTATCCCTTGCGGGGTAAATAGGGCCTAGGGTAACAAGTAAAGGCCACGTTTAACAGGATTGTAGGCGTAAAGGAAAGGGGAAACAAAATAGCATTGGGTTGCTAGCCGCATCGCCTATAACATGATTAAGATTTTCGGCCTTTCCCTCGATTGGTTTTTACTATCTGCCCGGGAAAACAAGCAGCTGGTACAGTCACCAGCATAAATAAGTGATCACTTTTGTACCTTGTCACTTTAAAGTCATGTTTGAAAAACCATACGAAATCATGTAACGACTGAAAGCGACAAGGTACAAAAATGATCACTTATTTATGCTGATGACTGTACATTCTAAGTTTTTTCTTGACCAGCATGGGCGTTCACACAAAATTGTCTACTTGAACTAAATAATATTTCATTATCACATAAAGTGATGTGTTGCGTTAGTTGATCCTATCCGTTTACAGTCTAGATTAATGTATTAACTACGGGTGGCTGTTATCTTCATAAACTCGCGCCAATCGATAATAGGTTTATTATATTATTATTGTTCAGGGGATACGGAAACGAAACGTTTTCAGTAAATAAATATGAACACATGAGGCTGCTCGTGACCACGGCCACTGCATCGTGGCCGAAACGTCGAGGCAATTAAAAACATTTTTTTACGCGGTTAAGTCCCGAAAGTAATACTTTAAATTAAATAGATACATGGACACACACTTCTGTCTGGCCAGTAGCTCTAGAGCGCACAATTTTAGTGGGCTCACGTTGCAAACAAGCTCATTACCACGGTCGGTGGATACTTGCGCGTAATGGGCTGTTTCCGGCGACGCACGTGCGCCGGCGCAACATTGAACTTCACCTCCTTAGCAACGGTAGCACACAATACCTGTAGGCTCATTGTCTAACTCGCTCGCAATCGCCATCGTGTTCGTTTTGACAGTTCTTGTATGAATGTGACGGCTAGCTGATTCCGATGCCAATTGTCAGCCCATACATGAACTGTCAAAATGAAGACGATGGCGATCGCGAGCGAGTTAGACAATTAGCCTACAGGCTGCGTTGCCAATTTAGAGACAGTTGCCATAAACGGCGATTTTTACTAGACTTTGCGACAAAATTATTAGTGGCTTTATCTGATGTGATGACTTTCGTGGTTACTTCATTTATGTATTTTGAGGGTGCGACCAAACCGCCGCGTATACGCAGTGACGTGTCGTATGCGTCTTTTCTCGCCGTTTCTTCATACATATTGTTGCGATTTCGTAACATCACCGTTTTTTAAGCGGCGGTGTGGTCGCACCTTTACAGTTTCATGCAGCTTATAAGTAGTTACGTTTTTATTAACCTAAAATTTTCAAGTTCCTAATTTAGCCTCCTGAGTACCGACATTATTTGTCTGATAGATATTTATTGTTCTAAAGGCCAAGGCGAGATTCGCCAGTTTTGAAATTTTGGCGATTTTTTTTTAGCATATATTTCATATTCATATTATTCATTAAACAATTTGTTCTTTATGTAGTACATTCGGTACTTATTCTTACTATGGATTTAATCAATATAAAGTACAAAAAAAACTCATGTGTTTAGAACAGGTACTAGACCAACAAAAAGTAAATAATCTTAAGTAACAACTAACTACTGTAACTGTATACTGTAACTATAGAAGAACGCACTACCTTTTAATGTGTTAATGTCGTAAATTGTTATTTTAAAAATAAAGCAAATAGCGGTATTAAATAGGTAGGTACTTACATAAAACATCTTCAAATAAAAGATTATTTTTAATTCAAAGTTTAGTTTTGTAAATCTTGTCGTAAAGTTTTACGCTAATATTTAAAAGTAAACATTGATAACGGCGTTCCTCCAATGAAATGCCCACATTTGTCTGTTACTTCTTTATTTTCGCGCTATCTCTTTCTTTTACTGGAGCAAATAAATAAAAAACAGTCGCGTAATAACAAATAAATTGTAAAAGTTAGTTAGGCAATGCTTACGTAAATAAACAAACGCATAAAATTATTTTTTCTCAAGCATGCTCGGAAATGTACGCGTTAATGTCGCGAAATGAAGCCAAGAAGTTTTACATTTACGGCCTCGGCCAAGAAGTAATGTGGCGCGGTCGTCGGGTGCGCTCGGCGCGGCGCGGCGGCGCGGGGCGGGTGCGCGGGGAACATGGCGCGAGCAATAGTTTGTTCAAATGGTATGTTTCAAAAATTAAAAATGCGGCTAATTAAACAATTTTTACTTGATTTCCTCGCATTGCTTGAGAAAAGCACTATACAATCCTCGGCCGGAAACAGGGATTGCAGGACTCGCTTTATCCGGCCTCGTCTACGACTCGGCCGTGTACCCCAATCTCGTCCTGCAATCCCTTACTTCACGGCCTCTGCAGTAATGTACTATTAAGGTTTCTATTTATTGTGCAAAATAAACAAGGCAAATACAATTTATGCTTTATTATCATTCGCTTTCAAACATGTTGTGATAAATTGATCCTTTTGTCTGTGGCCGGCCGCTGTGCTGAACCTGTGAATATAATAGGCATTGTATTTGTATTCAGAACTTTATGTAGAGACTTGTATCTCTAATAACGACTCATACAAAATATTTTATTACATACAAAATCTTTGTAGGATCTTTGTGATAGGCTTGCAACCCATCGCTATTTTGAACTCCTTTCCACGTATAGGTACGCCCGCAATCTTGGTAAACGAGGCATTTAGTTCTTTTTACCTTAAGCTCTATATCTACTCTGTACGCGGGGTATAAGTAAAGACGTATTTATGTACATAAAAGTTTGTCCGAAAAGCTAATGGTAAATTTCAAACGTAAACGTAAAAAGCCGTGGTAGCCTAGTGGTTTGACCTGTTAACTCTCAAGCAGAGGTTTGTGGGTTATCCCGGGCTCGCACCTATGAATTATTCGGAATTTATATGCGAAATTATGTTTGGGATCCGGATATTGTGAGAAAATTTTAACTACATCCAGAACAATAAGTATAATTCGAAATATTATAAACGGGATGTGAACCGCGATTACCTATAATGAGCTCCCGATATTTCGATACAGTTGCATGCATCATGATCACGGGTAAAAACTCTTACAATAAGTATAATATCTTATCATCTATTAATTGATACTTGGTATACAATCATCATCTTCCTAGCGTTTTTCCCGGCATTTGCCACTGCTCAGTGAGCCTGGGGTCCGCTTTGACAACCTAATCCCAAGATTTGGCGTAGGCACTAGTGTTTATACTTGGTATACCTGCATACTATATTTGGCGGTTGAGGTTCGACCTTTCGCGGTCGGCCTATTGCCGACCATTGTTAGAGAATCAGAAGCAATTTGGACTCATTCAGATGTTAACCACTACAGCTACAGCATCGGTTCGTGCGACATACTCGGACTATTAGTCGGACAGAATCGTATAATGGATGCCATAAATAACACAATCATGTAGTGGCGGGCCATAGCGGCAGGTTTAAAATAGGTTTATTACAATACTCACTCATCCTAGCGTCTTTCCCGGCATTTGCCACGGCTCACGCCACCGCTCTTATTGAGACGTTGTTGTAAATTCTAAATCAAAGTGTCATTATATTCGTATGTTTGAAAATATCATCATCTTCCTAGCGTTTTTCCTGGTATTTGCCACGGCTCAGTGAGCCTGGGGTCCGCTTTGACAACCTAATCCCAAGATTTGGCGTAGGCATTAGTTTTACTTAACGACGAACGAGTTTTAGTACTTAAAACATATAAACAGAAATTTTAGTGGCAGATAAAACACATTAAGTACCTATATTAGATAACCAGATAAGCAGTTGTCTTGACGACCGGTCGATTTTGATGGTGAAACGCGTCAAATAAATGAAGACATACCAATACAAACAAACTTACTCATTACTCATTTATTTATTTAAGTATTACAGCCATGGTATTACAAAGATGGTAACTAATTCTAAAGAAGTCTCACATGGACCCCGGTGGGGTATAGCAATACAATAACAACTAAATGTTACAATTTATCGTCTAAGAAATCAGATACGGAGTAATAGCATTTCTCTATTAGCATTTTTTTAATTTTATTATAGAAACAACTATCTTTTAATTCGTTTTTGAAACCTATTGGAATTTTATTAAATATTTTAAATGAGCAATAATAGGGTCCTTTTTTAAAAATGCTTAGTTTTGGATTGCGGAAGGTTAAAAGGTGATCGCGGCAGGAATTTAATGAATAATTGTATAGTTGAATGTTTTTTCTTACGAACATGACTTGTAACTGAGATTAAAACTGTGTAAGTAGGGTAGACCGGGGGCAATAGTAACACTTTGCAAATAACGGCGCATAGCACAGAAACTGAACATTTCTAAGAAAAACTACATCAACGTATTATATGCCAGGTTCATTGTTTATACGTTTTTGATATCATTTTTTACTAGAACATAACAGTTTAGCGTATAATCGAGTTTTTGTTCAGTGATTCCCACTGCTACTATTGACCCCTACTACGGGTCATTTGTACCACAATTTCCGAAGTGAATAAAACATACATTTATATCAAAATCTTAACAATTTCAATATTTATTTCTTGAATTTAATCAGTCTGAACAGTTGTACCAGTATCAGCAATGAGGATCTACATTTTCAGTAAAAATATAATTACTCAAGTCTAAGAAATTTATATTCAAGTTATCTCAGTTTCTACAATTAAATTAATAGTTTTTATGAAATAAAATGGCTTCTAAATTTTCTAGGCATAATTTTCTGGCCTGTAAAACTACGTAAACCAATACAATTCCATACAAAACTAGTATCGCAAAATTGCATACAGTTACAATTGACCCCTGGTACAATGGACCCCATTTCTCGAATTTAACAATACTCTACAGTTTAAAATCACAATACTATAGCAACTTCAAAAGCAGCTCATAATATACGATAAAAATATAGAAAATGGAAGTAACTAATCAATGGCTCAACCAATTTCAGTTAGTTAGGTATACAACATTAGATTCACCTTAAAGTCAGCTAACTTTGATAATATAAAAATATTATATGGGGTCATTTGTACCACGGGGTCAAATGTAACGTTACAATTGACCCCGACTGTGCTGGTACTATTGCCCTCAAATCATTTCAAATTACTTACATTCAAATATCTCAGCCGTTCTTATTACCTGATAACCAAACCATTACTTGATTCAAGCATTGATAACCGTAGCATCATAATTGACTAAAAATATTAGACTAACAGCTATATTGGGGAAACTATAAGCCAAAACAATCAACGGAATTATTTACTTTGGTTGTGCGAAAACAAAAATAGTTGTCTAGCATGTTCGTTCTGCACGGCACTGCGCCGCCGACTGGTGAGCAGGTCGGGACACACTCAACGCACGTACGCACGCACACAGTTATGCTTAGAATGTTATAGGGTTAGAAATATCGACGATGTTACTATTGACCCGTGGTACTATTGCCCCCGGTCTACCCTAACTGTAAATTTGGTTGCCTAAAACAAAAATGTTCGTAAGTTAGAATAGATAACAGTGAACACCGACACCAAATAATGATTTTAATACCATTATTTACCATTGTTTTCAATTATTTTTCAATTTATCAAAAATATCATGTTGTTTTGACAATAACAATTATATATTATGGCGTAAGTTGCGATATATGAGGTCATTTGGTAACTTTGTTTTTAAAACATCACGGTATTAAGTGATAGTGCTATGGGACGGGGTGAGAGGTCGCGTCATTATGTTGTATGTTTTAAAAACACTTGATAGGGCCATGGGAGGGTGTTACGTGTTATCATAACAAGACGTCTGTCTGTAGTCTGTAAGGGAACGGAATTGATAACATTTCATTTTTATAACACCTGAAAATGTATATATGGTTCGAAAGCATTTTTCCTCCTGATCACTGCAATATCTATATTAATAATTTCGTGACCGGTTACGGTAGACTCGATCGAAACGTTGCCCGAATGATAGAACGTGAAAAAATAAAAATTTCGAGTCGACAACATGTATCCGCAAAATTCGGATTGTCGAGTATTTTGTAAAATTCTAACGGTGCTGATGGACAAATCGCAGTGGCCATATTGGACACCACAGACTAGCGCGAAACTGACACCGGAGGACGACAAATGTTCCGTTTTATGCTAGCGCACATACGCCGTGCGATTTTTCTTAAACCTGAGATTGGCCAACATAACCATAGAAAAAATAGAATAATTGGGAATGGATGATTATTTTAAAAGTGCTTGGTGATTTTTCTTTTGATAGGAATAACCATCCTCAGCTACGGAAAAAAGTTTCCGATTTTTTCCGTCGAGCCATATATTTTATAAAAATAAAAACATTTTATTCAGTCACTCGGCGGTAGTGATGTAATGAATGTCATATATTTTCGACACTAGCGAATGCAAATGCTAATGCGAATATTCAGTTTTTGTTAAAATTTGGCACCATTTGTCTATGGCTTGGTGACTTTGGTGGCAGTCCCGTACAAACGAAGTACGTTCCGTTTGTTTTTTGTTCCTAGAATAGCCGAGTTGAGACGAACGAACGCATCTGATTGAAATGTCATTCCACTCTATGTTGCCAGATGGGCTATTTAATTTAGCGCCAAGCCAATGGGGCTATCTCCCTTACCGGGCGGCGAAAATTATATAATTAAACAACTACTGGATACCCTCAATTTTTTTTTATATTCGCATAACATTCGCAGTAATTTTGCGAATGGGAATGCGAATATTTCAGAAATATGCGAATATTCGCGAATGTGAATGCGAATGCGAATATTCGTTACATCACTACTCGGCCCTTATACGGCAGTTAAGCAGTACGCCAATGCATATCAAATTAAAATAAAAACTGCTTGAATCTGTAGTAGAAATGTCATCACATTTCTAGCTAAAAGAAGCAACGGCTAAGTGGCGCCGTCTGTAGATTGTTCGTGTTACTAAACCACTATGGTAATTTTTATTGAAATTGGCATTGTTCATTTTTTTTAAGCTGTGCTTTTAACACCTTTATTTGTAGAATGGACTTTTTTAAGAAACTAACTTGAATATTATGCTTCTACGTATCTTTGTTTATTAATAATAAATATAAATATTTTTCGCTGTTTGATAATTCGTTAATTTTGGCAGGATCCCAATCGCCTTCGTACAGAAATATGAAAAAAGGTTTTGTCTATATGTCAACGTCATAGATCTGTAGATGTGTATGAATTTAACGGCAAACTCACGTTTAATGTCAACAATGTTCGCGTGTTCGAAATTATTTCCGTTCGTTGGCGTTGTTATTGTTTTCCGTGCTGTTTTTGCTTTTTCGTTTCACCCCTGCACATCTTTCCTGACTTCTACTTACATTAAAATGGTCTTCGCAACAATGCATCGTGTAAACTTTGAAATATTCCACATTAGCTTGCGTACACCATTTCTTCTGCAAACCTTCTCTGATTTTCACAATGATTTTGTTGGGGCTATAGTTCGAGTCATTGTTGCATCCCGGCAGAAAACATTTTTTTATAAATATCCATTGTTTGTTACAGTTTTATACTTTGAATTTGCTTTTATTTCTAATGTTTGTAGGTTAAGTCAGAATGTAATGTTATGATGTAGACGTGACAGTGATAGCGTGACAGATACCGTAGCTAACCTTTTTTATTTCATTTTTGTGGCAAACATTTAATGGCCGATTCTTACATAAAACATAAAACCCGGTCGTTAGATCAAACAAAGGTCAAAACTTACTACGTACTTTTACAAAAATATCTGCAATCGTAAAATATTTTTGAAATCGGACAAGATAAATCGGTTATTTGATGGTTTTCCTCTAAATGGTTTTTGAATTGGAGCATACTAAAAAAAATGAACAATGTCAATTCCCCATGTATGGTAGTAACACAAACAATCTACAGGCGGCGCCACTTAGCCGTTGCTTTTTTTAGCTACAAATGTCATCGTTTACCACAGATTCAAGCAGCAATTTAAAAAAAAATGATATGTCATTGGCGTAGTGCTTATCAGCCGTATAGAGGCCGCCGAGTGACTGAGTAAAATGTTTTTATTTTTATAAAATATATGGCTCGACGGAAAAATAAATAATAATAAACAAATAAATATCATGGGACAAATTACACCAACTGACCCAGTCCCCAACTAAGCAAAGCTTTGTGCTATGGCTACCAAGCAACGGATAAGAATACTTATATAATTAAGATAAATACATGCTTAAATACATACAACATCCATGACTCGGGCACAAACATTCGTATTCATCATACAAATGTCTGCCCCTACCGGGATTCGAACCCGGGACCTCTAGCTTCATAGTCAGGGTCACTAACCACTAGACTATCCGGTCGTCAAATCTGAAACTTTTTTCCGTAGCTAAGGATGGTTATTCGTATCAATAGAAAAATCACCAAACACACTTAAAATAATCATGCATTCCCAATTCAAAATAAAAACGGATTTTCAAACTATAAATGGCCGCCCTGTAAAATTGCCATTTTGGACTCATCAAGTTGTTCACGCCATGCACGGATATATTCTTGCAGATAATTTCAGTTATTGTGAATGCTATCACATCTACCTATCTTTGTATTAAAATAATAAACAGTGATTCGAAATAATGGCTACACATTCTACCTACATTTTGTACCTACAAGTGTATTATGATTCAAATTTCACCCGAGCGAAGCCGGGTTTTCATCTAGTGTTTATATAATTTTAATATCGCTTATTATAAAAAATAAAAAATAATTAAAAATATGTCCTAATTTTACCAATACTACCACAGGATAGGCGAAACGCCTTTGCTTTTTTCACGAGAAAAAATAAGCGATCATAATTTTGTATTTTTGACAACTTCAATGTACAAGGGGGGCAACTCTGAAATTCTATTTTCGAAGTTCGTTGCATACCTTCTCTTTCACTCTCAAGATAATGACTATTAGTATGACCGGAATAGCACGAAGCGAACCTCGAAAATCGAACATTGGAGAATAGGCCTGACATTGACAATTTGAAATTAACGTCAGTTTTTTTTCTATAGAGAAAAGACAAAGGTATAAGTGTGTATTCTGTGATAGTACCGGAGTTACGCCCTTTTAGAATAAGCACAAATTAATAAATTAATTATAAATGATATACAAGCCCTAGTGAAAAGATTAAACTGTCAGCATGTTCATCTTTTCAAACAAAATACAGAGAACCATTAAAATTATAGACTCAGAAATATGAAATATTGTCAATTTGATACATGACATTTTCTCTCAGACCAGCATGAAAGTATGTGACTTTTTCATAAAATTGTAAACTTAACCTAGTGCGCGAATAGTTTCACATTGCGAAACGACTTTGGCATGTGTATGCACAAATGTTTGTGCACACACTTGTAAATTAAGGAGTATTGCAGCAATAATCTTAACTTACAGTGTACACTGCCCGCCCCTTGTGTGGTCAACACTGGCCGAGGGGCGATGGCAATAACAGTAACGAAACGAATATACCGTCTCCGTTCCGTTTCGTCCTTCGGTAATAAAGTTTACATACATACATAAATCAAGTCTTTATCCCTTATGGGGTAGACAGTCTAAGGTAACAAGACCTAAAGGCCACGTTTAGCGTGATCGTGGGATTCGTGGGCGTATAGATGTAAAGGGTACCTACCTAATAAAGTATAAGGCCGTCTATAGATACTTATTTTGGAAGGTTTGAGTAGATATCGATTATTACACTTGACTGTATCAAATAGACAAAGAAAAAAATAAGCCATCCCTATTTAAGAATAATAATAATCTAACTAATATTATAAATGCGAAAGTATGGATGGATGGATGTTTGTTTGTTACTCAATCACGCCAGAACGGCCCAACGGATCTGAATGAAATTTGGCACAGATAGATAGAGAAAATTCTGGAATAGCACATAGGCTACATTTTATCCCGGAAAATTGCGTAGTTCCCGCGGGATAGCGATAAACGAATTCTTTGCAGACGAAGTCGCTGGCAACAGCTAGTACCTAATAAAAATTATTTATTTCAGGAAACTGATCCCATAATGTTAAGTAATGTTAGTAACAATTGTATCCCAAATAAACATTAAAACATACGAATACTATGCATGACTCATTAAGCAGACTATAAAATCTTTAGTAAACCGTCTAATTAATTATATTTATCGTGTAAGTAATAACGCACCTAACCAAATACGACATAGGTAAGTTTAGACTACAAACTTGCTATTCAATTTAACTGACACAAGACATTAGACATTATTATTTTCAGTATCGAACCATTTAACCGTAACGTAACCCACCTTAGAACCTTTTCAAATTTAAGTTACACCACATTGCCTGTTGCCTGACAATGAAATTCCTTAAACTTTTACGCTGAGAAAGAACATGTTACATTGGGTGACGATGTAAAATGGTTGGATACTAAAGAGGGTGCATTCCTACTGAGCTGGCAACGTCGCATTTTTGGTGATTATTTGCGATTATTTCACAAAAATTGAATGAAAGTTTCACATGTGCGTCCGTAGTGCACTTTGTGTTTAGTGTATTAATGTGTCCAATTCAATGATTAATCGTGATAGACTTTTATTTTCGTATTAAAGGGATAAAATACTATATCTCGTTTAATAAGAAAATAAAAGTCCATCACGATCAATTATTGCATCAGACAAATTAATGCATTAATTATTTAATTAAAAATAGTAGTTCAATGGTTAGAGGATCAGTCAGGCATAGAGGTATATTAAACTTATTCCTTTTTTCTTCCAGCTAACTTAGCGATAGCTTCGACTGGTTATTCCATGGGATGGACGTCCCCCATCAATATCAAGCTGAAAGATGGCAACCTGACCGACTCCCCGCTTCCCGAGATCATCACCACCGACCAGGAGTCATGGATCGGTTCACTCCTCACCGTTGGCGCTATATTCGGTAAGTCATCCCCAGTCCGCAGACAGCAAACAACCTAATAAGGAAATGCCATGTAATTTCATTTCATTCGTATTTCAAAATAGGCTCTTAGAGGATTTGATATCCTGGTACTTAAACTCTCCCTCCGTCTTACGCCTGACGCGAGTTAAAATTTTTTACGCATCTCAAAAAGTGCCTAACGCCGCTAAAAAAGTTTCACTTCAAAAATTGCGCCATGCTCAAATTGGCGTTTTTACCGCTGATTGGCCAGCCGAAGGTCAAGCGGGTCACTAGAGTTATTACGATCTACAGTTACTATGATATATCATCATCATCATCATATCCACCATAGGACGTCCACTGTTGGACATAGGCCTCCCCCATAGACCTCTAGTTGCCTCGGTTGGAAGCGGCTTGCATCCACCGTGAAGCCGCTACTTTAACCAGGTCATCTGTCTGTTGTTATGGATAGTAATTTTCAGTTGTGTGGCATAATTAATGAAACTCGATTAATTTTGATAAAAACCAAAAAGTAGATTAATAATCATAATTCTTATTATCCTACTTAAATGTTTTTATTCCGTGAGAAGGTAATGGAAAAACAATCGCGTTAAATAAGTGCTAGTATGGTGTAAATCGAAAGAGATTGATGTGCTGCCATAATTTCATAGCACTTATTAACCACTCTAATTGATTATTTCCTCTATGGCAGATGTTTTACTGCTGGGAATAGAACTTACAGAATTCCCTATCCTGCGGGAACTTCCCAAAACACGCCCCTTGTTCTTTGTCCACATGATAAAGAAATGCTCCACCAATTGCGATTCGCTCTCTGCTTCATTTCTATAGAAACGCACCTTGCCTGACAGTATTAAACAAAAATATTCAAAATGAACATCAATTTATCATAAGGTTGGTTCCTTACTGGCTGGGCGCAGTGACCCGAAGCGGATCTTGGCCTCCGACACCAGACTTCTCCACGCCTTGCGATCCTGGGCCAGCTCTCGCCAGCCATCGGCCCCGACATCCGAGAGATCCCTTTGAACCAATATATCATAAGATAAGATAAGATAATGGATGTCTTTATGCTTTGTCACCATAACAATTAAAGATGGTATCACGTCTTATGGCGTACGATGTGTATTTCCAAAATGGATAGGAGATATCATGTAATCAGTAGTTAATGATTTTATCAGGAATATGTCAGTTATTGTCGGTAAATGTGTACACGCTTCTTGCTCGTGTATCTGAGAATCGTCAGCGTTTGATTATTAACATCGCCACATTATCGTAAGATGATAAAGACGAACACGTAATCTATGTCTTTATTAATTGCGTCTTTTTGTAAAAACGAAGTCACAAATGGGGTCAAAATATCTATGGAATAACAATCATCATCATCACCTTCGTCATCATCTTTTTCATCTTCATTCTTCTTATGTACGTCCCACTGCTGGGCATGCCTCCTCTTAGCACGAGGAGACGGCTATAGTGTCCACGCGGACCCAGTGTGGGTTAGAAACTTCATACATATCATTGAATTGCTCTCAAAGGTGTATATTTCCTCACGAGGTTTTATTTCAAGGAAAAGCTGATGGTAAATTTCAAATGTAATTTCGCACATAAATTCCGAAAAACTCAGTATTGCGAACCCATGATTCAAAGTATCTGCACCCTCGAACCTCTACCTGAGAGGCCATAGGTCCAACCCACTAGGACAACGACTTACCAGATATTGGTATAGCAGAGTACTACTAATACTAATCGCACGGAGAAAAAAGTCCTGGCTTAGCATCCCCGGGTGAACGAGCAAAGTGCTGTATCACATGGCACAGAACAGGGAGAAGCTCGCTAAGCTTACGGTCAATGGACCCGCCAGTAGAAGAAGAGGCTAACGGTACAATTTTCTTCATTTCCAGGTCCCTTCATCGGGGGTTTCTTAGCCGCCCGCATAGGTCGCAAGTGGTCGCTGCTGTTGTCTTCGGTCCCGCTGTTCGTGGGCTGGATCCTCATCGCCGCGGCCACCAACGTGGCCTTCATCTACTCCGGTCGCATCTTCTGGGGTGTGGCTGTCGGCATGCTCTTCACAGTGTCGCCTATGTACTGCGCTGAAATAGCCACGGTAATTGACTTTACGTGAAGCCTTCGGCCATTTTGAAATTGTTATTGAAAAGCGTTTTGTGGTAGAGTTCTGGTAAGTAGGAGGTTAGATAGGAGATGGAAATGATTTGATAGGAAAGTTTTCAGATGTTCCCCGTTACAATTTCGTTTCGATCGGTAACTTGACTGTTTTAAGTAATGATGACCGTAATAAAATATTTGATAACCTTTGAAATTGTGAAATTTTTAAATTATTTTTTGAAAATATGGAGCACTTTAAGAAATTAATTTGAATATTTTGTCATTTAATGGCTTAATTTAATTAATATAATTGGTTAAAAAAATGAAATACGACTTTTCGTAAATTATATACGGTGGCTGAAATAGGCCACTTTCCTACAATCCTTTGGAAATTAAAAAAAAATAGTTGTCATGACTGTTGTGACTGTCATCTTAATGTTAAATATACTGTTTACCTTTGGTTTACCTACAAACTTATTGTATGTTGCGTTAAATCCTGATCATGGTTATAATGAGTTGAAAATTTATGAATGTAGAAGTATGTGTCATTGTGGTTTGGGTACCTACTTACATAGAAATTATCCTCGCAACAATATTGTGTACTTATAAACTTTGAAGTATTCAACATTTAAAGTACTTCGCGACACCACTTTTCTCTTAAATCTTCTCGGATGCGTGCGAACTATTGTTTTGGAGCTGTTTTTAGAGTCATTATTTCAGGTTGGAACGAAGCATTTTCTGTAACTTCCATTATTTCGTTTTAAATCGACCGACAATTTTATGTTTTATTAAATTTATTTAATTAAATCACCACATTCAATTGTTGTGGTGATAGGATTAATTAAGTTTGTGGGATTTGTGTGCGTTTTGTGTGGTAGTAGTGGTGGGAGGGCTTGCATGCAAAACGTATATATTTCGCACAAGCTTGGTTATCTTGCACGTAAGTAGCGGAGTAGCAAGGTAAATATTTTGTGTTCATTAAAACAATATTTACTTTACTGACATTGGGTGACAGTGATAACTAGTTGACATATAAATTGAATAGACAAACTAGATATTTGCCGATTTGTTTTTTGGCACATATATATAGAACTACCAACAGCCGCTCGGTAAGGTCGAATAAAGGTCAATCAATTTTTTTGCAATCCTTGAGCATTTTTGAACGGTTTTCAAATCAGGGTATGTTGTAAAAAAATGAACAATCCCAATTAAGCGAGTAGGTAATCGGATCGAAATGGTTTTTTTTTTAATAAAATGATGCATTTCTTTTCTTGAATGCCAGTGTCTTTAGCAGTTTAAATACTTTTATTAGAAGGTCATTATTTCATTTTATATTTTATTCTTTGTTATTTATAAACTGAGCTATTGCCGGAATGACTTGTGAACCTACGGATCATGGATCATTGTAAAAGTTAAGTGGATTAGTTGCGAACTCAATATTTAATCAATTTGTCCTATCTAATAAATTTAACCCAGATGCATGTACTCGCGTATTGAAATGAATACACTACATTCATTCGTACAATTTGAATTATCATTCGCAGGGTATCGTATATAACAGTTTGTGTAAATATGAGTATAAAAACAACTCCTACAAAGTAGCTCTTTTAATTCACGATGGCAACTTAGCTTTATTTGTGGTAAAGTGTGAGAGCGAAAGTGGGTATGGTAAGCTTAAAAAAGAAAGAGAAATCTCGCTCAAAAACCGTAAATTTTGACACGTATGGAGATCATGTTTACCACAGATAAAGTTCACTCGCCATATTAAATTCCAAGAGCTTACTACCAACATTGCTTCTACTACTGGAACTGGATCGCTTCGCTTTGATTGTCATGCGTTGTAAAGTGGTTCAGGGTGTTGGCAACCCCAACATTATAATTATTAAGTGAGCACTACTGCCTGTTTTTGTTTACCATTTCCTTTTTGTACCAATGGCGAATAAAACGCGTCTTACAATTTTATGGTGGTTTTCAATTATTATAACAGTGAAGTGCCCAAAAAATACCAGCTCTCCACCGACGTGGTCCTATTTAACTTGACACTCTTTCCCTTTTTCCACTTTTCAGGATGACGTCCGCGGCGCGCTGGGCTCCTTCCTCCAGGTGTTCGTCGTGTTCGGCTTCCTGCTGGTGTACAGCATCGGGCCTTTCATCTCATACAGCGCTATCGCCTACGTTGGCGTGGCCGTCGTCGCCGCCTTCGACATCGCTTTCTTCTTCATGCCTGAGACGCCCATCTATCATCTCACTAAGAGTAAGTTCAAGACCGTCTCCGAAAACAAGTAGCCAACTTTATTCCACTTCAGCGGTAAAGCTTACTTGTAAGAAACTAATAGAATTGCATCGATGGCGTAACCTCAAGCTTCATAGTCAGGTTCTCTAACCATTAGGCTGGATCCGGTCGTACAATTTGTTCTTATTCTCCAGATAACCGCGAGGCAGCCGCTGAGTGCCTAATGACGATCCGTGGGCGCTCCCGCGCCGGCGTGGAGGCCGAGCTTGACATGATGGCCAGCGACGTCGCCGCTTCCATGGCGAAGACTGCCACCGTGAGTCCGAAGCCAGCTATCTTTTCATTGCTTATCTGATTATGTGATTTGTAGAGAAACCAATGTCATTATATAGCTTTCTTTCCGTAGCCACTACTGCTTTTCGATCTTTTGCAATTCGTCGGTCTATTTTTTAGGAAGCATTGTTGTTACGTGATTCTTTTCATGATTTCTAATTCTAAAACTTTCACGTTCCTTTCTGATTTGCCTAGCACTTTAAGAGATGTACTTATGATTATGATTTTAATGCCGTTTCTTGCTTGTTCTCTCTAGATATAAAAATTCGAACAGTTCATTAATGTGTTATTTTTATTCTTTCAGATTGCGGACGTCTTCAAAGGTGGTAACTTCAAAGCATTCTACATCTCCTGCGCTCTGGTGCTCTTCCAACAGTTCTCTGGTATCAACGCGGTGTTGTTCTATATGACAAACATCTTCGAAGCTGCTGGATCAGACCTTGATGCTTCCATCGCCACAATTATCATTGGTGCTGTTCAGGTGAGCTCTTACTCTTGCAAGTCTGTTTTCTTATGTGATGGGGGAAAACGAGCAAGCTGATTGATGGAAAGCAATCGCCGCTGCCTATAGACACCCATAGCATAGGGGGTTACGTGTGCGCTGCCGGCCCTTTAAGATCAGACTCGTTTTTTGTAGATTCCTAAGTTGTACCGGGCCGATAAAACTGGTGCCGCCAACCGATTCCAGAGTTTCGTCGTTCGTGGTAAAAATTCTGAGATAAACGAACGGTTGTGGACTACCAACTGTCTTGGTGGTGAGAGTGGAAGGTTACACAATAAAAAACTTAGCAACAGACAATAAACCAAACAACTCCTTGGATCAATGTTACATTGATTGATTCAAAGAAGTTGAGGTAAATAATTTTAAGTCCCATTTCTCACAGCATACTGAAATATGCGGTTTCTGGAGAGAATATACATGGGGCATGGTCATAATGAAGCATTGGTTACTATAGTAGAAGTGCGTCAAGACGTGAGGTCTATGAGGTCTTTAATGAATAATGTCACGTTTTTTTGTACGTTATTTCTAGGTGGGCGCCTCGTGCGTGACTCCCTTCGTCGTGGACCGTCTGGGCCGTCGTCTGCTGCTGCTCATCTCCGCTTGCGGCACTACTATTGGTCTTGTAAGTACTGATATTTTTGAAAATAGCTTCTAAAGCCTAATTTGGCACTGAAAATCACTGCAAGACTGCAAAGGTGTCCGTTTCTGGACAGGAAAGTGGTAATAGTATTTATTAAGCATTCAGTAAGTCAAATCTTCTCATTGTAGTCCCGATAGTTTCGATTTTTTCTCCAAGGGTTGTATGGATTCCAAGTCACACAGACGAGAACAAAATAGATGGCATTGATGAATTTTTTGATGAACTTTGGTGGACAAGCAGTTTCACATCAAGTGGATAGTCGTCTAGGTACTTTATACTGCAACACTGAAACCGTAGTTAATTCTAGACAGCCTTATCTTCGTAATTTTGCCGTTAATAAGAATTAAAAAAAATTGTAGAGAACATTCTTAACACCGTAACTTAGTCGCTTATGTCATCTTTTTCAGGCTCTCTTAGGCATGTACTTCCTGCTTGATGATCTGGACAGTCCCGCTGTGGATTCCATCGGCTTCCTACCAATCCTGTCTCTCGTCGTGTTCATGGTCACATACTGCGTGGGTTTGGGTCCCCTGCCCTGGGCCGTCATGGGAGAACTGTTCCCCATCGAAGTGAAGGCTATAGCCTCGCCGATTGCTACGGCTTTCTGCTGGATTCTTTCCTTCTTGGTCACCAGGTAATACTTAGAATTATGTAGCTTTATGTCAACGCTATAAGCTTGAGCCTTCTTCTAACGGGTGTTGGTTCGCAGGTACTTCGGCCCAATCTCCGAGGCACTGGGCATGTACGTGGCGTTCTGGATCTTCGGCGCGTGCTGCGTCTGCGCGTTCTTCTTCACGCTGTTCCTCGTGCCCGAGACCAAGGGCAAGAGCTTCGCTGAGATCCAGGACATGCTGGCTGGGAAGTGAGTATACTCGGCTGGTACACCGAGCACTGCGATTCCGTAAATACACCAAACCTCACTAAGTATTCAAAGATGTCTGAACACACTTTTACGTGATTGACAACATGGTCGTGTTCAGATATTTTTGAATCTCTAGATAGCTTCAAGGTTTTGCGATGGTAATTGTATGGGTACAGGGTACTAATTACTCCTCAAAAATGAAAATAAGAAATAATCCCTACAGTTAACTTTAACAGTGAATTAGAAGAGCAATGACAGGAGTGAAGTTAAAATTAGTAGTAGGTACAGTCGAATTGTAATATGTCTATGCAGCCAACTGGTTCAAAAATATCTAAACACGCTTGTTATGTAACTGAAAATAAGGTCTATGTGTAGATATATTTGAACGGGCCACATAAGTCAAACCATTTATGTTCTGAGGGTACAACATCATAGGTCTCAATTCTACTCTCAACTCTAATAGATAGACGTTATTCAAAACTTTAACCACTTTCATGTCACTTTTTCAGAAAATCTAAAGGAAAGGCGTAATCACTTGAAGCCTGAACCAATTTAACCGCTGAAGTCTTCACCACCAATCACGTGGCGCTATCGACTAATTAGATCAAATCGCTTTACATTTCGACCAATCAGCGAACGCAGCGGTTACGCGCCCTACATCGACAGCTAGTTCCTATTATAGTATCCTAGCTTAAACGCTGGTAGCGTACGGTCAGGGGCATAAATATATGAACGTTACATTACCAAGACGTCAAAAACATCTATACACCTTTATGTCTGAGAAATAAGGTGTTATTATGGTGGGTGACACATATATTTGAGGGTGGCTGTATCGATAGGTATTTTATGCCCTTGACTGCACCGAGTGACTTATTAGTGGACTTTTTGGATTGTATTTCTTACTTGTTTAATTTGATATCACGAATTTATTTTTAAGTGCCTCTGTAGGTCAGTACAAATTAAGTAAGACGAACACAATGTGAAAATGTGATATGCATAGTAAAATATAATGAGCTAAAATTTATGACCAAGGAGGTCGTGGCTTGTTAGGTGTTGCTAGAGTAATTAAAAAAAGAAAAAGCAAGCAACCTCATTGGTGAATTTAGAAAGATTTAGTTATTTGATTGGTACATTTTGTGCAGTCTAATCTAACGTCAACAGTGTTACCATATTTATTTATACTTAGATTAAAATGATTGAATTTTTGAAAGGAAATGTTTTTGCCAAAAACAGACGCTTTATACGAATTTTTGACTCATGTAAGGTAATGTTATTGTTATTTTTCTAGTTTTAACTTGACGGCTCGTAATTAAAATCAAATTTGATATGAAACTTTAGCAAGTTTTATAGTTAAAATATATTTATTTTTAGGTCATTTTTGAATTTGATTTGAGTTGCGAGCTGTCATACTGTTAATGTAATTTTTAACGAATAAAGTTTTTGATAATTTACCAAACTTATGTTTCTCTCTTTGATGGCATGCCAAGAATCTATATGGAGATAGATAAAAAAAAATATTTCGACCTGAAATAAGAAAAATAATGACATTGTAAAATAAAACTCAACATTAAAAAACTTGAACCGAAATGAGTAACCCGACAGATTTTAACTAACGATTCTAGTGCCTATTTAGACAAAAAAGAAGTAATATAAATATTGCTTGATAAAATTGATAAATGTCGAGGTTAACACGTTATAACACGTCTTTATAATGTGACGTAATCACAAACACGCAATACTTGACATCTGTCATAATTTTGAGTATTCGAATAACTTTTTATTAAAAGTTAAGTTTCAACACCAAAAAGTTCGTTGGACTTTTTAACCACTTTATTGTAGAAAACGTACTGGCCGTTAATCAAATTTAAAATGTCACTAGAAATTACTAAACCATGATCTCAGATCAATTACTAAAGCCTAGATACCGTCCTAATATCAAAACAATGTTACATATAGCTTGACCGTTTACTCATATGACGTTTGATAATGGGAGAAAAAGGTAGTCTATATATTTCTTAGGTTCTCAAAACTACAAGGTTGTACACTGTTCCCCCACTGTTTTGATAAAGTAGAGATGTTGCAAAAAGTTTTATCGAAACTATGTTATCGACATTTTATGGATCGTGGAATGAGTGGATTTTCGGTATGAAACATAACGCGAACAAAAGGCGATGCCTCATTATGACTATTTAGATGATCCAAGGTAAAACAGATGATTATTATTTGATGTACGACGGGGTATAGTCAGAATAATGTATGGCTAGGGTGGATACAGAATACCCCGTAAGATCGGCTTTAAATGAAATTTAGAGAAATCCCTGAACATCAAACAGCGGTTTCAAATAAACAATTTAATTGTTCAGAGATTCTTTTTCACGTTAGTAAAAAGCATCTGGAATTGAACAGACTGTCAGAGTAAAGGTGGTTATTGTAAATTGTACCACAGTCACAGTTTGCCCATTTTCTTAGCTTGGTATTTGTACTGTTACCTTCGATTTTTAAATTCGGCTTAGAATAAAAGAAACAAAAATCTGGACATGTTCACATATAGGTATATATATTTACATTTTTAAATACAATTACAATAAATAATAATCACTTTTCTTTTTAACAAACTTCAAAAAAAGGAGGAGGTTCTAAATTCGGTTGTATTTTTTTTTATGTTTGTATCTTCAGAACTCCGTCAGTTGTGAACCGATTTGGAAAATTCTTGTTTTTGTTGGAAAGGGAATACTTCCAGTTTGGTCCTATTGCCACTAAATCAGGATCTGATGACGAGGTCTTGGAGAAACTGAAGAAACTCTTCTAATTTTATGGACGTAGCGATTTTTAGTTCTTCGTCCATAGGAAATCTGTAATTGTCATTATTACAATATTATTTATGTAAATAATTTAGTCTACAATACGAAGTTTAGGAAAATAATTCGATATCGATAAAACTGGCAATGAACAGGAACATCACTATCACCAAAACATCATAACCTCTAAGCTATTACAAAATACCTAATTATCTCGAAGATTTATCGCCGTTATTGAGTCCAAATGTTTATTTGTCACTATAATCAAAGTTTTACGTTCATAAATTTTAATTCAGCTCAAATTGGTTAGCGTATAATATTGAAAACACGTAAAAATGTACTCACCGATGAAAGCGTATATATTCCCGTTCATTTTCCTTACGAGACGAATGAGATTTACATCCCAAAACAATACAAGCCATTCAAACAATCCTCAGGCACACATTACCACTTTCACCTTATTTTATAACTTTTCTGTTACGTACAGATTTATGAAAAGCAATCACTGGTCGACTTACAAATGTTTATCTGCCATAACCATTTCAAATACAACTTAATACAGATGACCTGCTGTTCTCAGAAGGAAATATGATGTGAAAGACTTTTGAATTTAGTAGCGTAAAACTAGACCAACTGGACCACTTGACATTTCAGGTGTGTACGGTGTGTACAAGCAGACTAGATAATACTATATTTATCTCTTTCCAGCTTGTTGATTTCTTCATGAGAATTAAGAGATGTACATATTGATGTCACTACTTAAATTTTAACACGGTATCTAGGCTTTAGTAATTGATCTGAGACCATGATAAACAATATTGTCACCTTAAGCCAAGTTGAATAGCGCTACTCGTGGTTTGGGCGCATAGTAACGTCCCATTCGCAAAACGTCTTCTCTGCAAATGGTGTCCCATATAAAATACCCCATTCGCAAAACGTCCCGTCTGCGAAATGACCCACTCGCAAAATGTCCCGTCTGGAAAAAGCTTGTTTCAGTAGAGACTAGCAGCCTTATTCATAAAAAGTTAGAGGCTCGCTATAGGTTCGATGCAAAAAAACATGATTCATAAACGTCAATTAGCGTTAATCAGTCCTTCAAGGATCTGTTAAGTCTTCCGAAAGTTAGCGGATCGTAGACCCCCTTTATCTCTCTGCTAACTCACAAAATGGCCGCCACAAATGTGAACAGCTGATTTTGGCAAGAGCAAAACCATACGCAAGAAAGTTTTTTTTGTTTTAAGATTTTATCCCCTTCGGGAAAGGTAAAGGAAACTAGATCCACACTGCCTCGTCTGCCGTATTAATTAGCTGGTTTCCCGCTAATTAGCTGCCACTGCTGTCAATTTTTTTTTTTAATTCACTAAAAGGCCATTTTTGGTCTATGATGTGTCAAGGTCAAGGTGGCCAACATAACGCGTCTAATCCATCCATCAACAGCTCATTAGCTAACAGACTGCTAGCAAGCGTTTATGAATCATACTTTTTAACAACTGTCAAATAAGCTTAATCAGTCTGTTAACTAATGAACCGATCAAACCTCAATTAAGGATTTTTTATGAATAAGGCTGTAGGAGTCTTCTCATGGGATAAGTATCGTTTTGCGATCGGGACTTTATTTATGTGAAGGGACGTTTTGCGAACGGGTCCTTTTGCTAAGGGTCGTTTTTGCGTAAGGGGCATTTAGGAAAGGGACATTTCACGAAAGGGACAAAAGGACATTATACGAGTGGGACGTTATGCGCCTAAACCCTACTCGTTTCTAAGGTTTCGTTCACAAAAAAAGTACCATCTTTAATTGATTCTTTGTTACAGAAATTAAAAAAGTTAATGTGACAGTTTTTGACAGTTGATATAACATTATTTACTCGTAATACCACCAGGAATACATAGTTAAAATTTTAGCATAACTGGTTCCCACGGTGTATAGCTAGAGCTGGGCCCTATTTTATAAAGCTACAAGCTACAATTTACAAGTGGAAGTCTCTTTCTGACCCTATGTGTTAGATAGAGACTTCCGCTTGTAAATTGTTACTTGTAGTTTTATAAAATAGGGCCCTGGCGTTGTGACACTTGTAACGTGCCGTGACGTATGGAAGACAGAGCGTACTCGTACGACCCGGTCCCCGGCGCGCCAGTCACACAGCAGCGCAGAATGGAGGCGGGACAACTTTGGCGCCAATATGTCATCGCTGGCATCGGTATGTTTTACTTTAAGTGAAAAATGTAGAGGCTGAATGGGCCTAAACCCTTTGCCCAGGGGATCGACGATTTAAAAAGTGAAGTTTTTTAGAGCTGTCGGCGCGAACGATTTTGAAAATAGAAGGGAAAAAAGGGACGGAGTGCTTGTTGCTAATTAGTGTTAAGAGGGTGCATCCCTACTGAGCTGGCAACGTCGCATTTTTGGTGATTTTTTGCGATTATTTCACAGAAATTGAATGAAAGTTTCAAATATGCGTCTGTAGTGCACTTCGTTTTCAGTGTATTAATGTGTCTAATGCAATTGGTAATTGATCGTGATGGACTTTTACTTTCGTGTTAAACGGAATCAGCTAGCTGTCACATTCATACAAGAACTGTCTAAATGAACACGATGGCGATTGCGAGCGAGTTAGACTATAAGCCTACTGGCTGGTGAGTAGCGGGGCTAAATCAACCCCAATTTTTTTTTCATGGATGGTTGTGATAATAAAATAAATGAGTAAATATGCTGAGCCGGCCCCTTTTGCCACACAAATGTTTTTTGTGTATATTTTGTTTACTCGTTTTTTTTTGTGGCAATAAACATTTTTTATTTATTTTCCTCCTGTACTATTATCTGTGATTTATGTTATCATGAGCACCACTATAAGAACCCTCATAATAAGACTTAGATAAGTCTATAATTGTCTATTCCCTCTAAAAGCACTTGTTGGCTTATGGCTCTAAAAGTGCTTCATCGTTACTCTGCCAGCCATAGACTGCCAGACCTAGGTAAAACTTTTACACGATCAACATTAAATTTACGATGAAAGTGCATGGCTAATAACTTAACAACTTAACTTTAATTCATACGGTTTTTTATAGAACTAAAACTTTCTGAACTAAATGCATAACCTGCCAACATAACAAACAAGATATTTTTCAACACATTTGCTCGAAAAATTCACTTTCAAAGGATGTATACATGGCTCGTAAGTTAATTTTACCGCACTAGTGCTATTTTTGACAGTTTTTTTTAATTTTCCATTTTAAAAGTTTACAAGCAATAGTTATTTGTGATACAAGGTTGGTAAGTAAGGTTTTACAAATGAGCTAACCAGTTGATAAACCCGAGCCGAAAGGCGAGGGTTTCCATGGTCACGAGTTTGTAAAACCTTGCCAACCGCGTATCATACGACGTTTTTCAATACATTTGTGAGAAAATAGGCAATTACATAATAACACAAAATTAAAGAATAAGTACCTTTCCCGAGATTTTGATGGCACAAGACTATTTTGCGCGATTTGCGCCTTACTTAAAATATCGGGCGGATTTAATTCTATGTTATTGTCGACTTCATCACTTGAAGAACTCATTTTGTTTGGTTTTTGTACACTATAATCAACAACACAAAACCAACCTTGTATCACAAATAACTATTAATAACGTCACTGGCAAGTCGGTAAATGTTTTGGCTAAATGCGCCAAGAAAGAAGGCAAGGCTATAAAAAAAGTAAACGTTAATTAAAAACAAAGTTTACTATAAACAAACTTCCAATTTTGTCATTTTGTCGTTTTCATGTTTCCCGCTCTTGTCTTGTTTGTTATTTGACTGCAATAGTTTTAACAAAGTTTTGTAACGTATTATAAAAAAGCATCGATAAAAACGAAATTAAGTTAACACCGGAAGAAATATCCGCGGCGGCCCAGGAAGTGATGGAAAATTTGTTGCCTAAAAAATCTCGGCAATGATAAAGCCTTCGAGAATTTCATGGCGAGGAACACTGGACTTCTTCATTTTTGGAGAACGTGTTACTTTAATTTAGTAAGTAGGTATCTACTAAGTCGTAGAAAAAATATTGTATGCAACGTTGTATTAGCAAATCAAAAAAAGCTCGTGGCGTATTTCTTACCATGTTCGCTGTACGCTCACATCGTAACCCACACCTCGCCTTTTTTGACCCCTCTAATACAACTGTTGCATAAAATACTATTATTTCTTTCTTTCATTTTCTGGTCAAAAGAGGGATGTGGAAAAAATAGGGTATTGACGATATCAGGAAGTGGACGAGTTAGGAAGATGACGATTTAGGAATTGTAGGATGACGACATAGAACTGTGGATGATTTAAGAAGTTGACGAAATAGGATTGTGGGCGAAGTCATCCTGAGCCGTTTTAGTGGCAGATAAACCATATTAAGTCAGTATTAAGTACATTATATAACCAGATAAACAGTTGTCTAGACGACAGGTCGGTTTTTATAGATAAAACATGTCAAATAAGTAAAGACATACCTACTTACTTATACAAACAGGATTGTAACTGTTATTTTTAAAGCCCTATATCTATCATTTACACTCAAGATATAACGTCACCCGCTCGGGATTATACCGGCAAAAAAAGTCCTTAATCTCTTTATCTACTGTCTGTTGTATGGCAGACAGATCCATAGACTATAACTGTTAGTTCACGAAAGTTTTGACGGAAAAATAAATATGTACAAAATTGAATTACTTAGAAATAAATATCATGGGACAAATTACACCAATTGACCCAGTCCCAAACTAAGCAAAGCTTGTGCTATGGGTACCAGGCAACGGATAAACATAAATATATAATGTAGATTAGATACAACATACATACAACATCCTTGACTCGGGCACAAACGTTCGTATTCATCATACAAAATGTCTGCCCCTACCGGAATTCGAACCCGGGACCTCTAGCTTCATAGTCAGGGTCACTAACCACTAAGCTATCCGGTTCGTCAAATAAAATAAATAAAATAAAAACAGTAGAGCTCCTTAATTCGGCCCTGTCGCCAAATCCTTAGCGAGTGCTTACACCAATAAATCTGCGTGATAAATTTCAGCGCAATCAGTTCAACGGTTAGAGCTGATCGATCAGTCAGTGACAGAGGTTGTGTATTCATATAAAAAAAAAAAAAAAAAAAAAAAACATATTCCTTTCTTTCTTCCAATCTTCCAGCTAACGTAGCGATAGCTGCGACTGGTTATTCCATGGGATGGACGTCGCCCATCAATATCAAGCTGAAAGATGGCAACCTGACCGACTCCCCGCTTCCAGAGATCATCACCACCGACCAGGAGTCATGGATCGGTTCACTCCTCAGCTTTGGCGCTATATTCGGTAAGTCATCCCCAGTCTGCAGATTTCATACAACAAACCTAATAGAGAGGAAATATATATATATATAGTTCATATTAAAAAAATTACATACATAAATCGCGTCCTTATCCCTTACGGGGTAGACAGAGCCTAAGGTAACAAGAAAAAAATTACGCCATGCCCAAATTGGCGATTACCGCTGATCGGCCAGCCGAAGGTCAAGCGGGTCACTAGAGCTGCGCAAGCTATTTTTATCGATAACCATTATCATCATCATCATATCAGCCGTAGGACGTCCACTGTTGGACATAGGCCTCCTAGGGCTTGCACTCCGAGATTCCGGAATCTCGTAATTCCGGAATCTCGGACGATTTTGAACGATATTTCAATTCCGGAATTGATCAACTCAATATCGATAATTCCGATATTGATAAATTTGGGGCAATTTGACAAATAAAACGAGGTATTAGCATTGTTCATTTTTTTAAGCTGTGCTTTTAATCCTTTTATTTCATAAAATCGACTATTTCAAGCAACTAATTTTAATATTATGCTTTTACGTACTTAGATTTATTTTAATAAAATTTTTTCGCTGTTTGATAATTTCTTGATTTTGGCACGATCCGATCCGAGCGATCCCAATCGTCTTCGTTCAGTAATAAAAAAACAATTTTGTCTATGATTTTGTCTATACATCAATACATCAGATTTTTCTCGACTCCTACTTAAATTATAGTGGTCTTCGCAACAATACATCGTGTAAACTTTGAAAATATTCCACATTAGCTTGCGTACATCATTCCTGCCGCAAATCTTCTCTGATTTTCACAATGATTTTGTTTGGGCTATTGTTGGAGTCATTGTTGCATCCCGGCACTTTTTTTTTAATAGATAAATATCCATTGTGTATTACAGTTTTATACTTTGAATTAGGTTTTTTTTCTAACGTTTGTAGATTAAGTAGGTAGGAATGTAATGTTACTTATGATGTAGATGTGACAATGACAGCTGACAGTTACCGTAACTAAACTTTTTTATTTCATTTTTGTGGCAAACATTTGATGCCTGATTCTGCCAAAAAACCGGGTCGTTCAGTCAAACAAAGGGCAAAAGTACTTTTATAAAAATATCTGCAACGCAACGCAATATTTATTTGTTTCCACGCGACGCTACGCCTCGTTCGAGTCTTACCTGCTCACCGCGATTCATGTATATTTTTTTTACAGAAATCCAAAGGCTAATTGAGCAAACATTATTAAAAGACTGATTTTGTAACGAAAACGGCTTGTTACTTAAAAAAAACTGCACCTTAATTGAAAGAAAACAAAAAGTAGTAATTCCGGAACCAGTTCCGGAATTCCGATATTGGGTTAAATTTCCGATATTCAGTTCCGGAATTGAAAACCTTCCGATATTGCAAGCCCTAAATGTTTGCCACAAAAATGAAATAAAAAAGTTTAGTTACGGTAACTGTCAGCTGTCATTGTCACATCTACATCATAAGTAACATTACATTCCTACCTACTTAATCTACAAACGTTAGAAAAAAAACCTAATTCAAAGTATAAAACTGTAATACACAATGGATATTTATCTATTAAAAAAAAAGTGCCGGGATGCAACAATGACTCCAACAATAGCCCAAACAAAATCATTGTGAAAATCAGAGAAGATTTGCGGCAGGAATGATGTACGCAAGCTAATGTGGAATATTTTCAAAGTTTACACGATGTATTGTTGCGAAGACCACTATAATTTAAGTAGGAGTCGAGAAAAATCTGATGTATTGATGTATAGACAAAATCATAGACAAAATTGTTTTTTTATTACTGAACGAAGACGATTGGGATCGCTCGGATCGGATCGTGCCAAAATCAAGAAATTATCAAACAGCGAAAAAATTTTATTAAAATAAATCTAAGTACGTAAAAGCATAATATTAAAATTAGTTGCTTGAAATAGTCGATTTTATGAAATAAAAGGATTAAAAGCACAGCTTAAAAAAATGAACAATGCTAATACCTCGTTTTATTTGTCAAATTGCCCCAAATTTATCAATATCGGAATTATCGATATTGAGTTGATCAATTCCGGAATTGAAATATCGTTCATAATCGTCCGAGATTCCGGAATTACGAGATTCCGGAATCTCGGAGTGCAAGCCCTAAACTCGATTAATTTTGATAAAAACCAAAAAGTAGATTAATAATCAAAATTCTTATTAGGTATTTAAATATCCTTCCGGACCATCAAGTTGGATTCCCCGAAAGCCGAATTCCCATTATATTGAATCCCATTAACTTGGATTATAAAGTGAAAGAGTCGACGCAGCTCCGCTTCGCTTCGCTCCTATTTCCGCTCAGTGTGGGCCTTCGGCTCTGACGCAAAGAATTGCGTCAAATTGCGTTGGAAGGTTAGGTTAGATTAAAAACCTAACCTAACCTATTCACCAAAAAATCCATCTTTCATCTTCTAAAAAAATACATTTTGATGAATAGTTTAGGTTAGGTTAGAATTGGCCCTAAGGCCGAAGGCCCAAACTTAGCGGAAATAGAATAGGAGCGAAGCAAAGCGGCACTCCGTCCACTATTTCAATGGGAATCAAAGTTAATGGTCCGAAAGGACTTACACGGACTCAGTCGGTAAGGGTTAGAAACTTCATACACCCCAATGAATTGTTTGTCAGAGGTGTATATTTCCTCACGACGTTTTTCTTCACGGAAAAGCTGATGGTAAACTTCAAATGTAATTTCGCACATGAATTCGGAAAAAATCAGCGGTGCGAACCCGTGATTCAAAGTATTCGAACCCTCGAGCTTCTGCCTGAGGGGCCATAGATCCAAACCACTGGGATACAACGGCTTACCAGCTTTTGGCACAACAGAGCACTAATCGCACGGAAAAAAAGTCCTGGTTGAGGAACATCCCCGAATGAACAAGCATTGCCAGCGTTAAGTGCTGTATCGCTTGGCACAGAACAGGGAGAAGTTCGCTAAGCTTACGCTCAATGGAAGCGGCAGGAGCAGGAGGAGAACAAGAGGCTAACGGTACAATTTTCTTCATTTCAAGGTCCCTTCATCGGAGGTTTCTTAGCCTCCCGCATCGGTCGCAAATGGTCGATCCTGTTGTCTTCGGTCCCGCTGTTCGTGGGCTGGATCCTCATCGCCGCGGCCACCAACGTGACCTTCATCTACTCCGGCCGCATCTTCTGGGGCGTGGCAGTTGGCATGCTTTTCACATTAACACCTATGTACTGCGCTGAAATAGCCACGGTAATTGACCTTAAGAGAAGCCTTTGGCCATTTTGAAATTGTTTTCTAACGGGAGAGCGTTTTGTGCTGGAGTTTTGGTAAACTAGTAAGAGAGGTGGGAGATGGAAATGATTTGACATGAAAGTTCTGAGATGTTTCGCTGTTACAATTTCGTTTCGAGCGGTAATTTGATTGTTTTGAGAAATTATGATGTTTATGTTTATGTTTATTTGATCATTCAATATAAAATTACATCATCACTTAAAATTAAATGTCAAAGAATTCATATGATGATGATGTATGATATAATAGTTTGAGTAAATATTAGTAGGTACAACTCTTACAAAGTAGGTAACTTAGCTTTATTTCTGGTAAAGCATGAGAGCCAAAGTGGGCATTGTAAGCTTAAAAAAGAAAGAGAAATCTCGCTCGAAAACCGTAAATTTTGACTCGTATGGAGATCATGTTTACCACAAATAAAGTTCACTCGCCATCGTAAATTCCAAGAGCTGTATGGGAGCTGTATAATACCAATAATAATTCTACTATTGGAACTGGATCGCTTCGCTTTGATGGCCATGCGTTGTAAAGTGGTTCAGGGTTTTACAACCTTAACTTGACCTTTTTCCCTTTTTCCACTTTCCAGGACGACGTCCGCGGCGCGCTGGGCTCCTTCCTCCAGATGTTCATCGTGTTCGGCTTCCTGCTGGTGTACAGCATCGGGCCCTTCATCTCGTACAGCGCCATCGCCTACGTCGGAGTGGCTGTCGTCGCTGCCTTCGACGTCGCCTTCTTCTTCATGCCTGAGACGCCCATCTACCATCTCACTAAGAGTAAGTTCAAGAGTTCAAGACCGACTGTCTCCGTAAACAAGTAGCCAACTCTATTCTGCATTTTCTTGATGGCGTACAGCGTTTATATTAGACAGCGTGTTGCTTAGCTTTTGTAAGATTTAAATCACTCTTACATGACGTTATACTTAACTCAATTGTCTACGAAGTCCTCGAATTATTGATGGATATAGATACGGAGGTCTCAAATATCACAAGACATTTGATTTGGCACCAATTGCCCTGGTCCCAAACCGAGAAATGCTTGTCCTATGGGTTCTTTAGTAATACATAATATCTGCCTCGGGGATCGAACCCGAAACCTCAAGCTTCATAGTCAGGTTCTCTAACCATTAGTCTGGATCCGGTCGCACAATTTGTTCTTATTCTCCAGACAACCGCGAGGCAGCCGCTGAGTGTCTTATGACAATCCGTGGGCGTTCCCGCGCCGGCGTGGAGGCCGAGCTTGACATGATGGCCAGCGACATCGCCGCTTCCATGGCGAAGACTGTCACCGTGAGTCCAAAGCCAGCCATCTTCTAATTGGTTTTGTGATATGCGCATTGTGGTGAAACTAATAATATTATAAAACTTTCTTAGTCAATTGATCGGTCTACCTTTTTTAGACCAATGTTGCAACATGTCTCTTTTCATGGTTTCTTTATGATTTGCCTAACACTTTATTTACTTATTTATTATTATGATATTAATGCTAATTCTTACTCGTTCTCTCTAGATATCAATAAGTAGCGAAAGTTAAGAAAAATGTGCTTATTTTTCAGTTTGCAGACGTCTTCAAAGGTGGTAACTTCAAAGCGTTCTATATCTCCTGCGCTCTGGTGTTCTTCCAACAGTTCTGTGGTATCAACGCGGTATTGTTCTACCTGACGAACATCTTTGAAGCTGCCGGCTCAGACCTTGATGCTTCCATCTCCACAATTATCATTGGTGCTGTTCAGGTGAGCAATCGCAGCTCTGATAGAAAACAATCGCGGGTGGTAGGGCCTTGTGCAAGGTCCGTCCGGATGGCTACCACCATCTTACTCGATAATCCTGCCGCTAAGCAGCAGTGCTTGCACTGCTGTGTTCCGGTGTGGAGAGTAAGACAGCCGGGGAAATTACGGACACAAGAGGCATTTCATCAAAGTCCTCTAGGTTGGCAACGCATCTGCAATCCCTCCGGGGTTGCGGGTGTCTATGGGCAATGGTGATCGCTTACCATCAGGTGACCCCCTTGCTCGTTTTCCATCCTATTCACATTAAAAAAAAAACACCTATAACAGAAAGCGTTACGGGTGCGCTGCCAGTCCTTTAAGAGACTCGTATTTTGAAGAAGTTGTGCCGGTCCGGAAAAACTGGTACCGACAACTGAATCCAGAGTTTGACCGCGCGTGATAAAAGTTTCGCGAGAAACGGACGGTTGTAGACTGTCTACTGTTATGGTGGTGAGAGTGGAACGTAAGGATCACACGTTAAAAAAAACTTAGCAGCAGATAATAAAGCAAACAACTCCTCGGAGTCAACCCATGACAAATGCATGTTACCCATATTGATTTAATGAAGTTGAGTTAAATAATTTTAAGACGCTTCTCTCACAGCATACTCAAATTTGCGTTTCCTGGAGAGTATAATAGACGCAGGGCATCGTCAAATTGACCAATGCGTCAAGACGCGAGGTCTATGAGGTCTGTCTTGAACAATGTCACGTTTTTTTGTACATTTCTTCTAGGTGGGCGCCTCGAGCGTGACTCCCTTCGTCGCGGACCGTCTGGGACGTCGTCTGCTGCTGATCATCTCCGCTTGCGGCACTGCTATTGGTCTTGTAAGTCCTAATATTAAAAGCCTAATTTTGCACTGAAAATCACTGCAAGACTGCAAAGGTGTCCGTTTCTGGACAGGAAAGTGGTAGTAGTATTTATAAAGCGCTCAAAAGTCCAATCTTCTCTTTGCGGTCCCAATAACTAAGATTTTATAACGAAGGGTTTCAAGGATTCTCAGTCACTTATCAAACAGAGAAGAAAATAGATGGCATTGATGGATTTTTGCGACGACTTTGGTGGACAAGCAGTTTCACATCAAGTGGATAGGCTTCTAGGTAGGTACTTATACTGCAACACTGAAATCGTAGTTAAGAATTCTAGACAGCCTTAAGATCTTCGTAATTTTGCCGGTAATAAGAATTTAAAAAATTGTAGAGAACATTTTAAATTCTAACACCGTAACTTAGTAGCTTATGTCATCTTTTTCAGGCTCTCTTAGGCATGTATTTCCTCCTTGATGACCTGGACAGTGCAGCTGTGGATTCCATAGGTTTCCTGCCAATCCTGTCCCTCATCGTGTTCATCGTCTCATACTGCGTGGGTTTGGGTCCCCTGCCCTGGGCCGTCATGGGAGAACTGTTCCCCATCGAAGTGAAGGCTATAGCCTCGCCGATTGCCACGGCTTTCTGCTGGATTCTTTCCTTCTTGGTCACCAGGTAAGACTTAGAATTATGTAGCTTTATGTCAACGGTATAGGCTTAAGGCTTCTTCTTCTACCGGCTATTGGTTCGCAGGTACTTCGGCCCGATCTCCGAGGCGCTGGGCATGTACGTGGCGTTCTGGATCTTCGGCGCATGCTGCGTCTGCGCATTCTTCTTCACGCTGTTCCTCGTCCCCGAGACCAAGGGCAAAAGCTTCGCTGAGATCCAGGACATGCTGGCTGGGAAGTGAGTATACTCGGCTGGTACACCGAGCACTGCGATTCCGTAAATACACCAAACCTGACTAGGCATTCAAAGATGTCTGAACATGGTTGTGTTCAGATATTTTTGAATCCCTAGATAGCTTCAAGCTATTGCGATGGTGATTGTATAAGTACTAATTACTCCTCAAAAATGAAAATAAAAAACATTCCTACAGAGTCAGAAACCTTAAAAGTGAATTAGAAAAGCAATGATAACTGAAGTTAAAGTTATATCTATGCAGCCAATATAGGTTCAATAATATCTAAACACGCTTCTTATGTAACTGAAAATGAGGTCTATGTGTAGATATTTTTTAACGGTCGGCTTTATTCAAAAATTTAACCACTTTCACGTCACTTGTTTCAGAAAATCGAAAGGAAAGGCGTAATCACTTGAAGCCTGAACCAATTTAACCGCTGAAGTCTTCACCACCAATCACGTGGCGCTATCGACTAATTAGATCAAATCGCTTTACATTTCGACCAATCAGCGAACGCAGCGGTTACGCGCCCTACATCGACAGCTAGTTCCTATTTGCTAGCAGCTTAAACGCTGGTAGCGTACGGTCAAGGGCATAAATATAATTATGAACGTTACGTTACCAAGACGTCAAAAACATCTATACACCTTTATGTCTGAGAAATAAGGTGTTAATAAGGTGGGTGACACATATATTTGAGGGTGGCTGTATCGATAGGTATTTTATGCCCTTGACTGCACCGAGTGACTTATTAGTGGACTTTTATTTATTGTATTTCTTACTTGTTTAATTTGATATCACGAATTTATTTTTAAGTGCCTCTGTAGGTCAGTACAAATTAAGTAAGACGAACACAATGTGAAAATGTGATATGCATAGTAATATATAATGAGCTAAAATTTATGGCCAAGAGGTCGTGGCTTGTTAGGTGTTGCTAGAGTAATTTAAAAAAGAAAAAGCAAGCAACCTCATTGGTGAATTTAGAAAGATTTAGTTATTTGATTGGTACATTTTGTGCAGTCTAATCTAACGTCAACAGTGTTACCATATTTATTTATACTTAGATTAAAATGATTGAATTTTTGAAAGGAAATGTTTTTGCCAAAAACAGACGCTTTATACGAATTTTTGACTCATGTAACGTAATGTTATTGTTATTTTTTTAGTTTAAACTTGACGGCTCGTAATTAAAATCAAATTTGATATGAAACTTTACCAGCGGGTGGTAGGGCCTTGTGCAAGGTCCGTCCGGATCGCTACCACCATCTTACTCGCTAATCCTGCCGCAAAGCAGCAGTGCTTGCACTGCTGTGTTCCGGTGTGGAGAGTAAGACAGCCGGGGAAATCACGGGCACAAGAGGCATTTCATCTAAGTCCTCCAGGTTGGCAACGCATCTGCAATCCCTCCGGGGTTGCGGGTGTCTATGGGCAGTGGTGATCGCTTACCATCAGGTGACCCACTTGCTCGTTTGCCTTCCTATTCACATAAAAAAAAAAAAAAAAAAAAAAAAAGTTTTATAGTTTCGAGCTGTCATACTGTTAATGTAATTTTTAACGAATAAAGTTTTTGATAATTTACCAAACTCTATTTCTCTCCTTGATGGCATGCCAAGAATCATTATGTAGATAAAAAATAGGTAAAAGTAAAAAATAATTTGCACCTGAAATAAGAAAAATATGAGTGTAAAATAAAACACAACATTAAGAAACTTTAATTTTATTTAAAACTTAGCGGGGAATTGAACAAACTATATTCAGCTCTTAATCGAATATCACAGTCTGTTTTGCAAGGCAATAATTTATATAAACACAGGATTATCCTCCACGTCTCAAGAATCCAAGAAGTTAAATTAAAAGTAAAAAAACTCACTAAATAAACCGGTCTCATTTCGCCGTTCGCAAAACTCCGACTTGGGTTTTTAATTGGCCTGAGGCAATAAATAAAAAACAAAAGAGGAGGCGATATCTATGTCAAATGCTGAAAATTATCGGAGCTAGTGAAATGTTTTAAAGCCGGCTACGCACACACCTGCCGCAGGGGCAACACCGGTCGCACGGCTCTAAAAATTCCGGTTCTAAAAATTGCCCCTGCTTGCCTATACACATCACGATTAAGGAGGCAATACTGGCCCTGCTTCCGATATTGCCCCTGCGGCAGGTGTGTGAGTAGCCGGCTTTACCTTTTTGCCTTTTTTTTCTGATACAGGGTGTATCAATAATCAACCCCCCCTAACAATAATCAACTGGGGTATATAACCATAGCTATAGAAGCTAAAAAAAATATAAAAAAAAATTGGAGTAATTTTTTTTTATATTTTCAATAGGAATGGTAGTATTAACTGTAATCATTCCTATAGAAAATATAAAAAAAAATACTCCAATTTTTTTTGAATATTTTTTTAGCTTCTATAACTATGGTTATATACCCCAGTGGATTATTGTTAGGGGGTGTCTGATACACCCTGTATATGTATACTAGAGACGTCACCAATTCTCCAGACTTGTTTATAGCGATGCCTTAAGTTGAACCTAAACCCAATTGCACGAAGGTTGCTTTTGCACTGAAGTAGGAAGTATATATAGGTCGGCGTTGAACCTGCGGTGCTGATATATGTGTCGTTAGCGTCTTTAAGGTTAATTATTTATAGGCTACCTAGTAATGGCCACGCAATTTTTAACGATAATAACAGTTTCAACACGAAACTACCGTGAGACTCAAACATAATTACAACAAACCGGATAACTCCTGAATGATGAAGGACTATGGAATAGTCCGAAACAATTGTCGCAGCATTTCTTCGGCTTTTATACGTGAGTTATCCGGTTTGTTCTAATTATGATAATAATAGTTTCTACAATGTTTTTAACAGTACAAACATAATTAAATATGAATATTTTAAACCTACGACGGAAAGTAAAATCGCTACAGTCATTATGTTTTGAGTTCATACTATCATCTACATATTATAATTAGTCTTATGTGGCCTCCCTTTTGCAATGCTATCTTGCTTACTATGCTATTTTTGTTAGAGGGAGAGAGCATTGCGTATCGCGCGCCTTGTCCTTGGATGATCTGAAAGTAAATTAAATCTTTTATTTACGGAAATACATTCGGAAAGAAACCTGAGCTCACTTAACTAAACAAGAAATAGTCACCGTTTCGCAGCGCAAGAACAAACAAACACACATACTAACGATGTATCCAGGATTGTTGTTTGAGAGTTGCTTGACTTTGGGTGGGTTATATTTAAACACTAATAACCTAATCTACATTCATACATAAATCACGTATCTATCCCTTACGGGGTAGACAGAGCGTAAGGTAACAAGGTCTAAAGGCCACCTAACCTAAATAAAAGCTTTGTTGTTGACTGTACTTCCGTTACCAGAATTATTATATTCTACATTATACAAATGTATACCAAATTTCAAGTCAATTGGACCAACCGTTGAAGAGTTCCGTCCTGCGGAGACGATTTGGCAGCACCAGAATTTTATGTCAAGATAAGAGAATTGTCAGTAGACTTATACATAAGTACTATACAGAATACATCGATTCTACCTCTGGAAGTGGATCAGAATTCACTTGCGAGACTTGATTACAGACATACAGACATTACAGACAACGAGACAGGTGAAAATAAATAAAAGCTTATAAAATTCATACATTTGGCACAGAAGAGCTCGGATGCTTAGGAGGCTGATACTCCGAAACTATGTACTATAAGGTCTTGCGACGAATAAAACTGTTTCTTGATTATTTTCCAGTTGCATCTTGAAGGACCTATAGGTCCTTAACCTTAGGGTTGGAAAGAACGACCCCTCCTGTCCACACTGTGGGAAGGAGGAGACAAGCAAACACGTCCTGACCGAGTGTGTCATGTACGCGGCAGCGCGGCGAGATGCATTCGGGAGCGATGAGCTGAGGGAGGACAAGCTAGGGGATATCGAACTTAAAGATGTCCTTTTATTCGGCAGGAGAATAAGGAGATTTAAGGAGAGTTGCTGTGTGGGAGCGCCGCTGGGACAGTAACCGGCGGCTCCAGCCAAGGGGAACTTGGTTGAATGATCGCCGAAGAGAATTGACAGCCCGCCTGACCCAGCTAGGCGTCTCCACCCATCATCATCATCAAGGGCTGGACTACAGACCTATTAGCCCAGTATACTCACTTCCCAGCCAGCACGTCCTGGATCTCTGCGAAGCTCTTGCCTTTGGTCTCGGGTACGAGGAACAGCGTGAAGAAGAATGCGCAGACGCAGCACGCGCCGAAGATCCAGAACGCCACGTACATGCCCAGCGCCTCGGAGATTGGGCCGAAGTATCTGGTGAAATGTGACAAATCAAAGACCTACGTTTAAAGAACTAACAAGGATAGTGCTTAACTGAATAGGTTTTTGCAATCAGAGCTGTGGTGATTACCTGTTACTGGTAATCTGGTAAGGTGACATTGACACTTCTTATGACATCACAGCCGCTTTGCCATGTTATTCTCTAAAGGGTATCTCTAGTTCCACTACCAGTATCTCAGTGTGCACTATCACATTTTAAAGGATTCATAATTATTGTAGGCTCATCGTATCGGATATTAAAATCATTAAGCTATGTGTGGTTAATTTCTTCAATATAAATGACAGGATACTGCCAGTATCAATATAAATCAGAATCCTTTAAAATGTGATACTGCACACTGCACCTCATTTCTTCAATACATGCGACACGATACTAATAGCGCTTGAAGGAACATTCCACTAGATATTTCTGCTTAAGCATCAGCTATTCCTTGCACAGAAGTGTCCTATTAAGTAAAATGAGTTAATATCAAGCCAAACATCTCAATTCCCATTCATCAATTACCTCGTGACTGAGAAGCATAGCGTCCAACACGTGGCAGTCACGATGGGGGAGGCTATAGCCTTCACCTCGATGGGGAACAGCTCCCCAATGACGGCCCAGGTGATAGGGCCCAGGCCCACGCAGTATGTGATGATGAACACAACCATCGAAAGGATGGGCAGGAAACCGATGGACTTCACAATTGGGCTATGCTGGTCGTCGAGTAGGAAGAATATGCCTAGTGCAGCCTGAGGAAGGAAAGTTAGTAATTAGTTTTGGTTAGAAGTTTGTACCTACATCCGCCATCAGAATCATTATTAGGTATATTAAAGCTAATGTCCGAACACGCACTAAAGCCCCTAACGAGCGACATCATCTGGGCTAGACCGTATTCCATTTCCTTGGAGTCGGTTTTTTTGTCCACAGTTTCCTTTTCACTTTGTACGGTGTTGCGCGTCCAGTTTTTTACATTACCTGAGGCCTTACCATGGCGCCTTAATGGGATTCAATTCCGACTCAGTTCAGGTTTTAGCTGTCATTTTTAGTACGGATCTGACAGCGAGCGAACCTACACTGAATCAGAATTAAATCGCATTAAGACGTCATAGACGCCCTAGAGATGTGGTGCTGGAGGAGAATGCTCGGAGTATCGTGTACTGAATTCCGTACCAACGAGTCTATACTTCGAGAACTCGGCATCAAGCAGCGTTTGTCATCTTTGGTACAGTCTCGTACCCTTACCTTTTTTGGTCACGTGTGCCGCCGAGGGAAGGTGGCTATTGAGCGACTTGTGGTCCAAGGAAAGGTTGAAGGTACCAGGCCACGAGGAAGATCGCCTATGAGGTGGACTGACCAAATAAAAGCGGCAGTAAATGACTCATCATCACTGCATGAATGCACGAGGAAGGCGGCCATCAGAGAGGAGTGGCGGCGTGTTGTGAAGCTTGCCACCAATACCTGAAGTGATGACCACGACCACTCTGTCAAGAGTGATACCGAAAAGGAAGGAAGAAAGACGTCATAGTAAGGCCCCTGTTCTGAATTAGTTCATGGTAACTTTTTATGCGACACTCTACATGACTTTTACTGAAAATGCTGTTGAGAAAATTAAATAAAAATAAATAAATAAATATCATGGGCCAATTTACACCAATTGACCCAGTCCCAAACTAAGCAAAGCTTGTACTATGGGTACCAGGCAACGGATGAACGTACATAATAATGTAGATAAATACATACTTAAATACATGTCATATACAATATCCATGACTCGGGCATAAACATTCGTATTCATCATACAAATGTCTGCCCCTACCGGGTTTCGAACCTGGGACCTCTAGCTTCATAGTCAGGGTCACTAACCACTGGGCTATCCGGTCGTCACTCGTCGTCGGCCGTAGGAGGCTATTCTGCCTTGTACAAGATGCATTTACTCCAGCTTTTGTTTCTTCGATTAAATAAATAATCAAAATTACGAACGTATTTACTAATAAGTTTCTGTCAAACTTTTTTTGCTGACTGTACTTGCATTGTCATCTTTCATCTATTCTACATTATGTGTACCAAATTGCAAGTCTATCGGACCAATTGCAACTTGAAGAGTTCCCTCCTGCGGAGACGGTCCTGGCTGGGTCACCAGAACTCCACTACCAGATTATTGTATTGTCATCCGATTTACTCAAGTATGTAAAATTTCAGCTCAATCGGTTGAAGATATCTGCTTCAAAATTGAGAAGCAAGATTCCATCCGGACAAACAAACAATACAGGGGCCTTACCATGACGTCCTAATTGGGATAGTCTATTTTTTTACAATGCATGGTAAATCGAAAACCATTTCGAGATAAATGCTTTTTATATCGTTTTCTGTATTTACTTTATTTTATTTTACAATAATGAATTTATTACATGAAAAATAAGCAATGACCTTCATTTGACATTCCCACAAATTACGATGCGATGGATAAAAAAATGTTAAACTCGCGTCAGGCGTAAGGTAAGACGGAGGGAGAGATTAAGTACCAGGATATCATATCCTCAGAGCTTATTTTGAAATATCTACGAATGAATCGCGATCGAAGTGTTTTTTTTTGAGTCGTAAAGCAAAAGTACTAGGAAATCCAGCACATTGATTGGAATAATAAGGAAGATTAGTCGTTAGAAATATTATTGGTGCACGAAGATTAAATTCCGTATTTTCATAGGAATGCAATTGTGGAATTCCCAGGAAGCGATGGGATTCTACGGCGCGTGACAGCCTAAAAATGAAGTGTTTATTGAGAGTAAAGATCTCATTTATAACTTTCTAAGACACCTATTTAATTAGAACAAGGAAACAGGGCCCTTACACGTCCTAATTCCGACTCAGTTCAAGTTTTAGCTGTCACTTTTAGTATGAATCTGACAGCGCGCGAACCTAAACTGAATCGCATTAAGACGTCATGGTAAGGCCGCTGTACATACATTGCAAGTTAAATAAAAGCTTAAATGTTTGTTTTCTATTAACAAACTGTCGCCGTTAGCCACTGACGGCTATAGAGAGCGAGGTGCCGAACAGGATGCTTATAAAGATGGTCGATAATGTTTGTTTATTAGTCCATTTCATTACATGTCCAAGCGCCGTGCCCAAGGCGGAGAACATCAGCAGCAGACGCCGCCCCAGCCTGTCCACCAAGAATGGAGTCACACAGGATGCGATCACCTGAAACGAATCAGGGGGGCTACTCCGAAATTCGATTTTCGAAGTTCGTATCATACCCGTCCCTCTCACTCTTAAATTAATAACTATTAGTGAGAGCTGAACGGCACGAAACGAACTTGGAAAATCGAATTTCGGAGTATAAGGCCAGTAGTAAGCTTATTGTCTAACTCAGCCAAGCCATCGTGTTGACAATTGGCATCGGAATCAGCTAGCTGTCACATTCATACCAGAACTGTCATTTCATAGCATCCGATGCCGAGTGCCAAAATAGTTACACAATTGCCCTGCAGTTCTTGAAATAAATACGTATACATAACTAGCTTCTGCCCGCGACTTCGTCTGCGTAAAATTGTACCTACATATAAGCGTTCCCCTTGAATCACCTATCTATTAAAAAACCGCATCAAAATCCGTTGCGTAATTTTAAAGATCTAAGCGATAGGGACAGACAGACAGACAGCGGAAAGCGATTTTGTTTTATACTAAGTATGTAGTGATGATGGGCATGGCAATTTGTGCAACGATTAATTATTTGGTAATTAATAGATACTTAACTTTATGTTATTGTATTGGAATTATTCGTTTTTATGTTTATGGGTATTATTTATATTTCTTAACTTTACTAAAAACTAGAAGAAATATGCAGAATAATGTGATGGCACTTGGCGATAATGTTCACATAGCTTTACTTTTCGGATTTCTCAATGTGTTCTGCTGTACAGTTTACAAATATAAGATTTCTAGCTCCCTAATTGAATGTTTAAATTTTTTAACTCATTTTATTCTTCAAGTTAAATCAGTGCTAACCATTACAATTCCAACGATAATGGTAGCAATAGAAGAGTCGAGGGTGGAGCCAGCAGCTTCGAATATGTTAGTCAGGTAGAACAGGACCGCGGTGATGCCGCAGAACTGTTGGAAGAACACCAGAGCGCAGGAGATGTAGAGCGCCTTGAAATTGCTGCCTTTGAAGACGTCGTTGATCTGAACAGGAGACCATATAAAAGTAAATTTAAGCGCAATCTTCCCATATGGTTCTAAGTATCTTAGAACTATTCCTGAATATTTAATAGGTGGTTAGTTTAATTAACATTTAGGGTCGTTTTTCAATCGTCAGATAGGACCTATTCGACGAACAACTCTATGGGTATCTGTCAGCTAAGTGCTTATCTGAGGATTGAAAAATCGGCCCTCAGATGCACTAGGTTAGTCAATAAAGAACCACTTCACAATTCACAACCGAATGAAACATAGGGACAGAAAGCAGAAACAAAAGCCCAGTATTTTTTACAATCCATCCAATTATTGCAGAATTTATGCAGAATTCAACGAAATAATTAGTGGTTACGGACTAGGACTCACTGTAGCAGAGTTGTTCATGGAAGTAGCGACGTCTGAGGCCAAGAACTCCAGCTCGGCCTCCACGCCGGCGCGCGTGCGCCCGCGCAGACTCATCAGGCACTTAGCCGCCGCCTCGCGATTATCTGGTATAAATATGCAGAGATAGTTTATCTCATCTCAAGTCTATATGCGTCCCACTGCTGGGCAAAGGCCTCCCCTCAAAATGAGAGGACTTGGGCTGAAGTTCCCACGCGAGTTCAGTGCGGATCTCGTGGAAGAATTAAATTGTAATTTCAGGTGCGAGCCCGGGATCGAACCCACGACCCTCTGCTTGAGAGGCCACAGGATAAACCTAGTGGTTTAGCTCAGTTGCTACCACGGCTTATATTATGCTATAATTCCAAATGGGTATAACCTATGGATCTCTGCTACCATGTGATATTAAGATACAAATTTTGAACGTGAACTGGTGACCATACTATATTGATCAATGAGATAACCGTTTTGCATAGTTATTACAAATGAATAAATGATTATTGATTATTGACTATTGATTATTTTGTATCGATGCACATAAAATACTAAAAAACCATTTACCATCATTACTCATGGGGTTTTACACTTTGATTGTTAATTTGAGAGAGAGAGTGAGAAACATTTATTCACACACATTCGATACAGATTCGATATTCGATTTGGTAAGTAGTAAAAATGACGCTTTAACCCGTAAGTTACTTACTCTTGGTCAGATGGTAGATGGGCGTCTCAGGCATGAAGTAGAAGGAGACATCGAAGACGAGCAACACGGCGATGCCGGTGCAGGCGATGACGTTGTACGAGACGAACGGCCCGATGCTGTATATCAGGAGGAAACCGAGTACGACGAAGATTTGGAGGTACGAGCCGAGCGCGCCGCGGCCGTCGATCTTAAACAAAACAGATCAGCTTACCATGACGTCCTAATTCGCTCGCTCGCTTTCAGATTCATACTGAAAGTGACAGTTAGAACTTGAACTGAGTTGGAATTAGGACGTCATGGTAAGGCCCCAGGATACATTAGATTAGAACTGAAACAAATACACACTGAGAAACAATGAACAATCCAATATACATAGAATCGACCAATCACATTAATAGAAATCTATATCACATCCAAAATTGGTATCTTGCCGTCCTTCTTACTCACATAACTCTTAGTGTGAGTGGAACAATGGCTTGAGCTGAACTTTGAATTTTGAGGCCTGTAGTGTAATGTCTGTAGTCTGTAAATTTTAGCAGATATCCTATAGGTATGCTAAGAGAGTTTCACGTAGCATAAAGTAGGATTTAATTGTTGTAAATGTATTTTATATTGAAAAAATGACTTTCTGCTAAGTTGTCTGTAATGTAATGTAATACCATTCAAATTCGTTACAAACTTCTGAGAAGAAGAAAGTGATTTGTAAGTGATGATTATGATGATGTTGATAAAAATTGTGATTTTGGGACCAATGGTGCCAATTATGATAACAATGATGACAGTGGTGATGAAGAATACATCATACCGTGGCAATTTCCGCGCAGTACATAGGAGACACTGTGTAGATCATGCCAGCACTGAAGCCCCAGAAGACGCGCCCAGCGTAGATGACGGCCACGTTGGAGGCGATGGCGATGAGGATGTACCCTGCCAGTAGCGGCACGGACGACACCAGCAACGCGTATTTGCGTCCGATACGGGCTGACAGGAAACCACCCATGAACGGACCTGGAAAATTAAAGGTATGTCTACTCTGTGTCTTAAAATTATAATAATAGTCTTAAAATACGGGATACTATCAGCAGGTGGTTGTGTTAGTCTCACTGAGCACCCCTGCAAATTTTTTGTAGTATTTTTACTGGGGTTGATGGATGTTTCCATACATTAGTCGATGTACAAAATATAAGGCGTCAAAGGACTGACTGAAATTGATAATAAGTATCATTATCCTAAGCTACGGCATTCTGTAGACATGCAAGACTCGAGAAATGCAAGATTTAAGAAATGCCTTATAATCCGAAATTTGATTTCCGAAGTTCGTTTTGTGCCGTTTCGCACACAGTAACCTACCGTCATTAATTTGAAGAGTAAGAGAGATGCTACGATTTAACTTCGAAAATCTTTCGGAGTAGAAATAGCTATTCTTCTTTTTCTTAAGATGCCTCTCCGACTAGCGAAGGTTGGCAGTCAGTTCCGAATATTTCTCCCTGTCTCTTGCGAGGCGAAATAGATGGGCAGCACTCGCGATGCCGGTCCACTCCCGAAGATTCCTCAGACAAGACTTCTTTCGTCGGCCTACGTGTCTTTTACCAGCGACTTTGCCCATCATAATGAGCTGCAGAAGACAGTATGTCGCAACTCGCAACACGTGTCCCAGATCGCCACTTTTCTTTGACGGATTTACAGATGAGAAGCTATTATGACGTAGAAACAACTAACCGAATATAGCTCCAATGGTTAGCAGTGATCCGATAAGTGACTCCTGATCTGTGGTGATCACAGCTGGTAGCGGCGAATCACTCAGATGCTCATCTTTGAGCTTGATGCCAATAGGTGATGTCCATCCCATGGAATAACCGGTTGTGGCTGCCGCAATGTTTGCTGGGAAGAAAGAAGAATTCGAAGACGATCAAATAGAACAGCTCCAAGTTGTTGTAGATAAGTCCGACAGACGACCGGACACCCGGAAAATGTTTACTTACGTTTATTTAAAAACTTAGTGTATTTAAAGCTACTTTGTTTTAAAACTAAGTTTTTATGGGTTATACACGTGACAAATAATTCGCTTTGAGATTATTTTGTTAAAAACACGATTTGTTTTGAGATGATGGCGTTTTCGATACCGAAGGTCAATTAATTTGTTTTAAGAAACTGATAACACCATGGGAGACTAAGATAACGAAAGTTATCAACCATAACCGACGTACTGACTCGCTGAAGATTTTAAAACAGCGATTGTTTAAACCGTTTATAAAATGGAGACAATTTTCTTAGCACAGTTGAATACTTATTATGTCATTCATTAAATCTGGCGCTACCTTGCGGAGGTATATTTCAATGAACAAAAAACATTTAGGTACATTAAGTACCTTGCTACTGTGTTTTTTTGCTCTCGGTAGAATATTTTAACATGTCACTAGAGTTCCGTATCCCAAAAGGAAAAAATGGAACCCTTTAGGTAATTTTGTGCCGCTGAGTAGGTATATTTTTTCAGTTACGCCAATCTAGGGGTAATCTCAACCCAAACACCCAGATTTATGGGTATCTCTACCCAGTTGAACCAATTTGGGGGTAACTTCGATTCGATCTAGGGGTAGCTTAAACCATTTTCTCAGATTTAGGGGTTATCACAACTCAAAAATCAAGATTTGAGGTACCTAATCAGAAATCATGTCATTCCCGTTACCCCGATGATTTGTATGGTCGTTAACTATTATGTGAATAAAATATATGCTCGTATTAAATTTACACACTGTATTCTAACTATAACATATCTATGACGCTACTACAGTCAGGGGGGTGTACCTACACTCCGCAGTGTAGGTACGATCAACCGGCGCTCCTGCCGGGCAGGATAATGGCAGTAGGTTGCCGCTCGCCTCGCACGCTGGCGTCGCGCGTTATTTGTGTACCTAGTTACCTAGCAACGCACAAAGACTACTGCAACCCTAATAAGTTCGCGGTGATGTCGTGAACGGCCATGATTAAAACGGTTAAACTAAAAGAAGCGCTCTTGTGGTAATACGGTTTATTTTTGCATGAATGCTTTGCGGGAAATGTGATGGAGTGGGGCTGTAGGCTATTATCGCTGTAGGTAAATATATCAGGAGCGAGCTAGATTTTGCTTTATGTGTACGCGGCTAGAGTTTTTATTTATTTAATCGACTCCAAAGATAGAGTCTTCTGTACGTTAGTAACTATTACTTATTCTGTGCTAAAGTAATCAGAAGTCTACCTTATAGGTCTTCATTTCCATTACGGCGTTGCCTACTGTGTCGAACTCGGCTTCGATGTGTTGTCATAGTAAGGCCGAGTATCACTGTGTGTATATATCACCCCATAAAGCCCTCTGCCGCGTCTGTCTGTCTGTTTGTGATGAACTCTAAAACGTCTTCATGCGGTTTTCACCATTGGGTAAATTAATTCACGAGAAAGGTTTGGTTAATTTATTAAGGTTTTGTGCGAATTGGTTGAAATACAACGACAATTTTGGGAAGTGGCGGGAAAAGTCAAGCTGCCTGCGATACAAATTTTAATCCGACGAAGTCGCGGGCAAAAGCTAATTAGAATTGTTACGGAATACTTCGTTAAATTGGTTTAGTTGGTGCGCACGTAAATCTATTTTAGTATTTTTACAAACGTATGCACATAAGTATGTTTGTCCAGGTGAAATCTTGCGACTCAATTTTGAAGCAGATATTTTCAAACGCTTGAGCTGATATTTTGCATACTTTTGTAAGATGTCAATACAATAGTCTGTTAGTGGAGTTCTGGTGAGCCAGCCAGGACCGTCACCGCAGGAGGGAACTCTTCAATGGTTGGTCCGATTGACTTTCTAAACGACACCGATGGATACCGTATTTTATACTTCTGCGCTTACAAGGACATCGCTAGACTTACGTGCCGGCACTTATAGTCGATGTTGGAAGGTGTAGAGCGTCAAGGAGGCGACTAAATTTTGAATAAAATAATTGCGATGAAATGGCAGGTCCTTAACACTTTTTCATTTCATTCCATTTCATTTATTTATTTGTAAAACATGAGTAATTTTAGTAAAATTATAATTAAAATTATTTTTGTAAAATTAGAGTGACAATTTTGGTGTCCCCAATTTTATTTTATATTGGACTTGAATACATACCGATGCCGCCGATGACGTATTGCCGCCACAGTTGTCCCGCCTCCATCTTGCACCGCTACCGACTGCCGCGCCGGCGACCGGCACAAGGCATACACTCCGTCTTCCACACGTCACGGGGTGCTCTCGCGTCACTATCAGATCTCCCATAGCGAGACACACACTCTTCTTCTTCGTCTTTTATTTCTGGCGTTCCAAGTCGTTATAGCGTCGACAACTTCGCAAATGTCAGGGTTAAAATTTTTTATTATAAAATCTTGTGACAAAATGTCGGCAACGTTGTACGGTAACACGGTCAAAGACCCCCCTCCCCCCCTGTCGGGCTCTTAGCCAACGGTCAATGATATTCTTCAGAATCTGCCAGGAAATCATTAACCGATGCCCAGGGTGCACCGGACCAAGCACTGCTCTTACCCCGGACGGATCCAAAAACGAACCGCAGCTCTTGACCACACGCGGAGGTAGCACCCCTATTTACAAGTCATAAACGTAGATAAACATATCAGGCAAAGCTAGATCTAATCCTAATATCCACAGGAATAAGAATAAAAAGATTTATCATACATACATACATAAATCACGTCTTTATCCCTTACGGGGTAGTCAGAGCCTAAGGTAACAAAACCTAAAGGCCACGTTTAGCATGATTGTTGGTGTATAGGTGGAAAATTATTTATCAACTTTAAAAAATGCTTCGGCTCCTACGAAGGCCTAAATACTCAGAAAAAGGAGCTCCGTCCAAGGGCGAAAACCAGTTGAACAACCTATAGTGGTACAGTCGGCGCAATATAGTATGAAACATCCTAAGTGACCAAAAAGTTAGACATACCATACTATTCTACGGTGTACCGAACTATTTGGCCGCCTTGGATGCTTCAAACTATATGACGCTGACAGTACCACGGGTAGGGAATGCCAATTTTCTTACAAAGTTACACCAAACGTGTCCCGTTATTTTTGCTCATCAATATATATCTAATATTTCTTATAATGCTATCAACAATCCATGGTCAAAGATAAAAATAAAATAAAAACGTCATTGACCCAGTCATAAACCCGAATAGTATCATTCAAATATAACCCTTATTAGTAGTTCTATAAAGTGTAGAGAGATACAAATGAGATTGACCCCAAGTTCTTCATGTTATCACGATCAAGGTTATCAGAATTGCGTGCCATAGTTTTTTATGGTTTTATGGAATTGATAAACAGAAATTATTTTATTCCCATAAAAATACCTAAAGCCGGGTACTCATCTGCAAGCTGTAACCGTTGCTGTAGCACGATATAGTAACCAAAAACCCTACTGTGGCGTGGCGTTCCGCTCGCGGCAGACTCGTGAGCCACACACTAGGTATTTTGTTCCACAGAGGCGAACAGTTCAGTTTCCTCGGTATACAGTCGACCAAGAAATGCTTTACCATTTTCTGTGACAGTCAGATATTAAGTTTCTGACAACAAATTCATTTTTAATATGTACAAGCTTTTTTTGATTACTGTAGTTGCATTGTCATCCGTTCTACATTATGGTGTACCAAATTTCTAGTCAATCAGACCAACCGTTGAAGAGTTCCCTCATGCGGAGACGATCCTGCCTGGGTCACCAGAACTTCTCTGCCAGATTATTGTATCCGATTTACTCAAGTATGCAAAATTTCAGCTAATTGGTTGATGATATCTGCTTCTAAATTAAGTTGCGAGATTCCACCCAGACAATACTTACATACATACAATAGTTACTTACATACATACATTGCAAGTTAAATAAAAATTGTAAAAAAGAACGTTAAAAGGTGAATAGGAGACTGCAAAAAAAAAATCATTGCGGTTGTTAATTTTTTTCTTGGTTGGCTATACATCCACTGGTTATAGAGCTACCTACCTACTAAAATAAAAAATAGCTGGAAAATCTCGATTACAAAAGTCGTAATTTCGGATTTAAGCGTTTATTTTCTTCATTGTTTAATAGTTATATCAGTTACCTAATATAATTTGTTCTCGCTTATCTATGCCTATGAACAGTCTGTATGTACTATTAAACAAATTGGTATATTTTCACAATAAATGTCATAGGATGACATTGTAAGGACTTTCACGTTAGTGTGAGAACGTTCTGCCGACGTAGGCCTTTGATAAACAATAACTGACGTAGGCGATGGCGCCGTACGAGATGAAGGGCCCGATGTTGTACACCAGCAGGAGAAGGGAGATGAATATCATGAGGAAAGAGCCCAGCGCGCCGTGGACGTCGTCCTGAAAGGCAAAGGTACACAATGGTAAGAAAACAATGGATACTAATAATAAAAATGTAAAAGTAGCTCTATGCGTACATGAGAGTGTAGGTACTGGGTGTCTTGTGAGATGATGGGTGATCATCGTTTGCCTCAAAAAAAAAGGACACTAAAGAACTTTATTTAAAACTAATAATTTGAAACACGTTTTGAAAAAAGGGCAGGTCAGGAGCAGGAGTACCCGGAACCGACGAGCATGTATGAAGAGATTGATGAATGTGGATGAAGCGAAAGAGGTATGTCAAAATCGTAGCAAGTGGAATAAAGTAGTCTCTGCCTACCCCTATGGGAAAGAGGCGTGGCTGCATGTATGTATGCAATTTGAAACAGCAGAAACACTGGCAGCGCTCCCTCGTTGAATAGGAAGATTATTCTAACCAGACTCTAGTCCTCTTACAAATCTATCCGTTACAGCATATACCATTTGAAGCTGCCAAATTTAAAGGCTTAGCGTTAAGTCGGAGCGTTTCCGCATAAACGGCCAATCATATCAGCCGAAATCCTCATCAGAATCTCACCCCATTACCATGAGAACAGCTTGTTTCCTACGCTATTGGCGCTGCCAATTCGCTCATAGTACAGTGGTCGAGACGTTGTCGAGTGGTGACCACGAACCGGCAGACGCCTGAACGCACACAGGAGACATCGCGAGTCGCCGGCAACCAATGGATGCAGTCAAAGTAGCCGATCGCTGTGGCGTTCTAAGCGGAACGCCTTTCTTCGACAGTGGTCTTCCGATGATGATGACTTTTACGCGAACGCGTTCAATGTGTTCTGTTCCATCAGCTTACACTAGCTCAGCACTCGCTCAAAGGACATGTTCACACATACCGTGGCTATTTCAGCGCAGTAGCTAGGCGACACTGTGAAGAACATGCCGACGGCCACACCCCAGAAGATGCAACCGGAGTTGATGAAGGCCACGTTGGTGGCCGCGGCGATGAGGATCCAGCCCACGAACAGCGAAATGGATGACAGCAGGAGCAACGATTTGCGACCGATGCGGGCGAAGGTCAGGAAACCTGCTAATAGTGGACCAGAAAGTAGAACGTACATACATAGGTACATACATAAACCACGTCTTTAAGAGGCTGACAACACCTAATTTTGTTGAAATTTATGTTATTTAAGCACTTTTTGAAGAAAAACTACACACGAAAAAAATACAAAAAAATATAATGATAATTTTCATCATATTTCAAACACGCTAGACGGACTCGATACATAATTGAACAAAATCGGCTCGATAGAAAATAATTGCAAAGATTGGTCTTAAAATCATCATTAAACGGTTCTATGTCTATATTTTTTCGACGTATGGGTCTGCAATTAAAAACATGAAGTCAACATATTCATACCTACACGGCTAACGAGTCATATTTCACAAATAATCCATACTTTTTTTTATTTCTTCTTATATGTGTCTTATTTGCAAGATTTTAGACACGCGCCAAGCTCCCGGAATAGTTTCTTCTCTTTCACTAACAGGCACGCGAACCGTATGTGTGAAGAGTGGCGCTGCTCAAGGTCATTTGCTGTTGACAGCGCCTTAACCCTTACGGGGTATAGACATAGCCTAAGGTAACAAGACCCCGTTTAGCATGATTGTGGGCGTATGGATGGAAAGGGGAATCAAAATATACCTAAGTAGAACGCCGTATGTACGGTCGACCAAAGAAGTGGTCTACCACTTCTCATCCAACTTCCAATCAAACAAAAATGTTGCTAAAGTCAAGTTGACAGCCACGTCTTATCGTCATTATTATATTGTGACGTGCAAACGATTTTTAACCTTAGGGTGGTAGACCACATATTTGGCTGATGGTACCAACGATGGATTAAAGAAATATTGAAGAAATAGAAAGCAAGCTAGGTGCGTTTGTTTTGCCCCCGTTGTCAACTCAGTATCAATCGTGAATTTAGAAACATGCATTCTTCTTTGTCTATAGATAAAGGGTAAACGGAAAATTGTAGCTTAGAAAGCCAAGTGGCCAAGGATGACAGGCTTTGACGAGTCAGTGAAGACTTTTTCACTATAGCACGTTGGTGCTACGTTAGTGTAGGAATATAGGTGAAAGAGTTTCTATTCGACAGTTAATTATTTGAAGAATTTTCCACATTACTTAAATGTCTTTAGTGTTATCGTAATAATTGAGTAGACATATCATTAATACTCATTCGCGGTGAGAACGTGACTAATGATAGTAATGATCACCATTCTAATAGTTTATAAATGCTTAGTTGCTTTACAAATTGCAATATGAATTATATATTATATGTATGACGAATTTTGTTGCGATTCCGTAACGTCACCGTTTTTTAAGCGGCAGTGTGGTCGCACCTTCATGTTATACATACGCGATGCGGCTACCAACTTTTGATTCTCCTTTACCACCTATACGCCCACAATCAAGCTACACTTTGCTTTTAGGTCTGGGAAGGCCAGGGGCCTTACCATGACGTCTTAATGCGATTCAGTTTAAGTTCGCTCGCTGTCAGATTCATACTAATATTGACAGCTAAAACTTGAACTGAGTCGCATTTAGGACGTCATGGTAAGGCCCCAGCATGGAATGGTTCATAAACCAACCAAATAAAGCTCCAACTGGGAGAAGAGAGCCTATCCAGGACTCTTCTTCCGTGGTGATGACGGCAGGCGACGGTGTGGCCTGTGGGTCACGCAGCATGAGGTTCACAGGGGACGTCCATCCCATGGCGTAACCCACGCAGACCATACCCAGATAGCCTGTAACACAAATACTCTTGTATCATTTCATTACATTTTTGAGAGAGAGAGACAGAGAAACATTTATTTACACACATTCATTCACATTAATTTTAATTTGTATTTATTTATGACGACCCTGTAAGTTGGTACTTAATTGTTATATTAATTAAAAATTTTAATAGTCGGCATTTCCGACAGAATCCTCTCAATCCCGATTGAAATACAATACCATATAAAATATATCATAATTCCTTAACAAACAAGAAAACAGGTACGTATGTACATGAAGAAAGCTCCAATAAAAAAACTTCTTTTATCTTTGAATAAAACTGAAATAATTGTCTGATGGAATGCATCCCGAACCATGCACAATCACATTAACCATTTTATCTAACAATAGCTTAAAAACAGCACTATAAATAAATAAATAAAACACTTTTAAATAATATAAGCGCCTCGAGTGTATAGGCCTTTGTCCAACAGTGGAACTCTATAATAAGCTAATAAAAAACGCACCAATTGTTGCGATCAAATACTCGTATTTCCGCCATAACTGTACACGTACAGGTTCCATGATGTATACTTTGAATGCCAACGTCTGCCGCCTACGGTACACTCTTGTTCAGTGCGCGTAGCTCTTTAAATATTAGGATATATAGATAGACTGATAAACACATTACCCACCTTACCTTATAGTAGGTGGGAAATAAGTAAAACGTGGAGGGGACATGCGCAGTATGAAAATGATGTTGTTTTTCATACTGCGCATATCCCCTCCACGTTTTACTTATTTGCCGCCTACTGTACCTATATTAAACACGACGCTGACTATGTTTTTTTACGTGTACAGCGATCACTACGTCACTGAGGAGACTAGCTTAGATAAACACGCGATTTTTCGCGTATAAGTACTTATTTATTTGACAGCTTGACGCTTTTGTTCACCATGTACCTATTTCGTATTTCATTTTGTTTATTGCCTTGATGGGGACATTTATTTTCCCAAACAAAAAATAAAATAAAATCAGGAGCCTAAGGTGACAAGACCAACAGGCAGGCCACGTTTAGCAAGATCATGATGGAAAATGGAACCAAAATAGTGATTGGTTGCTAGCCGCATCGCCTATAACATTATTCCTATGATTTTCACCCATTCCCTCGATGGTCTCTGGTACATTCTATGTTTTTTCTTCACTCTCAGACCACCACGGAAGTGATATCTAAAAAGAGGGTCCAAATTTATGTTCACAATAATTTAGAACAATATTTTTACATTAACAAAAGTTTGGCTATTTTTTATATGATAACAATCTTATAAATAACATGGATTTAACTACGCGCTTTTAAAAATACACATTACGTTTTCCTCGTGGCTATAGTTACTAAATGGAAGCCGATAACATAACACTAAAGCCGAATTAACATTTTGAAACTAATTTCGTGCAACTTGCTCCCACTTGCTCGTTTGCCTTCCTATTCACATAAAAAAAAAACTAGCATTACACTGCGGCGTTTGATTAATCGCTTTTGAAGCGTTATACGGCCGAGCAATGTAATGCTAGTTGCACGAAATTAGTTGCATAATGTCAATTCGGCTTTATCTAAGATTCAAGATCTTATCATGACGTCCTAATTCCGACTAAGTTCAGGTTTTAGCTGTCACTTTTAGTATGAATCTGACAGCGAGCGAACCTCAACTGAATCGCATTAAGACGTCATGGTAAGGCCCGGAGCCCGATTTTTGAAAGCACATGTGTGAAATTACCACTCGAAAGTGGTGAAAAATTGTGCTGAATTTGAAATACGAGTAGCTCAGAAGATGCACGTCTCTCATGTGGACTAGTCAAAAATTTGATTATAAACAGATTTATACCACTTTCGAGTGATGTACTTTCAAAAATCGGAGCCCAGGGCCGGATTAAAAACAAGGCCCACAGACAATGCAACTTTGAAGCCTTAATGAACAAACCTCCAGGGGGCGATTTTTGAAATCACGTTAATCGAAAGTGCCATTCCAAAGTGGAAAAAATCGTGTAACGCTACAAAACCAGAGCTTAAATTTATTTTTCTCAAGCATGCTCGGAAATGTACGCGTTAATGTCGCGAAATGAAGCCAAGAAGTTTCACATTTACGGCCTAGGCCAAGAAGTAATGTGGCGCGGTCGGCGCGGCGCGGCGGCGCGGGGCGGGGCGCGGGGAACATGGCGCGAGCAATAGTTTGTTCAAATGGCATGTTTCAAAAATTAAAAATGCGGCTAATTAAACAATTTTTACTTGATTTCCTCGCATTGCTTGAGAAAAGCACTATACAATCCTCGGCCGGAAACAGGGATTGCAGGACTCGCTTTATCCGGCCTCGTCTACGACTCGGCCGTGTACCCCAATCTCGTCCTGCAATCCCTTACTTCACGGCCTCTGCAGTAATGTACTATTTCGACTAGTTGATAAGTGATATAGAGCTACCTTCATACCAAATTTCTAGAACAATAGGGGTGCGGGCAAGGACACATTTAAGAGGTCGATCTATAGATCTATTAATGAAATTGATAATTTGAAAGAATTGAATTAATTTTGAGTTAAATAAATTTGTACCTAATTGATTATTAATAGGTACTAGAATAAGTTTTTAATTGTTAGTAACTCAATGATCCATGATCCATGTTGGTCGGAAATAAAAGCTATTATTATTATTAATACTAGCTGTTGCCAGCTACTTCGTCTGCGAAGAATTCATTTATCGCTATCTCGCGGGAACTACGCAATTTTCCGGGATAAAAAGTAGCCTATGTGCTATTCCAGACTTTTCTCTATCTATGTGCCAAATTTCATCCAGATGCGTTGGGTTGTTCTGGCGTAATTGAGTAACAAACAAACATCCATCCATCCATACTTTCGCATTTATAATATTAGTTAGATTATTATAGAAGTACCCCTTAGGTTTTACGAGCTCGGCATTTTGTACCTACTTACGCCACTGCAGCCAACATGCTAAACAGGTTACAGTAGGCGGCAAATAAGTAAAACGTGGAGGGGATATGCGCAGTATGAAAAACAACATCATTTTCATACTGCGCTTATCCCCTCCACGTTTTACTTATTTGCCGCCTACTGTAATTGTATTTTATTGTATACGTAAATTAAAACAACAGTTTCAAAATGCTTGCATCTCTTTTTATTCAAAGTTGAAACCCCAACTTGATGGTGAGCACACATAAATCCATAATTCGCCACATTACAAAACATTGCAATATTAAAACATGATTAAATTCACTATCTACGATTACTAAAGACTACATTAAAAAACAATACAATATCAATTATTTTCATAGTGTTAATGACCTACGCAAATAATTGAAAATAGAAACACTGTACATCAGTCTTGCAAAAACCCCTCTATGGTACAGTTAGCTAAGTCCGGTTGACTATATAATAATATCTCGCATCTTAAAAACTAAAGAAAATCATCAACATAAGTCTTCAAGTAGTCCATACGTCTATCAAAGACGATTGAATTAAAAATAAAGCGATGGATGCCAACAATGCATGGTAGCCTATACTAGATATATCTATTTATTCTCAATTTTTATCATGTTACAAATTCAATTTTTATATTACCTGCATCATTAAATTATTTCTTCAGATGCCACAGACGCACATATGCGTTCAAATGCCTATAAAATTATATCAGCGGCACTAAGTCATAAGAACGCGTAAATGCGTCGGTAGCAGTGAATGCGTTAAACGCCAATGGAATACGACCAAACCATTGACTTACGATAAACAACTAGACTCCCAATCACGCTCAAAAATGTCGGAAGCAAAAGTCTGCACGACGCGTCTATTGTGCAGAGTTTTGGTTCAGTCGTGTTTCGAACGCGCTTCGATAACAATGTACATGTCTCTTTCGCACCGTAATCTCAAACACTTGAGAACAAGTAAGAGACAGGCAGGTTTCCAGCGCGTGGCGTCGTGTTATTACTTGTCACGATCGTATGCAATTGACATTAAACATTACTGCCACGAAATAAGGTGTTAATTTGAACAAATATGTTAATGTTATCTGTGTAAGTTGATGTGTTGACACACACAATACATAGACAACGCCGCTCGGACGTTTCTTGAGGCACTTTTGTTTGCGATTGGGAGTCTAGTTGTTTATCGTAAGTCAATGGACCAAACCTACAACAAAAATGGCGAAAGCATTCTTCACGAGTGAAAAACGTTGTACTTTCATCACCATCGAAACGAAAACAGGGGAAAGTCAAACACCACGCTCGAATTAGCTTGTCACTAGACCAACCGCTAAACTAAGTCCTCGCGGGCGCGGGTACGGGGGCGCGGGGTAGGACGACAAAGGGGACCGAGAGCGGTGCGGGCGGGGAGTGCGTCTGCCGCCCGCACAAAGAAGCCCCCGTGGTCGCTTACTTAGGACTCAGTTAAACGGTCGGTCTATATACTCGAGTTTTAAACTGACTAGCTAACCGTACCCTGGGAGGGTGAAAAATTAATACATATTGTATAGTAAACAGCAGTTAAGATCGGATTCTACATAGGTACCCGTATCCGACTCGATTTAAGCTGTCTTGTGTAGATTATTTATTCGAGGCACTTGTTATGACGACATTAGCTTATAAGAATTGTATTTAAAAAAAATATCAACTATTCATATTTTTAATGCAATATGCCATAAATGCATAGAGTCATAGCAACTCGCAGCAGTCCTGGATAGACTTTGTCGTAAATATGCATTTATCTATGTTATTTTGTACCTAAACACTTACCCTTATTCATAAACGCTCCATAGGCTTCTGCTAACTTAGCAATCGTTTGTCCTTATCTGTGACAGGTAAATGTCAAAGTGACAGATAAGGACAAACGATTGCTAAGTTAGCAGAAGCCTATAGAGCATTTATGAATAAGAGGGTTACAGTAAAAAAATATTTCGAAATAAACGAACTGTTTATGCATATTTTAGTAAGAAATATCTTTCATTATAGGCTTCGTTCCATGTTCGAATTAAAAAAAAACGATAAGGCAGTCATAAGTATGTTGAACAAGCAAATATTTACCAAACAAAAATTGGCAATAAAATCGCACACAGTTTAAAGTATGAAACTTATTTCGCCAAACAATAATTTGAGGAAACAATGGCGTGGGAAGTAATAGTTCGGGGAACATTCTTCACCGAAACATCTATACTCAGGAGCAAAAATAACGGGTCGCTTGTCATAAAACTTTGTATGAAAAGTGACGTTATTTTTGGTCCGCAGTGTACACCAATTAATCGATTCCGCGCATCCCTGCCTCAAGAGAAAAACAACCAATTGACAGTTGATTATTGCCATGTAAAAATCCTTTCTAATCATTGACTTAAGATAAACAACTAGACTCCCAATCACGCTCAAAAACTGTCGGAAGCAAGTCTGCACGACGCGTCTATTGTGCAGAGTTTTGGTTCAGTCGTGTTTCGACCGCGCTTCGATAACAACGTAAATGTCTCTTTCGCACCGTAATCTCAAACGCTTGAGAACAAGAGACAGACAGGTTTTCAGCGCGTGGCGTCGTGTTATTACTTCTCACGATTGTATGCAATTAAAATAAGGTGTTAATTTGAACGAATATGTTAATGTTATCTGTGTAAGTTGATGTGTTGACACACACAATACATAGACAACGCCGCTCGGACGTTTCTTGAGGCACTTTTGTTTGCGACTGGGAGTCTAGTTGTTTATCGTAAGTCAATGTTTCTAATTTTAATAATCATACAACTATTCCATTTCAAGAGAAAAATAGCCAATTGACAGTTGATTATTGCCATGTAAAAAAATCCTATGTAATTTTAATAATTACAAACTATTCCATTTCAATGCCATCCATAGCGACCAAAACCTCGCATATACTCGCGGCATACAACCTAACATCGTTATCCTTTTTAATTTTCAAACTGGCGCAATACAACTTCTTATACATATCCGCCATTTTCTCATAATCTTTATTGGACTTAGATCTACAATATTGTATGATATTTTTAAGTATGAAGTGTAGTCTGCTCTCGTAGAGTACTAGCAGGCTGTGTTCGGTTTTGATGGTTTTCTCATCCTGGTCCTCAGACTTGGGTGGTTCTTTTTGGTCTTCGGGGTCGCGGTCTCGGAGCACCTTCATGATGGAATGGCTCTGCCGGAGGAGCTGGACGGCATTCTGCAGGGATTTGAGTTTGAGGTTCGGCGTTACTGAAAAAAAAAAAAGTATTTAATGTAGCGTTCTAGCGTTACTTTGACGAGTCAATATAATTTCTTTTTTTTTTTTTAATAGCCTGTTATAGTGTCCCATCATCATCAGCCTATGTTCGTCCACTGCTGCACATAGGCCTCTCCCATGGCACGCCACTGAGCACGATCCTCGGCCACTCTCATCCAGCTCTTGCCAGCCGCCTTGCGGAGATCCTCGCTCCACCGAGTCTGAGGACGTGCTACGCTACGTTTGCCGATCCGTGGTCTCCACTCAAGAACTCGTCTACCCCAACGGTTATCGGTTCTTCGGGTTAGATGACCGGCCCATTGCCACTTCAGCGTGCTAATGCGATAGTGTCCCAGTGCTGGGTAAAGGCCTCCCCTTCTTTATGCCACTCGTTCTTGTCAAATGCATGCTCCTGCCACCCATATAATTTCTTAGAGCTAATTAAATTAAAGGATGCCTTGCTAAACTTTTAAAAATGTAAGATATGATCGCTTGAACTCCAAATGACTACCCACAAAATGACAATGAATTATCGAATAATAAATTATTAATGTGTTTAGCCCATTATTTTCCCCCCTATTCCAGTCTGTCTCTTTCGCTCTCACACCCTCCCCTCAATTTCTCCCTACCTCCCTCTCCCCCCTCTTACCTCTCTCTTCCCACTTACCTTCCTCCCCCTTTTTTCCCTCCCTCTATCTTACTCTCTTCCCTATGGTGTATAGTGGGAGTTCGCTAGGGTAGGCAGTGCGTACAAATTTTGGCAACTGGTAACTCCCACTCCACTCCACTGCCCCTTCCGCTCTCTCCCCCTGACATCCTCTCCCCATCAAATCCTCTCTCTTCCCCTCAGATCCTCTCACCCCCCCTCCTCTCTCCCGCTCTCTCCCTATCACATCCTCTCTCTCCCCCTCAGATCCTCTCACTCCCCCTCTCCCTATCACATCCTCTCTCTTCCCCTCAGATCCTCTCACCCCCCTCCTCTCTCCCGCTCTCTCCCTATCACATCCTCTCTCTTCCCCTCAGATCCTCTCACCCCCCTCCTCTCTCCCGCTCTCTCCCTATCACATCCTCTCTCTTCCCCTCAGATCCTCTCACCCCCCTCCTCTATCCCGCTCTCTCCCTATCACATCCTCTCTCTTCCCCTCAGATCCTCTCACCCCCCTCCTCTATCCCGCTCTCTCCCTATCACATCCTCTCTCTTCCCCTCAGATCCTCTCACCCCCCTCCTCTATCCCGCTCTCTCCCTATCACATCCTCTCTCTTCCCCTCAGATCCTCTCACCCCCCTCCTCTATCCCGCTCTCTCCCTATCACATCCTCTCTCTCCCCCTCAGATCCTCTCACCCCCCTCCTCTATCCCGCTCTCTCCCTATCACATCCTCTCTCTTCCCCTCAGATCCTCTCACCCCCCTCCTCTCTCCCGCTCTCTCCCTATCACATCCTCTCTCTTCCCCTCAGATCCTCTCACCCCCCTCCTCTATCCCGCTCTCTCCCTATCACATCCTCTCTCTTCCCCTCAGATCCTCTCACCCCCCTCCTCTATCCCGCTCTCTCCCTATCACATCCTCTCTCTTCCCCTCAGATCCTCTCACCCCCCTCCTCTATCCCGCTCTCTCCCTATCACATCCTCTCTCTTCCCCTCAGATCCTCTCACCCCCCTCCTCTCTCCCGCTCTCTCCCTATCACATCCTCTCTCTTCCCCTCAGATCCTCTCACCCCCCTCCTCTCTCCCGCTCTCTCCCTATCACATCCTCTCTCTTCCCCTCAGATCCTCTCACCCCCCTCCTCTATCCCGCTCTCTCCCTATCACATCCTCTCTCTTCCCCTCAGATCCTCTCACCCCCCTCCTCTATCCCGCTCTCTCCCTATCACATCCTCTCTCTTCCCCTCAGATCCTCTCACCCCCCTCCTCTCTCCCGCTCTCTCCCTATCACATCCTCTCTCTTCCCCTCAGATCCTCTCACCCCCCTCCTCTATCCCGCTCTCTCCCTATCACATCCTCTCTCTTCCCCTCAGATCCTCTCACCCCCCTCCTCTCTCCCGCTCTCTCCCTATCACATCCTCTCTCTTCCCCTCAGATCCTCTCACCCCCCTCCTCTCTCCCGCTCTCTCCCTGTCACATCCTCTCTCTTCCCCTCAGATCCTCTCACCCCCCTCCTCTCTCCCGCTCTCTCCCTGTCACATCCTCTCTCTTCCCCTCAGATCCTCTCACCCCCCTCCTCTCTCCCGCTCTCTCCCTATCACATCCTCTCTCTTCCCCTCAGATCCTCTCACCCCCCTCCTCTCTCCCGCTCTCTCCCTATCACATCCTCTCTCTTCCCCTCAGATCCTCTCACCCCCCTCCTCTATCCCGCTCTCTCCCTATCACATCCTCTCTCTTCCCCTCAGATCCTCTCACCCCCCTCCTCTATCCCGCTCTCTCCCTATCACATCCTCTCTCTTCCCCTCAGATCCTCTCACCCCCCTCCTCTATCCCGCTCTCTCCCTATCACATCCTCTCTCTTCCCCTCAGATCCTCTCACCCCCCTCCTCTCTCCCGCTCTCTCCCTATCACATCCTCTCTCTTCCCCTCAGATCCTCTCACCCCCCTCCTCTCTCCCGCTCTCTCCCTATCACATCCTCTCTCTTCCCCTCAGATCCTCTCACCCCCCCTCCTCTATCCCGCTCTCTCCCTATCACATCCTCTCTCTCCCCCTCAGATCCTCTCACCCCCCTCCTCTATCCCGCTCTCTCCCTATCACATCCTCTCTCTTCCCCTCAGATCCTCTCACCCCCCTCCTCTATCCCGCTCTCTCCCTATCACATCCTCTCTCTTCCCCTCAGATCCTCTCACCCCCCTCCTCTCTCCCGCTCTCTCCCTATCACATCCTCTCTCTTCCCCTCAGATCCTCTCACCCCCCCTCCTCTATCCCGCTCTCTCCCTATCACATCCTCTCTCTCCCCCTCAGATCCTCTCACCCCCCTCCTCTATCCCGCTCTCTCCCTATCACATCCTCTCTCTTCCCCTCAGATCCTCTCACCCCCCTCCTCTATCCCGCTCTCTCCCTATCACATCCTCTCTCTTCCCCTCAGATCCTCTCACCCCCCTCCTCTATCCCGCTCTCTCCCTATCACATCCTCTCTCTTCCCCTCAGATCCTCTCACCCCCCTCCTCTATCCCGCTCTCTCCCTATCACATCCTCTCTCTTCCCCTCAGATCCTCTCACCCCCCTCCTCTCTCCCGCTCTCTCCCTATCACATCCTCTCTCTTCCCCTCAGATCCTCTCACCCCCCTCCTCTCTCCCGCTCTCTCCCTATCACATCCTCTCTCTTCCCCTCAGATCCTCTCACCCCCCTCCTCTATCCCGCTCTCTCCCTATCACATCCTCTCTCTTCCCCTCAGATCCTCTCACCCCCCTCCTCTATCCCGCTCTCTCCCTATCACATCCTCTCTCTTCCCCTCAGATCCTCTCACCCCCTCCTCTCTCCCGCTCTCTCCCTATCACATCCTCTCTCTTCCCCTCAGATCCTCTCACCCCCCTCCTCTATCCCGCTCTCTCCCTATCACATCCTCTCTCTTCCCCTCAGATCCTCTCACCCCCCTCCTCTCTCCCGCTCTCTCCCTATCACATCCTCTCTCTTCCCCTCAGATCCTCTCACCCCCCTCCTCTCTCCCGCTCTCTCCCTGTCACATCCTCTCTCTTCCCCTCAGATCCTCTCACCCCCCTCCTCTCTCCCGCTCTCTCCCTATCACATCCTCTCTCTTCCCCTCAGATCCTCTCACCCCCCTCCTCTCTCCCGCTCTCTCCCTATCACATCCTCTCTCTTCCCCTCAGATCCTCTCACCCCCCTCCTCTCTCCCGCTCTCTCCCTATCACATCCTCTCTCTTCCCCTCAGATCCTCTCACCCCCCTCCTCTATCCCGCTCTCTCCCTATCACATCCTCTCTCTTCCCCTCAGATCCTCTCACCCCCCTCCTCTATCCCGCTCTCTCCCTATCACATCCTCTCTCTTCCCCTCAGATCCTCTCACCCCCCTCCTCTATCCCGCTCTCTCCCTATCACATCCTCTCTCTTCCCCTCAGATCCTCTCACCCCCCTCCTCTCTCCCGCTCTCTCCCTATCACATCCTCTCTCTTCCCCTCAGATCCTCTCACCCCCCTCCTCTCTCCCGCTCTCTCCCTATCACATCCTCTCTCTTCCCCTCAGATCCTCTCACCCCCCCTCCTCTATCCCGCTCTCTCCCTATCACATCCTCTCTCTCCCCCTCAGATCCTCTCACCCCCCTCCTCTATCCCGCTCTCTCCCTATCACATCCTCTCTCTTCCCCTCAGATCCTCTCACCCCCCTCCTCTATCCCGCTCTCTCCCTATCACATCCTCTCTCTTCCCCTCAGATCCTCTCACCCCCCTCCTCTCTCCCGCTCTCTCCCTATCACATCCTCTCTCTTCCCCTCAGATCCTCTCACCCCCCCTCCTCTATCCCGCTCTCTCCCTATCACATCCTCTCTCTCCCCCTCAGATCCTCTCACCCCCCTCCTCTATCCCGCTCTCTCCCTATCACATCCTCTCTCTTCCCCTCAGATCCTCTCACCCCCCTCCTCTATCCCGCTCTCTCCCTATCACATCCTCTCTCTTCCCCTCAGATCCTCTCACCCCCCTCCTCTATCCCGCTCTCTCCCTATCACATCCTCTCTCTTCCCCTCACATCTCTCTCCCCCTCCCCCCCCCCCCCCCCCCCCCCCCCCACGTACGTGCAGCGGCGCACTCGCAGAGGCCGACGTGCTCCATCTGCGCGGTGAGGAACATGGCGGCGTCGTTGAGCAGCGCGAACATGTGCGTGCTGTCCGCGTAGTGCGCGCGCGCAGAGCTCAGCATCGCGCGACGGCGGGGACCCTCCTCCAGCGTCAGCCTGAAAACATTTCATCATCATCATCAGCCCGAAGATGTCCACTGTTCAAAATCAGAATCAAAAGGTTTAGTTCGCAAATGAACCGCGCAAATATTGAAAAACAAACGGTATCGTCATAGTATTAAGGCTCAAATTAAAAATTATATCTAGAATATCAATGACATTAAATTTGAACCTTAATACTATGACGATACCGTTTGTTTTTCAATATGAATGTTGTAGTGGCACGTGCGTACGGTAGCTTTCGATTTTGCGGATAATAGAGACAATGGCTTTTGTCTGAAAGATTAGGGCTCCAAGCGAAAAATTCACCGGGGAACATTGACGTACGATAAGCAACTAGACTCCCAATCACGCTCAAAAACTGTCGGAAGCAAAAGTCTGCGCGACGCGTCTATTGTGCAGTTTTTTGGTTCAGTCGTGTTTCGATAACAATGTACATGTCTCTTTCGCACCGTAATCTCAAAAGCTTGAAAACAAGAGACAACCAGGTTTCCAGCGCGTAGCGTCGTGTCATTACTTCTCACGATCGTATGCAATTGACATTAAACATTACTGCCACGAAATAAGGTGTTAATTTGAACGAATATGTCAATGTTATCTATGTAAGTTGATGTGTTGACACACACAATACACAGACAACGCCGCTCGGACGTTTCTTGAGGCACTTTTGTTTGCGATTGGGAGTCTAGCAGCAGCCTTATTCATAAAAAGTTAGAGGCTCGCTATAAGCTCGCTATAGGACCGATGCAAAAAAACATGATTCATAAACGTCAATTAGCGCTAATCAGTCCTTCAAGGGTCTGTTAAGTCTTCCGAAAGTTAGCGGACCGTAGACCCTACTTTATCTCTCTGCTAACTCACAAAATGGCCGCCACAAATGTGAACAGCTGATTTTGGCAAGAGCAAAACCATACGCAAGACAGTTTTTTTTGTTTAAATTTTTTATCCCCTCCGGGAAACTAGATCCACGCCGCCTAGTCTGTCGTCTTAATTCGCTAATTTCCCGCTAATTCGCTGCCACTGCTGTAATTTTTTTTTTAATTCACTAAAAGGCCATTTTTGGTCTATGATTTGTCAAGGTGACAACATAACGCGTCTAATCCATCCATCAACAGCTCATTAGCTAACAGACTGCTAGCAAGCGTTTATGAATCACACTTTTTAACAACTGTCAAATAAGCTTAATCAGTCTGTTAACTAATAGACTGATCAAACCTCAATTAAGGATTTTTTATGAATAAGGCTGTAGTTGTTTATTGTAAGTAAATGCCTGGGAAGATTCATACTATACACTGACCTGTACTGCGAGTGGTACAACGAGGCGACCCGGTGGTGTATCATGGCGGCTCGGAACTGGTACAAGTACTGCCGCGGCCCCGGGCTCACGTGGCAGTGCTTCAGCGCGTGCTTGAACGCCTCTGCCACCTCTGACGCCTCCTGCAACCATACATCACGTCTTTATGGTGGTCCCAAAGGAAGACCAGCGCTGGCTGCAAGGCCAGCACATGCTGAGTTGGGACCATTTTGTGACAATTTATTTATCTGGATTTTTAATGTGATCGTGATTGGGAGTCTAGTTGTTTATCGTAAGTCAATGCACATCAATCCGAAGTTTATAGAAATAATTATGTACTCACGTTGGCGCGGTTCCCGGGACAGTCCTGCATGAGCACCGCGCGGTTGTAGAGATGCGAGGACAGCTCCCACTGCACCAGTTCCCTCACCCCGCTCCCCTCGCCGCGGCTCAGCAGCTTGAGCGCCGACACGTACAAGTCCTCGGCCTCCTGGTACAGGTTGCGTTTGAACGCGCTAAAAGTTAAACACATACATAATATAAATAATTGATAATAATATGGCAAATTTCACCTTAGATCAGCCTTTCCCAAAATGGGCGATAACGCCCCCTTGTGGGCGCTGCAGGCCTAAAAGGGGGCGGTAAGAGACTCAGAAAAAAAATGGGGGCGTTGTGTAGAGAGAAGTAGGTGAAAAAATGGGGGCGCTAAAAAATTATTTACTCTCAAAGTGGGCAGTAGACAAAATAAGTTTGGGAACCCCTGCCTTAGATCATAAGATAGATTATAAGATAATATTTTGCATACCAATGTATTTGGTTAGACATGTCACTGTACCTACAATTAACACTACAAGACCACTTCTTACCATGTATAAAGCATAATAAATGATATCATTTCATAATAATAATATAATAATATGTCAGTTCTCAGCAGGGCTCGGAAAGGTCTGTTTTTAGAGTTTGCAGAACATGGACATACCTTATCATTTAACAATAGATAAAAAAACAGCCATATAAGGTCTGTTCATTCTTAACTGTCCTATTTGGTAAACAAAATTCTAACCTCAATGTGCAAATTTTTGTAAAGGATAAGGTGTATTATGTTATCAAATAAACCTGAGCAATACTTTGTACATAATTTTGCTGATATTTTATCTCCAGTTCGATTTACGATGAAATAGTTAAAAAATAACAAAAATGAGACGTTTTGAGGTTAGAATTTTGTTTACCAAATAGGACAGTTACAAAAGAAAAGACCTTATATGTTTTTTGAAATAATCACAAGACATTTGTTTTGTTGTGTTGTGCAAATTTTTTTTTTTTTGAGTTGTAGTGTAGACATAAAATAATTGACTTGAAATAACTATATTTAAGTATTACGAACAACTAGCGACCCGCCCCGGCTTCGCACGGGTGCAATCAGTGTTTCTCTACTATATTATACATATGAAACTTCCTCTTAAATCACTCTATCTATAAAAAACCGCATCAAAATCCGTTGCGTAATCAAAACATTATCAAAATATTTGATATTTTAATTTTCAATTTTAAATACAATGAAATTAAAATATTTTCTTTATTGATGTGATGATCGTCATAATCATAAATGAATTAGCAATCACTAAAAATAAAAAATAAAACTAAATAGAAGAAAAAATATATGTATAAAAAATTACAAAAAAAATAATACAAAACTTTAGAATGTTTTCAGTTTCAGTTTTTGTTCCTAAGCGAAAAGAAAACATGTCCGTAATATTTTTGTCTCCTTTTCCCTTCATCATATCTCATACTAAAATAACCTTGCCGAGTACGGTACCGGTATACGGTAACAAAATCCGTTGAAATTGATAAAAGGTTTTTTTTTTTTTTTTTTTTTTAAATAAGGTGGTAAAGTTATATACCTATCGGCACGCCGTGACGTCGAATTGAGATGATGGATGACTTACTTGAAACCTCCCTCGTCGCAATGGGCCTTGAACCTCAGATATCTGCCTTTATTGCAGTACAATAAGGCCAGGTTGGGCACATCATTCACTTTCGAGAATATGGTGCATGCCTCCTCCAGGCATCTTTGGGAGCACTGCGAGAGGCACTTGAACTGTTCCAACAGCGCCTCGGCCTTGGGGTCCGCTGGCTCCTCCTCTATGTATTTGTTGTAGATCACTGTTGGGAAAGTGTGATGTTAATTTTTAGGGTTAGGTTAGTTTTAGGGTGTGACCAGACCAATCGATCGATCATCCATCCAGTGAAACTATCGACATTCTACCATCGATTGATGATCGATTGATTGGTGTGGTAACTCGTTCCTTCGATTCGGATACTTGATCCTTCGACCCAGATACTTGGTCCTTCGAGCCGGATACTTGGTCCTTCGAGCCGGACGCTTGGTCCTTCGAGCCGGATACTCACGTTGCGCGTCGTTCATGTATCTGACGCCGAGCTCGTTGGAGACGGAGGCGAGCCGGCGCTGCAGCTCGGCGCGGTTCTCGGGCTGCGCCGCCAGCGCCAGCCGGTAGTACGAGCAGCAGGACAGCATCGAGTCCAGCTCGCTCACAGGGAGGGATATCTCTGAGGAGTTGATATACTGGTTTTATACTGTGGTTGCTTAATTGAAGGGTGTTCAGAAAATGTCAGCACAACTCTGAAGTTAAGGAAGTTCTGGTGTTTGTCATCATTAATTCATTCACATAAAAATAGTTACATCAAATTCGACCTTCTTCTAGTAGCTAGATTGATTTATAATTTGGTTTACACATGTATCATGGACGACAGTGCAAGTATAGTCAACAAAAAGTACAGTCAGCAAAAAATTGCAAAAAAAAAACATCACATAATTAACAACAGTCTACATGTGATCATGATGCAAGCAACTGCGTCAAAACATCATCATTTCTAGCCTATATACGTCCCACTGCTGGGCACAGGCCTCCTATCAGAATGAGAGTGTGCATGAATGCGAATGAGTTCCCACATCAGAAGCTCGTAAATATTATCGGTCTGCATCATCTTCCTAGCGTTTTACCCGGCATATGCCACGGCTCAGTGAGCCTGGGGTCCGCTTTGACAACCTAATCCCAAGATTTGGCGTAGGCACTACTTTTTACACAACCGACTGCCATCTGACCTTCCAACCCAGAAGGGTAACTAAGCCTTATTGGGATTGGTCCGGTTTCCTCACGATGTTTTCCTTCACCGAAAAGCTCATGATAAATTTCAAATGTAATTTCGCACATAAATTCCGAAAACCTCAGAGGTGCGAGCCCGGGATTCGAACCACTAGGCTACCACGGTTTTTTTACGGCTGTAAATATTATCGGTCTACAATCCCTAGAAAAATTAAAAAATAACAAGCTACTCACTCAATTCAAATTCATCAGTCATAACGTCCTCCACTTCCTCCAACAGGTCATTCTCAATCTCCAATCTAATCTTGGTGTCAACTTCGTGATCAGTTTCGAATTGTTTCTTGAACTGTTCCAGCCTATGCCATTTTTTGCTCAACTGAAAAAAGTTATCACCTATCCTTCCAATAAGAGCGCTAGAATCCACCACTTTACTCTTTATAATCATATTACTCAATAACTTCTGACATTTGCTTGCTAAATCGATATATTTCAGCGAGAACCCATATTGTTCATTAGCGTAGCTATATTCAGCTAAGGTAGCGTATGCGAGACATATCTTTTCATATAACAAAGTCTTCAAATGTAGTTTCCAAGCAAAGTTGTCGTCTCTGTTAGGCTCATGCCAAGACGGTAGTTTCTTCTGGTTCCTTACCAAAATGGCATTCTTGTCAATATTGCTTTTGGTTTCAACTATTTGGTCGGTTTTTTCGTTTTTCTTCTCGCGTTTTCTTCGTCTGCTTCGAGATGAGTGTGACTTTTGATCGGGCTTGTCTATTTTTTTTATCGGTTCGAAATCTAATGAGATCGGCTCGTAGGGATTCGCCATTTTGGGATGCTGCTCTTCTATTAATATTTGCTCTTTCAGTCGTTCTCTTTCTTCTTCCTACACATAAAAAGAGAACAATTTACCCACATCTTACTAGACTAAATATATGAGTTTTTGCTACTCAATTACGTCAGAACGGCTGAAGAGATGTGGACATAATTTAGCACAGGTACATCACATATGCTATTTTTATCTTGGAAAATTGCGTTGTTTGAGATAGCGATAGCGATGGATAATTAATGTTTATTCGTTGTGAGTCATAGTGAATGACTCTCGATTATTTTTTACATAAAACAAAAAGGCAACATTTAATCAAAATTCTAATTACTTCATTGCTTAGGAGATGAAGGAAAAACAATCGCGAAAAAATTGTGTTAAAATAAGGACTTAAGGAGGTTAAACTTTAAGATGGCGGCGTACCTTGCACTTGTGTATGGTGACGCTGTGCAGCGCGCGCAGGCCGCGCAGCGCGTGCGTGAGCGCCATCCCGCAGCCGCAGACCCCTAACACCACAAACATGGCGGCGTACCTTGCACTTGTGTATGGTGACGCTGTGCAGCGCGCGCAGGCCGCGCAGCGCGTGCGTGAGCGCCATCCCGCAGCCGCAGACCCCTAACACCACAAACATGGCGGCGTACCTTGCACTTGTGTATGGTGACGCTGTGCAGCGCGCGCAGGCCGCGCAGCGCGTGCGTGAGCGCCATCCCGCAGCCGCAGACCCCTAACACCACAAACATGGCGGCGTACCTTGCACTTGTGTATGGTGACGCTGTGCAGCGCGCGCAGGCCGCGCAGCGCGTGCGTGAGCGCCATCCCGCAGCCGCAGACCCCTAACACCACAAACATGGCGGCGTACCTTGCACTTGTGTATGGTGACGCTGTGCAGCGCGCGCAGGCCGCGCAGCGCGTGCGTGAGCGCCATCCCGCAGCCGCAGACCCCTAACACCACAAACATGGCGGCGTACCTTGCACTTGTGTATGGTGACGCTGTGCAGCGCGCGCAGGCCGCGCAGCGCGTGCGTGAGCGCCATCCCGCAGCCGCAGACCCCTAACACCACAAACATGGCGGCGTACCTTGCACTTGTGTATGGTGACGCTGTGCAGCGCGCGCAGGCCGCGCAGCGCGTGCGTGAGCGCCATCCCGCAGCCGCAGACCCCTAACACCACAAACATGGCGGCGTACCTTGCACTTGTGTATGGTGACGCTGTGCAGCGCGCGCAGGCCGCGCAGCGCGTGCGTGAGCGCCATCCCGCAGCCGCAGACCCCTAACACCACAAACATGGCGGCGTACCTTGCACTTGTGTATGGTGACGCTGTGCAGCGCGCGCAGGCCGCGCAGCGCGTGCGTGAGCGCCATCCCGCAGCCGCAGACCCCTAACACCACAAACATGGCGGCGTACCTTGCACTTGTGTATGGTGACGCTGTGCAGCGCGCGCAGGCCGCGCAGCGCGTGCGTGAGCGCCATCCCGCAGCCGCAGACCCCTAACACCACAAACATGGCGGCGTACCTTGCACTTGTGTATGGTGACGCTGTGCAGCGCGCGCAGGCCGCGCAGCGCGTGCGTGAGCGCCATCCCGCAGCCGCAGACCCCTAACACCACAAACATGGCGGCGTACCTTGCACTTGTGTATGGTGACGCTGTGCAGCGCGCGCAGGCCGCGCAGCGCGTGCGTGAGCGCCATCCCGCAGCCGCAGACCCCTAACACCACAAACATGGCGGCGTACCTTGCACTTGTGTATGGTGACGCTGTGCAGCGCGCGCAGGCCGCGCAGCGCGTGCGTGAGCGCCATCCCGCAGCCGCAGACCCCTAACACCACAAACATGGCGGCGTACCTTGCACTTGTGTATGGTGACGCTGTGCAGCGCGCGCAGGCCGCGCAGCGCGTGCGTGAGCGCCATCCCGCAGCCGCAGACCCCTAACACCACAAACATGGCGGCGTACCTTGCACTTGTGTATGGTGACGCTGTGCAGCGCGCGCAGGCCGCGCAGCGCGTGCGTGAGCGCCATCCCGCAGCCGCAGACCCCTAACACCACAAACATGGCGGCGTACCTTGCACTTGTGTATGGTGACGCTGTGCAGCGCGCGCAGGCCGCGCAGCGCGTGCGTGAGCGCCATCCCGCAGCCGCAGACCCCTAACACCACAAACATGGCGGCGTACCTTGCACTTGTGTATGGTGACGCTGTGCAGCGCGCGCAGGCCGCGCAGCGCGTGCGTGAGCGCCATCCCGCAGCCGCAGACCCCTAACACCACAAACATGGCGGCGTACCTTGCACTTGTGTATGGTGACGCTGTGCAGCGCGCGCAGGCCGCGCAGCGCGTGCGGGAGCGCCATCCCGCAGCCGCAGACCCCTAACACCACAAACATGGCGGCGTACCTTGCACTTGTGTATGGTGACGCTGTGCAGCGCGCGCAGGCCGCGCAGCGCGTGCGTGAGCGCCATCCCGCAGCCGCAGACCCCTAACACCACAAACATGGCGGCGTACCTTGCACTTGTGTATGGTGACGCTGTGCAGCGCGCGCAGGCCGCGCAGCGCGTGCGCGAGCGCCATCCCGCAGCCGCAGACCCCTAACACCACAAACATGGCGGCGTACCTTGCACTTGTGTATGGTGACGCTGTGCAGCGCGCGCAGGCCGCGCAGCGCGTGCGTGAGCGCCATCCCGCAGCCGCAGACCCCTAACACCACAAACATGGCGGCGTACCTTGCACTTGTGTATGGTGACGCTGTGCAGCGCGCGCAGGCCGCGCAGCGCGTGCGTGAGCGCCATCCCGCAGCCGCAGACCCCTAACACCACAAACATGGCGGCGTACCTTGCACTTGTGTATGGTGACGCTGTGCAGCGCGCGCAGGCCGCGCAGCGCGTGCGTGAGCGCCATCCCGCAGCCGCAGACCCCTAACACCACAAACATGGCGGCGTACCTTGCACTTGTGTATGGTGACGCTGTGCAGCGCGCGCAGGCCGCGCAGCGCGTGCGTGAGCGCCATCCCGCAGCCGCAGACCCCTAACACCACAAACATGGCGGCGTACCTTGCACTTGTGTATGGTGACGCTGTGCAGCGCGCGCAGGCCGCGCAGCGCGTGCGTGAGCGCCATCCCGCAGCCGCAGACCCCTAACACCACAAACATGGCGGCGTACCTTGCACTTGTGTATGGTGACGCTGTGCAGCGCGCGCAGGCCGCGCAGCGCGTGCGTGAGCGCCATCCCGCAGCCGCAGACCCCTAACACCACAAACATGGCGGCGTACCTTGCACTTGTGTATGGTGACGCTGTGCAGCGCGCGCAGGCCGCGCAGCGCGTGCGTGAGCGCCATCCCGCAGCCGCAGACCCCTAACACCACAAACATGGCGGCGTACCTTGCACTTGTGTATGGTGACGCTGTGCAGCGCGCGCAGGCCGCGCAGCGCGTGCGTGAGCGCCATCCCGCAGCCGCAGACCCCTAACACCACAAACATGGCGGCGTACCTTGCACTTGTGTATGGTGACGCTGTGCAGCGCGCGCAGGCCGCGCAGCGCGTGCGTGAGCGCCATCCCGCAGCCGCAGACCCCTAACACCACAAACATGGCGGCGTACCTTGCACTTGTGTATGGTGACGCTGTGCAGCGCGCGCAGGCCGCGCAGCGCGTGCGTGAGCGCCATCCCGCAGCCGCAGACCCCTAACACCACAAACATGGCGGCGTACCTTGCACTTGTGTATGGTGACGCTGTGCAGCGCGCGCAGGCCGCGCAGCGCGTGCGTGAGCGCCATCCCGCAGCCGCAGACCCCTAACACCACAAACATGGCGGCGTACCTTGCACTTGTGTATGGTGACGCTGTGCAGCGCGCGCAGGCCGCGCAGCGCGTGCGTGAGCGCCATCCCGCAGCCGCAGACCCCTAACACCACAAACATGGCGGCGTACCTTGCACTTGTGTATGGTGACGCTGTGCAGCGCGCGCAGGCCGCGCAGCGCGTGCGTGAGCGCCATCCCGCAGCCGCAGACCCCTAACACCACAAACATGGCGGCGTACCTTGCACTTGTGTATGGTGACGCTGTGCAGCGCGCGCAGGCCGCGCAGCGCGTGCGTGAGCGCCATCCCGCAGCCGCAGACCCCTAACACCACAAACATGGCGGCGTACCTTGCACTTGTGTATGGTGACGCTGTGCAGCGCGCGCAGGCCGCGCAGCGCGTGCGTGAGCGCCATCCCGCAGCCGCAGACCCCTAACACCACAAACATGGCGGCGTACCTTGCACTTGTGTATGGTGACGCTGTGCAGCGCGCGCAGGCCGCGCAGCGCGTGCGTGAGCGCCATCCCGCAGCCGCAGACCCCTAACACCACAAACATGGCGGCGTACCTTGCACTTGTGTATGGTGACGCTGTGCAGCGCGCGCAGGCCGCGCAGCGCGTGCGTGAGCGCCATCCCGCAGCCGCAGACCCCTAACACCACAAACATGGCGGCGTACCTTGCACTTGTGTATGGTGACGCTGTGCAGCGCGCGCAGGCCGCGCAGCGCGTGCGTGAGCGCCATCCCGCAGCCGCAGACCCCTAACACCACAAACATGGCGGCGTACCTTGCACTTGTGTATGGTGACGCTGTGCAGCGCGCGCAGGCCGCGCAGCGCGTGCGTGAGCGCCATCCCGCAGCCGCAGACCCCTAACACCACAAACATGGCGGCGTACCTTGCACTTGTGTATGGTGACGCTGTGCAGCGCGCGCAGGCCGCGCAGCGCGTGCGTGAGCGCCATCCCGCAGCCGCAGACCCCTAACACCACAAACATGGCGGCGTACCTTGCACTTGTGTATGGTGACGCTGTGCAGCGCGCGCAGGCCGCGCAGCGCGTGCGTGAGCGCCATCCCGCAGCCGCAGACCCCTAACACCACAAACATGGCGGCGTACCTTGCACTTGTGTATGGTGACGCTGTGCAGCGCGCGCAGGCCGCGCAGCGCGTGCGTGAGCGCCATCCCGCAGCCGCAGACCCCTAACACCACAAACATGGCGGCGTACCTTGCACTTGTGTATGGTGACGCTGTGCAGCGCGCGCAGGCCGCGCAGCGCGTGCGTGAGCGCCATCCCGCAGCCGCAGACCCCTAACACCACAAACATGGCGGCGTACCTTGCACTTGTGTATGGTGACGCTGTGCAGCGCGCGCAGGCCGCGCAGCGCGTGCGTGAGCGCCATCCCGCAGCCGCAGACCCCTAACACCACAAACATGGCGGCGTACCTTGCACTTGTGTATGGTGACGCTGTGCAGCGCGCGCAGGCCGCGCAGCGCGTGCGTGAGCGCCATCCCGCAGCCGCAGACCCCTAACACCACAAACATGGCGGCGTACCTTGCACTTGTGTATGGTGACGCTGTGCAGCGCGCGCAGGCCGCGCAGCGCGTGCGTGAGCGCCATCCCGCAGCCGCAGACCCCTAACACCACAAACATGGCGGCGTACCTTGCACTTGTGTATGGTGACGCTGTGCAGCGCGCGCAGGCCGCGCAGCGCGTGCGTGAGCGCCATCCCGCAGCCGCAGACCCCTAACACCACAAACATGGCGGCGTACCTTGCACTTGTGTATGGTGACGCTGTGCAGCGCGCGCAGGCCGCGCAGCGCGTGCGTGAGCGCCATCCCGCAGCCGCAGACCCCTAACACCACAAACATGGCGGCGTACCTTGCACTTGTGTATGGTGACGCTGTGCAGCGCGCGCAGGCCGCGCAGCGCGTGCGTGAGCGCCATCCCGCAGCCGCAGACCCCTAACACCACAAACATGGCGGCGTACCTTGCACTTGTGTATGGTGACGCTGTGCAGCGCGCGCAGGCCGCGCAGCGCGTGCGTGAGCGCCATCCCGCAGCCGCAGACCCCTAACACCACAAACATGGCGGCGTACCTTGCACTTGTGTATGGTGACGCTGTGCAGCGCGCGCAGGCCGCGCAGCGCGTGCGTGAGCGCCATCCCGCAGCCGCAGACCCCTAACACCACAAACATGGCGGCGTACCTTGCACTTGTGTATGGTGACGCTGTGCAGCGCGCGCAGGCCGCGCAGCGCGTGCGTGAGCGCCATCCCGCAGCCGCAGACCCCTAACACCACAAACATGGCGGCGTACCTTGCACTTGTGTATGGTGACGCTGTGCAGCGCGCGCAGGCCGCGCAGCGCGTGCGTGAGCGCCATCCCGCAGCCGCAGACCCCTAACACCACAAACATGGCGGCGTACCTTGCACTTGTGTATGGTGACGCTGTGCAGCGCGCGCAGGCCGCGCAGCGCGTGCGTGAGCGCCATCCCGCAGCCGCAGACCCCTAACACCACAAACATGGCGGCGTACCTTGCACTTGTGTATGGTGACGCTGTGCAGCGCGCGCAGGCCGCGCAGCGCGTGCGTGAGCGCCATCCCGCAGCCGCAGACCCCTAACACCACAAACATGGCGGCGTACCTTGCACTTGTGTATGGTGACGCTGTGCAGCGCGCGCAGGCCGCGCAGCGCGTGCGTGAGCGCCATCCCGCAGCCGCAGACCCCTAACACCACAAACATGGCGGCGTACCTTGCACTTGTGTATGGTGACGCTGTGCAGCGCGCGCAGGCCGCGCAGCGCGTGCGTGAGCGCCATCCCGCAGCCGCAGACCCCTAACACCACAAACATGGCGGCGTACCTTGCACTTGTGTATGGTGACGCTGTGCAGCGCGCGCAGGCCGCGCAGCGCGTGCGTGAGCGCCATCCCGCAGCCGCAGACCCCTAACACCACAAACATGGCGGCGTACCTTGCACTTGTGTATGGTGACGCTGTGCAGCGCGCGCAGGCCGCGCAGCGCGTGCGTGAGCGCCATCCCGCAGCCGCAGACCCCTAACACCACAAACATGGCGGCGTACCTTGCACTTGTGTATGGTGACGCTGTGCAGCGCGCGCAGGCCGCGCAGCGCGTGCGTGAGCGCCATCCCGCAGCCGCAGACCCCTAACACCACAAACATGGCGGCGTACCTTGCACTTGTGTATGGTGACGCTGTGCAGCGCGCGCAGGCCGCGCAGCGCGTGCGTGAGCGCCATCCCGCAGCCGCAGACCCCTAACACCACAAACATGGCGGCGTACCTTGCACTTGTGTATGGTGACGCTGTGCAGCGCGCGCAGGCCGCGCAGCGCGTGCGTGAGCGCCATCCCGCAGCCGCAGACCCCTAACACCACAAACATGGCGGCGTACCTTGCACTTGTGTATGGTGACGCTGTGCAGCGCGCGCAGGCCGCGCAGCGCGTGCGTGAGCGCCATCCCGCAGCGCGAGGGCGGCGCCGCGCCCAGCCCGCAGCCCCGCGCCGCGCGCGCAGACCCCTAACACCACAATTTTTGACGTGATGCTAGCCATGCACGTACGGTTTTGTCCGTCGGATCTGCCTGACAGATGTCTGGCGGACACACCCGTCAATGTGCTCAAAACCAACGGGTCAGCGGACAGATACCCGGCGGACAGATCTGTATCGATTCAAACTTTCGCGATTTTCACACATTATTATAAGAAAACGGGATTTAATCACGTAAATAAAAATTATTTTTGTAAATACCTCGACGTTTCGCATGCGACTTTGCATCCATGGTCTCGAGAGGACCAGAGGAGGTATTTATAAAAATACTTTTTATTTACGTGATTAAGTCCCGTTTTCTTATAGTAAATGACAAATCTGTGTCTATTTCTCGCCACACATTGACGGATGTGTCCGCCAGACACTTGCCAGACACATCCGTACGTGTATGGCTAGCTAAAATCTTATAAATCGATGAACTAAATGTCAAATGTATAATGTGTTTATTTATTTTAATATGTGATTGTCATAAATAAACTTTTTTCTTTCTTTTTTCTTTCTTTCAAATACTATGAGAACTGTTAGTTTTTCGATGAGAATTTCGATCCGCAGGTGGCACTGCCAATTTTTCCATAGTAATTGAGACGTTTACGTGAACGTATTAGAGACGTTTGTATATGCGAAAACTTACACTAGAGGCTCGGTTTTCATCAGTCTCGAAAACTATCATCCGTACGCCGACTTTACAGACAACCAGGTTTTTTTATACCACAAAGAAGACAAACTAGCAAGTACCCCCCATAGCATGGACGCCCGCGACACTGATTGCAAAAGCGTTGCCAGTCTAGAGGGCTAGGATAGAATACCTCTTGTGCCACTAATTTCACCGACTGTCTTACTCTCCACGCCGGAACAACGCTTGCACTGCCGCTAGGCGGCAGGATTAGAAAGTAAGACGGTGGTAGCGTTCCGGATGAACCTTGCAAGGGGTACTTGAAATTTCGCAAACATTTCTTGAGTATCATAGAGAACACTAAGGGATTTTGCGAAATTCCTACGGGATGGGAAACAAAGAGGACTATTCTAAATATGCAACTGACTTGCTAGTTTGTCATTTGTTTCTTTCCGTGGCGTACAGAGTCCGTCAGTTCATTTATAGTGTGGTGGCGAAGAGGTTAAAATACATACATACATGTATGTCACGCCTCTTTCCCATAGGGGTAGGCCGAGACTACTTTGTTCCACTTGCTACGATTCTGACATACACCTCTTCATCCACATTCATCAATCTCTTCATACATGCTCGTCGGTTTCGACTCCGAGGTTAAAATACAATAGAAAATTCATCTAAAATCAACAAAATTAACTCACCCCTTCCTTAGCGGTCCTTCGATCCCCAATATCCCTCAGAGCCAACCCCCTCATCTGTAGCGCCAGCGACTTCTCTTTCCCAGTATCACTAGCATCACCAGCATCACTAGCATCATCAGCATCACCTTTTGCGTCACCATCACCACCAATCTCAATATTCTCATGGCCTTCACTGATATCGGTATTACAATCGTCACCGTCCTTTTCATTACACTTGTCACTGTCGCCATTCCCGTTGTCTTTATCACCGTTCTCTTCTGCGATCTCACAATTCTCCGTCTCATCTTTCACGCTCTCTGCGTCTCGCTCTGACGTGACTTCGGTAGGCTCATCGAAGTCTGGCTCGTCTTCTGAGTCGGAGCTTTGGTCTGTAATAAAGAAGGGGAAAGTAGCGTTTGAAACGGTCCACCCTGGGCACCAACGGTAAACAAATTTATTTACAAATAATATCCAACTGGGGGGTGGTTTAGGTTAACTTTAAAAACGAAAAAGTCCACTTCAAAGTACATGTACACAAATGCGAACTTTTCATTCTTGAACATTTCCCTTGAAGCTCTAGTGTCAATTGCAACTGTCAACTTTATCTTGTAGGTACATTTTACATGATTATTACGACGCGGAATTTGGGCGGGAAGAGAAGCAACTGATACATTCTATGCTTTTTCTTTTCTCCCAGACCAGTAGGCTTATAGTCTAACTCGCTCGCAGTCGCCATCGTGTTCATTTTGACAGTTCTTGTATGTATGTGACAGCTAGCTGATTCCGATGCCAATTGTCAGCCCATACATGAACTGTCAAAATGAAGACGATGGCGATTGCGAGCGAGTTAGACAATAAGCCTACAGCATGGAAGATAGAAACTAAATTTTAGTGTACTTACACTAAATAGACGACACTTACCTTTAAAATCCGGATGAGCGGGATTAGTAGTAGCCGGGACATACAAATCAGCGAGCATGTAATGCGACGACGCCACGATCTGAGGGTACCTGCCCACCTCCAACAGCTTTATAGCGTGCTCCAACAACTGTTTAACATGTTTGGTCCTGTTAGTCAGCCTCATGTTCCTAGCTACTCTATAGAGTAGCATAGCCACAGGCGTCGTGAAGGAGTTGTCCAAACTGTCAGGACACAGTGACGTCAGATCGTAAAGTTTGACGACGTCGTCGCGAGGACCTTTGAATAACCAATAAGTGTGGCCGGCTTTGGTAGCGTTATGTTTTAAGAAAGACAGGATATTCTGCGCTACATTCCGCACTACCTAAAAACAAGTAAAGTTTCTAAATGACACTGAAAATTAGAACGCTAGGCTTATTGTCTAACTCGCTCGCAATCGCCGTCGTGTTCATTTTGACAGTTCTTGTATGAATGTGACAGCTAGCTGATTCCGATGCCAATTGTCAGCCCATACATGAACTGTCAAAATGAACACGTTTACGATTGCGAGCGAGTTAGACAATAAGCCTACGGGTTGTTCGATTAATTTACCGATGATCGAATTTGACTAGAAGCGATTTTGTCCATTCGCAAAATTTCCCGCTTTATTTTTTTCTCAGTATGTTATTTTCTTTTACGATTTTTATACCACAAGCGAATATCCCATTCGCAAAATTTCCCAACGTCATTTTCTAGTCAAATTCTATTTTCGGTCAATTAATCGAAGCACCCGTTTAAGGCACTAGATACATAACATACATACATACTAGATACATAGCATAACAAAAAATAAATAAATAAATAAATATATAGATAGGTTAGGTTCGATAGTTATCTTTAGACGCCTGAAGGGCAAAACGCCCGGAAATAGGAGCCCCGCGAGAGGCTCCGTCGAATATTTATCACAGCCAATAAAAACAATATTGATAAATTTTGCGAATGGGTAATCTAATCTTGCGTCTAGTAAAATAACCAGTAAAATTAGATTTTCGGAAAATCATCGCCACACTCCAAAGTTTGGCGACACCGGTTCCCCTAGCGAAAGCGACATCGCAATTCTAGCTATCTCTTTCTTCTATGGGTGTATAGGTATAAGTGTGTGTGTTTACCTTCGGTGAGAATTTCGAGTTCTCCATATTCGGCAATTCTTCAGTCTTCATTGGTTCATATTTCTGCACTATCCCATCTATGTGATAGCACATCAACACTTCAGGCACATTACACATCAGATTATCCAACCAATAGTCTATGCCTGTGAGCACGTTGATTGGTTCCCTGGCGTCTCGAAGACGGAGAGATACGCACGGGCGGTCCTTGTCGCCGAATATAGGTAGATCGCTACCGATCAACATTTGTATATCCTCGAAGGTCCATAATACGTTCCTGTTGTATAGATGCTCGTTCGGAGGCTCTGATCTTGTTTCGGGCTCCGGCAAGAATGGGCCTGGGATTAAATAGACATCTAGTTACTAAAAAAAAAAGCGTCGGGTAGCACTCCAGAAGTGCCGGTAGAAGCGAAGACAGCAGCTTAGATTAGATTTTAATGTTGTAACCTTCATGGTGCTCAATACGCGTACTGGCCGCTTATAAAACAAAAACGTATGTATTATCTATATGGACCGACCTCTAACAATATGCTGATGCCCTAGTACTTTTGCTCCATGACTCAACAAAAAAACACATCAAAAATCGAACGCGATTCATTCGTATTTCTAAATAAGCTCTTAGAGGATCTGATATCCTGGTACTTAAACTCTCCCTCCGTCTTACGCCTGACGCGAGTTTAACATTTTTTACCCATCCAAAAAAGTGCCCCACGCCGCTAAAGAAGTTTCCATTTCAAACATCTAAACAACACTGAAAATTAGAACACAGAAAAATCTGAAAGGTAAAGCTATGGCCGGGAATCGAACTCGGATCCTCATCATTCCGTGATGCGTGCTATACCGCTACACCAATAAAGTGAGTAAGCCTTCGAATTTTCTTATCTGTTGCTATCACGTGACCTTGTACTATGCGAATTTTTGTCACCAATGACGTGTCTGTCATAGCTTTACTTTTCGGATTTTTCTGTTCTAATTTTCAGTGTCGTTTAGAAATTTAAATAATAATAATAAATAAATAAATATCTTGGGACAATTGACACCAATTGACCTAGTCCCAAACTAAGCAAAGCTTGTGATATGGGCACTAGACAACGGATAAACATACTTATATAGATAAATACATACTTAAATACATATTAAACATCCAAGACTCGAGAACAAACATTCGTATTTTTCATACAAATATTTGCCCCGACCGGGGATCGAACCTGGGACCTCAAGCTTCATAGTCAGGTTCTCTAACCACTAAGCCATCTGGTCGTCAATTTAATTTCTAACGGGTAAAACTGTAAAAGTAAACATAAAAAAATCAAGAAATTCTCGATTCATTTGATAGTATATATTTAATAGTCAATATTAATGGCACGAGGTGGACGGATGAGCTATAGGGCACTCGTATAAAAGGTTTAGGCGCATGACGTCCCACTCGATAATGTCCCTTTGTCCCTTTCGCGAAATAATTATAATAATAATTAATAATAATTATTATTATCTTGGGACAAATTACACCAATTGACCCAGTCCCAAACTAAGCAGAGCTTGTGCTATGGGTACCAGGCAACGGATAAATATACTTATATAATGTACGTATATAAATACTTAAATACATACAACATCCATGACTCGAGCACAAACATTCGTATTCATCATACAAATGTCTGCCTCTACCGGGATTCGAACCCGGGACCTCCAGCTTCATAGTCAGGGGCACTACCCACTGGGCTATCCGGTCGTCGATGTCCCTTTCCTAGCGGGACCTTTTGAATGAGACGTTTTGCGAATGGGGTATTTTACATAAGGGACCATTTGCAGAGATGACGTTTTGCCAATAGGGCGTAATTTTGGTGGAGCGACGTTTTGCGAGTGGGACGTTGCACTCGGCCTGCGAACCCAACTCGTCCGTGAGTCAGCAGCGACTCACCAGGCGTGGGGTCCCCGGGCTCGGGCGCGGCGGGGTGCGGCAGCCCGCACACGCTGTGCGACAGGAACTGCCGCGTCAGGTACTGGTGCGCCAGCTGCAGCGCCGAGCGCGCTGGCGCAGGCGCCAGGCTCATGCGCTCCTGCACAACACACACAGTACATACATACACATTACACACCAAGTGTCTTGCGACTGTTTGTCAGGTCTCTGACAGAATACCAGCTCTGTAGCTACTCGTAGTCGCAGTCTATGCTGAGTCAGCGCCAGCGTTGGTGAAAATTTCGGAAAAATCAAATGTTTTTTTGGGAATTTATGAAATTTTTGTTTTTTCCGTTTTTTTTCGGATTTTTTACAAAAAAAAAACAATGAGCGTAATGACACAACTGTGACAACTGAACTGAACTAGCACCAATGTCAATGGAAAGTAAGTCTAATCATTCACCTATCAACCTGTATTAAGACCGAATGAAACCTGTTTAAATCGTTTCTTTCGCTTTTTCGGAAAAAATTGAAGCGGAAAATTTCATATTCTTTTTCCGTAAAAATCCGAAAAAAACAAGCCGTTTGGAACGAAACAGGATTTTTTTCCGGAAATTTTCAACGCTAGTCAGCCCCTAATACCCACAACATGGCTCTCCTTAATTCAATATTATTTGCCTTCTTTTCTTTTTTAAATTATTCTAATGTTAATTGCAAATTCCAATTATCTTAAGTGTCAGTTATCTATGATGACGTCTCTCTCTTTCGTAGTATCAAATATAGAGACGAAATCATAGATAAATGACACTTACGACAACAGGAACTTAACAGAGACTGGTGATGATGAAACGCCCTAAACTAATTAAAATAAATAAATAAATAAATATCTTGGGACAACTGACACCAATAATTGACCTAGTCCCAAGCTAAGCAAAGCTTGTAATATGGATACTTGACAACGGATAAACATACTTAAATAAAGAAATGTAGCGTATTACTAGATAATTGAAACCACCGGGGAGTTTTAAGACGTATATTAAAGTCCAAAGTACCAAAAGACAACAAGAATGCAAACGAAACAGCAAATAAAACTAAAGTAATAACAAAACAAAATAACGGGTAGCAGTAAGTAGATGAATGCGTAAACAATATTAGCAAGCGGCGACCAAGTGAGCAAGGTTTATACAAAAGCAAGTTTTAAGTAAAGCGCCATCTACAAATCAGTTCCGGAACTAAACTAATAAAATTATGTTAAGGTAAGCGAGTGACCAGTAAGATTATTTAAATATCAGCGTCTAACCTCACAAAAGAAAACTAAAGCGAAAAGCAAAATAGAATAACAGCGTGAAGCGCGTAATTATTAACAAAAACAAAGTGACTTAATTAAGGCGATCTACTAATAGTAAACCAGTGCACATCGAACATTCCGTATTACGGAAGTGTTGTTATCGCGCAGCTGATTCCTATGTACAGATAAATCTAACTATGGCTTTACGAGCAAATAAGCGGAGATGATGATGAACGGCACGTTCCGTGTTACGAAAGCATTACCGGGCGGTCGTATTGGTAGCGTACGTCAAGATCAGATTTCGTTCCAAGTCATTGGAAGCGGTCACCTGCTCGAGACGAACTGGCTTAGAGGCGCGCGCTCGCCGCTTATATACCCTCAACCCGATGCGGGCAGTGTACGCGCGCGGGGTGCGGACGGCGAGTGCTATACGTAAACTCGTTAGACGGTGGTTTCTACTTAGTAATGCTACAATCTCCCCCTCTGGCTCCGAAGACGTCTCGGCGAGGAGGCCAGATCGTTTGGTATTGGATGTCGAGGCGGGCGACCACGTGGCCGTGACCGTGACGTGCTTGCAGTTGCCTGGGGAGTCTTCTTCGGTGGGCGTCCTCTCTTTCGTATAGGTATCGTAGGCGGTGGTAATGGAGTCTCAGTAACTCCTTGGTACGGCCTCAGTGCGGAAGCGTGAAACAGACCAACACTACGATCGGGTATGCAAGGGTCGGCAACATGGTATGAACTGGGACCGTGTTGCTTCATGATTAAGTATGGCCCATCGCGGCGAGGTGCAAATTTAGAGCTAAATCCCTGGGCAGTTTTGCTGACGGCATGAGTTTCAACCATTACTCGATCTCCAGGTTTATAGTCAGGGCAAGGTCTTCTACTTTTGTCGACGTATTCCTTTCTCTTTTCTTCTTTCATTTCTTGAATTTCACGTGCCTTCTTTAGGGTTTCAGCGAGCATTAGCAGTTTTGGCGTAATTTCTGGAACGAAGTTATCAGACACGATTATTTCACGTAAGTCATGCGAAGTGTCATCGGGAGTCTTTAGTTCTCGCCCAAATGTCAGATACGCTGGCGTGTATCCGGTGGTTGAGCTAGTTGAAGTGTTCATAGCGAAGCGTATGCTGGGGAGTTGCTCAGACCAGATACGGTGATTGTCACCTACAAGGATCGCTAATTGCGTCTTGAGATCGCGGTTTTTACGTTCCACGGGGTTGGTCTCTGGGTGATACACTGGAATGAGAGCATGAGTGATGTTAAGACAATAAGCCATTTGTTGCATAACAGCGCTAACAAACTGAGTTCCGTTATCACTGATCATCCTTCTGGGCATGCCATATCTCAAAAGTACTTCATTGATCAATGTCATTGCGCAGATTTCAGCAGATGCTTTTTCCAGTGGAAATAGTTCGACCCAACGAGAAGTCAAGTCTTCGACGATGAGAATCCAGGATTTCCCCTCTGATGAAGTCGGTAAAGGACCGAATAAGTCGAAGGCGATTACTTCAAATCTCTGATTCATCGCTGTGGTTTGCAATAATCCAGCGGGTTTCATGTTAGAGGGCTTATATTTCTGGCATGGTAAGCAGTTGCGGACGTAATTCTCGATATCCTTCCTCATGCCCTTCCAGAAGTACCTCTTACTAATACGATGAAACGTTTTTTCAGCTCCATAATGTCCTGCAGTTGGTTCGTCATGATAGACGGAGATTACGTCAGCCTGCTCCTGCAGTGGGACAACAAGTTGACTATCCTCCGCCTCGTTGTTAGGGTTATATCTATATAATAAACCATTATTCATCAAGTAACCCTTTAAACTCCAATATCTAGCGTCTTCCTCAGAATTCCCTTCAAGAGCCACAATTATCTTTTCTATAGTGCTATCTTTCAGCTGTTCTACCCTTATATCTCTTGGATTTTTCTTGGGTAGGTCGATCACAATACTACATATTCCACAACTTTCTTCAGTTACAGTATCACAGTTAGGACGCGACAATGAGTCAGCAACTACATTTGTTCGTCCGGGGATATATTTGATAGTGATATCATATGGTTGTAATTGAAGAGCCCATCTGGCTAGTCTTCCGGTCGGTGACTTCAAAGTCATAAGCCACCTCAAGGCCTGATGGTCAGTCATGATCGTAATTGGTGTGCCCTCAATATAACCTCGAAATTTATTCACTGCCCACACGACAGCCAATGCTTCTCGCTCTGTGGTTGAGTAATTTCGCTCGGCTTGAGTCAGAAGCCGACTGGCATATTCAACAGGGTGTTCATTTTCTTTCTCCCCCTGGACCAAAACTGCACCAATTGCGTAATTACTTGCGTCGGATTTAATAATATATGGTTTGCTTTCATCAGCTTGCGTCAAGATGGGTGCTGTCACTAATAAGTTTCGAAGTTGTTCAAATGCAGCCATTTGCTCTGGGCCCCAAGACCATTTTGCATTTTTCTTGGTCAGGCGAGTCAAGGGTTCTGCAACCTTAGCAAAGTTAGGCACAAAACGGCGATACCATGAGCACATCTGAATGAATGATAGTAAATGCTTCAAATTACTAGGTGCTGACATATTCACTATTGCATGGATTTTCTCCGGGTCAAGTTCTAATCCATTAGCCGTAATATAATGTCCGAGATACTTGATTTTTGCACAACAGAATTTACATTTTTCTTTGTTTGCAATCAAGTTATACTCTTTTAAGCGACTGAAAACTTCCTGAAGATCTCGTAGGTGGTCCTCGAATGTAGTAGACATGATAATTAGGTCATCCAGGTAAGTCAAGAGTTTGATGTGGCTGAGAGATACGCGAAAGCCATCCATGAGACGCTGGAACGTGGCGGGCGCGTTACGCAGTCCAAAGGGCATCCTCAGGAACATATACATTCCGAAGGGCGTGACAAAGGCTGTTTTTATTTGATCCTCTTCTTTCATCTTTATTTGCCAATAACCGGCGCGGAGGTCTATTGTAGACATGAAAGGAGTTGGTTTGGCTTGATGTAGTAAATATGTGGGTAGCTTACGCGCAACGCAAACATTAGCTCTGTGATTTTAATTTTCTCAATAAACGAATATTAGTCTAAAATACGGAAAAGTGACAGTATTGTGTAGTAAATAGTGCACTTTAACGAAGATAATAACAACAAAACCAGTTTAGCGCCCAACAAGGTGCGGAAAGCATAAATAAACAGTGATAGAAGTGAACTACCTAGCGTGAATCAGCTGTGAAACCGGATTGAGCGCTCCATCTCGCTCGCGCGCATGGACCGGAGTATCTGAGGTACTGTTCGCCCGCGATTCAACTTTAAAATAACGGCACGCAAGTACGACTATAGTCATTAAACAAGTTAATATTTTTATAACCATGAATTGTTTGGCTTGTTCACAACCCATAAACATTAGGCTAGAAGTTCTAATATGTGTCGCTTGTAACGGTTTATACCATTACCAATGCACAAATATGACATCGGCTTATTATAGAGAAAACGCTCAAGAGCTAAAACGCTGTTGGCGATGTCCCACCTGTGACAGTGGAATTACGCGGAGGAGGTGCAATGATGATACGCCGGTTCGAACCCGGAACATGCCACTTTTAGACGATACAACAATGTCAGTAGACGAACTATTAAACCAGGACGAAAGCGTTATTTTTGATACAAAAATTGACACCCCATGCAACAGTACAGTTAGCAACATCCCTAAAACTCAGACCTCTATAAACAATCAGTCACCTACACTAGAACAAATAAGTAACCTACTAGATGTAAAACTTAACCAGAACAATAAAGCTATCTTCAACGAGATGAAAAATACGATACAACAGGAGATAAACACCATAATTAATAAGCTCAAACAAGAAATAACACAAGATATAAAAACATTAGGAAAACAACAAGAAACCCTGAAAACTGAAATCACTAAAACAAACACAAAAATAGAAAAATTAGAGAGGGAAAATCTACAACTACAACAAGAATTACAGGAGCTAAAAAATAACCTAGAAAATATAAAAAATCCTACTTTAAATACTAAAATTGAAGAAGACAGGAAAATCGTTCTCTTTGGCCTCGAAGAGTATCAATATGAAACCGAATCGGATCTTTGCCACCGTATAGATAATATGTTTTACGATATATTTAACATAAACATAAATGGCTACATAGAGGGAGCCAAACGGATTGGCAAAAGGGGGCATCGACGTCCTATACAAATAGAATTTTTAAGCAAAAGAATGACATCATATATTCTAGAAAACGCTCATCACCTTAGAAATACAGGCTACGCGGTATCAGTGTTTCTAGACAGCAAATCCCTGGAAAAGAAAAAAATTCTAAAGGATAACCTAATACAAGCGAGACGTAATGGAAAATATGCTGTAATAAGAGGTAATAAACTGTTTATAAACGGTATAGAATTCGTCCCAGAACAACAAAATAAGAGTCTTACCACTGCACCACCCTCTTATTCATCAGAAAAGACACACTTGGAAAATAAACAGCCAAATGGAAATCGACCAACTGTCGACTCGAATCGATCGACTGATGAACCACAAAACTACCTAACACAGTTACCTCCTACTTATAGCCCTAATAAAAGGGACACAAATCAGGATCAGACTTTTCGAAAATGAATTTAAAATTTTTACTCAAAATACCCAAAGCCTAAAGAATAAAACCCACATTTTGGAATCTTTCTTACACGATAAAAATATACCAGCGGTTTGCTTAACTGAAACATGGATTTCTACTAACCAAAAAGACTTAGTAACAATAGACGGATACGAGTTTGCCGCAGCTTACTACCGCGAGCAGCACCAAGGTGGTGGAGTAGCCATACTATTGCAAAATGGAACTACATACGTAAATCGACCGGATATTGATAAAATGTCACAAGAATATATTTTTGAATGCTGTGCGGTGGAAATCCCGGAACAAAACATGATTTTAATTAATATTTACAGACCTGATCGCGAATTAGACATATTTTTTAATTATTTGGATAAAGTATTGCAAATTGTTAAACAAAAGGAACGAAACAAACACATTGTTATTGTAGGGGACTTTAACATAAATATTCTTTCTAATTCTACCACCTCTAAGAGACTTGTGGATTTGATGTTATGCTATAACCTAACTCAACTTGTTAATAAACCTACTAGAGAAATAAAAAACTCTAGCTCTTGTATAGACTTAATATTCACAAACAAAAAACAAAGCCATTGCATTGTTGAAGTAGCGGATCACGGCATATCGGACCATAAGAGCGTACTTTACATAATCCAAAGACAAATGGCGCAGACACGACAAGATTTGTGGCATACTAAGACTAGAATATTTAGTGAAAAAAATATGTTATCATTTAAGGAATCACTGCAAAAAGTAGATTGGGACACAATAATTACTGATAACGATTGCATAAATACGAACTATAATAGATTTAACACCAAATTATTAGAACTCTTAAATAAATGCATACCAGTAAAACGACTAAAACTAATACGAACGAAAGGCACAAAGTCATGGTTAACAACTGGTTTAAGAAAATCATGTATACATAAAAGACAATTAAAAACTTTAGTTAATATAAGTAAAAATGAATTAATACGAAACTATTACAAACAATATGAAAATATTCTAAAAAAATGTATAAAAAAGTCAAAACGAATAAATTATGCGCGAAAAATGAACAGCTCAAAAAATAAAACGAAAACAATGTGGGGAATTATAAACAATACGATAAATAAAGACAAAGATCGCCAATACAAAAATATGACTATTAAAACCGCTGACATGTCTGTGCCTATAGATTCACCTCAGGAAGTAGCAAACATCCTAAATGAATATTTCGCCTCGGTGGGTGAAGCATCACCGCCGGGAGCGGCCCCGCGGCGCGACCACTCCTGCGCAACATCTACCCCCACGATAAATTCTATATACATACGGCCAGTTACTGAAGATGAAATAATGACTATCGTAAAGCAATTAAAAAATAAAAAAAGTTTCGGCATTGACGAAATACCGTCAACGTTAATAAAACTATGCGCATCGGAGCTAAAAATACCATTAAAAATATTAGTAAATCAATCTTTTACCGAAGGATCATTTCCAGAATTATTAAAAATAGCAAAAATCAAACCAATACTAAAGCCAGGAGGTGACGCCACAAACCCAAGCCAACATCGCCCTATCTCGCTCTTGCCATCATTTACCAAAGTATTTGAAAAAAGCATGTCAAATCGAGTTTATCAGTTTTTAGAAAAATATAATTTATACGATAAAAATCAATACGGATTCAGAAAGCATCATTCAACGTCCCTCGCGGTATATAGATACATACAAAAAACATTAGAACACATTAACCTAAAGAAATATAGCGTTGGGTTACTCTTAGACATGACAAAGGCATACGACAGAGTAACCCACGATATCCTGCTAACTAAATTACGCAATATGGGGATACGCGGAACGGCACACGAATGGTTCAAATCTTACCTTAAAAACCGTAAGCAATACGTTCAGATCGATTACTACGACAAATACACCCATGAAGTAAAGACAGTCTCCTCTGAAATGCGCCAAATAACATGCTCCATTCCGCAGGGAAGTGTCTGTGCTTGTTTCTTGTTTCTGGTCTACATCAATGACCTATCAAAGGTACTAGACCCAGAGACAGACTGCGTCATGTTTGCTGATGATGTATCACTGCTGATTAACGGCACAAATAGCACTGAATGTAACTTAAAACTTACCTATATTCTAGATAAAGTGACAGAATGGCTTGGTAATAATAATTTAGACATAAACCTGAAGAAAACTAAAATTATACAATTTAAACCGATACAGAAAATACCGTTAGAATTAGTATTAAAAGTTAACGATACGCACGTAGAAGAGGTATCCGAATTTAAATTGTTAGGTATAACGATAGATTCAGGTGTTAATTGGAGAGCACATATCCAAAATATTAAAACGAAACTGTCCAAATTCGTGTATGCACTAAGCGTATTAAAAGTAAACACAGATTTTGAATGTGCATTATCCGCTTATTACGCGTACGCGTTCGCCTGGCTCCGGTATGGCGTGGTACTGTGGGGGGGCAGCACTGATGCCCAACAACTATTCATCATGCAAAAAAAGTGCATACGAATTCTAGCTAATATACGAATCCCAGAAAGCTGCCGTCAGCACTTTATAAAACATAATCTATTAACGCTACCCTCAATCTACATATTGGAATCGGCTTTGTTTGTGCGCAAATATCCTGATTTATTCAAAGCAAAAATAGACATAAATACAACCAGAACACAATATAGAAATAAATTATTGCTACCGAAATCGAATTTAAAATTGTTCAAAAATGGTCCCCAATGTAAATGTATACAAATATATAATAAAATCCCAGAATCAATGAGACAGGAGACCAGATTTAATATTTTCAAAAACAATCTTAAGACATACCTAACCAATAAATGTTATTATTCTGTTGACGAGTTCTTGAATGATGAAATTGAAAAATGACATTAGTAAATTTAATATATTTTGTACTTATTTATAATTTTAACATTTAACATTGTCAATTTAAAATTAATATTTTAAATTGGATTCCAATATAATTATAAACATGACATCTTTTAATAACTCCTTAACATAATAATCATAACAAATAATATTAATAATAATAATTAATGGATGGCTGTAATTTTAATGTAATTTTATCTTATTTTAATTGGAAATATGTGTTAATTTTAATCTAATCTTAAGTACCATTGTGTGCCCTTACAGGGCGTCATGGACCGACTTGAATATATTATAACATCTTTAACTATAATGTACATGACATAAACAATGAATAAATGAATATGAATGAATATGAATATGAATAAATCGTCAATACGAGGTAAGGGATAAGCATCGGCCGTCGTAATAGAGTTAAGCTGCCTGTAGTCGATGCAAATTCGTGTTCCTCCATCCTTTTTGGGAACCATCACAACAGGCGCAGACCACGGTGATGTACAAGGTTTAATTATCCCTTCTTCAAGCATCTTGTTCACTTCTTTCCTCAGTGTATCTGCCTTCGTAGGAGATAACCGGTATGGCGGGACAGAAATGGGCCTATGAGTTCCTGTGTCAATCATATGCTCTGTCTGTGTTGTGGGCTTGCCATTGGGAACAAAGACATCTTCATGTTTTGCTAGGAACATCTCTAAGCGCTGGGTCTCATTCCTTCCTAAGACACGATTCTGAACATCAATGGACGCAATATCCGTGCTAGCGAATCCGAACAAATTCTTAGACCTAGGTGATAGTTGCACGTCTTCTTCCTCAATAGCTCTTCTTGCATCATCGTACAAGGTATCCATGATAGGGGAATAACCGTCCAGATGTACGGCACGTTGTCGCTCCTGTGGTGGAGTACGCTGTAGGATAGGTATTAGCGGGCCATAGGTATCAGGTTCCTTTCTATATGGCTCACACCGGCTGGTGTCCATACAATTTGCAGAAGTAGCTGGGGCTTCGTCAGCTAGTTGGGGTTCACGTAACCGTTTAGTGGCCACTTTAGGGGAAATCACAAAACCTGTGTCAAACGTAGGTCCATATGGTCGCTTCAAGTGCGCTTCAGTGTCGGACGTTGACAATGTACGTGTGAAATATTTTTCCGGAGTTGATGCAAGGGGTGAAAGTAGTTCTGGAACTTCAACTTCAGAGGCTACTTTTTCAATGATTATCTCGGAAATATCTTCCTGAATCAGATCATAGGCTTTCGATGGCTCATCCAGGAAGCGGCACGTGAGCTGTGGTAGATTTATTACCATAAGGGCTTTCTGTATAAACCCAACACCCAAGAGGGTTTTATTCTCTCTAGCCTCTGGCAGAACGATAAACGAGGTATCTACTGTCTTACCATACACCACAACGGGTGCTGAGACGGTTAAAACAGTTTTCATCTTTGCGATTCCGTCGGCAAAGGTAACGTACATCCTTTCCTTTTTGAATTCAAATCCTTCGTTTAGAAGGCTCGTATACAATTGGTACGATGCGACACTGGACTTCGCGCAGGTGTCTATATAGCCAATCGTATGGATAGATCCAATTTTGATGGGAACAGTAGGTCGAAGGCGTTTATCTGTTGTGGAGTTCACAGAACAGAAACCTATTTCCTCCAACTTCGTTCTTTGAACATTACATTTCACGCATTGGCTCTTAGTAACGCCAGGCTCACCACACCCGTAGCACGAGAATTTAGGCTTCGCAGGGTCCTGCGTGGGGATAAATGGTTTTTCTGGCCTCTGAGTGATTTTATCACTTCTCAGTTTCTTACGGCAAACATCAACCGTGTGACCTGGGGCTCTGCAGTAATTACAACGTAACTTGTTTCGCGTGCTTTGCACATTTGGTTTAAGCTCCCTAGTCGACGACGATAGCCTTTCGCCAAGACTTCGCTCAATATTTCTGGCTTTTTCCGCAAGTTCGTCAAAAGTTTCGATAGCGTCTCTTGATAATCGCTCTCGTATTTCATACCGGATTTGTCCAAAAACCATATCAATTTCTTGATTTTCTCTGTGACGTGGTGAGGGTAGTTGAGCAAAAAGTGCTCGCTTTTGCTGAATAAAAATTTCTGTCGGAGTGTCATCATCTTGCTTAACTCCTACTATCTCCTGATATATTTGATAAGCAGGTTTCTCGGGTGCATAAGTGTGGCGTAATCGAGTCTCAAACTCTTTCCACGATTTCACTCTATGCCTAATCCCTTGCCACCAGACCGCAGCGTCGTCCGTCAATATCAGAGGGAGGCCATCCAGTGCAGTCGCATCACTAATTTCTTCAATTTTTATAAAAGTGGACACCGCCGATAAAAATGATTCTGCGGCAGTGGAGTTTCGAAGACCACTGAATCTTGCTGAACACTGACTCAGTGTAGCCCTGCGGGCTCCACTACCAACCGCACATAATAGTTCCTTAAACTGCCGCGTCGTCATACCGACGACAGGGGCTGAAGCCGATGCCTCCTCCATTATCCTTGGTTTTTTCTTCAACTCCTTTACCTTTCTTAACGGTCTAGGCCTTAACGCTCTCCGTGTGGCCTCCACGTTTGGGCGCCAGATTGTAGCGTATTACTAGATAATTGAAACCACCGGGGAGTTTTAAGACGTATATTAAAGTCCAAAGTACCAAAAGACAACAAGAATGCAAACGAAACAGCAAATAAAACTAAAGTAATAACAAAACAAAATAACGGGTAGCAGTAAGTAGATGAATGCGTAAACAATATTAGCAAGCGGCGACCAAGTGAGCAAGGTTTATACAAAAGCAAGTTTTAAGTAAAGCGCCATCTACAAATCAGTTCCGGAACTAAACTAATAAAATTATGTTAAGGTAAGCGAGTGACCAGTAAGATTATTTAAATATCAGCGTCTAACCTCACAAAAGAAAACTAAAGCGAAAAGCAAAATAGAATAACAGCGTGAAGCGCGTAATTATTAACAAAAACAAAGTGACTTAATTAAGGCGATCTACTAATAGTAAACCAGTGCACATCGAACATTCCGTATTACGGAAGTGTTGTTATCGCGCAGCTGATTCCTATGTACAGATAAATCTAACTATGGCTTTACGAGCAAATAAGCGGAGATGATGATGAACGGCACGTTCCGTGTTACGAAAGCATTACCGGGCGGTCGTATTGGTAGCGTACGTCAAGATCAGATTTCGTTCCAAGTCATTGGAAGCGGTCACCTGCTCGAGACGAACTGGCTTAGAGGCGCGCGCTCGCCGCTTATATACCCTCAACCCGATGCGGGCAGTGTGCGCGCGCGGGGTGCGGACGGCGAGTGCTATACGTAAACTCGTTAGACGGTGGTTTCTGCTTAGTAATGCTACAGAAATACATACTTACACATATTAAACATCCAGAACTCGAGAACAAACATTCGTATTTTTCATAATCTGCCCCGACCGGGGATCGAACCCGGAACCACAAGCATCATAGTCAGGTTCTCTAACCACTAGGCTATCCGGTCGTCAAAAGAAAGCACTAACCTTCTCGGACATGGTCTTCAGTATGTTCTCCATGAAGAAGTCCTTGAGCCAGGACCACTCTGACTTGGTGAGGTAGTCGTACTCGTCGAACTCGTCCTGAAGCAGGGTGTTCTATTTGAAGAAAGCGCTAACCTTCTCGGACATGGTCTTCAGTATGTTCTCCATGAAGAAGTCCTTGAGCCAGGACCACTCCGACTTGGTGAGGTAGTCGTACTCGTCGAACTCGTCCCGAAGCAGGGTGTTCTATTTGAAGAAAGCGCTAACCTTCTCAGACATGGTCTTCAGTATGTTCTCCATGAAGAAGTCCTTGAGCCAGGACCACTCTGACTTGGTGAGGTAGACGTACACGTCGAACTCGTCCCGAAGCAGGGTGTTCTATTTGAAGAAAGCGCTAACCTTCTCGGACATGGTCTTCAGTATGTTCTCCATGAAGAAGTCCTTGAGCCAGGACCACTCCGACTTGGTGAGGTAGTCGTACACGTCGAACTCGTCCAGGAGCAGGGTGTTCTCGACGCGGTGCACCATCATGCTCACCTGCATAACAGTCACAGGTGGACGTTAACTGGTTAATCGTTAATTAACGAAGTTAAAAATAACGGATTAAATTTAAAGATCACTTCAAAAATTGCTAACGCTCTTATTAACTTCAGTTAACTTGAACTTTTTTTTTATATAAGAGGGGGCAAACGAGCAGACGGGTCACCTGATGGAAAGTAATCACCACAGCCCAGGGACACTTGCAAGACTTGGGGAATCACAGGTGCCGTTAACGTTAGTCCGTTTACATTAGTCTTTTTATTAAATACTAGCTTTTGCCCGAGACTTCGTCTGCGTAGAATTAGCAATTGACATGTTTATGGCTATCCCCCTGGAACTATGCTATTTTCCGGGATAAAAAGTAGCCTATGTTTTAATCTAGGGTACCAGCTATCTCCGTTCCAAATTTTATCCAAATCCATCCAGTCGTTTTAGCGTGAAGAAGGAACAAACATACACACTCACTCACTCACATCGTCACATCATCACATCGTCACAAACTTTCGCATTTATAATATAAGTAGGATCAAACAACTTTAAAAAACTCACCTGCGGTTCGTGTTCTTAAACAAGTTACCTACTCATCCAGCAATTGGCTACTTTCCAGGCCTCGGCATTAATCTACTATTGTTCCGTGGAGTATACTCACGGTCCCAGTGGGCTGGTAGGGCAGTTTGAGCAGCTTCTTTATGCATTCGGCGCCAGCAATCACGTCCACGGAACCCACGCAGTCCGGGAACATGTGCGCCATGCGGAAGCTGCCACAGATAACTAACAATAAACCTAAACAATAGACCTAGCTTTATCTTATCTTATCTTAAATCTAGGGGTCCCTACAGATATACTTCGACCCATTTGTGGATCTTTTGTGTAATTTTTTACCCCTCCTTCGTACTAATATAATAGGTATTTTTTTTATAGCAACCCAGATAATATTGCTGTTGCAGTTTTGCCAACAAAAACGAACTGCTATATTCAATAATTATATTAGTATTGCTGTTGGATTTTTGCCAGGCGTTTATACTTTTCGATCATTATCCTCGATGTTTGTATAAACATTGTTTATTATGAACTTTGATTATTATGCAGCATGATTATTATGCAGTACCTTAATTATGAGAAATTCGCATTTTGTTTGTATGCATATTGTTTTTATATGATCTCAATAGGTACTTCGACAAATTGAAATTATGATATTTGTGTTATGAGAAATGAAAAAAATTTTTTTTTGGCCATACAGAGATTAGCCAATGTCAAAGTTAGAGAAACTCATTGAGATAAAAATTATATTAACATTAGGGAAATTTGGAAAATTAGGATAGGATTGGGATACCAAAATAAAAATAATACATACAAATATTTGGAAATTAAAATTAATATACATAACAAAGACTAATCTTATAACTTTATATTATTAATTTCTAATAGAGCTAAAATATTATATACATCGTAATTATTATAATACAGTAAACAAGTGATAGATGTGGGGAAAGGAGTGCGGATAAATAGGAGTTGGGAAATGAAATCAGACCGATCGTAAAGTGCACAAGAAAAAAATATATGATTCACATCTCCATACTCGCCGCAAGAACAAAGTGGATCTGTGACCATCTTGAACTTAAACAGAAACGCTGGGGAGCACACGTGACCTAAGCGTAATCTACACAGAATAGATGTACTTTCTTTTGAAAAAAAACATTCTGCTGAACCATGCCTTACATGGAATTAACTGAAATGAAAATTCGCTAATAGTTGTTATGACGAACATTACACACCCGATTTGGTGCAGTGGTAGTGCTTTGAAATCTCCTGGTTCAGGGTATCCGCTGCCAGACTTTCATTCTTTGACAGAAGCTATACACTGTGGTGTTCGATGGATCACTTTCAAAGTGTTATAGCATGGAGTCCACATTGGCCCATTTTTAAAAAAAATCTTTTACTTTTTTTTTATTTAAAGCAAATGAGCTAACAGGTCATGGCATGAAGCAGCAACTACCTTTTCTCAAAAATGGAAGAACCTTTATGAAAAACTTAAACTTCTATTAGTACTGTGGCAACACTCCGCATTCTCAAACCTATTTATAAAGTGAATGCTTGCGGTTTTGTGAGTCGATGGATGACAGAATATCAAGTGTTCCAATCTGAAAGTCTTATTGTTTTTTATTGAAAATGTTATTATGTAATTTTATTAGAAATGTTATTATTTAATTTATTGTAAATTGTTATTGTTCATTTGTAGTTTTATATCATTTTTCATGGTGCATTAGTTATAAACCTGTAATGCCATGTAAAATTTTTTGTCAATAAATAAATAAATAATAAATAAATAAATATTTAAAAAATATAAAATATAACCAAAATATAAAATCTGAAGTGTTCAGTAACAATAAAGTTGTGGCTTAAAGGTCTATGCAACCAGGCCATGAAATCCAAAAAAAAAAACTTATTTTTACCTGGACAATCCTGTACTGCCAGCCAGTATCTGTTTGAGCCCGTAGGAGTCCAAGGCCGCTCCCCAGTTGGAGGGGGGCAGGTTCAAGTCTGTGTTGCATTGCAGCCGGGAGTAGCTCACGGGGCTAGGGAAGGCCGTGTATTTGACAACGGCTGTGGATTTAACGCCCGGAGATGGGCTACGATCCTGGAAGTGAAATAAAAGTTTCATAATACTCGCTTTTCTTTATATATGTATATAGAGAGATACATTGGAAATTACTGGTTGTTCAGTTTTTAGGTAATACAATACAATACAATAACTCTTTATTATTCTTTATTATTTTTGTCTCTTTATTTCCTTCTCATGATTTCTAGTTACAGATGCTAACCAGCTAACCCAAGCGAATAATCAATTTTATTCAACTTTTTTTTTTTTTTTTTTAAGAATAAGAATAAGAATAATTTATTTAAATAGTGTAGTTTACGCTTGAAGCTACAATAAAGTGTAGATAGGAAATTGAGGGGAACTCTTAAGGTAAAATTAGGGAGAGCATAAAAAAATACTATAGAGTTCTAGCATTTGTGATTCAACCGGCATTTGGCCTTGAGCATGATCTACTGTTTTGAATGTACATAAAATTGCAATTATAATTCAGTACTCGAGAAGATAGGATAAAACTAAAAATTCATTCTCAATGCGTTTCTTTACCTTCGTGCGTTTGTGTTCATTATTCTCGCCGTCGTCCTCCATTTTCGTAGATCAAAATAACCGGCAACTATTCACGTCTCGTGCAGTAAGAAATTAAAATTATCGTGGGTTTAGAAATATTTCACAAACAATATTTTTCTCGGCTAGTGGGGTACGCTTGGAACATGAAACGAAAATGAAGTTCGTATCGTATCGTAAGTTTTGTATTGCTGTGTAGTTCTCACTTTTCTAACACGTTATCCTTATTTTTTATCTCTATCATTGTATGAGTATTCGTGAAGTTAGACAGAGAAACTACGAATTTTAGACGCAAAAGTAAGTGAGAATACGTGGTAACTCATGACTCTCGACCACCTCTTGACAGCTAGCTAGACGACAGCGACAGCTGATTTGGTTTTTTTATTACTATCTTTTTTGACGTAGACTTTCAGGCTCATAGTGCCGGCACTGTGAGTGAATTTTATTTTTATTTCAAGATTAGAATAAATAATTAAAAATTCATTGCACTTTTTTGGATTAAAATAGAAAGCCATGCGAAAATGGATATTACTTTTCAATTACGTTTTCAATTGTAAATTGAATAATTTTTATTTGTTGTTTTTCTTTCTTGTATATAGTAACACCAAATTGGCAAACGAGACGCCGGCGATTCTTTGGCGGGAATTTGAATGAAGCGGGTGTTTTAAAGTTGACTGTGAATTGTAATTTTAAATTTTTTTTCCCAAAAGTTGTAAATAGGTGCAATTTTGCAGATAAATTTGTAAATATGGCTGGGGATGACGACCCCGGAGGGGTCGTCGAGGGACCCCCTAGGAAAAGGACTTTCAATCAAAGCGGCGGTGGAAGTGATCCAGTAAGCGATGACAAACTTTATGCGGCTTTTATTAAGCCTGGATATAAAAGACTTTACCCGGAACATTGTGCTCATTCAGAGTTCAAAGTTTTTGTTGAGAGTACTAACAAGGAAAGACTGGGCAACAAGAGTCCGATTTATCTCAACCACATCTTTTCCAATGAAGTGAAAGGCGTGCTGTCCGTACATCGTGTCAATGCTAATAAGCTGGCCGTTGTGTTCAAGCAATTCAATACTGCCAACAATTTCCTCCTAAATGAGACCTTCCTTTCCAAATACAATTTGAAAGCATACATCCCTGCGAAGGAAATCGAGAAGACAGGAATAATAAGGTTTGTTCCAACAAACATATCCAACAAGGAACTGTATACGAAGTTATCTTCGTATTATGACATTATCGCCGTGAGGCGATTTACAAAGCGGGTCGGAGAAGAGCGTGTGCCACTTCAGACAGTGAGCATAACGTTTTTGTCCCACTCGCTCCCTGACTGTGTACAGTACGATTTATTTTCGTACAGAGTGTTTGCGTATGTACCTCCTTTGTTGCAATGCTTCAAGTGTTTTAAATTTAATCACTCAGCAAACATCTGTAATGGCAAGCAGCGTTGCTCCATATGCTCAGGTGAACACCATTACAAAGACTGTGAGAATAACGATAAGCTTTGTTGTGCTAATTGCGGTGGCCCTCACTTGGCTATCTCTAAATCATGCCCTATAAAAATGAAAAAGATTCTGGAAAAGAAGTCCAACATTACGTATGCTAAAGCTCTCGATACTAAGTCTAAGTGTGAATTCCCAGACCTGCCTCCCAAAAAAACTCAAAATACACTCAATTTTGAAACCACAGCAAAAAAAGTTGACCTTAAGTCTGAACTAGCTAATAACTCTGAACTTCTAAATGCTCTAGTTCGCACTTTAGTCGAACTAGGTAATCAAAAAGACGACAACCCAATTACTACTTCATTTATTAAAGACACGCTAATTAAAAATATACACAATGGTTAATACATTGCTAAATAGAGATTCTTCGCTGATGGGAGGAGGTGTTGCGGCGGCGCCGCAGCGGCTTCCCCTGCCGGTGGAGCACTCATCATTACGCATCGCTCAATATAATATTCAGTCTATTAAGTCTAAATTACCATTATTAACATCCTTTTTAATAAAAGAAAATATAGATATATGTCTCCTTAATGAGACTTGGCTAAAAGACATGCATAGTATTAAAATCCCGAATTACTATGCATACTGTAAACATTCTAATAATGGATACGGTGGTGTAGCTATACTTGTGAAACATACTTTAAAACACAATAGTTTAGAAACTCTTTTTTACCAAGAAATTCAAACCATAGCTGTATCTATCTTTACAAATGGGCGTCCTTTATCTATTTTATGTGTATACTGCCCTCCTGCAAGTAGCCGAATAAGATTAAATAGACTTCAAAATATCATTCAAAATTTACCAAAACCAGTCATTGTATCAGGTGATTTCAATGCGCATCATGTTGCGTTTGGCTGTTTTTCTACTAAGTCTCGTGGTCAGAGCTTGTATGATATCATAGATGATTTAGACTTATGTATATTGAATGATGGGCATCCAACTACGGTTACCTATCCAAATAGAAATCCATCAGCAATAGATGTTAGCTTCAGTAGTGCAAGTATATCAGCTTTATGTGAGTGGCGTGTACACGACGACCCAATGGGTAGTTACCACTATCCCACCATTATTGATTTAAACTTGTCTCCCCAAAGGTATCAAAATAATGACCCTATTAAAAAGTTTATATATAGTAAAGCTGACTGGGATAAATATAGACAACTTTCGAGTTCTACATTTGCAAAATTTTTAATTGATGAAAATAAACCTATTGAAACATATGATAGATTTTGTAATGAGCTGAGTAAAATTAAACAGCAATGTATCCCCGTACTTCATAAAACTAATAATTATGTAACAAGATCACCAGCCCCTTGGTGGAATACAGTTTGTGAGGAGAGTGTTAAGAAAGCGTATGAGGCGTTAAAACATTATAGAGCCAATCCAACTATAGAAAATTTCATCAACTATAAAAGGTTAGATGCACTTAAAAAAAGGACTATTTCCAAAGAAAAAGTAACTGGTTGGCATGATTTATGTGCTTCTTTTAATAGAACTACTCCGATTTCCAAAATCTGGAACTATATTAAAAGGTTTAAGGGATCCAAATTACCTCAAATTAATAAATCTGATGACTTTATAGATCCATTTATGGCTAAATTAACTCAAGGTATAAACCTCAATAACTCATCTGACATAGAATATTTATTTCAAATTAATAATAATGAAAATGAAACTAAGTATCTCACCGAACCATTTACTTGGGAGGAATTTATAACAAGTATTCAGTCCCGGAAAAACACAACACCAGGTTTAGACGATATTCCATACATTCTTATCCGAAACTTAGATATTACAGCACAAAAAGTATTACTTCAAATTATGAATCTACTCTGGTTACATCAATCTATTCCTGTGTCCTGGAAAACACAGTGTGTGATTCCAATACTTAAACCTAATAAGCCACATAATGAAGCAAATTCATATAGACCCATTTCATTGTCTTCTTGTGTAGGTAAGATTTTTGAAAATATGTTAAAAACTAGGCTTGACTGGTATGTCGAGTCTAGTGGTATCGTGCCCCCTATTCAGAACGGCTTCCGTCGCGGCAGGAGCTGCGCAGATAGTTTTGTCTCTCTTTTATCGGATCTGAAACAAGCCAAAAATAGTAAGTCTCACGCTGCCTGTGCATTTTTAGATGTACAAGGGGCATTTGACAATGTTGACCCAACAATTCTTGTCAAAGTATTATCTGATTTAAAAATACCAGGTAAGATTTGCAAGTGGATCTTTAACTTTTTAAATGATAGGACATTGTACATAAGACACAACAATATTTTACATGGTCCAAAACAGGTTTCAAAGGGTACTATGCAGGGAGCAACGTTGTCACCATTGCTTTACAATTTGTACACTAGTCAGATAGTATCTTATGTAAATACTGCTAATGTAAATATTCTTCAATTTGCAGATGATATTGTTGTATATAGTGTAAATAAGAATTTAGATGTAGCTAAAAATAATTTAAATGCTGCATTACATGAAGTGTTTCTGTATTATAGTACTATTCTGAATTTAAATATAAATCCTACCAAAAGTAGTGCTTTGGTATTAAGTCAAGATGTCTCAGATGTAAATATTGTTTATAACAATGAAGTTATAAATGAAGTATCCTCCCACAAGTTTTTGGGGGTAACAATAGATAATAAGTTAAGTTTTGATGAGCATGTTAAAAGTGTTATTATCAACTCTCTTAAGGGTTTAAACATAATGAGGTGTCTTGCTGGTATATCTTGGGGTGCAGATCCTAAGATATTATCTGTTTTTTATAAGGCTTTGGTTAGAAGTCACTTTGACTACAGTTTTTTAGCTCATATGAACACAGCTCATACCCGTAAACTACAACTAATTCAAAATAAAGCTCTTAGAATAATATCAGGAGCTATGTGTTCTACTCCAATAAGAGCTATGGAGGTAGAAACTAAAATTATGCCTTTACCTGTGCGATGGGTTTTGTTAGCCCAAAGATACTTTATTAAGATACTTGCTAGCAAGAATCACAATGTTATCAAAAGTATAAGAACTCACCATTTCCAAGTTGGTCCTTCCATTATTATTAATAATGAAGTGATGAGCAGAGTGCCGCAATTGTCCGAGATCCTGTGTTATGTTGAGCAGAAGTATCCCAATGTTTACCAGCAAACTCTTTGGCCATGTTATTCCGATAATTTCCACTGTAAATTTGAAAACATTTATGTTAAAACAAAAGCCATTAATAATAACACTGACTTTTTAAACTTTCTCTCAGAAATCCCAAATTACTACAAGCTGTATACAGATGGTAGTAAATCAAATTCACATGTACGCAGTGCTGTGTATGACCCTCAGATTAAATTTGTACAGAGTTTTAGACTTGACAGTATATGTACTATTTTCACAGCAGAAGCGTATGCTGTACTAGAAGCTCTGAAGTGTATTAAAAGAGTTTCGAACTTTAAAGAGTTCATAATATTTACAGATTCTCTTAGTTTAATAACTAGTTTAGAGAACAAACAACTACATTATAAGAACAATTACATTTTGTATAAGATAAGAGACCTTTTAACTTACTTTAGAATAAGCAATGTAAATATTCATTTCATGTGGATTCCCTCTCATTCTGGTATTACTGGCAATGAGATAGTTGATAAGGCTGCTTTTTTGGGCATTAATGAAATTGATTTAAGAGTAATATTTAAAGTTCCAATGACTGACTGTCAATCGGCAGCAAAAGAGGTAGCCATGAAGATCTGGGAGGACGTTTGGAGAAGAGACACTGAAACTAAAGGACGATGGTACGCGAGTATTCAAGATAGCTTTCCAGCGAAACCATGGTATGATAGAATTAAGGAAGGTTCTCGAGAATTCATCACTACCATCAATAGATTGAGATTTGGACATAACACTGCCCCGGCACACTTGGCTAGACTTTCCATTGTAACGGACAGCAAATGCCCTCATTGCCAGAATGGCAATGTATGCGATGTGGAACATATCGTGCTTCAATGCTCTGCGTTTGGTATTCAAAGATTAATATTAGCTAGTGAATTGAGTGATGAAGTGAATAATAGTGATTCCTCCCGCCGCTTAATTGACATTCTTAAAAACTATGACTGTTATCAAGCAATTTTTAAATTTATCAAAACTACAGTGGGAAAAATTTAGTGTGATGTGTCGTGAGCAAATTTAAGCTATATTACTTTTTCTCTTCTAAATCAAGTGTTCTCAAAATATATAGACTTGGCTTAAAGGACCTAGCATCCAGGCCATAAAATCTTCAAAAAAAAAAAAAAAAAACGAGACGCCGGCATCCGCCATTTTCTTTTCTCTTTGCTTTGCTACTTGCTTGAACACGAGAGCGAGAGTTTTTATAGTTTGTTCGTAGAAATTGGGAGTTCTTTCACAATTCTAGCGAATTACCGCAATTTAACGTTAGCTTCTGTGCTCCCTGTGACTAGTTTACTGGTAAGTGGATTATTTATTACTTAAATTTCTCATGGGTAAAAAGCTTGTGGTATTTTATTGCAAAGCTTGCAAATTTAATAAAATTGTGTTTAATCGGTAGAATCGGCTTAGGCAAGTATTCAGCACATCTAAGAATACCAACAAACCTACAACTCGAATTTTGGTATCATATTTATATTATTGATTTTTGCTTGGTACAGACGTTACCAATTTTATTACCATTCTATTAAGAGGGAAGAAAGTAGCTTAATCGCAAGTATCATAACTCAATCAATGCTCACTCCACGCTCATTAGAGATCTATGTAGGTATATGACTTTTTCACTTTATCGATTGTCTTTCCTGCTGCGCATTTTAGTATTTTTAGTTAAGTAGGTAATATTTTATCCCTTGATAGTTTAAATACCATCGCAGATCGAAGATGGCAAACCGAAGACCTCAAGATGGCAGGCGTCGCATGGACTTCCATAGCGGCGATCGTGGGAAGAACTTTGGTCGTTCCGGGTTGTCTCCGTGGCAGGGTGCAGGGCCCAGTGGTGGGCTCCCCAACCTGCTGCCTCTTTCTGGAGTGCCCACCGAGGCCACTTTAGCGCTCGCCAGCAACATCATTAATCTGCTGCAACCCAGGCAGAATCCGGTCCCTTCATTACTGGACATGCCGATCAGACGAGACTTTGGCCCTGATATGGGCCGGTATGACCGTGGTTATGGACCCAACAGGGTAAGTTTCAAAAGCAGTCAATTACTTCTAAATTATGGATTTGACATGGTTGCTTCCTCTAAATTGTTCATGTCTTCCCATAGATTGTACATGATTCTAAGTCCGTTTCATGCATGTTTGTGTATTTCAGAATTCTCAGTTTTCTCGGTGTGTCATGCACACCATTTCTCACTTCCCAAAAAAAAAGCAAAACTTATGAGACAGTTTAATTTGCAGCAACTGCTGAGGCCCAGGGGCCTCGACTGCTTTCGCACTAACACTGACTTGTACTCATTCCCTAGATGGGCAATCAGGGTAATTTCCGGCGTACGGGGAATTACAACAGTCGCACGGGTGAGCGTATCAACAACAATCGTAAGCCGTTCAGGCCCAATGACGGCCGCCACCAGCACAAGAATTCCCCGAAAAAGGAAGCCGATTCCAAGGCTAAACCTGTCAAGGAGAGGTAAGGACCCGCTTCCTTCCGGTGTTTCCCACCGTGACACCGCACTTCTTACCGTATGACTCCTTGGCAGTCCTGCCAAGCCACGTGCGTTCACCTGGCATTAACGTTAGCCTAATTGGCAAGACAACACTCTGTGCCTCCTCCAGAGGTGCACAAATTTCTTTAATACTTCTGAATTACGAAGCAAATTGGACACAAACTTTTATCATGTCTTCACCATAGACAGGCATGCTGTCTGGTTGGCTCTATTCTGAGCTGCATTTTTCTCGCGTCTTCAAAAACTTCTTTATGAAGACACTAGAAAAAATGTGAGGCATTTTCAGCGACTTGAACTATTAAAGCAGACAATTCACTCTTCCATATAAAAACTGTTTTTGTTTTTAGTTGGGTATGTCATTGTTTTTTTTACTCATCTTAAAACTACTCGTCAATCTTTTGATGCTTACAGAAGGAACATTTCATACCTACAGTTTCTCATACCCCTCATTTATCTGCATTATCTTCCTGGATCCAATTCCCAAAGGATCTGCCTACAAAATTATGTAACTTATCAATACTTAATGTTAGTATTGAGGAGTTATGTTAACTGGCTGTGTTTCTAATCCTCCAAGTTTGCTACAGTGAACAAGAAAAGGATGACAAGTCAGATGTCAAGGATGAGAAGGACGAGACCAAGAAGGAGACTCCGAAGACACGTTACGATGACATTGACTCTCAGCTGCTTCGTTGCCACATCTGCCATAAGAGTATGTGGGATGGGCGCTCGTTCGAGAACCATCTCAGCGGACGAGCTCATGCCATCATGATGCAGAAGACTGCGGAGAGTTACGCTCTCACCGCTGATACTATGAGGCAGGAGTACAAGGTAAATGAAATGTTGATGTGTGTTGACATAATAATAATAATAAAAGATATTTATTCAACAGTTTGCAACAACATGCAACATGCATGGATGTTGCAGTTTCAACATGAACGATGTTCGGTTTTAGTTTTGCATTGTAACACATACACATTGTATGAAGTCTGTGTCAAATACATTTTGAACAGTCATATCGAAAATTAGTTCTCCAGTTCACAAATCGTAAAGCTGTGTCTTAACGTAAAAATGAAAATATTTATTCTCTACTTTCTTTACGGCTTTGGTTCAATAATATTTTCCTTAAGGGCTCTGAATTTATTTATTTAGGACAAATTTGCACATTAACAGCTAAAGCCAAAACGGCACAAACTCGCTGATCTAACACTAAAAGCCCGTTTCACCACTTTTAAGTTCCAGTTACCTTAAGTGTCAGTTAATTATGATAACGTCTCTGTCTGTTTCATAGTAATAAAAAAAATAGTGCGCAGAAGAAGTCAAACTTCGTAATGTGGAAATGAAAATAAGAAGGGGTAGAAATAGATTTTTAGTGAACTCATATTGTTTCGTTCGAGTGCCACGCATTCACTCTCACTGTCTCTTTCTATTCCCCCTCCACAGGAGCGTTGAACGTTTAACGCAACAGTGCTTTCGTACCCCTTCCATGGTAGCGTTAAACGTTTAACGCAACCTTGTTGGAAGTCGCATTAGAAGTTTAGGTGCGACTACACTGCCGCTTAAAATACGGTGGCGTTACGGAATCGCAACAAAATGTATGAAGAAACGGTGAGAAAACGTGACGCCTACGACACGTCACTGCGTATACGCGGCGGTTTGGTCGCACCCTTTCACTTCAATAGAGATGGAATTCATTCATTTAAAAACTCAAAGAACACAAGTGCAGTGATATACACGCATCAGCTCAAAGAGCTGCTAGTGTATTATTTAAAATAATAATAATCATAATGAGAGTGGTGAAACAGGCCCCAAGTATGACCCGTGCTGTTTAGACAATGAACGGTGTGTTAATGTGTGCGTTTGTTTCAGATCCGCGAGATGAAGCGCACGCGCAAGTCGGGCCAGCAGCCGGCGCGCGACTTCTACTGCGCGATGTGCGACATGTACGCCGCCGACGGGGCCGCGCACCGCACCACCGTCGGACACCGCAAGCTGAAGGTACAATACATCATCGCCATTAACCATAAAACCATTTTTTTTTTTTACATAATTAGGCTTACGTTTGACCTCAATCTCGCTTGATGGAAGGCGAAGATGAGGCCTAAGATGGTACACGTTTGCCTAGAAGTTGTCTGTTCACTTTGGCCTTAATGAATTAATATTCTCAAGTTATAACATGAGCCGCTCGAAAATCGACTGTTTTCTGTGTGATAGCGCGTGGAGTACCAAGGTGAAAAAATGTCTCTAATTATTTCATTTAATCTTGATGATGTCTCTTGAGTCAAATTCTTCAAGCACTCTCCAAACTCTCTGGCAGCAAAGGAGTATTTCCACTCGTTTCCATCGTCATTTTTATTATTGTCAAAAGTAGGGCAGCACACAACACTGTTCACGTCATTTCGTTTGGAGCGTCAAGCATTATTTGACTTTAAAACCCGTTATCGAGTTATCCGCTTTTGTTATTATGATTGAGTCTTACTGTAGTTTCATGTATAAATGGTATGTTATTGACAGAAATACCTGCACCCGACGTGCACGTGCTGCCACAAGGAGATGCCCACGCGCATCGAGCTGGACGAGCACCGGCTCAGCGCCGAGCACCTGCGCAACATACACGACAAGAACGAACTCGTCACCAAGCCCAAGCCGGAAGGTGGGTGCCCTTACACTTGCTATTAGCCGCGAATTCACTGAGCGAGGCGCCTCGCGCGGCAGCTTAGTGAGGCAAATCCTCGGCCTGTCAGGACGTGCCTCGCCCGAGGCAAACGCACGTCGTGCCTCGGGCGAGCGTGCCTCGACCGAGCCGCGCGTTGTCGGTTTTTGTCCATGCTCAAAGGCGCCTCAGCACGTTTGCCGCGCTCACTCAAGACGGTTGTGTTTTGCCTCGCTTGTTCGTCGCGTGTTAGCGTCATGGATAAAGAGCGGTGTCTTAAATAAATACAACTATATGGTGAATATAGACGATTATGGGATGCGCAATGTCCCGATTATACAAATAGAGGAGTTAAAGAAGATGCGTGGAGAAATATTAGCGCGTGATGCTGCCTCAGCCTCACCGTGGCTCGGCTTTGCCGCGCGAGGCAGCCTCGATCAGTATGATTTCTTTCGCGCGGCAAACGTCCGAGGCGGCTCGCTCAGTGAATACGCGGCTATTGGGGTTTGAAGTTAGAACGGAGTGGTTGGAAGAAACAACTTTAGAGACTAACTCCCTTATTCATGAACGCTCTGTAGGCTTCTGCTAACTAAGCAATCGTTTGTCCTTATCTGTGAAAGGTAAATGTCAAGATGACAGATAAGGACAAACGATTGCTAACGCAAAGGCCTACAGAGCGACAAAGAGAACAGAGAGCGATGCGAGCGGGTAGTATGCCTGCCGCCCGCACCGCTCTCGGTCCCCTTTGTCGTCCTACCCCGCGCCTCTGTGCCGCGCGGGCGAGGACTCCTTTAAGCGGTCGATCTATAGTTTGTTTCATAGTGCGCAAGTAAAATTGAGGATGAATGTAGAGATCTATTTGGCAATATGGCCTCGATTTGAGAAACATTTTCCTTTTAGAGATTCCCAATCGTTCCAATCTGCCAGATGTCAGTTTGATTGCATTTGTCATGTTATGCTGCCACAGTGATGGTGATATCGACGCTGACGATGGAGCAGTCGTACCTGCGCGAGGATCGCGAGCGTCGCAAGCCCGCTGAGGACAAGGAGAAGCCGCGAGACACTGACGGCAACGAGGTATTCCACTCTCACTCTCTCGAGGTGTAAGCGAAGATGTGGTTAAGATAAAACAAGACAAGACATTTATTAGCATGACTAGTAAATTATCCATCTTACTAATATTATAAATGCGAAAGTATGGATGGATCGATGGATGGATGGATGGATGGATGGATGGATGGATGGATGGATGGATGGATGGATGGATGGATGTTTGTTACTCAATCACGCCAGAACGGCCCAACGGATCTGGATGAAATTCGGCACATAGATAGGGAAAAGTCTGGAATAGCACATAGGCTACTTTTTATCCCGGAAAATCGCGTTGTTCCCGCGGGATACTGATAAATGAACTCTTTGCAGACGAAGTCGCTGGCAACAGCTAGTACATACATACATACATAGACATCTTCATTATGTACCTCTCCATCAGTAAAGGTTGGCAATCAGACTTACCCCCTTATTCATAAACGTTTATGTAACAGTAAACTATTGTGTTACTGCTGAACACTGAAAGTGGCCAGCCCGGCTAGCACGACAGCGCGCAAGAGTCGCGTGGCGCGCGAGATAGACTACCCGTCTCTTTCTGGAATTAACAGTAAGAAAATGACAAGCAAACTATCTCGCGCGCGACCCGACTCTTGTCCGCTCTCGTGCTGGACATGCTGTTGCCATACACCTCCCCCGAACGTTGATTCACCTTTATCTATTTTCTAGGATGAAAAGTCGGACGTGAAGAAGGAGCCTTCGGATGGAGACGAGGCCGCGGAGAAGCCCGACAAGGTGGAGTCTCTCGACAATGAGAACACCATCCTGGATTACAAGGAGGGTGATGATCTGTCCCATGTCACTCCGGACATGGTGCCGGCTTACAGGTTAGAAATGTCTTATTAACGTAATAATAGTAAAGACTATCAATAATTCTCTCCACAACTGGCGTTATCCCCAAAAGCCTCCGGGCTCTCGATATACCTCCATCCATATACACACTCTTACAAAAAGTTGTCATCCTCAACACATGCCGTATAGTAAGAAAATTCTTGTCCATGTCATAAATTAGCATAAAAAAAAGCACTTGGCTTAGGCAATGTAATGTGTTTTAATTTTTCTTACAAATAATTGACCCTCTTAAAAAAAGATTCTAATGTAAATAAAGGACCAAGGAAAGTCTATTTCAAACATTAAAATTTTATCTACATCAATCTTGTTTATTGTATTTTCCTTAATAACATACTAATATTGTAAATGCGAAAGTAGCTATTCGGTAATATAACGTTATCAAAAATAGCGTTATACAAAAATAACGGTTATTAACCCCTCGTATGTCGGAGCTAAAAAAATTACCTTACATTCTAGACTCATCTGTTTTAATATGGACAAATTCTGCTGATCTAAATAAAAATAGAAAAAGAAGGTCTTAATTTTGGCACAGGTGTCTTAAGCATTCGAGGGGTTAAGGCACTTGTCCCACCGCCGGCGAGTAGCGAGAAGCGAGTGTTTTTTAGTATGGAGCTTTTGTCGACCGGCGACAAAAGCGACAAAGTTTCCATACTAAAAAACGCTCACTTCTCGCTACTCGCCGGCGGTGGGACAAGTGCCTAAAGGTCTGGTGTTTATACTAGTATCGTTGTTACAGTACGGAGCGCGGCGTGGGCGCGTCGTTCCTGACCCCGTTCCACTGCGTGCAGTGCCGGCTGTGCCGCAAGCTGCTGGACGGGCCGGAAACGGCCGACGTGCACCTGCGCACCTGGCGGCATCATCAGCTGTTCGCGCGGCTGCTCACGCAAGCGCCGCGCGACAAGGCGCAACCAGAAACGGAACAGGTCGGTGTCGAGTAGCTTAGGAATCTGCAATGAACAAGCCTATCACTACATAGTATAAAATAAAACTCCGCTATTTGTTTGTCCCTATGTATGTATGCTTTTAAAACTACGCATCGGATTTTGATGCGGTTCTTTTTAATAGATAGTGATTTGAGTGAGCTAGTACATACATAAATCACGACTCTCCCTTTGCGAACCCAAACTGAATCGGAATTGAGTCGCATTAAGACGTCATGGTAAGGTCCCTGTAATTATCTTCTATCTATAGCTGAAGTAGGCTTATTGTCTAACTCGCTCGCAATCGCTATCGTGTTCATTTTGACAGTTTTTGTCTGAACGTGACAGCTAGCTGATTCCGATGCCAATTGTCAGCCCATACATGGAACTGTCAAAATGAACACGATGGCGATTGCGAGCGAGTTAGACAATAAGCCTACATATTTACTCACGCTCGACACGGCTCGAGTTCACAGAGTCCTCTATAAGCGAGTCGAGTCTACAAAATTAGGAGTCCACAAATCGAGTCTTTTACAACACTACTACACATTATTACCTTCGCGATAGTCTATGTGTGAGCTCTTCAAAAGTTCAACTTGTAATAATAACAATGATGGTTTGAGTGCAGAGTGAGGAGGTGCAGGACAGCAACAAGCGCAGCATCAAGACCGAGGAGAGCGGCAACTGGAAGCGGCGCCGCACCTCCGTCGACAAGGACGACGCCGAGAACGGGCACGACAACGAGCCCGACAACAACCCGGACGACGACAAAGGCAAGTCGCTGCCAACGGCACGGATTACACCAGTGTTATAACCCCTGGACCCCAAGGAACTCGAGTACAACCAGTTATACGTGCCGGCAAGTACGGCGGTAAGTCTAGCGATGACGAGTCACGTGGAGGGGATCTGCGCACCCACGGATACCGTATTTTATACTTCTGCGCATACAAGCTCATCGCTAGACTTACGTGCCGGCACTTATAGCTCATTACGTAACACGATCTCTCGCAATCGCCATCGTGTTCATTTTGACAGTTTCTTGTATGAATGTGACAGCTTGCCGATTCCGATGCCAATTCAGCCCATACATGAGCTGTCAGAATCCCATATGAGACCACTATTATTTGCAATTCATCTGTTTTTGACTCGCTGTAATACGTGACCATACAATGGAACTGTCTATAGATATAGTTGGGAGTTCAACGAAACTAACTAATTTGGCTCAGGGACCCAAATAGGGTCTTGGCCTCCGAAACGAGAGCACGCCATCTGTCCCGATCGTGCGCAGCTTCTTGCCAGTCGTAGACTTGAAGACTACTTTGACTTTGACTTGATAGTTGGGAGTTCAAAGGTTTATAATTTAGTTTATTATTCCAGAGGAGGCTCCAATGGAGACGAGCGTGGAGCCCGAGACGGCCGCCGACGTGGACGCCGACGCGGACGGCGACTTGGACATGCCGCCCGATGACGCGCTCGAGGACTGGGACCAGGCCGGGGACGACAATGACGTCCTCAATGATGACCATGGTGAGTTGACACTGCTGTAATGGCTAGGGAATCCACTGGCATTAGATTATAGACCATATTCATTAACTATGGCCGGCCAAAGACGCACTGCTTAGACCAGTCGACACCAACACCTTTAAGTGGTTGCTCTGATCTGCAGTTTCAGTACAAAATTCCAAGCAGTTGAGGAAAATGCTTTGCGCATAGATTTACGTAGGACTCCTTCCCCACTGCCCCCTATCTTAGCGAAAGGACGGGGAGGCATACCCCCTAAAAACCCGCCGGTATTCCCTCACCGCCATTGGAGGCGCCACAGGAGCATAATGGTGGCATCGTGAACGGGTTGAACTCAACTCCTGTTGCTGGTCGCGGCATAGAAATATAAACTCTGTAACAGATATAACGAGATGGATTGGGACTTTGTACTAGACACTAAGTTTATATAGCTAAAATTCCGACTGGACACTCGTTTCGTAGCATAATAAGAACAAGTTGAAGTAAAAACATTATTTGTCCACAGACCAGGAAGAGACGGCTAACGGCAGCGAGGAGACGCCCGCGCCGGTCAAGGAGAAGACTCCGCCGGCGGTCAAGCTGGCCGAGCCTGCGCGCGCGTCGCCACGCGTCACGCGCCGCCGCAACTAAACATTAAGACAAAGAGTCCAGAATGTTTAAGTTAATACTTTGCCCCGTCATACTGATGTCTACCGACCGCTTTACTGAGCCCTCGCTCGCGCGACACGGGCGCAGGTAGGACGACAAAGGGGGCAGAGAGCGGTGTAGGCGGGTAGCGCACAGAGAGAGGCCCCCGCAGTCGCCTACCCCGCGCCCCGCAACCGTAATGGCGAGGACTCAGCTAAGCGGTCAGTCTATAGGTAAGACTGCGAAGCTATTAGACTGCTGTATCATGAGTTACTTAGCAAGATTAACGAAAAGTTCGACCGATCATAATGCTATGACGCACATACGCCAGCTGAGCTTAGTAGAATACAATAGTTTTGCACAAACATGTTTACAGACAGTTTTTAGTGCTACTTTTTTTCACAAAAACATGCAAACGTCTTTAAAGTTGTTGTTTGATCATCAAAACCATGTAGGGCTGCCAGATTGTATAATTGGATACAAAAATTGTATAATTTAGAGGACTAATTGTATACACTTTGTATCTCGACGCCTCTGTATAATTGGATACAGAACATTTTTTAGCGCTGCTTTAACTGTTTGTATCCTGACATTTAATTTTGTATAATTTCAAAAATATGTTGGTATAATTTAAAAACCTATTGTATGGTGAGTCCCGACTCTTAAAACGTAGTGATTATAATGTATACTTGTTGTGAAGTAGCAAGGTAATTGATAGACATTGGTTGACGTTGGTAATGCAGAAGGCACGGCGGTCAAAACGCTTCGCGGCCTTACCCATTTAAAACTAACAACTACTGTAAGTAATTGTGTATTGAACATTTTAATAGTGATAATTTATCACAGGGGAGCTACTCCGAAATTACAACTTATCATATTATCATACCGACCCCTGGCTCCTATAAGGGCCACTTGTATGCACGGACCAGGGTTAACGACTTAACCCCGTGTTAGATGCTAACCCGGGGCTAGCTAGTGTCAAAATGTATGGAACTGTGAAACCTAACCCCGAGTTAGCGATTTCATTCTCTGGTCTGTGCAAGTGGGCCTAAATGACTTAGTGTGAGGGGAACGGAACGGAACGAAACTAACTTCGTATAAACCTCTGAGTACTTCAGATTCGATTTCTGTATTTGATAAGTTGATGATTTACTTATGTTCAAGATTTATTTCTTAAAACTTAACTAGTACCAACTAGTTTTAACATTCACGTGATGAGGAGAGAACACAATAGTTGTGTTGAGTTTTTTTTTACTTAGACGTAAGACAACTCTGGCCACTTTTAATCATCATTTTAAGGGTGGACTCTCATTGAAGACATTGTGCAGAATCAACCCATTTTAATGTCCTTCAATGTGAAGTTAAGGTCTAATTATTATAGTGAATTCGCCACTTTCTGCATCTGTAGCAGCGTGCCCTTGTTTCTGTTGAACCTTGGAAAACTTTTTGCCAATAGTCAATTGTGACTGACCCTTCCATACTTCCATATTTTCTTTAACTACCTTTATTAACTTCTTGTCTAGTAAATAACATAAGTAACAAAAGTAAGGTTAAAGTTACAGGCCTCGACAATCTTCGAGGTTTTGAGAGCTAGCTAATAGTTTCATAATTAACTTCGGAACATGATTCTCGTAGCCACTAACTTTAATCATACTAGATAATTAAGATTTATTTTTAGAAAACATTTCTAAAGGATCTAGAGATGTATGTGTAGAATGTAGTTATTATAAAATGTATGTAGGTACGATTTAAGTTTCAATTCGACAATATTCTATGTTTATCTGTTCTTACTAAAATAATACATTAGTGTTCTGTAAAATAACAAAGTAGTTGCTTCATTTAACGCATCTTTCTGTCGGCTGTCAGAAAGGAGACTATTATAACCTTTTGGACGCCAATGTCAGCTAAAGCCAGAGCAGAGCAGAAGTGCAAAAGTGATTTTCATGCAGATAAGATTCAATCTAGTTTTATGGTTCAAAGGGTTAACCTTTTCGAAGCCAAAAAGATATCAGCAGCGCGGGTTCAATGCCAACGACCTGTATATACGTCCATTACTTCAATGCAAAAGCAACCTTCTTTCAATTGGGTTTAGGTTCAACTTAAGGCATCGCAAAGAAGAAGTCTGACTTATGGGTAATGTCTCTTGTATTTGATGTGGCAGCGAAATGTGCCACAAACGTATATGTACAGATGGCGGCACGTAAGTCTAACGTGGAGTACGCCCGCCCGCGTCCCTGCACTCCCCGCGATCCCTTATTTTCGACTACTGCGCATCAACGGTTATCGTTAAACTTACGTGCCGGCTCTTGTACGAATAACTGGCGTTTGACGAATGTGAAGAAAATGCATTACATAGAAAGAAAGTAGTACTTATGTTGTAAAGTGCTTGGTTGTCAAAAATCCTGTTGATTAATCGCAGTAATTGCTATTGAGCATAATGTTTGCCTATTTCATAAATCTGTGTCTAAATTGCGTTCTCAATGAGGTCTTCTCATGAAGTAGCTAGTAGATAGATGGTTTAGAATTAAGAGATATTTCAATGTGAACATTATATTTAATCTAATACATACAACTTGTCAATTATTGAGTGTTTCATTGATAAACTGATTCCCTTAACCCTTCTGTAGCTCTCTACTGTTTTACCTCAAACTATAAGTGCTGGCACGTAAGTCTAGCGCTGACCTTGTATGCGCAGAAGTATAAAATATGGTATCTGTGGGTGTGCAGATCCCCTCCACGTGACTCGTCATCGCTAGACTTGCGTGCTGGTATGAATACAGTGGCCATCACTGCCATTGCCCATCAGATACATCGGAGCTAGACCAACAGCTTAACTGAGTCCTCTCCAATGCGGGTACAATGCCCGGGAAACTTTTAGACCATTAGGCGCGGTGGTTGGGGGTTTAACCTTTTATGCTGAAATAAAAAAACTGCATTCTAATCTCAAATAAGATCTCTCTTAGAGGATCTGATATCCTGGTACTTCTCCCTCCGTCTTACGCCTGATGCGAGTTTAAAATTTTTATATGAGATAGATCTCAAAAACTGCTCATCGCCACTAAAGAACTTTTCGCTTCAAAGAAACCATGTGACAGGTTACTTACCACAGAAAATCACACTATCATCATCAGTCAATATGCTGTAGACAAAGGCAACAATAATCAAACATTTTAGCAATTTTTTTATTTTATTTAAGAGTAAAAATATCTAGTTTTAAACTTACAATAGGTACCTAAAACTTTCAATACACTATAAATTAATCGGTAATTTATCAGTAGGTACTATTCTGCTGTTAGATGACCCGAACAGAGCTATTTCTTTTTCATTAACTTTAATAGCATTTTAGTGTCGTTGATCTGCGTTTTTTGCCTTTTCATCTGCTTTTCCACCGGCTTCTGCTTCGGTTGAATCGGTTTTTTACTTTCTTTTGCGACCAAAGATTTCGCAAACCTCAGTTGCTTTCTACTCTCACCAGTTTTGAGATCTACGAGATCGGTGTTGGTCGTGGCAAGCTCTTTTATCATGGAAGCCTTTTTACCCGTTGTTGCCTGAATCTTCTTTTTCGTGATTTTTCCCGTGATTTTGGACTCATTTTTCTCCGCCTTAGCCAGCTTTTTTAACTTATTTAACTTATTCTTGCCCAATTTCACCATACTGGCTATTTATGAAATGCTTGCTTTATGTGTAAAAGACAACACAAAACAATAAAATTAAATTACGCTCAGTCTTTCGACAAAACACGTGAAATGAGTGAGACTTCTTCTTCTTTTATTAATATGGCCCCATCGATCAGTGCGATGATTTCGCCAATGTCAAAGTAAAAAATACAGTGAGTAGGGATGTGAAAAAATAATCGATTATGGAAATAATCGATTAAAAATCGATTTTTTTAAAAGTAAAAATCGATTTTTACACGCGATTTTTTTATTACAAATAATCGATTAATAATCGATTTTTTTTTAAATCAAAAATCAAGCATAGTCGATTTTTTATCTACCACCCCCGACATTAAGTCTGGTCTTTTATAACCCGGACCGCGAACTATCAAAGAATATCATCTCCATGGAGATGATATTACGCATTAACGCCATCTGAACGTCTACGATGGCAGCTCTTCTGTGCTTTTGAAACAGTTTTATTTAATAAAACCATGATAAATAAAATATTTATAGCGTTTATTTTGAAATTCATTAAAAAATTAGGAAAAAATCGATTATTATAAAAATCGATTATTTTTTTAAGAAAAATCGATTATTTATTAATCGATTTTTAATGCGAAAATAATAATCGATTAATTAAAAATCGATTTTTTACGTAGAATGTCACATCCCTAACAGTGAGTGAGACTTGTTTACCGTTTCTGACATTGACACTTGACCACCACTTGACATTGACAGTCTGCAGATGACATTTGCGGGGTTGTCGCGTAAAATAAAATAGTTGCCAAAGTAAAAAACGATTACGGAAAACAGGCCTTCATTATTTTATTTTATAATTAATTATTTAAAATTCAATATATAATAATATATAATTAAATACTTGAATATTTATTTATTACAATAAAACAATTAGGTACTTACAAATTAAAAATAGCTTGTATTTGGCATTCATAATTCAAACAGATATTTAAATAATTTAAAACAATTCAAAGTAAAAATTTGCATCAGGAATAAGAGGTTAAAAATAATACGACAGTTTTCTTTAACAATTTATTATTGTCAAACTGCGTTCATCCTGCGAGGAGTACATCAGATGCAACACAAACGGCGACACATATAACATTACACTTAATATAGTAATTGAATTTATTCATAACTACATGTATTGAAAAAGTTCAAATAAACAATATCTAGAGTGTTGAAATAACAAGTGGATGCAACTTTGCTTGTAGTACTATGGAACTTGAAACCTATTTTTTGGGGTTACAAACAACTGTCACAGCATAATCATCACAGAATTATACCTATAATATAAGTAATGTGTGGTGTGATCATAGTACTAAAAAATACATTTAAGCAAATAATTGATACCTGTACGAAAAGACGTTAGCAAAATGTACGCTTGTACGATTAGTATAATTGAATCATTTAGTGCGTATTATTTTATTGAAGATACTAAGATCAAATCTTCTTTTCTAAATCATATTCTAGACATTTAAAATAAGTTTATTTGTCTAAAATATAATCTCACAGTAAAATCTAGTTAAAAATGAGCAAAGAAATGCATTCAAAATATTAAGCGTAAATGTTAATTAATTAAAGTAGGTAAAATAAAATTTTCACCGTCAATTAAAAATTAAGGCAAGTGTTCTGGAATGTTCAGTATGTTTTTTCTTCTTTATATACAAACTTACAAACAAAATAATTCGTCAAAAAGCATAAAAAGTATTTAAAAAATCAATATAATTGTACTTTTAATGTACCTAGTTACTTAAATATTCTAATTTTATAACACAAATTATTTAAGCGCTCGGGCTGAGTCTTTGGGGATGCTTAAAAAAAGAGGCACAGCCATAAAAAACTAAAATCATATATTTTGATAAAATAAAACAACCAACACTCTCATTGTATTTGGGGCTGATATTGATCAGCTGGCATTGAACCATACATTTCCCATACCTATTTGGACAAATATTACTGCTACAAACTACATTCCTATACTTGCAGACAATTTTTTTTTGTCCCAACGCATGTAATATTTCTCTCTAAAAAACTTACTCTGCCTCTATACTGTTGCTGCTGCCTGTTGATATTCATTCAGCATCGCTATTACTAATTTAGCTACTAAACATTTTTTATTTCTGATATGCCTCAACCAATGTTCTCGTCTATATAGAAGCCTCCCAACTCGATTTCTTAGATTCCACAAAAATGGTGTCCAATGTATAAATTGCCTGCAAGTAGGTACTCATACCAACAGTTCTTATATAATAGTGATACATATAAAAGCTACTAGTTATAATACATAATGTATTGTCATTTTCGAGGTCATAAAAATAAACAAAGCGTGGTAAGAGATTCTCACTTATATTTTTTCGTTTGCTTCACAAGCCATTCCATTTAAAGGTAAACCATTTAATTAATATAAATATGACTAAATAAATATCTAGAGGGCGCTACTATCGGTATTATCGGCAGTTTAGTTAGTTCCAATGAAATTCCTCAATGTGGCGCATAGTCAAATTAATGGTTTACCTTTATATTCCGTATAATGGAATTAATGGATGTTAAATAAATTACGTGGAACATTATAAAATAGAATTCTATTAGATGATGGTCCCAATAGATTCTACGGATAAACCTCTAATATGAGTAGTTTCGAAACGAAGTGTTCGTGTTCCAAATTTGAAGATAATCGTTGGACATCAAAGAAAACCAAAGCAAATGTAATACTACCTTGATAATTATAAATTATGAAAAGGTACTTTTACCTGATGAATTTGAAATTTCCAACCTTAATTTATCATTTAAAGCAAAATTTTATTCCAAATACATTAGACAACAGTCAACAGGACTTACATAAATGGCTAATATAAAACACCTCTGCTAAAGGTGATAGCATACAGACCGACAGTAAAGAGTAGAAGTTAAACGAGGGCGCTGCTTTTTTTTACATTGTCGTGATAGGAAATGACTACATTATGAAAATATTTAATTCCTCTTTTACTCTTCTCTTACATGTCGGCTTGTAAGTGTTCGTATATTCAATAAACATTATAAAAGCACATATATGGCCGTTTTCACTATCTTAAACATTTCTAAAACGCTGGCAACACCGAGTATATTTTGTACACTGGCAAGACAGATATTACCAGAGACAAGACAACGGAAACGGCCTTATTTATTTTGGAAGCCTACGCTATTCGTGATTTTGTTGTTTTCGTAATTCTGTTTATTTTTGAAATTTTACATACGTAATTCCAACTCCGGAATTTATGAGATTGGGGTGGTCGGATATGTGAGCGAGTTCCACGAGTTTTGATAAGCCGTTCACTGCAAAAAAGAATAAAATCTTAAATCAAAACCCGACCAACTTTTTAATAAAAAGTGAATTTTAATAAATTTTGGTTTATTTTTAATGGAATAAGTAGGTAGGTACATATCTCACCTTCATTTTTGGCCGGACTGCCATCGTTAGCTTTTGGATTAGATGCGTTGCGGCAGCTGTAAAATAAACAAAAAAGAAATACTTAGCAACTTCTTTCAACGGAACGAGTTATGAGGGAACCATTCATTTCATCAATCTACATTTTAAGAGTTTTTAATGATTCACGGTTAAGTTCATTTGAATCTACATTTTATCACTAAATCACTATACAGAGGGGGTTCCAAAGTTCCAATGAATACTTTCAGTTTTAAGTATAAATAAGTATAATTATGTATGCGTTGCGTGTTATGTTTTGCTGCTATCGGCTACACGTGTGGTATGTGGCGTGTGGCGTGTGGCGTGTGGCGTGTGGCGTGTGACGTGTGGTACTGACTGGTGAGCGAGGAGAGCCCGCGGACGCGCGTGCGCGGCGCCAGCAGCAGCAGGTAGACGGGCACGGCGGTCAGGATCATGAGGCAGCCCACGCCCGTCTCCGCGGGGGACGCCACCGCCGGCACCGCCACCACCAGCACCGTACAGATTATGTAGATTACTGCAAACAAATATACAGTACGATTACTTGGAGTTAACATTTAACAGATGGACGTGCCTTCAGTCAATTTTCAACTTTGACGACATACAAATAAAATAGTTTTTACATAATCTGTAAACGTGGGTAGCGGTATACTAAAAATGGTCAGTCAAGTGTTAACTCGAATTAATCAAACTGTGCCTCATTCCATACCCCAATCAATATTTATGCCAATCGCGGTTGGTAGTAGGGCCTGCACCCGGTTCTACCCGGTTCTGAAATACCCGGGTATACCCGGTTCTATCAAGGTATATGTAAAACAGGTTCTGTAAGAAGAAACCCGGCTCCCCCGGTTCTTAGAAAAAATGTTTAATTTCAGATTTTAATGGCTAAAAGGACTTGTTAACAAGAGCTTTAAGCAGGGTTTTAGTGGTAAACACGCCTCCCAAAGGAAGCAAACCTGAAAAGGACCTTCTTAATGGCCAATGGGACTTGTAAACAAGGGCTTTAAGCAGGGTTTTAATGGAAGACACGCTACCCAAAGGAGACAAACCTGCAAAGGACTTTCCTGATGGCCTCAGGGACTTGTGAACAAGGGCTTTGAGCGGGATTTTAGTGGGACACACGCCACCAAAGGGGGGCAAACCTGCAGAGGACCTTCCTGATTGCCAACGGGACTTGTGAACAAGGGCTTTAAGCAGGGTTTTAGTGAGAGACACACCACCAAAGGGGGGCAAACCTGCAATGAACCTTCTTGATGGCCAATGGGACTTGTAAACAAGGGCTTTAAGCAGGGTTTTAGTGAGAGACACACCACCAAAGGGGGGCAAACCTGCAATGAACCTTCTTGATGGCCAATGGGACTTGTAAACAAGGGCTTTAAGCAGGGTTTTAGTGAGACACACCACCAAAGGGGGGCAAACCTGCAATGAACCTTCTTGATGGCCAATGGGACTTGTAAACAAGGGCTTTAAGCAGGGTTTTAGTGAGAGACACACCACCAAAGGGGGGCAAACCTGCAATGAACCTTCTTGATGGCCAATGGGACTTGTAAACAAGGGCTTTAAGCAGGGTTTTAGTGAGAGACACACCACCAAAGGGGGGCAAACCTGCAATGAACCTTCTTGATGGCCAATGGGACTTGTAAACAAGGGCTTTAAGCAGGGTTTTAGTGAGAGACACACCACCAAAGGGGGGCAAACCTGCAATGAACCTTCTTGATGGCCAATGGGACTTGTAAACAAGGGCTTTAAGCAGGGTTTTAGTGAGACACACCACCAAAGGGGGGCAAACCTGAAATGAACCATCTTGATGGCCAATGGGACTTGTAAACAAGGGCTTTAAGCAGGGTTTTAGTGAGAGACATGCCACTCAAAGGAGACAAACCTGCAAAGGACTTTCCTGATGGCCTCTGGGACTTGTGAACAAGGGCTTTAAGCGGGATTTTAGTGGGACACACGCCACCAAAGGGGGGCAAACCTGCAAAGGACCTTCCTGATTGCCAACGGGACTTGTGAACAAGGGCTTTAAGCGGGATTTTAGTGGGACACACGCCACCAAAGAGGGGCAAACCTGCAAAGGACCTTCCTGATTGCCAACGGGACTTGTGAACAAGGGCTTTTAGCAGGGTTTTAGTGAGAGACACACCACCCAAAGGGGGCAAACCTGCAAGGGACCTTCCTGATGGCCAGCGGGACATGTCAACGAGGGCTTAGAGCCATATGCTTAGATAATATGTAATCTGATTCGTTATTTTTTCTGCGATTTTATAAAATGAAATGAAATTATTTAATTCGCAAGAACATACACAGATGTTATTTTATAAAATTTTAGACATGTCAGAGGAAGGTAATACATGTCATGTATGCTCTGCCAAAATTTGGCATGCAAATTCTTAACCTAATTACTATTAGCTATTAATCATATCAATCATATATTTTATTAAAATATTCATTCAAGTTATAAAATGGTCGATTAGTCAGATAGCACTTCAATTTTCTAGAAAATTCAATAATATTACTACATTGTGTTATGTCCTCATTTAGATTATTATAAATTTTAATACTGTTATATTCAAGACTCCTTTTAAAATGTACATAGTTGTTTGATTCTGGTAATTGAATGTCAAAATTAAGTTTACACAATCTACGTGGTCTATTGTTGCTATTACATCTAAAATTGGATTTATTTTTATAAACAAAAATGCAAGCCAAATATATGTAAAGTGATATCACGGTCAGTATTCCATGTTTTACAAATAATGGACGACAATGTTCAAGTCGTTTTGCCTTTTCAACATACCTAAGAGCTTTCTTTTGTAACAGGAAAATACGGTTTACATGAACGCTGTTACCCCAGACCTCAAGACCATACCTCATTAAGCTTTCAAAATATGCAAAATAAACCGTTTTAAGTACTGAAGATTCCAAGATGTTAGATAATTTTTTTAAGGCGTAACAGGCACTAGCTAATCTTTTCCTTAGTAGATTTATATGACTTGACCAACGCAACTGTGTGTCCAATTCCACACCAAGAAACCTAACAGTGTCAGTCTTGGCTATGGGCAAAGGCAAGTCGTAGACCATGCTATTTGAGTGTTTTAGGAATGGAAAATATAGCGTTTTATCCATATTAATTTTAAGGCCGTTACATTTAAACCAGTGTGTGAGTTCTTCCCAGGTTTTGCTCATTTGAGCCCGAAATGTTGCATCACACTGATTTTGTACAATAATACTTGTATCGTCAGCATACAAGTAAGCAGTTCCGTGTGTTATATTATATTGTAAGTCATTAATAAAAATAATAAACAACAGAGGCCCAAGAATAGATCCTTGGGGAACGCCGCAATCAATTGCTTTTTTTGTGGAATTAATCAATTTATTGCAGCCTAACCCATCTACATTTGATATTTGCACAAATTGAGATCTATCTGTTAGATAAGACTTAAGAAGTTTTAATATAGATCCCCTTAAACCATAATATTCTAATTTATCTAACAGTAACTTATGATTCACACAGTCAAACGCCTTGCTAAGGTCACAGAATATACCAGCACATTTGTGACCCTTATTAAGATTAGTCATAACTTGCCTAACCAATTCGGTAATAGCTGTTACAGCATTTCTATTTTCTCTGAACCCAAATTGTTGAGAACAGAAGTAACCATTTTTTTCGAAATGATTAACAATTCTTGTTGCCATTGCCTTCTCAAAAATCTTAGATAGAACTGTCAACAGTGAAATAGGACGGTAATTATTTACGTCTGTTTTCGAATTCTTTTTATGTAGAGGAACTACTTTGGCCATTTTAAGTTGAACAGGGAAAATCCCATCACATATACACGCATTATATATATGACACAGCGGTATACACAAAAATTCAATACAATCTTTAATTAAAACGGTGCTTATGTCATCCGGTCCACATGTACTCGTATTTTTTAGGCATTTGACTATATTTATTATTTCTGTCTCATTAATAGGCGACATAAACATAGATTTTGCATTATTAATGTGATAATTTTGTAAAAGACCTAGATGCTCACCGCCATGTACCCCGTTAACTTCAGTGACTCTACCCGATTTAATAAAGTGATCATTAAAAATGTTACTTATTCGTTCAGGATCATCAATTACTTCATTATTATCAAGTAGTTTGATCGTACCGTTACCTGACGCTATATGTTTGCCTGTATTTTCCCTTACAATCCTCCATATTGCCTTACTTTTTGATTTTGCTTTTTGTATCGTATTTTTAATATGTATATTTTTAGCCGCGAATACCAGTTTTTTTAGTATAGTATTGTAGGTTTTATAATATTTTTTAAGATCTTTATCATATTTTAGTTTACGAGTTTTTATTAACAACAGTCTTTTTTTTCTACATGATGTTCGAATTCCACGCGTTATCCATGTCTTAATATGATTTCGTAAAGTTACTTTTTTCAAAGGCAGATGCCTATCCATAATTTCATACAAAATATTATAAAACATTTGTAACTTTCCTTCACAAGTTCTTTCTTCAAATACCTCGTTCCAGCTAACATTTTTTATGTCATCCTTAAATTTTTTTAAAGCAATTCGGGAATATTTTCTTTTGAACTGTGTTTTGGCTTGTTTAACTGGCACTATCAATTGATCCTGAAAGAATACGATTTGAGCATCATGATCTGAGAAGCTACAGGGAATGACGTATGCATTATAGTTATCATACATATTCGAAAATATATTATCTACTAAGGTTTGTGAGGTTTCAGTTACCCGAGTACAATCTTTTATCGTAGGCCTCATGTCATGCTCTTTAAGTGTTTGTAAAAAATCATTAGCTACAGCTGTTTCAGCCCTTAAATCTATATTGAAATCTCCACACATTATGGAACTATGATTCTTATTTTTGTTTAAATATAGGTCGAGCTGTTGCAAAAAAGTCCTGGTATCACTACTTGGACTTCTGTACACCGTGCTTATAGCAATCTTGTCCCTGTTGTCCAATTGCAAAGACACACAACACACCTCAAACAACTTCTCTTTGTAGTAACATTCAACATCAACAACTTGACAATTTTTAGAAATATCGTCTCTAGCAAAAATAATACATCCACCCCCTCGAAAAATCGACCTAGAGCAACTCGCTACAATCTGGTAACCAGATAACTTAATGCTAGAATCTTCACCGATTCTTAACCATGACTCTGTGACACAAACAATAGATGGCTTAACATCAAGGTCCATATCCAAGAGTGTTTCCAGATGTAGTATCTTATTTCGTAGGCGATTAATATTAAGGTGCAACACAGATAAGCATTTTTTATTGCCTGAATAACGAAGCCTTGTGATAGTATTGGGAATGCTTATTCTTGATTTAGGTCTAAAAAAGAATCGTCATCCTTATCCAGAGAAGCATTTACAATTTTAAAGTTATGTTCACATGTGTGACTAGTATCAAAATCCAGAGGAAACAATGTCAAAAGCTGTATTAAATCATTAAAAACAGTAGTAAATCCATGTCTATTTAAATGTCCAAAGTGCGAAAACATGTCCCTGTCATAAGATAAATTTAAATTACAATCCAATAAATAGCAGATTTTATGTTTCAAATTATTTTTACACATTAAGTTATTAAATATTTCGATACGTTTATTGAATAAATTGGAAAAATTATTAATTTTGAAAGTTGGTGAACAAATAATAATATTTGTATGTTGTACTAGACTTAGCTGTTCTTGTATGAAACTCACAAGGTCATTATAGTGTGTACTGGTTTTAAAGTCTTTGTCACCAATGTAAATAATACAGAAATCGTTTAGAGTGAAGTCTTGAAGTTTTTCACCAAGGCCACCAAACAGTTCCCGTGTGCCAGCTCCAGGTGTCAAATGTAGACACGTGTTCCCACCGACGAATTGCCGTTGCAGCAGTTTCAGCATATAATTTGGGTAGTTGCTAACAATACAGAATTTTGATTGCAGTAATGTAGAATTCACGTTCATAGGTGCCGTGGAAGTTTGCTTAAAAGATTGTATAGGGAATTCTTCCAAAGGCTGAGCTGTGACTTTGCTCGGTGCAAATATCGTGGCTGAAGTTTGAAGATGCCGAGTCACTCCCTCTAGCTGTTCTCCTATTGCTGTGATTTGATTTTCAATATGTTTAAGTAGTTCTTCGAGTTCATTAATTTTTATCTGTAGAGACAGGAGACTGTTGCTTTCAAGTCCTCTATGTGCATGTGAAGTTGTGGCTGGCGAGGAGGGTGATGACAACAGTGCATTGGCAGCAAAAGAGCTTCTGTGTTTTTTCTTTGTTCTGCTCACACTTTTCGTATCCGAAAAAGATGATGAATAGCACAACGACGTGAGGACTTTGGTTTCCATTGTTAACTGCTGGATTTTCCTTTGGAGATCATTATTTTCAATTATCTTGCTTTCCAGTTCATTTTCCGCGCTATGAAGCGCACTCTCCAGTCCCACTATTTTTTCATGTAGTTCATGATTTTGTGTATGCAGTGTAGGGGCATGGCGTATGGGGCCATCATTTATACTCCTAGACAACACAGGAGATGGGGACAAAGGTTCATCCGAAAGGCCAGATGTATCATTCTCCGAGAGTATCTGGGAGTCCAAAATAGCAGAGTTCTGTGGCAGACTGCATGGTGTTGTCTGTGAACCCCTAGGCTGTAAGTCATCGTCATCTATGTCAAGAGTACTTTCCAGAGGTACATTTCCTACTACTATAGGGGTTTCTTTCTTCTTCTCACTGCGGAAAGGCGATTGTACCCCACTAGCAGCTTTCCGAGTAGAACACTTAGAGGTTTCAGGGGTGATGTTTTTTGACTTTTGCTGAGTTTGAGCTTTTCTCAGTGTAACGTTTGAGTGACCATAAACTCGTTCCTTGCCATATTTTTTATTTGAAATGCATAATTTGCATCTCCATTTCTTTCGTGACTCTTCATTCATTATGTTACATAACTTTTCTGAGCGCCCAGCACAATCAAAATCATATCTGTTTGCACACGCTGAACATAGAAGAGTGCTTTTCATGTCGACGTTAGATTTGCATTCGAAACAGACCACAGGCGCCACTCGACCACTAGTCCCAGTGCCACTGATTGGTACAAAAGTAGTTTTTGATGCCATTTTACAACCTGTCTATTTCGATTGTTAAGTGTGTTAACTTAGCTCTCAATCCAGTTTAAATTTTAGTGTGTAATAATTTAATTTGGTACTTTTTAATATGTATCCCACATCTACTGCCATCTAGTGGTGATCGACAGTTTTATTATCTGGTTGAGTGAAATGATAATCTAATAAATGATAATTGCACACTCACATTTATTAGTAAGAAATAAATGGTGAAATGAAGTAAATCATTTTATTCTATATTTTTGGGATTCACCCCGTCAAATTCTTTATTCAATTTTTTCTGATAATCAATAAAAAAAATAAGTATGTCTACCAGGGGCGTAGCTACCGCCGTATCTGCCGTATCAATTATACGGGGCCCCCGGGCTACGTGGGCCCCAGACGTGCGTAAGCAAAAATTAATACACACGTTTTTTTTCTTTTGTGAGAATTTTACCCTTCATAAGGGCCCCCAAATAAATTTTTATACGGGGCCCCGCCAAGGCACGCTACGCCCCTGATGTCTACTGGAACCGGGGGAACCGGTTCCCCCGGTTCTAATTACCTTCCAGAACCGGCTATCAGAAATCTGAAACCGGACACGGTTCTGCAGGCCCTAGTTGGTAGGCCCTCAAGCAGGTAGCACGAGAGCGCTCAAGAGTCGCGTCGCGCACGAGATAGATTGCCCGTCTTTTTCTTACTGTTGGTTCTAGAAAGAGACGGGTTTTCTATCTCGCGCGCGACGCGACTCTCGCGCACTCTCGTGCTAGCCGGGCAGCAAGGTCCGTTCGGATCGCTGCCACCAAGCAACTGTGCTCGCACTGCTGTGTTCTACCGTTACTATCCAAGCAAGATAGCCGATGGAATTGACTGGCACACGAGATAGCCCTTTCTAGCTTGGCAAAGTTGGCACCTATATATGCCCGCTTGCAATCCCACTTTATCAAAAAAATTCGGAGCAGCCACGCCTTGCCAGCCACGCCAGCGGCAGCGGCAGCGGTAAACGCAACAACAAAGCTGTTCCGTTGATATGCTAGTTTACGTACCTTTGCGAACTGGCTGGTTTTGCCGTTAAGTCCAAGTTGCAAACAAAATACTCAAAATAATCGAACGTGTGTTCGATTTATGAAACTTGGACTTAACCGCAAACCTGCCAGTACGTAAACTAGCATGTCCTAACTTTACATATACATTCTACACTCCACACTACACGTCATTTAAAGGCAACACGCGCGATTTTTTCCTAGCGATGTTCTATGTATATGTAACTATAAGAGGCGAGCGAAAGCGGAAAAACCTAGGGGCAATTAAAAGGGAGGCCACGAATAATAAAGTGCGGGCGACGAGTACCTAGTTCTATTTTGAGGACTTTAATCAGGTATTTTTACTGTCGTCTACCCGTAGTCCTCCAAGTTTCTGATGGATATGCCAATATTGCCAATCGATACTTCATTGCTGTAACTTACTGGGGAAGAACAAGTTGACTTTGATGGGTCTCTCCAGGTCCGGCTTTGTCCACCGCAGCACAGGCAGACAAAGCACGGCCGCTCCGATGCTCAACTGCAAACAAACAACATAATATGTATTATAATATATACTATTTTACTACATGTCCCATTAACTATAGGGTGGCAGATGAACGTTAGGTAGAAAGAAGAAAAAGAAAGAAAGTAAAAGTTTATTTATGACAAGCACAAAATTGACATAAAATGGTCCCAGCTCAGCATTTGCTGGCCTTACAGCCAACGCTGGTCTTCCGTTGGGGCCATCGGGTAATATCTACATTAAAAGAAAGATAACTACATAAACAATACGACAATAAAAACAAAAACAAACATAATACAATATAATTTGGGTTGCCTAGGCACAAACCCCTTTGCCTTTTAAAATAGAGAGGTAGGTATAAGTCATTGAGTACTGACCCAAGTGGCAAAGCCGACGTAGTTGATGAGCGCGTAGATGTCGGAGACGGTGAGGTAGAGCAGCGAGAGCAGCGCGACCGCCAGCACGGCCGGCGCCGGCGTCGCGCGCGCGCTCACCATCGTCAGCATCTCCGGCATCTGGCCCTGCGCTGCGCCCGCGTAGAACAGCCTACCGACGAATTGTAGCTTTATTTATACGTGTTACAAAATACCCCGTAAAAGATAAAAGCCAAAAATATTGTCAACCCTAGTAAACTGTCATCTCAGGAAACCATACTGGGGTACTTGAATATTGTAAATGGACTTGTTATAAGGTCACATTTAACCTCCTTTCGGCTTTACAGGTAGTTTTGTAACACCCAGTATAAGCAGGGGCCTTACCATGACGTCTTAATGCGATTCAGTTTAGGTTCGCTTGCTGTCAGATTCATACTAAAAGTAAAAGTGACAGCTAAAACTTAAACTGAGCCGGAATTAGGACGTCATGGTAAGGCCCCAGCAGGCTTATTGTACAACTCGCTCGCAATCGCAATAGTGTTCATTTTGACAGTTCTTGTATGAATGTGACAGCTAGCTGATTCCGATGCCAATTGTCAGCCCATACATTAACTGTCAAAATGAACACGATGGCGATTGCGAGCGAGTTAGACAATAAGCCAACAGGTCCTGATTAAGTCCCTGAGAAGGCTAACTAGGCAATGTAAGGTCCAAGGTCACCTTTGACCATAGCTGGGCACCGTTAATGAAATAGTTAACTTCGTTAATCGTTAATCCGCTACAAAAAAAGTTAGCTTCGTTAAACGTTAAAGCGTTACATTTCGGAAAAATTAACGCAAGTTAACTTAACGTTAATCGTTAATCCGTTAATATACGTAAAGTTGCATTTTTATATCGTTGCTTAGTGAACCTATAAAACCTGTTGGTTTAGGTTCTGCGCTAAGTTATGAAATGATCAAACGAAACAAATCTCTTCGCAGTTTTCTCACTCGCACGCACCGGCAAAATATATCTTGTTTTAGTTTAGTTTAGTTTTTATTTCACTCGCTGCCACGCGCAGCCCGGCACTTGTCGTTTCATACTTGTCTGAACCTGTTTTTCGCGCCGCGCCGCGGTGCCGTGCGGTAAATAGTAGGCATAGGATTAACGGACTCCTGCATATTAACGGAAGTTAACGTGTCCGTCAACATTTTTAAAAGTTAACTTAAAAGTTAATCCGTTAATCAAAATGTTAACTTCGTTAATTAACGATTAACGGATTAACGAGTTAATGCCCAGCTATGCCTTTGACTAGAGTTAGGACTTTGGGTAGAGGGTTTGATTGAAAGAGGAACTGAATATTTCCATACTAAATTGTGTCGGTATCCAAGATTTTTACGTCAGTAAATGTGGCAATTAGCTCGTTTATGTGGAAGCCGAAACCCTGCTAACTTATTTGTGCAAAAAAAAAGCTTGTGATATAATTTTACAATCGAAATGTGATAGACTTAAATAATCACAAGATCCAACGTATCCTATTCCGACACACAGACAGATATTATTATTGCGGCCCTGTTTATAGCTGTCTGATTTTCTTCGCCTTTGTCTTACCAGCACCAACATTAACAGCAATAAAACCAAAACCAAAGGCGGCTTCAAAAATGTATCAAAAGACTCGTGCAAATATTTTGATAAAATGGTTAGAATCAACCTTTAATTTTGTTATTTCTACTGAATTTACCGTGAAGAAGTAAGCAGTACTCCGTTGACGGCTCCGAAGGTGGAAGCAGCCACGAATAATGGGATGCACAGCGCGAACCAGCCGAAGAGGCGCTCCGCAAACGTCACTGCTACAGCCGCACTACCCAGCACCTGTAAAACAAACAAAACGCCTGAAGCAAACATTTAACATGTCCAAGGAATCTTACTTAGACGTCTGTTTCGAGAAAGTTTAGTTTAAGGGAAAAGGATGGAGCGAATGGATTAGGAGGAGTTCCAGCCATCTTCTAACAGACTAGGGCCTGTCTCACCACTGTCTTTAAAGTTTCAGTTATCTTAAGTGTCATTTATCTATGATATCGTCTTTGTCTGTTTCGTACTTGAAATAGAGAGGGAATCATAGATATCTGACACTTAAGATAGCCGGAACTTTACAGAGAGTTGTGAGACAGGCCCTAGTTATCCAAATGACATACAACAGGTAACTAACTTTCTCTAGGGGGCAGCAGCCATTCCCTGCCCCTTCATGGCGACGCCCTTGCTATATTATTTGTAATCTTACCTGAGTATGACAATGACAATATTACCGTAGCTGTAGTGTGTGACAATATTACCTCAGGCGGGTGGCAAGCTAACCGTAGTGGGTGACAATTTTACTTCAGCGGGTGACAATCTTAAGAGTTTTCAATCATTCACGGTTAAGTTCATTCGAAATATTATAGACGGGATATATTGAGCTCCCGATATTTCGACGCAGTTGCATGCATCATGATCACGGGTAGACTGAAGGAATTGTGGGTGCATGTTATTTTTGGTCTACACCAATAACTAAAGGTAATCGCGGTTCATATCCCGTCTATAATATTTCGGGTGAGAATCTTACCTCAGTGGGCGACAACGTCGTGAAGAAGGCGATATTGGTGAAGGTGTAGACGACGGTGACGAGCGTGCAGGAGATGGCGATGGCGCGCGGTAGATTGCGCACCGGGTCCTTCAGCTCCTCAATTATGAAATTCAGATAGTTCCTGCAACCAGTTATGATATCAAGATAGTAACAAAATATAGTATAGTTGCCGGCAAACCTCTTGGCATGACCTTGAATGCGCAGAAGTGAATTTAGCGTCTCTTTGGTATAAAAGTACATGCGCGAACTTACCCCTTCCACGTCGTTCTTACTCATGATGTTTGCCGGCAATTATACAGTCCGTGATCTCTTAGAATGTCATTTGGGTTTATCTTGGTGACTTACTCACTCTTATGGGTTTGATATTTGAATCGGCCGATGGTACCCGAAATCTGAATGCCGTTCTAGAACGGCAGAAGCCTCAATTTATTAAATTGAGGCTTCTCATGAGACTCGCTGGGAGAGTGGGAGATAGACCTTAACATTGTTTCTTACCAGCCATTATACGCGAACAGTCCGGAGTAGAATGAAAGCGCTATGGAGGTCACGTCGCTCGTCGTACCCTCAAACGTGAAGTGCTCCGTCTTACCTGGATTAACAACGAATTGTGATATCAGATACAGTCAATGATAGACACATCCCGAAAGTGTGCAAATAGATCGGTAAAAGTTCAAGGCTTAAGAGATGGTCGCTTCGCTACTTTAACTGTATACATTAGAGTGCAATTGAAATTTGGCATAGTGATAGTTTCATTTCCGGGGAAGGACATAAAACAGTTTTTATTTAAGTAAGTAAAATTGCATAATTCCCGCGGAATAGTGATAAGCAAATTTCGCGCAGATGGATTCACGGGTAACAGCTAGGTATTAATATAGGCATTACCTACATTTGGTCTATTGGTACATATATGTTTAAGTAACAAAATAACTTGAAAGTCAAACCCATCGGCCGCCGCTGGCCGTCGGAAGGCGTCGGCGTCGTCTTATTAGATGATTGCCGGGATCCGGCCCCCGACGGCTATTTCATATCCAATTCAATTACTATACTTATACCGCATTGATGGTTACTACAAGCTTCCCGCGAATTCGGTCATAAGTAATACAAGAAATGGGTTTATTTCGTTGAGGTAGAAAAGTAAGATAAAAGAGGCAGTACATGGCTCATCATCACTGCATGAATGCACAAGGAAGGCGGTCATCAGAGAGGAGTGGCGGCGTGTTGTGAAGCTTGCCACTGACCTGAAGTGATGGCCACAACCACTCTGTCAATAGTGATACCGACAAGGAAAAAAGGTCATACGAAATCCTTCGTGCTGTACGACTCGCATTTGGCTGCTTTTTGTATGTTTTCGATGGGAGCGGAAGAAGTTTTAGCGCAAACTTTGATTATGCGCGGACGAAGTCGCTGGCAAAAGCTATAAGTAATACACGTGTCGAATTGAGAACCTCCTCCGTTTTCTCGTCGGTTAATAAGTTTATTTGAGCTTTCATGAATAAGTAGAAAGTCTCGAATCGATCAATCACATGAAATCATAACATTCCAAGAGGGCGGGCGGTATGTAGATTTTATCTAATGCATAGGTTTTCAAAGTCAGTCGAAAGTGATTCTCACCGCCCCCCACGGAACGCTAGAGGCTAGAGATATCCGAGGAATCTCTCCCCTGACCCGTTTTTCATGTCAACAACTTACACTAGTGATGGGCTTAGTAGTACTTTTGGCGTTGCGTTGATAGATCAGTGGCCTTACCATGACGTCCTAATTCCGACTCAGTTCAAGTCTTAGCTGTCACTTTTAGTATGAATCTGACAGCGAGCGAACCTAAACTGAAACGCATTAAGACGGCATGGTAAGGCCCCATTTCACCATTCGACAATTGTTGATGACAAGTGACAATTCTGATTGCAATGCGTGGTCAATGTCAATACGAAGCCAACCGGCGTAGATTCTCGCTTTGCTGATATAGGGGCCATAGGAGTCATGCAATTTTGTAACAACAGTCGGATATATTCACGAGCAAATATAACAGGGTCACTTCCCATAGAAAATTGTACGAAAAGTGATTAAGAAAAAAACCGGCCAAGTGCGAGTCGGACTCGCGCACCGAGGGTTCCGTATCATCTAAATATATAAAAGAAGAAACTGACTGACTGACTGACTGACTGACTGACTGACTGACTGACTGACTGACTGACTGACTGACTGACTGACTGACATATCAACGCACAGCCCAAACCGCTGGTTCCAGAGATTCCAAATTTGGCACGTAGGTTCCTTATAAGATCTAGGGGTGCACTAAGAAAGGATTTTTCAAAATTCGACCTCTAAAGGGGTTAAATGGGGGTCCAAAGTTTGTATGGGGAAACAAGATTAGTTAGACTATTTTATTCGAAACTTCACAGGAGTAATCCTAACGATAAATGAGTAAATACCTGTTTCAGGTTTTTTGAAAATTCAACCCCTAAAAGGGGATAGGGGGTGACAAAGTCTGAAAATCAACGTGGGTATTATTATTATTATATTATAGTGGGTAGTATTGTTTGTACGGTTTATCGGGTCGCTGATTACGAAAACAACAACACACATACCTACCTGACACACACACACACACACACACACACACACACACACACAAATTTCCACGGGAACAGGAAAAAACGGGATTTATTATATTCGATTCCGAGTGACCCTATCTCAGTAACTATACTTAATAAATATAGACTTCAAATTTCGTACACAAGTAGATGATTACAAAACTAAGAAAATAATTTCAGGATTTTTGGAAATTCTCACGGGATAAGGAAAAAACGGGATTAATATATTCAGTTCAACGAAATCCTATGAACTATAATTACTAGACTTCAAATTTGGCATAGAAGTAGGTGATTATAATAGTAAAAAACAGTTTTAAGGATTTTCGACAATTCCAACAGGATAAGGAAAAAACGAGATTTATATTCAGTTCTACGGGATCGAATTTTCGTTTTAATGATCGTAGAAAACTGAAATTTGGCCTTCAGGTTCCTTGGGGAGTATAGGGGAGCACTACGAAAGAATTTCCCAAAATTCTGACGGAAATGAATGGGAAAAAACCGGATTTTTTGTTATACTGCAGTGCAGGTTGTAGAAAACTGAAATTCGACATGTTGGTTGCTTGGGGAGTGTAAAGAAGCATTTAGAGAGGACTTTGCAAAATTCCCACGGGAACGGGAAAGACGGGATTTTTCGTTTTACTGGTCGTAGAAAGCTGAAACTTTGCATGTAGGTTGATTGATGAGTGTAGGGAAGCACTAAGAGACAATTTCCTGAAATTCCCACGGGAACGGGAAAAACGGGACTTTTCGTTTTATTGGTTGTAGAAAGCTGAAATTCGAAATGTAGGTTGCTTGGGGAGTGTAGACAAGTATTAAGAGAGGACTTTCCAAAATTCCCACGGGAACGGGAAAAAACGGGATTTTTCGTTTTATTGGTCGTAGAAAGCTGAAACTTGGCATGTAGGTTGCTTGAAGAGTGTAGAGAAGCTATAAAAGATCATTTTTTTTAAATTCTCACGAGAACGGAAAAACTGAACTTTTCGTTTTACTGGTTGTAGAACGCTGAAATTCGGCATTTAGGTTGTTTGGAGAGTATAAAGAAGCATTAAGAGAGAAATTTTCAAAATTCCCACGGGAACGGGAAAAAACGGGATTTTTCGTTTTACTGGTCGTAGAAAGCTGAAATTTGGCAAGTGGGTTCTTTAGGGAGTGTAGGGAGCATTAAGAGAGCATTTCACGAAATTCTTACGGGAACGGGAAAAAAACGGGATTGAAATACTCCTGGTACACACAAGCGAAGCCGTGGCCAAAAGCTATTTGTCAATAAATGAAGTCTACGCGGACGAAGTCGCGGGAAAAAGCTAGTTATCTATAAATATCTATAAACCAGTGCAACCAGAGCCCTGCTCCAAAGCAAACACACTGGTGGGGTCACTCTATATTGGTCACTGATATATACAGACATACATACATATTTACGGTTTTCGTAATTATTCCTTAATCTGTGCTATAAGACCTACGTTCATACCAAATTTCAAGATTCTGCGTTAACGGGAAGTACCCTGTAGGTTTTGATTCCCTTGAGAGTTGCTGAAATTTGCGGCATAAACGGCTGTATCTTTTGATTGCGTTGGCTTAGAAGTTTGATTTTTTCACAGCTCCAAGGGGCAGTGGATCTGAGTATTTGATATAAATTTCAGCTTGATACCTCCACGCGTTCCTGAGAAAAAGGATCTTGACAGACGGATGGACGGACGGACAACAAAGTAATCCTATAAGGGTTCCGTTTTTTCCTTTTGAGGTACGGAACCCTAAAAACCGATAATTGCCGACTGCTGGAACAGAGAACACTTGTGCCCGAGTAAACTAATTTGCGGCAAATTGCCTGCTTTGTGCCGGGAATAAAAAGTGCTTGGGACGTCTTCCATCCAATTTGGATGACTCAATATTGTTAGCTAGCCGAATCCAGTTCATGACATGGCCATTGATAGGAATATGGAATAACTGGTTTTTTTCGTCATTCTAATTGATTTTACAAGAAGGAAGTTTTGAATTCGGCACCGTTTCAGCGTGAAGAAGGACAAACATACGATACTCACTCACTCACTCACAAACTTTCGCATTTATAATAATTAATAGGAATATACCAATTACCACGTCATGTGCTATTAAATATTTTTTTCAAATATATGATGTTGCATGCATTGTGGCAACGTTGAGGTTTAATAGGTACATTTTTTGATAGAATGTAAAGTCACAAAGGATAATAGAGAGAGGTACTTGACTGATGTGATCCTGTTTAATGGAGCAGTTAATACAACATTGAGTTTTCCAGCATCAGAAAACGCAGTACGAAAATAAGGTTCGTACAATACTCCTTTGCTGCCAGAGAATCTGGTAGTGGGCCAGAGAGTGCTTGAAGAATTTGACCAAGGAGATATCCAATGTGGCTGGCATATAGGCATAGTCACATAAGTGCACATAAGCCTCATAAAAAATTTAGATTAAAATAAATTACCGCGTCAACCATACGACGCACCAATTTACTTTTGTTTCACAAGGTCGCTATTATGTCATATTACATGAAATCAAAAAGAGGCTACGTCTACGCATACTTTAAAGACATTCGTCTTTTTAAATTCACGATATCTCTTTATGACCCAAATCTCGTCTTTCACAACAACTATTGGTTTGATTGATGACCATCTGCGCACACAATGTTCTCAGTTCTGGTTTTGACTGGCTTTCCATTGTTTTATTATTTGCTTGCTTATGCGTCATCTGCTGTTATTTAATGTACTAAGTCAGCCTTGAGTGCGGGAAGATTTATTTCCAAGTCAAAATCTGTCATAATCTATAATATTGATATGAAGGTATCGAGATACTCAGATATTAAGAAGCAGATGGTGTGGCACTCACCCTGGCACAGCTGGTAGACGCCGGCTGCGATGATGATAAACAGCGCCAGCAGCTTGGCGTACGTAAACCAGTCCTGGACGCGGGTCGCTGCGCGCACCGACCAGCAGTTCACGAAGGTCAGGAGAACTGGGGGGAACAGATGATGCAGTTTGTATAGTAGAAAAAGATTAGGTTTGACCCATGGCAGCCTATGGCCTCCAGAGGATCGTGATTTAGAAACGTATGTGCGGGAAATTTCATGTTTACATTACAAACTCGACGAGAATCTGCGCCGGTTGGCTTCAAATTGACTAGGTGTCGAAGTGGTCACCATGGCCGACATCGTAGTACTTAAGTAGTGGGTAAGATTTATTTAGTTTTTTTATACTTTCCTTCATTTAAGTGATAAATATTTTTTATTATGGCTGCAGAGAACTGCATCTGCATATAGCTCGATTCGAGCTTGACTAAAATTTTATCGATACAATCATCGAACGCTTAACAGACAACCCTAGAGGATGTGTCACGATTAACTTTTTAGCGGCCGGCCACATAGGAAGAGTGATCAATGTATAGATGGAATACTCACGTATGCAGCAGGCTGCGAGAAGTCTGGTGGCGTTTTCGGGCGGGTCGCACTCGGGGAAGATCGGCTTTAACACGTACACGCTAAACGTTAGCGCTACTATCGCCTGCGAGTCAAGGATAAAAAGGGAAGTCAGAGCAGGACGGAACGTCTAATGTTTAAGCGTGTGCAAGATATCTTAACATAACAGGTCAGGTTATATTTCAACAGGTCGTTGGGATAATTTGATAAAATATTTTCAAAAAACACATTGTGAAAATCTTGTTTTATTTGACATACATGTTCTGTTAATATTAACACTAACTGAAGTATTCCACATTAATTTTAAGACTCCTTGTAAGAATACTTGTCCTCTTTATCGATTTCAAATAGATACCCTGACCCTGAGTAAAACAAAACTGATTTGGCCCCATATTGGGCGCCAATGTGAAAGAAAATAAATCCCAACAAACTACAATCCCAATAAACGACTCGATTAGAATATTTATACTGAATCCAGCCAGTTGTATGGAAACGGATACAAAGCCCGGTTTATTGCCTATAAACGTTTGCCCCTGGCTTTACTTACGCTTTACGCTAGTCTAACAAATTGTTTGGTTATGATATGTATCAGACATGTTCTGATAGTTGGTAAGGTAATATATATTGTGATCTTTGTTCCTGAATTTTGCACAATTATCGCTGCACAAAACTTTTTCACGCAAAATATATTTTGAACAAAACTCAGAACCTGTCATCTGTAGAAAATCACTCATATTTTCTAAGTTCCTACACGAAACCGATCAGATTTGGTTTATCTGCAGGGCCACGGAGGTCATCTTAGATACAAGTTTGCTAACGATAGGTGACAGTTGGAACAGCCGACGCGTCCGAAATGATGTCTGACTCGCGGCCACATGGTACATGGCTCCAACGAAAGGACTCCATTTTTTCTTTGGCGTCCAACGTGTTAATTTATCCTACACAATAATAACAACCAGAGTGGGTGTCATCGTGAATGGTACCTACCTACTATAGCCAGTCATCTATATAAAAAGCATCCATTGTGCTTAAGAGTATGATTCAAATATCGAATATCGTGTAGCTTTACAACAAGGTCGGATAGGACTAAATTGACGTAACAGAGGGTAGCTAAATATAGAAGATAGTCTACGTCCTAGCTGCCAACCTACGCGGCGTATTTATATACCCTGTCTGTGTCACAAATCACAATACCTTACTGAGCCTCTCGTGTAAGTTATTGACAACAAGTTGGTGTACCTGACTCCGTCGGCGCAGAATTCTCTTTTCGCTTTCGCCTGGTAAGGGTAACTCGATTTTCCGGGATAAAAACAATCCTATGTCCTATACGGGGCTAAAATTAATCTACGCGTATTTTACAACCCCTGAATGAACGCATTCGAAAGATTATATTGCGATATGGTTGCAAGAAAAACCGAAAGAGGAAAAACGATCAATCAAAAAACCCTTTTTTAATACGGTGGAAAACTAGCTAGTAGGTCACCTAATGGTAAGTAAGTATCACCACCCAGGGAAATTCGTAACAAAGAATTGCAAATGTGTTGCCAGCTTAGGCGCTTGAGATTAATCAACCTCACGAATGTTCCAGTAATTTCACCGGTTGTCTGTTCTCTCCACACCGGAACACAGAACGCAAGCACTGCTGCTAAACGACCGGATTATTGAGTAATTTCTTTCTCTTTCTTTTTTGTCTCTTTTGAAATAATTATTATATTTCAGGGAGGTTGTCTATACGTGACTACTTAATTAGTCAAACGCAGTTATATCGCTGGTGTTGTATCGTTAAAATCAGTTTTAACGGTACAAGGTTACATTTTACAAACATTAGCCTAATGGGTTGAAGACAGTTTTGTGTAACAATGACAGCGTACGTATCGTGACTTAATTCGTTGTTAAACGTTTGGAAATTACGTTATTTTATAGGACTTGTGGTTGAACAGAATCATACTACCTACTAATAATAGATATTAATAAACTAGCAATGTTCACATACGCCTCAAAGGCCACTAAATACGCCTCGAATATGCAACTGTCTGCTAAGTTTGCATTGGGGAGCACGCGGAGCATAGTTTCGCGAACCTAGGTATATTTTAATGCATGGTGTACTTTTCCTCTTTTTTTATCGTTCCCAGTCTAATATGTTACAAACGCAACACTTATCATTCACAATAATAAACGGATTTAAAAAGAAACACTAGAACAGAGCGTTTACCAAAAAAAGTCCACATGAACATTTTTTCCAAAATTTAACTAGGTATTTTGGGTTTTTCTTACTCAGAATCGTTTACGCCATCGATCCTAGGTACAAGAAAAAATGTGTTGGACTGTCCGAAGTTTTCAGTAAAATGGTACAACACTGTATAATAATATTGTGCATTCAGCGGCAAAAAAATGTCCTAATGTATGCAATATATGTAATTTTGTACAGAGACTGGGCCAATTTTGTGCCGCTAAGTATTTCCGTTCTGTTTCTGTCACCTACCTGCGAGCAAGGCCGGACAATCATGCACTCAATCCAGAGCCTGATGAAGGCGGCGAAGGGTCCAAAAGTCTCCATGATGTAGGCGTAGTCGGCGCCGCTTCGCCGGATCATAGTACCCAGCTCCGCGTAGCAGTAGGCACCCACCTGCCAGGAGGACGGGGTTAGAAGATAACTAGTTTATCTGTAAGGTCTCAGTCAGCAAAAAACTTGTATACGTGCCGACACGTAAGTCTAACGATGACGAGTCACGTGGAGGGGATCTGCGCACCCACGGATACCGTATTTTATACTTCTGCGCATACAAGGTCAGATTAGACTTACGTGCCGGCACGTATACTAAAAATGATTTTTTAGGTTAGATTATTTATAAATAAAATAAATAAAATAAAAATCATTTATTTCAGGACCAAAATCCCATAGAATTGAATAGGTTAGTTACATCTTACAAAACTATACACGGAATAATACATATATTTGGTATATCTATGCGAAATAAGAAGAAAAGAAAGGAGAAAAATTATTAAGTCTAAATCTTAATCTGTAACCCCAAATTACTTGACGCACATGACTTAAAATCTCTAACGAGGTTATCAGCAATGGCGGGGTCAACGGTATTGACCGCATATAAACCCAAATACCTACGTTATCCGTATTACAACAAGAATAGCTTTAACATTGGAACTAATAAAAAATATCTATCCTTTATCTTCTTATTTTCATGTTCATTAAATAAAAGTGTTCGTCCATATCCGTTGAGAGGCATTCTTGGATCGTAGAGATGAATAAATCTTCTGTAATATTATGCCAGGTTTAACGGCAGATAATAATAACGAAATATAGAAAAAAATATGTGTGTGAGATTTTAATTTTACTTTGTGATACAGCCATTGTGTGCCAGCGTCTACCTCTATGCCGCGGTTTTTTTTTAACAAAATCTCATTTTTATCCAATGAAATTAGTGCTTTGTTCGACAGTTCGACACATTACTTGCAAGTCTTGCAACGTTGCATGGATGTGATGGATTACCGATGATATCTCAAACTAGCTATAAATCATCCAAGTATGATTATTTTTAATTGCATGAGATGATGGCAAATTAGTCGGCAAAATGAAAACAAAAGCATAATTCTAAAAGCTTATCCGATGAAAACTCTCATATACAAGTCTCTCGGGCAATCAAAGATGAATGTAATAAGCTTGAGAGCTTTCGAGGCTCCCTCCATTGAGAATTAAAACGGTCGGGATGTTGATTGCGATGTTTTCAAGAAAAGGCCAAATAAAAAATTTGTCGACTGCGATTCCGCATTTAATTAAACTCGTTCAATAACGGGAAACGTCAATAAATATACTACAGGGTTTACATCTAGAGCCAGATTTAACAATATTCGTATTGTTTATCAAAGATATTCGTTCTAAATTTAGGTACGTTGGTAAAAATGCGTCTTAATTAAATTGATCACTTTATAAACTAATTTGGTTCTGTTGTTTCCGCTTCTTTGTTTGCAAAGGATTTTGAACCTTAGGGTGATAGACCACATATTTGGCTGATGGTACCATGCAGTTGTCAGATTGAATTACTTTATAAATAAGAACCTTCAAATGTCGTAAAAGTTGAACCGCATGGGATTCAACGAAATGCCATGGAACAACAGTATTCACTACACCTGTATCATAATGTAAATTTGATTAAATCCATTACCGGAAGTAAAATTTCGGTATAATGACAAAATTCGTTGAGAAAAGGATTTTACCAGAGCTACCTTCATGCTGAATTTCAAATTTTTAGGAATACTTGAAATACCCCGTTGTATTTTGGTAGCACGGCAATTTGTATGAATAATCACCTTTTTAACGACTGTATCTTTTGATTGAGTTGACAATAGAGAGATTTTTACAGCCTCAAGTGACCGCAGACCTCAGTATGTGGAATTAAATTTATTATTTATGGCTCTATGCGTTCGAGAAATACCGTCTTTACGGACACAGACAACAAAGTCTTAAAGAGTTCCTTTAGATTAGATATTTAAAAGCACGAAACCCTAAACATTTGTCTAGTTCTGAATAACTTACCATACTGAACACTCCAGACGCAATCCACACCAACAAGCTAGCGTTGACAGAGCCTGTATACTTCAGAACCCCGGTGGGGGACACGAAGATACCACTCCCAATGATAGAGCCCACTATCACCGTGCACCCATTGAGGAGTGACATCTTGGCCTCCAGAGCCCCTTCCTCTTTGTCGTCCCCGGCCTCTGGATCTGGTTTTAGATCCTCGCATTCTTCGTCCGCTGCTTTGCTTTTTGGTGACCTGAGAAAAAAGAAATGACTATATTTTCCAGTTTCAGGGCCCCGACTGAATGAGTTAATTAAGGGTGGTAGGACCTTGTGCAAGGTCTATCCGGATCGCTACCACCATCTTACTCGCTAATCCTGCCGTTAAGCAGCAGTGCTTGCACTGCTGTGTTCCGGTGTGGAGAGTATGACAGCCGGGGAAATTACAGGCACAAGAGGCATTTCATCTTAGTCCTCTAGGTTGGCAACGCATCTGCAATTCCTCCAGGGTTGCGGGTGTCTATGGGCAGTGGTGATCGCTTACCATCAGGTGACCCACTTGCTCGTTTGCCTTCCTATTCATATATATAAAAAAAAGTTTAGAAAGATGATAATTTGAATCGAAGGAATGGGCGCAAATCGTAGGAATCATGTTATAGGCGATACGGCTAGCAACCCATCACTATTTTCATTCCATTTTCCATTTCACGCCCTTTACCATCATCATCATCAACAACAACAACAAGACACAAGGCACACTACCCGCCCGCACCTCTCTCGGTCCCCTTTGTGGTCCTACCCCGCGCCCCTGTACCCGCGCGGGCGAGGACTCAGTTAGGGTGCGACCAAACCGCCGCGTAAACGCAGTGACGTGTCGTATGCGTCACGTTTTCTCACCGTTTCTTCATAAATTTTGTTGCGATTCCGTAACGTCACCGTTTTTTAAGCGGTCGGTCTATAGATACCTATGGTTTTACAAACATTTGAGTAAATAGATTTCTTTATTTTCAGATTATTTTCTCAAAGGAAATATGTCCTAGGGGCTTAAGTAATAGTTCTGTCTGCTGCACTTTGAGCTCATTAAAATTAATCTAATCTTCTTTAGGGATTCAAACAATTCGAGAACTGTCACGTGTATACAATTACCTAATTTGTCTCTTAATCCTGACGTTAACTGCTCCTGATGCTATTTTACCAACCATTTTGAGTTTTTAACTTTTTTAATCTTTCATTCCGAGTTATTTCTGAAGAGGTAGGTAGGTATACGTGCCGGCACGTAAGTCTAGCGATGACACGTGGAGTAGACCTGCGCACCCACGGATACCGTATTTTATACTTCTGCGCATACAAGGTCATCGCTAGATTTACGTGCCGGCACTTATACCTAAGTAGTTATTGTGTTATCTAGTTGGAGCCCCAGTTTGACCCCCCAGCAGCGTTTATTTTCCTTTGTAATATAGCCGTCACCTGCAACTTCACTTTTATCATCAGTAGTCTGTGCCGAGACATTATTTACACTAGTCATCCTGGCGCCTATTTCCCCAACATGACAATTGTGACAAGAACTCGACCAGTATTCTACGCCGGTTGGCTTCATATTGACTACGCACGCCTTGCACTTCGAATTGTCGTATGTCGCTGACAATTGTCAAGTTGGTGTAATAGGGGCTTGCCCAAAACTATTGTATTATAACCCTGGCCACTAACACTCGCACTCAATAAAGCTGTTTCACACAACTATCCACTTTCACAAACAATGAGCAACTGTCGTGGCGTCTTGAATTATTCCTTCCGCCCCAGTCAATCGTGTGTAAGTGCTTGGCTATTTTGGTACTTGACCGAACATTGTGGTCTGGGTCCTGGATCAACTCTTGTTCGTGGATGCTAAGCATCCGGGCTATCTCTCTCTCCAATAGCACCTACATCATTGTAAAAAAGCGACGGATAGCGTAGCACTCCGGGAGTGCCGGCAGAAGTGAAAACTAAACACACGCACACTCGTGCAAAAAAAAAAATACACGAGATTTGAACTGCGGTCACTTGAGAGAACACACTGTTATTCCACACCTTATACCACTAGGCTAAACGCATATACGTTAAAGCGACGAAATCAAGGGACACTTCAAAAATCGAACGCGACTCGAGCTTCATCCGTATTTCAAAATAAGCTCTTAGAGGATCTGATATCCTCTTACTGAAACTCTCCCTCCGTGTATTATTACTCTGTATTATTACTCCGTGTGTTCAACGCTGCTAAAGAAGCTTTCCCTTCACCTAAGACTATTTCATCTATATAAGTCCTCTAGGTTGGCAACGCATCTGCAATCCCTCCGGGGTTGCGGGTGTCTATGGGCAGTGGTGATCGCTTACCATCAGGTGACCCACTTGCTCGTTTCCCTTCCTATTCACATAAAAAAAAAAAAAAAAAAAAAAAAAAAAAACAAACAAACTTGAAATACGGATTCTACACGTGACCAAACAGTTGTATAGGCGACCAAAAAAGTGCTTTTCCATGGCTTTACCCTTAAAGCAACGCGGGCTTCCTACGGAAGGGAGTAGGCATTCGCCGCGTTCCCCTCTGTCAAAGTACTAAGAGCGATACTATGTATGGAAAGATCGCCATCGTAGTTTCATGATCATTATTACATAATAAATTATATAAAATCCACAATAGCTTAAAGCCACAGTGTATTTCTATGCGTGATTGCGGTAAAACTCATAAGGAAAATACAATAAAAATATACAGTAAGACATGTGTTGTATTAGCAGCTACTATCGGGTCAATAGTTTAAAGATTACAAATTAATATCGGAAGCGAGGAACAAAATACACGCTTTATAAATTTATTTAAGACGTAATTTATTCCCTTATTAATTAATACAATAACACAGTTAATTAAAATACCTACTTGTGTTTCTTGTTTTCCTTTTCGATTAACGGCCTCTTTTACCAAAATAGTCATCTTTGATACTCTTTACTTATGTAGAGTTTGAAGATATATACTTGCGTTGAAATACAAAACCATATTTTTGTTCCAAGTAAGTGTCTAAGTACAAAATTCTAATCAAAATCAAATTGATTACGTCTGTTAAATTATCTAATGTAACTATTTACTATGATAATATAACAAACACCCTACGAGAACGCGAGACCTAACCTAACGTTAGTACTATACTAATTACTTATTCTGTGATCTGACATCTGTGACGTTTCCTAATAGATCTTGTAATATTTACCCTCTTATTCATAAACGCTCTCTATATAGGCTTCTGCTCACTTAGCAATCGTTTGTCCTTATCTGTGAAAGGTAAATGTCCAAGTGACAGATAAGGACAAACGATTGCTAAGTTAGCAGAAGTTTACAGAGCGTTTATGAATAAGGGCGTTAGTCTTTTAAATCCGGCATCAGTGTTCATTAAATTAGATGTGCGTATTATTCTACGGATTAGGTGCCATTTTAATTTCATTGGCATGGATTACTTAGACTAATTAACTAATTTGGCTCAGGGATGGCCTCAGAAACGAGAACACGCCATCTGTCCCGATCGTGCGCAGGTTCTTGCCAGTCGTCGACTTGAAGACGTCGCAAATCTGCCTGGACACTGTCCCCCCAGCGATACCTGGGTCGCCCAACCGGGCGGCGACCAATGGGATTACTTAGACAGTCTATTATTATTGTGTAATCCACACATATCGCCATCTAAATAGAGATCGGCATCGTAATAAATATTAATGCGTATCGCAGCGAGTCCGTTTGTTTTTAAATCCACCATCCTATATTGACACACCAGTATCCCAATAATATTGACCGCTCTAATCTATAGATATAGAATCTACACGTTAGTGTATAGATCCCTACAACGCTATACGAGAAAGAATTCGCCAGTACGCTCTAAAACATCTTTGTGGTGCAATTCAAAGCCCTTTATGAAAGGCTTGTAGTGCTAAAGCGTGGCCTGGGGTCGCCCAAGGACGCGCTCTCGGCCCTGCATTGTATAGTTCATACATTAACATCTGCGGATTATACGGGGTCGAGTTTTGTGTCTGCAGTTTTGTAAATTTTGATTTTAACTGCTTTTAGATGTAATATTATTGTTACTTTTCAACCAGTGTGTAACCGCCATTAAAATATAGCGTTGGTAAAAGGTTGGTAAAGATATTACGTTGAATTAAATAATTATAATTAGGTACTACCTAAGACATTTATATCAGGATAGTAGCAAGTGGAACAAAGTAGTCTCTGCCTACCCCTGTGGGAAGGAGGCGTGACGGTATGTATGTATGTAAGACATTAAGACGGAAAACTAGTCAGTGATTTCACATTACAAAAGTTATACACACACACACAAACCAAGTCTTTATAGGTAGGCAGAGCCTAGGGTAAGACCTAAAGGCCACGTTTAGCATGATTGTGGGCGTATAGATGGAAAGGGGAATCAAAATATTGATGGCTAGCTAGCACCACATAATCACCTATAACATGATTCCTAAGATTTTCGCTCTAATATGTATTTCTAACTAAAAAATTGACTTTGAGATTGTAGACTACAGGGGCCTTACCATGACGTCCTAATTCCGACTCAGTTCAAGTTTTAGCTGTCACTTTTAGTATGAATCATGACGTCTTAATGCGATTCAGTTTATGTACGCTCGCTGTCAGATTCATACTAAAAGTGACAGCTAAAACTTAAACTGAGTCGGAATTAGGACGTGTAAGGGTCCTGTTTCCTTGTTCCAATTAAATAGGTGTCTTAGAAAGTTATAAATGAGATCTTTACTCTCAGTAAACACCTTATTTTTAGGCTGTCATGCGCCGTAGAATCCCATCGCTTCCTCGGAATTCCACAATTGCATTCCTATGAAAATACGGAATTTAATCTTCGAGCACCAATAATATTTCTAACGACTAATCTTCCTTATTATTCCAATCAATGTGCTGGATTCCCTAGTACTTTTGCTTTACGACTCAAAAAAACACTTCGATCGCGATTCATTCGTAGATGTTTCAAAATATGCTCTGAGGATATGATATCCTGGTACTTAATCTCTCCCTCCGTCTTACCTTACGCCTGACGCGAGTTTAACATTTTTTTATCCATCGCAAAAAGTATTCAACGGCGCTAAAGAGGTTTTCACTTCAATAATCATAGAAGAGAAGAATTGTTATTTAAAATGTCGTGACATATCAAGTATGATTTATGATCCTTCAATATTCCGGTGGGTGCTATGACAATTGTATACAATGAGTGTTTGTGTGGGGATGTAGATGAAATTGGTTTGTTTACGAAGACGTTAACATGAATTGGAAAGGAGAATAGGTCTGTTATCTCATATCAGATCTATCTAAATTGTGCATTCTCTATATAATTGAAAAATAAATCGTAGAATATCTTCTGTAGAGAACTCCGAACGAAGAATTTAGACTCAGTTCCGGTTTTAGCTGTCATTTTTAGTATGGATCTGCCAGCGAGCGAACCTAAATTGAATCAGAATTAACTCGCATTAAGACGTCGTGGTATGGCCTCTGTAATGTAGCTACAACATTTAAGGATACAGTTCCCAGCTAAGTACAGTAGGCTTATTGCCTAACTCGCTCGCAATCGCCATCGTCTTCATTTTGACAGTTCATGTATGGGCTGACAATTGGCATCGGAATCAGTTAACTGTCACATTCATACAAGAACTGTCGAAATGAACACGATGGCGATTGCGAGCGAGTTAGACAATAAGCCTACAGATTAACAACATTGTTCCCAAATATTTATTTATTTATTTATCACTAATTTGCTGTAGCGTGCTCTACTTTCCACAACCTTGCAACAATAGGCACACAGTCACACACCCCTTCCCTCATGAAATGTAATAACAATACAATTTGTCAGGGCAGTGGTCCCCTCGTTACCGGTATGCTGGTCGTGTTGCAGCCTTGTCCTATATGAATATGACCCCCACAAGTCCCACAACCCTTAAAGCTTCGGATCAGCCCATTAATTGGGTTTGTCTATTTTTTTACAATGTATAATAAATCGAAAACCATTTCGAGATAAATGCTTTTTATATCATTTTCTGTGTTTACTTTATTTTATTTTACAGTAATGAATTTATTACACGAAAAATAAGCAATGACCTTCATTTGGCATTCCCACGAATGACGTAGACGGTCAAAAATGTATTTTATTTGCTAAGTTTACAAATTGGCTAAGTAAAGTTTTTGGAAGAGGTGCAAATTATATTTTTATTCGACAGTCCACGTCTTAATAATCGAGGAACTGCAGCTCTTTTATTTTTATTTCCTCTTGTTAGTGCCTACGCGTGCCTAGAACTAGCTTGTAATAAAAAAAAAAACTACGTCAACTGTCACTTTTGAGTCAAAAGTGACAGTTGACGTACGGTTGACGTAGTTTTTTGAGTCAAAAGTGACAGTTGACGTACGGTTGACGTGGTTTTTTCAGTCAAAAGTGACAGTTGACGTACGGTTGACGTAGTTTTTTTTTATTACAAGCTAGTTCTAGGCACGCGTAGCTGGCCTTATACTCCGAAATTCGATTTTCGATGTTCGCTTCGTGCCATTCCGCTCTCACTAATAGTTATTAATTTGAGAGTGAGAGGGACGGTCTGATACGAACTTCGAAAATCGAATTTCGGAGTAGCCCCCCTGGTCATCCATTAAATTTCACAAATGTCAAATCGACCACTTAAAAAAATATTTCTAATTAACAAGAGGGAATAAAAATAAAAGAGCTGCAGGTCCTCGGTTATTAAGACGTGGACTGTCGAATAAAAATATAATATGCACCTCTTCCAAAAACTTTGCTTAGCCAATTCTTCACTATTTACGCGTCAATTATACCACGAAGTTTAGTTATTTTTATTTTTTGAAGTGCACACTTTTTTAGCGGCGTTGGGCACTTTTTGGGATGGGTAAAAAAAATTAAACTCGCGTCAGGCGTAAGACGGCAGGATATCAGGAACCTCTAAGAGCTTATTTTGAAATACGAATGAAGCTAGAGTTCTAGAGTCGCGTTCGATTTTTGGAGTGTACGTTGATTTCGTCGCTTTAATTAATGTATGTGCGTTTGACCTAGTGGTATAAGGAGTGGAATGTCAGTGTGATCTCTCGTGACCGCAGTTTAAATCTCGTGTATTTTGCGTGTGTGTAGTTTTCACTTCTGCCGGCACTCCCGGAGTGCTACCTGGTGTTTTTTTTATATTACTTAAGCAGAAGAATATCATAGAATGTACCAGCTGCTTCTCTGCCCGCGCAGATGGTAAAATCCCATCGAGAGACTGACTGGGCGAAAATCTTAGGAATCATGTTATGTTTTAAGAGTTATTTGCCACCTATTTGCAAAATTTACTTTGTATTTTGTTCCGATCTTGATTTTGAAAGTATAGTTACGTAGGCTATGTGAACATTTTTCTTTTGAAAGTATAATATACTTACTTACGTACTTAAGCAAGGTGAAAAAATTCTACGAAGCGATTCGTCAATTCGTTTGTCAACTTACAGGAAAAAACCAGGGAAATAATGGCGCGATTACGCTAACACGTACCGACACCTCTTCCAGATGTCCATCAAATCGTTTTTATATCTATAAAGCAAGAGCCTGACAGAAAGCTAGTAACGGCTATACACGCTCGTGAACACAAAAGTAACGTTTATAGCCAACTGGCTTCTGCCCGCGACTGCACCCGCGTAGAAATAGACTTACATTAGGCAGCTACGACCTTTGACATGTTTATCGCTATCTCGCGGGAACTATGCAATTTTCCGGGATAAAAAGTAGCGTATGCGTTAATCTAGGGTATCAGCTATCTCCGTTCCAAATTTTATCCAAATCCAAGAAGGAACAAACATACACACTCACATCATCCATCCATCCATCCATCCTCACAAACTTTCGCATTTATAATATTAGTAGGTGATGTATGAGTTAAGGTGTAGGTTCGTTTGCAGGGTTCCACAAGGAAATGAAAATAGTGTGCGCCGTTTGAGGGTTTATTTGCAACTGATTAATACATTCAAATTACGTAGGAATCTTTGGGCACTCACACATGCATAATACGCCGTACATACCGCCCACCAAAGGTCATCGACCTTTTATTTAACATAAACACAAATTTACAAAATTAATTTTAACTTGGTACAAAATTGTATATAATACTAAACTATAACAAATTGTACCTACCTATTAATTACTTGACAACAGCATGCAATTAAATTTACGCTTACGCAACAGCGTAGCTAATTAATAAATTAGTTTATAAAAGTCTATACATTGAGTGTCCTCAAGATTCATTATCTACTGGCATTCGACATAATTTAGTACTAGGTCTCATTACAATTGAATCACCGCTTTTTACACCGTATACGCGCGTTATATTGTCTGCACCTGGATGTTTGCTGACAACGCGTCCCAATTGCCATTTTCCTGGTGGTAGGCTATCAGTTTTGATAACCACGATCTGGCCAATCTCAAGCTCCTCTTTCCGTTTAAGCCACTTAGGGCGCTGCTGTAGACGGCATAAATATTCGTGCTGCCATTGACGCCAAAAATCGTTCACGATTTTCTGAGTATGTCGCCAACGACCCAAACTGCTGGTAGCAGCATCCTTCAGCGAGGGTGATGGTACGGTGATAGGTGCTTCACCTATTAGGAAATGTCCAGGAGTAAGTACTTCCATATTATCGGGATCTTTATCGTCTATTGGGCATAGAGGTCGGGAATTGAGACATGCTTCAATTTGACATAAGACCGTGCTCATTTCTTCAAACGTCAAGTGGGTGCTTAGTATTCGTTTTAGGTGGTATTTCGTAGAAAATACGCCCGATTCCCAGAGACCGCCCATGTGGGGACTATACGCCGGGATAAAATGCCATTGTGTCCCATCTAACGCCAATTTTTCGATCACCTCATCATCTAACTCGAGTATTGCTTCTCTGCAGCTGTTATTGAGTTCTTTACTGGCTCCCACAAAATTGCGTCCTTGATCGCTCCATATGTGATTGCAACGTCCTCGACGTGCCACAAATCTTCGGAAGGCGCCTATAAATGCCTCAGACGACAAATCACTCACCAATTCTAAGTGTATCGCCTTGGTTGACATGCATACAAAAAGCGCAATATAGGACTTGCTAGTCTTAGCTCCTCGCCCTTTCGACATTAATATTGGGTACGGTCCAGCAAAATCCACTCCGCTGTTTAGAAATGGTCGGGCGGGTGTCACTCTTTGTTTAGGTAAATCACCCATAAACTGCGTCATTGGAGCGGCATTGAGTTTTGCGCACGTCCAACATTTTTTAAGGTAAGTCTTGACCAGCCCTTTAGCCTTTAGTATCCAGTATCTTGATCGAATGTAGTTTAATGTAATTTGCAGTCTTCCATGTAACGTACGTTGGTGAGCATCAAGTATGATCAATTTGGCAAGGTGGCTTCTACTAAGGATCATCGGATGCTTCCTTTCGTCCTCTAATGACGAGTGCCGTAACCTACCGCCCACCCTGAGGATATTGTTCGAATCAAGGTAAGGATTTAGCGATCTTATTTTGCTTTTATTGCTAACAGCTTTTCCTTCTTTTAATCTTTCTATCTCTTCTTGAAAATTTTCCTCTTGTGAAGTTTGTACGCATATTTGAAGGGCTCTATCTAACTCTTCCGTTGATAGTGTTTTTGATGTATTTGTTCTTTTCTCTTTCAGGTATTGCAGGAATCTTTTGCAGCAGGCGATGGACTTCAACAATTCACGTAAGGAGTCATATTCTTCGAATTTATCAGGTAAGGTTTTATATTGTTTTGTATCTTCTTTTAGCTTTAGATTAGCATTAATTAAATTTTTTCTTATTTCCAGCTCTGTTTCTTCAATTTCAGGACTTTCTAATTTAATATGTTCATTTTTCAGCCAAGATGGACCCTGCCACCAAAGGCTACAAGACTTCAGCTCATGCAACAATTGACCTCGTGATGCAATGTCAGCTGGGTTATCATTCGATCGAACGTGGTACCATCTATTTTGAATGTTGTCTAGTATAGTAACCACGCGATTTCTGACGAACGTCTGCCATCTATTGGGATCTCCGTGTAACCAGGCCAATACTATCGTGGAGTCCGTCCAAGCGTACATTTGATCTGTAGGTATGCGTGTAGCTTCACTTATTTGTTTCAGCAGTTTTGATAGCAGGACTGCTCCACATAATTCTAGCCTCGGTATTGACATGGGCTTTACAGGAGCGACTCGAGTCTTAGCAGCCAATAGGAACGTTTTAACATCACCATCTTCTGCTCTCACTCGCATGTAAGCTACCGCTCCGTAAGCCTGTGTGGATGCATCACAGTAACCGTGTATTGTTACATATTTTAATGAGTCTTCTGTTGTATGCAACCACCTGTCTAATTTTATGTGTTTAAGATCTTCTAAGCTTCTTCTTACGTTCAGCCATTCTTCTTTTATAATATCTGGAATTTCTTCATCCCAGTCCGCCTTTACAAGCCATAATTTTTGAATAATCATCTTTGCAGGCAGCAAGGCTGGGGCCAGCCAGCCGAGAGGATCAAAAAGTCTTTGAATTTCAGCAAGTATGGTTCTCTTAGTTACCACTTCCGGTGCATCAGGTAGATTTAATGTGTACTGAAACGTGTCATCACCCATACTCCAACAGAGGCCTAAAGCCTTGATGATTCCACCGAGTTCTATGTCTATTTTGACATGGGAGCTTCTTTCGGATGGTTCAAATTCTTTGAGGAATTCGGGACTATTAGAGGCCCATTTTTGCATCGTGAATCCTCCTCTTTTCAGAATTTCAACGATCTGCTTGGCAGTATCTACAGCCTCTGTTACTGTATCTAGGCCAGTCATCAGGTCATCCATATAATAGTCTTCGCGTATTATCTTTGATGCATCCGGAAATTCCTTGCCTTCATCTTCGGCCACTTGTTGCAGCGTCTTAACCGCTAAGTATGGTGCCGAAGCTGTGCCAAATGTGACACGTAGCATTCGGTAGTCTTCTACTGGATCACTCACTTCTTTGCGCCACAGTAATCTCAGATAGTCGGTATCTTTAGGATTCATAAGTATCTGTAAGTACATCTTCTTTATGTCTGCTATTATAGCAATACGTCTGAGGCGCCACCGCATCACTATATTTCTCATGTCTTCTTGCAGATGTGGACCGACTATTAGTTCGTCATTTAAAGATATGCCGTTGGTCCCTTTGGACGAGGCATTAATAACGATTCTGGTCTTTGTCGTTTCCTTTTCTTCCTTTACCACCGCGCGATGTGGGTGATAGACTCCAGGATTACTTATTTCATTCACCGGTACTTTTTCCATATAATTTAGCTCCAAAAATTCTTCAATAGCTTTTATGTAATCCTCTTTTAATTTAGCATCTTTGTCGAATCTCTTTTCTAGTTGTTTTAATCTTAGCAGTGCGATATCTCTAGTATTACCCTTCGGAGATTGTGGGTCTTCTGTTTTAAAAGGTAGTGTTACTATGTATCTTCCTTCTTTGTTTCTTGTATGTGTTTCTTCATATATTTTTTCACATTTTACTTCTTCCTGTGTAAGTCGTTTCGTCGAATCCGTCGTATCTACCTCCCAAAAGGTTCTTAGCAGGTCATCAACGTCCACTTGATGATGCATAACAATTACGTCTTCTGGTGAAGTGTTTGCTGTATCTTCTGCATTTCCAAAAAGGATCCAGCCCAGGCTTGTGTCTTGCGCGCATGGAGAGCCTGGCGGTCCCTTGATTAGTTTATCTTTCAGTATTTGTGCATACACTTCTACACCCAACAACATGTCTATTCTCCCTGGTTGATAAAAGTTCGGATCAGCCAGTCTGAGACCTTGTAAGCGTTGCCAAGTTTGTGGATTGTAATTGAGTGCCCTTGAGGGCAATTGGGAAGTAAGCTTCGAAGACATGATGTAAACTTTTAGGTTTATGGTCATCTTGTCGTCATGTCTTGACCTAATTTGTACTTGTGCCATACTGTTGATACTTGTCTGCGTGGAGCCAACGCCGGTAACCTTTCCTCTAGCAGGCAGCCTTTTGACTCGTAACATCTGTGCAGCTCGTTCGCTAATAAAACTTGACTGTGACCCTTGATCAATTAAGGCTCGCAGTGTAGTCACGTGTCCTTCATTATCCCTCACAGTTACTAGAGCAGTCGCTAGCAATGCTGTGGATTTTGTGCATGCCAAGTTGGACGACACTTCGACATTATTTACTTCTTCTTCTTCCTGTGCGTCCTCTTGCGCGTTCAGGGGTTGCGTCACGTGACTGTGATGAGCTTGTGTCTTCATTTGTTCCGTATTCGTCGCTTGATGAATTAATGTGTGATGACGCTTCTTGCATAATCGACAGGTGAATGGAAGACGACATCGTGAAGCAGAATGCCCGGGCAGGAGACAATTAAAGCATAGGTTTGTTTTCTTTACGTAATCCATTCTCTCCCCAGGTGACTGTTTTGTGAATTCTTTGCAGTGACATAACGTGTGTTCTTCTTTACATAGAGTACAAATCTTCGCTGGTGCCAATGTATGGAACGTCTTCTCTCTTACAGGTTTATCTTTAGAGACGGTAGCAGTGGTAGGGTTAACTAACTCCAGGGTACGGAATCTGGATTCGAGAAAAGCACGTAATTTAGTCCACTCTGGCAGATCCTCCGTATTAGATTCAAATATGTGTTCTTCCCATGCCTTATGTGTGTCTGCATCGAGTTTATTAACCACTACAAATATTATGAACGGGTCCCACGAATTTACCGATATTCCAAGATTAATCAAACTGCTTAAACACTCCGTGGTCGTGTCGTGTAAATTCTTGATTTGATTGGCGTTTGGTATAGTGATTTTCTTTTGGTTAAATAACCTCTTCAATAGGGAGTTCACAATCAATTTCTTGCTACCAAATCTTTGTTTTAATATGTTCCAGGCTGGTTCGTAATTTTGTTCGGTAATTGTAATGTGTTTCAATAGCGTAGCAGCTTCCCCAGCGATACTTGCCTTCAAATAGTGCAACTTTTGAACCCTGCTAAGTGTTGCGTTGTTATGTACTAGCGAGCCAAACAAGTCATTAAATGTCGGCCACTCTTCATAATTGCCGGCGAACGTAGGTAAGTGGATTGCAGGTAACTTAACGAAAGGGTGGATGTTTTCTGCCATAGTTATATCCGACGTACTTGCTTGTTGTGAAGGTGTGGAAATCGCATCCCGTATATCTCCTTGTAGGCATAAATAAAGATCTTCTATGCCGTAGTAATCTTCTTGTAAAAAGTAAGATATCGTTCCGCGCTCTTCTAACGGCACTATCTTCACGAGTTCTTGGTGATGTGCTCTAAATAATTGCCAATATTCTTCAATGCATTGCGCTCGTACTTGTAAATAACCTTTTGTAAGCCGTTGTTTAGGGCATTTCTTCAAGTTAGTTTGTGCCTTCTTGATTAACATCGCTGTATCTTCCAAAGCTTGAAGTAATGTAGCTCGCGAAGCCATATTTTAATTCACTAAGACACTTCGATGTTATCTTCACCTTCACAATAAATTATTTTGTTTAAATTGTTCTTAAATATTGCATTTGCTTCGATGAATAGGCTCAGGAATGCGCTTCTTTTGTTCTCGTCGGCCGGGTGCTATCTTGCCTACTGGCGTCGCGTCCGGTTCGATTTCGACCATATGATGTATGAGTTAAGGTGTAGGTTCGTTTGCAGGGTTCCACAAGGAAATGAAAATAGTGTGCGCCGTTTGAGGGTTTATTTGCAACTGATTAATACATTCAAATTACGTAGGAATCTTTGGGCACTCACACATGCATAATACGCCGTACAGTAGGATTTATAGCATTTTAAGAAGCTGTGTATCCGAACTAGAAGGTATACTACTCAAAAGTAAATAGGAGCCACATGAGTTTATCGGCAAAATCCTGTCCTACTAAATATTATAAATGCGAAAGTCTGTGAGAATGTATGGATGTTTGTTACTCTTTCACGCCAGAACGGCTTAACGGATCTGAATGAAATTTGGAACAATGATAGATTAAGGCGCTGTCAACAGCAAATGACCTTGAGCAGCGCCACTCTTCACACATACGGTTCGCGTGCCTGTGAGTGAAAGAGAAGAAACTATTCCGGCAGCTTGGCGCGTGATAGCATTTATTTAAAAATAAGGACTACTTACACGAGTAAGATGTAATAAAACGATATTCGAGGTTTATGTTAATTGTTTTGATGAGAAATGTCAAAAACAGATCTGTCAAATGACTATGATAAGTTTCAGAACGGATAACGACCATAAACTTTTACCTTGTTTCAATTATTAATTATAATTATAGTTTCGTAAAGTTCTTTAGTTCAAATAAAATATATTTGTTATCCTGGTACCTAAATTAATAAACCTTTCAGCATTAGTCACTTCTATATCATAGTTTCTGAACGAGTTACGATGTTTGTTACTGAACACAGCTCCTAATTTCATAAAATATGTTTTATAGCAAATGATAATGTTTATACATGTTATGTTAATTAAGATACATCGTTTTAAATAGTTTTTGATGTAATACATTTATAGTGAGGTGCCTTTAAGACCTAGAAATAATGACAATAGTCCCGATGTTTCTGATTGGTCTAAAAATTTGTAAGGTGAGTTATGTTTTTGGCGGGAACCCAAGAATATAAAAAGACGATGTAATCAGAGGCATGACTTTTTGCTTGGAGGACCGCCCAGAACAAAACTACCACGTGAGTTAAGTACTTAATTCTTTTCTACTTTTACTATTGTCTGTGTATTTGTAAATTATGTTTGCAGGTTAGCTATAAAATTCTTAATTACACTGTTATGATGCCAAAATAATCTGTTGTGTGCTCGCTATGAAAATATACCTAGAGTGGTATTCCCCTTTTAGCAGTTTTATTCCTGAAACCCCTTAGCTTAGCTTAACTACCCCATTAGCTGGTAAATAGTATTATGATCGAAATGTCATACTAATATTAACTTAGCAAGCCTTTAATTTATAAGCATTAAGCTGTTTGCAGTATTTAGGTATAATTCTAGCTAATATATTAGGTAGCTGCAAATAGATAATTAGATTAATGTACTAGGAGACTACCTCTATGGTACAGTGGTCGATGGGTTGACCCACCCATCGTGTAGTCGGCGATTCGATTCTGGTTTAGGAATTATTATTAGTCATAAAGGTCAATTTGACGTGTAAACAGGTCGGATAGCCTAGCCACAGCCAGGTTATAATGTATAATTTATAGTTATTTACTTTATCTTTGTTTTAGCTTAATTTCTAGTTTTGACATCAGAAGTGGGATCACCTACGTTTATTTACTTAATTCTTAATCGCTTCTAATTTTTTAAGGTTGCCATGGAGTCCGCTGAAATGAAAAGCTTTTTCAAGGCCCTCCAAGATGCTGTCACGTCCAAGCGCAGCAACGATGACGACGTAGCACTACCGGTCTTCGATCCTGAGAAGAACAATCGCGGTGCTACTGCATGGTGCGCCGACATCGAGGCGCTTGCGAAAGAATTAAACTGGAGCAGCAACACAACGGTCGCAAAAGCCGGTAAGGCCCTTCGAGGCTCTGCTTTAACTTGGTTCGAGCTTTGGGAACCCTTGGAGGGTAGATCTTGGCAAAATTTTCGCTCAGATTTTATCGATTTGTATCCTGATAGGAAAGATCTTGCTGAAAAGCTTAGCAAGGCAGCCTTATATTTATCCAGTTCTGCAGATTCCTATTGTGAATATGCGAGAGAAAAGTTAAGGTTGTTACGTAGTACCAACATAACTTTCACAGATGCGCAAATTATTGAGTTGATATGTGGCGGTATATCTGATGTTAATGTTAAGATGGCTTCTTTTAACAACAGTGTTAAAACCCCGTCGGAATTGATATCGTTATTTTCGACTTATACTAAAAGGCCTGAAAAACGATCCTATGACCATGATAAAGACTGTGCTCCAGGTTCTAGCGTAGCAAAACGACCAAAGGTTTCTTCTACCTCCCAAGATAGAAAGTGCTTCATTTGCCAAAAAACGGGCCACCTTAAGTTTAACTGTCCCCAAAATCAAATCTTTAACGCTAACGCTAACACTGAAAGAAAATTTGACTCTAAAGTGTGCACCTATTGTAAAAGAGTAGGTCACTTGGATTCTGCTTGTTGGCATAAGCAACGAGCTGAGTCAGGTGCTACATCTGCTGCAAAACCTATTTCTACCAGTACGGTTAATTTTTTAGGCAAAAACTGATTTTAACCCCAGTTCGCATATGTGAATTAACTATAGATTCTCTGGTAGATACAGGGGCTTCTTGTAGTATTATTAAAGAGTCCTTTGCTCGTAAATTAGGATGTAACCTTACCCCACAATCATTAAATCTCAGCGGTGTAGGTAATGGTACCCTACATTCATTTGCAATTATTACTGTTCCTGTTCAATTTGAGAATGTTTGTCTAGAACTAGACTTACATGTCGTTAACGATAACTATTTTCCATATGACCTTTTACTTGGTAGGAATATTGTTCAACATCCCGACATAGAGATAGTTGTGAATGAATCAGGTTGCAAAATTATGCGGAAATCGGTAAGCCCCAGGGCAGAAGTAAACTTAATTAACGTGACGAGGGTAGATCATTTTGCAGAATTATCTTTAAAGATAGAACACTTGGATAATAAAATTAAAGAACGTATTATAGAGATATTTCATAAACATCCTTCTGTCTTGGAAGAACTAGGTACCGTACGGACAGGCGAATTGACAATACGATTAAAAAGGGATGAGACTGTCTATTACCGGCCATACAGGTTGGCTCCCGTTGAAAGGGAGAGGGTGAACGAAATCGTTCAAGAATTATTAGAAAAGAAAATCATACAGGAAAGTGAATCACCATTCGCTAGTCCCGTCCTTCTTGTAAAAAAAAAGGACGGTAGTGATCGAATGTGTATCGATTACAGAGCACTAAATAAAATTATTGAAAAAGATCGATACCCTCTTCCTCTCATCGAAGACCAGATAGATCGATTAGGTAAAGCTAACTATTTTATCTCGATAGATATGAAGAACGGGTTTTATCAAATACCAATTTCACCCGAAAGCACGAAGTATACTGCTTTTGTGACGCCAGACGGCCATTTTGAGTTTTTGAAAATGCCTTTTGGCATTTGCAATGGCCCGTCTGTATTTCAAAGAGCGATAACAAAAGCAGTACAACATCTCAAGTACTTACTAGTATATATTGACGATATTCTCATTCCTTTTCTGACAATTGAGCAGGGCTTACAGTACCTAGAAGAAACGATTCAAACCCTTAGCTCTGCAGGGTTCACCATCAATATAGAGAAGTGTAAATTTTTTGTTAACAATATCGATTACTTGGGTAGGAATATATCCCCAGAGGGAGTTAGGCCCAGTGAGCAAAAAATATCTGCTCTAATACATTCTCCCATTCCCCGCTCCACTAAACAGGTTCGGCAATTTATGGGCCTTGCTAGCTATTTCCGAAAATTTATCCCTAGCTTCGCGGCTCAAACTGCTTGTATCACGAACTTGACTCGTAATAATCAAAAATGGGTTTGGGGCCCTGAACAGGATGCGGCTAGAGAATATGTCCTAAAACATTTATCATCTAAACCTTTATTAGCAATTTTTGATCCCCAAAAACCAACAGAGCTGTACACTGACGCCAGCTCTATTGGTTATGGTGCCATACTCATACAAAGGCATGATAAAGACAAGCGGGTTGTTGCTTATTACAGCAAAAGAACCACTCCTACTGAATCCAAATATTCTTCGTACGATTTGGAAACCCTGGCAATTTATAATGCACTAAAACATTTCAGGGTTTACCTACTAGGTATTAAATTTCAGATCATTACAGACTGTAACTCTGTTAAAGCTACGGCTAATAAAAAGGACTTATCCCCAAGAGTAGCTAGGTGGTGGACACTCTTACAAGATTTTCAGTTTGAAATAATTTATAAAAAAGGAAAGTACATTAACCACGTGGATTTTCTAAGTCGCAATCCTGTTGAGGCCCCCACAACAACTAACGCCCTGTCCACTACTGATAGTATAAACCAGCTAGATACATTTTGTCCGGTTAATATTGGTGCAAACAAAGAACTTTTTGACCCACCTGCAAATTGTATTTATCTCATCGATGACACCCAGTCATGGATCCAAACCGCTCAGCAAAATGATGCCGAAACCCAAAATTTAATTATGCAGGTTCAGGCTGGTGAAATAGATACTACTCGATACTTGCTACAAAATAATTTATTATTTTACAGAATTCGTTCTGATACCCAACCATTACTCTATGTGCCAAAAAGATCTAGGTTTGGACTCTTAAGACTCTTTCACGATGCAAATTGTCACGTGGGCTGTGATAAGACTGTTCACAAGATTCGGGAACACTTTTGGTTCCCTCACATGTTAGCATTTGTAAAAAAATACATAAATTGTTGTTTAATTTGCATTGAACGAAAGAGCCATTCGGGTCCTAAACAGGGTCTATTACACCCCATAAATAAAACCCCAATTCCCTTTCATACTATTCATTTGGATTGTACAGGTCCATTTCCCCTAACGCCTGAAGGATATAAATACATTCTACTAATCGTAGATGGTTTCACAAAATTTTGCCTGTTGAAGCCTTTAAAAACCCTAAACGCCCAAGAGCTTGCACAAAACATTCGAGATACGATTACTATGTTTGGCACCCCCTCGTTAGTTGTTACCGATCGGGGTACTAATTTCACCTCCACCCAAATCAGAACCCTATTCAATGACTTGCATATTGAGCATCACCTTGTAGCAACTGGAACACCTAGAAGTAATGGTCAGGTAGAACGATATGTAACCACAGTGACAGACATGCTAAATACTGTTTGCAATGGTTCATCAGATTGGCCGAGCGTGTTATGGAAAGTTCAGCAATCTATTAATACCACGGTTCAAAAGTCCACTGGGTTTACGCCAATTCGACTACTTATTGGTTGCAATGCAAATATCCCGTGTATCCAGGCCCAAATTGATGAGGCCAATGTCCCTGAACCCATTATAAATACTCAAGCTGATAGAGAGTTAGCAAGACAACGACTGATTACAGAATCTGAAAAATTCAAGGTCCGCTTTGATTCAGTACGACGGGACAATAAAACTTTTGAAGTAGGTAATAAAGTGTATGTTAGCCAATCCCATAGACGGCATGCTAAGCTCAGTCCACGATATAAAGGCCCTTACGAAATTATAACACTACTTGACAATGATCGGTACGCCCTGAGGGGACTTGGTAGCCTTAGGAATGTGACCGTGGCCAAAGAGAAATTAAGACTTTGGCCAGGAGAATTTGTTTTTAACGATAACACTGTTGTTGAGAACGCCAATTGATTAGTTTTTTTTGTTGTTTTGTTTTTGTTAGCCTAAATTGCCTATTTTTTTTAATATACATTTTTGATTTCCGTGGATTAAAAATGTAAAATAATAATAAATAATAATATAATAGTTTAAAAATATAAAATAATGTAAAAAGGGCTCATAACAAGCAAAGACTTGTTATAAAAATAAATAAATGTCATCGAATGTTGATTTTGACATGATGGATTTTTATGTTTAGAGGGAAAGACAACTTTCTAGTATTGAATTGTTATTGAATGTAATTTGGATGGATTTTTCAACTCCTAACCATGTTTTATTTAACAGTAGTATCAAAGACAGAGAAATGAGTTTTATTTGTCTATACTTGATTTCTTTTACTTTCAATTTCATTCTTATAGTTTTTTTTCTCTTGATGTTGAGAAATCCGTCCTTGAAGGTATCTAAAAGATACCTGTATTATGATTTATTGAAGTGATGTCAATAAGCGGGATGTGTTCCGAGAGGGGAACACATGGCGGTATGGCCATGATAGCATTTATGTAAATAAAAGGAAGTAATGTAAATGAACGGGATGTGTTCCGAGTGGGGAACACATGGCAGTATGGCCATGAGAGCATTTATGTAAAAGTAAGAAAGTTATGTAAATGAGCGTGATGTGTTCCGAGAGCGGAACACATGTCAGTATGGCCGTGATAGCATTTATTTAAAAATAAGGACTACTTACACGAGTAAGATGTAATAAAACGATATTCGAGGTTTATGTTAATTGTTTTGATGAGAAATGTCAAAAACAGATCTGTCAAATGACTATGATAAGTTTCAGAACGGATAACGACCATAAACTTTTACCTTGTTTCAATTATTAATTATAATTATAGTTTCGTAAAGTTCTTTAGTTCAAATAAAATATATTTGTTATCCTGGTACCTAAATTAATAAACCTTTCAGCATTAGTCACTTCTATATCATAGTTTCTGAACGAGTTACGATGTTTGTTACTGAACACAGCTCCTATTTTCATAAAATATGTTTTATAGCAAATGATAATGTTTATACATGTTATGTTAATTAAGATACATCGTTTTAAATAGTTTTTGATGTAATACATTTATAGTGAGGTGCCTTTAAGACCTAGAAATAATGACAATAGTCCCGATGTTTCTGATTGGTCTAAAAATTTGTAAGGTGAGTTATGTTTTTGGCGGGAACCCAAGAATATAAAAAGACGATGTAATCAGAGGCATGACTTTTTGCTTGGAGGACCGCCCAGAACAAAACTACCACGTGAGTTAAGTACTTAATTCTTTTCTACTTTTACTATTGTCTGTGTATTTGTAAATTATGTTTGCAGGTTAGCTATAAAATTCTTAATTACACTGTTATGATGCCAAAATAATCTGTTGTGTGCTCGCTATGAAAATATACCTAGAGTGGTATTCCCCTTTTAGCAGTTTTATTCCTGAAACCCCTTAGCTTAGCTTAACTACCCCATTAGCTGGTAAATAGTATTATGATCGAAATGTCATACTAATATTAACTTAGCAAGCCTTTAATTTATAAGCATTAAGCTGTTTGCAGTATTTAGGTATAATTCTAGCTAATATATTAGGTAGCTGCAAATAGATAATTAGATTAATGTACTAGGAGACTACCTCTATGGTACAGTGGTCGATGGGTTGACCCACCCATCGTGTAGTCGGCGATTCGATTCTGGTTTAGGAATTATTATTAGTCATAAAGGTCAATTTGACGTGTAAACAGGTCGGATAGCCTAGCCACAGCCAGGTTATAATGTATAATTTATAGTTATTTACTTTATCTTTGTTTTAGCTTAATTTCTAGTTTTGACACGCGCGTCTAAAATCTTGCAAATAAGAAGAAATAAAAAAAAGTATGGATTATTTGTGAAATATGACTCGTTAGCCGTGTAGGTATGAATATGTTGACTTCATGTTTTTAATTGCAGACCCATACGTCGAAAAAATAAAGACATAGAACCGTTTAATGATGATTTTAAGACCAATCTTTGCAATTATTTTCTATCGAGCCGATTTTGTTCAATTATGTATCGAGTCCGTCTAGCATGTTTGAAATATGATGAAAATTAACATTATTTTTTTTTTGTGTGTAGTTTTTCTTAAAAAAGTGCTTAAATAACATCAATTTCAACAAAATTAGGTGTTGTCTGCCTCTTAAATCTGGAATAACACATAGGCTACTTTTTATCTCAGAAAATTGCGTAGTTCCCGCGGGATAGATAAACTAATTCTTTACAGACGAAGTCGCGGGCAACAGCTAGTAAGACATAAATAAATAAGACACAACTTTCACACGCTCTTGTGCAAGCCGTGTTGGTTTACTAGCTTCTCGCTGCCGTTCTGACACTAGCCTAAGCTTGACGTTGTTGACTAGTAATTTGGCGCTAGTGTTTGCGGACGCGCCTCCTGCTGTAAGTGGATGAGGTGCCGCTAACAAGACGTTGACGTGACGTTAACGTGACGTTGACGCGACGTTGACGTGTGGAGTGGTGGGGAAATATCGTGGAGTACCATACAACGTGTCTTATAATTCATCCTACTACCTAACTAATATTATATGTAAATGCGAAAGTATGGATGGATGGATGTTTGTTTGTTACTCAATCACGCCAGAACGGCCCAACGAATCTGGATGAAATTCGGCACATAGATAGAAAAAAGTCTAGAATAGCACATAGGATAGTTTTTATCCCGGAAAATTATCGCAGGATAGCGATAAACGAATTCTTTGCAGACGAAGTCGCAGAAAACAGCTATATAGTTCTAAAATAAATCTCACACTCTAAAAATAAACTTCATTTTCTTTCACTCGTTCAAATAATTCTACAGCATTGCTGAAAATCTTGAGGTCAACGTCCGTGTGGAGCCAAAGACCTATCCTGGCCACTAGACACTCCAAAACAACTCTTAATCCTTTGCCATAAAGTCTCAATTGAACTGCTCCGAGTATGTGACCTCAGAATTCGTGAAGACAGACATCGTGGTTTCAACTTTAATGTAACTTGTTTAAGGTTGTTTTTGCATTGGATTTTGTGTACGGGTGCGATCGATATGGCATTGCCTTTGCCACGTGGCGTCTTACGAAATATCCGTTTGATATTTCTTTTTCTTAATGAAATATTCTTAGGTGTGGTTTTTTGTAGTACAGGTTAATAATGCGCCCGTCATTAATATGAATGAAGTATTTGGACTAATTAGTAGAATGAATGAACCGCTATGATTACCGTTATGATGATTTACCGCTTCGTAAATACAATAGGTTTGGTAAAACGGACACTAATAGTCTAACTACCTTAATGAATGTCTTAATGTTCATGTTAATTTATATTTAATCATTTAATATAAATTACTTAGAATTAAATGTCAAAGAAAGTATTTAAATCGTTAGCTTAAAATACCATAATATCAACAGTTAAAAATTTTAAATGATATACCTACTTAACAATTAAGTACTTACAAGTAAACTAAAAATATCTACAATATTTAAATAATAGTAATGTTTGTCAATTGTGTTTGTGTATTTTTATTTTGTATAATAACTTACATACAATACTAGTTTAAAGGTGTGCTTTCAGAATGTGTAGTAGTATCAATCATCGCATTAGGTACCCACATAATAATATGTATAGTACGTACACTGCTGAAACTTTGGCATCTGGGGCCCAAAATTGCCTTGGACAATTGATTTGGACAATTTATTGGCAAGGTTTGTAGTTTTTTAATTTTGGTGTAAATTTTCAATTACCACCTTGTCTTCGAAATTCGGGCAATGTTGGGGCCATTGGCAAAGTTGCAGCAATTAATGGTACACACGAGCGGGATATTTGACTTGAATTTAAATTTGAATTATTAATTCTTAATTTTGTTATTTTTCAAATTTTACAATTTTCTTAATTTTTAATTTGCTGTGCCCTTCCAGGGTCCATGTGGAACAATTATGTCTGTTTAACAACTGCATTTACCATGGTTGCAATAATAAATAAATAAATAAATAAATAAATAAATAAATTATGGTAATAATTTAACTTGATAAGGAACAAGTTCTCTCAATTGTTATGTTGCGTGAAACAAGGTTGAAAACGAGCGTAGCGTTTGCCTTTGCTACGAGAATGTCTACGAGCGCTACGAGACGCGAGAGTGCTACGGCGTAGCGGCGTAGCAGCTGGGAATTCACGATAACGAAGCAGTTGTTATGAAAATAAGCCTTGGATGGTTAGTAATAAGCTCGCTTTTTAAAGATTATAATTAATAATAGTAAATTACATATTTATACAAACTAACATAAAGAGGTAAAAAGAGAGAAGCGAGAAACATACATAAAGACAACGCACCAGCATGTCCATGGTTAAAGTCGCGGGCTCACGGTGGATGCAAGCCGTTTCCAACCGAGGCAACTGGAGGGCTATGGGGGAGGCCTATGTTCAACAGTGGACGTCCTACGGCTGATATCATGATAATGATGAAACCGTTAACCGTTTTAAGTGAATATTTGGCATGGAGACGCAAAGGCGGTCGATGAAGACATCGATTGGAAGCAGTAAACTTAAATAAAAATTAATGATTTCGTCATTATAATTACTTTTTAAAGACACCCTGTAAATCAAAGCCACCCGGTTTACAGTATATTAGTCCCACTTGCACAGTCCAGAATTAAAAAATGAAATCGCTAACTCGGGGTTAGGTTTGACAGTTCCATACATTTTGACACTAGCTAGCCCCGGGTTAGCGTCTAACGGGGTTAAGTCGTTAACCCTGGTCCGTGCGAGTGGCCCTTGTAGTGATTTCGGTATTCAATTTTCAACATGAAACTACAGTTCGACTCAAACATAATTAAGGTCAATGTGGGTAAGACCGTCTACAAGGCAAGTCCGTCAACACGTTATAACTTTTGAATTTGAAAGCGTTTCCCGCTTTAGCGTCCAGTAGATAAAACAGTTTGTCGCGCTAGTTCCGGCACTTTAATTTAGATGACGCTGTGACAATAAACTTCAGAGAAATCCGCCTAAACAAGTCATCACGTGTATGGAACTCGAAGTGATAGTGCGACGGTCTCTGCTAATATTTTTTTAAAAAATAGTTGGTGACTAGATTTTGCGCCAGAAAGTAACTACAAATGTAATACAAGAACCGGCCATCTTTCTTCTGTATTAAAATTATCAGAAATTGGTTTAGTTTTGTAATTATACGTTCTATCATTTATCACATTAAAATTTCGTTAAGTTGGAAAGTCCGTCTACTATGTTACAAGGCAAGACCGTCATATGCCGGACTTCCCTGAAATCAGAGGTTACCAACTGTTTTTACGACTTCAATTATTATTACGATTTCATAAGGTAAAATTTCATAGATAAATCCTTTCAACATTGCACAAACTAAGCAAATCTTGCGCTATCAGTGCTAGGTGACGACATTATACATATTATACAAATTACTATTGATATTTTATTTGGGAAACCTAAAAAATAAGTAAGTACGTATAGTATAATTATTTGCCAAAAAAGGTTTACCACCCCATTTACGTAATATATGCCGGACTTGCCTTTGAATTCGAAAAATTGTGTTTATTTCGAATCTAAACCTTATTTTAACAAGTTGAAAGTACACTTTTCATCGTCTTGTTTCATTTTTTTTAGGATTCGAATACGAACATATAAGCACCCATAGTTTGGCTGATAACATTACTAGACGGACTTACCTTAAACTACACGGGAAGTCCGTCTACTCGCCGAAGTTTTAAAAATACTATTGTTTCTGCTTAATTTGTGATTAAAATGATCTGTCACTATAGCTCAACTATTATTTATGAAATTTTTCATCTTATGCGATTACAAGCGGTAACGTAGGTGAATAATTAACGCAGCTAGATCACTCCGAAGTAAAAAAAAAATGAAGTATGCCGGTCTTCCCCACATTGACACAGCCAACCGGATAACTCACGTATAAAAAGCCGAAAGAACGCGCGCGCGCCGGGGCGACCGCTCTCTAATGAAGGACTACGGAATAGTTCGAAACAATGTCGGAGCGTTCTTTCGGCTTTTTATACGTGAGTTATCCGGTTTGTTGTAATTATGTTCGGTATTCCTGTAATAATTTTGTTGTTACTAACTGCTTTGTTTGACTCCAATCGCTGTCCGACATACAAATTATCTAAAACCAATAGACATTACACTATCAGCGGGCATGTGACGGCTTCGATATTAAATAACATATTATATGTTTATTATGTCAGTGAAAGGTTATCAGGACGGCCGGCAAGCTACTTCATATTTATAGGCCGGCGTTTAATTATGTATTTGTAATGTGATTTTGGTTCCACGATAGTCTGTCTTATTACCTTAGCTTCTGTCTATCCCTAAAAGATAAAGACGTACATAGAGGTAGATAAAAATAAGAGCATTAAAATATAAGTGTGTAAATAAAATATTAGAGTATAAGTTCTGTTTAGGATAAGGAAGAAGATGAGGAATGACAAAGAGGACAGCTTGAATGATAGAAAGAATGAAACGAGAACAGAATGAATGCAAGATATATAAGTAAGATAGATAGTAAGTAGATTAGAAGCCAAGATTAGAAAAAGCGAGAATGATGCAGAATGAAAGAAAGAATAAGTATGTAGAATGGCAGTACGAGAAGTAGCAAAAGCGAGAACTAGTATGAAAGTGAAGACTAGGGAAAATGTAGAAATAGGCTCCGACCACGTTGGAGGTAGATGTATAACGAAAAAAAAAAAAAAAGGATAAAGACGTGATTTTATATTATGTATGTATGGTTTGTCATCAATCATGTTCTACCTAGGTCCTAGGTGATGCGGCTAGCAAACCATCACTGTTTTGATTCTCCCTTTCCACCTATACGCCCACAATCATGCCAAACGTGGCCTTTACTTATTACCTTAGGCTCTGTCTACCCCGTAAGGGATAAAGACGTGATTGATGTATTAGCCCTCTAGGCTGGCGATGCGTCTGCAATTCTTCGTTTGTCCATGGGTGGTATTCACTTACCATAAGGTGACCCACGTGCTCGTTTGCCACTCTATTAAAAACCTAGCTTATGCCGCTTAGCCGGAAATTCACTCCTTAATTCCTCCTTAAAGAGCTGGGACCAGATTTTTGAAAGCACTTCACTTGAAAACCTGACCTGGTAAGGTCTAAGGGTAGAGTTGAGTTGAGATTGAGACCCAAACAGAACCAACCCTAGGGTACAGCAGTGACTACAGACGCCAGGGCCCTATTTTATAAAGCTACAGGTTACAATTTTCAAGCGGAAGTCACTTTCAGACCCTATGTGTTAGATAGAGACTAACAGCCTTATTCATAAAAAGTTAGAGGTTCGCTATAAGCTCGCTATAGGACCAATGCAAAAAATATGATTCATAAACATCAATTAGCGCTAATCAGTCCATTAAGGGTCTGTTAAGTCTTCCGAAAGTTAGCGGACCGTAGACCCTACTTTATCTCTCTGCTAACTCACAAAATGGCCGCCACACATGTGAATAGCTGATTTTGGCAAGAGAAAAACCATACGCAAGACAGTTTTTTTTTGTTTTAAGTTTTTATTCCCTCCGGGAAAGGTAAAGGAAACTAGATCCACACTGCCTAGTCTGTCGTGTTAATTCGCTGGTTTCCCGCTACCACTGCCACTCTCGCTGCCACTGCTGTCAATTTATTTTTTTTAATTCACTAAAAGGCCATTTTTGGTCTATGATTTGTCAAGGTGACAACATAACGCGTTTAATCCATCCATCAACAGCTCATTAGCTAACAGACTGCTAGCAAGCGTTTATGAATCATACTTTTTAACAACTGTCAAATAAGCTTAATCAGTCTGTTAACTAATCGACTGATCAAACCTCAATTAAGGATTTTTTATGAATAAGGCTGTTTATTCTTGTCAATTGTAACTTGCAGCTTTATAAAATAGGGCCCAGGTGGCAAAAATTACAAAATCAACCTGTACCGTCTAGCACGAGTCCCTATCCGTCTCTTTCTAGGACGAACTGTTAGAAAAAGACGGGCAATCTATATCGCGCGCGACGCGACTCTTTGTGCTCTCTTGTGCTAAACGTGCTGACATGCGAATGTTTAATTCTAAATACCAGTTTCCGACACCTGGCCACTATTTCACCAACTTAATGTAATGTACTACTAAGCTGTTGCATGTGACTTCGTCTGCAAATAATTCGTTTATAGCTATCCCGCGGGAGTTTTTCGGGATAAAAAGTAGCCTTTGTGCTATTCCAGACTTTGCTCTATGTGCCGAATTTCATCCAGATTCTTTGGGCCGTTCTGGCGTGATTGAGTAACAAACAAACATCCATCCATCCAAACTTTCGCATTTATAATATTAGTTAGGTTAGTTAGATAGAGTTAGGACGTGCTAGTTTGCGTACTGGCATTTTTGCGTTCTGGCTGGTTTGCGGTTAAGTCCAAGTTTCATAAATCGGACACTCGTTCGATTATTTTGAGTATTTTGTTTGGCACTTAAGAACGGCCTCAGATTAGGCTTATTGTCTAACTCGCTCGCAATCGCCATCGTGTTCATTTTGGCAGTTCATGTATAGGCTGACAATCGGTATCGGAATCAGCTAGCTGTCACATTCATACAAGAACTGTCAAAATGAACACGATGGCGATTGCGAGCGAGTTAGACAATAAGCCTGCAGCTTGGGCCGGGAACCAAACCGTTTCCCTTATTAGCAACGTCGACTTATAAACTGTATAAATCCAAGTAATAATAACGTAATGTTTGCATTTTTAACTCAAAGTAGTTAACCCTTAAGCTCTCTAGTTTGGTTAAGCACACTGTACTTGGTCTGTACTATTACACCGTCCCAGTTTTAAAGTGCTCCAAGAGCTTCTACCAGCGGGGTCCATGTCGGCGCCATGTGACTATTCGAAATGCAAGGCGTAGTCAAATGAAGCCACTGGCGTAGAATCTGGTCGAGTTTGCAATGTAAATAGAATCGTCACTTGTCATAATAAATTGTCATGATGAAGTAGGCGCCCGGTGTGATGTGAACTTTCCGATCCGTCCGAGTGGTAACCGCCTATAGCTCTTTTAGAAACAGGCCTGTGCCCGACAGTGGGGTTTATATAAGCTGATGATGATGTAAACAGCGCTCTCTGCTCAACATAATATAGGTAGGAATATAAAATAATCACGAGTGCATGGCGGCCATGAACATATTTTATTAGATATGTAAAATATTTATTAGTATTGATTCAAGTGAATTTCTGACTGTGAATGTCTGATGTAACAAACACACAAACACACACACACACACACACATACACACACACACATACGCGCGCACACGCGTTTGTCCTCCGTAACCCCCAAAACTAAAAGAAGGGCGTACAATTAATCATTAGCCTTAATTTATCCGTCTATTTGTGTCTTAGGGGTTAGCAACAGAATAAGTAGGTATACTTACCTGCCTAAACTTTTTTTAATTCAATTGTGTTGAACACGATTTTGTGGTTTATTTTTTTTATATTTTACTAGCTGTTGCCAGCGACTTCGTCTGCAAAGAATTCGTTTATCGCTATCCCGCGGGAACTACGCAATTTTCCGGGATAAAAAGTAGCCTATGTGCTATTCCAGACTTTTCTCTATCTATGTGCCGAAATTCATCCAGATCCAACCATCAGGCCCAACCATTGAGTAACAAGCTAACAAACATCCATCCATCCATCCATCCATACTTTCGCATTTATAATATTAGTTAGATTAGATTAGACAAGTTAAATTGAGTTTTGGATACAAATTAATATAAGATTCATTTCATTATTAATTATTTATTTATTACGTATATTTCATCACCCTAAAAGAGTTAATGAAATATTACATAATACCTAGGTACCTAAATAAATTAAAAATAATAAGATTCCCACAATTCATAATAAGTAGATAGATATACCTAATGTGTTGTTTCCACGAAAAAAATCTCTAATCCCGTAATCCGATGAAAAGATTAGTAAAATGTCAAAGGTGAGACTATTAACCGGCGTCCCACATTCTTTATTAATCTATTCGTCAATCATTGCGTAAAATAATCAACTAAATTAAATCATTAAAAAATACTTACATTGTGATGAGTTTCACACACTAAAATTTTAATATGTCACTGCACTGATTTTCCCGCCTTTTTTTCGCCCGCGCGACTATTCCCGCCAAGCCGCCAAGTAGAACTGCCGCGCGCGAAATAAGAGTGAAACAGAAGACTATTTTGCATGGGAGTGAGAGTGTGAGCGATAGTATTGAACGCAAGGGTGTCTAGGGTCCAAGATGGGTGACGTAGAATTTTCGTATTGGGGGTCTGCGATGTGACGTATTTACTTATTCAAAGCAGCCATTTTTATTTGCTAGAAGCTTAAAAGTTTCGGGGAAATATTTATTGGTATACTTATCTACATAATTATTTTATTGGTGTTTGTGGGAGTCCTTAAACAACTCTACAAATTGAAACCTGAAAAGCATGTCTTGTAATTTGACTTTTTAATGAATTCGTTTTTTTACAAATAGCAAAGTGAGAAGGGTTAGATTCACTTTTTGTCGGTCCTTTTAATAAAATGCTCCACTCATAGGTTCACTCAAAGGTTGACTGGTAGAGATTCCTTAGAGGGATAAGTTCGCATTTTTACATCTAGGAATCTTAATATTTGCAAATAGTGTTTTTTTTTTTATTTTTAACAATTAAGCTGTTTACATGTTTACATCCAATTTATCACACTAATAACAGTACCTAGTAATATAATGCTGTAGTACTTATCTAATGTCACCATAATATTTGTTTCTTATAAATAAGTTTTTTTTTTAATTTTACTACCCTGAGATTATTGTACTTAAATGTGGTTGGTTCCCTATCTTTTGCTATAATTTCATATGCCATAAAAATATTGTTTGCCATAATAATCATTTGTCATAGGTACTTAATCTTTGTTTTCTCTTATTAAACTATTAATTGTGTAGCATTGTTTTAAAACTAACCTTACCTATTAAGTTCCACAGGACTGGCCTTTAAAAGCTCCTGAAAAAATTACGGTTTCTGAGAAAATGATCATTATGGCAAACATTACGTTACGTCATATAAAATTCGGCCAAATTAAAAGATTCGTTGTAAATTCTTCTAATTTTCTTCAGACGGGAAAATCCTTGGCGACTTTTTAATACATTTTGGAAGCTGTCGCAACTCGTGATACTCACTTAGATAGGTTTTATAACGACTGCTCGCGACTCCATGTTTATATTTATACAAGGTCTCTTAAAATTATTCTGGAATATTTTACCAGATGCGAGGACTATCCTACTAACACGCACCTCGCCAGAACATAGCAGCGCAAGCATTGCTGCTTGGCGGCAGGGTCATCGAGAAAGACGAAGGTAGCGATTCAGACAAGCCCTACACAAGAACCGCATTCAAAGAATTTTTATATTCATGTATTGTTACATAACTGTAGCTCAAACATAATATTACAACAACCGGATAACTCACGTATAAAAAACCGAAAGAATGCTCCGACAATTGTTTCGGACTATTCCGTAGTCCTTCTTCAGAGAGCGCTCGTTTTTATACGTGAGTTATCCGGTTGTTGTAATTATGTTTGAGTCTCACGGTAGTTTCACGTCGAAACTGCAGCTCAAATTAAGTTTTCAGATTAAATCACAATTGTTGCAAATGCAATAAATTTTATTATTGCAGATGATTGTACCCAAGATTAACATACACGGTCATAGCTGAAAATTTATCAATTGAATGATTTCCGAACGTATCCAGTCCCAGTCCCAGCTGAAAAACGTCACTGTCAGTCAACTGTCAAATCAAACTACGTGAACACTACAAGTTTAATTTTTACTTAAAATACTGTGAAAATGCGTGATCCACCGCGTCTTCTTGTGCTGTACGGCAGCCAGACGTTCACCGCTCAAGAAATTGCCGAAAGGATATGGCGAATAACAAAGGCATTAGGTTTCCGCGGCCCCGTCCAAGCTATGGACGATTACCCCATACAAAAGCTTATTCATGAAGAATTCGCGCTGTTTGTGTGTGCCACGACTGGACATGGAGACGAACCTGACAATATGAAGAGGTTCTGGAAGTTTTTACTGAAAAAAAACCTGCCGGCGAACTCGTTAGCCAAGTTGAAATACGGCGTTCTAGGATTAGGAGATTCGTCGTATTCTAAATTTAATTTCGCTGCAAAAAAACTGCACAAGAGGCTAATACAGCTGGGAGCCACTCCGCTGCTCGATATTGGTATGACCTAAACTTTAAATTAAAAAGAAACACTAGCTAAAGGGAAATTATTTCATGATAAAAGATAACAAACATTCTTACAGCTTTAAACACAATGACTGTGCATATTCTGTACACAAATCTCATTATCTTGATTAAGTTACACACCTGTTTGTAATCTCTCAATTTGTGATTTTATTAAGTAGAAGTGATTTGTATTTTTAAAACCAGTTCCATGCCATTTTTTTTTCAGGTCTATGTGATTACCAACATGACTTGGGCCATGAAGCAGAAATGACTCCATGGTTAAAACAATACACCAACAATCTAAAACATTATTTCCCTCAACTACAATTAAATACGGACTCAAAATTCATTCCTCGTTGGGACGTCTCACTGATCAAAGATGGCACTGATCTACCCAATGATTATGTAACGGAGGATATTTATTTTGCAAAAGGCATAAAGGATCACTTTGTTGATGCCAAATTTCTGGAGTTAGAAAAAAATATTAGGACCACAGATGACACACATTTTCAGGTAAGGTTATCTTGGTTTGTATGGGTTATCATTGATGTTTTACCAGTTAGTTTTATGATGTGATTACTCAATTTGTTTCAAGTCTGTTTTGTGTTTCAAATTTGTGATTGTTGTAAGATAAAATGAACTATGCCAATCATTGGTTTATTTTGTCGGAAGTGGATTTTATATTTCAATGGAATTTGGTTGCATTTTTTGTTAATATTTGTAGGAGCTATCAAATATTTATTTCACTTACCTAAATTGCAATAAGTACCCAATTTTATAACTAGGTTTAACATAACATACACACACGCATACATACATACATTGTATACATTTTATGATCAATTCTCATTAAAAATGTTATTCTTAGTAAATTTTTAATATTGTCATTTATACTCTTTTGTAGCAAAATAAATCTTTATGTACAACAATAGATAATAATTCATAATTTCAATAGTTTTTAAACTCACTTCTATGTCCATCTACTACTTCTCTCATCCTCAAAGGTTGACTAGAAGAGCTTCCTTAAAGTATTTGTTTTATTTTTATTTTGCACAATAAAGGGTTTACATACATACCAGTGGCGTGGCGTCCATAGAACTCGATTCCCACTGGCTTGCCTATTTTAAGGCAGTTGGGCAATTTATTGTGCTTAATTAGAGGATAAGGCTAGTTAAGTTCCCTTCGGCTTGCCTTCTGATATAATTGACGCCACGTCACTGATACATACATACCTTCACTTCACAACATTTTGTACATGGCATGTGTGTAAGTATTAATTCTATAACAATTTTCAGGATGTAAGATTATTAACATTTTCGTCAAAAGTTGGCTCAAAAATAGAGTACCAGCCCGGAGACGTGTTCAACATTAGACCGCGGAACTCTAAAGAGGACATTGAAGATCTATTTCAAATATTTGAAACCCATAACATGGATATAAAGCCTTATCATCGATTATTAGTACAAGAATGCCACGAAGGTAAGATTTTTATGAGTTTTATGCTATAGTAATACGTAATATTACTGTTGCATAATATATTCTAATAAGCATAAAACTCGTTTCTCTAATTTTATTCCGCAGAATAGTCACACAATATCGTGTCCGTGGTGTCCAACACCAACTGCATGTAGCATTGGCCTTTAGCTTTATTTACATGTAGAAAAAAAAATGATTTCCGAACGAAAAATAAACGTTTCGTTATTGCAAGCCCGATTATTAATCTCGATCATCAAATTAATTTTAATCTAGTATCGAAATGCCAATTTATTAAAATAAAAGCGTGAATGTGTTAATCGCCCCATAATCAGATAACTAATTCGTCCTCGAATGAATTCAAACGTGTTTTACAGGACTTTTAACCTTGACTAATTAATGTGAGAATTGTTATACACTAAGCAATATCCAAACGCAATACGTCAACGTCAAACCAACACGTGTGTTCTGTCACTTCTGTTACAAATGCGTGAAGGAGAATGTTATTTTAGCGGAATAAAACAATTTATTTATTTTAATTGAAATTAATAACAAATAAAACAGTATGCTTCGGCGACAGGCGCGTTTGCGCCGAGAGTATTTGTATAGGAAGACAGTGGAGGACAAACAGAAAAGTATTCAAGCGAAGAAAGATCAAATAAAGCGGAGTTTAGAAGAAAACATTCCAATTCATGGTGATTTGAGGAAAGAAGCGCTCGCACTCCAGAAAAGAATAGACTATGAAGATAAAGGTAAGCTCTTTTTATGTTGATTAACCGTTTTATTCCATTTATTTTTTGTTGGCATTGGTTTCTTCCTCATTAAATGTGGAACAGTCTGACCTCGGTAATTGTAGGAGAATACGATTATATCGCTTTTTTATGCTGTTTGACTAAACATTTCAATTAAGAGTTGAATAGATACACAAAGGCCTTGACGAATACAAGGAAGTTGCGTCGTGAAGATAAATTTAACCTAATAACCTAAAGACAGACAATAGGGACTGCTCCATACCAGGTCAGACATAAAACCATTTGGGCAAAATTTTTATAAGTCCCAGATGTACTTTGTAGATAAGGCATAGGACATAGTTTATTTTTGATAAAATACATCGTTTTTAATAACATTTTGGTGAAAATTTTCTAAGTCTTTTTCGTCTCCAATGTTTTTTCCACTTTTGAAAAAAAAAACTATGTCCTACGTATGGGACCCCCTTTGCTTTAGGCGAACCTACAAAAAACAATGATACAGGTGTTTTTTTTTTAATTATGAATTCAATTTGACTAGTTTAAGATTGTCTGACTCGTCATATGATAAAAGCTTGCATATAGAAATTCCTGTGGGATAGGGAATTTGACAAAGGTGTAAAGCTATAGGTATAATCATTATATAACCATGAAAGCTAGACATAAAATAAAATAACTGATTCCTCATGGAAAATGTCACAATTAATTCATGCTATGCCTCCAGGCAGGATATTGTATCATTTGGGTGCATAAATCTGATTAAAGTATGTCATTTTAACTTGGAAATACAATGTTATGTTACACACTTTGTATACATATATTTTATGATCAAGGACAGTGGTCCATGTAAACAAAAAGAAGCTTAATTTCTAAACGACACAAAATTAGAACACATAGAAAAATCTGAAAAGTAAAGCTATGACTGGGAATCGAACCCGGATACTCGTCATTGCGCGACGAGTGCTATACCCCTACACCATCCATAGCAGGTAAAAGAGAAGATGTTAATAAATCAATTACACAAAATTCTGGTATCAGTTCAAGTGAGAGAAAGAGACAAATATTGAAGTAGGATAAGTTAAATGGGCTTAATCAATAAGGGTGTAGGTATTTATCATAATTGCAAACTCACCAAGCATCAGGAACAACCATTTTGCATCAAAACACAAGCACAACTATTATCTCTACGATACTGGTTCTGACGCAAATGCTTGTCCTATTTTCGCGTTTTATTAGATATTTGCATTAATTTATTCAAGATTTTTAATATCATGTTTACGAGATTTCGCAATAAATAGAAACATGTTAGAATATTGTTATTCTTCCTCCTATAAATGCCAGTGGTTTTTATTAGTCTGTGTTATATGTTTTTAGATTTTTATATTTAATCATTATAATAAAAATAATAATATAATATATGGAACACTTGACACCAATTGATCTAGTCCCAAACTAGGCAAAGCCTCTACTAAGGCTACTAGACAACGGATAAACATTATAGATACTTTTATTTTGTAAATGATTACAAAAGTAGTGATAATGAGTGTGTATGTTTGTTTCTTCTTCATGCTGAAACAAATAGACTAGATTTGGATAAAAGTTGGAATGGAGATAGCTGGTACCCTGATTAACACGTAAGCTACTATTTATCCTGGAAAATTGCATAAACCCGCGGGATAGTGATAAACATGTTAAAGGTCGTAACTGCCTAATGCTAGTCTTCTACGCGGACGAAGTCGCGGGCGGATAGTAAAATATTAAAAGTTGAATTTTATTTCATTAGTTGTCGAAATGTTTCAGGGCCGGAAAGAGCTGCTGTGATTGGTGGTTTTAGCGGAGGCGCGAACACACAGAGCTCGCAGGATGACGAGTACAGATACGCCGGAGTCGAGGACCCTAAGATCATGATAACCACTTCGAGAGAGCCCAGCGCCAGGCTCAAGATGTTTGTTAAGGAACTCAGGTGGGAATTTACAATATGATAGTGCAAGTGGCCATCGATAAAGTCCGTCACACAGTTAGGGAGGTCTAGAAATTTGTGACACAAACAAAATAAATAAATAAAATATCTTAGGAAAATTGACACCAATTGACCTAGTCCCAATCTGAGCAAAGCTTGTAATATGGGCACTAGACAATGGACGGCCCCTAAGTGTAGCCACATTACCACATTGGCTCTCAGTTTTTGCAATTTTTAAACTCACTTGTCCGTCCCTAATATAAATACTTCTTTCATCAACTCAAAAGTTGATTGGAAGAGATCCCTTAAAGAGATAGGTTCGCCTTTGTGCATGTATCTCAGTGTTTGTCAATTGTATTTGTCTTGTTTATTTTGCACAATAAAGAGTTTACATGCATACATATTTTTCAAGAAAATAAAATTACAAAAATATACAAGATATTGCTCTAATGGTTACTAATATTTTTTTTTTTTTTTTTTTTTTTTTTTTTTTTTTTTCCTTTGTTAAATCTGCAATCGGCTGTACTTTGCCATAATCAGATGGTGTGACTACTAAGTGATTTTTTTAAGGGGTACTCCACTGAGTACTCTCCTCTCTCTTGAAAAGTAGATTTATTCTCTCTTATCCAGATTGAGTATTTGCCAACGCTTTAGCCTTGTCACATCATTCCTGCCGCTCAACAGGTCTCTGGCGAGTTCGTTTATGTGTGTTTGCAGTCTTTCTTTGTATCTTTTGCAGTACTTGACAACTTCCTCCTTTACAGTTGGTATGTTTAGGTGTTCATGTATCTCAGTGTTTCGTAGGAACCATGGTGCATTGCTTATTGTTCTTAGAACTTTATTTTGGAACCTTTGCAGTACTTCTAGGTTTGAGTTGCTTGCGCTTCCCCAGAGTTGGATACCATAGGTCCATATGGGTTTTATGATTGCTTTGTACACTAGTGTTTTGTTATCCAGCGTTAGTGGTGATTGTCGACCTATCAACCAATACAGGCTCCTGTACTGCAAGTCTGCTTCTTTTCTTTTTTTTTTGATGTGGTTCGCCCAGGTTAATCTTCGATCCAGGTGGAGGCCTAGATATCTTATGCATGTCTCAGAGGATAATTGTTCTCCTCGCAGGTATACATTAGGGCAGTCCCCCCTTCGTAGGGTAAATGTTATTTGCACAGACTTTTGGACGTTCGGCTGTATTCTCCACCTCTCAAGCCATTGATCCACTGTGGACAACTGGGTTTGTAATTTTTGTGTGGCCATTAATGGGTTCTTATCGCTTACTAGACAAGCCGTATCATCAGCATATGTCGCCATTACAACGTCCTCACAGCTGGGTAGGTCTGCTGTATATATTGAGTACAGGACTGGTCCAAGCACCGATCCTTGAGGTACTGATGCTTTGATTTCGTATAGTCCTGATAATTCGTCATTGTATTTCACTTGGAATCTTCTATCCAGCAGGTAAGATCTCAATAACATATAACATGAGTTCGGCAACATAGTCTTCAGCTTGTACAATAGCCCCTTATGCCAAACTCTATCGAACGCCTGCTGAATATCTAGAAAGGCAGCTGCACAATATTCTTTTTTTTCTAGCGCATCCCGTATTTTGTTAACCACACGGTGCACTTGTTCCACAGTGGCATGCTGTTCCCGGAAACCAAATTGATGGTTCGGTATTATATTTTCCTCATCCAAGATTGGTTTTAGTCTTCTCAGGAACAGTTTTTCGAATAACTTGGAGATTACTGGGAGGAGACTTATTGGTCTGTAGGAACTGGTCTCAGTAAGAGGTTTTCCGGGTTTTGGTATCATGCAGATCTGTGATATTTTCCATAGCTGTGGATAGTGGTGGATTCTAAGAATTGCATTAAATAGCATGGTTAGGAACACAACCGGTTTTCTCGGTAGATGTTTTAGAATTTCTCCAGTAATGAGGTCAAATCCAGGTGCCTTTCCGTTACTCAGGCTTTTAATTTCTCGGAACAGTTCAGCTGGTGTTATGTACTTTAAAGGCAAAGACAGCTGTTGGTCACTGTTTATAACAGATTCAATTTCATCTTCAAACCCTTGCATTGTTGAAGTATTTGGAGTAAATACTTGGCTGAGATGCTCTGCAAATAGTTCTGCCTTTTGTATTGGTTTTCTTACCCATGATCCATCTCGTGACTTTAATGGAGGTACAGGCTGTTGTGGTCTTCTAAATTGTTTCGTCAATTTCCATAGTGAGTAATTGTCACGTTTTGTGGCTGATAAGGATGATAGTCTTTGTTGAAAAGTACAGTTTTCATTTTCTTTGATCATCTGCTTTAATTCTCTAGCCGCCCTATTATACACCCTTCTGTCAATGGGATGTCTACTTAGTTGATATTTCCGTCTTAGCCTTCTCTTCTCTAAAAGTTTTTCACGTATTGCCTGTGGGATATTTGGTCCTTTATTTATTGTCTCTGTATTTGGCGTGCAAAGCCATGCTGCTTCTTGTATCTTGTTTGTTATGTAGAAGGTCGCTGCCTCTACATCTTCCGCTGTTCTGAGCCTAATATTCAGCTTTAACTCTGTGTCGAGATACTCTGCAAAAGCCATCCAATCGGTCTTGTTGTTACATAATGATGGATGCTGTTCTCTGTGGATTACAGTTGTACTGATAGTGCTTATTATGGGTGAGTGGTCAGATGTTGTATCAAGACAGTTTTCTATATCACAGTATGTGTTTGGAAATCCCTTAATGATGAAAAAGTCCAACAAATCTGGTACTTTGTTTTGGTCTGTAGGCCAGTGTGTGGGTTCTCCAGTGGAGAGTATCATTAGTTTTAGTGTGTCAATGCATTTCTTCAGCTCACGACCTCTTGTAGTTATAAGCCGGGATCCCCAGAACGTGTGCTTACAATTCCAGTCTCCACCGCATATATATTTGCTACCAAGTGTCTTGAAATAGTTGCTAAACATTTCTTTACTCACAGAGAATCTGGGTGGAGCATACACGGCACTCACATTGAATGAGCCACTTTTATCTTGGACTGTGATTGTTGTTGCTTGGAGGAAATCTTCTCTAAATTCACTATGAATATGATGTTTTATATTATTTTTGAGTATTACTGCAGTTCCTCCATGCGAGGTACCGTCAGGATGATTTGTGCAATATATGTTATAATTGTCAATTTTGAATATTTTCCTGTCGTTCAAGTGTGTTTCTGAAATCAACATTATATCAACTTTGTTAACTTCTAGTAATAGTTTCAGTTCATTTTTGTTTGGAGCTAACCCGTTTATATTCCAGGCTCCTATTCTCAGGCTAGTCATGGTGTGATCTACTTAGCAGTGTTGTAATGAGATTGATTAACATTCCCATTTGTTGTATTAGTAGATCTAATTTTTCAGCTTGATTGTTGATTGTCTCCAATAGAAAATACTGCATTTGGCTGTGGTTTTTATCTTCTCTAAAATTGTTGCCTGTCGATGTTGATTTATATGTGTTGTTTGGCTGGGAATATTTTCTTCCACTTGTTTTGTCGGTTTCTTGTATATTTGTGTTGTTTGGCTGGGAATATTTTTTTCCACTTGTTTTGTTGGTTTCATGTATTGGTATGTTGGTTTTCAGTGTTTGACTGTATGTCGGCTTGTAATGTTCAGAGCTTGTTCCTGCTGTTTGTGATTCTGGTATTTTGCCATGTGATTCATTTGTTTCCTTATTTGGAGCAGAATTATTTTGTGGTATTGAATAGTCTTTAAATTTGGGTTGATTTTTTCTACATTTTAATGCACGATAGACTTGACATCCCTTATAATTTGCTGGGTGACTTCCTTCACACAGTGCACAAATAGCTGGGGCGTTAATATCTTTTGTGCATTTTGTAGTGTTGTGAGAGCCCGCACATTTCACACACCTATAGGGTCGTAAACAATTATTTTTTGTGTGGCCATATTTTTGGCATCTGGTGCATTGTGCAATTTCCTTATTTTTTCTGGGATCTTCTATTTTTACTTTTTGGTGATATATGTATTGAATATTTTTCACGAGTTTGTTGTTTTCATGTGGTTCCAAGTTCACAAAAAATACATTATATGGTTCTTTTGTACTTTTTCTACGAGCATTAATAATTTCACCTCGAACCTTATTACCACTTTCTTCGATTGCTTGTATAATTGCCTCCTTAGGTGTGCTATAGTGAAGATTTTTTAATACTATTTTTTGACATCTTTCTTCCTTTCTTGTGAATGTGTGACCAATTAATCCTTTGGTTCTAATATGTTCTATCAGCTTCTTATAACTTTCCACCGATTTAGTTGACAAAATCAATTCATCTCTGGGGGTTGTTTTGTAAGAGCATTCTTCTGTTTCTATGACTTCATTAATAAAGTTTGTTAGTTGTTCCAAATCTTGTATCCCATACAATATTATAGGTGGTGGTTTAGATGTTCTCTTGGGCTTTGCAGCGGGGGTGGCCGTGGGATTCGGATTACTATCACTTTCATCATCCAGGCGGAGTGTGGAAAAGCTATTGTATGTTTCTATTGTTTGGTGGTGTTCCAGGTTCTTTCTGTTGTTGTTGTACATTTTTTGCCGATCTTCATTTCTTTTTTGAAATTTGTGGGTAGTTTGTGCTTGCTCTGGGGAGCGGTTTCTCTTTAAGTTAGCTTCTGGAACTTTTTGCCAGGGGATATGCTGTGTATACTGTCGTGGACTCTGGTTAGCACTGTGGCCTGCTTCCTCACTCTGTCCCGCAGTATGCTGCGTTTGTTGTTCCAGTTGATAAACTGGTTGGGGCATGTTTGAGAGTAGTTGTTCACTTTCTTCATTTTGGCCAGTAATTATTCTCGAAATATCCTCAGTGGAGTTACTTCTGTGTCTCGGGGCTGTGTTAAACATGCCTTTATGGAAAACTTGCTGGACAAGTGTTTTGTTTGTTTGCGATGTTTTTGGAGTTTCGTGTTGTTTCATGTTTTTGCTGGTTTTAAAACAGATTTAAGGTTTGTGATGTTATCCGTTTTCAAAGTTGTTCCTTTTAAACATTTTGATAACAGTGAACTAACAGTAATATTTTGAATTTGAGGTTATGTCACTTCAAAATTTCCTTCCACTTTATTCACTGCTTTTCAACTCAATATTTTTAGTTATCAGGCAATATTTAATGTTTTGGTATTCGAATATCACTAATTATCGTAGTAATAACTGGTATTTTAAACAAAATTGTATTTTTGCGATAGCCGCGATTATAGACGCTGTTGCGTTCCGTTTCTACTTTAATAAGATGGCTCTAATGGTTACTAATATAAAAAAAAAATACAACCGAATTGAGAATCTCCTTTTTTTGAAGTCAGGTAAAAATCGAAATTTATCAATACTTTGGAGAGTGAGAAAACGGGATGCAAGCGCTCAGAGGCGTCTTTACCTATGGTGCAGGGTGTGCGGTGCACACAGGCGCCGGGTCTAAGGGGGCGCCGAGCGCCCTCTAATGCGACACCTCCAAAGATGCGTCGCTCGCGGCGCCGGCGCTCTCAAAGACCCTGCGTCCGTGTTATGGCGCCAGGGTACTGGATGCACACGGGCGCCACAAGGGCTAGAGACGCCTCTTCAAGCGCTACAAGATCGTAGCAGCTTATGTAGCGATGTCTAGATGGCGCTAGAGCTTCACGTACCCTTCTAATGCGCGCCGTCTCGCTCTCGCAGGCTGATATTCCCGAACAGCCAGCGCATGAACCGCGGCGGCTACGAGATGTCGCAGCTGCTGCACGCATGCCGCGCCAACGACGTCACCGACTTTATAGTAGTGCACGAGCACCGCGGCGTTCCCGACGCTCTAGTGAGTAATCATCATCATCATCAGCCAGTAGGCTTATTGTCTAACTCGCTCGCGATCGCAATCGTGTTCATTTTGACAGTACTTGTATGAATGTGACAGCTGGCTGATTCCGATGCCAATTGTCAGCCCATACATGAACTGTCAAAATGAACACGATGCGATTGCGAGCGAGTTAGACAATAACCCCCTTATTCATAAACGCACTATAGGCCTCTGTTAACTTAGTAATCGTTTGTCCTTATCTGTCACTTTGACATTTACCTTTCACAGATAAGGACAAACGATTACTAACTTAGCAGAGGCCTATAGTGCGTTTATGAATAAGGGGGTAAGCCTACAGAAGACGTCCATAATACCTGAGGGGTCGTTCAAGTATTAGGTACATAAGCAGATTTTTTACAATTATTTACCCCCCCCCCCCCCCCGTCAGCAAAAGTAAGCAAATCTCTTCCCCCTCCCCTCCCATGCTTACGTAATCATTGGTATGCATTTTTCTTTTAATGTATTGTTTTTTATAAATTTGTGGGTTGTCATTTGTGTAAAAAAGTAAATAATAACTGCTGACGTAATCAGGATATCGACAAAAGTAATAAGTAGTACCTAGTCATACCTCTTTGAAATTATCAGTGACATATAGTAAACATTTAGTTAGTCGATAAAAAAAACATTCACGCTCTACTGAAAAACAATTTCTGTGCGACAAGATAGCGGGGTCTATTTATGAGAGACTCTGTACAACAGTGGCGTAGTGTCCATAGAACTCGATTCCCACCGGCTTGCCTATTTTAAGGCATTTGGGCAATTTATTGTGCAGAATTAGAGGAAAAGACTAGTTAAGTTCCCTTCGGCTTGCCTTCTGATATACTTGATATACTTGACGCCACGCCACTGCTGTACAATGTCATAAGAATAAATAAGAACATAGTAGAGCGGAAACTCCCGCCCCGGCCGGACTCAAGGTCACGATATTAGAATACCCGCTAAGCGAGCTACTCAGTCAGGCTGTCGTTATGTTCTTATTTATTCTTATGACAATAGCCCGCGAGTTCCCTGCCTGACGGCTGTCCCCCGCCAGGTGGTGTGCCACCTGCCGCACGGGCCGACGGCCTCGTTCACGCTCTCCGGCGTGGTGATGCGGCACGACATCCCGGACCTGGGGCCCATGTCGGAGCAGTTCCCGCATCTGCTGTTCCACAACTTCAAGACTGACCTCGGTACGTGTCAAAGTCAAAGTGATTCATTTGCAAACATAGGTGAAACTGGTGTACTCTATGACGGTGTTCTGCCATTTGTGTCTTAAATTAATACAACTATATGGTGAATATAGACGATTATGGGATGCGCAATGTCCCGATTATACAAATAGAGGACTAAGAGAAGATGCGTGGAGAATTATTAGTGTGCAATGCTGCCTCAGCCTCACCGTGGCTCGGCTTTGCCGCGCGAGGCAACCTCGATCAGTAGAATTTCTTGCATGAGGCTGCCTCGCGCGGCAATCGTTGCGCGGCAAACGTCCGAGGCTGCCTCGCGAGGCGGCTTCGTGAGGCAAATCCTCGGCCTGCCAGGACGTGCCTCGCCCGAGGCAAACGCATGTCCTGCCTCGGGCGAGCGTGCCTTGACCCAAGCCGCGCGTTGTCGGTTTTTGTCCATGCTCAAAGGCACCTCAGCACGTTTGCCGCGCTCACTCAAAACGGTTGTGTTCTGCCTAGCTTGTTCGACGCGTGTTATCGTCATGGATAAAAAGCGGTGTCTTAAGAGGGTGCATCCGTGCTGAGCTCGCAACGTCGCATTTTTGGTGATTTTTTGCGTTTATTTCACAGAAATTGAATGAAAGTATCAAATATCCGTCTGTAGTGCACTTCGTTTTTAGTGTATTAATGTGTCTCAATGCTGCCTCAGCCTCACCGTGGCTCGGCTTTGCCGCGCGAGGCAGCCTGGATCAGTAGGATTTCTTGCATGAGGCTGCCTCGCGTGGCAAACGTCCGAGGCGGCCTCGCGAGGCGGCTCGCTCAGTGAATACGCGGCTATTGATCATTTGGTGAAACGTTGTTTGTCAAATGACCATTTGTCAATAATTTTTAGGTCAAACATTAGTGAACTACTACTGTGACCGTGACTCCATCTTTTAAAACTACGCAACGGATTTTGATGGGGGTTTTTTTTTAAAAGATAGAGTGTTTCAAGACTTAGGTTTACATGTATGTATAATTCTACGTATCGTTGGCAGGCTTGAGGACGATGAGTATCCTGAAGTACCTATTTCCGGTGCCCAAAGCGGACTCGAAGCGGGTCGTCACCTTCGCCAACCACGACGACTATATCAGCTTCCGGCAGCACACATACAAGAAGGTACTTGTACTATTCATCTCCCTAGCGTTTTTCCCGGCATTTGCTACGGCTCAGTGAGCCTGGGGTTCGCTTTGACTACGGATTATTTCGAAACATGTCGAGCATTATTCGGATTTTATACGTGAGTTATCCGTTTTTGTAATTATGATCGAGTCTCACGGTAGTTTCATGTTGAATATCATCATTCGCTTAATGTGCGGCGTTTTTTAATATCTAATTTAATGTTATTAAAAACTGCTAATACCTTTCTTTCCCAGGCCGGTAAAGACATAGAACTGACTGAGATCGGTCCCCGTTTCCAAATGAAGTTGTACGAGATAAAGTTGGGTACAGTGGAGGCGCTAGCGGCGGCCGACACCGAGTGGGCGCTCCGCCCGCACATGAACACGGCGGCCAAGCGGCGCTTCCTCAGCACGGAAGACGGCTGGCAGGAAGACGACCAATAAATTTATATAAACTATGTTGCCTTTTATTTCTATGAGTTACTTCACGCAGAATTAAAATTTGTAGTGACTTCGACCACTTTAATCCGGCCCTGTCGAAGCTCCTTGAACCACCTTAGTCCGGCCCCGTTGGAGCTCCTTGAACCACCTTAATCCGGCCCTGTCGAAGCTCCTGGAATCACCTTAGTCCGGCGCTGTTGAAGCTCCTTGAACCACCTTAGTACGGCCCTGTCGAAGCTCCTTCAACCACCTTAGTCCGGCCCTGTCGAAGCTCCTGGAACCACCTTAGTCCGGCGCTGTTGAAGCTCCTTGAACCACCTTAGTTCGGCCCTATCGAAGCTCCTTGAACCACCTTAATCCGGCCCTGTCGAAGCTCCTTGAACCACCTTAATCCGGCCCTGTCGAAGCTCCTTGGACCAGTCGGACCAGCTTAGTCCGGCCCTGCTGTCAAATTCTTTCTTAACAGAAATGTTATGGAACAAACCTAACAACCTAATGTGAGCCACAAAAGGTTTTATACAAATAAACCCGTAGGTATCAGAAAGGTTCCTTTTGGCTTGAGTATATATAGTCTGGCAAAAAAGAGTAGAAATTAAAAAGTGGCAATACTGTAGTGTCGTCCCTTTCTAATCTATAGGTATAAGAAAACGGGACGACACTACAGTATTGCCACTTTTTAATTTCTACTCTTTTGCCCAACTGTATAATGACAGGAAATCTTGACTCTTTCTTTACAATATTCCTAGTCTTGGGACAGAAAGTGTTGGCTGAATGACGTTGCGTTGTTGCTTTTTAAAAAACTAGACCACTAAACTCATACTCCCAAATAAATGATGCGTTTTTTTGTCGTTGTAGTCTTATTTAGCAGGACACTGGCTTAGTTGCCCTAATAGAATAGACTAAAGCTATTTTTTTTATAAGTATCTTCTTTAATAAAGAAAAATAAATTAAAATAAATTAATTTTTATAAATTATTCTTTAATAGAAAAGTGGCTCCAACTTTTTGATGATTCTGCCAATGTCCTTTATGATAGTTTCTAAGATATAATAAATACGTTGACAACCCAGGTCAATAACTTTGAATGCATCTGTACCAATAATAAAAAAAGTTAAATCAAGCTTCTCAGCAAGTGGCGCCCTCTATTCCAGACATGCCAGTACCAGACTTCCTGAAGGAACCATTAACGCTCTACGAAATAGCTGAACAATATTGGGATCTGAAGTTCTACCCGACGCAATATGTCTTCTCCCTTCTTGCGCTCGTGTCGGCCGATAAGCTAGAGCGGGACAAGTGTATAGAGCTCAGTACGGCGCAGGGTCAGGAGGACTGGCTGAACTATTGTAGGAGGCCAAGGAGGACTGTTCTTGAGGTAACTCTACCACTAGGGTTTTTTCACAGACATAAAATATATGGAAGTTCGGTTTTGATTATAGTTTTGTGGGGAGTGCCACAATCTTGAGATCACGTCGGGGTAACCAGTGTGGGGGGGTGCCACAATAGAGAGATCTCTCTCCAGGCAGATTTTATGCCTGGGGACAGAAGTCCGAAGGAAGAGAGTTGGAAGTTGTATTTATGCTTGAGAAAATTCGTTAGCGCGATTTAGAACGATGTGACAGCTGTCACTAGAGCTGTCATTAGAACTGGCGCTGGCTACTCGTGCGTCGTCGTAGTATGTAGAGGCCAACTAGGTGGCGCTAGTGTCGCCACAGTTTCGGTCGAAACCGAACCAACGTGTGCGACCAAACCGCCGCGTATACGCAGTGACGTGTCGTATGCGTCACGTTTTCTCACCGTTTCTTCATACATTTTGTTGCGATTCCGTAACGTCACCGTTTTTTAAGCGGCGGTGTGGTCGCACCTTAAAATTTTGAATAAAATATCACTGGGCCGTTTTTTCCAGATATATGAGTAATTAGCTGTTGTCAGCGACTTCGTCTGCAAAGAATTCGTTTATCGCTATCCCGCGGTAACTACGCAATTTTCCGGGATAAACAGTAGCCTATGTGCTATTCCAGACTTTTCTCTATCTGTGTGCCAAATTTCATCCAGATCCGTTGGGCCGTTCTGGCGTGATTGGGTAACAAACAAACATCCATCCATCCATCCATACTTTCACATTTATAATATTAGTTAGATTGAACTTCTCGCTGGTTCAATGTTACAAGGTTCTACTTCTACGTTTCATTGCTTCCACGCTGGTCTGGGAGTAAACAATAAACATAGAATGTACCAGTTGCTTCTCTTCCCGCGCAGGTAAAAGCCCATCGAGGGAACGGACGAAAATCATGCTATAGGCGATGCGGGTAGCAACTCGTCACTATTTGGTTCCCCTTTCCACCTTTACGCCCACAATCATGATAAACGTGGCTTTTAGGTTTTGTTACCCCGTATCTACCCTGGAAAGTACATAAACATGATTTGTGTATGTAAGGTCTTTTCATTCTTAACTGACCTTTTTGGTTTTTTTTTTTATGTGAATAGGAAGGAAAACGAGCAAGTGGGTCACCTGATGGTAAGCGATCACCACTGCCCATCCCGGAGGGATTGCAGATGCGTTCCAACCTAGAGGGCTAAGATGAAATGCCTCTTGTGCCCGTAATTTCCCCGGCTGTCTTACTCTCCACACCGGAACACAGCAGTGCAAGCACTGCTGCTTAGCGGCAGGATTAGCGAGTAAGAAAAAACAAAACAAAATTCTAACCTCAATGTAAAAAAAAATGTAAAGAATAAGGTATTATGTTATCAAATAAACCTGAGGCGATTTTTTGTACATAATTTTGCTGTTATTCTATCTCCAGTTTATTTTTTAATTTTCCAGGTCCTCCATGACTTCCACAAATCAGCATCCAAGTTGACCATAGAGATTCTATTCGAACTCTTTTCTCCCATCAAACCGCGTTCCTTCTCTATAGCCAGCAGCTGCCTGCCATCTAGTGGGCAAAAGGTGGAATTGCTGATAGCCGTGGTCAAGTATTATAGTAAGCTGAAGAAGGCTAGGCTGGGTCTGGCTTCTAACTGGCTAAAAACCTTGAATCCAGGGGATAAAGTCTACGGATGGATTACGAAAGGGACTATCGAGTTTCCTAAAGATACGGTGAGTTATTTTACATGCTTTATATTGACTTGCAAAAATAATGTGGCCTAAGCCAGGGGTTTCGAATTTTTAAGTGGACTGTATGTACAATTGGGCGTTCCGTCACTCGTAAATCTACACTAATATTATAAAGAGGAAAGATTTGTACCTATTTTTGTATGTTTGTATGTTTGTAATGAATAGGCTCAAAAAGTACTGGGCCGATTTAAAAAATTCTTTCACCAATAGAATGCTACATTCTTCCAATTTGACATAGGCTACATTTCATTTTGAAAAAAAATAGGGATCCTTGGTAAAATTTGAACAATGTAACCGAAGGTGTAGAAAAATGAGTCTTAAAATGTCTACCCCGTGCGAAGCCGGGACGGGCTGCTAGTGTCCTATAAAAAGAAGTATGGTGTAGTTGAAAATAACTGCTGGTATTCACTCACCATTAATCCAGCGGCTTCCGCCTCTTCGGCGATAGTTGATAATTAAGTGTTGTTGTGGTTTGGCGGGTTCACAGTAAATCCATCAATGAAGCAATTATTTCTACGGAAATCTGCAGCGGCTATCGCCTATGCTCTCGTTGACAACAACTCAAACTGTGCGGCTAGCAACCCATCACTATTTTGATTCCTTTCCACTTCCACCAATGCGCCAACAATTAAAGCGTGGCCCGGGTCTTATTACCCTAGACCCTGTCTACCCCGTAAGGGATAGACGTGATTCATCATCATCACCAGCCTATACACGTCCCACTGCTGGGCACAGGCCTCCTCTCAGAATGAGAGGGCTTGGGCTATAGTTCCCACGCGGGCCCAGTGCGGATTGGGAACTTCACACACACCATTGAATTGCTTCGCAGTTGTGTGCAGGTTTCCTCACGATGTTTTCCTTCACCGAAAAGCTCATGGTAAATTTCAAATGAGATATCGCACATAAATTCCGAAAAACTCAGAGGTTCGAGCTCGGGATTCGAACCCACGACCCTCTGCTTGAGAGGCCACAGGTCAAACCACTAGGCTACCACGGCTTTTTAGCCGTGACGTGATTTATGTGTAATCTCGGACTTGTCTCCATTTCAGTCCACGCCTCTCATCCTAATCGGTCCGGGCACAGGCCTGGCCCCCTTCCGGAGTCTCCTCCAGCAGCGTACCTACCTGGGCGAGGCGAACAAACACACGATGCACCTTTTCTTCGGCTGTCGGTACAGACAGAAGGACTTCCACTGCAGGGAGGAGTTGGAGCGGTGGGCTGGGGAGGGGAGGTTGACGCTATATTGCGCGTTTTCTAGGGACCAGGAGGATAAAATGTAAGTTTTGCACCGGCGTGGGAACTATAGCCCAAGCGCTCTCGTTGTGAGAGGCCTGTGCCCAGTAGTGGGACGTATATCGACTATATCGTATATCGATGACGGGATAGCCTTGTGGTTAGTGAACCTGACTATGAAGCTTGAGGTCCCGGGTTTGAATCCCGGTAGGGGCAGACATTTGTATGATGAATACGAATGTTTGTGCCCGAGTCATGGATGTTGAATGTTTTTAAGTATGTATTTATCTACATTATATAAGTATGTTTATCCGTTGCCTGGTACCCATAGTACAAGCTTTGCTTAGTTTGGGACTGGGTCGATTGGTGTAATTTGTCCCATGATATTTATTTATTTATTTATATAGGCTGAAGATGATAAGTTGTTCGAGTACACCAGGGCATTTTTGAAAGTAGATCCCTCGAAAGTACTATTTTATAGGTGCCATTCGCAATGACGTTAATTGGAGATACTTGAGAGCATGTACAAGATATAAATACTAAAATTATCTGACAAGTTTACAAGGCAAAATATTATCAACCTGTAAATTCCGGAAGGATTTTTTTTCGGTACATTGTAAAATAAACAACAAACAAAAACCTATATTTAACTTGCTACATACAAAGTCTGTTCTTTAATAAACTCAAACCATTTTTCGACACTACTGTTAGTAAAAACTTTCATTTTTAGATATGTCCAACACAAAATTGTCGAACACGGTGCGACCATCCGCTCTCTTATTATGGACCAGAAAGGGTACGTCTTCATCTCTGGGAACGCCAAGAACATGCCCAATAATGTACGCGAGGCGCTTGGAGAAGCCATAGGGGCGGAAGAAGTCAAGGTTTTGGAAGACGTGGGACGGTTGCAGGTTGAGACGTGGTAACATGAAATAATGTGTTCGTGTGCCATATGTGGCACACCAAGAAAGGTTTGTACCACATCTGGTGCATGATGTTATCGTATTAGGAGGACTGTGCGGTGTATTTTAGCCTTCATTTTTTATTTCTAAGCAAGACTGTACAAATTAATGTTTAAATTTACAATGTATATTTTGTTTTGACACCACGTTCGCATAGTTACTACCTCGAATATCACAATTAATATTTTACTTGAAAATTGGTTGTTGGGTGAATTTAATTATAATAAAATAAATATTTGTAAATATTGCTCTTTTCTATAAATAAAAGGGATGTTTTATCACAAAAATATTTTATTTTCGTACTATTAAGTCTTACAACTATATTACACTAATATTTTATACCTGAGTAATTGAGTAAACGACAATCTCATTTCATATTATGTCTTTGTCTATCTTTATCTACTATCAAACTTTAGTAAAGCCTTCACGAATAGTTAAAGTTCATACTCTTTAATCTTCCTAAATGGTTGTCTACCCCTGGCTGGGGAGTCCCCACAGCTTCAAGTTACCGGCGTCCCGTTTCCTCTCGGGAGCCTCCTTGTCCTCACACGCGAAAGCCGCGATGTAGCGAGAAGGATGCCAGGCCACCGTGAAAGTAGCCGCGGAGACTGGGATCTCGGCTACTTTCTCACCTAGGTTGACAGAATAACGTCTAATAATTTTTGTCCAAAAATTTGTCCAAATAAAGTACGTCACACAGTTAAGGGGTAGGGGGGGGGGGGTCTGGAAATTTGTGACACGAACAAAATAATTCTAGTCTTCATAGTAAACCCTATGACAAGGGGTTCTAAAAATGATGAAATTGGTGTGACGTACTTTATGGATGACCCCCAAGTAATATTGAGCAAGTTCAAATCAAATTGCTATTTTAACCTTTTCGCCGCCACGTCAAATACAAGAGTACGCCAGACTTTTTTTATTGCGATGTAAGTTGAACCTAAACTCAATTGAGCGAAGGTTGCTTTTGCATTGAAATATACGTGCCGGCAAGTCCAACGATGACGAGTCACGTGGAAGGGATCTGCGCACCCACGGATACCGTATTTTATACTTCTGCGCATACAAGGTCATCGCTAGACTTACGTGCCGACACTTGTAATGGTCGTTGGCATTGAACCTGCGGTGCTGATGTGTTGTTGGCGTCGAAAGGGTTAAAAAAAAACAGATTACTTATAACTTTACTTACGACTAGCTGTTTCCGGCGACTTCGTCTGTAAAGAATTCGTTTATCGCTATCCCGCGGCAACTACCCAATTTCCCAGGAGCAAAATAGCCTATGTGTTATTCAACTTGGCAACGGGTAAAGATCTCAACAATGCTGGTTCTGGTGGTGATGCTGGTTTTAACGCAGTCACTGCCACCGACGCGTATATGCGTTTTCGTGACTGTCATAATTTTACAGGCATTTGAACGCACATGTTGTGACACATGTGGCACATGAAGAAATCTCTCGGGGTTGGCAACTGGCAGCGATTGCGTTAATTTTAGGCCAGTTCCTTTGGCATAGCAAGACAGCACTCACCAGTCTCAGTGTCTCCAATGTCGATGACGTGGTCCTCGCTGGCGGAGGCGAGCAGCCGCCCGTCGAAACTGAACGAGAGAGTACGCACCGGCCACTCTAACCTGCAAACATTGTTATATCTTATAGCTATGGCCAACGTACATACACTTTTAGTCAATTCCCAAGACAGCTTTCACTATGATCTAGATATCCTTGGTGTCTAAGTTTTCAGGACAGAATACTCAGAGGAGAGAGAGGACAAAATATTCAAAATCCTTAGTGTAATTTTGTTGTTCGTCCTTGCCATTAATGTCACAAAATCTACAAACTCGAGTGGCGAGTCACTAGCGTTACCTCACAAGTCTCAAGTAGTCTCAACTCGCGTAGTGTCACTACCGTTACCTCACAAGTCAACTCGCGTGGTGTGTCACCGGCGTCACCTCACAAGTCTCAACTCGCGTGGTGTCACTAGCGTTACCTCTCAAGTCAACTTGCGTGGTGTCACCAGCGTTACCTGGAGAAGACGCGGAGGCAGGCGAGCTCGTGCGCGTCCCACAGCGACACGAGCGCGTCGGCGGAGCCCGTCGCGAAGTAGCGCCCCGTCGGGTCGTGCTCTATACAGATGCACGTGCCAGGGTGGGCCTTGAGCACAGCCTGGAGTTCCAGACCGGGGTAGCTGGAAGTGAATATTGTTCCGTATAAGGCCGCGATGCGTTTTAACCGTCGCACTTCGTCACCGAAATCGACGAATACTAAGTACAGTAAAGCATAAATAGGACGGTTGACTGCCGTGCAAAAAAAACCGGGAAGCACTCCGGGAGTGCCGGCAGAAGTGAAAACTACACACACGCACACTCGCGCACAAAACGAAAAAAAAAAAGAGATTTGAACTGCGGTCACCTGAGAGAACACACTGTTATTCCACACCTTATAGCACTAGGCCAAACGCACATACGTTAAAACGACGAAATCAACGTACACTTGAAAAATCGAACGCGACTCTAGCTTCATTCGTATTTCAAAATAAGCTCTCAAAGGATCCTGATATCCTGTTACTTAAACTCTTCCTCCGTCTTACGCCTGACGCGAGTTTAATATTTTTTACGCTAAAGAAGTTTTCACTTCAAAAATATCTTATCACCTATTGGGGTCAAACGTATTTCTCAACACTACCGCAGTAAGTATGTATGTATAACTCTTTATTGAACACTAGCTGTTTTGCCCGCAGCTTCGCTCCCATTTTTTTTCTTCTAAATTTAAATATTTTCTCAACCTTACCTGGACTTCCACAAATACTTCAATACCAAAATTGGCCAATTCTAGAGACAAATATGAACAGCAATTAATTTGCAAGTATAAGTGCCGGCACGTAAGTCTAATCTGACCTTGTAAGCGCAGAAGTATAAAATACGGTATCCGTGGGTGCGCAGATCCCCTCCACGTGACTCGTCATCGCTAGACTTACGTCGAAACCGTTCGAGGATGTCAGACTCACGTCATTATGTGCACACAGCCGAGCCCGTTCGTCAGATAGAACAGGTCAGATGTGTTGTTCCAAGATATCTCGTTCACTTCAAAGTGGAACTGCTCTTCTACTACCTGGAACAGATTGAGAATACATTTTTATTTTAAGCTATTTCAAGCCATGTCGCTAAGTATTAACTGCGGTATTAATACAAGGTCACTCAAAATGCAGAGTATTTAATTCATCATAATTCAATAATTTCACTAAATTTCAAATAACCATTAGCTCATAATACTTAAATATCAAATTGTCTCGTCCCTAAAATAAACAAATTTCATAATGAATGACCTTAGACGTCCCATGTCGACATGCCTAAATATTGAAACATGCATTTCCTAAAAATACAAAACTAACAAAAAATATAAAAATAATACAAACTGGAAACTACAGAACGGCAAAATGTCAGAAGTTCAAAATGCCTAAATTTTGCCTAACATCATAATCTTTATAATATTGGTACTTCAATGTAAGTGGCCAGCACGAAAGAAAGTAAAATCTCTACCACTTAACAGTTATTTATAGTGTGGTGGCTAAGAGGTTAACTTAACAAGAGCTAAAGGCTAAGTTCAGCGTGACTGTGGGGGTAAAGGGGATCACTCACCACTTTATATGTCTTTGTGTCAATGAAGGACACAAGGTCCTCCTTGTTGCCGACAGCTATTGTGCTGCCATTGGGAGACCACGCGATGTTTATGTTCTCACCTTTCGTCAGGATCGTTGCCACACATTTGCGGGACCTGGTGGTACGAGGAGTATTATAGAACGAAGAGATATATAGAGTATTATATTGATAAGTGATATATTGATAAACGAGCAAGTAGGTCACCTGATGGTGAGAACCACCACCCATGGACACACGAGACACGAGAGTTGCTTTGAGATGTGTCACCAAGCCAGATTGCTAAGATAGAATACTGTTGGCAGTCACCCTCTTGGTCATTTTGCGAATATAACTTAAGTGAATATTGGTCCTTATGCATGTAGAGGCCTTTTTTTTTATGGCTTTCACCCTTGCTTTAATTTAGCAAGGCGTATTTCGCCAATGTCGACGTGTTATTTGTTTTAGGTTTTCTGTCTAGTCCTCCCCCAAAATCAAAATTATTATAAACCGAACAATCTAACAATCTCCTCACGTGTGTAGTGTAATGTAGAGGCCTTATTCATAAACGCTCTATAGGCTTGGCTTCTGCTAACTTACCAATTGTTTGTCCTTATCTGTCACTTTGACATTTACATTTACTTACATTTACTTTTCACAGATTAGCAGAAGCCTATAGAGCGTTTATGAATAAGGGGGTTACTCTTCACACAGAACACAGCAGCGCAAGCACTGGTAGCAGGACTAGAAGAAAGAAGAGAAAGAAAATATGTTTATTTGACGCATAGGACAACAGCACAAACCAAAAATAAACAATACAAAAAATAAAAAATAAAAATAAAGTAAAAATAACAATTAGGTAGTGTGTCGCTGTCCAACGTCAAAAAGGTTGCAGCTCAGCATATTGCTGCGACGGGGGCCGCAGCGCTGGTTTTCTGCCGCAACACTTTTTGAGTGACGATGACGACGGAAAAACTACAATTACTTAACTAACATGATGCATACATAAAAGCACGAAAGTACCAAAAGTCTCAGGTAAATTCGACACTGAAAGTGGGTTAAATCTCACATGCAAGATTTGTCCTACATACATAAGACTAGCAAGTAAGATAGTGGTAGCGATCTAGACGGACCTTGCACGAGGTCCTACTACCCACTGAAATGTACAAGGAAGGTTATAATGGGTTACCTGGTATCCCATATCCGTACAGACTTGTCTCCGCTCGCTGTGCTGAGGAGGTCCGGATGTGATGCGTGCCAGCAGAGCTGATCAACAGAGCCTGTATGCCCTCGGAACACAAAGTCTTGTACCTATTGAAGAGTAAAAAGATTTCTTCAATAGTTTGTTTATGGTTATTAATATTCAGAGAAAATTGGTAGATATACCCAGTTCCCATACAATCTTAGGAGTGATCAAGATGAAAATGAAAAATGAAAAAAATGAAAATGTTTTTATTCCAAAAAGAAATTACAGAACTATACAACTAAGATGCTTAATAAATAACCGATACGCCTACTACTACGACCACAACTCTAAATCTGGGGTTAATTAACCTTAAGCTTAGGCTTAAGACCCCATGGTCTTTAACAACACATTATATAACACATTTTATATTTATACATTTTTTTCTTTCATGGAAGCGAATAGGAAATTGTAATGCAGTGAAATTTTTTACCAAGCCGACCGACATGCCATCCTCTAACATTAAAAAAAATAAACAAACATAACCTCAAAGTACTTGACAAAACGTTGGTGAAAAATATGAGCAAACTCACCAATCTATTCCGCTCTAAGTTGAAAATAGCGACGCTCTTGTCGAATGATCCTGATGCCAGCTTCCTACCATCGCAGGACCACCCAACTGAATGAACTTTCGAAGTATGGGCAATGTATTCTCGTATAACGTTGTGCGATTGAAAATAACTCCGTAATTCAGAGAGATCTTTAATAGGAGCCTGTTTCGGTTCTTTCATGATGAAATACTATTTTATTGTTTTGATTAATTAACAAAAACCATGGAACAATATTAGCTATGTCAAACAAAACAACAATCAAACGCAAACGCTACCCGGCTGTCACTGTCAAATAGACATGGGGGTTAAATAACGTCACGGTGACAAAGTCACCGTGACTCGCCTTCAAAACGTGTCACTGTGACTTTTCGCAAAATAACAACGTTACAAAATCACATACGTTCCTTACTGTTCCTTCCTAGCGCCTAGCGCAAGCAGTGACGAGACGCGATGCAGTGACAGTGACTGACTGTGACGTGACTCGGCTCTGCTCGGCTCTAATCGGGCTTAGTCGGGAGTGTTCGGATTCGGAACTTCGTGGCGAACATCGCATGATGCCTGCTGCCTGAGAGCGAGTGAGACAGTGATAAAATTATGAATGCTTGCTCACTCATCCGTGTCAAAGAGTTGTTTTAATGAAGCATACTCGTAGAAAAGGATGTATGTATGTATGTATGTATAACTCTTAAAACACATGAAAAAGATGAACACCGTCCATAATGATGATGATGATGATGGTTATGATGATGATGGTTATGATGATGATGATGATGATTATGACGATGATGATGATGATGTTGATGATTTTGATGATGATGATGATGACATGATGATGATTGTGATGATTATGATGACTATGAACTAATTTTCCAAATGTATTTATTTTTTACTTATAATGTGCGACAGGTCTAAGCCTGTAAAAGTGTAAAGGTTATTTTGGATCAATTACTTGTGTGATAACGGTGTGACAAAATCACGTCATAATAGCACTGCGACAATATCATATGGTGATATGAGTAACCGGCGTGACAAAATCACGATGAAATAACAGTGTGACAAAAATAACGTTGACACAAATATCATGCAGTGACACGAGTAACAGGCGTGACAAAGTCACGGTGACTTTTCACTGTGACTTTTTTGGAACGGGATCGTCAGTCACTGATATCAAAATGTAACGCTTTTCCCCATGTCTACTGTCAAATGTCAATAGTATAGCACAGTACATATTAGCTTATATATATACTGTGAGTATAGTGTCAGTGTCAATATCGGATTCGGATGGGTTTTCGTGTTTCGACAGCTTCGAAATGTTGTCCTTAGTCACCTTTAGTTTTGTCTTTCCCTCTTGCCGTAGTCAAAATATGTCGCTTGGCCATTCTATTCTAAGAGTAATGATAATGAAACTTTCAAAAACATAATTTGACTAAGGAATCAAGATAACTTTGTGACAGTGCGGTTGCGGTGGCGAGGCTGCAAGCCTATCTTGGCTACATTATGCATGATTTCTTTTTTGGCGGGATTTATTTATTTACTTCAAAAAATGCTTATAAATACGTCCAAATTAAAACTTCAAAAACAATAAACCAATCCAATATTTTTTATTAATTCCAAAATTCAACAAATTCACATTTCAATTTAGTTAACTAGGTTTGTAAGTATTTGCGTTTCCAAACCTTGAGCTGAGACGTGAAATACCATAAGGGGGTTTGCCAGACGGCCACCATAAACATAGCGTGGAAAATTGCTTCCTGGAAGTGAAAATGTCCAATAAACTTATGTTATGCTTTACCTGTACATAACTAGCCGACTAACAATAAAGGTATGATTAAGCTATAATAATAGGTATAGACCAACCGCTTGAGGGTGCGACCACACCGCCGCTTAAAAAACGGTGACGTTACGGAATCCCAACAAAATGTATGAAGACACGGTGAGAAAACGTGACGGACACGACACGTCACTGCATATACGCGGCGGTTTGGTCGCACCCTGAGTCCTCGCGGGCGCGGGTACAGGGGCGCGGGGTAGGACGACAAAGGGGACCGAGAGCGGTGCGGGCGGATAGTGCGCTTGTCGCCCACAGTCGCACCGAGAGAGGTCCCCTTTGTGGTCCTACCCCGCGCCCCTGTGCCGCGCGGGCGTGGACTCGGTTAAGCGGACGGTCTATAGCCGTGTAGGTATTTAATTTCAATAACTAGGTAGCTGTTGCCTGCGACTTCGTCTTCGGAGAATTCGTTTATCCCTCGTCCGCGGGAACTATACAATTTTCCGGCATAAAGTACCTAACTCTGTCCGTACGTTACAGTTTCACGTTAAAACCGTTGAAGCGTTGAACCTATTTAGTTTAAATTTTGTAGGTAGGTAGAGATGGTTTCAGCCTCAGGGAAGGACATAGGCACACATCATCATCATGATCAGGCTGAAGACGTCCACTGTTGAACAAAGGCCTCCCCCTTAGCACACCATAATAAGCGATAACTCGCCACCTACATCCATCTCTTTCCCGCAACTTTCACGATGGATCCCCTATTCCCGCAAAATATCGCTAAGCGAAATATTAACCATTTAGCCGCCGAAAATATTCATACCGAAAATGCCCGTGCTTATCGCCGAGTGTCAAAATTGTCAAAAAATATATGACAGGCCACGGCAAAACGAGCTGGATATTTTCATCTAACTAATCTAACTAATATTATAAATGCGAAAGTATGGATGGATGGATAGATAGATGGATGGATGGATGGATGGATGGACGTTTGTTTGTTACTCAATCACGCCAGAACGGCCCAACGGATCTGGATGATATTCGGCACATAAATAGAGAAAAGTCTGGAATAGCACATAGGCTACTTTTTATCCCGGGAAATTGCGTAGTTCCCGCGGGATAGCGATAAACGAATTCTTTGCAGACGAAGTCGCTGGCAACAGCTAGTGTCTTATATTTATGACCGCGGCGGTAAAAGGGCTAAATATACTGTACTGATGTACAAAATCAAACTTACATAGAAAGAACATTTTCCTCTCGGGGGAGTAGCTATACACATTGTTACCTGTGCCCAATTTCGCTTAGGTACATGGAATTCGGGCTGCGTCACCCTTCGAAGCAGGTTCCCACAATATCGAAGCATTATTAATGCTTTGCCGCTGCAAAAAGTACCTACTTTGTGTTTGCCACGTAACAAAAGTAATAATGTGATTCTCGTCAATTGTTGCTAATGGCAACACAAATGACAGTTACGTTCAAATTTTGAACTACTTACATTTTTTTAATTTGGTATGTAAAAAGTTTTTTTTTTTAATATAAGAGGGAGCAAGGACATGAGCCTGCTCATTGCTATTCATATATGCACATACCTGTGGAGGGTGGTCCGTGGGCAAAAAATCGATCTAGCTAGGTTTTTATGAAAATCTGATTTATTGATTTTGCTAATACCAAGCCTTTTTACATAAACATTTACCGTGCTACTCCGCTACTTGGCTATCTTACACGTAAGTAAGTAGCAACGTGTAAATGTTTTTTTTTAGTTAATTGAAATGGACCTCCGCAAAGTAACGCCTCATTCAATAAAGTACCCTTTTTGACGTGACAACGTCTTATAAATTGGTTTGCCGGGTGACACTCCAAGAAACTGCGTTACGCTCCGCTCACGTTATGCGCTCACAATGAGAGCGAGTGAGAGGCACGCGTCCCTTCCACTCGGGCATGGTTAGCCCGCCTAAGAGCGAGAGAGACAGACATAAAAAGTGAAAGGCCACTCAAAGTCGTTGTCACGTAAAACTTTCGCCCGTATACCGACTTTACAGGCAACCAAATTTTTTTCAAGTCTAAAAATTATGGGATAAACAAGGTTCAATAAATTAATATTCAAATTTAATATCACAAACCATAATTTCTTTTCAATCACAAATAATTCAGTTTAACACAAAATTATACTCTTTACGCAAGAACTAAAACTGGACCAAGTTCTATACATAATACACAACACAAATATGCAATGCATATGGAAAATATAAAAACAAACAAATAAAACTTATAAAAACTAATAACAGTGAAGTCATAGCACTTATTCTTATGGTGAGATAATAGTTAAATAAAGTTGCAGAGTTGTTTTAATTTAGAATGTGGCGCAGTTATAACGGACAAACAAAAATAATAAATAATTCTACAGAATGAGGGGAGGAGGCGGTAGCGTTATAATCACCAAATATCACCAAACCGAAGGGGCGGGGGGCTAGGGGGAGGGGGGAGGGGTAAAAAGTAGGCGTAGGCAAATAAGTATGATCACATGATTTCTGGACGAGCCCTAAGGAGTATAAAACAGAATAAATAAATAACAAATGTCAATTGACAATATTCAAGTCAATTGACAACGTTCACCTCATTGTGACAATCCCTATTGGCAATTTCTAATGTTTATTAAACATGATTATTCACGGCTTATCAACTGGCCTGGCCTTGACTAGATAGGTAGTTGACTTTATTTTGCCTTTCCTCTGTTACACCGTTCTGCCCAGATCCTACGTTCTAAAACAACACCAGCACCTTTAACGCTCCTTATTTTCTTTTTAAAACCACCTTTCAACAACATTTTGTCTTCTATGTCCGTCAAGTATCTATACAATATGTATGGAGAACAATTCAGAACGAACGCACACTCGCTCAATACAAAGACAAAACTCTTAGGAAAACTCTCTCTTATATCAGCGTCAATCCTTTTTCCTACACCGCTACCTTTTTTAAAAAACTGGGGTATGTAATGTTTGAACCAATAATTAAATTCACCTAGTCCTTCAGAATTTTTTATGAGACTTTCATATTTGTCCCGTTGCTTTTGTTTTTTTAAATTACTTATCGGCAAATCGTCTGTTGGATCGCAAACGCTGTTGTCAGTGGCAGGAATGACTTCACTTGACTGCTGTGTTTTTTCGTTTATTAAAGTACTTATTTCTTCATCATCTTCTAACTGTAATAAATTATCTGGTTCTCTGTCACCTTTAACTTTAAGGTACAATTGTTTTGCGTCATGCGTTTTCTCATCGAACTTAGGTTCACCTTTATACACAGGGTCTACTATTGACTCATCGTCTGATTTGTCATCATCAACTTCATTCTGGTCTAAATTATTTTCATTTAAACGATCTGAATTATCTTCAAAATTATGATCCAAGTTCGTATCATTATCCGCACATGGGTTTTGATCAAGAGATATATTTATAGCGTTTTGTTCTACATTATCGACGAACGATCGTACTTGCTGAGAAACCTCATGCAATACGTCTCGTGCGAGGCTTCTGTGGTAAGCGCTAACGATTTCTTTAATTTGATATGTTTTCTCAGCCCTTTTTCTTTTACTTTCTTCGTCAAGTTTAGCTCTTTTAGGGTTAGGTGCGTTTGTTTCGATGTTAGGGCAATCTTTTCTTTTTCTTAGTTCTTGTGGTCCAAATTTTTTCGGCACAGGTACTTTATATTCGTTACAGGCAGCAAGCATTAGCTGTTTAATGGTTTCTTCTCTATTAAAAGTGGCAGGATCAAATGTAGGTTTTGCATCTATCTCAGTGTTAATTAGTGATCTCTGAATATCAACTTTACTGTCTTCAAGTTCGTTGTTTTCGTAATAACTATCTTCATAGCGTAAAGTCTCCATTGTTTCATTGAAATCACTTCCGAAGTCTTGAAAAGTATCATCTAATTTAGTATCTTCTGCATCAGTGTTCAGGAAATCATCATCAAATATGTTCTTGCCTTCTTCTTCTTCTTCAAAAACTTCTAATTTCTTGTCTCTGATGTCTTCTTCAATGATTGTTTCTTCCTGTACCGCATTTGAATTTACATTTAGTTCGGCTGAAGAATTTTCTATATTAGAATCGTATCCGTGATCACAATCTTCTTTAATAATATGTTCTGCCGTCGGCCGTTTTGTTTTAAACCAGTTTCTGTTTTCACATTTCTTGACAAAAACCATAGTGCTGTCACTGGAGCTAGTGAACAAATGTAGCCCAATCAAGTCGTTCTTTATTTTCCCAGTCTTGTTGACACCTACAATGATGTTTTCTGACGTTTCTGCTGAGCTTGATGTTAAAGATAAATCTTGGCAAGCGTAATTGATTGAATATTGAGTGAAATCTTCTCCCAATAGCTGCCTCGTGCCCGGATCTCGTAAATGGCCACAAATAACGTCAGTGTTGGTTGATATAGGAGTTGCACTAGTCTCAAATTTTGATAGAGGAATGACATTGAAATCATTATGGTCTGGTATTTTATTGATAATATCCATTGTCACTTCATCACTGAGTTTGACATCTTTCTTTGCTTTTCTCTTTGATTGTTCCATATAAACACAATCATCTAAGAACAGATTACATTCTTTAGCTATTGGTAAATAGTATTTACACAGCATATGTTTTCGAAACAATAAATATTTGTACCACTCCCTGAATGAAAACAGGCGTTCCGATGGTTCTAGGTACATATCTGTTTTGTAAGCTTTCAGATGGTTTTCTTTATCATTGATTTCATCAACTGTATCAGACAGCTTTATTTCGTATTCATCATCTAAGCCAAAACACATTTTAAGTGCTACAAGTATGTATGATATCACAACACTTTCACTGTCAGGTAACATACCACTTTTTTTGGTTTTATCAAGAAAATTTATAGGTGCATAGTCCATTAATGATATTACTAAACTTTTCAAGTCTTTTGGGAGACACAACTCTTTTAATAGATTGCCTATTATGGCTTCCAAGTCAGGTACTAAGTGTGGTCCCAGATCCAGGTTCTCAAACTTCTGCATCGTATAAGGGAGCTCCGCTTGTGTGAATTTTAAACGATAATCACCTGTAAGTCCCCTTAACTCCCTTGTATTTCTGTCAATCTCTTTGGGTATGTATTCTAGAGTCCTGTGCATGTGTAATCTACCGTCTTTCATGTATCTGCGGAGATGAGACAGTTGAATCGTGCTCCTATCTAGGTTTAATGCTAAGTATAATATGCCAACTATAATTCTCAGAGTCATCAATGGAGGTAGTTTTACATCTTTATTTTCGTCATCATGATTTTTTTCATTATCTCTGGTATCTTTTTCTTTGTCTTCTATCTCGCTTGGCATATCAGATAACCTGGAACAGAAGTATTAAATGATTAGTATTTAATGATAATGATTATTATAATGATTAACTTCCATGATGGTCTGGGAGAGAAAAAGAAAACATAGAATGTATCAGTAGCTTCTCTACCCGCGCAGATGGTAACAGCTAAAAGTCCAAAGAGGGAATGGGCGAAAATCATAGGAATCATGTTATAGAGCAGCGGCTAGCAACCCATCACTATTTTGATTCCATTTTCCACCTATACACCCACAATCTTGCTAAACATGGCCTCTTTATTTGTGTATGTATGTATGTGAATATATTTACATATAAATACACAGTTCTGAACACTCACACACACACACACATACCAGGAAGAACATTTATGGACCAGGTGAAAGAGGATAGAAGTCGTGTTGTATAAGGAATTATTATAAGAAAACGGGACTTACATGTAAATAAAAAGTATATATTAAAGTGTCCTCTCGAGACCTTGGATGCAAAGTCGCGTCTGAAACGCCGAGGTATGTACAAAAATACTTTTTATTTATGTGATTAAGTCCCGTTTTCTTATAATATTGTGTGAAAATTGCGAAAATTTGAATCAATACATCATAAAATTTCTAAATGACACTGAAAATTAGAACACATAGAAAATATATTTATATTATAATTTAGATTATTTATTTATATATATTTATTCATAGAATATCTATTTCTATGTGTTCTAATTTTCAGTGTAGTTTAGAAATTAAATTTCTAACGGTAAAACATAAAAAGTGAACATTAAAAATCAAGAAGTAAATTTCTTGATTAATTAGATATTTCAATACATCATATCAGGAAGTGCAAAGAAAAGGCACTGGAAAGGACCACATGGAAGTTGAAGTAAGTTTAAGGAGATCCTTTGGAACTAAGACAGCAGTATTGTGTTGACTCACTTTCCGGCTGCCTACTGCTGTCTACCCTGCTGCCACCCCCCCAATGTACATACCCCATTGCTTGTTTGTCCTGGTGCATTTTTATGTACTTGGCCCAGATCCACAGCACTTTCATCTTGAAGCTGGGCTCCACTCCAAGCATCAGCATCCTCTCTGTGAGCCCTGCCAGCACGAAGTTGTAAGCATGCCACTTGTACCACTCGGAGCTCACTGCCAACAAGGTTACTACTACAGAGGACTACTCCAAAATTCGAAACTCAACATCAAAATCTAATTATTTACCAAAAAATGGCAAAAAATTAATCATATCTCACAATCCAAAACTTCCAAAGAATAGAAGTAACTTTAGTCCACTGGCTACGTCGGAAAAACAAGGTACAGCATCAAAGATTCATTAAAATTAAAATTACAAGTTACAAATCAGCGGAAAGTGATGACCGAACTTTCGTATATATAACAACCAGTTATAACAACGCAATAAAATTTCACAAGTCTATTTTTTAAGTGAACTTACTCTCTACTCCATCCTTTATTTTGACGGAGTACTTGGTTTTGCTAAAAAACGCGAAAGTCCCGTCGGCTAGAGCCGTGTGTTCCACAATAGTTTCGCGCACATTCGTATCCTGGGTGCCGCATTCTGCACAATAATAGAAACCGTCTACAAGTTTTGTTTCGGATCCGCCACACACATCGCACGTATTTCCATCGCCCATTGTAAACAATTAGTAACTCATTTCGAGTTTTCATTCAAGTATTTGTGAAAACTTAATAAAGTAACATGTGCATTTGCCGCTAAATAATACTGATATTCATGTTCTGCAGTGTTGCCACAACTGAGTTCCCAAAAGGTACATGTACAGAGCTGAAAAGGTACATTTTGGGATAAAAAGGTACATAAGCATTTTTTTAGTCAATTCTTAACACAGCTTCTATCGCTCTCAGTTTTGCTACAACTGTTTGGCGGCGGTTTATAAAATGTTACACATAGTTTTGGATGAGATCAAAAGGTACGTAAACTGGACCCCATTACACATCACACATTGGAGGCTAAAAAGGTACGTCAAATGTGTAAAATGTACGCTAACGGCAACACTGATGTTCTGTTCTGTCAATGTCATGCCAAGGCAATCACATGTGTTTGGCTGGATGTGTCACTGTCAATAGTGTCAGTCAAGTTAAGTAAATTTAAAAAGTAATAGAATTTGTCTTTGGTTTGATCTGTAATGTTTATGAATTGTAGTTATTTCTGAACGCATCGAATTGCTTCACAGTTGGTAAGCCTGTTCACAAATTGACGTGTACTCTATTGCCAGCATAGAATTTCTACTAAAGTAGTAGTAATTTTTAAAAGAAAAACCGTTTCGTTGTTAATTTTACAATACTTGAGTAAATCTATCAGCAATATAAATGTAAAGATTTTGAACGATTTAACTACACTACATACTTACAAATTAGCTGTCCACGAATACCTACATTGTCATCCTGATAATCATACCAAATGATTATTCATTGAAGTCATGGTCAAGGATGGATTCCTTTAAACAAACAAAATGCCATTCGACTTTTGATTTTCAATCTAAACGTTATCTTTCAGTTAATAGGTGTAATTTATTTTTGAAATACTATTACTCAAAAACACAATAAACAATCGCAGTTACGTATTTTCTTATTAGTCAGCAATAGTGTTATTATAACGGACGTTTTGAATTCCCGAATTAAATTAATTGTTTTGCAGTTTCCTAGTAAAAAAAGCTTCCGTGCGCTTCGAATTTTTTTATATTGCAAGCCTAAAATAATCCGTCAAATGCAACTCTTGTCACTGTCATCAAAACCCTGACTCATGCCAATGTAGTAGAAAAAAGTAGTTTACGTTGTAATAACCTGGCAACTACCTACATTTACAATTTATACCTCACAGTAATTTTACAGCGTTTCGTGTAGTTCGTCGTCAATAATTCGCTTTTATTCGGGCGTGTTCACCGATTACAATCAAATAAGTGAGATAAACTGACCGTTTAACGTCGCCGGCGGTATCCAAGAGTGCTCGATACTTTCTTAGTAATTAACAAATTGTTACCACACCCTCGGTGAACGTCCCGTGTTGGGTTTCGGGATTGTTTTGCGCGATATCGCCGTGCGTGCTGGTCGCGAGTGTTATGCGTGAGGGCTAGAGGGTGCAGTGGTTGTGTGAGTGCCGTGCCAGTTGGTTTATTGATGGGATTCCCTGCGGCCGGGCGTACCGCGGCGTTGCAGCCGCAGCGGCCTGATCTTGCAGCCAGGAAGGACCTTATAACCCGCCACACTGGAACTAATGGAATTAGAGAACATTGTCGCCAACACAGTGTATCTGAAGGCCAGAGAAGGTAGAGTCATTTACAATTAAAATCGAAACGCGTGGCGCCTACGGAATTATTCATGAAGTGAGTCCGTGCGAGGATCCTGCATTTAAATAGGCTAGTCTTTAACTTTGCTAAATGACAAATATACGCACACTGAGCCTCGTGCCTGCTGTGGCTGTATGACTAAACTTCATGGACAAAATTGTGGGTGGCCAAACAATTCAATATAACTAAAACTCTACAAGAACATTCTTTTACACTCTTATCATAGCTACTACCATGATAAGAAGCTAACTGGGTGCTGGGACAGTAGTTTAAAAAGATAACCATTCAATTTATACTAAAGTTTGCCCTCTAAATTTATATATGACAAGTAAATTTAGCTACAATGAATGTTTCTGGCCTACTAGTAAAAACATAGTGGAATAAAAATATAAGTAATTCCCTAGTGCCCTATCCTTTCCTTGAGGCTTTTTAAACTTTTCAAATGAAATAGTCAATAAACCATCAAGCTACCAGCGGATGTTGACAAAATGCCTTGCAGCAAAATCATAACAAACAGGATAGTTTTCTCTTAATAGAAATAAAAACAATCTATTTGTTTTTAAAATGACTGACAACCAATTTTGTTGAATTATGTTTCTAGCCTGTAGTCAGTGAGGGTTTGTGCATATTTCAAGTCTCATTTATCTTTTTATACATTTCTATTGAGTTCTTAATGATATTGGTCCATCAATATATCAAACTTTTCTTTTTATACCTCTCCCAAATACCGGTATATACAATTTTTTTCTGTTGCCTGTGTATATTTTACATGCTCAGTTGTCATTATGTTTGTTTGTTTATATAAATGACACATGAGAAGATTCATTGTTAAAAAAATATATTTTGGGGTGTGAGCAGACCAGGGATCTAAAATAATAACACTTGTTATTATGTATTAGGTGGTAGGTACAAAGTACTTTATTTTCATTGTTAATAGAATCTTGTTCAGTCAGCATCAGAAGTTGATGATCATTTGAAGAGCTCAAAATGATCTTACACATGACTTTATCGTGAAGGTAATGAAATGTGTAGATCATTTTGAGCTCTTAAAATGTTTATCAACTTTGATGCTGACTGTTCCTATTTAATAGTCCAGGGGCCTTCGTCTTAATGCTATTCAATTCCGACTCAGCTCAGGTTTTAGCTGTCATTTTTAGTATGGATCTGACAGCGAGCGAACCTACACTGAAACGAAATTGAATCGCATTAAGACATCATATTAAGGCCCCAGTTTATATTTGTGATGATATCCTGTGGTCCATCAGCAGGGTTATTATTAGTTCATTGATACAGACCCATGGTAATGCTTGATTCAACTAACTGTGTCCTGGAGAACCTAAACAATGTATAAATTTGTGCAGCTTTCCTTCATAACCAGAGCATTTGGCTCTGGGGGAAGGGATGCTGCATGAATGTTGATCTCCGATCGTCTTGAGTCCTCCCATGAGGCTGACATAGTCACCTTTGTGTACTGAAGCCTGTTTAAAATATATGATTAAAAAAAAATAAAAAAATAACTGTGTTCTGTGTGGTTAATTGTCTGTTTGTATGCTTACAAGTATGCCCACTTCCTCTGTGAAGAATTTGTTGATTGATACTCTGTGTGAATCACATGTTTTTTTTGGTAAAAAGTTATTTAATGGTTAATTTAGTTATTTATAAGCCTTTTTATTCCGAATTCGCTACAATTTCAGTAAGTACATGTTGTTGTTGTTGTTGTTGTTGTTGTTGTTATTGTCGTTTTTTTTTTACTAAATTGTCGCGTAATTCGGCGTGCCTCATGGCATAGGCCTCCTCCGTGTAGTGGAGGGTTTGGGCTATAGTTCCCACACGCACCCAGTGCGGATTGGGAACTTAACACACGCCATTTAATTTCTTCGCAGATGTGTGCAGGTTTCCTCACGATGTTTTTCCTTCACCGAAAAGCTCATGGCAAATTACAAATGTACTTTTCGCGGTTAATACCGCTTTTCGACTTATGTGTGCCTACTTTTATCGGAAATTAGCTCATTTATTTTGGTTTGAAAGAGTTACTAAACATATTCCCACTTTTTTTTTCATCAAATTTTTTTACACTACTTCCACCTGTGTGCCTTTGCCAGCTTCATTGGTTGTCTCTTGGGCCAAACACTACTTGGATTCACATTCTAATCCTACTATAATATTATAAATGCAAAAGTTTGTGAGTATGGATTGATCTTTATAGATATTTGTTAATTTTTCATGCCAGAATGACTGGACAAATCTGAATCATATCTGGCACAGAGGTAGATTATGGTCTCGAATAAGACACAGGCTACTGTTTATCAAGGAAAATTGTGTAGTTCCCGCAGATAGTGATAAAAGAATTCTTTGCAGGCAAAGTCACGGGCAACGGCTGGTACAAATATATATTCAACTAGCTTCTGCCCATGACTTCATCCGCCTACAATTAGACTTAAGAACTGATGTTGATAGTATATTCTGCAATAATTATTAAGGACTCTAGGCAGCTATGACCTTTGACATGTTTATCACTATCCCGCGGGCACTGTGCAATTTTCTGGGATAAAAAGTAGCCTATGTGTTAATCTAGGGTACCAGCTATCTCTGTTCCAAATTTTATCCAAATCCAGAGTTTCAGAGTGAAGAAGGAACAACAATACACATACATTGTCACATCCGTCCATCATCACAAACTTTCGCATTTATAATATTAGTAAGATGGCATGAGAGCCATCTTTTTTTTCTATGTAACAAATGAAAATTTGCAAGCAAAAGCCAATTTAGTTCAACACACAAAATACACATAAAATTTAACTAGCCATACTACCAAGCAATCTAGCGTAACGTAACATGTACACATTTACATACATAAAAGCGCAGTCAAATCAAAATCTACATCAATACATCGTAAAACCAAATTGCATATCAAAAGTGCATGAAAGCTGTGTTAGCAAGATAGTAAAACTGCTTACAGCGTGCATAGTAGAACATAGTATGGCGGGTTGCCAAATGAACTTGCATTTGTTTATGCAATATGGCTGACATGTGGAAAAACATTGCTTGCACGAAATAGCTGGTGAATGTTTAGGTTGCTGATTTATAATAAGGTTGAGATGAAATTTTGGATTGTTGTCAGGGTCATTCCAGTAACATTTAGAGCAATAATTCTCAAAATAGCTGATATTAAAAGTGTTTTAATTACTATAATTACAAAAACGGATAACTCACTTATAAAAGCCGAGTAATGCATGACATGTTTCGGACTAATACGTAGTCCTTCCTCACGGAGCTTGGTTGTTGTATGTGAGTTATTCGTTTTTGTAATAATTATGATTGCGTGGAAACTTGACCCTAGCCCTCTCATCCTGAGAGTAGGCCTGTGCCAAACAGTAGGACATAAAGGGTGGAGATGATGCATGTGAGTAGCACAATAATATTTTACACACGATTTTTTTTCTCTTTAAAAATTCTTAAATGAAACATGAGCAATAAAACTCAGCCCAAGAGGCATGTTAGCCCAAAAGTTTGTTGTATATTACAACTTTATGTAAATAATTAGATATATTTATATTATTGTTTAAAATATTGACTGTCTCTGAACAAGTTCAAGCAACGCCTTATCTTGAACGGAACGACATAGTTATGTTAATGATTATCTAATATTTAGGGATCCACAAGAATAAATTCTTTTGCAGAAACATATTGATGAAGAGGTTCCTAAAGTTGTTCTAAAGTTCTCAACTAGATATTTAGACATTGTTGGGGTGTGACGAATGTTACGGCCTGCAATTTTATTCTTGTCTAATATCTTAGTAACGTAAGTACATATATTTATGCCCTTGACTGTACTTGTAATTAAAATTTGTGCCCTAGGCAGCCTGACTTTTCCAATGCTTCCAACAATTATCGTTATATTTAAAAATAATTACACAAAGCCTTGACAAATAATATATCTAAACCTTCCTCATGATCTTGCCTGTTGGTGACCACCGTGTGAAAATAATTTTTGGGTTCAACAAGTCTAGTTGATATAGTTGAGCAAGCCCTAAAGCTAAAATGGAAATGGGCAGGACATATTCAAAGGCTCCAGGACGAACGATGGACAAAGATAACCACAAATTGGTACCCGATAAATAAAAAACGAAGCCGAGGTAGACCATGCAAGAGATGGAGCGACGACATAACTGCCGTAGTGGGACGAACTTGGAGCAGACTTGCCAAAGACAGAACGGGATGGAAAGAAATGGAGGAGGCTTTTACCGCAATACGCGGTCCTTACATTAATTAGGATAAATGAAAAAAAAATGGTCAAATAACATAATTTGATAAGGAATCAATAAAAGCTATTTTATTTTATTTATTTATTAAGTCTAACAAGTGTAAGACCTCTGACCTCGGTCACGACCGAGATACAGTCAGGGGCATAAATATATGTACGTTACCAAGATGTCAAAAATATCTGTATACCACAAACAATAAGGTCGGTGACACGAATATTTGATATTTATTTTGATTTGATATTCATGCCCTCGACTGGAACAGTCGCGAATCAGGATTGTTGAGCCACTTGCCATTGTTTGCAATTTAGCCGTGTTAAATATTATCTGACAGCTATTCGATTTGCATCACACGGCAAAGTTATAAACACTGGTTGGCTGTATAGATTCAGGCGTGAATTTGCTGAAGTCCATAAAAAAAAAAATGGATAACATTACTTTCCTACTCCGCGATATAGTGAGGTCAAATCATGCAAAACAGCCACGCTCCCGTCGACTAACAACAATAAATGATTCTGATTCTGACTCCTATTCATGCAGACACTGTTCGAGAAAACAAAACAACGACAACACAAAACAAACGAAATTACAAGAGAACCGCCACCACGTAGAATATTCTGGACACGTATTTCACCTCTCTCCGAGGCATCTTCAGTGGATGTTGACGCTTCGACGAACGTCAGAACGTCCCATGCTTGCATGACTCACCATATCACGGAGTAGCAAAGTAAAGTTATCTATTTTTTTTTTGACTGGTAAGAGGCTCAACTCAACAATACCGGTTCGCGACTGTACCACGGAACCCTACGTCTTTCAGCGAGCACTTTCATTCGTCGCTTTTATCATCGCAATGTTACGTAAAGCACTTAAGATAACGTGATAATGCTAAGTCACATGTTTTGTGGAGGTGGTTCGCCCATGTGATCCAATGTTGGTTTTGGGATGCCTTAATCTGTTTCAGCTTAAAAATGACCATAACATGTTTATTTTTCGGATCGGCACTGTCTTTTTCTACTCGTGACATTATGACATTGTGACTGACTACATTTAATTAATAAAATATCATATAGGTGAAAAACTTAAGTGAATGACTTGTCGTACGATCGCCCAAATAAGTGGTCTACCACTTTTCATCCAACTTCGTATCAAATGAAAATGTCGCTAAAGTCGAACTTTCAAGTTGACAGCCTGTCTTATCGACGTTATATATTGTGACGTGCAAAGCTATTTACTCAATGTAACTTAAACATCTGATGAAATATCTATTCAGGAACATGATTCCCAAGATTTCCGCCAATTGCCTCGATGGGCTTTTTACCGTCTACGCGAGAAGAGAAGCATCTGTTATATTTTTGCTCCCATACCTGTATGAATTAAATGTTATGATCAATTCTTGTTACTTCCGATTTGTTACTTGGTTAAATTTCAAGTATGTATCTATTGACTAAAAGTGGGACAATATTAGCGAGATTTAAATAAAACTGTATAAAATGTTGTAAAAATAGAAAAAAGTAGCACGAAAGTGGTGATTAAACTGGGAGATGAAGCCGAGCCACTACGGGGCGAATAAACAAACAACATTTCATTGCCTTACTGAGAACGTTCGGTGCGTATGCGCTGCGTGAGAATTGGAAGTGTTCCGTATGGATAATTTTATGGCCGCGGAAACAGTAAAAGCTGTATTGTTGGCACAGTTAATATCAGAAGTAGATTAGAATATTACGGCGTTGCTTACGCGCGGGATATGTAAATAATTAGAAGTGGCGTTAGGTTTAATCATTGCTATAGCGGTACTTAATAGAGATCTAGTTCTGATACCAAGGCATAAATCAATTATGGGCGTAGATATATATACATATATATGTATATTGCTTCGTAAAGATAGGCCCTACGCTCACGAGTAATTTGTCCAATGCGGTGGTCCTAAAAGACCACCGTGCCTTAGTCTGTGACTGGACTGGACGCCATATCGTTCAGCTGTCAGAGTGTGTCAGAGAAAATGCCCAATTGCGCAGTAAACGAATTGTTCGGACAGGCGTATCTTGACTTTTGATATCATTGGTTATGGGATACTGGGATGTTTGAGAAATTTGGCGTTCAATTTAACTTGACGATAATGAAGGTTAGTCAAATGACGAGTCTGTGAAACGATGCAGCTGTGAAAAGTTCTTTTAGCAAATGATAATAAAGTCAATAAACTGAATCAGTCTCGCGTTTGCGTTACGTTTACGCAGGCACACAACAAAACGGCACAAACATACTTTTGCACTTATTAAACCTTACCAAAAAGATCTCTACTCTACCTACACGTATCTCTTTTTTATGATATCAGCGAGGGTAATAAAAATGTTTTATAACCACACGAGTTATTTCGTAGTCCGTTGTACGTAGCGGGTTCGACGAACTCGCATTAATTAATATAAACAAATGAGATATAAACAAACGAGATAAGCTAGTCAATTAATTGGAATTTAGCCGGGATAATAAAGTTGAGTTTATAGGATCTATAATATAAACTCGTTATACTGAAATGACTAATTCTGACCGTCTAGTGTAAGTTTTCTCGTAAAAAGCCTCGAACATGGTCACGTTAACGTCTGAACTGAATCTGTTTTAAAGGCCGGCGCACACCAATGCGTGCTGCGTGCTGCATGACACGCGCACGCACCAGTTGTAAAGTATATGAAACTATGAGATATGAGATAGACGCCTGAACAGATGCAAGGCGTACGCACGCACGTGACCACGCAGCTGGTCTGGCATCTATCTCACCTAACTAATATTATAAATGCGAAAGTATGGATGGATGGATAGATGGATGGATGGATGGATGGATGGATGGATATTTGTTTGTTACTCAATCACGCCAGAACGGCCCAACGGATCTGGATGAAATTCGGCACATAGATAGAGAAAAGTCTGGAATAGCACATAGGCTACTTTTTATCCCGGAAAATTGCGTAGCTCCCGCGGGATAGCGATAAACGAATTATTTGCAGACGAAGTCGCTGGCAACAGCTAGTAGTTTCATACATTACAAACTGGCGCGTGCGCGTGTCACGCAGCACGCAACACGCATTCGGTGTGCGCCGGCCTTTACTGTGGTAAAATTAGCACTCTGCTATCGGCGCATGTCGGTAACTAACTCATTGTGTTTATCAAACGAAGCCTCTAATATACGGTATAATCCGGTAATATAACGGTAGAAAAAAGGGAAATAATGAAGAAATAACCAAAGAACAAGCGAACATAATGTGGATAGGTCCAATATATATTTTATTGAATCAGGCGTTACTTTGCGGAGGTCCATTTCTTGCTACTCCGCTACTTAAGTACTTAAGTAGCGGAGTAGCAAGGTATATATTTTGTGTTCATTTTAGGTCCAATATATATTTTTATGTAGAAATAAATACCTATTATTTTATTTTTATTAATAGTAGATTGATAAACTAGGGTTGAAATATACCCATTTCACCTGAGATATTTCTGGCACCCGAACGAAGTGAGGGTGCCAATAGTTCGAGGGTGAAATGGGTAATTTCATCCGAGTTGAACACTCTACTTTTCATTTCAAATATGAGGAAATTAAAATTTCACTAACGTCGCATGGTCGCATTTAATATTTGTTACGTTTGTCATTCTCTTCCCGCTCTTTTTTCTATTGCGCGATTTGCGCGCATTGCGCATTTCTTCTGCGCACCAATGACGGCCGGCTAGTTTTTTTTTAAACTTGCAGACACGGAGGTTGCTATCAATTAATTGTCGCCTTAAATATTTCAAGCTAAAAAAATTACCGTACGTAATAATTTGTACTAATTCTCGTTGTATACGCTTGCATAACCTTATATATAGCGGGAATGTTATTTTTAGATTATTTTACCTTTTACAATTAAAAAGGAACTATTAGTATAGATTATTATTTTAAACATAGATTACATGGCTGTATACGTATTTCCATTGCTATATACCTCATTTGGATTAGCTAGAAAAAAAATTTACTTTCAACCCAAGGGTCGCGATGAGTCACTTTCAACCCTATATCCAGATAATCAATGACCTACTATCAGAGTATGAGAGATGAAAAAATTGTTACCATCCTTAAGCAGTACAGTCAAGGGCATAAATATATGTACGTTACCAAGACGTCAAAAACATCTATCTATACAGCTTTATGCCACAAACATTAAGGCCGATGACACATTTATTTGACACGATAGCTGTATCGGTATTTATGCCCTCGACTCTACGTCAAAAAAGTGACGGTTGCGAACTTGCGAAGTAAGCAGCATCCTTATTTAATTTGCACTCTATTGTGGGAGTCTAAAGCTTGAATTTCTAGTATAATTAATTCATATAGATTAAAACATAAATCACAAAGCCACTCAGAATGGTAGTTTAATTAACTATTATATCAAAGCTAAGCTCTTAAGCTTGCGCGGCTCTAATCCATTTAACGCAGCCAAATCGATGGAGGAGCTTAATAAGCCATTAAAACTAAGCCGTGTGTGAACTAGGCGATTATAGACCTAGTCGTCTCTGCCTACCCCTGTGGGAATGAAGCGTGACGGTATGTATGTATGTAAGACTGATAATTTCTCTCATGTTCTCGATTGAAGTCTGCGGAGCGGAAAAGGATAGTAGTGTATAGTCTGGCAGCTAAACCACTGCAGCCAGATGACACTTCCAAATGTCATTTTACGAAATAATGATACCACATTTATTTCACTAGTGCTCGACTAAGGTCACGTAATGAATGATTTGATTATTGAACGAACGAAATATTTTATGAATGTCACATTCGTAGTTTAGTATATTTCAAAATAAGCGCGATACTTTTGAGGCATTCAAGGTTCATATTAACATAGTAGATAAAATGTGCGATGACTTTGTAATACACGTAAATAGTGACAGCAGCAGTGAAACTGATTCGGAATAATTTAAGTTTTTAGGTAAAAGTACAAAGGTAGAAAAAAATATTAATGTGATAATTGTTGTTTTATTTATGGGAAAATGAGAATGAGTTAAAAACTGGTAACTGATTTGACATGCTTCGCACATTTCCAAATCGCGCTCTTACACTACTAACTAGAAAACATCCAAAAAAACCTTATTGAACAAACCATTTTATTAAAATACGCTTTGAAAATTCTCATTTATGACGCAAATTAATTTCATTACATCGTTCATTCTTTCATTCACTCACTAAGTCACATCACTATTTAATATTTGCCAAAAACTGACAACACTGAAAGTGTCATCTGGCTGCAGTGGTTTATCTGCCAGACTATAGTAGGGACTGATAGTGGTCAGTATGTAAGGCTTCTTATTATCAGTAATTTTGTGCGGGAATGTCGCTAATTTACGTTACATTGCTGGGCCGCGTGGCTACTTAGTTTTAAGTGACCGAACGACCGCAGCAATGTGACTGCACTTTATACATCGGACCGTTTAAATCAGTAGTTCCCAAAGTGGTCCAGGTGGACCCCCAGGGGTCCACGGAAGACTCGACGGGGGTCTACGTTGGGCGTGACTAAAAATGGGGGTCCACAATCGCAAGCGGGGTTGCATGAAAATTGAATAAAATTTGTGAGAATTGATTGGTTCTTGTGCTGTGAGTCATTGTAGATTTCAAGAAAGTAAAGTAGGATGGAGTCACTTGCAGCACAAAAATATAATTTAATTGAAAATTTGTTTAGTCGACTTTATTTTCAAATAATTAACCCTATCAAGCAATCAATTCTAACCAATTTTTTCGAAAACTGTTAATTTATCATTGAAACTCAGCAACAACGCAAGTTTCCATAGATTATAGAGCTAATCTACATTTTTTTTTCGAGATTTAGTTTAGAAATTAGTGGTAATGTAGCTGCAGGGGGTCCACCGGATCCAGCAAAATTTTGAAAGTGGTCTATGGAACAAAAGAGTTTGGGAACCTCTGGTTTAAATGACGGATGTGATTCTGCCAACGGTGTAAGGGTGCGACCACACCGCCGCTTAAAAAACGGTGACGTTACGGAATCGCAACAAAATGTATGAAGAAACGGTGAGAAAACGTGACGCATACGACACGTCACTGCGTGTACGCGGCGGTTTGGTCGCACCCTAAGAGCGTGACTGTGTCGTTAGTCATCTCGTAAAGTAAAAGATCTCGGCATCGCGACGATGTATCGCCTGTCGTGAGGGACACTCCATTAATTTTAATTGCCGCACAATGCTTAAACTCGGTCATGATTTAATGGCAGGGTTGCTGTACGAAATAATGAAATATGCCTACCTTAGCACCCGAATTACTTTTTCTAACGGAATAGATGAGTAATTGACTGTGCACATTATTTTTTTCCGTTCTTCCAATGTTATTTGGACTTGGGCGCAGGTCTTGGGACTTGTTGGAGTTTCTTTAGATGACACCGGTCTGGGGTAGAGTTAGCTAAGCGGCCGCTCTAGACTCCAGATGGCTAGGGGTGCCAAAATCAGTAGGCTTATTGTCTAACTCGCTCGCTATCGCCATCGTGTTGATTTTGACAGTTCTTGTATGAATGTGACAGCTAGCTGATTCCGATGCCAATTGTCAGCCCATACATGAACTGTCCAAATGAAGACGATGGCGATCGCGAGCGAGTTACATAATAAGCTTGCTGGTGGCAGGCGCCAAAAGCAACTTGGCGGGGGGAGGAGTAGAAACCGACCGAAGAACCGAAACATAACCTCGCTCTTCTCTGATCAAAGGCTTAATGTAAGTCCTGACTGGACGCTCAATTGAGCGTGCGGCGTGCATGTTAAACAAATGAAATGAAACTCATACTGGTGTCCTCCTGGTGTCTAACTCGCTCGCAATCGCCACTGTGTTCATTTTGACAATTCTTGTATGAATGTGACAGCTAGCTGATTCCGATGCCAATTGTCAGCCCATACATGAACTGTCCAAATGAAGACGATGGCGATCGCGAGCGAGTTACGTAATAAGCGTGCAGCTGCTTAACTATTCCAGATTAATTTGAAGATAGTGTTATAAAAAAATCAGTCCCTTTTCTCTATTAAATTGTAAATAAAAATATTTATAAATATCATCATTTTTAATTACTGGTAACCCTTCTTCTTCTTCTTCTTTTTATTTATGGCGTTACAAGTCGTTATAGCGACGACAACTTCGCCAATGTCAGGGTAAAATTTTCTTAAAGTAAAATCTTGTGACAAAATGTCGGCAACGTTGTACGGTAACACGGTCAATGACCCCCCTCCCCCCCTGTCAGGCTCTTAGCCAACGGTCAATGATATCCCTCAGATACTGCCAGGAAATCATTAGCCGTTGCCCAGGGTGCACCGGACCGAGCACTGCTCTTCCCCCCGGACGGATCCAGAAACGAACCGCAGCTCTTGGCCACACGTGGAGGTAACCCTTACTGGTAACCCTATGTGGCGGCTAATGAATGCGTCACAACGCTAAACGTCACACAACCTTACGAGTAAACTATATTATGTGCAAAATATCAAAGTGAGCTGACATTGTGTGATCTCCTTTATGGTCCACCACATTGTCCAATGTCCAAGGCCTATGTCTCAATAATAACATTAATAATAATAACTAAAGGAGCACTGTGATTATATTTTACTAGCTGTTGCCAGCGACTTCGTCTGCAAAGAATTCGTTTATTGCTATCCCGCGGGAACTAAGTAATTTTTCGGGATAAAAAGTAGCCTATGTGCTATTCCAGACTTTTCTCTATCTATGTGCCGAATTTCATCAAGATCCTTTGGGCCGTTCTGGCGTGATTGAGTAACAAACAAACATCCATCCATCCATCCATTCTTTCGCATTTATAATATTAGTAAAATTAACTAGCTTCTGCCCGCGACTTCGTCTGCGTAGAATTATACATACATATAAACCTTCCTCCATAGTAGTTTTCTACCGCAGGCATTGCATCGTTTTATAAAATCCATAAGCTTGGGCTAGCTCATTTCTTCAACACGGTAGTTATAAGCGACAGACCTGATTTGTTAAAGATTTGAAAAGGTAAAAAATGTTAAACTCGCTTCAGACGTAAGACGGAGGGAGAGTTTAAGTACCAGGATATCTGGATCCTCTAAGAGCTTATTTTGAAATACGAATGAAGCTAGAGTCAATCAATCAATCAAATCATTTATTTGCTAACATAGGTAATCGTCGCTTCGATTCGATTCGATTCGATGCTTTCGATTTTTGACGTTTATTTAGTCGCTTTAACGTATGTGCGCTTGGTCTAGTGGTATAAGGTGTGGAATAACAGTGCGTTCTCTCAGGTGACCGCAGTTCGAATATCGTGTAGAAAAAGTTTTTTTCTTTTTGCGCGAGTGTGCGTGTGTATAGTTTTCACTTCTGCCGGCACTCCCGGAGTGCTACCCGGTGTTTTTTTTTCTAAAACTGATGGCGGTCAATAAAATATACTGCCAAATATACACTCAAACGGATAACTCTAATCGAGTAGGAACGAGAAGCATCCGTCGGCTGAGGTAGTGGGCGGGCTTTAGATAAATTTAATTATTCGTCGACTTCCGTTAATACTTAACTAACAGGCTTATCAGACTAGTTAAAATAATTATACGTTTTGTTTGAATACGGACAGTCAGCATCAAAAGTAGCTGGGCACTTTTGTGCTTTGCCGTTTGCCACATTAACACATAAAAATTTGACAATATGACATGTGTATGTCAACATAATGTTATGTGTTGTGTTAATGTGACAAAGTACAAAAGTGCCCAGCTACTTTTGATACTGACCGTACGAATTGGAGTTAAATATTACTGTGGAATAAAGGCTGCAGATGATCCTCAAACAAAATTTTTTTTTAACCAACTTCTAAAAAAGGAGGAGTTTCTCTATTCGGTTGTATTTTTTTTTCATTAGAGGATAATCGCATATATTGTTAAAAATAATGCTCAAAGTTAAGTTTTTGTGATAACTTAAACCAGTACCGAGGACTTAATGCAAGGCATGAAAAAAACCATGAGGTATTGATTTTAATTTTGGCCCGCCCTTTACGCAGTTCACTTTGAACTCTTAGTAGTATAACGTGATTGCCTTTTAAGAAAGAAACGTCGTAATCTAAATCGAACCTAGCCTATCCTTTTACTCCTACAGTCAATAAGTCTTAACGATAACAGACCTCTCACTTGATCCTAATCAAATAAGGGCCCCTATAATGCGGCTCGATGAAGCCATAATCTGATCCCGGATCTGTTCGGTTGCCTTCGTCGCTTACGACTCGTTTAAGGGTCATTTCGTTTTGTTTATTTGTGGCTTTGGTTGTGCTTGGAGCTGGGTGGGACACTGCACTGCTAGCGCAGAGCGCACGGTCGTGCGCGAATACATTACTCGTCGTTTTCGTACCGTTCGTTCTAAGGTCTTTTCATTCTTAACTGCTCTATGTGGTAAACAAAATTCTAACCTCAATGTACAAATTTTTGTAAAGAATAACGTGTATTTATGTTATCAATTAAACCTGTAGGCTTATTGTCTAACTCGCTCGCAATCACCATCGTGTTCATTTTGACAGTTCATGTATGGGCTGACAATTGGCATCGCAATCAGCTAGCTGTCACATTCATACAAGAACTGTCAAAATGAAGACGATGGCGATTGCGAGCGAGTTAGACAATAAGCCTACCGAGGTTTATATTTTGTAAATAATTTTGCTGATATTTTACCTCCAGTTCCTTTATTTACGATGAAACAGTTAAAAAATAACAAAAATGAGACGTTTTGAGGTTAGAATTTTGTTTACCAAATAGGACAGTTAAGAATGAAAAGACCTTAGGAAGAGACGCGGACGGGAAGTTTATTACGCGCACGACACAAACTCTCGCGAGTCCCGCGTGCTATCGTGCTTGCTAGCCGTTTTGGGGATTCTAGTCTTTGACGGACGTTTTTAACTCTAGACTAAGCTGTTACTCTAGCCGAGAGTTAGGCAAAAAAGCTAAGCGAAAAGTAGTGCAGAATCTCAACGTCACCTTTGTCCGCTCTTAAATCACTGTTTACTTATTAACTTATTATAAAACAAAGTCCTCCGCCGCCTCAGTCTGTTTGCGATAAACTCAAACAACTTAACGGATTTTCGTGCGGCAGTGCTATCCAGAAATGGTAGTGTATTTGTCAAGGTTTTACGATAATTGTTGGAAGTGTCGTGAAAAGTCAAGCTGCCTGGGATACAAATTAAAATTCTGTGCGGACAAGATAAACTGATATAGATTTTAGCTAACGCCATGTCACGTGTGTTACAAACGTGTATAAGAACCAAAACCAATAATTACTCCGCGAGAGCGGGTATTCGTTCAGTGTGGTGTGTGGTCGCGCGCGAGTAATTAGTCTCGTCATTCCACATTCGTCGATTTTCGTAACACACAGGATACAGCGTTTGAGACGCTTCACACGCTTCACTACCATAATAGGTTGGATAATGAATACCTACGCTCTATTGTTATAACGTAGTGTTTCACATTTAACGCCCATAAAAAACAATGGCTGAAAAATATATCTTCCTGTGGCAGCAAATTGCTTTTTCACGTTTTTGATGAGATCAAGTTTCGAATCTATTTGCTCAATAAATATTGAACTTTCATCATCATCATTACCAGCCATAGCATAGGTAGGACGTACAGTGGCTATAAATATAGGCCTCCGCCATAGACCTCCAGTTGCCTCGGTTGGAAGCGGCTTGCATCCACCGCAAACTCGCGACTTTAACCATCAGGCTTATTATTACGTAACTCGCTCGCGAACGCGATCACCATCGTCTTAAATTTGACAATTCATGTATTGGCTGACAATTGGCATCGGAATCAGCTAGCAGTCACATTCATACAAGAACTGTCAAAATGAACACGATGGCGATTGCGAGCGAGTTACGTAATAAGCTAGCTGGTCGTCCGTCCACCTCGTTGGTGGACGTCCTACGCTGCGCTTGCCGATCCGTGGTCTCCACTCGAGAACCTTTCGGCCCCAACAACCATCTGTTCTCCGTGCTATATGGCCAGCCCATTGCCACTTTAACGAGCTAATATCTATATCGGTGACCTTTGTTCTTTTAAGTATCTCCTCATTTCTTTTTAAATCCTGTAAAAAAGTAGAGAAACCTCAAGTATAACTCTTCCCATAGCTCGCCGAGCAACTGTGAGCCTATATATAAGACCTAATATTGAAGCATCACGTCTCAGATCCATGTCATCATATTCAGCCTTATTTTATTCTAATTTCACGTTTCAGCTTATTATGTTTAAAAATCTTTCTCTACCCAAAAAAATCCGGGAATAATAACATTGGAATCAGTACTAAATTAAAAAGTAAATTGACAGAAATTCTCGGAAAAAAATATTACCGAAAATTCCTGTGAAGTGTCTTTTAGTCGCGCGAGACTGCTTGCGTCGCCATTGTAAATTAGCTTTATTTTTATCATCTAGTGAATAATGGCTTAAACTTATTCTAACCAATAGAACCAGTCAACAATGCGTAATGACTCAAAACATCCAGCGTAAAAGCGCCCCTCAATCTCCATAACAATACAGCTCGCGAAAGCGTACTTTTCCAGCCTAGAAAAAGCAGACAATCGTCCTGGCTCTAAGCTTTCAATTGCAAAATACCTATTAAATTGAAGGACGTAGGCGTAAGGCCCTTTTACTGAATACACAACGATCCAGAGATAGTCGGGTGCTGCAGTGTAGAAATGACAGAAGGTCCACTTGTTACTATAAAACGATTTACGGTACAAAACAAATCTGATGTTCAAACAAAAATTGTCCTGACTGAGTGATTCCCTCACCACCCACTACCCTTTTGTCCTGGTGAGATGAATTTTTGTGAACTAGGCTGCCTTTGTTATGTACCGTCGGCCAAATAGTAGTCTACTTTTCATCCAACTTCCTATCAATGAATATGTCGCTAAACGTGCAAAGTATTTTCAATATCATTCCTTAGGGTGTTAGACCACATATCTGGCTGATGGTACCTGATGTGATGTCCGCGATGTCTCGGACAAAACCTGGAACGAGTGAGCGCGAGAGCTATGTCGCGCGCGAGGTAGACCCGTCTTTTTCTTACTTCTAGAAAGAGACGAATAGTCTTTTTCTCGCGCGTGCATGACAGAGCTCTCGCGCGCTCTTGAGCTAGCCGTTTTGGGAAGCTATGCTATCGTAGCTTGGTTCTCCCCGCCCGCCTCTCCTCACCTCACCTCAGCTCGATGGTTTAGAAATTATGGACTGTATAAAGCAGACCAGCAGACCTGTACTTACTTAATATGTTGCGTCCAGACGACCCACCCTTCTAAGCGCTTAGGCTCGCTCCAAGTCAACATATTTGCTGAACAATTGAGATAGAGTTAACTACTGACGCGTTAGCGAGACCATTAAAATGGAATTACATTGGTAATTACTGTTTTAAGTAATGGTTTGGATTAGGTTAGTTTAATTTCGAATGCCAAGGTGTAAATGTAAAGACGGTGGTTTAAAGTGGAAGATTGTTTGCACGGCTAGTGTGAACATAGCGTAGGTAATAGTTTGTTTATAGTTAGCTAACTTCTTTGTCTCTGTACCATCAGCCAAATATGTGGTAACCCTAAGGTTGAAATTCCTTTGCACGTCACAATATATAATGTCGATAAGACAGGCTGTCAACTTGAAAGTTCGACTTTAGCGACATTCTCATTTGATAGGAAGTTGGATGAAAAGTGGTAGACCAATTATTTGGGCGACCGTACCTGTAGGCACTAGAGTTTGGACACTAGTCAGTATTAGGCTGTGGCGGAAGTTTTTTTTTTAAATCAAGAGTGAAATATTTGAGTTTTTTTATCCTCAAGAAAGCATTGTACTAACTTCACTTTCTCGGTAGAATGGTTTGACTTTAGAGCTTAGTTAGAGTATCACATAAGCAAAATATTGTACGGACTTTTATGTAATTTGGTTTTCAGATAATTGGATCCTCGCGATGTCGAAAGACGAATTCTTAGCAAATGAAATAACAGTGCTAGTACGAAACAATTGTATCTTTGAAAGCAAAGTTGAATCCGCATATTAAATTAGAACCTTGTGATCTCCGCTCCGGCATAGTAAATTTAATTTGCCACACGGAGTACCCGAAACCGAAAACTTCTGAGTAATGGGTACAGACTTACGTTTTAGGTATAACGCTGCCTATACGAGTGCCCTCAGGGAGGCCCTAAGTGGTATCGGTTTTCGTGTGTGTGTAACTCGATTGCTTACAGGCCAGCTGAGTACTGGGTACTGGTTAACGGTCCATGAAAATGGGCATGAGTTCGATTGAGCGGATAATTTGGCATGGAAGTTTTTAAGTTGAGATTACATTGTATATTGATGATATTGCACTGAGCTATTGAGATTGACATTTTATTTATCCAATCCGGTTTTGTAGTCGTTTAATTACTGGAAAATCCTGATTGTAATCATGTTCTCAATGATGCTTTGATGATCAAAGAAATGTCCATCATTCTCCTTTTCATTACAATATGTATTTTCGGTTCGTTTTTGGGCCTTGTGTCAAGCTAAATCATGCCTCCTGCCTCCTGCCTTGCGAGGCGGCCCGCTCTGTCAGAACCCGGCTATCGCGTACCAACGTAGAACCCTTTCGCAATGAAGTTTATAACGACGTGGGTTGGTTCCCCGGTTAAATTGATTTTGCAAAGGTCCGTGTATCAGTTTCTTCCGCTCCGTTAGGTATTTATTAGATTATTGTGTAATACTCATTTATGTCTATGTGTTTTGTCCCCAGGAGGCTCCGATAGCAACAAGGGGAAGAGCAAAAAATGGCGAAAGATCCTTCAGTTCCCGCACATATCACAATGCTTAGATATAAAAACAAAAATAGGTGAGTGTTTTGATTTTTTTTAAACAATTAGCTTTGTTAAAAAATGAACGATTGCATTACAAAAAGTCTATTCAGTAGGCTTATTGTCTAACTCGTTCGCAACGCAATCGCCATCGTGTTCATTTTGACAGTTCATATATGGGCTGACAATTGGCATCGGAATCAGCTAGCTCACATTCATACAAGAACTATCAAAATGAACACGATGGCGATTGCTAGCGAGTTAGACAACAAGCCTACTGGAATCCCCATTATGTATATTAGGTGGGGTTAAAAGAAACAAGCTTATTTCCTGCACGGCTAGCACGAGAAAGCGCGAGAGCTGTGTCGCGCGCGAGATGGACTACTCGTCTATTTCTAGAACGAACAGTAAGAAAAAGCGCCGGTCTTTCTCGCGCGCGACATAACACTCGCGCGAGTCGCGCGCACTTGTGGTATCCGTACTATTAAAATTGTATCGTGTAAATTAATGAAACCGCGACGTAGCGCTAAAGCAGGGCTTCCCATCCAGTGGCCGGAGGATGTCCCTACTTACTGCCCACTCGGGGCGCGGGCACATAGGGCTGCCAACTACGCCATTTAACAAAAAAAAAGCTACTTTTTCTTAGCACTACATATCTACACTATTCTAATGCACTAAAAAGACGCTAAAGGCCTTGCGGGTCCAATATAACAATGAATTCAGGATGCTGATGGGATTGCCGCGCTGGTGCAGCGCATCGGGGATGTTTGCGGAGGCGAGGATTGATTGCTTTAGCGCAATTATACGCAAGAGAGCTACCTCCTTGATGTGTCAGGTGCGCGACAGTCCCAATAGTATCCTGCAGCTAATTTGGGCTGACCCTGCCTGTGCGATGAGTAGGCACTGGAACTCTGTTCATTATGGAGTCTAGGGGCAGCATCTATAGGATAATTTAATGTAATACACTACTAACATAGTCTATAAGTTTATGTAAACTAACACTATATGGACTTTGTCTGAAATAAAAGAATATTATTATTATTATTATTATTATTAATCCTCAAACCTAGCAATTATATAATTTATTGGTGAAGAATTGAATACCTACCTACACATAACTAAAGTACAAACAGACGAATTTATTGCTGACCTTGTTGTTGTTGACGTGAGGTCTTGTTACCTTAGGCTCTGTCCACCCCATAAGGGATAAAAACGTGACTTATGTATCTGTATTCTTTTTTCTTGTACCTACCTTTCTAAGGGTAGTTGAACAGATAATTCTCCAGCCCCTAGCTATTGTCAACTTGGGCTGTGTAGGCATATAGGGCTGGCGATCTAGGTAAATTTAATTAATATGGTGTATAAGCTTCTTTGTTGTAGCTATTGTGTAGAACAGGTAGAAGGAGGAGCAGTCACAAATATTATTAAGATGGATTTATACAATACTGATTATTATTATTATTAATTTGTTTACCATCAGGGCCCCGTTTCTCGAAGCATATTAGACTAATAATATTAGTGTTTTGTTTCATTCTTTCGTTTAATTTACGAGACAAAACACTAATATTATTAGTCTAATAAGCTTCGAGAAACGGGGCCCAGGTCACCCACTTGCTTGTTGGATTTTCTTGTCGTATAAAAAATCTGTTGTAAATATCAAAATTTAACTTAACAGTTCAGTAATATCACATTAAAGGCCTTGTCTGTCACGAACGCAGTTATGAAACAACCGCTATATCGCATTCGTTATAGTCATTTCTATCTGTCAAACAGTCAGAAGATGACTCTAGAAAGAGGTAGTTGCTACGATTGTATTGAGAGCGAGAGAAAGAGAGAGATAGGTAGAAATATGTAGATACAATATAAGAATAGTGTGTACCGATTATATATCGATGTATTTGCGAGCACTTTAGACTTTATATTTTTATTCCCAGACGCTTAAAGACGAAAATTTCTTTCTCGGTTTTTGTTATAGCTGATAGCGACATTACTTAAATTGAATGTCTCCGGGCGAAATTAAACTTATTTACTGCCTTTGTATCGCAAACAGATCCCCTAAAAAAGATTTATTCACGGCCAAACAAGATTAGATTAAGTACTTAATACGTTTTAACGTAAACTTTCTTTAGAAAAGCACGCCAAAATAAAATGTGTAAGCGCTAAAAGCTCCCACGTAATTGAATTGACAGTGTTAAGAGTTTTTTTTTTATAAAGTTCCTTATCGTCAACCCTAAAATGCTTTATCGCGCGTCCCCGTCGTTAACTGTGTTTAACAGTCACCCAGCGCGTAAACATTCGGCGTTACTGCACCGGCCCGGTGGCAACGTAGCGGGTTAAAAATTATGATGTGCAGTGTTTTTTTTTATCATGCTACAAAAAAATTCAAAAAAAAACTACGCAAAAACACTTATTTTATCAAGAGAGACTTATTAGAAACCGCAACTGAACCTTTTATAAATGCGATTGAAACGTTGAATAAAATGTCATTGGGCCATTTTTTCCCGATATATGAGTAATTAAACTTCTCGCTGGTCCAATATTACAAGGGTCTACGTTTCACTTTTCTCGGATTGAAATTTCAACATTATCATAGTGATACTTGGGTCTAAATTAAACCATCATAAATGGGAATTTTTTTACATGAAAATGCGATATTGTAAGTATCGGCGCGGCCGAAAGGGTCGTCTGTTTTTTGGCCGAAACCGGACCTTTGGCCGAGGCCGAAACATGATTTATAGGCCGAAACCGAAACCAAAACTTCGGTCGGACACTAACTAAGATAGGCCATCTCATGTGCCAGTAATTATTATCAATTTTCTCTCTACCCCGGAACACAGTAGCACAAGCACAAACACTGTCCTTAGAGACGGGATTAGTTAGGTAGATGGCGCTAGAAATCATCTATGATAACTATAGTTGACGCATTTATAAAATTATGACAAGTTAAATCAAGTGCCTACCGATGGCTTTATAATTATAATGAACCGTCGATTTTGTTTGTCAGTAACTGACGTCATTGAAAGAAACATGTGTCAAACATTCGTCAATTAATATAATTAACTTAACAGCATAAATATAATGCTGACACGTTTTATTGTATACATAATGAAAGACGTAAACACAATATCAATAAAATCGCCTGTTTTATGCTCTGCCGAAGCGAAAAAACCTAATCAGACATAGCTGAATTGAAAAAAGTATAAATGTTTTGATTTACGTCGGTTTATTGGGCAATGGATTCGATTCAGTTATGATTGTATATCTGTTTGATAAGTTTAAATTGTCGATTATCCTGATATTGATCATGGCTAGATAAAGAAGCGGTGGTTTAGATTGTCTATGTGGGGGTGGCATAGTTGTCTGCAATTCGATAAAAAGGAGATCTTGATGCGTGATGTTCGTACTCGTATTTTGAATTGAATGTGGGCACAACAATGTTTATAATAGCAAGAAAATTAAATATTAAAAGGTTGGATCAACTTTTTCATGTCACTCGATGCTGTGGTGACGTTTTGCTGTGGGTCACTACTTACGTAGGTTTATCGGATTAAACTTTGGCAAATATGTGTTTTGGTGCTAGTTTTAAGCCCCTTTCATAATTGATTATCTACTAAATAAGCATGGCAGAATGTGACACAACATTTCATCTAATAAACTCTACTACTTTTGTCCTCTCGCTGACGCGACATAATAACAACAAGAAATAGTGATCGACCCAAAAACACACGCACACCAAAACAATGTGTAACGTAAACACACAAGAAGCCAAAAGGTCGCCATCGGATGAAATATCTGAAACATGTGAACTTTAGAGTGAGCAATTTAAGTACCAAATAACGAATGAATACTCAAGGCAGCAACCCCCTTACTTACCCTTCTGAACGTTTAAATGATATTGGAAACGAGGTCGCCCCGCCGCCATGTTGGATTTTACAAACTGCTGTAAGTAGCCGAAGCCGTGCCAAAACTTCCATTAGAAGCTCAAACTTAACTATTTAACTTGGTCTTAAACGACTTAAACACAAACTCTAAAATAGCGGTTAGCAGTGATAGTAAGGTTGCCAGTTTAAAATTTTGAAGTACCAGACTTCCTGATTTGATAATAAGATTCCTGACATTCACTTTTGCCGCGCAGTACAACCTAGAGTTGATAAATTTATAGGAGTTTGCAAGATGTCCAGTGATAAGACCTTGGGCAATGTCCATATCGCTACTGGGTGGATCTTTGACATTGTAATTTGTGTGCAATACGTAAAGCATGGCACACAAATTACAACGTCAAAAATCCACCCTACTACCATGTTACTTGGTAATCCTGCCGCTGAGCAGTGGTAGTTACACTGTCTGGTGGAGAAAGCAGCTTCGCGTCCACCAGAAATGTGCGAGGAGAATATGTCTACCAGTAGGAAAGATCCCTTGATTGTGTTTTGGTCAAAAGTAAAAAACAGAAACATGAAATCCGCTAAACCAAAGTTAGCGGCTGGTAAAACCGGGCTGTAAGTACTTTATAAATAGACCAAAGACATTGGAACCCTCGTTTTGAACTAAACAAACCGCGTTTATAAATACATTCTGGATTTATGTTGTTCTTCTACATATTATGATGGGTATAAAGTTTAAGTACGGAGAATGCGACAGAAAAATAAGAGAAGCCCTTTTATGGGATGCAACATTTATGGTTTGGAGTTACTTACTGAAGATTTAAGGGATGGCTGTGAGTTGTGGCCCGGACGTTTTAAAGCAGTAGGCTTATTGTCTAACTCGCTCGCAATCGCCATCGTGTCATTTTGACAGTTCATGTATGGGCTGACAATTGGCATCGGAATCAGCTAGCTGTCACATTCATACAAAAACTGTCAAAATCAACGCGATGGCGATTGCGAGCGAGTTAGACAATAAGCCTACTGGTTTCGATCACTCAAAAATTACTAAAATATTGTCTATTAAAAACCAGAAGGCTTGGTTTTCTAGCGTCTTATAGGCGGCGCTCCACTGTAGCGCACGGTCAACACACACACACACACACGCACGCACGCACGAACACACACACACACACACACACACACACACACACAGTTTCATTAAACTAAACTCTTATGATGATTTTTGCACTGTTTGTTTTATTTTAGAATTTATCGTATTTTTTTAGATTAATTAATTCGTTTTTGGTCCTTGTGGCCGAATATCAGTGTTATGCTCCTACGAGCAATGTTGACCACTGAGCCATGGCCCTGTTGCACTGCTGCAACGCACACAACAAAATACTTAAGTTAAGTCTAATGTGTAATTTTTTATTTTTGCTTTCTATTGTTTTTTTAACTTGATTGTGTGTATTGTAGCATTCAAATAAACGATATATCTATCTATCTTAAGGCCTGATGTCCTGCCTACCTATATAAAGGTCACTTAGATTTTTTCCGGTGGTTGGCATAGTTTAACTGAAAACTGATTCAATATTTAGTCCCGCCTTTGATGCGGTTTCACTTTGAACACTGATCAAAGTGTGGAAACATTTGTCAAATATGAGAAAAGTCAAGTTAGACTAACCTAACCTCGGTTGAGAATCGCTTTATGTCCACACATTAAGATTTAAGAAGACACCAATAGAGTTAGTAGGCTATCCAATTCTACAATACATTACTGATTTGTCTTGTTTGTACTTACCTATATTTCCTTCTTTTTTCACTATACGAATTAGGTGGGTTTCCTTTAGGAGAGCTGTTCAACGTCTTGCTGCCGCAGGACAAAACAATTCCTCTAAATGCCAGTTAGGCATGTATACACAACACAATATTTAGGAAACACATAGGGTATCCTTAAAGAAAAGTAATAAGGTTTCCTATTCATTGAACGAAATGGATTTGCCGAGTCGCGTAATATTACGAATTTAATTAAGAGGACGAGATAAAGAGGAATTAGGGCCTAATTTGGTTTTATTGTTCCTCTGAAGTGAAAGGAAAGCTGATTTTAAATTGACGCTGGAGTCTGGATATTGAATGAGGATATCTTTGGATCCACAATGATTGCGTGAATGAAGTTATAATTAATTGATTGGATTAATTTTATGATTGCATTGCCACTTGCCGAAAAGATCGCGGGAAGCCATTGGCTGCCGGTAGCACAGAACTGATCGTCGTGGAAATTCTTGGAGAAGCAGTAGACGTGTCCCGGCTGATATGATGATGATGATGAATTGCATGATGGTAGCGTCACAGTGAAAGAGATGATTGGTTCATCTAGTGAGCAATACAGTGCCTTTTTTTGACACAAGAAGACAGGAGACATCACTCCTAACACTCTGTTCCAATTTCACCATCTATAATATTGCTTTCGTCTGATTTGACATCAATTTTAACATTCTCAATGCACCTACAGGTATAGTTAATGATTCTGAAATGAAGTGATGCAGTGATTGTCGAACAGGTTGTGTTCCATAAGAATAAGGGATACCAAATCAAATAGCAAATACACAATGTACAAGTATCAGAAAACAACCTCAAACCTCTATATACGAAGTAGGTACGACTGCAAACTCGAACGGACAAGGTTATGTTGTGTCAACTGTTTTTTGTATAGCTTGGGTCAAAAGTGCTAAAATTTTTGACTGTTGTGGCAAGTTCAAGATTTACATTAACTTAAAATTACGACGAACAATCACTATGAGTTAAATTATTACATCGTATTTCAGCCTTATCTATATGTCCTACTGCTGGGCACAGGTCTCCTATATCAGAATCCTGCTCGGCTTTGGCGGTAGTTCCCAAGCGGGCCAATTGCTGATTCGGAACTTCAAACACAACATTGAATTGCTCACGTTGTCCTTTCACTGAAAAGCTCATGCAAAAATTCTTGAAATCTCAAGAGGTGCAAGCCTTGGTTCGAACCCATGACCATGAGGCTTTAGATCAGTTACAGTTTACCTTACCACGGCTTTATGGTATGCCAGGAAAAAACCTTTAATGGCATTATTTTATTTTTTAAACTATTCGCGGCGCTTCTTTCTCATTTGTGGATAATTTCCAAGCACATTAGTGGGTACGCTATGCAGTCTTATGTATGTGGTATTTCACTGATAGTTTTGTGTGTAAGCGCCAATCTTAGCACTTTGTAGCTTTATTGATATTTATTGCCGACACTCGCCGCCTCACTGGTTACTCTGGTGCGTTCATTCATCACCATCTTGATTATTGTTGCTTTGACAGATGCTTTGACCTGTAAAAGGACCACGTTTAGCAAGATTGTGAGCGTATAGTATAGATGAAAAATGGAATCAAATCAAAATAGTGATTGCCGCATCGCCTATAATATAACATGATTGCGTAAACAAGCTGCAGTGATATTAGACTTTAATTTTGGACTTTGACTAAGTGTGTAACAGCAACCTAAATTAGTAAATTCAGCAAACTTATTACGTAACTCGCTCGCGATCACCATCGTCTTCATTTTGACAGTTCATGTATGGTCTGACAATCGGCATCGGAATCAGCTAGCTGTCAAATTCATACAAGAACTGTCAAAATGAACACGATGGCGATTGCGAGCGAGTTACGTAATAAGCTAGCAGGCTCTGTGTCACCAAAATTCCACATTAGATACCTCATATCATACCCCTGTGAAATGAAAAAGTTCAGTTTAAAATTGCTCGCGAGTTATTTCGGGAGGTTGCGGCCCGCTCACGAATCCCATTAAATAATGGCACATTGTTTAAAGGGAAGCGTTGTAACAAAAGACAAATCGACTTTAAAACGACAGAACGTCCTATCGATTATGAAGTCGGAAGTCGGCACGGCAACGCCCTTCACTTTCAGAGTTTTCCCTAACCTAAATGACTTTTATACTGATGAGATCCATCTATCCGGAGAGATTGCTGCCGTGTACAACGCTATAGGGACGACAATTACCACGTTATGTCCTGGGGCATTCAGTGTTGCCAGCATTGCGAGACCAACCAAAATGGAAATCTATACTAATATTATACAGCGGTAAAGTTTGTAAGGTTTTGAAAATTCTTTTACCAATAGAAAACCACTTCATGTAATTTTGTCATTATACTAGCAAAAATAACAGGTCACATCCTATACAAAGTTGTATGAAAAGTCACCCCTAATTTTTGCTCGCCAGCATATACTATACATCATTTAATTTAGAATGAGAAACCAGAACAACATTATATTGCGGCTCGTGAACTGTTATCTCTTTACAATTTGTATTAAAGTAACAATTGACGACACGCAAATAAAGTGACATTAAAACAATTTTATTTTGTGGCTGCCAAACTATTGCACTGTACTATTTGCTAGGTAAGAAATAGTTGACCAGACGCAATATAACATAACATATGTCTGTCTGCTGTCTGTCTTTCCATTTGTCCGTAATTCGTATTTTACACGGAGTTGTAATTATTATATGATTGAAATTGACAGGTTGACGGCTTCGGTGATTCGCTAAATTCTGTTAAAACAGCCTTTGCTACTCCCACGCCCTTTAAATAAAATAATACAATTTTCGATACGAAACAGGAAATTGGAATGAAAATATAATAACCAAGATAGCAAGAAATAATAAAGTTATCATTATCATCTATCATGTATCTACCTTCTATAATATAGATTGTATATAAATAAAAATGAATGTTGCTAAGCGCAAAACTCGGGAACGACTGGACCAAATCGGTTAATTCTTTATTTCATAATATATTATGTTCCTTAAGATCCATGGAATGTTTTTATGCAGAAAAAAACGCAAAAAACAAAACTGCGTAGCCGCGGGAACAGGTAATACGTAAATATTTAAATAAAAAATAATTTTATGTCAAAAATGCCTTACATCATTTTGGAAAAAACCTGATACTTATATAAAACTACGGCACCGATTTTTTTCAAACATGGCTAAGAACCACCGCAAGGAAACTGGCTTTCGAATGAATCCCATCGAAATCTTAAGTAAATCACTTTGAAAGCTACGATGCCACAGTCACACACACACGCACACGCACACACACGCGCACACACACGCGCACACACACGCGCACACAAACACACACACACACACACACACACACACACACGGACATCGAAGTCAAACTTATAACACCCCTGCTTTTAACGTCGAGGGTTAAAAACAGTGTTGGTAACACTGAGCATTGCTTGGTGAATAAGTAAATCGAGCTCTCAGAGCCATCAACATGCCTAATTGCGCCGGGGAGTCATATACAGGTAAAACAATTGTGTATGTACGAAATGGGGGTTACCGCTACACAAGTACATAACTTATATGTTATATAAATAGAGGCCTGAGTACATGGTAAACATTTTCATGCGATGAATTAAGTAATTTTGGGTAAGTAATACGAGATATAACAACTTATTATGTAATGTTCATAATATATACGCTCACTTTATATAAACTCGTTTAGTATAACGTTTACTGGATATAATGAACGAAAATTATAATCTTAAAATATCTAATTTTGTAAGGTATAACGTTGTTTATATATAATATCAATTGAAATAACGATCAAAGCATATAATGTTCATAACAGCTAACGTCAAAAAGCATAATGCACAGTGTTTTATTGAATTTGCTATGTGGTTAGGGGGTTTTCTAGGTGGTTATAAAAAGAATAACTAACACCAAAGGCTAATGCGGGAGCTTCGCTGCGCTACGCTCCCGCATTAGCCTTTGAACCTAACCTATCCGAGTCGCTTCCGCTCCGTACCGTCTTGCTCGCTCGCTTCGCTCGCTCGCCGAAAATTAAACAATGTCTTGCAGCTGTTTCAGTTAGGTAAAATGTTTGTTATGTTAAAAGAAATTAGTCCATATAAATCTTATACAAATTGAAGTTATATAAAAATAGCGTTATATAATTTAAGCCTTATACGTTAAAAAATTATACTTTTTGCTGTTATAGGTAACGTTCATCATATCTTGTGAACGTTATTATCATGAAATTAGATATTTTGTAGTTATATCTCGTGGGACGCACCCAGTAATTTTGCGGTTGATATGACCTTGTGCAATATCTATCACTATCCTACTAATATTATAAATGCGAAAGTTTGTGAGGATGGATGGATGTGATGATGTGAGTGTGTATGTTTGTTCCTTCTTCACGCTGAAACGACTGGACGGATTTGGATAAAATTTGGAACGGAGATAGCTGATACCCTAGATTAACGCATAGGCTACTTTTTATCCCGGAAAATTGCATAGTTCCCGCGGGAGAGCGATAAACCAGTTCTATGCAGACGAAGTCGCAGGCAGCAGCTAGTATTAACTACTATGCTTGTGTTGGAGAGAGAGACAGCTAGTGAGAGAAATTACTGACACATGAAGTATTCCATCTTAGCTCTCTAGGCTGACAAAGCCTCTGCAATCGTCTGGTGTTGCGTGGCCCGCGTTCTTTTGCCACCTATCTCATAAAAAAAGACTAAATCAGTTTTTTTTCTAAAGTCCATAGGTTGCCCGCGTAAGATAAAAGAAAAAAGATTTCGATTAGAGGCTCTTTATGAAACTTTACGAGTGCCTATTTGATTAAAGGCCTTGTTTGTGTAGAAAATTGGTTGCCATTACCAGTAATAGATGGCCGGTTCCATCAGAAAGAAGACGCCTAAAATTTATTACGTATTGATAATTAGTTCCCTGCGACTTCGTCTATCCCGTGGGTATTTCGAGAAGGAAAAAGAATACCTTGGAATTATGTAAACCGTATAAATACGTATAGTTTAATGCCCTGTGCGGAAGCCGCTCTGGGTCGCTTCGCTCACTAGTTACAAAAAAATACTCAGTTATTCTGAGAGGAGGCCTGTCTGTACCCATCAGTGGGACATATATATAGTCTGGAGATGATGGTGATTTAACTCACGATGTATTATGTAATGCAGTATAGGAGTTTGGAGAGTAGAAACGTTTGCCTTTGAACTCTACACTCGAACTATTGGTGCTAATGATTTGATTAATGGGGTGCGCAGACATGGTTGGTACTTGGTTAGCGTTAGTGATGTGCTGTATCTATTGTATGTCCTTGTGTCTTATTCGGCGTCGGTATAGACAGTTAATGAATATTTTACACAACACTGCATCCATCACCGCAAGAGGCAACTCTTCAACGGCTGGTCCGATTGACTTGCAATTTGTTATACATGATGTAGAATGGACATCAAAGCAAATCTAGTCAATAACAAAAGTACTATCAGCAAAAAGCTTGTATCAATAATGACACTTGATGGATTCCTAATTTTCATGAATATCTTGGCATGAGGAATTTTTACTTACAGAAGGCACGCTGCACCAGTGGTTCTTAAATTTTTTGACATGAGTGACCATTTGACAAAATTTGCCTTGCCAATCTTGCCATGGACCGCTTTGACACACAGTTGGTTTATTCTAAAGCCACCGCCGACGAACGACGAGCAAGAAGCGAGAAGGGCTAGTAACTAGATACGAGCGAGCAGCGAGAGTTTGTAGTTTTGCGGATACGGATACAATAGGGGCGATATCCGTTCATATACCTGACACATCAGTACTATCACTAGTTCGTACGCATGGCTCCGACATGCTCGTAATTACACCCTCGCAACTGGTATTAACGTTGCGGTGAGTATGACTAAATGAGACGTCTGTCTTACTCCGCGGGGGAGCCTCGGTACAACATTGATTTGCAACTGTAGACGGATGAGATGAGACGTTACTTCAAGTGGCGCGATAGTTATGTGACTGCTGCATAAAGAAAGGCATTAATATGTATACGAATGTGGTTTTGTGAAGCGAATCGAAGATGATTCTCATAATAAGGTCGCACGAGTGTTTTAATGCCTATTTGTGTGTTAGTCGCATACGTAACTTTATCTAGATGCATATCATAAGTCATAAGTTTCTATGATAGGTAGGTACATATCTGTTTTCACAGCAAAGTAGCGCTACAACTACCTTAAGTACTCGCTAATCAAGTATAGAGAGTAAGGAAACCTGTGAAATTACTGGCATATGAGGCGATCCATTTTATTTTAGCCCTCTAGGTTGGCAACGCATTTGCAATCCTCTGCTTGATTTACGTGGTGGCTTATTGTCTAATTCGCTCGCAATCGCCATCGTGTTAATCTTGACAGTTCTTGTATGAACGTGACAGCTAGCTGATTCCGATGTCAATTGTCAGCCCATACATGAAATAATAAAATAATCAGCAAAAAAAATCGGATTAGGTATTTATTTTAGTTATTACAGATTCAAAATTACGAGAGTTATTAGCATTTATGTATGGTCCAGAGATGACACCGCGGACCCCCGGGGGTCCGCGAACCACAGGTTGGGAAACACTGAATTAGACAATAAGCCTACTGGTTTGTTTGTAACCTTACCTCATGAAAAATACTCACATTTATTTGACATAAGGTACTTTAGAGATGAAACTCATCACATTCCGTGTGTTGTTTTACAGTTTCACGTTACCGTACGTGTGATCTGCATGATTTAACGCGCTCCCCGCTACGTTCCGCAAACGCGGTTAATTAAAAATATTAATGACCCGACGCCATCTTTGGAATACCGTAGCGGGAACGGTTTAGTAATACCTCTGGAATCTGGTGCCTAAGGTTAATTGTAGCTCTATGTGTGGGTTATGGGAGCAAAAAATTTGCCTTCGGATGTTAATAAATATACCAAACTGTCTTGTTTCCCGCGACTACGTCTGTGAATTGGTTTATCGCTTGGTCCCGCGGCAATTGCGCAATTTTTCGGGATAAAAATAGCCTATCGCTATTCTAGATTTGAATCTATCTCTATGCCAAATTCTATCCAAATCTGTTAGGCTCTTCTGGCGTGAAAGAGTAACAAACGTCCTCACGAACTTGCACATTCATGAGGTATTAGTTGGATTTCAAGTCAATACTTCCGAAAACTACGTAAATAGATTAGAAAAAAAAATCATGTAAAAACTTTAGGTGTCCAAAGGACATGAATTGTATTTTTTCTAATAAAAAGTAAAGTAAACTTTACCACAAGCAAAAGCTAGTAAGTTTGAGTGCGTCCTAAGTAAATATTCACTCTATTTGAACACATTAAGGAAAGAAGGCGAAATATTCAAAAATAATCCATAAAACACTATTGAATTTGCACTTACCCGGTTTTTCCCTCTTTACGGGCTTATCCTTTTTATTGACGTATTACCATAATTATTTATAGTACCTACGTTTATTAATATTTGTGTGCCGTACGTATAAGGATAGGATATCCGCCCGTTATTAGGCTGAATGTTTGCGAGCAAAATTGGTCTCGGAAATCTCTAGGTTATCTCTGAAATACTTCCAAAAACTGGAGCACTAAGGGCCTTTCACCATCCTCTGTTAAGTTTCTGATATTTTAAGTGTCTGATATCTATGATGTGGTCTCTGTCCTTTTCGTTGTATAAATAGAGTGAGAGAGAGAGAGAGATCAGGAGAGTGACGAACAGACCTAGGCTATAGTAATTGAGACGCAAACGCGTTTGGTACGATTTGTCGATGAAAACATTATACATATGTGGAGTGGAACTCAGGCATTTGGAAGTAGGTACGCCGAATAGCCATCCCTTCAGTGGGACTTAAATAATAGTTTATTTTTCAAAGCGTTGGTAAAATTTGACGTAGAGGCTAGATTGCGCTACTCGAAAATGATTTATCTAGCAAGGATGTGATCTCGGAAAAACCAGAGTGACTGATAATCAAACGTGAAATTGGGAAATGTATCTGATATTGTTATGTTCTTGAGTGTCGTCCTTATCGTGCGGTGGTGATACAGGGCTACGTCGCGTTATCGTCATGAGTTCACCATTCGCTTAAAAAACTAAGCAGGTATTAGCCATATAAGCCATATTGGTTTTAAAACCGCTTAATAAAACTGCAACCAATCAATTAACGTGATGGGGGTGCTCGAAAACCGAAAAAACAACCACCATTTATTTCTGCCAAACGGCATAAGGCGGTGAATTTATTCATAGAAGAAATTTGTACATATCCTTTTTAACAGTAGACGGTCTGGTAAATACATTAAATTATAAGGAAAACTCGTCAGAACGTAACCGCAGTGGACACATTCAATCAGACAAACATACGTCATGTAATAATGTAGTGGCTGAAATCTGATAAGGGAATTGGTACAACAAAGCAAGATATTTTCCCAGTAATGTGGTCCTATAAATTCCATACAACATTTTTATAAGGACACGCTTTGCGGTTAGCGTGATTGAGCTTGCAGTTATTCTGGAGGATAATTTCATACTTGGTACCTAATGCTTTTGACAGTTGCCAATGCTCATAAACTTCACTTAGCTTAAGTGTGTTTTCTGGTCTTAGCGGACGCGCGAATACGCTTATCGATCTTTTAAATATTCATAATTTTTAACCAATTTTAAAAAAGAAGGAGTTGTCAGTACGTTGGAATCTCTTTTTTTATGTATTTTTACCGATGACTTGCAGACGCGTACACCGATTTGGAATACTATGTTTTTTACAAGCGATATCATATCAGTGTTCATTTGTTACTTAAGATTTGTCAGGTGGACTGTAATATAAGTTGTTACGGCAGCCTAAGTCCCGTAGGTTTATTGTCTAACTCGCTAGCAATCGCCATCGCGTTCATTTTGACAGTTCGTGTATGGGCTGACAATTGGCATCGGAATCAGCTAGCTGTCACGTGTACAAGAACTGTCAAAATGAACACGATTGACACGATGGCGATTGCGAGCGAGTTAGACAATAAGCCTACCGCTCCGCATCCTCTTAACTACAACTTTACGCGGCGTCACCCTTGTAGGGGAAGCATGGAAGTATCCCTCAAGTATTAAGTTCGTATGTTTCGTGAATAGTTGATGCCGCCATGATGGATGGACCACAGCATCTCGAATGCAAATCGATCTTGTATTGTTGTACCTATTGTTGATGTTGATTGCGACGTTGGGAGGTTGTAAATTGTAATGGTAGTATTTTTCTGACGGACGGGATGAAGAAAATATTATTGGGCTGCTGGAATCGTTGGTTACGTTTAGTTTGGTTTACGCTAGTTTCTTCTTTAAAAACATCGACGTTCAATACATACATACACACATACATACATACATAAATCACAAATAAAATCATAAATAAAATGCGCGCATTCACCATTTCAGTCAGTCAAATGGAATGAAATGGCGGTAAAAAGAGATGGCTGGCTGAGATTGTGATTACTTGCGTGTTACAATAGATAATCTGACGTCAGGTTTCATCGATATTGAAAAATACTAGGTAATAAAACTAGACTTTGTTCCAAATGGCCGTTTTAAGACCAGCGGCACGGTAATTGAAACTTTTCTCGATATCAATAAATCCTAAAGTAGGTATTATTACTATCTTTTATTGTTGTTTGTATAGCTTTAAAATCTTTATATCTCGAAAGTTATACAATACTAGCTGTTGCCAGCGACTTCGTCTGCAAAGAATTCGTTTATCGCTATCCCGTGGGAACTACGCAATTTTCCGGGATAAAAAGTAGCCTATGTGCTATTCCCGACTTTTCTCTATCTATGTGCCGAATTTCATCCAGATCCGTTGGACCGTTCTGGCGTGATTGAGTAACAAACAAACATACATCCATCCATCCATCCATCCATCCATACTTTCGCATTTATAATATTAGTTAGATGTTCGAGCTAAATGTGATACTGGTGCTTAAAGTTTTATAAGATATGGCTTTTATAACGATTTACTGTCTGATGTTTACCCTATCGAACTAAAGAAAGATACTCGTAGAATAAGGAATAGTGTGATAAGGCAACTGCTGGTGTGAAAGAAGATATAGTGACTAGGATAGAAAAAAGTATGCTTAGTTGGTTTGGTCACGTAGAGAGGATGGATGAAAGAAGATTAACTAAACAGATCTATATGGGGAGTGTGAATGGGTGCGTTGAAAGGGGAGGCCTAGACGGACGTTCCGTGATCAAATTGGGGACGTTTCGAAAAAAGGTCAGGTTAAGTGTACCCGAGACCGACGAGCATGCATGAAGAGATTGATGAGTGCAGATAAAGTCAAAGAGGTATGTCAGTAGGCTTATTGTCTAACTCGCTCGCAATCGCCATCGCGTTCATTTTGACAGTTCTTGTATGAGTGTGACAGCTAGCTGATTCCGATGCCAATTGTCAGCCCATACATGAACTGTCAAAATGAACACGATGGCGATTGCGAGCGAGTTAGACAATAAGCCTACAGGATCGTAGCAAGTGGAAAGAGGCGTGACTGTATTTAAGTATGTATGTATCGAACTAATCGTTCAAAATCTTTATCGTTTTATTTTATATACATAGTAAACGACATCCCGTTAACATTAAACTTGCAACGTAAAGCATTAAGGTGTCGTTGACCTTAGGTTAGTGCGATACGGCATTTGGAATTAGTAGCCATCCCTGAATCACTGTCTCGGTGTCATTGACGACCAAAATTTCAACTTCAATTACTCGTAACGCGATAACGCCCATACTTGTGTATAGGGTGACCATCCGCCTTTATACGGAAGTAAATAAATACAAGTTTTGCGTGCGATAGAAAGCGATATAAAAGAATAGGGTATAAACAAATTTGTAAGGCTAAATGCGGACACAAACACATATTTGAACCTTCGGTGTGATGAAGTGAAGTATTCCGGATTTATTTAAAGACTAACTTAGCAATCGTTTGTCCTTATCTGTGAAAGGTAAATGTCAATGTGCCAGATAAGGACAAACGATTGTTAAGTTAGCAGATGCCTAGAGAGCGTTTATGAATAAGGGGAATAGAGTATATTTGTGATAGTACTAGAGTTTAAAAAAGAGCCAAAATGCCATTGTCACGAAATGGTCTTTAACGCCAAAAAAAGCCTTACGCGTTTGTAAACTACTTTTATTTTATTAACCCCTAGGCAAAAAGATCGGTGTTTATATATTAATTTATTTTTGTCTTATAAGTTTGACGTCAATGTCTGTGTGTGTGTGTGTGTGTGTGTCTGTATGTCTGTCAGTTTCCTGCGGTGGTTCTTAGCTATGTTTTAGTAAATTCGGTTCAGCAGTTTGAAGATTCATTCAGGTGAAGAGATCAGCTCTTTTTGAAGGTATTTTTGGGATAAATATAGATATTTTTTAATTTTTTAGGGAACTTCTTAAACTAGAACTCTTTTTTGCGTGGGAATTTTTTAAGTTTTTGATAGTTTTTTTGCTAGTAAAATGGCTTGGTTCTTAGATGTCCGACCTTTATCCGAAAATGAGGTAATAATGGTGACCCTAATCAGTGAGTCAGAGCAGATCAACAACCGCGTCGGGTGTTTACGACGCGACCACAACGACCTTATTGTATGTTTATTAGTTACGTAAGACGAGGAAGTGTATTGACAAGTTTCGACCGTTTGTCATTTGGATGCTATGGTAATTTGTCATTGAAGATTCCAGCGGGGGATAGTTTCTCTTTCAGAGAAAGTGGATTTCGGGGTGAAAAGTAGCCGGAATTAAGCTACGGGTTTGTTTTTTTTCTTAGGGCCACATTTGCACGGATCAGGGTTAACGAATTAACCCCGTGTTAGATGCTAACCCGGGGCTAAGTAGTGTTAAAATGTATGGAACTGTGAAACCTAATCCCGAGTTAGCGATTAAATTTTTTAACTCTGGACTGTGCAAGTGGGCCTTAGAGGCGATTTTTGAATCCTCAGATAAGCACTTAACTGACAGATACCCATAGAATTGTTCGTCGATAGACCCTTATCGGAAAACTAGCTGTTGCCCGCGACTTCGTCTGCAAAGAATTAGTTTATCGCTATCCCGCGGGAACTACGCAATTTTCCGGGATAAAAAGTAGCCTATGTGCTATTCTAGACTTTTCTCTATCTATGTGCCGAATTTCATCCAGATCCGTTGGGCCGTTCTGGCGTGATTGAGTAACAAACAAACACCCATCCATCCATCCATACTTTCGCATTTATAATATTGGTTAGATTGAAATATTAAACGGTCTTAAACTTGCTGTTGCTCGCCCCGCAACTTTGTCTGCGCGGAATTAAAATTTGTATAAAGGTGGAATAAGACTTGGTTTAGACCAAACGAGCGAATGATTCTATCCCCATCTCTGGCAAATTTATTGTGTCGAGCAAAAAATAACGGGTCGCTTTACTCGCTTTCATACAAATATGTATGGAGAGTGAGATTTTTGAGTTTATCGCGAACAGAGAAACAGAAAGACAGACGCGAGAGAGGACTTTATCTAACTTCTAACTAATATTATAAATGCGAAAGTATGGATGGATGGATGGATAGATGGATGGATGGATGGATGGATGTTTGTTACTCAATCACGCCGGAACGGCCCCACGGATCTGGATGAAATTCGGCACATAGATAGAGAAATGTCTGGAATAGCACATAGGCTACTTTTTATCCCGGAAAATTGCGTAGCTCCCGCGGGATAGCGATAAACGAATTATTTGCAGACGAAGTCGCTGGCAACAGCTAGTTTTATAATATTTAGTGATGAAGCCACAGTTCTAAAACGGAGGTGTTTCATCGGAACATCTAGCGTAACAGGAAGTGCAATAAATTGTAGGCTTAATTAAAAAGTCGACTTTTCCACAAGTCCCACGCAAACGCAATATGCGAGTGCATGCACATTTACCTTACCTAATACGTTACGTTTAATGTTACCTTTGGCCGCCTATTGTTACCATTATTACTTCTGTATACCTTTTTTCTGTTTTGATTGTTATATGTGGTGTTCAATAAAGAGTTATTGTATTGTAAGGTCAGATCAAGAGTACAGTCGCGAGCATAAATATCGATACAGCCATCATGTCAAATATACGTGTCACCGACCTTATTGTTTGTGGAATAAAGGTGTATAGACGTTTTTGACGTCTTGGTGACGTACATATATTTATACCCTTGACTGTACCCGAAACCGATGAGCATGTACGAAGAGATTGATAAATGTGGATGAAGCGAAAGAGGTATGTCAGGATCGTAGCAAGTATGAAGAGATTGATGAATGTGGATGAAGCGAAAGAGGTATGTCAGGATCGTAGCAAGTATGAAGAGATTGATGAATGTGGATGAAGCGAAAGAGGTATGTCAGGATCGTAGCAAGTATGAAGATATTGATGAATGTGGATGAAGCGAAAGAGGTATGTCAGGATCGTAGCAAGTATGAAGAGATTGATGAATGTGGATGAAGCGAAAGAGGTATGTCAGGATCGTAGCAAGTATGAAGAGATTGATGAATGTGGATGAAGCGAAAGAGGTATGTCAGGATCGTAGCAAGTATGAAGAGATTGATGAATGTGGATGAAGCGAAAGAGGTATGTCAGGATTAGGGATTGCAATCCCGCAAAACGGGATCCCGCAGCTTTTATTAGTCTGCTGGATCCCGCACTTTTAAAGCGCGGATCCGCGGATCCCGCAAATTAAAAATTTGGCGCTAAAACTAGCGCTAAAGAGCGTTTTATCACCATAGTTTGATAACATAGTAATAGCATCTAAGATAAAATTGTCATTTAATTATTAGTCATTAAATAAGACTGAATTAAAAATATAAAACTACAAAACTATGCCAAACATTTAAAGATGAATCTAAGAAAACTGATTACTTATACTTAATTAAGAGGGTGCATTCCTACTGAGCTGGCAACGTTGCATTTTTGGTGATTTTTTACGATTATTTCACAGAAATTGAATGAAAGTTTTAGATGAACGTCTGTAGTGCACTTTGTTTTTAGTGTATTAATTTGTTCAATGCAACGATTAATCGTGTCGTGATGGACTTTTATTTTCGTATTAAAGGGATAAAATAATATACCTATCTCGTTTAATATGAAAATAAAAGTTCATCACGATCAATTATTGCATTAGACACATTAATACACTAAAAGCGAAGTGCACTATAGACGCACATTTGAAACTTTCATTCAATTTCCGTAAAATAATCGTAAAAAAAACACCAAAAATGCGACGTTGCCAGCTCAGTAGGGATAAACGCTCTTAATAGCGAAGAAATAATTTCTGTTGCATAAGAGGGTTTATTCTTGTTGGGCTGGCAGCGTCGCATTTTTGGAGTTTTTTTGCGATTGTTTCGCGGAAGTTGAGTGAAGGTTTCAAATTGTGTCTGTAGTGCACTTCGTTTTTTGTGTGTTAGTGTGTCTAATGCAATAGTTGATTGACTTTTGTTTTCTTATTGAACGATATATATTATTTTATCCCTTTGATACGAAGATAAAAGTCCATCACGATCAATTGTTGAGTTGGACACATTGATACGCTGAAAACGATGAACTTGTATAGACCACATTTTAGACTTTTATTCGGTTTTTGTGAAGTGATCGTGGGAAGCACTAGGAGTGCGACGTTGCCAGTTGCCTGGTCAGTATAGATAAACGCTCTTAATGTTAGAAATGTTTATTAGAAGTTGGTTTTTACACAAAAATATGTAGTTTCTATTTGATTTTATAATATAATTTCAAAGTTGCGGGATCCCGCGGGATCCCGCGGGATTGAGTGATCCCGCATATCAATCCCGCGGGATTGAGTAAGCTGCGGGATTGCAATCCCTAGTCAGGATCGTAGCAAGTGGAACAAAGTAGTCTCTGCCTACCCCTGTGGGAAAGAGGCGTGACTGTATGTATGTATTGTAATTTTCTTGCACACTGCATGTTCCTCGCGATACTAAAGATCACAATGCTGCCTCCATCATGGCTGCACAGAGAACATGCTCAAGTATGCTTAGACATGCAATGCATGCACTGGCTTGCATTTGTTAATGTAGTTGGTATTACTGTTGCATACATACCGTGTCGCGTGTGGCGACTTACAAAGATCACGTTTAGCATGATGGGGGCGTATATGTGTAAAGGGGAATCAAAATAGTGATTGTTGCTGGCCGCATCGCATGTAACAGGATTCCTAAGATTCCCATGCCCTCGATGGGCTTTTACAAGGCTTTACCATTTGCGCGGGAAGAGAAGCAATGGGCAACATTTTATGTTTTTTCTTTGCTCCCAGCCCAGACCAGCATGGGAGTATTGGGAGTCCTAATTATACCTGTTTCAAAATTTACCGTCATTGGAGCAACAAAGTTTCCTTTCCAATTAATCAATCAATCAATCATTTATTTAGTGTCAAGACTGTGTTAACAAGTTTACATTTCAAAATTACAGTATCAACAGTTTATCCATTTCGGACGTACAATACAAAATTAACTTAAAAATAGCTTAAGTTTAATTATTTGTACTAAAAAATTCATCATCAAGAGTTTTCAATGATTCACGGTTAAGTTCATTCGAAATATTATAAACGGGATGTGAACCGCGATTACCTTTATTGAGCACATGAGCACCCGATATTTCGACGCAGTTGCATGCATCATGATCACGGGTATACTCCGGGTGAAATATCGGGTGCTCAATAAAGGTAATCGCGGTTCACATCCCGCTTATAATATTTCGAATTCATCATCATTCATCATCATTCATCATTCTTTAACCAAAAACTGTTAAGAAGATGTAATAAAATAGAATGGAACTTGTTATTTCACTCCCTTGATCCTAATCTATCATTGCCTATTATACGAACCCACATCCACCTCTTCAAAACAAATTGAAAGTATTATTTGCCGAAGTAACCATATTAAGTTATGATCAAGTAGCTAGCTTACGTTTGCAGAGATCTCTTGCTAGGGCAGACGACATTTTACTCTCTTACTCTTAACAACAAGGTTTAATGTTGATCACATCGAAAACATGAGATACACCCTTGTAACTTTGCCAAAGTATTACCCAAGACTACGTATAAATAACGCAAATCGATTCGTCTCGTAAGTTGTTAATTTATTCATATTCGAATGGTTGTGACGTCCTGAGGTATCTGTGACGGTGTTGGCAGTTGTTACCTAACCTAAAGACAACACGGGAGATGTGTAAAGAGGTCTTGGTGTGGGTAGATAGGTACTGGTTCAAACTGGTATGATTGTGTGTGTGTAATTTAATGTTACTGTGTAGTGTTGACGACGCGGTTGGCCTAGTTGGTAGTGACCCTGCCTGCGAAGCAAGCGTCCTGGGTTCGAATCCTGGTAAGAGCATTTATTTGTGTGATGAGCACGAATATTTGTTCCTGAGTTATGGATGTTTCTATCTATATGAGTATGTATTTCTCTATACATATAAGTATGTATATCGTTGTCTAGTACCCATAACACAAGCCTTACTTGCGCTTACTTTGGGACTAGGTCAATTTGTGTGAATTGTTCCCAAATATTTATTTATTTATTTATTTATTAGTGTGTCAGTGTTTTGACTCTGACAGTGATTTGATCGACAGGGTTAAACTTAGCGTATTCCGTCATTGCACCTATGGTAGAAGTAACAGAAATTGGGAGTCACGTGGCGAATTTAACACCATCAATTATGTTAGCTAACTTGGTCTAAAATAAAAACGTTATGTTCTGTTTAATCGTCGTCCCAAACTTTGGATCGCTGGGCAGAATTTATAACGACGTCGTTATTTTGTTTATCCAGATTTGAACTTCTAACCTCGTTTGATAAGTCCGTCCGTCCGAACCTTTGATTAGGGCCGGCAACTTTTGTGAATTTGCATCTCAATTTGCCTTAATTCCTACTGGATCTTGCCACTTCTGAGTGGAATGTAGTTGACGTTAAAATGAAAGTCACGCCGGCCGAAAATCGTTAGGAAGTTGGAGATAAAGGCAAAATGATGCCAAGATTGATCACCGCGTTGTGTACCAATCAACTGACTGTTGCTACGCACACTTTTGGGCCTTTAGTGTAGTTTATTCGCCTAAAAACTGTCTCTAACGCGTTCCTAGAGGCGCTATTAACTTGGCCGTAGTAATTGAGACGATAGTGTGTTCGCATTCGAGACACTTGCGTCAAAACTTACGCCAGTGTGTCTGTAGTTTAGTTATAAATATAAGTTGAATTGCGTTCGATGATTAACAAAAGACGTTTTGTGTTCTTCTCGGGTATTTATCTAGCGCGGGAAGGCGTGTTTAGAAATGAAATACCTACCCAATAAGTGCCGTCAATCGTTTGTAGTGTTATAAACAAAAGCGCGTCTTTGTAAAACTACCCTGTGAAGGAACAATTAGAATTTTGGAGCATTCATCTATATAACAGTCTGGTATTTACCGTCATACCGTTAAGCATTGACTACAGGAGACAACGCACGGAATTCTTTAGCTAAGTAGCCAAAAAAAGAGTCCAAACTACCCCTTTGCTCCGTGCACAACCCAATGAGCTTATACATAGTAACATACATCATTGGCTCAACCACTTTGCTTGGAAAAATTCGGTAGCACTTCTTGACGTGATATTCTAGTTTAAACCGGTCTCACATTACAGTTCGCAAAATTTCGTCTTTACTTTTTCTTTGGTAGGTATGAGGGGAAAATGTTCAATTGTGTGCGTGATTCGCATTTAGGTGGCAGTTTTGTTTATGGTGAATTTGTTGGCGTGTATGTATTCGTTTCTCAATTGGCAGAAACTTTTTAAAGTAAATTGAAACTCCGTCTCCCGTCATAAGTTGTTTGTGCTTCATACCGACCCGAGGAATAAATTAAATCGACATGAATACAATGAATGGAGATATTTCGATTGTCTGGGGGCTTTTTGTTAAACCGTTTCAAGTCTTTGTGAATGCTGGGCTTAGTTACAAAATACAAATTGTTACGTTTCTCGTTCAAAAATTTCGGCTAGATTCGGTTGTATATTGCCTTTTTACACCGCCTACAGGCGACAAGCTATGTCGTATTTTATTAAAATATTCTTTTCTTTTTATACAACAAGGAAGGCGAAGGAGCAAGTGATCTGATGGTAAGCAATCACCATTGCTCCTGGTGCCCATGCCCATAGCCATAGCACAACATCAGAGCGTTGCCAGCCTAGAAGCCTAAGATAAAATAGCTCCTGCGCCAGTAATTTCACTGGCTGGCTTAATCTCCACGCTGAAACGCAACAGCGCAAAAGCTGCGTCATGTCATGTCCTCCCGCGAATTTTTAATGTATTGGATACTTTTTCTTGGTTTTCTGATCGACGCAGTTTTGCGAGCAAAATATGTTGATCACAAATGATAAGAGTACAGCGATTTGAAGCCTACGCGCACTAAGCTCAGCCGCTCAAATAGATCATCATCATCATCATCATCAACCAAAAGACGTCCACTGATGAATATAAGCTTCCCCCAAAGAGCGCCATGAAGACCGGTCTTGCGGGGCCCTCATCTAGCGGACTCCCGTGACCATCAACAGGCCATCAGTCCACCTTGTGAGGGCCTACTCCTACGCTGTGACCACAAAGTTGTATGAAAAGTGACCCATTATTTTTGCTTGATAGCAGCTAGTGCCGCCCGGTCTTCACAAAGACGGCAAACAATTTGAGCTAAGATCGTTATCTGCATTTTTTATAAAATTTCCTTCTCCCAAACCCGAAACAATGCAATGGTAAAAAATATAGCCCAAGCCCTCTCTTTCTGAGGCATGCGTCCAGCACTGGGACAAATATAATGTTAGGCTAGAGATGATTATATGAACAGATGAGCAAACCAATACCCACGATATATTTGAACCTACCGCTTCGGTTTCGATTTTGGCCCACATCCCCCGGCAACCTTGTTATAATTCCGGCAAAGTTTTGATGAAGGCTTAAGACCGAGCCTCCAAGGGCGGCGTGAAACTTTGTCTTTCATGTCTACCCCCATGCCCTGGCATGCCCTTCAAAATTTAAGGTCCTCGGAAGTTATGGCTGTAATCTGAAATTGTGAACTCGTGCGCCAAATTATTCCGTATTGTCACGTAACGTTTGAATGGAAAACGTTTTTATTTTTAAATTCGCTATTGTTTTAGGATTTCGTTTGTTATGTAATTGAATGTGATTGTTCATTTGTGAAATCGACTTAGGAAGAAGTTGGAGTTATTTGATTTGTCAAGTTTTTGAATTATTATAAAATTGATTGATCTTACTCAGCGTCTTCTTTTTTCGCTTTGTATAGTTTCTCAGATAATTTAAAGTAGTAGTAAGGTTTCAAGAGTGCGCTTCCAAAGACGGAGCCTTGCGAAATTCGACAAATCGTGTTAGTTGTCACGTGACACGTCTAGTCCCGCTCCCCTAGAATCTGACAATGTGACGATATAGATTTCGACTAGCCCGTAGCCCGACCCGTCCCGGCTTCGCACGGTATATTATGCATGTATTATACATATAAAACTTCCTCTTGATTCACTCTATCTATTGAAAAAAAACCGCATCAAAATCCGTTGCGTAGTTTTAAAGATTTAAGCATACAAAGGGACATAAGGACAGAGAAAGCGACTTTGTTTTATACTATGTAGTGATAAGTGAAAGTTACAGTACATTCATATTTTCATCTATTTTAATCTCTCGAATGGTTTACAACAGTTGAAAACGAAAACAAAGTCTGTTGAAGTTGGAATCTTCGCATAAACTCATTTAGTGCAAGTCCAGAGAAGTCCGGAAAGATCTGGACGAGTAATACTTGCCTGATGATGACATACCTCCAAGCACTTCGGTATCGCCTTAAGATTCACTCCGCGTACTGTAACCGATCAAACATGACATTATAATGTACCAATTAGCGGAGACAAACAATGTAGACGATGAACAAACATGGCGGGGGTTGAGGACCTAATTCCCTGCCTCACGAGGGACTATATTACTTACAGCTATCTGAAATTAGAGCTTGTTACCATGCAAATAATGTTTTGTGAATTGTGGGGCGAAAACTGGCCAGTTTATCGTCAGATGGTAAGCTATCGCCGCTGCTCAAAAACACCTGGAATACCAGAGAGACCGCAGATGCGTTACCCTTTTGCTCAATACATAAAACTACAAGCACTCAAAACAAATCTGTTCCTTCCTGCTGTATTTAATTCAAAGGCAATTCTGTTGCCGAAGTTTCAGGGCTTGTTTTTCTTTTCAGTATGTTTTTGCAGTCGGATGTTTATTTTTAATAATTTATTACTTTTCCTTTACGTGATACGGCTTTCTTCTTGCCAAAGTTCATAATTCTATGGGTTTTGTTTCCTCGGTTTTGTATGGAAGCACTTTTGTGTTTCATGTTAATTTCAACTTAATACACTCTTAACACGTCTTTACACTCTTTATAGACAAAGATGGACAACGATATGAACCCGATAGGGTTCTTTTTCCTGCCAAACTACAGAACCCTAAAAACCTCTGTACCTATTCTAGCGCCTCTGATAATCAAAATAAAAGTTTAGCACCTCTCGAGTGATATCGGACGCTGATGGTATACGGTATCAAACGAATTTGCCAAAGCGAAAACGTACGGTTCACGGTAACTTCTAAGAAGCTTTATACAATACAATCTACGTGTCTTTTTACCGAGAATTCTTTACAAAACTTTCGTATACAAATCCTTATTCAATTCAGCGTACGAGGAAAGACTAGCATCGGGAAATAGTGGGACACAATGCTTCTTCAAAAGGATAGAAAATTCTTAACCGAAATAGTAGCATATGCGACCAAAAACTACGGCGTACTTTATTTTATCTATGTATTCTATTATGTTTTCGGTTTATTTAAAAATGAACCTTTTGTAATACGCATAGGGTTAAACCCTGATTACCTTACTAAGGAAACGTAGGGCCTCGTAACACAACTAGAAAATTGCGTTTGTAACAAAAGGAACAAACGATCACTTCGCGCAGTTTCCTCTGAACCCTTTTGAATGGAATAGCGTCGTGTAATCCAAGCCTGCATGAAGAAAGCGGATAAACATCGCGTTTCGATCATCCTCGACCCAACTTTAGAGGCGTTTCCTTACAATAAAGCCCGAACACATTGCCCTGTGTTAGTCTTGTGCTTCACTATAGGCCTTATAAATAGGCTCAGAGTTGCTCAGCGACCTATGGAGAGAGCTATGCTTGGGGTTTCTCTACGGGATCAGAAACAATATAGCCAGGTGAATTAGCACGTTGAAGTGGCAATGGGCATGCCGTATAGCAAGGATAAAAGATGGTGGATCGGCAAGCGCAGTGTAGGACGTTCACCAACGAGGTGGACTGATGACCTGGTTAAAGTCGCGGGTTCACCATGAATGCAAGCCGCTTCCAACCAAGGCAACTGGAGGTCTATGGGGGAGGCCTATGTTCAACAGTGGGCGTCCTATAGTTGATATGATGATGATGCTGATGTACCTACTAGTCTTATTTGCGCAGTTTTTTAAGCTCCATGCCCAAAGGGTCTAAAGTTATTCCTATTGTCCCACAATCGTAACCACTAGCTGTCTTGCAAGTATAGTCGTTGATTCTAGTTCCCAGTTGTTAATGTTTGATTACGAACTCAGTTGCGGGTCATTTGCGTAGGTACCTATTAATTAAGGTAAAATAACAACTTTTACTCAGGTTTTCGGTTTGTGTTTTCCCGTTCTTAGATCTCTTATATTTTTACTTAAATTAACCAAATCGACGTCAGTGTTCTTAACTAAGTTTCCACGACCGGGCATATTAATAGTTTTAGGAACTTCTCCGTAACTAAATGGATCTAAACTTTTATAATGAACGTTTCCCAAAGTTGCTAGTTCTAAAGACGCTTGCTTTTTTTGAATCGCTTATTCTTTCCCTTTGAATATTATTTCCTTAAGCGTTTCAGCTTCTTATACGCTCACATCTACAATTAGGCATTTCGTATCAGCCTCGTTTGTACTGATAATTTCTTGGAAAATAATCGCTCGTTCGTTTCCCAGAAAGTACTCAATTGTTACGCTACGAATAACATTTGATTCATCGTGGTAATTGAGCTGGGTGTATCTCGATCCCCGGACAATTGGTATCAATTAGATAATAATTAACCCACTGGCACGCCCCGTGGCCGTTTGTGGGTCAATTGTGCAATATTCATTATTTATAAATTTAACGTACAGTTAATTTTATGAATGGCTTACCATAGAAGAGCGACGCGGCGATGTGTAGGACCAATCACATTAAAATCCGCCATTTGCTCAGATCTCTTAAATGTTAGCGAATTTGAAGTAATAAGATTGATTGATTCGAACCGCTTTTCTTTTTATAAAAAGAAATGCCCTCCTTGGAGACGGTCATGTTTAAATCTTTGGCTAATAGGATTTTTCATTGGTCGATGTTCAAAGTGTACGGCATCAAAGGGGAGAACTAGTTTACACATTGAAATGCCTTACCTAAAACTTTAATAGGAACTTAACTGCCTGCTGAAATATTCTAGAACAATTATAAGACACCTTGGATTATGCACAACAATCAAAGTTGGTGATTGCATAATAACCACATGCAAATGGAATTGCTGAGCGTGTGCATAGGATAATCAAGAAGGGTGAAATAAAAGTTAATGTTCCGGAATCTTTCGAAGCTGCTGCCAAATTGTTTGTGTGTTCATTTAAAACTAGTGCCGTATAATGTTGTGTGTTGGTGAATATGTATTATTTTATGCCTGAAGTACCCTAGCCTGCCCATTTAATTCATCGCTTAAACGAGCTTAAACCCTTTGGTCTAAGTCTGCTAATTAATGCTCTAGTATTTAGGTATTCATTCATAAAATTTACGACTTCAAATTAATTAAAAGTACAACCCACGCCTTGTTATCTTACATAGATTTTCGAAAATAGATCGGCGTACTGCCACTGGCATGATATTTCGCATTTACTTTTATCAAAGTAGACTCTGCAGTACTAGTAATAAGTTAGCTCTGAGCATCATCTCTTTTAACAATATTTGTTGAGAGGATAATGGATAAAAAAAACGCCGTAAAAATGCTGAACAGCTGCCGTTAAAGTACAGAGAAACCATCTCATGAAGATTCATTGACATAAATATTCTAAGAGCAAAATTGTCATCAAAACTTTTTTTTTCGTGAGATGGTTAATAATTTTACGTAAATGTCATTATTAAAAACAGTATATTATTATCTGTACGAATTACAATCATGATTACGGAGAACAACCTGTTAGACATTCGGAAAAGAAGTCGCGTAGAATGAGGTTCCAACTATATCTAATAAATTAAATAAACAATGTCGCGGCAGAATACTTGCTTTCAATACGTCAACAATGTTCGCAACGTACACTTTCACAACCCATCATAATTAAAAAGATAGCCATCAGCCAACGTTAACTATATGTGTTATCATATGGATATGAACTTAATATGATTAAACATTAATCATAATCAGTAATCTACTTGGACGCATGCGGAGTTACTATTAGCAACTATAGCTGATATGATAGCTTTATGATTAATACTCGATATAAAGGTATAGATGATGTAATTAAACGATATTTTAACCGTCGCTGCAAAAAGAGAGGTGTTATAAGTTTGTCGTTGATGTCTGTATGTGTGTGTGTATCTGTCTGTGGTATCGTAGCTCTTAAATGTATGGACCGTTCGCAATGCGGTTTTCTTAATTTGAAAGCCAGTTTGTGGTTGTTCTTAGCTAAGTTTATTTTTATTTTATTATTATGTGAATAGAAGGGAAACGAGCAAGTGGGTCACCTTATGGTAAGCAATCACCACTGCCCATAAACACCCGCAACCCCGGAGGGATTGCAGATGCGTTGTTAACCTAGAGGACTTAGATGAAATGCCTCTTGTGCCTGTAATTTCCCCGGCTGTCTTACTCTCCACACCGGAACATAGCTGTGTAAGCACTGCTTGGAGAGTATCAGCTGTTTTCCAAAATGATGCAGCATTTTTGGCGTAAAATAGTTTTTTAAAAATATATTTACATATGATTACTCGGTTAACGAGTGGGCTGTTTTTAAAATTATAAATTTAATACATACATACCGTCACGCCTCTTTCCCACAGGGGTAGGCAGAGACTACTTTGTTCCACTGGCTACGATCCTGACTCTTTCGCTTCATCCACATTCATCAATCTCTTCATACGTGCTCGTCGGTTTCGGGTACTCTTGACCTGACCTTTTTCCAAAATGTCTCCGTTTAATTTAATGTTAAATTTAATGCAATTATAATATACAGTGACTCAAAACGCTCCAACGGTGGCGTAATTATAACGTCTGTGTCAAGTTCGTCAGATAGGGATTGTTCAATATAAACAAGTGCATCATCATCCCTTCTGTCTGTGCCCTAGGCCACAGTATGTATATAAGCTAAAGCAGTAGGGAATCTACGAACAAAACGATCGAAACGAACGCACACATAGACGCGCGCTTTTACACGGCCCCTAAGCGGATCTCGCGGTGCTGTCAGTCGCGCGTGGCGCATTGAGACGAGCGGCCGTTTTTTCGTTTTAAATATGCCAAGAGCGTAATGCGCAGTGTACGACTGCTTCTTCAAAACCGAAATAAACATAAATTGCAAATTAGCTTTATTAATTTACAAAGAACTAGAAAACAACAGTTTTATAATGCCGTGTCCATGTTTCCCAATAGTTTATTTAAGAAAGCTATTCATGCGGATGAGAATTTTTTATACAATAAAATTTAGTAATAGAGCTTTCCGAACGTGTCGTAGTAGGCGAAAGTATTTTTCAGTAAGTAATAATTTAATCGACAACCCTAACGCTTTATTGGAGCGTAGGTACTTATTTCAAAAAGTAATCCTATCTTCCCTACTGCTTTAGCTTATATATATACTGTGCCTAGGCCCAGCCAGTACGGGGCCCCGTAGAGCTAGGGGGCCATGGCATTTTGCCAGCCCTGCCACCCTATAGTTACGCCACTGCACTTCAAATACGAGGAAGTCAAATATCGGAAAATACTGTTTCCATCTTATTGATTACCTAAATACGACATAGCAAAATTGTGTTTTTGCCTATGCTACATGCCTAATAATAGATAAGACTGTTAAATATTTAGAAGCTTAAGCGTTTTTAAATAGCCTTCAATCCAGAAAACGGTGTGGTGACCAATTAGCGTAGGTACTAATCAATACTCGCGAGCAAAAATACCGGGTCACTTTTCATACAACTTTGTATCGAAGGCGACCCATTATTTTTGCTAGTCAGTGTATATAGTTATTGCATGATAAAAAAGAAAATTGTTTGTATTATAGAGAGTAATCTCTGGAACTACTGGACCAGTAAAAATATTGAACAAAGTATATGCTATATCTAGAGTAACATGGGGTTCTTTTGTTACGGGAAAGTGCAAAGGTCATGCGAGACAATGAAATTGTGGGCAACTTGTATAAATTGATGGACCTATATGAATCTTAGAGAAATAAGTAAGTATCTGCTTGTTGACTACTCGTAAGCTTCTTTTGGTGAATATGTAAAACAATGTGAATTCAACGACCATGAATATTATACGTGTCGTCAAATTGAATTGTTTACCGCAGTGACGTTAGCAAAACCAAAACAATTTAATTTAGGAAATGTGGTTACGAACGTAGCATAAACTGCCGCGTTTAATTAAAGGACGTGACAATTAATGAAATAGGTGCCTACGTTTTGTTGGTGGAAATTGAGGTTTTTGAATGAATAGTTCAGTCATAGTTCACCACGGCCTGCCTCGGAGAGGCGTACAATATTCAAGTAATCTTAATTCTAACTCTAACTATTATGTCTATTAATGTGTGTTTCTTTATCAGACTATCTACTACTAGTTTTTACGTGATAACTGATAACGTCTTATAAATCGATGAACGTCGGCAGCACTCACGAAAAAGCATGACTCATTGTCACGTCCCGTAAGTCTGGGAGTAAAGAAAAAACTTCCAGTTGCTTCTCTTCCTGCGCTGATGGTAAAAGGCCATCGAGGGAATGAGCGAAAATCTTAGGAAACATGTTGTATACCTTGTTACACTTTCCACTTATGCCCACAATCATGGTAAGGGAGGCCTTTGGGTCATGTTACCCTAGGCTATGTCTATCCCGTAAGGAATAAAGAGGTGATTTATGCATGTATACGTATCGCATGCTGAGAAAGAAACTGCAGGCTTATTACGTAACTCGCTCGCGATCACCATCGTCTTCATTTTGACAGTTCTGTTCATGTATGGGCTGACCATTGGCATCGGAATCAGCTAGCTGTCACATTCATACAAGAACTGTCAAAGTGAACACGATAGCGATTGCGAGCGAGTTAAGCCTGCAGACCTAGCTCAAAAAGGACGTGGTCTGTTTTCGACTACCAATGAATTTTCGAATAGGGTCACTTTCATTCTAAGAATACGGTATTTGTGGGTTGTCTGGTAGAGATCGCTATTAAGCGATAAGACCGCCTATTGTATACTTTGTTCTTTGTTTCTGTATTGTTTTGTACTGATTTGTGGTGTTCAATAAAGAGTATTTGTATTTGTATTTGTATGTAAGAAGAAGAAAAACCCTCAGCTAAATATCCACTTCTCCTTGTTCCAGATGTAGGCTACGACTACGTGGTGGATCAGCAGCCGATCGGCAAGCTTCTGTTTCGGCAGTTCTGCGAACGCACACGCCCCGACTACCACAAGTACAACAGCTTTCTAGATGCGGTCAGTATCTTATTCTTTCACAAGACTCCATTGTGTGACATGACTACATGACTAGGTGGGTGGATCAACAATTTCTTGTTGTTATTCTGTCCCATCAGCCAGGGGACAAAAGTGGTACATTTTGTTAGAAGAAAGTTGTGTCTCTTTACACTAACATGCTTAGTAGATGACCTATTATAAAAGAGCCCTAGAACTACCGCAAAACACAATGTGAACATGTCATGTTTTACAAAATTTAAACCCATAAACTTATGGTTCATAGACCCAGGAGAATTTAACCATAGCAACGAATGACAAGAAAAAGTTGATCCACCCAGAAAACGAAAATATCGACATTTCACTTTTATTTATAGATTGTGCTTTTTTTAAATTACAGTCAGAAAGGTACGAGGTGGAGGTGGAAGAGGTTCGGACGGCGCTGGCCGTCGAGATATTCCGGCGGTACCTGAAGGCCGAGGACGGGGAGGCGGTCACTGACGTCGTCGGCAAGAACGTCGTCGACGAGGCGAACTCGCTGCTGGAGGGTAAGTCGACTGTATGGACGAGAGAGTATCGCTGGCGCCATCTAGTGTTTAGTAGATGAACTTTTACGGCAAACTGGGAACTAGCGCGTGGTGACGTTATTTCTGGAGGTGCCGATGGCGTAAGAACACTAAGAACGTCGTCGACGAGGCAAAGTCGCTGCTGGAGGGTAAGCAGACTCTGTAAGACCGAAAGAAGAATGATAGAGTAGCGGTGGCGCCATCTAGCATTTAGTAGATGAACTTTTAAGACAAACGTCCCTATTTAGTAGATGAACTTTTTGTCCCCGTAGTTCCCACTAGCGCGTGGTGACGTTTTCTGGAGGTGCCGATGGCGGAGGCGATAGTGGAGGCAACTCGCTGCTGGTGGGTGAGTCAACTCTGTAAGACTGAAAGAGTAGCGCTGGCGCCACCTAGTGTTTAGTAGATGAACGGTTAATACAATCGGGGAACCAGCACGTGGTGGTGGTCTTAGGAAAGAGGAATGGAGCTAACGCGTTGCTGGAGGCTAAGTTAATTCTATAAGACTAAATTGGTGATCCCAGAGGGTAGAGAATAGAAAACGCCACCACTCTGCCATTGATTATTCTTAACGTTTTATTTTCAGCCAACGCAAAAGACATATTCATTGAGTGCATACGATGCGTGAAGAACTTCCTTGCGGGCACTCCGTTCGAGGAGTTCGAGAGGTCTATGTACTTCCACCGCTACCTGCAGTGGAAGTGGCTCGAGGCGCAGCCGGTGACGCAGCACACGTTCCGCATGTACCGCGTGCTGGGGAAGGGCGGCTTCGGGGAGGTCTGCGCATGCCAGGTCAGCGGTACCATAATTACAGTGTTATTATAAGAAAACGGGACTTAATCACGTAAATAAAAAGTATTTTTGTAAATATCTCGACGTTTCGGACGCGACTTTGCATCCATGGTCTCGAGAGGACTGAAGTGGCGGGTATCAATATCTTCTAACTGCACGGGTTTTCCTAACTACCCGCACTTAGAATAGAAAAGAATAGAATAGAATAGAATAGTCATTTATTTGTGTCATTTACTTGGTCTTTATTATTAGTTTCTTCACTAGGGCTGCCACTTTTATTTACGTGATAAGTCCCTTTTTCTTATAATAATGTGTGAAAATCGCGAAAGTTTGAATCGATACATAATGACAGTGCTCCTGTAACCCACGCTCTCAATGGCCAGAAGGGAACGTCGGTTTTTGGATGGTATGCCTCCCTCCTTCCGTTTAGGAGAGCAGCGGTGGGTTGGGAGAGCCCATTGAACCTACCGTTGCTGCCCCGAGCACGGAAAGGCATAAGGCGCCTTTTTTCACAAATTAAAAGAACAATGTTGGTAGTTACGAATAGGCGTTGGTAGTTTCACATCTACTTACCAAGTTTCAACAGTATAGCTTATATAGTTTAGGAAAAAAGTGGCTGTGACATACTGACGGACAGACAGACAGACAGATATGACGAATCTATAAGGGTTCCGTTTTTGCCATTTGGCTACGGAACCCTAAAAATTTATACATACTTTTTTGTTGACTGTCCCACATACGTATACCAAATTTTAAGTCAATCGGGTCATCCGTTAAAGAGTTCTCTCCTGCAGAGACGATCCCAGACGGGCCACCAGAACTTCACTTCAAAATTATTGTATTGTCACGTCAATCCGACCACTGGATGAAGGTCAAAACTCACATGCAAGATTTCATTACAGACATATAAAAGCTTATTATAACAAAGTATATCTCTGTCTATCTTGAAGGTCCGAGCGACAGGGAAGATGTACGCCTGTAAGAAGCTAGAAAAGAAGCGAATCAAGAAGCGAAAAGGAGAGGCGATGGTGTTGATAGAGAAGCAAATACTGCAGCGGATCAACTCGCGATTCGTCGTCAATCTCGCATACGCGTACGAGACGAAAGACGCGCTTTGTCTCGTTCTCACCATTATGAATGGTAAGAATAGAATAGAATAGAATAGAATAACGTTTATTAGGTAAGTAGATGGGGATCTTTTAGCAATAGACAAATTAATATATTGCCATCTCTTAAAGGGTCATGTTGCGTCAAAACATTGACATTGATTCATTGGTATGGATGGTGTAGGTACTCGTACAACTTTCTGACCGTAGTGGTGTCGATATTTCACTTAAATTCATCTTCTGTCGTGGTATAAAGTCTGGGGCCCTTGACAAATTCATCAGAGGGGTCTTTCTTCAATATATAGAAGCGCATCATCGTATTTTCTGTGATCTAGGCCCAGCTAGTTCGGGGTCACGTGAATAGAATAGAATAGAATATATTTATTTGCAAAGAATAAGTAGATATAACAATCTCATTGGGTGGCACAGAGACAATAGGCTGCTTATTCTGCTATTTGTACAATTTTATCATACTAGCATGCAAGTTTATTAATTTTTGGGTTGCTTACAATATACAAAGTTATCTTGCAAGAGGAAATCATTTACACTATAGTAGTTTGTAATAATTGTAGTTCAGTCTGCCAAAGATGGTAAGGGTAGGCATAGAAACGGTAAGGGTAGAGCGAGAAACTTTCAAGGGTCGTGTGATCCGTTGTAGCCAGAGTGATAAAATAACACTGAATTTATAATTTAAGAGCGCCAGGTGATTCTATCAACAAATATGAGCAGTGACTAAATAAAACCAAGCACTTTCAAACTACAATTTATTGTAAATTGCACATAGCCAACGGAAAACCGTCGGAGACACAAAACATCCGATTGTATAAAATTAAGTTCTAGACTTAACCATAAAGTTAAATTAAGGGTAAGTGTAAGTCTTAAACTACCTACACTGCCTTAATTAAGTTACACTTAAAATTATTTGGTTGCTTGGCAAGTTAAGAGTGAATTTTAAGTTTTACCGTGAATATGAAGACAGCTCGAGTAAGGTCGCTCACATCCTACCAGTCTGACACTACAACACGGCCATTAACGAAGTAACTCCATCCGTAGTGGCAGTCTGGCAGTCGGCCAGGTTCCTGGATCACGCCTCTTCATACAAAGTGGATATGCCTTGTAGGTGAAAATACAGTCTTCATCAAAATCGCGGTACGGCCATACGAAAAAGCGTCAGATGTAACGATGAAAGACTGACAAGCCGAAAGTAAAGATGAAAGGGCGAAAGTAAGACCCTAAAAAGAAAAACATTAATTACTATACAGTTGGCATTTGAGTATCTTTCTGCACTATAAAAGTTTTAAATAATGTAGAACTTACCACACAAGGGTGGGTCTTTTTTATTTATTTTTCACGTCAGGTAGTTTTATAATGAAGCCGGGACACGGCGATCCGGAATGAACGAAGTAGCGAAAATATAACTAAAAAACACGAAAAGCACTTCATTAATAACATCGCCAAAACGTTAATTGTTGAAAATAACGAGCGAAAGGTAAGAAATTATGTAAAAAGCAACACTCACCTGAGTAGGAAATAAACTGAGGGTAAGATTTTTTTTAAATGCTTACGAAAGGCATTTCCTCTCAAAGCATTGAAATTGAGTCTAAATTTGCGCAAGATGGGCGATCGCTGGAACAGAAATACACATAATGAAAGTCAACCCGAAACTAGGCAAAAGAAGAAATCACTAGCACCGATATTTACCCCGAAGCGAGGAATTGGACCAGGAGAGTAACTTGGTTATGCGTTCACATCGTGTGGCAATTGACGGGAGAAAGTAAAGTACGCTTCTCGGCTACACCGACACGAAACACCCACACAAAGACGATGGACGTTCCATTTCACCGCCCGCGCCTAGCAACAGCACATCATGGCGATGAAAGATAAAAACATTTTACCAATTCGCATCTGATAGCTAGCAAAATATACCCTGAACTCAAAGATGAATAACGAAATCAATCTACGACTTTTTGGGACAGCGAAAATGAAAGATAAACAAATACTCCTGTGATTCGCCAGCTCAGAATGACAAGATTACCTGAAACGAAACAAAAATAGATGTCGGAACATCTTACCGCAGTCTGTAGTCGTGCGAAACGTTTCGATACTCACGATGAAGTTGTCAACAAAAGTGGTGAATACACTTTTGTATTAAAAGTTTTTATAAAAATTTGTAAACAACAGTGATAAACGGACTTTATTACTAACTCACTGAGAAAAGATACATTTAAGATTTAATTAACACGTCACTCCTTGAAATCATAGCGACGAACGCCATATCTGACAGCTGTCGTGAATGACGTCTAGTAACAAACGTTGGAGACACTAAACGCATACCACCGAACTATTTTAATCAAAACAACTCCTTAGAATAAGTGTTTTATTGTGAATTACTAATGTTTTAGTGATATCGTGTCGTGAAAGTGGATAAAATGAATAGTGCGGCGTGTGTAGCACGTAGTATTACTACCACACCTCCGACATATCGCAGAAATAAGGTAATATTTCCACTTTAAAACTCGTGACGAAGTAGTCGTTAACCAGTGTCGGTTTTACTTTAAGAATTATCCTCTAAGTGAACCTCGAATTGTTACAAGTTTTTAATTGGAATTAAGGACGCGGTGGCATTTTGCCTATTCTCCCTATTCTTGAACAAAACTGTATACCAGGGGTGGCCAACTTGATTAGACCCAAGATCTCCTGTTTATTAACAAAACCCTGCGCGATCTACCAATTACATACTTCATGAAACCTTAAATGAAATACGTTGCGCAGTCTGGTCTACGTATTAATATTTTTTGCCTTGCCACGATCGACTGGACTAACAGTCGCGATCGACCTGTTGGCCACCCCTGCTGTATACGTTGCCTGCGATCCTTCGTGGTCTTGTGAAATTTCGATCTTACTCGTCTCATTAATTCTGTCGTGATTTCTTTCTGATTCATTCTATGTTATCTTATCAACAGGGGGTGACTTAAAGTTCCATATTTACAACATGTGCGGCGCGGATACTGGGCTAGGATTGGAACGTGCAAGGTTTTATGCGGCGCAAGTAGCGTGCGGTCTCGAGCATTTGCACAAAATGGGTATCGTTTACAGGTTAGTCAGTGATACATTTACTACAGCTACAGCTACAGTCTAGGCCTGAGTGGACGCACGAAGCGGAGCGTTAGGCGGGGCGTACAGCGTGGCGGGCAGTGGCAAAGACTCAGGACACCAGTATGAGTTTCATTTGTTTAACATGCCCGCCGCACGCCCAGCTCGAGCGTTGATTCAGGCCTTGGCCTAAGGCAGATTTTTGTATAGACACCTTTTGTTTTTTTGACGATAGCTAGATTATCGACACGATAGAGATACAGATAGAAACAGCGTCTGCAAGGTACTGAATACTGATGATTCAATGGGATCTGTGCAGTATCGGACTATGGGGAGGGAGGACATGGTACTATAAAGTGGTCATAGCAAAGGGTGTAGCTTATCACTAGTAGTGATTGCCTTATTTTTGTAAGTCCTCGTTTTAGGTAGGGCTCACTAGCTAGTTAGGGTCTGCCCTTATTGAAAAGGGAGCGTACATGCTGGTTTATGAATTGGCAGGTTTACGAAAGTATTTTGTTTCGAAACTTGAGAACGGCCTCAGATCACCTTGGACCGGGAACCTAAACCGTATCATGAATGTTGTTGTGTAAAATCAAGTTCTTAATTAAAGTTTGTATTTTATCTAAATTCTAGGGACCCGCCCCGGCTTCGCACGGTATATTATGCATGTATTATACATATAAACCTTCCTCTTGATTCACTCTATCTATAAAAAAAAACTGCATCAAAATCCGTTGCGTAGTTTTAAAGATTTAAGCGTATAGGGACAGAGAAAGCGACTTTGTTTTATACTATGTAGTGATAGTTAGGCATTAGGCACGCGTGAACCGTACGTTTACACGGACCCGTTGTTTATCAAGTGCTTTAAGAGCTTCTCCACAGTACCTACTGAGCTGTAATTGTATTGTTATATTATTTTCGGTAGAGATTGCAAGCCGGAGAACATATTGTTGGACGACGCGGGGCACGTGCGCATCTCGGACCTCGGGCTGGCCGTGGACGTGCCCGAGGGCGGCTCGGTGCGCGGCCGCGTCGGCACCGTCGGCTACATGGCGCCGGAGGTGGGGCGCCAGCATTATACAAGCGAAATAGGGATTGCAAAATCCGGTTTTTTCTCAAATCTGGATTTTAAAATTATCAGCTTGTACAAATCCGGATTATCCGGTTTTTCGGATTTTTATTAATATTTTGAAATTTTCATGTAATTACATGATTTTTGAAAACCTAATAGTGTTCAATTTTATAGGTTTTAGAATTTTCCTAAGAATATATAAAATAAAACTGCAAAAATCACTATAATCCGCGTTTAATCAGTCCAGTACTGCTGTGTCTGCAGTAAAGTACTACCGGACCGGCCGACTAGCTAGATCTAAAGCTTTAGATCTAGCTAGTCGGCCGGTCCGGTAGTACTTTACAGCAGACACAGCAGTAGGTACTACTCACCCTAGCTACTACTCATACCTAGCTAGGTATGAGGTAGCCAGCAAAGCGCGGAAGGGAGAGGGGTAACTATGCCACGTGGCGGGGAACGAAACGAACGCATGAATGAATGAAATAAAACGAAATTCAATAGGAAATTCTGGTTAAATGTCAACTTTGTCAACTGTAATTGAAATCCGAAAGAACCGGATTTTTATGCTAAAAATCCGAATTTATAAAAGGCGATAAAAATCCGGATTTATCCGGTTGTTTCGGATATCGGATTATCCGGATTGCAATCCCTACAGCGAAATACATTATTTTACTAAATAAGCTATAACAAATATACACTTCTAAATAATATAGTGTTATATAGAAGATTTTAAAAGTAGACAAAGATATTTGTAACTTGTTGTTGATTTCGTTTGGTGTTGAAAATATATTATTTTTGCACGCAGTAAATGTCGTCGTGTACCTCAGATTCAAGCAGCCTTTTTTAAAAATTTGTTATGTTATGGACGTACTGCTTATCAGCCGTATAGGGGCCGCCGAGTGACTGAGTATTTTTTTTTTATTTCGCACGTCGACTGGGATACCTCTAGATTATATTGTTGACATTTTGTACCATGACAAGGGTGTCATGTACCTACCGCCATTTAACCCAGTAACATCTTGGTATTTATTTATGTAACTAGCTGTTGCCAGCGACTTCGTCTGCAAAGAATTCGTTTATCGCTATCCCGCGGGAACTACGCAATTTTGCGGGATAAAAAGTAGCCTATGTGCTATTCCGGACTTTTCTCTATCTATGTGCCGAATTTCATCCAGATCCGTTGGCCCGTTCTGGCGTGATTGAGTAACAAACAAACAAACATCCATCCATCCATCCATCCATCCATCCATACTTTCGCATTTATAATATTAGTTAGATATGGCTCCACGGTAAAATCTGAAACTTTTTTCCGTAGCTATGGATGGTTATTCCTATCAATAGAAAAATCACCAAGCACTTTTAAAATAATCATCCATTCCCTATTGGTGTAATTTGTCCCATGATATTTATTTATTTGTGTTGCAGGTGATAGATAACGAACGCTACACGTTCAGTCCGGATTGGTTCTCGTTCGGTTGCCTCGTGTACGAGATGTTGGAGGGGCGGGCCCCGTTCAGAGCCAGGAAGGAGAAAGTGAAACGGGAGGAAGTGGATCGCAGGGTTAAGGTAACTGAAACTGCATAAAATTGGCACTGTCCTTTTTAAGTCAAAAGTGTAAGCAAATCACACGAAATTGACATCACCGTTTTATTGTCAAGAGTGTTAAAATAATAAAAATAGTATAAAACTCGAATTCAGCACATCCATTACAGCTTAATTGTCGCTTATCAATAGTTAATGTTAAAATGCCAAATTGGAGCTCTTTATGAATGAAAATCTGCCATTTTGACTCCGAAAAATAGTGTCCGATTCGAGTTTAGCGCCGTCAAGTTACACGAAATCGATGCCCATTAGGAACTCTTTTTATATCATAATGTAATCTGCCATTTCGACTCTAAAAAATAATGTCGGATTCAAGTGTACTGCCGACAAATTACACGAAATCGACGCCCATTAGTTTCCTTTTTTGTATCAGAATGTTAGCTGCCAATAGTGCCAATTTGATTCCAAAAAAATAATGGCGGATTCGAGCTCAGCGCGGTCACGTTTCGCGAAATCGATGCCCATCAGGTACCATTTCTGTATCAAAACGTCATCTGCCATTTTGACTCCTGAAAATAATGTCCGATTCGACCGTCGCATCAGAGGGATATCGTCGTCTGTTCCAGCACGAGCAGGAGAAGTACTCGTCGAAGTTCAGCGAGTGCGGGCGGTCGCTGTGCTCGGCGCTGCTGGCCAAGGGCGCGTGCGCGCGGCTCGGCTGCGGCGCGGGCCGGCGCGGCGCCGCGCAGGTGAAGCAGCATCGCTTCTTCGCGGCGCTCAACTGGGCGCGCCTCGAGGCCGGCATGGTCGACGCGCCCTTCGTGCCCGACGTTAGTACTGTTGCTTAGCGGCGCTCGTCTTCTGTAGGGTAGCTGCCAATGCAACCACAGTCATCAAAAATCGTGTATTAAAAATTAATCATTTCTTTTTTTGTTATACAAAATAGGCGCATGCATTGATAACAATCATGCCTGATGGTAAGCATAGATGTAATCTTGGGTAGAGCACGCTTGCCTAGTAAAGGTCCATTCATTTGAAGACCCCGGGAAGCCAGACGCTAGACTCATCAACTCATGCAACGGTCACATCTTGCAAGTCAAATCTAACCCACTTCTAGAAGTGTAGATTGTCTTAAAATTTAGTATTTAAATGTAGAATAAACGACAAAGCTAGTACAGTCAACAAAAAATAACAATCGGCAGATTTTTTTTTAATCAGAACAGTTTTTTTTTAACCGAATCTTTTTTGCGCAGCCGCACGCCGTTTACGCTAAAGACGTGCTCGACATAGAGCAGTTCTCTACCGTGAAGGGTGTCAACCTGGACGCGGGCGACGACACCTTCTACGGCAAGTTCAACACCGGCTCCGTCAGCATCCCGTGGCAGAGCGAGATGATCGAGACCGGCTGCTTCGCCGAGCTGAACGTGTTCGCCGCTGGTGAGACATCATCATCATCATCATAGAATAACGTTTATTTGTCTAGTACCCACCCACAACACAAGCCTTACTAGCACCATAGAATAGATAATAACAGGGTAGAACGGAATCTCTTTTGACTGCGTCCAAAATGCCGCCATTTATATACCTACTTCCCCCCTCACGTCGTTACACCCCTCTGTCGTCCAGGCGTATTGCTAGGGTTGCTTACCGTTAAATATTATACTTACGTCTAAAGATAATATCGCAAAAAATAAGTTTTTATTTACTTCGAAATCATTTTTTTTTTCTAGTTTTACGAAATATGAAATTTATAAATCATTAGGTACGTACCTACATATTGTAGATAGGTACTTCTAAATAAGAAGTTATTACGAGTGCCATACCAAATGAAGCCATTTAAGATGATTTAAGTAAGTATTACTTACCGACAAATATAAAATAAAATACATACAGGCTCACGTAAATCTAGTAGTAGTTTAAGTACCAAACGCGCGTGCGGCGACGCCGGCCGTGGCAGCCTGACTGAGCCGCTCGTTTAACAAGTACTGTAAATCGTGACCTTGAGTCCGGCCGGAGCGGGAGATTCCGTTCTACTATGTTCTTACTTATTCTATGCTAGCGCTTACTTTGGGACTAGGTCAATTTGTGTGAATTGTTCTCTATTTATTTATTTATTTTATTGTTTAACTGTGTGCATAAATCATCATCATCATTAATAATATTATTGAAATGAAAACTTCTTTAGCGGCGTTGAGCACTTTTTGGGATGAGTAAAAAATGTTAAACTCGCGTCAGGCGTAAGACGGAGGGAGAGTTTAAGTACCAGGATGTCAGGATACTCTATGAGCTTATTTTGAAATAAGAATGAAGCTAGAGTCGCGTTCAGTCTTTTAAGCGTTGATTTCGTCGCTTTAACGTATGTGCGTCTCAAATGACTGTATCTTTGATCGAGTTGACTTACAGCAGTGTTTCCACTACTTTCAGTATTTCAAAAGCTCCATGGACCGCTCATTATAGCAAAAGAAAAGAATGTTAAAGGTTAATTGTGTCGCTGAGGGACCCCTGGCACATATTACGGACCCCTAGGGACCTGAGGGGTCCATGGACCCCACTAAGAATCTCGACTTAAAGGTTTGATCGAGCAATTGTTTGGTTGCAGGCGAGGAGATGAAGGAAGCGCCGACGCCGGACCTGCAGCTCGTGCCGCCCACACAGCCGCCCGAGGAAGACACGGGCTGCTTCGTGTTCGCCAGACGGGTGTGTAACAAGACATTATCATACTATAGTATAATTCTCCCCAGGTCAACTTTCCGCTTCAAGCCCTAATCTTTCAAATAAAGGCCATTGTCTCTGTTATAGCAAACCGCAAGCTACCGTACGCACGTGCCACTACAACATTCATATTGAAAAACAAACGGTATCTTCATAGTGTTAAGGTTCATAATGTCACTGATATTCTAGATATTATTTTTAACTTGAACCTTAATACTATGACGATACCGTTTGTTTTTCAATATGAATGTTGTAGTGGCACGTGCATACGTTAGGTAGCTTGCGGTTTTGCGATAATAGAGACAATGGCCTTTGTTTGAAAGATTCGGGCTCGAAGCGAAAAATTCACCTGGGAAGATTCATACTATACAAATATTATAAATATTGTGTGGGTATTTGTTCCTTCACGCTGAAACGACTATACGGATTTGGATCAAATTTGGAACGGAGATAGCTGGTAGCCTGGTTCACTAACGTTTGACCTAAAAATTATTGACAAAATGATCATTTGACAAAATGATCATTTGACAAACTTTAAATATTTGATAAACCGTAAAGTTTTTTAAAAACTTATAAAACAAACCTAACCTAACCTAATGTGAGCCACGCATAAAGGTTTTTCGATTTTTAAAAAAATTCACGGTTTATCAGATATAAAAGTTTTGTCAAATGATCATTTTGTAAAATGATGATTTTGTCAATAATTTTTAGGTCAAATTGAAGGACACCTGGTAGCCTAGATTAAAATATAGGCTATTTTTTTTATCCCGGAAAATTGGATAGTTCCTGCGTGATAGCGATAAAAATATCAAAAGTCGTAGCTGTCTAGAGCCGCAACGTAAATAATTATTGCAGAATAATTATAATATCAACATCAGTTCTTAAGTCTTATCTTACGCGGGCGAAGTCGCGGGCAGAAGCTAGTGTCTTTATATTGATGTTATGTTCCATGAGACAGTGATACGTTACAGGTGCGACTAGACGAGAGGCCTTTTAATGAGATTTGATACAAAATTGTGTTCTTTTGACGCGATAAATCGATGAAGTTCATCATAAGGGTCAATATTCAAGCGTTTCGACCGCTCGGCTCGTACGTCATTGTCGTCCCACGATTATTATCCTAACAGAAGGACAAGCTGTACGGTCTGTTTCAATAACGAAGGGTTGGGTGACAGATCCATAGAATGTGACTGTTAGCGTTCACGAAAGTTTTGACAGCAAAATAAATACTAAACGTTCTAAAAAGAATGACGGCGATGTTTTTTGCGCTTTTTTTACATTCTTTCACACTCACCACAATACCAATCGATTTTATTGGTAATAAATAGATTCCTTAGAACTTCAATTATATTATGAAGTTAAATAATATTTTATACAACGTATTTTGTTGAAAAAACACAACTTGGCAAAAAGCGTGAAATAGGAATTATAATTATTACATCTTAGGAGATTGACTTGAGTATCATTACATCGAAATATCATTTATGTAATAAATTATTATGCAGTCGTTATTTTTATGGAATCGATTGTTATTAGTGCTAAGATATAATCGATAATCGTTTTATGTGAAAGGTGTCACAAAGATGCCTCACCTCTAGATTTGTTAATGTCACATACAACCCTTCCTTATTGAAACCGAGTGTAACAAGTTTGTACAAGCTAAATGCAGCATCCATACTGCCAACAGCCAAACGCGCGTGCGGCGACGCCGGCCGTGCCAGCCTGACTGAGTAGCTCGCTTAGCGAGTACTCTAATATCGTGACCTTGAGTCCGGCCGGAGCGGGAGTTTCCGTTCTACTATGTTCTTGTGACTAAGGTGGGGTTGTTGCGCAGGTGCTGTGCCCGCAGAAGAAGCTGCCGCCGCGGCTGCGCGTGCTGCCGGTGCCCGAGCACCTGCTGCCGCCGCCGCCGCGCGCCAGCTGACCGCCGCCAGGTAACAGGGGTTAATCCATCCGTGCATCCATCCATCCAAATCCATTCCACGATTTTGTCTTCTTAGAAACCATATTATAGACGATGCGACTAGCAACCCATCACTATTTTGGTTCCCCTTTCTGCCTATAGTCTGGCAGATAAACCACTGCAGCCAGATGACACTTCCAAATGTCATTTTACGAAATAATGATACCACATTTATTTTACTAGTGCTCGACTAAGGTCACGTAATGAATAATTTGATTATTGAACGAACGAAATATTTTATGAATGTCACATTCTTAGTTAAGTATATAATATTAAATTAAGCGCGATACTTTTGATAGGTTCAAGGTTCATATTAATGAACAAAAAAGACTTTTCCATTTCCACTCCGCACTGCAACCAAACTCAAAACTTTAAAGCAGAGGTTCCCAAACTCTTTTTTTCCATAGACCACTTTCAAAATTTTGCTGGATCCGGTGGACCCCCTGCAGCTACATTACCACTAATTTCTAAACTAAATCTCGAAAAAAAAAATAAGATTAGCTCTATAATCTATGGAAACTTGCGTTGTTGCTGAGTTTCAACGATAAATTAACAGTTTTCGAAAAAAATAGGTTAGAATTGATTACTTTATAGGGTTAATTATTTGAAAATAAAGTCGACTAAACAAATTTTCAATTAAATTTAATTTTTGTGCTGTGAGTGACTCCATCCTACTTTACTTTCTTGAAATCTACAATGACTCACAGCACTAGAACCAATCAATTCTCACAAATTTTATTTAGAAAACGTCCCATTCGGAGTGGTAAAAATAAAATAAATATAGTATATTTCCGTGTGTCTCGACGCTTTGTACAGTCGCCATCAGATATATCGTAGCGGGCGAGGTCCTCAAATATTTCGGAGCAGCATTAAATTTCAATAAATTCGTTACACTAAATATGGTTAATAACATCGGAACACGCAATCCGTCATAAATATAAGAGCAGCGACTTTTCAATAAATTCGGGACGTTCAATGAGCTAAAAATATCAGGAAGCACATATCGTCAAAGGTATCGACGCAGTCAGGCTGACCACAAATATCGGAACATAAGTGGAAAATAAACCTTACGTATATGATGATAGATTCGAATTCCCAACAAAATACAAATAAGGCTCAAACGTCATGCCAAAATGAAAGATATGTCACCTATATAGTGTACGCGTCTGCATGCATAATTCACTGTCTTAGTGACATAAAACCTTTTTTGTTGTATAAAGTGTAAATTGTTACTGGCCACTAAATTGCCATTATACTTTTTTTAAGAATAAAATTTTTCTTTTTCTGCTGTTATAAGTCAAAACATGTAGTTCTATTTTATAAAACTAGTTTTATTATAAACGCACTGTAATTTAAACTGTTTGTCACAAAGTTAAGGTATATTTTCCAAAAATGTTCCGATCTTTATGGTCAGCCTGTCTGCATCGATATCTTTGACGATCTGTGGTGTCTCGATTTTATTGAAAAGTCGATGCTATTATATTTATGACTAATTGCGTGTTCTGATGTTATTAACCTTACAGTTGTAATGAATTTATTGAAATTTAAGGCTGCTCCGAAGTATTTGAGGACCTCGCCCGCTACGATATATCTGATGGCGACTGTATATGGAAAATGCAAGTTTTACAAGTAAAAGTCGCTGAGCTTCTTAATATATTATCTGCCTATGGCCTATAAGGCATATTGATAGGAGAAGTCAAGTCAACATTTTAGTTCTTCACTATCGACCAAATTAATTTTCATGCACTCCCGCTTGCGATTGTGGACCCTCATTTTTGGTCACGCCCAACGTAGACCCCCGTCGAGTCTTCCGTGGACCCCTGGGGGTCCACCTGGACCACTTTGGGAACTACTGCTTTAAAGGCTTGGTCCGCTGATTCGGAATAATTTAAGTTTTTAAGTAAAGTACAGAGGTAGAAAAAAATATTATTGTGATAATTGTTGTTTTATTTATGGCAAAATGGGGAATGAGTTGAAAACTAGTAACTGATTTGACATGCTTCCGCACACTTCCAATTCGCGCTCTTACACTACTACTAACTAAAAAACATACAAAAAATCTTATTGAACAAATCATTTTATTAAAATACGCTTTGAAAATTCTCTATTTCAACATAACGCAAATTAATTTCATCACATCGTTCATTTCTTTCATTCACTCACTAAGTCACATCACTATTTAATATTCGCCAAAAACTGACAACACTGAAAGTGTCATCTGGCTGCAGTGATTTATCTGCCAGACTATACACTCATCATGCCAGGCTAGACATTATTGGTGTATATGAGTACCTACGTATGTATTTGAACTCTGTATTTCTTTTCTAGGTGACAACAGCTAACATTGGAATAACACTTTGGCCGTAGTAAAGAGGCCCAAACAAAATCTTCTCTAAGGGGTAAATACACGAAACGCATCTTTAAAGCGACTAGCCGTTCTACTATATCAATATGTGTGTAAATCTATATTATATATGTCATTTCATTACAAATGACACAAACTGTTGACACAAAACTACCGTGGGATGAAATAGACGACTCGCTTAGTTCGACATGTTTCGGACTTATCTGTAGGCCTTTTTCAGCGAATGTTTGCAATAGTAGCGGGTCCTGGCCTGGATCAGTCTAAAAGATCTAACACACGACACGAACTGATATGCTGATAATAAATAATAATGTTTGTTGACGATTAAGTTAGTCTCTTCTATTACGTTACAGCTGCATTTAACTTGGATAAGTTTCATGGGATAAAATTACAGACAGCAATATTATTTACAATTTAAAAACCTTATCTATAGGGATCTAAAGATTTCTTGCAGCAAAAATAAATCAAGCGCAGAGTTAATAGAGACTAGAAAACAGAGGAATTTAAAAAATAACCAAGTTTAACTGAGGTTATCAATTAACAAGAGGCGAAATATACCTTTCTCTTTCTAACTCATTGTTATCCAGATAAGTTAGAGCATATCAAACTAATCTTGCTCTGTTGCTACTTTAACCATGTCTCTGTACTTTATTCTTCAAATTTAAATGTCAAGCTTAAACGAGAGGTTATATTGTAATCGAATTAGTCGTCTGTTTGTACCGAAATGATACCGTTTCGTTTTTTGCTACAGCATATAAACAGATCTCTAAATCTAGCCATAGACGACTTGCAATTGTTTGCACAAAATGTTACTCCAATTGTATTAGTCTATAGACATTATTATTTGACAATCGGTAAAGAATAGTGAAAAACACATCCGTGTTTGTTATTTTGATGAATTGGGAATCTAATCTTTCACTCAAATCTTAATTGGTTAGACATTTTAATTGTTAAAGCATTTCAAAATCCTATATCCATACGAATTATCAGGTTCTCTATGATACAGATATTTTAAGTAGCTATCAGATTTTATATGATGCCGTCTCTGTCTCTTTCGTACTAATAAATAGCGATGGCAACACTGTTAGTGATGGTAATCTGACACTTGAGATATCAGGAACTTAACAGGCCCTTAGTGTGAGATGCACCAAGTTATTTTACGATAACATTAACCGTAAGCAATGATTTTGACGTAAATGTCATAGGTTTTCTGACAATGTTAAAGTTATAGTTGAAGTAACAAGTAGCAAGTCACACTTTGTCAAGTTTAATGTGTTGCCTCAATAGCCAAGGTATTTACTCTCTAATTCTGAAATCATACGAAACGTTGAATTAAAAATGGAATTTTACCGTGAGCGTGGATCGAACTTCGATATTGTCTAAACGAATTAAGAGATATATATTTCTCAATGTACCTGCCGGTTCGAACTGTATGCCCGGTTTGAAAAAAATAAACATGAACAATTTAGTTATTTTTAGGTTTTAAATGATATTTGCAGTTTTTTTCTCGACTGACTTATTTCGCTTCGTATTAATTCGGTATTCGGTTGAACAATCGTGGAAGTATTATGTGAACAAAAACTTGTTTTAGTGTATAGTTTTTTTTTTGCTGTGTATATGAAATGTTTTTGATGTGAAGTTAGTATGGGTATTAAAAATATATAAATGTCTTCAAAAAATCAAACTAATTCACTATGCCCCTATGAGTTCATTATGGTGTCAAAAATGTATTTTATAATTCTATTTCTATTTATTATTAAATTTGTTAATGCTGACTTCGCATCGCAATTTTGCTACTACGTTTCCTTCTGTGTATTTCAATATAATGATTGGGTAGGTATTGTGAATTATATTATTTATATGAATTTTTAAAAATTGTATATTTTTGTAGGTAACGAATTTATATGTTGAAAACTTTACGGGGTGTGTGTTTATAAAGCTGGATTGACCTAGCGGTACATGGGCGCATGTTACGGGAGGTAAGATCTTTGGGACTTTTTCATAATAAATGTCCTGATGTCTTGTCACATGCGATTTAGTAGATATGTCGTTGAGATTTTTCGTGCGCAAAGGTTCCTCACTGTCTAGAGTTTGTTAACTACTATAAGGCCCTGTTTCACCACTCCTTAACTGTCAGTTATCTATAGTGGTGGCAATAACGGCTGTTTTGCAATAATGAATAACAGTGTTGTGTTATTCTTAAATAGCTGTTATTTTAAACTGTTGTCTGTTATCCTGTTATATTGCTGTTTTACAAAACGATAATGAACTTATTATTAAATAATTGTTATGCTTATTTCATCGCGATCGCAGCGTAATAAAAACGTACGGGAACAAAAGCAAAACAACGCTCTGTTACCTTGTTTGTTATTGTACTGACTGACAACAAACAGCAACAGCTAATAATGATACCAAAAGTCAGTTATCTGAATTGCGATTGCGATGCGAGCTCGCGCGTATAGCGCTATCTCTCGCACACACCTACTTGATTTGTTGCGCACTCGCTTGCGCTTCAATGACAAGTGCGTTAACAGTGCGCGTATGAACATCGTTGACAACAGACAACGAATAATGATAACAGGATAATTGACGATTCGATAATGTGTTGTTCGTTGCGTGCAAATAATGCATTCCGTTATCTGCTGTTGTAATAACGACCACCACTAGTTATCTATGACTCCGTCTCTATTTATTACTACGAAACAGACAGAGACGTCATCATAGATAACTGACTTAAGGAGTGGTGAGACAGGCCCTAAAGGAATCTTTTAGATGGTTAAATGAATGTTGATTGAGAGATAAACGAAGCTTTGTCACATTTGAAAGTTGGACAGTTCATACTACGTACACTGAGATTAGAATTGATCTAGCTTAGTTATGAATCGAGCAATAATATTGAAATGAAACAATTATAATAATCGATCACTTTTTGGCTTGTTTGTTGCGAGTATCATACTAACAGGTTTAAATTATCACCAGGATGAGTTAGTGAAAATACACGAGCTTAGCGAGTGGTTGTAATAGTACAAAACCAGTTATTTAATTTATACATTAAAAAAAACATGGTCAGGTTATTTATATATTTAATTTAATCACGCTGAGCGTTCAAATTGAAGAGCAAAATCAAATTATTTAATTCGTCTCTGCTTGTATAATAATATAATATCAACTGACATGTTTGTTTTTCATGCTATTATGGCTATGTTGTATTACACTGCACATTATCTACAGAGATTTATATACTTAAAAAATGTTTTGGGTTAAGATTCGCCTCGAACTTTAAAAAGTGGTCGATTTGGTGTGTGTTAGTGACATATTACCAAAGATCGGAATTTTTACGGCAAAACATAAGACTGTCGCAATCAAGCTAGTGTTAGAACCATTTTTTTATCGATATCGAGTATTATTATATATAAAAAAGTCATGCCGATATATTAAGGTAGGTACATTATTTTATAATCATTCGGACAGTTTATTTATAAAACTCATGTAATGTGTGAAGTTGAACGTTCATTAAGAGGGTGCGTCCGTGCTGAGCTCATTAGACACATTAATACACTAAAAACGAAGTGCACTACAGACGGATATTTGATACTTTCATTCAATTTCTGTGAAATAATCGCAAAAAATCACCAAAAATGCGACGATGCGAGCTCAGCACCCTCTTAAATATGTTTTTTATTTAGTGGGCCGTTTTTTTTCTTCTATTTGCACAACTATCGATATCGATAAAAAAATTGGTTCTAACACTAGTTTGATTGCGACAGTCCTATATTTTGCCGTGAAAATTCCGATCTCTGCATATTACCATGTAACTGGGGTTCGGTCGTTTTTTAATAATATATTCGTTTCACTCGATACTTCTGAAAGTGCTACTTGATTGTATTTTTTTATCATAAAGCTGTGGGTGTATTTTAGATTTTAATTTTTAATAATGACGTCCGTTTGAAGCAAGTTGAAGCAATAACCTAACTCTATTGTTGTTATTATGTAAAATTATACGGATTAATGTGGATTAAAGTAATGCGTTGAGAAACACTCGTTCATCCGATTGTTCAAGTGAATGTCGTCGATAGTGCTAAGAAATAGTCCTATTAAGGTTAATTAAATTAATAATAAAATGGTAGGTGATGTTTTTTTTTGTTGTCCATCTAAAATCCACCCACGGCATAGAACGTGAATTTGCACAAATTTTTTGATAACATTTTACCGTAATGATATTCGATATTGCCATTTAAAAACATACACCGACTTCCATATTGTATTAGACGTAAGTATTGATGCGTTTTAATGTGAGTATTATAGTAATTTGGGTAACGCCTACTTGTTAAGCGCGGCTCGCGTCCGAGCTTGATTTAACTTATATTAGTGTCTACTTTGCTCAAAGGTTTACTGAATAGTCCGTTCTTTGTATCTACTTTGTATATTTACCAGTTCTATATGTACATTATAGTGTAACATGTAATAAACTTTTATAACACCGACATGAATACTAATATAATTTAAATCGGCGTCGACATTGCTGTTGGACCTTAGATTAAACCCGGATGCGGTCGGTAGTTTAAAAAATAAAAGAGCATTTAACACCTGCGGCGCTTACGTTGATTCGTTATTGTGTAAAAACCGTCTTAAGACTCATTTATTTAAGCGTAAAATGTTATCATGCAGAAATAATGAAGATAGTTTTTTTTTTTTAATATTGCATAGTCGACTAAATTCCTTTAGCTTTGTATGACAGTTCCTAAATAAAAAAAATATAAGGCTGATTGTCACGTTGACATTTAAGTGGAAATAGCTTTGATGTATAAGCCGCACAAATGACATTGAACCTTGGTGGTAAAGGAATATGGTCGACTGTACAAAGGCCGCATCTGATTCATCCGCACAGTCATAGTTAACACTTACAAATCTTGAGGTGTTGTTGATCTAAAGAAAAAGGATTCGCTATTTTTAGCAGACATTAATCTCTTTTAAGTTGTATATCCGTGATGGTCTATAAAATAAATAAAAAAACGGGGGTAGTTTTTCAAATCTCTTCTGTGAAAAAGTGTTGTTGTAAGCGGTAAAAAATTACGTTGAATCTTTAATGGTATGGCTACTACTACATTATTAGGTGAAGATTGCTAAAGTTTGGCAATGTCAATATGACAGCGTTCCATAGTGGCTCAACAATTAGAGTTGTTAACCGTACCTTATTTTTGCCAGTTACGAGTGGTATTTTCACAGATGTGATTTAGGTCTTGTCACCTTTGGCTCTGTCTACTCCGTAAGGGATAAAGTCGTGATTTGTGCGCGTGTGTGTGTACCGTGTGTCTCTCTCTCTGTGTGTGTGTGTGTGTGCGCGTGTGTGAGTGTATGTCCCGCCCGCTTCCCCGCTCACTTCCCCGCGATTGCCCGGTCGTGTCAGTTCAGTACGGTTAGCAGTTAGCATCGTCGATAATCTTACGACTTTTCGTCTATTTGTTGAATGTAACATTTTTGAACAGTTGTTAAAACGCGAGGTGCAAATTTAGCTCGGTCGAGTGGTGTCTCATTTTAGTCATTGGATCGACAACGCCTCATGAAATAAACTAATCATTCACCAGTCATCGCTTGGAGACTGCTTGTCCATTCCAAACTAAATGTCATAGTATAGTTATTAGAACATAGCACTAACAGTGGGCGGTGAATGGTTAGAGATGAGACTAGGTTAGCTCTAGACCTCGGTTCGTAAACGGTTTTGCTAGTCTTTAGTAGCAACTTGGGCAACTGGGAGATTTAAAAAAAGGTGTTTTTTTTTTCATTTTGATTTTTTACTCAAAATCAACGATACCTACCTACTGCTGTCGTAAAAGAAAAAAAAAATCCAGCGGTCGTGTGTAAAATTGTAGACACTTATTTTTCGCGTATGAGAAACTTATTATGATTTTAATCAGAAACTATTTAAAATAAAAAAAGGTTTTTTTTTTATCTAGGTTACTGTTATGGCATGTTTCAATAAAATAAAAACGGAGACGGAATTTGACTAAACATAAGTTGATTTTCTGTTGGCTGGTATGTGTTTTAAAACAACTCGATTTTTATAACTTTACTGTGTAATGAAGTCCGTTATTAAACTTAATTAAGGGTCGATTTTACAATCCTCAGATAGACCCTATTCGACGAACAACTATGGGTATCTGTCAGTTAAGTGCTTAGCTGAGGATTGCAAAATCGGCCCTTAGCTGTTACCTAAAGACTAGCGGAACTTTCCCAATAGTAATGCACTGGTGTCAGTGTTAGCCAAAATGGAGCATTTAAGTATTTTTCACTGAATTTTTGTAAGAATTTATATTATTATAATCGTTCATACCTGTATTATACTCATTGGATGCATTTTCGACTATGTGTATTGAGATATTAGCAGTCGTTACACGGGGCTCGGACCTATGACAGTTGTGGCTTGACTGAAACCAATTTACCTTACCCGTCATTATATATTTTCTCTAACAGTTATCTTGCCATCTAGCGGTCGCTAAAGAACGTCCAATGACTTTGTGAGTCCAGATAAATATTTTTCTATGAATATCACAATCACACCTAACTCTTCAAAATAAGAAGTTTGGTTTAATAGTTCACGAATAATTATTTGCGTAGATTTTTAAGTCGGATCCGCGGACCCCTAATATTGGGGGTCCATAATATTAAATATAAGTGAAATTTAATATTTTTCTATAACATACTTGGAAATTTTGAAATGGGTCCATGTCTGGAAAAAACTTCAGTCTATGGAAACTAGATGGCGTTGTTTCTTAAAGAGCGTCAGCGACCGCTGATTGGCGCTGATATTAGAGAATAACGTCCCAATTTAAACTTGCAAGAAATCCTGCAAATCGCGTTCCATTGCGGCGCTGGTGAAGACTTCTAACCCGTTCACGTCACGGCCTGGCAATGTAATGTAAAAACTAGTCTGTTTTTTCTTGTTTGTTTAAATTGGGTGCGGTGCAGTCGGTTCAAACTATACTGAGGAACAAAAATAACAGGTTAACTTTTTATGCAACCTTGTGTGGGAAGTGACACGTTATTTTTGCTAGTTTGTGTGCTGTCTAGTTCGTGCCCTGATAGCGGTCGGATATTAGTTCGTATTGTGTTGTACGTCGATGGGCTGTAAGTAGCTTCTAGTGGAATGTAAACCTAGCTTTCTTGATACTGTTAGTCGTTATTGCAGTATTTTGATGCAAATATTATTTAAATAAGCGTATTCGTAAATATAAATTGACTCCGATATAGAGTTTGTTGTTTTATTTTTTACCTTGTTAATGGTGTTCCCACACTGTAACAAAGTGTTGAATAACGTTTTAAATATTTGTCTTTATAATGATTTTATTTTATTTTCTTAATAAGCTTACAAGTTGTAACAAAATGTTATGAAGTGTTAATGAGTTTTATTGTGGTTAATAAAGTTGTACAACACTCAACTCCGGTGTGGAAGCACTATAAGACAAAACCACAGCAGAATTAGAAGGTAATCTTTTTAACTGTCACTTTTGACATAAAATGCTCTAACAATGTTGTTGCTATAAAAAATAAATTATATTAAGCTTTAGTTCCCATTCGGAATCCTTTTGGGCAACAAAATATTTGTCGAAGCCCTAAAATGTACTCATTTGACACAGCGGCGTGGTGTCCCCACAGAGCCTTAGCGGAGCCCTAGTGCTCCAAGGAGCAGACTGCGAATGGCGGCTCTGCTGTATGTTGGCTGCACTGTGTTGATTAAACAGCTAACCGCGTTCCACACTGTGTGCTTGAAGTGCCTTGAAGTGTCAATGTGGAAGCGCCATAAGAACACTGATCAGATTTTTGAAAAGCGGGTCCTTACTAATGTAATAAAAACCAAGAAAATTCAACAATAATTTTATTTACAATTAAAATAAATAACATCAGTCTGATTAGATTATTTAAAATGCACCACAAATAGTTAAATAAACTTTCATACTTTCCAATCTAACACACATTTAAAACTAGCAAAAGTACAATCAACCAACTTGATCCCTGGGCCTCTATAGAACCTAATCATAGTTAATAATTTTGATTCGTTCAGCGAAATATTTCACAGAATGACTTAAATGTTACTATGACAAGATTCTGTGATGATCTAAGAATGAAATTGTTTGACCATGGAAAATTATAAAAGCGCATTTGAAAGTGATGGAACTAGCACCTGCCTAGTTTAGAGGCCTTTTCAACTTAAAGTGTATGTATAAGTCTAAAAATTGCTTTAAAATTCTATACAATTTCTACGTGTCAATTTTATTGTTAAATAAATTCCATTTTTTTACACATAACTGGAAAAACATAGGTATAAGGAAGTTTTTTTACAAAATAAATAGTACTGGTGTTTTTCCTCGAGATTAAGATTTTTTTCGAAAAAAAAAACCATTTTTGTTGCCATACCAAATATGGGAAACAAAAAAGAAAGTACTTAAAAATGATTTACATTCACATTTTGGGAGAGCTACTCTAACGACAAGGCGCAGATTAAATGGAACATATTTTATTATCAGACCATCACATTTAAAACTTAGGATAGACTGGTATTACAACTGTCCGGCGACTAAAATTAAAAAATAAATATAATTCCCAACAAAACTACGAATCTCACACTAAAACTACAGAGAATCGCGCAAGAGATTTTCCAGATAGGATCCGAGCTAGCTAGATCGATTGTCGCTCCCTAAAACATCTAAACATGGTAGTTTAATCTGTGCACATAGAAGACAGATTTATGGAAGGTCAGGGCAAGAGTCGGCGATCACGTGTGAAGAGATTGTTGAATGTGGATAATAGACGAAATGTTGGTAGACCCGCAAGGACGAACGATTTGGTTCCCAGCTAATGATGAAGATGATAAAAATTGTGCACTATTAAAATTTCTTACGTAAAATTAATTCCGTATCATCATGATGATTCCACTAACATCAAAGTTAAAGGAAAGCGACATCGACTATAGTTCATTCCAATGCATTTTATTGCTTCTGTAAACAAACAAGCCTCCCCAAGTTCATATAAAATCGAAATAAAATAATCACAGTGTAATTGTTATAAAATGTCGTCAGATATCAAATATGCATTAAAAAACGCATTTTCTGAATAAAATATGAAAATATCGTAAGAGATGGCAAAAAGTGAAATTAAATATAATATAAGAAATACTTCCGTAATATAAGAGTTTTAAACTATTAACAATTCAGCAATCAGAAAGAGAGATCCGATATGACATATGACGTCAACTCCATTTTAAAATTCTGTTGACAGACAATCTTTAACAACTTATATCTCGGTTATTTTTATAGTTATTTGAAAAATATTTTTTATTGTTTATTACACAAATGAGCTTTAAATGAAAGCCATGAAAAAACATGAATATACCCTATTATTATAAAATGAGTGATCAGGCAATTTATATGAAAGAAATTGGTTTGTTTACGACGTTAAAATTGATTAGAATGAAAGCTTAAACACGTCTCACAAATCACTGCGCAGCTTTCTTCTTAGCTTTTTTATCAGTATAAACTCTCTGGAACAACACAAACTTACCACTCTGTATATTCTTAGTCTCATGTATAGCACCTTCCACTTTCCACGAAGGTACCTCACAATGCCGCCAAGTCCTACAATCCTCAGGTATCTGCAACTTATCTAACAACTTCCCAGTCAACTCTGGTATAATAGGCTGTAATATAATGCCGCAAATTCGGAGTGTCTCTAAAGTTATGTGTAGAATAACGTCGAGTTGCTTCTGTTTTTGACTGTCTTTGCGGAGCTCCCAAGGCTTGTGGGTCTCGAAGAACAGATTGGCGAGATGCAGCACGTTTATTACCGCGTCCACTGACTTGTAGAACTGGTAGTTGGCGTAGTGATGGCGGCAGATATCTACAAGTAAAATGGTAAGGTTGTAATCCTACTAATATGTACTATAAATGCGAAAGTTTGTGACGATGTGACGATGTGATTTGACGATGTGAGTGAGTGTGTGTATGTTTGTTCCTTCTTCACGCTAAAACGACTGGACGGATTTGGATAAAATTTGGTACGAAGATAGCTGGTACCCTAGATTAAAACATAGGCTACTTTTTATCCCGAAAAATTGTATAGTTCCCGCGGGATAGCGATAAACATATCGATTGCTAATTCTACGCGGACGAAGTCGCGGGCAGAAGCTAGTACAGTCACCATCAGATATATCGTAGCGGGCGAGGTCCTCAAATACTTCGGAGCAGCCTTAAATTTCAATAAATTCATTACAACTGTAAGGTTAATAACATCAGAACACGCAATTAGTCATAAATATAATAGCAGCGACTTTTCAATAAAATCGGGACGTCACAGATCGTCAAAGATATCGATGCAGACAGGCTGACCGTAAAGATCGGAACATTTTCTGAAAATATACCTTAACTTTGTGACAAACAGTTTAAATTACAGTGTTTATAATAAAACTAGTTTTATAAAATAGAACTACATGTTTTGACTTAAAACAGCAGAAGAAAAAAAATATTCTTAAAAAAAGTATAATGGCAATTTAGTGGCCAGTAACAATTTACTTTATACAACAAAAAGGTTTTATGTTACTAACACAGTGAATTATGCATGCAGACGCGTACACTATATAGGTGACATATCTTTCATTTTGGCATGACTGACGTTTGAGCCTTATTTGTATTTTGTTTGGAATTCGAATCTATTATTATATACGTAAGGTTTATTTTCCACATATGTTCCGATATTTATTTTTTATTTATTTATTTATTTCAATAACTATTCTACCATTACAGATCTTAATCTAAAATCAGCCTGACTGCATCGATACCTTTGACGATATGTGCTTCCTCATATTTTTAGCTCATTGAACGTCCCGAATTTATTGAAAAGTCGCTGCTCTTATATTTATGACGGATTGCGTGTTCCAATGTTATTAACCATATCTAGTGTACCGAATTTATTAAAATTTAATGCTGATCCGAAATATTTGAGGACCTCGCCCGCTACGATATATCTGATGGCGACTGTACATAATACCACAGAATAAGTAATAGTAGGTACTAACGTACAGAAGGCTCTCTCTGGAATCGATTAAATAAATAAAAACTCTAGCCGCGTTCACATAAAGCACCTCGCTCCTGATATATTAGCCTACAGCCCCACTCCACATTTCCCGCAAACCATTCATGCAAAAATAAACCGTATTATTACGCGAGAGCGCATCTTTTAGTTTAACCGTTTCAATCATGGCAGTTCACGACGTCACCGCGAACTTATTAGGGTTGTAGTAGTCATTGATCGTTGCTAGGTAACTAGGTACACAAATAACGCGCGACGCCAGCGTGCGAGGCGAGCGGCAACCTACTGCCATTATCCTGCCCGGCAGGAGCGCCGGTTAATCGTACCTAAACTGCGGAGTGTACACCCCCTGATAATAAATAAATATCTTGGGACAATTGACACCAATTGACCTAGTCCCAAACTAAGCAAAGCTTGTGATTAATAAATTAATTTCACAAAAATCGAGCCGTGCCTAGCATGAGGCTAGGGGCTAGAGCAAGATTTCTCAACCCCCTGTATCCGGTACCTGGCAGCCGCTCGACGCGGTCCATGAGCTCGACGCTGACCTCGGCGCGGCTGCAGAGCACGGCCTCCTGCTCGTGCAGCGCGGGGAACTCGCCGCGCGGGTTCAGCGCGGCGCCGCACGAGCGCGACGCGAGGTTGCCCAGGGTGTCCGCCAGCTCCGAGTTGACTATGTTCAGCAGCTTCGTTTCGCTGTAGTCTGGAAATACGAGGCGTGTGATGATCTGAGATATTTCCGCAAATGGGGTTGGTTTGATTCAACGGTTTGGGCGCATAACGTCCCACTCGTAAAACGTCCCACCACCAAAATTACGTCCCATTCGCAAAACGTCTTCTCTGCAAATGATCCCTTATGTAAAATACCCCATTCGCAAAACGTCCCTTTCTGAAAAGGTCCCACCCCTTTCGCAAAACGTCCCGTCTGCAAAATGACCCATTCGCAAAATGTCCCGTCTGGAAAAAGATTGTTTCAGTAGAGACTAGAGAGTCTTCTCAAGGGATAAGGATCGTTTTGGGAACGGGCTATTTTGCGAAAGGTACGTTTTGCGAATGGGACTTTATTTATGTGAAGAGACGTTTTGCGAACGGGCCTTTTTCCAGAAGGGTCGTTTTGCGTAAGGGGCATTTAGGAAAGGGACATTTCACGAAAGGTACAAAGGGACATTATGCGAGTGGTACGTTGTGCCCCTAAACCGATTCAACACTTATTATAATGACAGAGAGTACAAGCATGAGCATGATTATCCTTATGCTGTTTTTTGACATTTTAAAAAAAGTAAACGATCTTAAGTTGACATGTCTTTTTATTGAAAAACACTATTTAAAACAATAAATAACAGGAAGTTACAATTTTAAAGCCTTGAAATTGCATTTGCATGTTTCTGTTACCGAATAAAAAAAATGGGTTTCAGTGTTTTTTCGCCTTTGATCGCCTTTTTCGATCTATATGACTTGGACATCTGCTGGCTAGCACTGCCTGCCACTGGCTGGGTATACTCACTGGCGTCGCTGTGCAGCGTGGCCTCCCTCAGCAGGAAGTAGCGCAGCGCGTCCGGGCCGGCGGGCGCCGCGCCGGGGCTGACCACGTTGCCGCGCGACTTGGACATCTTGCCGCCGTCGACCGTCCAGTGCGAGTGGCAGACCACGCGCCGCGGCGGGTGCCACTTCACCGCCATCAGGAACGCGGGCCAGTATATGCCGTGGAATCTAAAGGTTGATTTAGGTAAGGACTATTTTCAGCCGCCTAAATTTCGGCGCCTAAAAAGGGCACCATATAAACTTTCGGCGCCATACCGCGAAAAAATGGCGGCGAAAGTGCTTATGCGGTGCCATTTCTAGGCGCCGAAATTTAGGCAGCTGAAAATAGTCCTCATCTAAATCAACCTTGAGGGTAAGGGCGACCACATATACTCGGAATTCCGTTCACGAAATTCCGATTCGGTATGTCAATTCGGGATTCCACACACTATTTCAGTTCGGAATTACGGCTCAGTTGAACGACAACGCTTATGACGACAATGTGTTCATCGAGCTCCACAATTGTTTGAGTTCAGGCATTTTGTTAATATTGACGACGATTTTCTAATTGCGATTGCATTGTTGATGATGATGTATCTTGCTAACAACAAGCTAAAACGTCGCCGTTACTAGATGCATCCCTTGAATATTGAATATCCAAAGATTGAAATTGAAAACCAGTCAATATTATATAAAAAGGGCCAAACTTCTCGGCTATCGATTTGGCTGTTTGTATGGCAGTGTTGTTCATAATTCCATACAGCCTTATTAATAAAAAGTTAGAGGCTCGCTATAGGACCGATGCAAAAAAACATGATTCATAAACGTCTGATAGCGCTAATCAGTCCATCAAGGCTCTGTCTGTTATAGGGTTGCGTCAAACGTCAAAGCAACATCAATCTTATTCATCAATCTTACAATCCAATTCCTGGAATTGAGAGTTCATGAAAGTTCAAACCACGGCTTCGTAACTTCGCTAACTAGTGCCATCTGACATTTTTTCGTTAAACAAACTCGCATCCCAGTGTTCTGTTCAAGGAATCCTTACCGCCACCTGTCGTTTTTTTGAAGAACTTAATTGCACATTAGCTTTCTGCAAACGGCATCGACTATCCCTGTGAATCGCAGTACGGCTACCCCTTATATTTTGCCAAAATAAAACCAAAGATGGCGCTACCAGTCATTTCACACATATCTATACTGGAAGTTTGACATTGTTTAGTATTTTTGTGATAATACCGAACATTGTCCCAAAATGAACATCATATGCACAAAATGTTTTAAACCCGTAGTAGACAAGGAGCTCTACTTGACGTGTGTATCATGTCATGGAAATTATGAATTATCGTGCACCAATGTTACAGTCAAGAGGTACTTTCTCATGACACAGGACACGAAATCCAAGTGGAAGTGTAGTTCATGCCATTCGTTAAAGAAAGCCCACGCAGGCAATGATATCCCCACAACATCTATGCAACTCTCATCTCCAAGAAAAACTTCAGGCTATGAAAATGTAACTGTAAGAAAAAAAAATTGTGTTAATATCTCGACAGACAACTCGTTTAACTCGCTCCCGACGGAAATGGAAGACTCTGCGGACGAGGAATCTAACGATGAAGTGCACAGCTCTACATCGAGCAGTCCACGTTTAGACCGAAGCTGTCCAGATATAATTTACAAAAATAGCTCTTTAGACATCGAGACACTCCAAGCCAACCTTAAGTCACTACAACATAAATATAGTAGAGCAGAAAATAAGCTTCAACTCTTATTAGCTGAAAATTATTCATTGAAGAAAGAGCTCCAACAAGAGAAATTAAAATCAACTTTGTTGGAATCAACTCAAGCTACTACTTCAAATACCGCAACCCCCAAAAAAAACTCCATTAAGAAAAACAAGAAAGCACGACCTCAATTAACCCTTAAATTGGCAAGGCACAAAATTTTTAAAAATTAAAGAAATTTTGGAATAAGTGTTTTTAAAGTGGTCCCTGGTGCTACAGAAAAATCTTAAAAAAAATCCAATTTCACTAGTTTTCCGGAAAACCTATGTACCACACGTGGTACGCTGCCGATTTCGTAGCAAACAACATCAACTTTGGTATGTCCCCCGTGAGTCACCTTGCCAAGATCTGAATAAAATAACAATATAGAATGAAATTGAGTATTTATTAAGAAAAAGATCATTTTTGGTGAAATAAACGGAAACAATTCCTTTTATTTTTGTCTGCAACTAGGAAGCAAAGAAACATTTTACATTTAATGCAGTAAACAAAAGTTTTGCCATCTTTGCAATATCTGCAATTGTGATCAAGACGTTCCACTTTCAGGAAAATGACCCACATTATCATATCGAACACTCTCTGCTGGTCTTACTATCACTGGTTTTGGTATTCTTAGTTTTTCTGGCAATTTTTCACCACTTTCTTCTATTTCAGACCTTCCTGCCTTACACAGCCCTTCATAAATATCATACCGGAAAATTTTCAATGCCATTTTATCTTTGTCATCTCCTCTGTAAAGGATCCAAGCGTTATTGATACTCATATCCAGTAATTGAGAAAATATTCCCATGTACTTACCATTTACGGGTTTTGAAAGGCGTTCGATATACTCGTAATTAAATCAACATATCCGCTAAATCCACCCCACCCATGTGCTTGTTGTTCTCTTTTATTACATGTGGACATGGAACATCGACTTTCGCTTTAGAAGTTTTGGAAAATCTTTTAATAAAATTGTTCCCTTCGGATGGGCGTCAACAAACGAACTGATCATAGTAACCACTTTGTTGTCCTGCCACTTAACGATAGTTATTTTATTTTTATTGCATACTACTTGAGCAGAAAATCCTCTGTTTTTCTTCTTCATATCCTTTTCAGAGGGCAGCAAATTTTGACTACCTTTAAGTCGGTTTGTTCTGATGGTTCTTAGGCTAAATATGCCGTATTCATGTCGCAATGTGTAAATGAGATCTGGAGAAGTACGAAGTTATCGGCATATTTTATATCGTGGTTGGCTTTTTTTTGTATAGATTTGCACAAAGCAATCACTACATAAGCACCTAAGCCCATAAAGTTTTCGGCTTCAGTAAAACTGCATCCATTAAAAGTATCATCTCCTCCATACATAATGAAATCGTAAATAAATCCTGTGACTCCCGCCCGGACAACATATTTGAAGCCCCATCTGAACATGCATTATACAAAGGAACCAAAGCCAAAATTTTGAGTGATCGCGTTTGTTGCATGCACTGCAAAGAGAAAAAACAACAAAAACATGTTTTAATTAGTATAGAAAAACACCAAAACGGAAATAAAACACGAAATGAAAGTAAAAGTAAATTTGTAGGTAGTTGGCAACATGACTCGTGTGACCCGTTGTCTGTGGCTAGCCATTTTCTTAGTAATTGGCAACGGGTCACCCGAGGTACACACAAGTTTAGCCTATTATAAAATTTCACATACACTGTTTTTAACGTGTATTAGTGTGTATTCTGATAACTTGATATGTCTTGATAATACCACATCAGTCAAAACTACTTCTTTTATGTATAGATCTAACAAAAAATATTAAAAACTTACCCGAGACGCCAGCAAGTGTTTCCGTTTCAAACTCATTTTGATACTGACGTTTATTTAAAAATGTTTCCAGCCTAATTTATTTTTTTTATTACGCAAAATAAGTAAATTAATAAGTAGTAGCTAAAAAAATACACCAACAATTAATTGTTTTTAGGCAATATTTTTTTAAAGTTGATGTACCACTGGTGACCCAACGTCAATTTAAGGGTTAACCCAAGATTATACACACGCCGAAGATAAAATTGAACCGCAGAGACCTGCCTCCTCCCCTGCTTCGAGCTGGACTCGACTGCATTCAAGTAGCGACAACTACCAACAAGACGCTCTCTCTCAAGATCCTAAATGCAACCCAGCTCCGCCAACGGCCTCTTCCGGGGAACCAGATGGAAGTCTCTTGCAGCCGAAGATTTGTCTCATCAGCAGCAAGTCTAATCTGTTAAAAATTGCAGAGTCAGCTCTACCAGACGCGAGCTTATGTTACTATCTCACACCAGATGGCGACATCCACCAGCTGTTTCGATCTCTTGAGGAAAAATTAAAATATTTTACAATTACGGATTACTGCATTATATGTATAGGAAACGAAGATTTTAAAGCTACCCGTGACTATCATGAACTAGTCATGTTTATAAGAAACCAGGTGCTTAATGTGCAACACACAAACGTAATAATTTGCTTGCCGACTTTTCGTATTAATAGATATGCGAATTTTTTCAACAAAAGAGTAGAGATATTCAATAACCTATTATACTTAGACAATGCAACGCACGAATATGCCTACATATTAGATTCCAACCGAAATTTACAATACTCGAATGACATGTTTCTAATTGGATCGGGAAGCTTAAACAAACGAGGTCTTCTCGTCATCTTTAAGGACTTAGCAAATGCCATTAGAATAATTAGTTCCGAGCTGTCATCCTATAACCTTCGTATAGACGATTCTAGTCATACGCCGTTTTTTCGTGAAATCAAAATCACATAATTTTACAGTCATGCATCAAAACACTCAAGGTGTGTTAAACAAATTAGATTTCATAAATATTGCTTTAAAAGAATTGGAAAGAGACGGGATTAATATTGACGTACTTTGTCTCAGTGAAACTTTTACTCGCAAAGGATCCGAGAATAATATAAAAATTATGGACCTTAAACTAGCTAACTATTATTCACGCTCTAAAGAAAAGAGAGGGGGCTCATGCATACTTATTAAACCTACATTAAAATTTAAACCGTTACAAGTTTGTAAAGACCTAAGTATACCTAAAATCTTTGAATGCTGCGGGATTGAAATCCCAGATCATAACTTGATAGTGATAAATATCTACCGTATCCCAAAATATGCATGTGAAAAACCATTTCTTTCGCGATTTGAAGAACTCTTACACTATGTGACTGTTAAAAAGAAAAAATATAAAATTATATTAAGTGGAGATTGGAATTTTAATATTTTGAAACGAACCAACAATATTACAGAGCTAACAAGCTTATTAGATAATCACAATTTCCAAACTCACATTAACGCACCTACGAGAGGTCAGTCGTGCTTAGACCAAATTGCAAGCAATATGAGGAATATTGATGCACATATTCTTCCCCTAGGGCTCTCGGATCACGAGACGGCTCAGATCATTTCATTTAAAGTAAATTATATTCAACAGAAAAAACCCTATTATATACAAAGACGGGATTATAGCCCCGAAAACATGATAAAATTTAAAAACTGTATTTCGGCGTTAACCTTTTCAGAAGTTCTTAGTCAAACTAAAACTAACACAGCCTTCGACAAATTTCAATCCTTATTAACTTTGTTTAATGACCTGTGTTTTCCACACATCCGAATAAAAGTCAATTACAAGTGCTACAATAATAGATGGTTAACTAGAGGTTTACGCCGGGCATGTGTAAATAAACGAAATTTATATCTTAATTACGTTCGGGAGCCTACAAACAAAGTATTTAATAAATACAAATATACTAAATATGCAAAACTGCTCAGAAGATGTATAAATAAAGCTCAACAATTATATAACAGTAAAACAATTACATTAGCAAAAAATAAATCAAAGGCAACCTGGCAACTCATTAAGGGCAATATCCACACTGAACCAAATCATATAACATGTATTGAGAAAGACCAAATAAAATATTCCAATCCCACTATATTAGCAGAATTATTTAATGACTATTTCATAAACCTTTCAAACAACTCCTCAGTGAACAGTACGAGTCAAAACCACCAGTACACTAGTACCCCCTTAAATGAAAAATCTATATTTCTTAATCCTTATAGCACACATGATGTCTACAAAATTATAATGTCATTAAATAATAGTTCCGCAGTCGGGGTAGATGGTATAAGCACTAAAATATTAAAGCTTTGCGCTAAAGAAATTGCCATACCTTTGACACACATTATAAATTTATCGTTCCTTGAGGGCTGTTTCCCAGAGAGTCTAAAATGTTCAATTGTTAAACCTTTGTATAAAAAATATGATAAAACATTGATGGACAACTATCGACCTATCACTCTTATACCAGTCATCTCCAAAATTATTGAAAAAGCTATATACATACGTCTATTATCGTTCCTTAACTCTTGCTCTGTTTTAAATAGTCAGCAATATGGATTTCGCAAGAAAAGCTCCACAACACTTGCGTGCTTTAACCTAGTAAAATCAGTAACAGAATCAATAAATAGTAAAGTTTCTGTAGCAGCAGTCTTCTTAGACTTAAGCAAAGCGTTTGATTTCGTAAATCATTCTATACTTCTCCATAAACTAGAAAGATACGAGGAAATGCAATAAATTGGATCCAAAGTTATCTCAAAAATAGACAGCAATGCACTGAGATACAACATATAGAAAAAAATAATCTGGTTTCAATTCGGTCCAAATATAAATATAACCGTTGTGGAGTACCCCAGGGTAGCATTCTAGGCCCGTTACTGTTCTTGTTATACATAAATGACTTGCCATATCATATGAAACACAAATGTATAATGTTTGCCGATGACACTACCATTATCGTTCAATCGGAAGACAAAAATAATCTTAATACAGAATTAAATGACTCTCTGACAGATGTAATAAACTGGTTAAATAAAAATAATTTAAAAATAAATATAAACAAAACTAATATAATGCAATTTCGTACACATAAAAACCAAGACGCTAATATAGACATACAATATAACAATCACAAAGTGGCAGAAGCAGATACAGCAACCTTCCTGGGCATTCATGTTGACAAACTTTGCAAATGGAAAAATCATATTTCTAATATATGCAGCAGATTAGACAAATTTGTATTCGCATTAAGAAGGCTAAGTAATACTTCTTCCCGAGAGGTTGCTCTAACGGCGTACCACGGCTATGTCTCTTCTGTTTTAAACTATGGGTTGCCTATTTGGGGCAACTCTGTGGATATACAAAAAGCTTTCTTAGCACAGAAAAAATGTATACGAGCGGCATGTAATACCCACTACCTAGAGCCTTGTAGACCTTTATTCAAAGCGACAAAGATTCTCACACTACCGTGTTTATACATAAGACAGATGTGCATTTTAGTCAGAGAGCATCCGGAATATTTTAACCATAGTAAAAATGATAACTGTTTTCTCAGAGCAAGTCGGCCTAAAGACAGGCTGCAACTACCACTTATAAAATTGGAAATTTATGGAAAAAATGCATCATGTATGGCCATTAAATTATATAATAGTTTGCCAAAACATATAAAAAAATGTAATTTTAGTAAATTTAAGTTAGTACTTACGGAATGGCTTCTAACTAAATGTTTTTATTCTGTCAAAGAATATTTAGATAGTACTTCTATTAAAAATTAAACTTATGTACCTAATAACTAAGTAAACTAAAAATTATAACGGCTTAGCCGTGTGATATGTGATCTCATTAATTTTTAAGTTTATAAGCTAACAGAGCTCTATTTTTGTTAATACTGTATTACAATACTAAAATTTTGCATGCCTATGAGGCAGAACACAGTGAGGTTGTAATGTACTATAACTTGTGAACTGTATTCTTGCAATAAAATATTTCATTTCATTTCATTTCATTTCATTTCATTAAGTAGTCCGAAAGTTAGCGGACCGTAGAACCTCCTTTATCTCTCTGCTAATTCACAAAATGGCCGCCACAAATGTGAACAGCTGATTTAGGCAAGAGCAAAACCATACCCAAGACAGTTTTTTTATTTTAAGTTTATCCCCTCCGAGAAAGGTAAAGGAAACTAGATCCACACTGCCTCGTATGTCGTGTTAGACTGAAGCCATCGGTTTCCCGCTAATTCGCTGCCACTGCTGTCGATTTCTTTTTTTTTATTCACTAAAAAGCAATTTTTGGTCTATGATTTGTAAAGGTGGCCAACATAACGCGTCTAATCCATCCATCATCAGCTCAACAACTAACGAACTGCTAGCAAGCGTTCTTAACAACCGTCAAATAAGCTTAATCAGTCTGTTAACTAATAGACCGATCAAACCTCAATTAAGGTTTTTTTTATGAATAAGGCTGATAGTCTCTTTGACTTTTTAAATGACGATATTTACGACAGTGTTTGAGAAAACAATCAAAAACGCCTGTCCATCGAGGGAATGGGCGAAAATTTAGGAATTATGTCATAGGCAAAACAGCCGTGAGTTTTGTTTATAAAATTTGGAGCACATATTTAGGTATCTCGCAAATCTCAATTGTATATGAGCCAAAATTGACGTGTTTTAGTGAAAGTTTTTGAGTTATAACTAGTAGGGTCAAAAGTGTATGTATGGTATAAACAAATACAATTGACCAACACCGAAATACACGCACAAAGGCGGACTTATCTTTAAGGGACTTCCATTCAACCTTTGAGTGGATGAGAGCATTATTAGGGGGAAGTGGCTCCAAATAGATCATGTAATATTTATTATCCACGGTGCTGCTCGCCAGTTCTGTATAGTAGATTAAAAAAAGACATGTAAAAGATCCCATGGCGGCCTATTTGCAAAATAAACTTTTGACTTTTTTATGCTTGTAACGAGGCTGGTATAGCTCGGTACAAACCTTTACCTTTTTATTACTTGACTTTTTTTAAAAAGCATAGTTTGTATTCGGCTCCTTTTTCAAAATCCAAACTCATTTCTTGTTTTTGATCTATTAGTAGAGCTGCTATTTCATTCGCTCTCTAGTTCTGCCAGCTTACAGTCGTGCCTGCCTGTTTGCCATATTTTATCAGTTACTCCAAGTCTTTATATAAGGTATGTATGTAAACTCTTTATTGCACATAAAAATTTAAAAATACAGAGTACACAGAAAATAGTACAAAGGCGAACTTATCCCTAAGAAAACAAAAAAGGAAACAAAATTCTAACCTCAATGTACAAATTTTTGTAAAGAAAATGGTGTATTATGTTATCAAACAAACCTGAGGCATAGAATAATTAAGAACATAGTAGAACGGAATCTCCCGCTCCGGCCGGACTCAAGGTCACGATTTATAGCTCAAGCAAATAAGAATCCATTGTATGGGAAATCTGGCAAAATATATGGAGAACATTTATCTATTGGGATGGATACCTTATGGGGTGAAGTCAAAAGTTATCAACTCTCCCCCCTCCTCCGGGGGGCGCGTCCCCCCACCACGCCCCCCGAAATGTCCCGAAACACGGTTTTTTGAAGTTTTTGAGAAAACTGTTCGCGATACAGAAAAAGTGTGTAGGAATGAAATAATGTACAATAAATTTACTATAAATCTACCATACACATAAAAGCGGTATCTCTTATGGTTTTGACGCAAGAAGACGCAGAAAATCATAATTTTTTGTTTTTTTACAATAAATTTTATTAAAACTTCAGTTTTCTCAGAAAATACTCATTTTACACCTAAAAAATGTATCACTTAAATAAACAATGGAATATTCCCTTTAAAAAGAGGTATAATTTATTTATATATTAGTTAAATTGACCATTTTATGATAGTTTAAATATTTAATTTATCATGAACATTTTTTTTTACTTGAAGATTAGGTATATTTAAAATGTTTTTTATATAGTTTAGAGTTAATTATAAACCATGCTAGTGTAATTTTGGTTATTTATTCTCAGTTATCCGCAAATAATTAGTGTGAATAAATTCATTCATTTCCAAAAAGGTACTAAGATGTTTATTTAATATAATCAACTATTTATTTAAGTATACCCTTTTATTTAAGTACTTACATTAAAATAAACAATGTTAACACTCTTATTATCTGGGGGCACGGTAGTGCCCCAGCTGAGATAGCCAAGTGAAGCGCAAGAAGTGCACTAGTTACCTTTCCTCGAACCGCTTTGTCGTTATTTTGTACTCTCATAACTTGGTTTTGGACTGTACCAGATAACTAAAATTCTCGGGATATGATGTGAATAGTGGATTTATTACAAGCTCTTATATTTTAAATTTTATAGATATCTAAAAAACTCTGATTTCGTCACTGACTCACTCACTGGTGGTCAACAAATTTACGTCCTATAAAGTTGAAATTCGTAACTATAAGAACTATTGTAATGATAATTATAATCACACAAACGAATAACTCACGTATAAAAATCGAGTGATGCTCGACATATTCCAGACTAGTTCGTAGTCTTTATTCCTGGACCGCTTGCCCCGGCGGCAGAGAAACGATCACATATTACAAATAAAGTAAATAAAGTATTATTATACTTATTATTTTACTACGCCTATATGACGGTAGCAAAACGGCCAACGACATTATTTTTACTAAATTGTAGACTTCACAAACTCTTAAACACTTGTAGAGTTAGAACGTAAAAAGTTTGTAAGTTGTTGCTTATGACAAGTGCCTTCAGAAAACACCACATTTGCACACGCTTAATTTCATCCACTAATTCAGTTTAATTTACTGAAAATTCTGAAATATACAGTTTATTATTTTTAACAACTCTCTTTATCAATTTTCAGACCGCTGGGCATCAAAATTTGCGTAGTTTCGTACAAAATATCCATTCGCTAGTTTAAGGAAAAGTTAAAGTTCCAAATTTTAGATTTTTGCTGTTGATTGTATACTAATCTAGCTTACAAACCAAATTTGAGCATTCTAGGAATTTAATCAATAAAATTTTAAATATAAGAGCTATGCAATTGAAACTTTACACTTGTAATAAGTTCACTATTCACATCATATCCCGAGAATTTTAATTATCTCATACAACCCAAAACCAAGTTATGAGGGTACAAAATAACGAAAAAGCGGTTCGAGAAAAGGTAACTAGTGCCCTTCTTGCGCTTCTCTTGGCTATCTTAGCTGGGGCACTACCGTGCCCCCAGATAATAAGAGTGTTAACAATTGTTTATTTCAATGTCTCTCTTCAATTTCAATGTAAGTTACTTAAATAAAAGTGTATATTTAAATAAATAGTTGATTATATTAAATAAACATCTTAGTACCGTTTTGGAAATGAATGAATATACTTATTATTTGCGGATAACTGAAAAAAAAAATAAACATAATTACACTAGCATGGTTAATTAACTCTAAACTATATAAAAAACATTTTAAACATACCTAATCTTCAAGTAAAAAAAATTGTTCATGACAAATTAAATATTTAAACTATCATAAAATGGTCAATTTAACTAATATATAAATAAATTATACCTCTTTTTAAAGGGAATATTCCGTTGTTTATTTAAGTGATACATTTTTTAGGTGTAAAATGAGTATTTTCTGAGAAAACTGAAGTTTTAATAAAATTTATTGTAAAAAAACAAAAAATTATGATTTTCTGCGTCTTCTTGCGTCAAAACCATAAGAGATACCGCTTTTATGTGTATGGTAGATTTATAGTAAATTTATTGTACATTATTTCATTCCTACACACTTTTTCTGTATCGCGAACAGTTTTCTCAAAAAGTTCAAAAAACCGCGTTTCGGGACATTTCGGGGGGCCTGGGGGGGGGACGCGCACCCCGTAGGAGGGGGGAGAGTTGATAAATTTTGACTTCACCCCATAAGGTATCCATCCCAATAGATAAATGTTCTCCATATATTTTGCCACGTTTTGAGCTATTTTTACTGAATTATTACAGTACTTGTTAAACGAGCGGCTCAGTCAGGCTGCCACGGCCGGCGTCGCCGCACGTGCGTTTGGAATTTTTGCGCGTTCCGTCCCGTAGGTACTCATCTTGGAAACAATAATTACAATGGTGTCAAGTTATTGTGGTGTATTTGGGTGTATGAATAATGCAAAAACGATATATACCGAAGCTCACCCAAGCACCCAACTGAATAAACTACTACTAGTTTTACGTGAGCCTGTATGTATTTTATTTTATATTTGTCGGTAGTAATACTTACTTAAATCATCTAAAATGGCTTCATTTGGTATGGCACTTGTAATAACTTCTTCCTTAATATAATATGTAGGTACGTACTTAATGATTTATAAATTTAATATTTTGTAAAACTAGAATAAAATAATGATTTCAAAGTAAATAAAAACTTATATTTTAGCGATATATATTGCACCAAATAAACCTTTTCCTTTCTTTCTTTCTTTTATATTATCTTTAGACGTAAGTATAATATTTAACGGTAAGCAACCCTAGCAATACGCCTGGACGACAGAGGGGCGTAACGACGTGTAGGGGGAAGTAGGTATATAAATGGCGGCGTTTTGGACGCGGTCAAAAGAGATTCCCTTCTACCCTGTTATTATCTATTCTATGCCTGAGGCAATATTTTGTACATAATTTTGCTGATATTTTATCTCCAGTTCCTTTATTTTTTTATTGTCCTCTTTTTCTAGCGAGCTGTCTTATCGACATTTAACTAGATTTTAAGTAATTTTAAAGATGGCGTGTATGGCACCATATCCCGTGATATAGCCATATAATCATTTATCATCTCTTCTTACAGAAGATCCTGAGGGGCTTGTCTTTTTAATCTTTTAAATGTGTGTCTTGGTTGAGTCATCATCAAGTTTTTTGCCAATAAGTTAGGGTGTAAATTTATTCTCTCACAATAGGTAAATAGAGAGACCTTGACTTTTTCTTTAACTTTTTGATTTTTAGATCCTGGTCCTTTATTTACGATGAAATAGTTAAAAAATAACAAAAATGAGATGTTTTGAGGTTAGAATTTTGTTTACCAAATAGGACAGTTGTTAAGAATGAAAAGACCTTACAAGCATTGAGTACTACAATAAGTTCTGTGAGTCTTGAATTTTAGTGACTCGTGTTGTGTCCGTTTTATATACTGAAGAAGGCACTATCGTGCACAAAGGTTCAAATTTAATGTCACTGATATTCTAGATATTACGTTTCGGTTTGAACCTTAATACTATGACGATACCGTTTGTTTTTCAATATGAATGTTGTAGTGGCACGTGCGTATGGTAGGTAGCTTGTGGTTTTGCGATAATAGAGACAATGGCCTTAGTTTGAAAGATTAGCAGCCTTATTCATAAAAAGTTAGAGGCTCGCTATAAGCTCGCTATAGGACCGATGCAAAAAAACATGATTAATAAACGTCAATTAGCGCTATTTAATTAAGTCTTCCGAAAGTTAGCGGACCGTAGACCCTACTTTATCTCTCTGCTAACTCACAAAATGGCCGCCACAAATGTGAACAGCTGATTTTGGCAAGAGCAAAACCATACGCAAGACAGTTTTTTTTGTTTTAAGTTTTTATTCCCTCCGGGAGTGGTAAAGGAAACTAGATCCACACTGCCTAGTCTGTCGTGTTAATTCGCTGGTTTACCGCTAATTCGCTGCCACTGCTGTCAATTTTTTTTTATTCACTAAAAGGCCATTTTTGGTCTATGATTTGTCAAGGTGACAACATAACGCGTCTAATCCATCCATCAGCAGCTCATTAGCTAACAGACTGCTAGCAAGCGTTTTTGAATCATACTTTTTAACAACTGTCAAATAAGCTTAATCAGTCTGTTAACTAATCGATTGATCAAACCTCAATTAAGGATTTTTTATGAATAAGGCTGTAGGGCTCGAAGCGAAAAATTCACCTGGGGAGATTCATACTATAACCTAACCCAACTTACTTGAGTATATCTTTCCCGACGACTTGAACGTCGGCGGGCCAGGCGCGGCCGCGGGCTTTCATGGCGTCATCATCAGGGTAACCAATCACGGTCAAGTAGTTGATGAGCGCGTCCAACCACACGTATATGCTTTGCTCCTCATCCCCTGGTACCTGCAGAGACAATAATCATCATTACCATCTACAGCCTATACAAGCATTGCGAGATTTGAACAGTGTACTGGGGTACATTACACCCCCGAGGGTGGCGAAATATTACAGGAACCTGTCGCACGAGCCAAAGGCGAGGGCGATAAACATGCGACCTGAGGCTTTCTTTATCACCGACCGAGGTGTGTACACAATTGAACGTCTATCATCCACATTCATTAATCTCTTCATACATGTCCGTAGCAGGTTCCGGGTACTCTTGACCTGACCTTCCAAAACGTCCCCAATCTTATAATAATCGATACATTAGATTTGGATAATAGTCTGAAATAACACACAGGCTACTATTTAACCCAGTAAATTGCGTTAAACGAATCTGCAGTATACCCTGATGGCCCAGTGGACGCGGGAGGCTGGTCTGCTGACGGAGATGTCCGGGATATACGTTTCCCTCTCCAGCAGTTCCTGTAACTGCTTCTGGAACTTGTTCGGTGTTATTACGCCATCTGCAATAAATAATAAAATATCTTGGGATAATTGATACTGATGCATAGCCTAAAAGAACTAGAGCCCTAACTCATTATACCTTAGTATACCCCAGTAAACCTCAGTACCTTAGTATACCCCAGTATACCTCAGTACCTTAGTATACCCCAGTAAACCTCAGTACCTTAATATACCCCAGTATACCTCAGTACCTTAATATACCCCAGTATACCTCAGTACCTTAGCATACCCCAGTAAACCTCAGTACCTTAGTATACCCCAGTATACCTCAGTACCTTAATATACCCTAGTATATCTCAGTACCTTAGTATACCCCAGTATACCACAGCACCTTAGTATACCCCAGTATACCTCAGTACCTTAGTATACCCCAGTATACCTCAGTACCTTAGTATACCCCAGTATACCACAGCACCTTAGTATACCCCAGTATACCTCAGTACCTTAGTATACGTCAATATAAATGAGTATACCTACATAAGTATACCTCAAAACACTATATCTACTGTTAAATGAATAAAAGCACTTGTCACCGGTATTCAAGAATATATTATTTCCAAGATATTAATACAACGCCATTTCTAATACGATCATCGCGGGAAGAGGCCACGCAGGGAACTCGGTCTGTGTCAAACCACAGACTATAGCATTAGGCTACAAAGCAACGTTCAGAAATCAGGCTAACACTAAAAAAACCTACCATTTTTCAGCCAGTTCTGTAAATGAGTCCGGAACGCGCTCAGTCGGAACATGTAATTAGATTCTTCTGTCCATTCCACAGGTTGTCCCGACTCTGCCGACACTTTCACCTAAAACACAATATCATCTAACTAATATTATAAATGCGAAAGTATGGATGGATGGATAGATGGATGGATGGATGGATGGATGTTTGTTACTCAATCACGCCAGAACGGCCCAACGGATCTGGATGAAATTCGGCACATAGATAGAGAAAAGTCTGGAATAGCACATAGGCTACTTTTTATCCCGGAAAATTGCGTAGTTCCCGCGGGATAGCGATAAACGAATTCTTTGCAGACGAAGTCGCTGGCAACAGCTAGTACATACATAAATCACACCAGTCTTTTTGCGACGGGGGTTAAAAAATCACAATCTTCACAAGTGTTGACGCCACAACATGTCACGGCTGCTGCCCAGCACACAACGTGGTGACGTTACGAGTACGTCACGATTCATTCCCGGAGCGCGGCGATTTAGACTGCATCGTACAGCCAAGGCGGCAACACGTGTGACGTACCCCTATATCTGTTAAATCACTATACCTATCTAGTTATAATTAAAGTTATTGTGCATCATCCTGAGTTCTTCTTCTACGAACCTGATTCCTGGCCTGGAGAGAACTACACCTAAGATGAGTGCCCTAACAATAAGTGTGTTCAAAACAAACTAACTCAACTGTTGAAATATTCCCTAGCAATTGTTAAATAAATATCTTGGGACAATTTACACCAATTGACCTAGCCCCAAACTAAGCAAAGCTTGTAATATGGGCACTAGACAACGGATAAACATACTTATATAGATAAATACATACTTAAATACATATTAAACTTCCAAGACTCGAGAACAAACATTCTTATTTTCATACAAATATCTGCCCCGACCGGGGATCGAACCCGGAACCTCAAGCTTCATAGTCAGGTTCTCTAACCACTAGGCCATTCGGTCGTCAAACATAAAACTAGAGTTTTTTCATTACAAGTGTGAGCGCTGTGTGTGAGCAATGCTGAGTCGAATTCCTTTTCGACATCATCAACTCACTATGTTTTTTGTATTAGTTTAAGAGTTTGTGTATTCTTGATGTCGAATAAAGTTATGTCTATGTCTATGTCTATGTCTATACTAGCTTGCTACAAGGTACAAAATAATATGAGACGTCGCTATGCCATAGGGCAGGCAGAAGGTCGCCAGTTAATATTTGAAACCGGTATTGTGCGCTCGCCTGAGAACGAAAAGGATTTCGTTTCCGTTCGCGGTTACAGGTTAAAGAACTATTCAATTGAGGTACCGGTTTGTGCGCTTTTCGTTCGTGATTCGTTTTTGGGGAACGAAATTAACCGGTTAAAAATGGAAATTTCGAAACAAGAGCTAGATAGAGCTTGTATTGCCGTCTCTTTTACACCACTACTGGAGCGTCTGGCGTATGTCGGCGGCGGCTGGGTTTAACCGGTATAATTTCGTTAACGCGAGCGTTAAAATTTCGTTCTCTGTACTTAAAGGTGAGCAAGACCATTTCGATTTTTTTGTTCGTTCCATCAATTAACCGGTTTATTATCGAACGAAATAGAATAACGTTATTGGAACAATATTAACAGGTATAATAACGGTTCCGGTCCCTGCCCTGCCGGCTGCCTACTGCAGGCGCCTGGCTTTACCTGCGTTCCGTTGCGCAGTTCGTCCTTCAGATGCGCTTCGGGCACGAAGGCCTCGTCGCTGACGCAATACCACCCCGCGTAAGAGGCTTTATAGACGTAGTCGCCTTCCACAAGTTTATTCTGAAAAAAAAAAAATACCTTCATGTGCCTATGAACCCATTTTCTGCAATAAACATTCTTATTCTTATTCTAAAAAAGTTTTTGTAATATTCATAGCATTACTATTTGTTGACTGCAACTTCATTGTCATCGGTCCTACTACTACCTATACATATATAATGTGTTGTGTTGTGTGTAGTGTTTGCAATTTTTAAACTCACTCGTCCATCCTTAACATAACATACATACATACTCCTTTCATCCACTCAAAAGTTGACTGGAAGAGATCCCTGAAAGGGATAAGCCCGCCTTTGTGCATGTATCTCAGTGTTTGTCTTGTTTATTTTGCACGATAAAGAGTTTACTTACTTACTTATATGTACCAAATAACAAAGTCGTTTTCCGCTGTCTGTCTGTCTGTCCCTATGTATGCTTAGATCTTTAAAACTACGCAACGGATTTTGATGCGTTTTTTTAATAGATAGTGATTCAAGAGAAAAAATTATATATAATTCGACGCAGACGAAGTCGCGGGCAGAAGTTAGTGAGTTATAAATGGTGTAACTAACCCAACTTTGTTTTATTTAAATATCTATTTACCATTCCACCCACTTCCACTATTGTCTTTCAACGCTTTCATATGGAAGGAGGTATTGATTAATTGAATAGAACTATTGTTAAGATATTTTACACAAACACAGGTACCAGTATTATAAATACTTCAAATCAAACTAAAATACACTTAACTTTATAGACAGACGGCTTAAATGTGTCATCGCCCGCGAGGTGCAGGGGCTCGGGTAGGCTTGCGCGGGGGCCTCTCTGTTGCGAGCACAGTACATATAAGCACAAGCAGTAGGGAATCTACGAACAAATCGGTCGAAACGAACGCACACATAGACACGCGCTTTTACACGGCCCCTAAGCGGATCTCGCGGTGCCGTCAGTCGCGAGTGGCGCATTGAGACGAGCGGCCGTGTTCGTTTTAAACATGCCAAGAGCGTATTGCGCAGTGTACGGCTGCTTGAACTCGGCTTCTTCAAAACCGGAGCTTTCGTTTTTTAAACTCCCTGCTGATGTTGAAAGGTAAGAATGATACTATATTATTATGAAATAAAATGTATATATTATTTTTACTACGAGAAATGTCAGATGTCACTTCTCCGACAAATGCCTTTCCTGTTAAATAAAACGTTTGGCTGTTTAGTTGATAAGTAATTATAGAACGTGTTTTTGGTGAAAAAAAATTCTACGGACTTTCATTGTTATCACCTTGCATCTATAGTATATGTACTCATATAATTATAGAAAACTACACTTGAAGGATAACTTGCCAAATAGGTAGGGCAAACCTTGGTTAAAAAAAACTATTCAATTTAACAAAAATTCAATCGACAACCCTAACGCTTTATTGGAGCGTAGGTACTTATTTCAAAAAGTAGGCCTATCTTCCCTACTGCTTTAGCTTATATATTATACTGTGGTTGCGGGCGTTTGGCGCACTACCCGCCCGCACCCCTCGACCCCCTTTGTCGTCCTACCCGCGCCCCTTAGCCGTGGGCGAGGACTCATTTAAGCCGTCTATAACTAATATTACAAATACAAATGTGACTTTTGTTTGTTTGATTCTTACCCAAAAATGTTTGACCGCAGTTTTGTGCCTCTCCTCCGTAGTCCGTATGAAGTCTGTGTACTCCACATTGTAATCTCGGAAGACGTTCCTGTACTCGTTGGATATGTTGGTGCAGTAGTCGAGGAGAGACTGGTTGGCTTTCGCTGCCGCCTGCTGTATCTTTGTACCGTGCTCGTCTGTGCCTGGAAAAGCAGATTGCCTGGACTTATTTATATTGAAGCGTACGAAATGAGGACTGTATGGATAATTATGTATGATTGTTGAGCAGAGAATCTAAGTAGGTATTGTAAAGCAAAACACCAACAAAACTGAGCAAAGGAGCACCTTTACTGCTGACAAACTGACATAACAAGAGTTCAAAAAAAGTATGTATGTATGTATGTAAAACTCTTTATTTTTTTAAGTATATAAAAACATAAACATAAAGAGTTTGCAACATATATATTATTTATTTAATTATTTATTTTTCTTTATTTATAAGCCTTTCTATTCCGAATTCGCTACAATTTCAGTAAGTACATGTTGTTGTTGTTGTTGTTATTGTCGTTTATTTATTAAATTGTCGCGTATTTCGGCGTGTCTCATGGCATAGGCCTCCTCCGAGTATTGGAGGGTTTTGGCTATAGTTCCCACGCGCGCCCAGTGCGGATTGGGAACTTAACACACACCATTGAATTTCTTTGCAGATGTGTGCAGGTTTCCTCACGATGTTTTCCTTCACCGAAAAGCTCATGGCAAATTACAAATGTAATTTTCGCACATAAATTCCGAAAAACACAGAGGTGCGAGCCCGGGATTTGAACCCACGACACTCTGCCTGAGAGGCCACAGGTGAAACCACTAGGCTACCACGGCTTTTTTACAAGCAACATATAACTCGTATTATTTAACTTATTCAATTTGTTTGCGACTGACATTATCCTTCAATTTAATTCTTCATTTAAATGTAGTACTAACATAGACGTAAGGGACATACTATGTAACTAACAAAATGAATCTGTTGTTCGAAATAAATGCATTTATTATTATTATATAATACTAGCTTGCAATTGTGAATTTGAAGTTGTTGCTGCTTTTTTTTTCCTTTACAAGGGGGGGGGGGGGGGGGGAATAAGTTAGGGAGCCCCCTAAGTTATAAGGGAGCCTTCCATTAAAGATGTAGGTTAGGTAACTAAATTATAAATTTTCAGTTAAAAATTGTAGAAAAATACAAGAATTACATCCTACTAATATTATATTATGTTTGTTTCTTCTTCACACTGAAATGACAACACGGATTTGGATAAAATTTGGAAGGGAGGTAACTGGTACCCTAGATTAACACATAGGCTATTTTTTATCCCGGAAAATTGCATAGTTCCCGCGGGATAACAATAAACATGTTAAAGGTTATAGCTGCCAAGAGTTGCAACGTAAATAACTATTGCAGAATTATATCAACATCAGTTCTTCAATCAAATTCTACATGGACAAAGTCGCAGGAGAAGCTAGTTAAGCAATTATAGGTACAGGGTTTGGTCTGGGTGTTGATAAATTTACACTTTTTAAAATTCCTAAAGCTAAGAGAATTTTTGTCTTGGAGCATTACCGCAGGCATAAGCTCTATGAGCAAAAACTGCACCAGTGTTCTTACCTGTACTGAATATGATATTGCAATCTGGGTGGGTGAGTTTCTCAAACCTCTGGATGGCGTCGGCAACCACGGCAGTGTACAGGTGGCCTAGGTGAGGGGCTAAAAATAAAAACAAACTGTGAATTTAATTTACAAGGCGAATTTCTTAAATTAGATCAGTTTAGACTTTAATTTTTGAAAATTAGATACGTTTTGAGTAAGTTCTTGGAATATTCGACTACCTACTTTATAGTCCAAAAATAGTAGCTTCTGCTCTGGGCTCTGATGGAAGTGTAAAATTTAAAGTACTTACCGGCATTTACGTAGAAAATCGGTGTAGTCACGTAAAATGGTCTTTTTTGCACCGCAGATGATAACAATCGCAAAGTTAATCGCATATTTGTTTTGGAAAACTTCCGAGGAATAACCTCCGTCCAACGGTTTATGAGATAAAGGTCACGAGAAATGAATGCAGCTACCGCTTATCTCTGTCTGGCGGTAATGTAAACTGAATTATAGCGTCGCATGTGATAAAACAACGACCGTCTGTTTTATTTTTGCGACGGAAATTTATCTTTCAAAAGGAAAACATTTCCACGAGACAGCTGGTGAGGGTAATAAATGTAATAAATACTACTAAAGTGAATACTCATCACAAGTCCTGTATTTAAGCCGGCTTACTAGCTTTATAATTGCGTCGGGTTATGCACGCTGCGTTCCGGACTACGTAATCTTGTCAGTACTAGGTCAAATGTCAATCTGTTTAAAGCGATTCCAAAATCGTATCATTTACAGATTAGGTTGAAGTATGAAATGTAAATCATATATTTCTACAATAAAAATGTCGTGGATTATGTATTTTTTCTGTTAAGGTTTTGAATTCATTTAAAATTTTTAGAAATATTTTAGAAGGGGCTGTTTGTGTACCTTGCTGTAGTGTTTCAATCCAGTGAAAAAACTTCAAAAGTTAGTTTGACATTTTTATTACCTGAAAAAATGAAGAAGTCGATTTTCTTAAAGTAAATCTTACATGAGCAGGGAAATCTTAAAACGGTCGCATTAGTGCAAAGGACGATCGATTGAACATTTTTGTTGTGATCGCCGAGTGATGATATATCCTATAAGAAATCAGTATTATTGAATTGTGAATCCTATTTACAACACTATGTCTCAAGGAAAGATTGTCTTGATGGCCTGCGGGAGTTTTAGCCCGCCGACCTATATGCATTTACGAATGTTCGGTAAGTTGATATTGCGTATAATTTTTTCACATTTTCTAGTAAGACTTTCGCTATAATGACTATTTTGAACTCATACTTAATATAAGCATGTTTACTGTTTTGTAGATTTTTTGTACTGGTCCTATTCTTGTGACTTGAACTTAAGTTATGTTGTGATAAATGTTTTTGTTTTTTTTTTTTAAGAAATTGCCAGGGATTACATCCATACCCTCGGCTTGGGCACGGTGGTAGGTGGCATAATGTCTCCAGTCCACGACGCGTACGGGAAGAAAGACTTGGTAGCGGCACATCATAGGTAAATGAAATCAATTACTTTTCCATTGTATGTATTTTAAGACTGAATAAATTATCAAAACCCATTGGTTTAATGGCGTATCGAGGTAGAACAAACACCAACATTAACGACCAAAGTAAAAACATGTTACTTAGGCAAAAAAACTAAACTAAATCTAAATAAGTGGCCTGTAGCATGGAGCCTAGAAGGCTTGCAGCATTCCCTCTTTTATTGATGAATGAACTGATGATATTGATGAATGAATTGATGAACTCACCAAATAAAACAATAAAAATAGATAAGTTCTGCACAGACAGACTGGCAGGTAACAGCTAGTTTGAAGATAATAACTAACTTCAAATTAATATTTGCATGCTAATGTTTAGTAGATAAGTATACCAAACATATATAGTAGAATAAGCTCTCTAATTAATAATTTGACCAACTATTATAATGTACTTATTCTAAGCAAATAAAGATTATTATTATTATTAACCAATTGCAATAAGGAAGATTAATATTATATTGCATCAAGTATTTGCTTTGTGAAACACAGGTTGTTAGTGTTAATATTTACATGTGTCCTTAAATGACATCATGGAGGTAAATAGCTGAGACTTATTTATGATAATCGCTTCTCTCATTTTCATGTTTTATTTCAGTTAATTAAATAACTTTTTTTACCTTTAAAAGAGTTGTGCAGTGCAATCTTCGAATTTCCACTAGTTTTATGAGTGAACTGAATAGTTTTTTAAAGATATCTAATGATGCTAAACTGTTTGAACCACATTATTTTAACCCATTAATTGTTGTTGTAATTTTTTTTTATCTAAAATTTTTTGGGGCTTAACGGAGTTAGTAACGGAGTGGCACGGTAAACTTTGTTTATTCATTACTAGCTTCTGCCCGCGACTTCGTCGAATTAGACTTACGAACTGATGTTCATAGTATATTCTGCAAAAATTATTTACATTGCAACTCTAGGCAGCTACAACCTTTAACATGTTTATCGCTATCCCGCGGGAACTATGCAATTTTCCGTTTTAATCTTGGGTATCAGCTATCTTTGTTCCAAATTTTATCCAAAACAGTCTAGTCGTTTTAGCGTGAAGAAGGAACAAACATACACACTCACTCACTCACATCGTCACAAACTTTCGCATTTATAATATTAGTAGGAAGAGTATGGAGCTTAAAACTTTCTGTTACTGTGTTACTGTTATTATTTCACAACTATTTCAAGTTTTATGTACCATTGCAAATCAGTAGCAGAAAATATTGTATATAGGCATGACAATGCTGGAACAAACACTATTATTATCTTCTTTATATAATTTGTAATCTAAAATCAAATAGAATGTTGATTTATCTATGAATGCCATAAACTGTGATCAGTTTAGCATCAGTTATATTATATCAATCTTTACTTAAGAATAGTATAATTACGAAAATAGATAACAGGAGGGGTTAAAAATTCATGAATTACTTTATGGATGACCCCTTGCTACAATCCTGACATACCTCTTTCGCTATCCACATTCATCAATCTCCCAACCTGGCCTATTATTATGATAATCATCATAATCTTCAGATATACTTAACGTGACCATACGTCCCGCTTTGGGCGGGACAGACCCGCTTTCAGGCAGTCTGTCCCGGTGTCCCCCGCGAGGCTGAAATTGTCCCGCTTTATGATGAAAAGAAAAGATGAGATGATGTAGACGTTACATGTGAAAAGTGTCGTACTGATTTTAGTGTTGGACATGGTGGTTACAAACTAGAATACACGTCACTACTTATTTGCTTTGATTATTTTGAGTTAGTCTATGTTCTATATTTAAAAAACTTGTACAACACTAATACCTAACTTTTTTTATTACTTAATTCCGCAGATGTCCCGCTCTAACAAAAAAAATAAATGGTCACGTTAGATATACTGCAAATAATGACAATGTTAGAAAAAAAGATTAATTTTTATAATTAGTTGCTTGAATAAGGTGACTAAATTTTCTTGAAATTTTATGAATGCATTATTATATTGCGTTGTATTCAATGCGACCACTAGATTTTCGGAACAAACACTAATTAGAATGTTTACAAATAAATTAAATTATTGAGCTTATCTACTCAATGTTTGCGGGGGTCAAGGCGCGTGATATATTATATGATAGCGTGATAACATTATTTGCGGTGACGTAATTTTCCGTCGACGTTTCGTTCGTTAAATAAGACATTTGTTATTTATATCACATTCGAAGTCCAATGGCCTGGGGATAATAATATTAATTTGAATTTTTAATTTTGATTATAATAATAATAATAATAATAATTATTATCATTTATTTAGGCATTAATCCCATTACACATATACACATTAGTATTATATTTGGATTTGGATTTGGACATATATTTTGAGTTGTTTTGACATGAAATAAAATAAAATAATGATAAAAATGACATGTAATAACTATAATTATTATGAATAAATGAGTTTCAGTATGAGTATGATGCTCCCGAAATACTAAACTCGAAGTATGTATGTATGTATAAGTCTTTATTGCACATAAAACACATTAATTTGACAGGTAATTAAATAAACAGATGTACAAAGGTGAACTTATCCCTTAAAGGGATCTCTTCCTCCCTTCGAACGATTGGCAGGACAACAGAAACCTGAGTATAGAGAGTAGACATACTTACTAAAAAGCTAAAAGTGCAATGATCCTAATAAACAAATAAAACATTAAAATAATAATACACCTACACCCTAATACATATAAAAATATGATAAACTAATAGTCGTGCACAGATATTATTTTTTTATTGTATGATTATTTATTTAATAAAGTTCCGCTTGTTTTAACTTCACATTTTCACTAGGTATAATCAATCTGTCCAGTTTTCTGGTCGGCGCGACGCACCGCCAGTGCAGCGCTAAGGCCGCACTGGTGGGGTCGCCATGTGGTGTTAGGCTTTAACTCAGACAGCACGTAAAATTCGTCGGTTAAAGAGTATTTAATTACTCATCACTTAAGCTAGGTATCTATATAGGGATGGAGCGGTGTATGTGCACACTGCATGTCATTAAACAAAGAGCTGACCCAGCAATGCTTGTCTAGGATCGCGATGTTGAAGCTCGCGCTGCGATCCTCCGCGTGGATCAAGGTGTCGGAGTGGGAGACGCAGCAGGCCGGTTGGACCAGGACCAAGGTTTCCATGCAGCACCATCAGGTAACGTGCACGACCATAAAGCATACCAGCATAAATATAATATAGGGGGGTATAATCTGTCAAAAGAGAGATGAAATTATATTGTGGCAATACTATAGTGTCATCCCTTCCTATAGGTATAAGAAAACGGGACGACACTACAGTATTGCTACTTTTTAATTTCATTTCTTTTTGTTAGATTATAGTAGGAGTATAGCGTCTATCGCTAGGTCAAACAGTATGGTGACACTTGAATGTCAATATTGTCAAAATTCTCCTCCCTTTAAGGGGTTTACACTACACGGTATTCAGGGGCCGGTAGTTAGGAGAGGGTGTGGCCCCTTACAAGGGCGTCGATTTTTTACACTGCACTAAATACCGGCTCCCTCTCTCTCTCCCCCACTCCCTCTCTTTCCTTCTCCCTCACTTTTTCTCTCTCTCCCTCACTCTCTGCCCCTGCTCCTAACTGCCCATAGTATTATTGCACTACTCAATCGTAAGGGCGCTCAGGGAGCAAGGCTGCCGCGCCCGTCCGGTCGCCCTAGGTTAGGGACCCTTACTCTCTAACTCTTACTACACCACCCTTAATTGGATAGTGAAATAGGCGTTTTTGGTGATAAGAGTTTTCAATTATTCACGGTTAAGTTCATTTGAAATATTATAGACGGGATATGAACCGCGATTATCGTTATTGAGCTCCCGATATTTCGACGCAGGTGCATGCACGGGTAGACTGAAGAAATTGTGAGTGGATGTTATTGTTGGGTAGATCGAGCTCTGTCTAGTCTACCTTCATTCTTGCGCGTCGGCTGCGTGCACTCTCGTTACCATTGGAACCGTTCTTACTCGAAACTCGATTGAAACATACTCACCGTCACTTCGCCCACCCGTAATTGATTGATTTTTTGGTGATGCCCATGGTAACACCCATAATCCCATCTTCCAGGATTCGATAAACCACCACATATCTCAGACTGGCAGTGACCCTCCCAACTGGTTGCCTGACGACGTCCTGAACGTGAACAGTTTGGACGAGCCTGACAACCTCATGCAGAAGCTGAATGGGAACCGGGACGACTCCGTCACTGTCAAGCTGCTCTGTGGCGCGGATCTGTTGGAGTCCTTCGCCACACCCGGCCTGTGGGCTGATGAGGATGTAAGTATCATGAGAACTTAGTGCAGAAGCGAACGACGACGGCGGGATGAGGATTCCTTGTAAAGTAAATGACATGACAGCTAATACTAACAGAAAAAATAACACCGGGTAGCACTCCGGGAGTACCGGCAGAAGTGAAAACTACACACACGCACACTCGCGCAAAAAGAAAAAATATACACGAGATTTGAACTGCGGTCACCTGAAAACGGATAACCTTATTCAAAACGGCTTCCGTAATGATAGGCTTAGTACAATGATAAGCTTACCATATCACAGGGTAACAGTTTAATAGGGTTTACCCTATGAAAAGGCTTAAGCAAATGAAGGGGTTTTCCGGTCCTTATGTATAGCACGCCGATATCGATAAATAAATAAATAAATAAATATCTTGGGACAAGTGACACCAATTGATCTAGTCCCAAACTAAGCAAAGCTTGTGATATGGGCACTAGACAACGGATAAACATACTTATATAGATAAATACATACTTAAACACATATTAAACATCCAAGACTCGAGAACAAACATTCGTACTTTTCATACAAATATCTGCCCCGACCGGGATCGAACCCGGGACCTCAAGCTTCACAGTCAGGTTCTCTAACCACTAGGCCATTCGGTCGTCGATATGTGTAACCCGTGTGTTGTGTTTGCAGGTGGAGGCGATAGTGGGGCGTCACGGCTTAGTGGTGGTGACACGAGCCGGCAGCGAGCCCGGCCGGTTCATATACGAGTCCGACTTGCTCTACAAACATAGGGTGAGGACCTTACATCTACTTATAAAAGAGTAATGTGACTGACTGACTGACTCACAGCCTTGACCAAGCTACAGACCTGATGCCAAATATGTATGTACAGTCGCCATCAGGTATATCGTAGCGGGCGAGGTCCTCAAATAATTCGGAGCAGCCTTAAATTTCAATAAATTCGTTACACTCTAAGGTTAATAACATCAGAACACGCAATTAGTCATAAATAAAGTAGCAGCGACTTTTCAATAAAATCGGGACGTCACAGATCGTCAAAGGTATCGATGCAGACAGGCTGACCATAAAGATCGGAACATTTTAACAAATTATGGATTTTTCTTGTAAATCTGAAATAAATTATTATTATTATTTCCAATGAATTTTGACCTCGACATTAATGTCGGATTTTTTTTTTTTGGCCATGATACGGGCTTACGCCAAGTATCATGTTACCATTGTGTAGTTATGTGTTTGTGTGAATGTGTGTGTTCGTGTGTATGTTGTGTTGGGTGGTTGTGTGCGAGTCTATGTCTTCTTGGTTATTATGATGTATAGGTAGGGAAGTTGGGTTTAAGAAGCGGCGTACTATAGAACAGGTGTCTAGAACTATTGATTTTTGTAGGGGTATGTAGGTGTTATCGTGAAGATCTAATAACTTGAGTGCTGATTTCAGGGTTTTTGGGACAATACCAGTTGAGGAGATAATTATGGGGACGATTTTTACTGTTTCTTGGTGCCACATCTGTTTAATTTCATCTGCTAAAGGTATGTATTTTTGTATTTTCTCCGAGTGTTTCTGTTTCAGGTTGTGTGTATTGGGGACGGCGATGTCTATAAGGTAAGTGGTTTTGGTAGGTTTATGGATGAGTGTGATGTCGGGTCTATTGCTGAGAATAGTGCGGTCAGTTATTATGTCTCGGTCCCAGTAGAGTTTTATTGTAGTATTTTCTAGTAAATTTTTTGGTTTATATTGGTAGTAAGGGGTGTAGGCTGTAAGTAATTTGTGATTTAGTGCAAGTTTTTGGTGTATATGTTTAGCAACGTTGTCGTGACGGTGGGTGTAGTCTTTTTGTGCTAGAAAACTGCATCCTCCTGTAATGTGGTCTATTGTTTCGGTGGTTTGGTGGCATAATCTACATTTGTCAGATTCTATTGTTTCTTTGAGGATATATTTGGAGTAATTCCGGGTTTTAATGATTTGGTCCTGTATTGCAATTAGGAATCCTTCTGTTTCGCCGAAAATATTGCCTTTTGTGAGCCATGTGCAAGATGCTTTGTGGTCTACGTGATCTTGTGATAAATGATGTGGATATTTGCCATGTAGTGCCTTACTTTTCCAGTTCTCGATTTTTTGTTGTTCGGTGTGAGTTTTATGTTTTGGGTCGTACTGTCTATTGTTAAGTTGTAGGGGTGTTCCTGGTTTGGGTAGGTCAGTAATTGCTTTATGTAGTGGACTGTTGTTAGCCTTGGTGAGGAAGTACGTTCGCAAATTGTCTATTTGTTTATAGTGTAAATTTTTTATGTCAATGAATCCGCGGCCTCCGAGTTCTCTTTTGAGTGTGAATCTTTGTACTGCTGAGTGTATGTGATGAATGTTGTGTCTATTGCATGCTGTACGTGTTGCTGTGTTTAGAGCTTCTAATTCTGTGTCTGACCACTTAACAATTCCGAAGGAATATGTTAATATTGGGATGGCGTATGTGTTAACTGCTTTAGTTTTGTTTCTAGCTGATAGTTGGGTTTTTAATATTTTGTTAAGTCTTAGCGTGTATTTAGCTTTAAGTGTGTTTTTTATTTCTGTGTGGTTTATAGATGTGCTTTGTGAGTAGCCTAAGTATTTGTAAGTGTCATTTGTCAACATTCTGTCAATGCTCCCTCCCTGTAATTCTAAATTGTATGGTTCCGTGTCGTTATGTTTTCCTTTTATAATGCTGTTAATTTTACACTTATCGATTCCAAATGTCATTTTAATGTCTTTACTGAATTCCTCCGTTTGTTTAAGTAACTGTTCTATTTGTCTTCTATTTGGTGCGTAGAGTTTTATGTCGTCCATGTAGAGTAAGTGAGTCAGTTTGATGTCGTTTTGTCTGTCAATTATGTACCCGTATTCAGTCTTGTTGAGGATTCTAGAAAGAGGGTTTAGTGCTAGGCAGAACCACAATGGGCTGAGTGAGTCACCTTGGAATATACCACGGGCTATTTTTATTTGAGTTGTACTAAGTGTTGATTTGTCAGTTTGTATGTTTAATTTAGTAGTCCAGTTTGTCATTGCACCTTGTAAAAATTCTATCAGTGTTGGATGGATTTTGTATATTTTGAGAACGTGTAATAGCCAAGAGTGTGGTACGCTGTCAAATGCTTTCTGGTAATCTATGTATGAGTAGTATAGGTTTCTGTGATTTTGTTTGACTTGATTGTGAATCTCGGTGTCTATTACCAGTTGTTCTTTGCATCCTCTCGATCCTTTGCTACAGCCTTTCTGTTCTTCTAATATTATATTGTTTTCTGTAATGTGTGTAGTGAGCTTGTGTGAGATAATGGATGTCAGTAGTTTGTAAATTGTAGGTAAACATGTAATGGGTCTATATTTAGCGGGGTCGCTTGTGTCATTATCATCTTTAGGTTTTAAGTAGGTAATGCCTTGTGTTAGGAACGGGGGTATGTCTTGTGGGTTGTGGATGAGATGGTTTAGTGTGTTTGCAAGATATTCGTGTGTTGAGGTGAAATACTTTAGCCAGTAATTTTGTATTTTATCTGGGCCTGGTGCTTTCCAGTTGAGTGTATTTTTTACTGATTGTGTAACATCGTCTTTACTAATGGTGATTTCTGGCATTGCGGTTATATTTCTAACTTCTTCTTCTTCTATTCTTACCCAAGATGCGTGTGGATTGTGGTCTATTGGTGTTGACCATAAATTTTCCCAGTATTGTTGTACTGTGGTGATATTTGGTGGTTGTGTAATTGTAATGTGCTCTGAGTTAAGCTTTCGGTAGAACAGTTTCTGGTTGGTGTTAAATAGATTGTTGTCAGTTTTCCTTTGATTACTAATTTTGTATCGGCGCAGTCGTTTTGAGTATGCTTGTAGTTTTTGCTTACAACTATCTAGGTGATCTACTATTTCGTCTCTACTTTTACTGTGTAATTTCAATTTTGTTTGTTTTCTTTGTGTGAGGTTTCCACCTAAATATTGTGTAATGAGTCCTATTTCCTTTCTTAGTGCTGTGATTCTGTTATCTAGTCGGGTTTCCCAGTGTGCTTTCTTGTGTTTGTTTTGTGTTGTGTTATTATCTGTGTGTGGTGAACTGTGTGATGTGTGATGTTGAGGATCGTGTTGTATTGTGTTATTGTTAGTGTGCGATGGTGTATTTAGTGGATTAGGTGATATGTGTTGTGATGGGTTAGTATTATTATTGTGCTGCGTTTGACTATTGATGAGTGATGTTGATGTCTGCCTATTGTGTGAGGTGTGTGGAATATTATTTCTGCTGAGTGGTGTGTGCTGAGGTGATTTTTGTTTTTCTTGCTTGCTGTTAATTGTGGTGACGGTAACTGCTGCGCAGTATATAAATGTATGTATTTCTTCTAAAGTTATTGATCGTATGCTATTTAGATGCTTGCCCATTATATCATTGACAGTATTTACCAAGTGTATTATCTTTCGTGTTGATTGAATTTTCGGGATGGAAGGCCTAAGGGTTGGATCTGTACCTGAATATTTAAGAAGCATTTCTGTAAATGTGTCTTCGATTTTTTTGTGTGTTATTGGATCGTGTTGTGTAGCTGCTGTCTCTGAATTATTTTGAGATTCTTGCATGGGTGTTTCATTTAAAATTTGATATTCAGTTTGTGTCTCTCTGAATGATTGTGCTGTGGGTTCCAGCGAATGTTGTGTCTGCTCGGGGGTGTGTGGTGTATGAGTTGGAGTGTGTGGATTGTGAAAGTGTTCAAAGTCATTGTTTAAGTTTGTGGTCGCTATGAGGTTATTTGTTTGTGTTTCAGTTAGTTGGTTGTTTTGACCGTGTGTGTTAAAATTCGAGGTTCTCTGTGATACTAATTGTTTAATAGTGTCTCTCTCATGAGCTGGTATTCTGTTGTTTCTATGTATGACCCTAATCTGATCTGCTAGTCTTTGTTCTGGTAAGTGTCGTAGCTCTGGGAAAGTCTGTGTAAATTCTTGATGGAGAAGTGGTCTATAGGCGGTTAGATCTGTTTCACAGTGAGTGACTTTGTAGTAGCAACGCAGTAGTTCTCTGTTAATGTTACTAGTCCACTTCATACGTTGTCTACTTTTTCCAGCACGGGTGGTTGCAGGACGTATTTCCTGCAAAACACTTCGTGCTGGTGTGTTGGTGTCGGTGTTGGGTGTGTGTGTATTGTTTACGCGATTATTTGGTGTGTCGGTTTGTGACATACGCGCATTAGTGATGCCAGTGATGGGCACAGGAGATTCAGCAAACGCTTCCTGTGCAACATCTACTGACATGGGTGATATTGTTGTGGATCGTGATGTGGATGAGTTCTGGTGTGAATAGGAGTGTGGCGATGAACCCAATGATGGGAACAAGCTCTGTGTGGATAATGTAGGTGATGATATGTTTGTGTGTGTGGAAGTTTCGACTGCTGCTGAGTCGTATTCTGCATCAGTTCTCGACTGGGCAGAATTATGCGATACGGTGTCCCCCCCAGAATACGTGGGACAGCCTGAGCTTACATGCTCAGGGCGGGATTCTCCGTCGTGGTTAGCTTCGGTACCCGCCTGGGGTAGATATCTACCATTTCTTAAGCGCATCGCATATTTGCTCCTACACTATTGCTCCGTTGGTCTTTGGTAAGTGTTAGCTGGATAGCTGCCAAAGTCCGCCCCTCACGTGATCACAGGTGTTCGGATCGGACGTGGAGTTAGATTTGTGAGGGGCTTATTATTATTATTATTATTATTATTATTATTATTTTTTGAAAATATACCTTAACTTTGTGACAAACAGTTTAAATTACAGTGTGTTTATAATGAAATTAGTTTTATAAAATAGAACTACATGCTTTGACTTATAACAGCAGAAGAAGAGAAATTTTATTCGTAAAAAAAGTATTTGGCAATTTAGTGGCCAGTAACAATTTACACATTATACAACAAAAAAGGTTTTATGTTACTAACACAGTGAATTATGCATGCAGACGCGTAAACTATATAGGTGACATATATTTCAATTTGGCATGACGTTTGAGCCTTATTTGTATTTTGTTTGAAATTCGAATCTATTATTATATACGTAAGGTTTATTTTCCACATATGTTCCGATATTTGTGGTCAGCCTGACTGTTTCGATACCTTTGACGATATGTGCTTCCTGATATTTTTAGCTCATTGAACGTCCCGAATTTATTGAAAAGTCGCTGTTCTTATATTTATGACAGATTGCGTGTTCCGATGTTATTAACCATATCTAGTGTAACGAATTTATTGAAATTTAATGCTGCTCCGAAATATTTGAGGACCTCGCCCGCTACGATATATCTGATGGCGACTGTATGTATAACTATTTATATGTTCCTTAAATATCATGCCACCTTTATTACAAATTACAACCTGTTATAGCTCTGCCTCTTTCGGTGTCCTTATCTGTGAAAGGTAAATGTCAAAGTGACAGATAAGGACAAACGATTGCTAAGTTAGCAGAAGCCCACAGAGCGTTTAGGAAAATGAGGGTTAAGGGTTAACTGAGGTGCTGCTGACATTTGGCACACATGTTATGAACCCTTAAGGAGTCAATGGATTCCAATTTAAGAAACCCTTCCGTAAGGGATAAAAAAGCCGTGGTAGCCTAGTGGTTTGACCTGTGGCCTCTCAAGCAGAGCGTCGTGAGTTCAAATCCCGGGCTCGCACCTCTGAGTTTTTCGGAATTTATGTGCGAAAATTACAATTTGCCATGAGCTTTTCGGTGAAGGAAAACATCGTGAGGAAACCTGCACACATCTGCGAAGAAGTTCAATGGTGTGTGTTAAGTTCCCAATCCGCACTGGGCGCGCGTGGGAACTATAGCCCAAACCCTCCAATACACGGAGGAGGCCTATGCCATGAGGCACGCCGAATTACGCGACAATTTAATAAAATAATAAACGACAATAACAACAACAACAACATGTACTTACTGAAATTGTAGCGAATTCGGAATAAAAGAGGCTGGAGGAACCGTTATTGTTATACCTGTTAAGTTAATATTGTTCCAACATCATTATTTTATTTCGTTCGATAATATACCGGTTAATTGATGGAACGAACAAAAAAAAACGAAATGGTCTTGCTTACCGTTAAGTACAGAGAACGAGATTTTAATGTTTCACAAATCAATATCTATATTTCTATCTTGCTCTTGTTTCGTAATTCTCAATTTAACCGGTTAATTTCGCTCGAACGAAAAGCGCACAAACCGGTATCTCAATTGAACAGTGCTTTAACCGGTACAGGTGGCGGCACGTAAGTCTAACGTGGAGTACGCCCGCCCGCGTCCCCTGCACTCCCCCGCGATACCTTATTTTCGACTACTGCGCATCAACGGTCATCGCTAGACTTACGTGCCGGCACCTATAACCGCGAACTTCTCTTCTCTATTCTTCTCTTCTCGGGCGAGTGCACAATACCGGTTTCAAAATGAACCGGTTTCCGGTTCCTGATAAATACGCGATTTTTATCAATTCACCTGTCAAATATTTCGGTGTTATAGAAAAACGTGGTCCTCGCCACGAACTATATCGCGAACGAGGTCAGCTCGACCGTCATCAGGCGGCTGGTGCGCCGCAGCGAGAGCGCCAAGTACCTGACCGACGACTCCGTGCTGCAGTACATCCGGCAGCACAGGCTGTACGGTGCCACGCCTTGCGTCACGTGAGTATTGTGCGACATGCATTCCGCACTGTTCACTCGCGGTATTTTGTTGAGCCATAAGAATAAATAACAGAGTAGAACGGAATCTCTTTTGACCGCGTCCAAAACCTACGTATACCTACTTCCCTCACGTCGTTACACCCCTCTGTCGTCAAGGCGTGTTGCTAGGGTTGCTTAATGTTAAATATTATACTTACGTCTAAAGACACATCATTTTTATTCTAGTTTTACAAAATATGAGATTTATGAATCATTAGGTACGTTATTTGTTTGCAAGATGAAGGTACGGAACGCGCGAACAGCCAAAGGCGCGTGCGGCGACGCCGGCCGTGACAGCCTGACTGAGTAGCCGCTTAGCGGGTACTCTAATATCGTGACCTTGAGTCCGACCGGAGCGGGAGTTTCCGTTCTACTATGTTCTTATTTATTGTTATGACGCGACATACGTTCCACACTGTACACTGGAGGTCTTTTGTTGAGCCACGATATAACCTTGTCGCGAAATGTCAATGTCAAAATATTATTGAAATTTGTTTGTCGACATGGCAATACTTCACTATGACAGCGTTCCATGTATGCTCAATAATTAAAGTCCTCGACTGTACTCGGTGACGTTTATATTTTATCGATATCGATTGTGCGTGTTTGACCAACTCGCGACAAACCTATCATACTGTTTGGGCAATATTAAATCTGTGCTTGTGTTAAAGTTGTTAAATTTCATAATTATTTGATTAATAACAAAGTGATAAAACACCCACATTGTTTAGAATAATTATGGTCACTCTGTATTTTTTGAGGGTGACAATAATTTCGGTTTAAAATTAAATCCTACAAGGTCTTGCGAATTGTTATTAAGGTTCAAAATTAACTTTTTATTATGTCCTTTGCATAAATTGGAACCCAAGAGGATAAAAAAAAAGAATTCTTAACATCGTGTTTTGTTTTGCGAACTTCTAATTAAAATGTAATTGCCATGGATTACTTCAAGTCACCGTGTATTAATTATCGATATCGATTATTATATTGGTTTGGCCAACTCTAGTGTCCCGCTCGACTTTGTGTCAGCCAATCAGTGCTGCAATCGCATATTTCCACTCCATTAGTTAATTTAAGAACCTGTTTCATCACTCTATGTTAAGACCTTGTTATTTTAACTGTCGGTTATCTATGATGACGTCTCTGTCTTTTTCGTAGTAAGAAATAGAGAAGGAATCATATATAACTGACGCTTTCAACATGGAACTACCGTGAGACTCAATCATAATTACACAAACGGATAACTCACGTATAAAAGTCGAGTGATGCTCGACATGTTTCGGACTAGTTCGTAGTCCTTCCTCTTGGAGCGCTCGCTTCCGACGGCAGTGAAACGAGCCATGTCGAGCATCACACGTGAGTTATCCATTTGTGTAATTAAGATAACTGACACTTAAGATATCAGAAACTTTACTTTAGTGGTGAGACAAAAATATCCAAATATATTTATTTATTGTCAGTTAAAACTGCAAACTAATCAAGATTCCTCCCCCCACGCTTGCCTGGATACAGTGAGTATAACATACTAAACGATTTGATCGCTAATTACGACAAAAAATCCCCACAAGACGTCACTATGGCTTCTCCAGAAGAAACTAGCTTCAAAAACATACTCATATCCATAAGAGACAAACCTACGATCATAGACGAAACAATAACAGTGAAAAGAGCAAAGAAATCCAACTATCTCCTTCCGAACATGACTGATACAGTCAGCCCGTTGAAACAGAAACCCAAAATGGCGTACGTCGATAAAGTATCAGCTAGTTATGTGCCAGGCAAAGCTGTCAAGATAGTAAGCGATACCACACAGCATACGGCGAATGAGGTAAGTTACGATGAATCAACTTATAGCTCTTTGGATAGTTATTTGACTAAAGACGAGTGTGACTACGAGCTATATAAACGTAGAGTTAGCGAGGGTAATGTTGAAACTGTAAAAAATGAGCCGATGAAGAAAAGGTGTTCGGCGTCAACGATAAGAAAGCTGAATAAGGCTGATATAAAGAAGAGTAAGTCGGAAGTTAGTAAGCTGTGCGATAAAGTGAAGAGTATCAAGTTGAAAGACAGAGAGAGGAATTATAAGACGAGAAGCTGCAATGATATAGTGAGGCTGATATTGACGAAGCACGGTATACATGTTATAAGCGATACAGAGGCTATAGTTTAATGGAATGTAGATGATCCGTAGAAAGACGCAACCTAAATCAGTCTGATAAATTGCAGAACCGCAGTTAAATTATATTCAATCACGAAAAGTTGGTTTAATAAAACTATTTGGTGACAAAAAAACTACTTTAAAATGAAAATCTTTTACAGTCTTTGGCAGTCTTAATGAACAAAAACTATTTACCTTGCTACTCCGCTACTTACGTGCAAGATAACCTACAGCCACATAAAAACACATATAAATCCCACAAACTTAATTATCCCTTACACTGGCTTACACCACACAAACACTGACGTGTTTCGACCACTACGGGATCATACTCAAAGTGAGCACAACTGTTACACATGCAAACCAACGTACAGTACAGTACGATGTGGCAGTAGTAGAGGGAGGGATTGTATGAAACACTTATATTTCACACCGGCTTGGTTATCTTGCACGTAAGTAGCGGAGTAGCAAAGTAAGTATTTGTTGATTGAAATGGACCTCCGCAAAGTAACGCCTGATTCAATAAAATGTTTGGCAGTCTTAAGATGGCTATCGTCGCGTTCCTATTCGTTACCCGAAGTTGCAGAATAATGATAAGATGATGATTAGTTTGACATCGATTGCGTACTAAGTCCGCATCGAGTACAAACAGCAACAGATGGAAACACAGGCTATGGGTCGTGTCGTGGTGCACCTAATTTAGACCACCCGGAAAAAAATCTGCCATTATTTCGAATCACTGATTATTATTTTTATACAAAAATAGGTAGGTTAGGTTAGTTTTATTTGCTTGAAGTATTTTACTCAGAAAAAGGAGCTCCGCCTACTCCGTCGAAAACCAAGTGGACAAACTGTAGGTGGACCACGACCCATAGCCGGAAAACACGCAAAAATCGCTGACTCAATAAAAAGGTAAAACCGATTTCTTCCCTATTTATTTGCCGGTTCAAAATACTTGATGTAAGACAAAGTATAGTATGATAAAGTGGCTTTTGCCGGTAAGTGTCAAAAGCAAAATATTCGACTATATTCGACTATTCGACTATTCGATAAGTCTAAGTGTTATTGGAATATTCTATGTACCTTGTAGATGTTTTGATGTTCGGACCCAGTCAATTCCTGTAGTATTTTGTCGTAATACAAATAAATACAATAATGTATTTTGAATATCTATATGTATACATAATTATAAAATACAGGAATACCTCTGCACAATATGTGAAATAGGAATTGTAGTATAAGTATAATGTTAGAGTAAATATTACACTTTATTATATATTTACGGTCAGCATCAGAAGTAGCAGCTAATAGAATTAAGACAAGATGTTTAAAAGCGGTAGGGTTTGCAACTATGGGGCGGAGCGTAGCGAAGACGTTCAAAATCAACCAATCACATTATTACATTAAAAGGGGCAGGGCGAAAAGGACTTCAATCACTTAATACACGTTTATTATTAATTATTATCTATTTATCTTGACTGTAGTTGCTTTGCAATACGTTTTTCTGTCTATTTTCCACACTTGAATGCCACATGGAAGCCAGTGGAAAGTAGCTCGCAGAAATTACAAATATGCGGACATATATCTGTCTCACATTTACGGGTGAGGTTTGTGCGGAAGAGAGGGATAGATGGTTAGGTGTGAGTAACCTTAAATGACGTCTTGATTCTAATCCTAGACCTCGGCTACTTCTGATCGCTTGGTGTAAGTTTTTTGTCGCATAAAACGTCTTGAACGCATTCGCTTAAGGGCCTTTACACACTAGCGATTTGTCAGACGATTTCACAGCGGGCACATGTGTAAGGGCCCTAAGTGTCAAATACTGTGAGACTAGTTAGTTCCAGTAATGATACGATAGATGGAGCTGTCAATTTGTCCATAGTGATTGCTGATTGAGCTGCCAACGCGAATGCGATGTTTTTTGCACCAAAAAACTAGCACTACAGGCTTTGCTGACTGCATTATGTATTCAAATTCAAACTATCGCTCAAATATTTGATCCTGTTATAAATTAAATTAGAAGTTAACGTAGAATAAAAATCTCATAAACTTCAAATGCCAAATTTAGTAGAAAAGTAAGAATTTCGTCAAAATGTTTGACAACACGTTAACATTCTTGCGGACTGTTAAAGAAGATCTGGGAGAAATTGACACCGGCCAAAGGTTTGGTTTCGGCAAGTTTTAAGAAAACTGGTTTCGGCCAAAATCTTGTATGTCACACTCACACGTCATTCCGCTAACTTAACTTCAGTTTACGCAAGCGTAGTCGCGGGTAAAGGCTAGTTTAACATAAAAAAAATCATTTTTGTTACAGAGTTAAATTTTCTTTATTGTTTAAATTAACATAAAAACATTGTATTAATTCGGACGAAACTCAGACGAAGGCCAAAGATTTGGTTTCGGTTTTCGGCCAAAAATCCGGTTTCAACCAGACTATACTAGTTCTTTTGATACAACAATGATCGACCATTGACAATTGCTATCAGATCTTTTTTAATTGTCAGTCAAGTTTGTCTTTGACTGTACAAATGCATCTTCCAAGAGAGAACTTTTAGAAAAATGTTTACAAATGTACTTGGACGGCATTTCTTGTCACTTTTGGCGTCTGTCTTTCCTGTTACTGTACTAGTACCGGGAACAGTATCAAGAGTTGCTTAATAAGAATTTTTTGTCTCTTTCTTTTCAACATAGTCTCTACATGGTGTTTAAAAATTGTTTTTGGATGCAATAAGTTATTAGGCAAGTCTGGTGGAATAACTATAATAAAAATAATAGTTAAACGAAAATCGACATTCAGGATGTCCATTGTGGTTGCTAAGAACTTTGGTTACTGTTTGACAGATAAGCAGAGACAATTTTATAAACACCATATAGCTATATTCCCTCTGTGATATATTTTTTTATTTGTGATTGTAGTAGGGGTATAAGAGCCTATCCTATTTGTATTAGACATTTCTAGATTTAACAAGTAAATGAGAGAGGTGTCCGAATTTTGGCGATTTACCCTAATTAGTGCCAATTTTTTTTTTCATTAATAAAATGTAATATGTAAAAATAAAACATAACAAAGATCTTTAAAACAACATGTTGTAATAAATAAATGTGTGTTAATAATTCCTATGTACTTACGTAGGTGATAAAATTAATCTTTTAACTGTAGCAAAGTGAACTAAGTTTCATTTGTGTTGCATGTTTTATATTTTGCATGTCGTTTATTTTTATACATTAATGTTTTTTTCGATATTAATGTATTTTATTACTTAGCAGAGTATGAAGTATGTAACGCTAGTCGAATGATTTGTTATTTAGAAAATTGTGGTTATTTCATAATAATAACTGCTTGTTTGTGTACCTAATTATTTTTCATATTTTTAATACATATCTTTTAGTTTTCGTTTTAGTAAAAAGGTATTTAGAAACGTGCTGTCAGTCCAAACAGTTGCTTTTTTCTTAAAAACCGTTTTAAGTTCATCACCCTAACATGGCTTGTTTATGAATTATGTTATTATAGTATAGAATTAATAAAATTAAAACTCACTCTATATAAAAATATAATAAAAGAAGAATTACTCTTAAATACAATTTCGTTGCTAAAAGTCAACGTTATTCTATTTATAAATTGCGTTTTTCATAGACAAGTCTTTATCTTTCATTGTTTTTCTACCTAAAGTTATCCTACCTTATGCTATCCTATCGACCTATCGTAATGTTGTCCAATCTTATATTATCTTATCTTAACATTGTCCTATCTTGTATTATCCTATCCTAATGTTGTCCAATATTATGTTATCTTGTCCTAATGTTATCCAATCTTATGTTATCTTGTCTTGATGTTATCTTATCTTATGTTATCTGTGGCGTAGGGAGGCGGCTGCCCGTTGTAGCTGACATGCTGCCCGCGCCCGTCGCCGGACCGTGAGGCAGTCTAATATCGACCGCATGCCGATAGCATAAGGTCTAGTTTTGTATGGCGCTGGCGCCGGGGTTTTTTTTTAATAATGTGTTCGTTTTTGTACGTTACCATTGGTTATTTATACTTAATATACAGGGTGACTTCAGGGAGACAATGTTGTAATACAGTATAAATAATCAAAGGTAACTTACGGTCCGCGGTTAAGCTCCATGGAATCTTAAGCTTAAGTAAAAAAAGTGATATAAAAGATTGATAAGCGTGGTCTCGAGTCAAGTTTGAGCGGGCGAGTGCGGGGTGTGTGGCGGGGTGCGGGCGCTCCCCCCGCTTCTCCACCCCCTCTACCGTGGAGCTCGCGCGCGGACTTTAAAGTTATATTTTTCTATGCAAACGAATCGAAGCTATTTTCGTATAAACGACCATGGTGCTTTGTTGTTGCTTATTTTGATAATATTTAGAAAATTTATGTGCGCTGAAAACGAAAAAAACTATATTTATTTAAATTGTTAATTCAATGTTTTTTTTTTACAAAAAGTAACCCCAGCGGCCAGTGAGGAAGTTTACTGAAAGAGAAAGCTATAAATTATTGAAATGATATTAAATGTGGATCACTATATAGTAGAAAACAAAGTCGCTTTCCGCTGTCTGTCTGTCCTTATGTATGCTTGGATCTTTAAAACTACGCAACTGATTTTGATGCGGTTTTTTTTAAATAGATAAAGTGATTCAAGAGGAAGGTTTATATGTATGTATAATTCTACGCAGACGAACTCGCGGGCAGAAGCTAGTGTTCCTATATAAAAAATAGACTATTTTCAGTAAGCTTATTAGTGCCTGTTACTTAATTAGTGTAATGCTCTTGTATTGTTCATAAACTTATTATTTCATTCTAATTTATTGTTTGTCTCTTTTTGCTGTTTTTCATAACTGAAAAGAAAATGCTTACACGTTAAAGAGTGGTTATAACAAGGGTGCCTCTATCTTGTAGCGGTTTGTTTAATATGACAACATATTTTATTAAATTAAATAATATTAGTCCTTCATCTGTCCTTTTCTACTCTTGCTTGGTATTGTTGCCATTTATAATCAGTTTGAGTCAGCATTGTGACAGCTACGAAAAAAGTGAGGTCCTCTTTTATTTTTGCTCTTTAATGGTCATCTGTCTCGCTCTAAACCATAGATTTTAGGACATAGTCTGTCTGTGATAGTTCGCATGCATTTATTTGCCCCTTTATTGTATACTGCCTGTGCTTTGTCCCTTTATGAACCGTACAATTTTAGGGTTCTTAAACTATTTTTAACTGTAGATTAAAATGAAAAAAACTCTTGTTCCCCGTACGTAACTATTTTAAATTACCAGGGCATTAAAGTAAAATAAAGACTATTTCTAAATTAAAACAAACATGCTCGCGGCTTGCCGCACCTAAACCTAAATTAATCCAAATTAATCATCCTACATTGGTTTTACCAGTGCCGGCTATGTAAGGGGATCTAGTGGATTCATCTAAATTAGCAACACTGTTCAAATCTCGACCACTGATTGGTTGATTAGGCCAATGTTATTAGTTTAGACTTATTATGAACAGCTGAGTATTACATACTTGATGATTTCCGTATTACATAAAATGTCATTCCGACCATCAGAGTTGGCTTTTAGAAGCTCAATTTTGTTTAAATTTTGACAGTATTTGACAGATAGGCTGGTATCATTACAGTCGTCGGGAGTTAATAGGTTAAATTTTCATATATTTCTATTTATTTATCTGATATCCTTTTTGCTTTACGCCATGAGTCGTTATTTCTGTCTTATAGTTATATCGTAAATGACTGTATGTTATAAACTATGTGTATGTCACAATGACGCTATTAAACTTATACTGCTGGCTCAAAAAAAAAAATTTTTTTAATGTTACTTATATCTTTAAATAAATCAGGTATGTTTTTAGTTATCCAGTTTAAATAAAAGTTAAAATGCAGTAAAAACCGCTAATACTTAAATCATGCCACGTCTACCTGCTTTCGAGCAAAAATGGAATAGTCAAAATAATATAAGCGATTCATCAATCATTATATACTACACAAAAGAAAATGGGGGCCAACGGAGTTTCATCAGTAAAGTGACAGTTCGGGTAAAACAACAGCTATTTTGCTATTTAATTTTATCGATGAAATACGAGAAGCCCTATTTTGATGTGACTTATGAGTGGTATATTATTGTTGAAGACATTGACAGTACTTATTATTATTACCTGTGCCACAGTATATATATAAGCTAAAGCAGTAGGGAAGATAGGCCTACTTTTTGAAATAAGTACCTACGCTCCAATAAAGCGTTAGGGTTGTCGATTTAATTTTTGTTAAATTGAATAGTTTTTTTTAACCAAGGTTTGCCCTACCTATAGGTATTTGACAAGTTATCCTTCAAGTGTAGTTTTCTATATCTACATATACTATAGATGCAAGATGATAACAATGAAAGTCCGTAGAATTTTTTTTCACCAAAGACACGGTCTATAATATACGGCAACTACTTACTTATCATCTAAACAGCCAAACGTTTTATTTAACAGTAAAAGCATTTGTCGGAGAAGTGACATCTGACATTTCTCGTTATAAAAATAATATATTCATTTTATTTCATAATAATATAGTATCATTCTTATCTTTCAACATCAGCAGGGAGTTCAAAAAACGAAAGCTCCGGTTTTGAAGAAGCCGAGTTCAAGCAGCCGTACACTGCGCAATACGCTCTTGGCATGTTTAAAACGAACACGGCCGCTCGTCTCAATGCGCCACTCGCGACTGACGGCACCGCGAGATCCGCTTAGGAGCCGTGTAAAAGCGCGTGTCTATGTGTGCGTTCGTTTCGACCGATTTGTTCGTAGATTCCCTACTGCTTGTGCTTATATATACTGTGTCTGTGCTCTGCCTCGTATACGAAATAAGACTAATAGTTGAAAACCTCCGCATTGTTTGAAAAATAATCTGCCATTAATATATGAAATAAAAAAAAAATATATATATGACATAGATTTCTCCATTTTTCTAGTGGTATTTGGCGTGGTGAGGTGGCTTTTATCTGCATATTAACTTTACAAACACTTGTAGTTCCAATAGCATTTATACATATTAAATATGTACTTATTTAACATTAAGGATCTGTGAGAATCTTTGTATGTTTTTAAGGTGATTTGTATTTTAATTATTTATGCGATGTGGTTATTTTATAAATGGTTGACGACGCTTGGACTAGAAGAAAATCAAAACATAAATAAATCTTAAAATGAATATCTTTGGACAATTAACACCAATCGACCTAGTCCCAAACTAAGCAAAGCTTGTAATATGGGAACCAGGCAACGGATAAACATACCTACTTATACTTATATAAATAAATCGAATACCTTTAAATACATTTTAAATTACATCTATCTGTTTTCATGTTTCACCCTGAAACGGCTGGACGGATTTGTATGAAATGTGTTGTGTAGACAGTTGTATCTTTGGAATAACGCATAAGCTATTTTTAATCTCGATATTCCCACGGGAATGGGATTTACGCGTGCAAATTGCCCAAAATATCAACAGCTAAGTCTAGATGCTTGAGCACGAATGTTCTTCTTGCAACATAAATGAAAACTATTATGGGATTTTTGTTTTTATTTTGAAATCTCATGAACCATAATAGCAAGGAGGTTAAAATTTTCACGTTTTTTCTAGTACAGACAGAGCCCTTCGTGCGCGAGTCCGACTCGCACTTGGCCGGTTTTTCTAATTTACATTACTCACACATACAACAGGTCATTTAATTAAGAGGGTGCATCCGTGCTGAACTCGCAACGTCGCATTTTTGGTAATTTTTTGCGATTATTTCACAAAAATTTAATGAAAGTATCAAATATCCGTCTGTAGTGCACTTCGTTTTTAGTGTATTAATGTGTCCAATGCAATGATTAATCGTAATGGACTTTTATTTTCGTATTAAAGGGATAAAATACTATATCTCGTTTAATAAGAAAATAAAAGTCCATCACGATCAATTATTGCATTAGACACATTAATATATACTAAAAACGAAGTGCACTACAGACGGATATTTGATACTTTCATTCAATTTCTGTGAAATAATCGCAAAAAATTACCAAAAATGCGACGTTGCGAGCTCAGCACGGATGCACACTCTTAAGTTTTTCACCTAGTTGCATTTCAACAGCTATAACCGTTGCTAGAGTACAATCCATGAGCTCCTAGACATTCGGGTTTCGGGTACCATCTATTGAGATAGGTTTTAATATGCCCACATTCAAATAAAAAAGAATAAGTAATTCTGTGTCAAATTGATTGTTATTGGTTATTGTGTTGGAATGTCACTTCTATTTTGTATTCCTTCTTATACAGTTGCTTTGATACAATAAACGGTGTTTAAACAAACCAAAGTTTTTCTCACGTTGAGATAGCTGTCCCCACAATGGTTATGGGCCCAGGAAGGACAAACTGAGGATTTGTGGATATTGAGGATATTGAAAATTGAAATATCGAAATGTCAACCGTGAAAATTGAACAACTAGCGCAAGATAACTATGAGACGTGGAAAATCCAAGTGGAAGCGATTCTTATAAAGAACGATGCCTGGGGCTATGTGAATGGCAACCTCGTAAGACCAGCAGAACCAGCTACGGCCATCGAATGGGAAAAAGGTGACGCGAAGGCAAAGTCAGACCTAGTCCTATCGATCAGTCCGAGTGAACTGAGGCACCTGCGAGGATGCAAAACATCGCGAGAAGTATGGTTGAAACTTGAAAGCATACATGCATCAAAAGGACCTGCGAAAAAGGCGACATTGTTGAAAGAATTATTGCTTCATAAAATGTTGGATGGTGATGACATTAGAGAACATGTCATGAAATTTTTTGATGTCAGATGTAAATTAGCTGACATGGGAATAGAAATGAATGACGAGTTAATTTCAGTCATGCTGCTGTACAGTTTATCATCCAGTTTCGAGAACTTTAGATGTGCTATAGAGTCTAGAGATTCGTTGCCGGATCCAGAAACGCTCAAGGTAAAGATTTTGGAAGAAGGATGTTCCCGACATCAAAAAGAAAATGTAGATAAAGCATTTCTTGTAAAAGGGAAGAAATCTTTTAAACCAAAGAGTGGTACAGTTGAAGCGGATTCGAAATTCAAATACAAATGTTTTAAATGTCATCAGCACGGTCATAGGGCTTCTGAATGTAAGATGAAGAAAAATAAGAGTCAATGCCAAGAAACTTCTAAGTTCGTATCAGCAAATAGTACTGCCAGTGATATTTGTGATTCCGATTTTATAACTTTTAATTGTTTTTCAGATGATAAGGCTGCAAGCAACGAGAGTGGAGATTGGATCATTGATAGTGGGTGTACGTCACATTTGTGTAACGACGCGAGTAAATTTGGTGATACGATGTTACCCATGTCGTTAAAGCTGAATTTGGCAACAAATATAAGTACAAACGTACGAGGCAAAGGTACTGTAAGATTGTTTACATGTAATAATGGTTCTAAAACTGTGGTCCAATTGCCCAATACACTTTATGTTCCGGATTTGCGATGTAACCTGATTTCTGTAGCAAAAATTACGGATCAAGGCTATAGTGTCACGTTTGAAGATAGAGTAGTTAGTGTGAAAGATATCCATGGTGACACTAAGCTTATCGCAAATCGTAAAAGTAATTTATATTATGTTAGGGAACATCATCGTGAAACAGTATCGGCGATTTCGGGAAGAGAGGTCGATTTGTGGTTGTGGCATGAACGGTTAGGGCATTTGAATGCAAAAGATCTTGTTAAACTTTTAAATAAATCTGGCATGGATGTCAAGATGTCAGATGCTTTAAAGTTGTACGATTGCAATGTTTGTATGAGTGGGAAAATGAGTGCCTTACCATTTTCGAGATCAGAAGGCCCCTGTGATGAGAAACTAAAGATAATTTATTCAGATGTTGTTGGACCGATGCAACATGAAGCTATAAGTGGCGCCAAATACTTTGTCACATTCATCGACGATCATACAAGATGGTGTGAAGTATATTTATTAAGCAAGAAAAGTGAAGTTTTTAATGTATTTAAAATATACAAAAATTATGTCGAGAATCTGACTGGTAAGAAAATTAAATATCTTCAGACAGATGGAGGTGGCGAATATTGTAACCGTGATTTCGACGAGTTCTTGAAGAATGAAGGCATATCACGAAGATTGATCTGTCCTCGAACCCCAGAACAAAACGGAATTGCAGAAAGAAAAAATCGTACGTTAGTGGAAATGGCGAGATGCATGCTCATTTCGTCGGGACTTTCGTCAGGTTTCTGGGCTGATGCTGTTGTGACGGCATGCCACGTCAGAAATCGATGTCCAACACGGAGTCTTGGAGGAGACATACCTTTTGAGAGATGGTTCGAGCGACCTGCTAAGATAAATTATTTACAGAGGTTCGGATCGAAGGTGCACATATTGGATAAAGAACAAAGTAAAGATAAGTTTGCTCCACGTAGTACTGAAGGTATCTTTGTGGGATATCCAAGAGATCGAAAGGGTTACAGAATATGGTTGCCACAGCAACGGAAGATAATAATGTCACGAGACGTCAAATTTCACGGAGTGAAGAGTGAAAGAAATGAAAATAATAGCTTGAAGATAGATCCCTTTGTGGTGAAAGCGGAAGAACTGGATACCAACGTGAATCGGTCGAATACAGTTGAAATAGAATTTCATTCAAAACAGACAGATGAGCATATCCATCAGCCAATTCCAGAACCCGAGATCGTCGCAGAGCCATCACATCATGATCATCAGGAAGGCGATGTTCACGATGATGAAAGGGGAGGAATGAAGAGAGGTCCAGGTCGACCACGAATAGAGAGAGCTCATGTTGGACGCCCAAGAAAAAATTACCGAATGGTACCTGACGTACCACCGGAGTCAACTACAACCGTAGAAGATAGTAGTGAATCCATGGAAGAATTTACAGACTGTCAAGACTTTGCTGGAGTCGCGGAAGTGACAATAAAGCAAGCCTTGTCAGGCAGTGAAAGTAAAGGATGGAAGGATGCTATTTTATCGGAAGTAAGGAGCCTAGTGAAGAATGACACGTGGGAAGTAGTTAACAAACCCATGAACCGTGACGTCGTAGGCTGCCGCTATGTTTTAACAACCAAGCTGAATGTCGATAAAACTGAGAAGAAAAAGGCGAGACTTGTAGCGAGAGGCTTTAGCATGCGATATGGTATAGATTATCATAATACCTTCGCTCCTGTCGTCAGGCTTGATACAGTAAGACTGTTAGCTGCACTTGCAGTTGAGCTGGACCTAGAGATTCATCAGTTGGATATTAATACGGCATACTTGAATGGTCTGTTAGAAGAAACTATATATATGAAGGTGCCAGAACTTTTAGAAGAATGTTTAGTAAAGTTAATAGAGACAGAACCAGAAGGTTCTGAAATTCATGAACGAGCTAAGACAATGTTGAACGATTTAAAGGCTGGAGGTGATGTATGCCGATTGAAAAGGTCGCTATATGGACTCAAACAAGCCGGTCGTCAGTGGAACATACGACTCGATGAACAATTGAAACGTATGGGATTGCGACAATCGTTGAATGAGCCGTGTCTTTATTTTAAAGACATAGATTCTGATATAAAACTTTTTGTTTTGGTGTATGTTGATGACATCCAAATAGCTTGTCAAAAAAGAGAATTTATTGAAGAATTTAAAAAAATACTGGCCACCGAGTTTGAATTAAAAGATTTCGGAGTTGTCAAATACATGTTGGGAATAGAGTATGAAAAATGTGACAGTGGCATTAGATTGTCACAGCGAAAATACATTTCCGATTTGTTGACAAAATATGGAAAGAATAACTGTAAATATTCCGTTTCCACGCCAATGGAAGTGAAAAATAAGTTTGTTGTAAACGAAAACACGTGTGATAAAAGTGAACAGTATCCATATAGGGAAATTATAGGATCTTTGATGTACCTATCAACAGGGACAAGACCTCATATCACGAACAGCGTTGCAAAGTTGGCACAATTTTTAAATTGTCCGAATGAAGAATGTTGGAAGGCCGCAAAACGTGTGTTGCGATATTTGAGAAGAACTATAGAATACGGACTTGTGTTTATGAAAACAGGCAAGTCATTACAGGGGTATTCTGATTCGGATTGGGGAGGATGTTTGTTAGATAGACGTTCTTATTCTGGTTATGCTTTCATGTTAGGTGGCGCGTGCATTTCGTGGAAGTCGCAGAAGCAAAAGTGTGTGGCGACGTCCACATGTGAGGCCGAGTATGTGAGCTTATCGTCAGCTATGAAAGAGGCAGTATACTTAAATAGCTTGTTAAGTGAAATTGGACTTGGTAAGTTGGCACAGTTAACCCTACATGTAGACAATCAGGGGGCAATTTGTCTTGCTAATGATCCGATGTTCCACTCTCGAAGCAAGCACATAGATATAAGGCACCATTTTATAAGAAATGTTTTAAAGAACAATAGGAGTATAGAATTGTCGTACTTATCTACCGATTCTATGCTTGCCGATATTTTGACGAAAGCTTTAGATAAAGCCAAGCACTACAAGTGCATGTATGGCTTAGGGATTAATATGAATATGCATATTAAGGGGGCGTATTGAGATAGGTTTTAATATGCCCACATTCAAATAAAAAAGAATAAGTAATTCTGTGTCAAATTGATTGTTATTGGTTATTGTGTTGGAATGTCACTTCTATTTTGTATTCCTTCTTATACAGTTGCTTTGATACAATAAACGGTGTTTAAACAAACCAAAGTTTTTCTCACGTTGAGATAGCTGTCCCCACACCATCAACCGATTCTAGTATCAAACCCTAAGAGTGAGCGAGACGGCAATACATACCATGCCCACATTACGACAAAGGTTCAAAGTGTCGAATAAACCATGTTCCTGAATAAATTCTACTCAAGGTCTATGGGTTGTTTTAAAGTATAGTTTTATTAGCAATGTTTTATGTGAAATCTTTATTTAGAATAGTAGAATACGTAAAACTTGTCAGTTATTAAAAATGCTATTTTTTATTAAAATTAAATAATGAACTAACTGTGTTAAACAAAGCTTTTAATGTTTAATTAAAGTGGTTTATTTATTTATCTGGTTGTTTTATTTTACAAATATTAGATTACCCCGATTCTTGATCTAATATCATTTCATCAACATCATCATCATCGTGTCATTTTTAGGGTTCCGTACCTCAAAAGGAAAAAACGGAACCCTTATAGGATCACTTTGTTGTCCGTCCGTCCGTCCGTCTGTCAAGACCCTTTTTCTCAGGAACGCGTGGAGGTATCGAGCTGAAATGTATTTCAAATGCCCTTTAGAGCTGTGAAAAAATCAAACTTCTAAGCTAACGCAATTAAAAGATACAGCCGTTTATGCCGCAAATTTTCGCAACTCTCAAGGGAATCAAAACCTACAGGGACTTCCCGTGAACGCAGAATCTTGAAATTTGGTATGAAGGTAGGTCTTATAGCACAGATTAAGGAATAATTGCGAAAACCGTAAATATGTATGTATGTCTGTATATGTCAGTGACTAATATAAAGTGACCCCACACTGCGTACATTTTGCTTTGGAGCAGGGCTCTGTTTACACTGGTTTATAGATATTTATAGATAATGGATACGGAACCCTCGGTGCGCGAGTCCGACTCGCACTTGGCCGGTTTTTTTTTCTTATCTCCAGTCTATATACCGTCCCACTGCTGGGCACAAGGCTCTAAGAATAAGAGGGCTTGGGCTGTAGGTCCCACGCGGCCCCAGTGCGGATTAGGAACTTCGCACACATCATTGAATTACGCCACAGGTGTATGCAGGTTTCCGCACAATGTTTTCCCTGAAAATGTTATGAAATGAAGTAGAGTTCTGGAGTCCTAATTTTGTAGACTACTCACTTAATAGAGGACTCGGTGAACTCGAACAATTTGAGTCCAGAGCCGTTTCGAGGGTGAGTAAATATGGAGCCACAGATAGAAGATAAATACAGATGACGTCTTAACGCGATTCAATCCCGATTCAGTTTAGGTTCGCTCGCTTTACTCACGCTCGACACGGCTCGGGACTCGGATTGTTCGAGTTCAGTATGCTTAGTGTAAGTTTTCGGTCACAGAACACGTCTCGACCGCGTTTGCGTTAAAATGTCAAATACTATGGGAACAGTTTGTTGCCGTTTCGATCCGCAAGTGGCGCTGCCAATTATTCCATAGTAATTGAGACGTTTACGTGAACGCGTTCGAGACGTTTGTTCGTGTGAAAACTTACACTAGAGGCTTAGAGTCCTCTTAAGTGAGTCGACTATAAAATTAGGGACTCCACAACTCGAGTCTATTACAACACTAATTTCAGCTTTTCTGTCTAAAATTACACATACACATACACAGATCACGTCTACATCCCATCCGGGGTAGACAGCCTAAAGGCCACGTTTAGCACGATTGTAGGCGTATAGGTGCAAAGGAGAACCAGAATAGTGATGGGAAGCTAGCCGCATCTGTAATATGATCCGTAAGAATTTCGCCCATACCTTCAATGGGCTTTTATCTTTTACCATCTGCGCGGGATGAGAAGCAACTGGTACATTATCAACATGAAACTACCGTGAGACAATCGTAATTATAAAATTATAAATTAATAATTATAAAAACGGGTAACCCCGACCCCCGCCGGACAAAATCCCACCCCCCCCGCCCCGCGCCCCTTCGCCCGTCCGACCCGAACGGACGGGTGTGTGCGTTCGCTGCCGCTGGGGCGAGCGCTCCATGAAGGACTACGGATTAGTCCGAAACATGTCGAACATTACTCGGCTTTTATACGTGAGTTATCCGTTTTTGTAATTATAACTGGTACATTGTATGTTTCTTCTTTGCTCCCAGACCATTATGGAATTAAACTTGCTAACAATATAAGATGGGCCGTGTAAGGTGTAATATTAAAACAGAAATAAATATTATTCTAAATATTTATTGTCATTATGCTCATATTTACAAATTTACAAGTTTTAAAACTTATGACTACCTAAGGACCTGTTTCAGCACTCACTGTAAAGTTCCTAATACATATCTTAATTGTCAGTTATCATCTATGATTCAGTCTCTATTTATTTCTACGGAACAGACAGAGACGTCATCATAGATAATTGACACTTAAAATAACAGAGTGGTGTAAAAGTCGTGGTAGCCTAGTGGTTTGACCTGTGGCCTCTCAAGCAGAGGGTCGTGGGTTCGAATCCGGGGCTCGCACCTCTGAGTTTTTCGGAATTTATGTGCGATAATCTCATTTGAAATTTACCATGAGCTTTTCGGTGAAGGAAAACATCGTGAGGAAACCTGCACACAACTGCGAAGCAATTCAATGATGTGTGTGAAGTTCCCAATCCGCACTGGGCCCGCGTGGGAACTATAGCCCAAGCCCTCTCATTCTGAGAGGAGGCCTGTGCCCAGCAGTGGGATGTATATAGGCTGGAGATGGAAACAGGCCCTAAATTTTTTATTCTTTAAGGAAACTATAGGTCTATTTGTATACATCTAATTACCATCACTTGATTATGTATGACTGTTTGTTTCTTAATAAATTAAAAAAAAAAATTGCTCAATACATCGCAATGGAAAATAATTCAGTCCCAGTAAAAAACACATGGGGTCTCTTACTCCCAAATTGGCAGTCCTGGATTGGACATTTGCCGCCCCAAAGCTATTAAATTTTTGCCGTCCCACTCTTGTCCGCAGCCTTACTTTTTTTTCTGTAATTTTGACGTGACAACGTCTTATAAATTGGTTTGCCGGGTGACACTTCAAGAAACTGCGTTACGCTCCGCTCACGTTATGCGCTCACAATGAGAGCGAGTGAGAGGCACGCGGGCATGGTTAGCCCGCCTAAGAGCGAGAGAGACAGACATAAAAAGTGAAAGGCACGCGTCCCTTCCACTCGAGCACAGTTAGCCCGCCTAAGAGCGAGAGAGACAGAGCGAGAGAGAGAGAGTGAGAGAGATAGGCATTTATTATTATTAGGCATTATTTTACCACTCAAAGTCGTTGTCACGTAAAACTTTCGCCCGTATACCGACTTTACAGGCAACCAATTTTTTTATTTGCGCCAACTTTGCTGCCCCCCTAAGCTTCAGCTTTTTTAGCTTCTATGGTAAATCCGGCCCTGCAAATTGGAAGCTCATAAAACATTGTCCCTCTCCCCCTAATATTAAACGCTACTGGTGTGAGCGAGACGCGACTCGAATTAAGAATTTGGGAAATAAGACCACACACATATTTCAACTGCAGAAAATAATACTTAACTTAAAAGCTAATGCCGAATGTATTGTTCTAAACATGTTGTTATCACTTTTTAAAACAGGAGCCATTACTAGGAATAAGAGATCGGTTTGTTGTAGATACAAGCGCTAATAATTTACCCATTGCAACAAACAATACAACAATAGACAACAAATTTAAACTTTATTTGTGACATTTAGGTTAATTTTGGTTAAAAAAAATCGCCGACGGCCTATTCGAAAGTGATAAAAATCTCTGTATTGCCTTAAAACATCAGTTATAATTTGATAATTAGAGCTTAAAACTTTCCAATGCCAATTTTGAGTGAAGTGTCTTCAAAAATAAGACATCATAATCATAATGTTAGGAGCAGTTAACTCCAGATTTTTATTAAAGGTTGATTCAGAAGAACTGGCACAAATGGATTGAATGAGTGAATGATAATTATAATCAAGCAACATTACTTTCGTTCAATACATTCATGCCATCTTCTTTGAATCAACCTATACCAGTATACTTATTATAATTGACTAATAACTTGTTGACTTTCTAAGAATACCATCCGTCACTAACTCTTAACCTTGGCCTCCGGTTTCTTTGGAGTGGGACTCGGGCACTGGCACCACGGAGTGACTTTCTCATCGCACAACAGTTCTACGTTGAGCACGGTGACAGGCAAGCCGTCTACAGTGACGTTGTGACGGCTCCACACTTTGTAGGCCACGTCATGCAGGCCTGTCTTGGTGTCCCGCCGTCGGGTCACCTCGCGCTGGTTGTAGCATTTGCGGTGGTCGCGGCGGCGGTAAGTTTTGTCGTGGATGTGCCTGGAAGAGTACGGTAGGTTGTAGGTTAAGGCAGAGTAAAAACAAAGGCTGCAAACAGGTCACACCATGGTAAGGTAGAAAAAGTAGACCAAAGTGGACAAGAGCCGCAGAAGACATTGAGTGTTATCGTTGAGTTTTAGTGAAGGGTAGAGGAGGCCTGTGCCCAAAGGCACACCAACATCAGAGATATTTTGTTATGTATGTGTAGTACTTATAATTAATATCAACAATTTTGAAAGGTGTTTAAGAATATAGGAATGGTCTATGGACAGATGATACCGGAAAGCTCTAGACAACTCGTCACTCACACATTTTTGTAATCATTACACTACACACATTGAAAAAGGACTACAGATTCATCAGACACATGATGGGGCATGTCATTAGAAGACAAATACATGAGTAACTCAAATAATATAATAGGATCAAGAAATAAAAAGAAATTATTAAGCTACATACTTAAAAGTATCTTCTGTGCCCGTTGTGATACCGGTTGGCCTCTGCACCTGCAGCCCTGCATCTTTCAGTCTCACATAAAACTCATCATCTTCAAGACCCCAGCCCCAATAATTATTCGACATTCCCTTCACAAGCTCGTAATGTTCGTTTTTAATCAACAATATCCCTCCAATGAAAGTCGCATAATGATAATTTGGATGTGTCTGCGGAGATGATATGTGAACTGGATTCGTTTCAGGATAAGTGTACTTCAAGTCGTTGTTTATTGGTAATAAGTCAACATCGTGCATGGCTATGTAGTCATAGTCATCTCTCGTTTGTAAAAATCCAACATTAATTAACGATGCTCTATTGAAACGATTGCTGTCTTTCTGCTGGATAACGAAAATGTGGAACGGTATTCCCTGCTTGTTCAAAAAGTTGTGCATGTGGGGAACGAACTCTAGGAGCTCCTCAAAACGATCTCTGAATGGTACTATTATGGCTAATCTTTTTTTTGGAGTCAAACTTGTGATATGTTTTTTTATAGGTTTTGGTAACGCCGGGCGGTCTGAAAAAGAATATTATGGTTATTTAGTATTTAAAACATAATATTAAATCATGTTTAATATCATTTACTTACCGCTTTGGATTGGTATTGAAGCTAAATAACATCCCATGATAAAGGTTAGTCCCAAGCATATAATTAGACATTTTGAGCCACTTATTCGATAACCCATTAAAGTAACACCTTTATACATTGACTAGTAGTTACAGTGTAGGCTTAGTAAGCATAATGTGGCAAAACTGTTATGATTTCATTGAAAAAATTCAAAATAATGAATAATGAAACTAATCGTCAAGAATTTGAAACACTCATGTCACGCATTGGTGTTTTTCAATGAGCAAATATGTAAAATGGGTGCGATACGTTGCTGTCAAAAGAATTAACAGTTTGTATAATTTAATAACAACCTTTTACTTAAATATTTGTATTAACTTACTCAAATACGTTTACTAGCAATTGATAAATACATATAAATAAAGAAAAGAGGCACAATAATTAATGTTTGGGAAAGAAAGATAAACCCAGTTTCTGTGAACTTACTTAAGTTTTTAAAAACGTCTAAGCGTAGCGTTGACATTAGATCTTACGTTTATGAAGACTGCTTCCAAGATGAATACTTCTAATAACAAATAAACAAACAACACATAATATTTCAAACTAAACAGATTTCAATGATTTTGTGTACTGAAAAATATTTTACTTTATCTGAAATCGTTTGAAACCGTTCTGAAAGAGTTTGATACAGAAACTTACAACGGTTCATCCATATCGGTTAAATTAGTTTGACAAACGCCAAAAGATGGCAGCACTTGTTCTGAATTTACAACTTTGTTGACGACCGTAACTTTAGCGTATGGCGTATGGGAGAAATAAATAGAAATGGTGACTATAATAAGTAACAAAAAACAACTTTTTGCGATTTAATTAACATTAAAACTGAATTTTCCAATCCGCACTGGGAACGCGTGGGAATTACAGCTCAAGCACATTCTGAAAGGTGGCTTTTGCATAGGTACCGTGCACTACTAACTGGACCAGTGTCTACTGTAGAATAAGATGCCAATGACGACATACACCTACCTAATGATAAAATTAGGATAATCTAGTTAGAAAAACCAATTTGCTATTAAGTAAGTCCTATCATAATGTAGCAAACAAAATGGTGGGAACAGCCTGTAGAAACAGTTTGTAAATATACCAAAATAATAAAGTTCTAATTTGATCCTCTTTTCATCAGTAAATGAAACAGGCTTGAGAGGTACCTAGTTATTTAGCAGTTAAAACAAGCAAGCGTCCTGGGTTCGAATCCTGGTAAGGGCATATATTTGTGTGATGAGCCACGAATATTTGTTTCTGAGTCATGGATGTTTTCTATCTATATAAGTATGTATTTCTCTATATATATAAGTATGTATATCGTTGTCTAATACCCATAACACAAGCCTTATTAGCGCTTACTTTGGGACTAGGTCAATTTTTGTGAATTGTTCCCTAATATTTAGTATTATTTATTATTTTTATTATTTATTAAAACAAATAGAAAGCAGTTTGAAAGAGCAGTCCCCTTGAAGGCCGGCAACGGACCGGCAACTCTCATAGGTTACTACTGGTTCTTATGGGTGGCAATCATCGCATAACATCAGTTGGCCCGCTTGCTCGTTTGCCTCCCTCTTTCCATAAATAAGTTGTAAATTTCGTTCTTATTAAGTAGCGTTCGTAAAGCTTACGAAACAATAAAATTAGGTTCCTCTTGGTTTTATTGACACGTTATGATTTTTTATTTGAAGCAGTTATCGATAAAATTGCACATCACTAGCACTAACAAAAATGGCGGGAAGTATACCCCATTACCTTGCGTCACAGGTTAAATAATCACGAAAGTTTTCGACCAGCGAATATATGGCTAGGAAGACATTAATTACTCCGTGATCGAGTCGGCCCGTGTTATTAGCTAAATTTGTTTGAATAGCTAATTAAACGCTCCAAAATGGCTACTCGACACGCCATGGAGGTTAGGTCAGTGTTGCCCTTTAAAAACTGTGTCAATATTTTTCAAAACTTATTTACAATGCAATAAAAATTGGAATCATCATTTGTTATGTTATCATTAAAAACGTACCTAAAAAGTAACTAAACTTATTCTACTCCAACTAATCCTACTAATATGCGAAAATTTAAATAAAATATATAAATGCGAAAGTTTGTGAGGATGTATGGATGTTTGTTACTCTTTCACGTCAGAACGGCTGTAAGTTCTTCCATGCTAGTCTGGGAGCAAAGATAAAACATAGAATGTACCAGTTGCTTCTCTTCCCGCGAAGATGGTAAAAGCCAATCGAGGGAATGGGCGAAAATCATAGGAATAATGTTATAGGCGATGCGGCTAGCAACCCATCACTATTTTGATTCCATTAACATCTATACGTCTACAATCTTGCTAAACGTTGCCTGTAGGTCTTGTCACCTTAGGCTCTGTCTATCCCGTAAGGGATAAAGACGCTATACACAATGCATGCAGTGTACTGTATAACGGTACCACAGAAAATGCCAAAGTTTAGTTTAATCTGACCACGAGAAGCTGGTTAAAGCAAACTACAAAGTTGCTAGGTAAAGCTAGCAATAGCGTGGTCCTTACAAAGTTCTATTTTCTATGTATTTAAACGTTGCCGAAAAATTTCTAACTTTCCCCAAAAGTGGTTAACATGGCAACACTGTCGTGGCAATGGTTAGTCGGCAGCCATTGTTTTCGTTGCGTTAATGATTTCGGTTTAGTTTTGTATTTAATTGTCGCCGGTGGAATTGTTAATAAGGTTAGGTTGTTCGTATATTTGATTAATGCTGGGTAATTTGCGCTTAAACATAACAGATTAAGGAGCCGATTTATATTTATTAGTTATTTTTTGACTTGAGCGACCAAAGAAGATACATACATACATACATAAATCACGTCATTATCCCTTATGGGGTAGACATAACCTAAGGTAACAAGACCTAAAGGCCACGTTTAGCATAATCGTGGACATATAGGTGGAAAGGGGAATCAAAATAGGGATGGGTTGCTAGCCGCATCGCCTATAACATGATTCCTATGATTTTCGCCCATTCCCTCGATGGGCTTTTACCATCTGCGCGGTAAGAAAAGCAACAGGCACATTCTAGGTATATTTTTCTTTACACCCAGACTAGCGTGAAAGAAAGCAAGCAGAATAACTAATACGATTTTAGTACTATCGAACAAATTCCTGACCCAGCATAGATCGACTGGTCTCTAACTTATTTCTCTGTCTTATTGGTTGTCTGGTAGAGATCGCTATTAAGCGATAAGACCGCCTATTGTATACTTACGACCGGATAGCCTAGTGGTTAGTGACCCTGACTACGAAGCTATAGGTCCCGGGTTCGAATCCCGGTAGGGGCAGACATTTTGTATGATGAATACGAATGTTTGTGCCCGAGTCATGGATGTTGTATGTATTTAAGTATGTATTTACCTACATTATATAAGTATGTTTATCCGTTGCCTGGTACCCTTAGTACAAGCCTTGCGCTTAGTTTGGGACTGGGTCAATTGGTGTAATTTGTCCCATGATATTTTTATTTTTTATTTATTTGTTCTTTGTTTCCGTATTGTTTTGTACTGATTTGTGGAGTTCAATAAAGAGTATTTGTATTGTATTGTATACTAGCGACCCGCCCCGGCTTCGCACGGTATATTATGCATGTATTATACATATAAACCTTCCTCTTGATTCACTCTATCTACTAAAAAAAACCGCATCAAAATCCGTTGCGTAGTTTTAAAGATTTAAGCATACATAGGGACATAGGGACAGAGAAAGCGACTTTGTGTTATACTATGTAGTGATAGTGATGATTGTAAACGTCTCAAGGGTTTCCCTGCCAATTTAAATGCAACGACACTATAACATTTACTGTGAAAAGGTTCCACAGTGGGTCAGGATTCAATTTGTTTGATAGTAGCTGTAAAATATGCAGGATAAATATTCTACCTAGCTCCTAATGCAGGTGTCCGTGTTCCGTGACTGGTGGGGCTCACTTGACATCAGGTGACCACTTGCTCGTTTGCAACGACTGCATTTCATATGAAAAAGATTATCGTTACCTTTTTCAGTGGCTCAAAATAAACTAATTTGCGATCAAAATCCCTTTTAAAAACATTTTTACAGTGTTGTCAGCCCCAAACTCCTATCCTACCACGAGGATTTGGCTATGAGAACAGTTTGTTGACTATAGATGCCGAAAATTTGCTCGTAGTAACTGAAATATTGAAGCCGAAGCGTTCAAGATGTTTCTTGCGTCAATACCTTATACCTATCTTCTTAGAAAATTACGATAATAAAATAATCCACGACGTGACGCCAACTCAGCACAGTAACACTGTTCCAACTACCTACGTTCACTTGCACACAAGCAAAGATGAAAGCTATAACCAGAAAGCAATGTTAATTGCAACAAAATCCCAATTACTAAATCACGCTTTATTAAACTTAAAAACGCAATGAATAAAAATTATCAACAATTAAATACGAGCGCCGCTCACGGCATCGTATGTCAACAATAAATATCAATTTACACACACTAAGGCACAATGCAACACAATTAATTAACTAAACTTTTTATAATCACCTAATTACAAGGTTTGGCTGAACGGCCGTGGAGCCAGCGGCTAAAAAAAAACAAATGCGTTCCGTTTTACTTGGCAATACATCAACGTCTGTGGTTTCAAGATAAGTTCACTAAATACGTACTTTCAGCGTTGAGTTACGTCTTAGTTATAAGTAATTAAGAATGGAGTTAGACCTTGTGCCCTGGCATTTCGTATGTTTATTTTTCCAACTGTAATTGTGGGTTTGGAGCTCCGAGTTAACAAACAGGAACATGTCAAGGGATGTTAGTTATTTATGAATCGCCTGCGGTCTCCATTTTTAACGAGTGTTCGTTATTATCGGGATATTTACTTGTGTATTAACGGTTGAGGGCTTTTAATGTGTGTTTAATAAGAGTCAATGGGAAACTTTAAGAAACGGGCTGCTTAGATCTATAACAGGTGCAATTAGCCATTTAAATAGCATTAAATTTATGTCAGTGTATTTCTGTTAGAAACGGACCTCTTTTTTTGTAACCCATTATTATAATGTTTACTTTATAAACCTGTTTCATTAAAAAAAACAATGACTATAAAAAAAAAGTTTTATTAGTAGTTTACTAAAATTTTTAAGCTACTGCGGACCTCTGGTGAATGTGTTTTGGATCCCTAAATGGTTCGTGAAACCCACTATAAGAAATTCTGATGTTAAATAGTTTTTCTTTTTAAGTTATTTGTAGGTGAAAATTTTCTTTCAAATTTTACCTATAGTACACAAATCATAAAAGACGTTCGTCCGTGTCCCACTCTTTTCTTAATGCGGAACGACAAAATACGAACTTCGAATTTAATTGTAAGTTCAGAGCGTAAGGCTAAGATTACGGTGCATCTGCAGTAAAAACAGTCTATAAGGAGACAACTTTACTGTCGGGGACTTTCTATCACACTGACTGAATGGTCCAGTACCCGCAGTAAAAAAAAAACTTTCCTGAGTTGTCTATTGAAATTACAATACTTAAGAGTATATTCATGATGATCACATTTTATTCGTGAAAACTAAATTATAATGAAGCAATTTACTGTAGTTTTTAGAGGCAGCTAATTGCAATCCACTAACCTTCTTCAGTCACAGCTTGTCATGTAGTTAAGTAGGTACTAAGCCTGGTAAGGGTAGTAAATGACTGCGCACGGCAAAATGTTGAATCTTTTATATAGGTAATTATACATATAAGTGTACCCACCCACTGTCAGGTCTACTCATTGCATAATCTCCTATTGCCGTAGCGTAGCTGTATGGACATTTGGATCGTTATTTTTGATATTGTGTAGCTATCAAAAGATTTCTCAGAGATACGCGATTCTGCTTTGGCTGAATCTATAACGAATCCTGTTGCGTAATAAATATTATAAGTTTTTTTTATATTGATATCCTGTTTTTTAAATGTCTTTTAATTAGTTGGTATCGACTCGTCCATCACTAGTTTTGTCTATGCTAAATTTTTTTTCTAATCACGTCTCGGCACGAGCCGCGAAGCCATTGTGCCTCGCGTGGTGTTGCCAGTAATTACGACGGACAAAGGTTAATGATGTCTGCGCCCCTAGTGGCGGAGATAAGGAATTTGACCGCGTTTTTGAGACATTTTGAGGTTATTTAGTGGGTTGAAAGTAAGCGTCGTTGTTATTTGTCTGTAATTATGGCTTGACCACGCTACTTTTCATTCTAAACAGTAGTAGTCGATTTTGTCAAGAGCATTCTAGTACCTATTGGATAACCTTAAAAGCATCCTAGAAGACGAAGTAAAAGAGGGTAATCCGGGTGATAATACATAGGTACATACATTATATATACTTACGGGAGATAATTATTATCATTATTTTATAAACCCGACTGCGTCAGTTTTATAATAGGTATTGACTCTCATGACTAAGATGAATCTAATGATATTTCTCAAGTTCAAATGCGACCAGCCGTTTAAGCTCCTCTAGAGCATGCCAAAGAAATCCACATACATACCTACCTACATAGACTTGAAAAACATACCTAACCCTCCCTCTGTCGCATTCGGGTAAACTAAAGCGGTTTTCAGAATTTTTTAGCAGCTTGCAAAGAACTTCCGACTTTTATAAATCAACTTTGTCAGAAATTTGTAGAAGATGTAAACAAAACAGTTTACTATGAACTATTGAATCGGTTAACCACTTTGGAACCTGCTCGCAAAAAATGACATATACCTAATGGTACCGAAGTGTTTGACAAAATAATACTAATGACATTGACCGTTGTACATTTGGGTTGATTCAAATCGATTAATACTTACAAAATCCAATTCAAAATGAGAATTCAATCAATTAAACGTAAATCGGAACAATAATGAATCCCTTCCCTTATAAAGGAGCAACCTCAATCTGCAGGCCCCTTAATAATTATAGTGACGTACCAATATCGATACCCATATCGATAGTTAATTAATTAGCCCGGAATCGGACCGCCCGCGTCGCCCACCCGCAGCCATTGTTTCGCGACACTTTTATGATTGATTCCGCTAGTGAGGGGCGTCGGTGTCGATGGAATTTTCGATAAAAAAATAAGGCAAATTCAATTTTTGCGAAGCTAATTCTTCATTAGTTGGTGACTGAGCTGATTTGATAACTAGCTATCCTTAGGCTAAAGCTTAACCTGACATTATGTTAAGTTAACAGAGCAGGGTGAAAAAAGAATTTGCCAACTGGACACTGGATTACTCTCGTATTATAAGACAACTATCCGATTGTCTTAGATCTATCCGAGACCATAGTTTTGGAATAAGCCACGGGACACAACGCGGCGGGCAATTACGTCAGTTCGCTACCACTAGGTAACCCTAGTTTTTACCTAATCGCTTATTATGACATTTTACTTTAAAGGCCCATTTAGACACATGCAAGAATTGCTGCAAGTTTCATTACATTGCGGGTTGCCGGGGTAATCCGAATTCAACCGATCTGTCAAACTTCGCAATGTAACTAAAATAGCATACAATTCTTGCATGTGTCTAAATGGGCCTTAAGCGTGAGTTGCACCAAGTAGCTTTAATTGTAACTTTAATCATAACCAGCGATTTTGACATAATACTTCATAGGTCTTCCGTCAAAAATCGTCGATCATGGTTAAAGCCACTGTCTTAAAGCCAAAGTAACTTAGTCAGTGCAACTCACGCTAATAATTTTACAAAATAACCAGCAATCGGGTAACAAAAAGAAACTTCCCGAACCATCGATATCGATGTTCTCCCAGCTCTAGAGCTATTAATTCCCTGCTGTTTTGTCCGTAATGTATGTTTTTGAGTTCATTACTACTCCGGGGGTGGCGTCAAGCGCGAACGAAGACGCGGGTCATTGCTAGCGCATTAAGTTCTTGTTTCATACTGGGCAATGAAAAAAGTTGATTGCAAGCACAAACATACCACAGATTTAGAGGTAAACATAACTTACACAGAGTTCTTATTTAGAGGCATTTGTTCGGATTTAACTTTGTTTTCCTTACGTTACTTTCATGAACGGAGAACTCGTCTGTCGCGTATTCCACGGGAGCCATACGATTTAGGAGATGAAAAGTATCCCATGTGTTAATGTATGGTAGTTATAAACTGTATATTACGTGTACCAAATTTCAACAAAATCCGTGTTGTGCTTTTAGCTTGTGAGGGCTACAAACATCTACTCGTTTTTATAAGTACGGTCGAAGAAACTGAATCGCGTACCTAGTACATATTATGGGATCTTTTCATAGAAAATATCACAATAATTTCGTTAGCATAATAAGTGCTACGTAACTACGGCTTTTATTTGGATGGATCTGACAGCGAGCGAACCAGAACTGAATCGCAATTCTTAATAGTTACAGTAAGGCGCTAAACTGGCGCCCTGGCTTTTCCTTGGTTAGATACATATTGTATACCTATGATTGGATACAAAGTACCATCAAAAGTGACATCACTTCTGTTCAAATTTACCCTGTAGTACCTAATACAAATGATAAAGTTGAACAGGGATAACGATTTTTAAAAGCACATCACTCAAACCACTGCTGTGTCATTTTTTAGTTGTCAAGGTTTTGGAGCTGTAAATCATCTACTTCCATGCTGTAGGCTTATTGTCTAACTCGCTCGCAATCGCCATCGTGATCATTTTGACAGTTCATATATGGGCTGACAATTGGCATCGGAATCAGCTAGCTGTCACATTCATACAAGAACTGTCAAAATGAACACGATGGCGATTGCAAGCGAGTTAGACAATAAGCCTACTGGTCTCAGAGCAAAGAAAAAATAGAATATACAGGTACTAGTACAGGTACTAGTTGCTTCTTTTCCCGCGCGGATGGTAAAAGTCCATCGAGGGAATGGGTGAAATTCTTAGGAGTCGTGCTATAGGCGATGCGGCTAGCAAAGCAACCCATCAGTATTTTGATTCCCCTTTCCACCGACGAGTATACGCACACTATCACGCAATAAACGTGGCCTAGGTCTTGTTAACCTAGCCCTTTTTTTGAAAAGAAGTGAAAACTCTTTACGAGTACCACCGGGCCCTGGGAGGCCCGGATGGTAATGTGGGAATCTCTCCCCCGGCCTCTTTCCGCACGGAAAGGGGCGGGGGGAGCATACCCACTAAAGACACTCCGGCGAAACCCGCTTGCCGGTTTTAGGAAGGCGCCGTGGGATCCTGGAGATTCCAGTCGACGTCGCCCCCGGCTGCCCCGGCTTTCACCAGGGCCACCCGCACCAAGGACGGGGAAGTCGCAGCGCTTCGACCCCCCGTCCCAGACGTGCAGGACCGTGCAATGCGGGCAGGAGATCCCCGTCTCCCGCCCGCAGGTCCCTTGTTACCCTACCCCCTGCAAGATTATAATGCACCTAGGTACATATTTATGTACCTTAGGCATTCATTTTGATAAAATTCCAGTGTCTAATAATTCAAACGGTGTACTGCATTGAAAGACGCAATTACCTATTGTGTTCGCTGTATTAAAATATTAACGCTACGTTACTACATAAATTGTGATGTAAACCTGTACATAACTTTATATAAATAGAATTCTTTAAATAAGAACGTGTTTTGATTTCAAATTAGTTGGTTAGAGCGTTGGATTTTTCTGAGAATCAATGAATGTAGCAATTCGTATGTTAATTTGTACGCGTCGATTTTATAGACTAAATCCCTTGTGTGTTCGAAACCTAGGGCTTTTAGATACCTACGGTAACATTTTGGAGCATTTCAGTTACACAAATCTTTGTATCTAAACAGTGGCGTAACTACAACGTCAGGGGCCCGCGGAAAATTCATCAGAGGGGCTCTTCCTCACTATAAAGAAGTGCATCATCTTCCCTTCTGTGCTCAAGGCCAAGCCAGTTCGGGGCCCCGTCCGTAGAGCTGGGGGCCCCTGGCATTTTGCCAGCCTTGCCACCCTATAGTTACGCTTACGCCACTGTATCTGAATTCATCTGACGCGGGAACTTTGCAGTTTCCCGGGATAAAAAGTAACCTATGTTTAGTAAGTGAAAGAAACTATTCCTAAGTATAATCTAACTAATGTTATAAATGCGAAAGTATGGATGGATGGATGGATGTTTGTTTGTTACTCAATCACGCCAGAACGGCCCAACGGATCTGGATGAAATTCGGCACATAGATAGAGAAAAGTCTGGAATAGCACATAGGCTACTTTTTATCCCGGAAAATTGCGTAGTTCCTGCGGGATAGCGATAAATGAATTCTTTGCAGACGAAGTCGCTGGCAACATCTAGTTATTGATATTTTGACACGGCGCTCGAGACCTATTTTATGGCTGAAATCTTACACTGAGCGCAAGGCGTGCAGTAAGGGGTAGGCAGCGCATGCTAATTGTGGTGTGCCGTGCCACCCTCCCGTTGCCTGCCCTGGCGACCCCCCAACTACAAGCTACTGCACTAAGCATACTAAAAAGAAGCCTCAGAACATTTCGTGAACTCTTGAATCGCTAACCCAGCAATCAAGTCATTATCTCGCCATTAGATGAGATATATAATTAGACTAGCTTACGCTCGCGGCTTCGCCCCCGTTTCGTGGATCGTGGGAATTTCGCAAAATCTACAACCAAAATTTACAAATATTCCGGAAAAAAATCTGCGAGACATTGTGTAGTCACGTTACAGTTAAATCTTTGGTCTCCAGAAGAGAGAGAGAGAGTTATAGCCAACGCCCAAAGAAGAAGCCCTGTGGCCTTACCATGACGTCCTAATTCCGACTCAGTTCAAGTTTTAGCTGTCACTTTTAGTATGAATCTGACAGCGAGCGAACCTATACTGAATCACATTGAGACGTCATGGTAAGGCCCCTGGTAGCCTAGTGGTTTGACACGTGGCCTATCAAGCAGAGGGTCGTAGGTTCGAGCCCGATCTCGCACCTCTAAGTTTTTCGGAATTTATGCGCGATATTACATTTGAGATTTACTTTAGCTTTTCGGTAAAAGAAAACATCTTGAGGTCCTTCATCTGCGAAGCAATTCAATGGAGTGTGAAGTTGGGAACTAGTCCAAGCCCTCTCATTCTGGAATGAGACCTGGGGGGCTACTCCGAAATTTGATTTTCGAAGTTCGTATTATGCCGTACCTTTCACTTTCAAATTAATGCCTATTAGTGTGAGTGGAATGGTGTTACAAGAACTTCGAAAATCGATTTTCGGGGTATACCTAAGGCCTGTGCCCAGTGTTACGTATATTATTTAGGCTGGAAACGAACGGCCAAAGTGCCAACAAACCCACAGATTACCGTCCAAGGTGTGTCTTAAACCCACAAAGATTACTTAACCGATACCAACACCATTATCGAGTCGTGACTGTATTTGCATGGCTGAACAGGGCCCACCACCATCTTATTACCGGCCTGGTACTGTAGCTGTAGCACCGAATAATTACGGCCAGCTTTATCACTTGTAATGCTGTATAAAGTGCCTTGATTGCTGGTGGGTTCAAAAGTTTACGCAATTTACTGGAGTGGTATTCTCCAAAAAATAGGTTTCATGTACTTACATTACCTGGGGGCCTACCATGACGTCTTAATGCGATTCAGTTTAGGTTCGTTCGCTGTCAGATTCATACTAAAACTGACAGCTAAAACTTGAACTGAGTCGGAATTAGGACGTCATGGTAAGGCCCCTGAGCGTTTTCCAAAAAAGTCTATACATAATATTTTTTCTTAAATTTAATTGACCCTTATACAAGAAAAAATGTGTCCCAAAAGTTCCATTACAGTTCGTAGTTTTTTGTTCGTTCTTTTTTTATGTAGGTAATGGAACGTGGCGTACAGGAAAAAATCCATAGTAAAATCATACATTTCATGTTTTCGTGTATGAAAATCGATAGGGTAAAACGATTCTGAGTAAGAAAAATCTTAAATAATGAAATTCTGGAAAATTCGATTATGTAGATATTTTTTGGAAAACGCTCACCTACCGCCCGCCCCTCAGGTTCTCATAAAATGATAACGCGGGACTAAATAATAATAATAATAATAATAAAGGCGTAGGGATGTGACGACCCCATCGCCCGCTGGTGTTGTCGTGTCACCAGTGCAGTCAGTCATCGCAGGGCGGCTTGTGGCGAGCTGTTGGTGTGTAGCGACACCACGAACCTGAGACCTCCAGGGGTACACACACACACATGCGCTCATACACACACTCACACACAGTTACACACCCACCCCGCCTCTAGTTTGCCTTAATTGGCCGCCTAGAGTGGAGCGCAAGAGCTAAATGCTCGAAGGTTGGATGTGTTTGCGTAAGTGGCGAGTTGGCACCTGATGCGACTGTATAAGGACCAATTGATGGTTGTTCAAAGTCCAGGAACACCTCTCCATCCTTAGCCGTGCACACCAATGTTGCCACCTCGTTGCCCCGAGCGGGCAGCAGTTTGAGGGGCCCATTTAGTGGGCGGCAAGTCACCGCCTACCAAACTTCAATTTGTTGAGATATTGAAATGGTAGGTGTCCGTTTATCTCACTCCATAGCCCATTAATCCTGCCACAGCATCCCAACCCCATAGCCCATTCCATGTCGTTCCCTACCAGGCAATAGTTTGGTAACTGTGGAGGACTGTCCGCTAGCACATCTCCATGGTGTATTAGGGGATAGACCTCCATAGTTGCGCCCATCTCATGTTTATATTATATGGTACCAATTGCCTCTTCATGTTGGCCTCGGCCCCATGAATGCCTTTCAAATGACCGGGTCCCCATGGGCCCGTGATCGGAAACCCGTACCAACAATAATAATAATAATAGTTTGGCAACTGTGGAGGACTGTCCGCTAGCACATCTTCATGGTGTATTAGGGGATAGACCTCCATAGTTGCGCCCATCTCATGTTTATATTATATGGTACTAAAGGCCTCTTCATGTTGGCCTCGGCCCCATGAATGCCTTTCAAATGACCGGGTCCCCATGGGCCCGTGATCGGAAACCCGTACCAACATAATAATAATAATTTATTTATTTTTATTTATTTACTAAAGCTGTCCAGGAAAAAAGACAAATGCAATCGAAATTCCATTGAGATGATTTTGCAATCAATATACTTTAGTGATTTCACAGTCAATAGTCTGCGTATTCTTTCTTTATTACACTCAGGAACCTTCGGGCACCTATTTCACCTACTCGACAACTTGTCGGCGACAAGTGACAATCCGAATTGCGATGCGTGGTCAATATGAAGGCAATCGGCGTAGGTTCAATTCAATTCAATTTTTATGGTTATAGCTCCATCGATACTGTCGATGATTCTGCCAATGTCGAGGTTGAAAAAGACACTGCTTGTTTTTAATCAGCCGTTGTTCGGTACCTTCGGCGTGCGGTACTCTGATGAGAATCTAAAATAGACAACACATACATAAATTGTTAGACTAGGTACCTACAAATATAATTTGTTAATTTTTATAAATTTACATAGAACAGTTACAAGGGAGGTGTGTGATAGTGTAAGAAGGAAATTTAAGTTAACAGGGCGAGGAATTTTGGATGGAAGGAGGTCATATAGGGGGCGTAGGTTCTTGTCGAGTTGTCATGTAAACAGAATTGTCACTGTCATCGACGGCGCATTCTTCTTGGCAATGATGGTCTTTCCGAAGCGCTGGTAGATTAAAAAAAAACCGGCCAAGTGCGAGTCGATACCATTATCTATAAATATCAATAAACCAGTGTAAGCAGAGCCCTGCTGTACGCAGTGTAAGGTCACTTTATATTGGTCACTGATATATACAGACATACATACATATTTACGGTTTTCGCAATTATTCTTTAATCGGTGCTATAAGACCTACCTTCATACCACAAGATTCTGCGTTCACATTCCCATGCATGCGTGCAGATTCCCTTGAGAGTCGAAAATTTGCGTCATAAACGGCTGTATCTTTTGATTGCGTTGGCTTAGAAGTTTGATTTTTTCACAGCTTTAAAGGGCAGTAGACCTGAGTATTTGATATAAATTTCAGCTTGATACCTCCACGCGTTCAACTGAGAAAAAGGGTCTTGACAGACGGACGGACGGACGGACGGACGGACAACAAAGTGATCCTATAAGGGTTCCGTTTTTTCCTTTTGAGGTACGGAACCCTAAAAAGACATGTAAAAGAGCCCTTGGCGGCCTATTTGCAAAATAAACTTTTGACTTTTGACTATTGTCGAGATGATAGTTACACAGCAATATATATAAGAAATTAAAAATAAACTAATCACAAGAATAATCATAGTGCTCTCTAAGCAGTTAGTCATAGTGGCAGTCCTCAAGGTCTTATTTCGTGCGATCTTAACTTGTCTTCTGCTCCTTTAAGTTTTAACAACCTTGGATACCTGACTGACCCGTTTACCCTATTTGCTTATTACGAGTAATATCTTAATACAGTCTGAGGTAGGTACGGCACTATGCCTGTTCCATCATATCAAAGGTTTATGTGGCAAATATGCCACAATGGACTCTTGGATGTCTATTTTTCAAAGAGCATTATTGACAAGAAGAATTTTAACTAAATACCGTAAAACGGGGCTTACTAGCCCCTACCTAGTTACCTAGTTTTGTTCCTACTGGAACAAAATTGAATCAGAATCAGAATCAGAATCATTTATTGTTTGAAGTTCAAATTTCGATAAAAAAATATTTTCATATGTAGCAAGTTGATTTTTATACATAAAAAATGTTCCGGTGGTATAATTTTAGTTTAATAATGATTATCTGTCGTCTAGTTTCATAGTTTAAAAAATAAGTACTAAAATATAGGCAAATTCCAGCACACCCCGTAGTGTGTTCAGAAGGGATGGAAACAAATGAAAAAATAATGATAATAAATTACACCAGAAAAAGGAGATATAATACCTATGTCTAAAAATAATAAAATTAAATTGGGTCTATATTTTGTCTCATAAAATTGAAGTTCCGAATGTATGGTTTGTCATAATTTTCTTTAGTCATAAAGCGTTTTATTTTTGAAACAGTAAATATTTCTTTCAGAATTGATAATAAACTAACCTAACCTACTACATTCTGATGGATTTTTCAAAAATTCTGAAAATGCACGGTTGCATGTGTTATGATTATGACCAACAAAAATTATAGGACAAAAAGGGACCCGAATGAAATGAATTTTAGAGCAAGCCGAGCCGGAAATTTTAGAGCAAGCCGAGCCGGAAATTTTAGAGCAAGCCGAGCCGGAAATTTTAAGTAGCTAGTGAAAACACAAAATATTAGTTTTATCCTTTCTCCCCCGCAATCCTTTCTCAACCCGTTTTACGATATGAAAAGAAATAAAAGGCACAAAAATTTATGGTTAAGGAAAAAAAATGATAAGGTAAGAAGTTTTAATGTATGAGATGTGTATAGTTGTATATATGTAGGCAATACTTCTGAGGAGCATGTCTATGACTTGGATTTTAGGTAAGATTTTATGTAATACCCACTTATAATAAAATTCGTATCGATTGTACCTAAGCCTACGCACTGAAACCGCGTTTAAATAGATTAAAAATTGGATTCAGAAACAAGTAACAGAATAAGCTTGTAAAAGTCGCTCGTGCGTTTTAAATCTTACATTTAATCGCTATAATCGATTATATTCGATGCACACAATCTACAAAGGTGACCTCTTTAAAACTTGATTTAGATAGATGATAATATAAGTTAAAACATAGCTGGTTTGTAAAACATTTGGGGGCCTGTTTCGCCACCCTCAGTTAAGTTCCTGTTATCTTATCTGTCAGTTATCTATGAAGACGTCTCCATCTATTTCGTAGTAGGTAATAAATAGAGACGGAATTATAGATAACTGACACTTAACCTAACTGAAACTTGACAGAGAGTGCTAAATACAGCTTGTAGGTCAGACAGAATAATAATTAGGTACTTATTATAAACTATGTTCGTAATGAAAATAATAATATGTATAATAACTTTTAAACAAGTACCTAATGAGACAGTTCTGAGCAAAAGCCATGTGGTAATCAATTAAAAAAGTTTTCAACGGATAATTAGTAAGAGTTAGTGATAATTTTGAATTGGTAGGTGTTGTTTAAGTACACAATCCTTAGCTATAACTCTGTCTATAACACGTTTATTATAAGAACGCATGTTTCCTAAACAAGATTGTAATCATGAGCCAGCCAAGTTACAAAGCAAAACAATTTTAATTAAAAAATCAAACTATTTACAAAACACTCTTTAGTTTATAATGGCGTAAAATTTGCGTGAAATTCAAACCTTATCAACTTTCATTAAAATTTAATTCAACATTATAAGAAAACGGCAAACAATAATAACGATAAAAATAATTAGAAATGCCAAAACCGTTGAGCGGCAGAGTCGCAAATTAATTTCTAGCCGAGAAATCGCTGAAAATATCTCGCGACATTAAGTTAATAAACTATTGGAGTTAATTGAGGAGTATTTCGAATGCGGGTCCGGGCCGACCCAATCTGAGCCTTAATTGATTGCAATCCGACCAAAGACGAGAGACTATCTGCTGCCGACGCGAGCCAAGGACCGACTGCCGCTTTCAACCGGCAGGCTAACACGCAAGCTCCCGACTCCAACCGCCCACCGCGAAAGCGTTCCAAATTCAAACACAACCTCCCCAACCCAGCCGACCAATCGCGGCGCACCAATTCAAATTTCAAATGCAGTTCCACGAGCTGTCGCCACCCATTGGAAAACGCGGGCCAATCAGCGCTCAGGTATCCATGTTCGTTATTTTTTCCCGCGGCCGGCGCGGGCTAGTCATTCGGCCGCGCGCCACCTCGGCGTTCGTATCGCGCGTCACCATGGATTGTGCTCTGTGACAGTGCTAAGTGTTGTGATTGACTCGTGAAAGCATGATGCCTCTCGCACCGACCCCTGTGATGGCGGTGCCATCGAAGCCGAAAATCGGATTCAGTATAGACAGTATAGTGGGTGGGCCACCGAAGCATGCGTCTCCTCCGCTGGCAAGTCCTGGCTCGCCCTCGCCCGTGGCTTCCCCGCGGAGTCCTTCGCCGCGACCGCTGCTGCGGCCGAGCGCTTTACCAGCTGTGTTTCCCTCTCCCGAGTTAAAAAGACTGCCGTACTTAGAAGCTCAGAGCCACCACCACCAGTTCCTGGCGCATTTCCAAGGGGCGGCGCTGGCGGCGGCGCTAGCACATCAGCAGCAAGGGTTTGGGGGGCCGCTTCCCCCGCACCCCCCGCCGCACCCCGCGGCCCCCGTGCCCAGGGAGTCCTACCAGCTCTACCCTTGGCTTATCAACAGACACGGAAGGATATTCCCGCATAGGTTTCCTGGAGGTAAGTTTTAGAAATACGATTGCGAATGAAGAAGGTTTAGGATAGTCGTAATTTGAATTAGGATAAATTTTAACTTGTAGGGATGAATTGAAGAGAAAAGAATCTAAGGGTAATCTATTTAATTGAAAAATAAATATACCTATCTACTGATTGAAAAATCATAAATTGTGCGATTGGAATAGTGATAGCATAAGCATAAGGTTGGCATTTTGCAAAACCCAAGACTTTAGTGCCCTCTGCGAATACCGACGCTAGAGGAGAACCTCGTAAACGATGTGCATTTACAGAAAAAACCTTAAACACTAATGAAAAAAAAAAACATTTAGAACGTAGTTTCTCAAAATAGATATAGATCTATTTTAGGCCATAGCGCCAGAAGCAAAAAGTCTAGCTACCTACCGCTATGAATAGCAAAAACACATACAATACAAGCACAATGTAAAAAGAGTGCCAATTAAAAAGAAAACTGCCTCAATAAAACATTTGCAGTTACACAGAACTAAGTTCATTTGTAGGCTTATTAACATGAAACGCCTCGTAGCAAAGTTTTTTACACCTCTAATGACCGCAGTTGAATAAAAAAGTATAACAAATGAATAATATCATCCATTGCAATACCTATCTATTCTCTAGGGTCTCAGTATTATTGTCGAGTCATGTCAAGCCTTAATGTCAGCGAAAGCACCTGCATCTTGATTTAGAAAAAGTTAATTGCCTGTTGGCTTGTTTCGGACTTGACATTTTGGCAGTTCACATGTGACATGACAGTCATTATCATTAGTTACGATGGGATCATGTAAAACGATTGAGTGGTTGACTGTCAAAAAATGATTACTAAAGTAGATGCCTCCTTTTTTGCAAAGCTGTTGGTTAGTTAAATTCAAAATGATATGATAATGGCACGGTACTGTTTTTGTAGACAAATTAATCGGTCGCAATATGAATTAAGGTCGGATATCAATACGCCTATTTTTGTGTATGTAGCTTGTCACATATATGTAGGTATATAAAGTGTGGCATAAGAGTGCAAGCTACAGGCGTGTGTATTCCTATAAATGGGAACGAATTCCGTTATTGTTTGATGACGATGTAACCAATGAAATTGGGTGACGTAACCTTGAAAGACAATTAATCCACTTGATGGACCTATTTTAGGAGGCTTCTGGGAAACTACTGTAATGTGTTACAAGTTACCGATCAAATCGAAAAACTTTGGGAATTCATTCAAAATATCCATAGGTACATTCATACATACCTACACAAATCACGTCTTTATCCCTTACGGGGTAGACAGAGTCTAAGGTAACGAGACCTAAAGGCCACCTTTAGCATGATTGTGGAGGCATCTGAAAGAGGCTTCAAAATAGTGATGGGTTGCTAGCCGCATCGCCTATAACCATGATTCTTAAGATTTTGCCTATTCTCTTGACGGGCTTTTACCATCTGCGCGGGAAGAGAAGCAACTGGTACATACTACGGTTTTCTTCACTCCCAGACCAGCATTGACGGTTTCTATATATCGTAACATAGGTAACTACGTGTTCAAAGCGATACTTATAGTCACGAGTGTAAATCTTAGTCTATTTACTATTTTCTGTACAAGTACTCCGTTGGTTTGAAGACAGAGCTCCTAGTACTGACAATAGTGACGAAAACAATGTTGACCATAAAATATAACCTAAATACTGAAAACCAGATGGTTTATAACGTGTTTAAGGCGCCAGAGGCTATAACGCGTTCCAGCCAGTTCCCCCTATTTTACTGACGCAACAATAGGGAATATTCACGTTTTTTTTTCATGACTTTCAAGCTCATTTATGTAAACAATATGAAAAATATTTTTTAACTAACTATAAAAATAACCGAGATATTATTAGCTGTTAAAGTTTTTTATAGCTCTGTCTAGAAAATCAGAATTTTAGTATGGAATTTATATGGGCGTTGTGGCTATAACGTCACATTCACATGTCATATCAGGGGCCTAACCATGACGTCTTAATGCGATCCAGTTTAGGTTCACTCTATGTCAGATTCGTACTAAAAGTGACAGCTAAAACTTAAACTGAGTCGGAATTAGGACGTCATGGTAAGGCCCCAGATCTCTCCTTCTTATCGCTGACTTATTTGTAGTTTTAAAACTCTTAATATTTTTCGTGTTTCATGACCGATATTACTTTTAATTTCACTTTTTGATATCTTTTTTATGATATTTTCATATTTCATTATGAAATGTGTTTTTTTAATGCATATTCCCTATTGACGGTAAGAAAGAAGTGACAATTCTATGTGACTGTTTGTTGCCTAAATAACAAAAAATAAAACTGTTTACATTACAAACTAGGCGAGAATCTGCGCTAGTTGGCTTTATATTGACTACGCATTGCATTTCGAATACCTTGTCAATTGTCACCGACAATTGTCGTGTTGTTGAATAGGGGCCAGGTGTTGCCAATCAACGTCTATGTACGACTAATCCTGTCAAAGTGACATGTCTTGGTATCTTAATTACTTGCAACCGAAGGCTCTTTTTTAACTGTAAGTTTAATTGGCCTATAAATTGTGTGTCAATGAGACACTAGGGTTCGAAACGATCTTAAAAACGTTCTTTCTGTTTACAGAATTTAAAAAGTTTTATCATAAATACATTATTTTAATGCGCACACACCACAATTTTATTGTTATGTTTTCATGCGACGGTGATTGTTTGTTTAACAGACACTGGTTCTAGCGGAATAGTTAGGAAAACAATATTCTGTGAACTGAGCCTCTAGTGGAAGTTTTCGCATATAAAAACGTTTCGAACGCGTTTCCGTATACGCCTCAAATACTATGGAAATTTTCGAGACGTTTTTTAATGCGAAAACTTACACTAGAAACTCTGTTGTCCTCATAAACTTTGTATTCAATTAAATGTTAAATGTGAAGTAAAAGCGAAATATTGCCGCGGTTTAATTTAGTGGTTGCAAATCTTTTCTACATGTACCTAAATGTATGTCTTACCTTACGGGGTAGACAGAGCTAAAGGTAACACGACCTGGCCACATTTAGCATGATTATGGGTGTATAATAATGTGTATATAGGTGGAGAGGGGAATCAAAATAGTGATGGGTTGCTAGCCGCATCGCCTATAATTATGATTTCTAAACGACGCTGAAAATTAGAACACATAGAAAAATCCGAAAAGTAAAGCTATGGCCGGGAATCGAACCCGGGTCCTCGTCATTCCGTGACGTGTGCTATACCCCTACACCACCCATAGCAGGTAAATAAAATTTCTAACGGTAAAAAGTAAACATTAAAAATCAAGAAGTAAATTTCTTGATTAATTTGATATTTTATAATTATGATTCCTAAGATTTTCGCCCATGCCCTCGATGGACTTTTATCCGCGCGGGAAGAGAAGCAACTGGTACATTCTATGTTTTTTTCTTACTCCCAGACTCAGCATGGAAGAAACATTTTCTGATATCAAAAAGTGATCTAAAACAGGCTTATAATCTAACTCCCTTATTTATAATCGCTCTGTAGGCTTCTGCTAACTTAGCAATCGTTTGTCCTTATCTGTCACTTTGACATTTACCTTTCACAGATAAGGACAAACAATTGCTAAGTTAGCAGAAGCCAATAGAGCGTTTATGAATAAGGGGGTTAAGTACTCTTTGTGAAATATTTGATCGACAATAATTAATCAAATATAACTACGGATACAAGTAAAAAGACGAAGCTTTTGACCGGATAAACGGCTATGATAATTAATGTTTGCAGATCTCATGTAAAGTGGTTTGATTGTTAACAAAGTTTATCGACATTGCAAATACAAGAGCCATAAATATTACTAGACGTCATATCGATGATGATAAATACAACACATTTGAGTTAGAAATAAAAAAAACGTTTGTGAGAAATCCTATGAAATTGTTGCCATTACCTAGTACCATTGAAATAAAAAGACACTTCCTACCAAATCTATTCTATTTGCGTTATGTATTCTACTTAGGGCCTGTTTCACCACTCTAACTCCCTTATTCATAAATGCTCTACAGGCTTCTGCTAACTTAGCAATCTGTTGTCCTTATCTGTGAAAGGTAAATGTCAAAGTGACAGATAAGGACAAACGATCACTAAGTTAGCAGAAGAGGCTATTATAGACAGAGCCCAGGGTAACAAGAGCCAAAGGCTACGCTTAGCATGTACCTATGTATGTATGTATAGTTGTTTTTTTTGCCCGTTCACCCCAGAAAAAAATCCTGGATCCTTGACTAACCGGAAAATTGCAGTTCCCGCGGAATAGATTAAAGTTAATGGCAGACAAAATCACGGGTAATGGCTATAGTGTTAAACTGAATAAAAGCACTGCACGTCTAGCACGACAGCGCACAAGAGTCGCGTGGCGCGCGCGATAGATTGCCTGCCTTTTTCTTATTGTCTGTTCTAGAAAGGGACGGGTAATCTATCTCGCGCCTCTTCCCGCGATGGTCGTATTAGAAATGGCGTTGTATTAATATTTTGGAAATAATATATTCTTGAATACCGGTGACCCAGGCCGCCAGGCATCCCTCTCTGTGTCAAACCACAGACTTATAGCATTAGGCTACAAGGCAGCGTTCAGAAATCAGGCTAACATTAGGTAGGTACCACATAAATTCTTCCCAAACTCCATTAACTTCAGCTATCATTTTCTCAAGCTTTTTTTTTATTAAAAAATCAACAAATTAGTAAGCAGTCGTTCCTTGTCCGGTCACAGGAAGTCTTATTTTAAAAATCAAATATTTTTATAGGTGAAGTTGTTTGACCGTCCGTTCATAATCACTTACCTACTAAACAAATACCGCTGTAGCTACTTCAGGTTCTTGAGTAAACTAAAATGTTATTACGGTTTTTTTATTTAAGAAAAGTAAAGGTATGAGAACCCGTACAAAAAATCTGAAATCAAGACAACTAAAACTCGCAAATTGATGTTTTAAGTTAGATTTTTTTAAAACAGGTCCTAATGACTATAAATACGCCCGACGTACGATTTCACTTTATTTGTTTTTACATGCAAAAATCACGAAGGTTGTGGTACTTATATTTTACAATTACCTAACTACTTAATTACTGAACTATTAAATTGGTTTAAAACATTAAACACCCGATGCTATAACTAAATCAATTAATAGATAAATGAGGTTTATCTCAAACTGTTCATCCATTAATCCTTTAACGAGTTACAAACAGCTTTTTCTTTTAAAAAAAGAAGCTTATCTCAAAACACCCGTATTTAAGATAAACCCAGCTATCTGCGGCCGGCACTTATAAAAAGAAAATTAAAAATAAATCCTTCGGGACCGTTTGAATTACGAATGCTTCGGTCCATTTTTAAAAAAGGAACGCAGTGACATTTTGTTTGTTTCGGTTTGCGGTTTTTGAAACAAGTTAATTGGCTTTCTTTTTTTTGGTTAACCCGTTTACTTTGCAATAGAGATTAGGCAAATTTGTTGTATTAAATAGTTTTGAACGTCTTTAACGGTGTTTCTGAGATTAACATCCCTTCAGAATAAATCAAAGCTAACTTTGGAAGAATTATAAGAATTAGGTATTTGGGAAAAATGTACTTACCCAAAGTAGGTAATTAAATACGTATTTATCGCAGAGAATAATAGCAAAAATTGATTCATTTGTTTCAAAATATGAGGGAACTTATTTTCTTGGTAGAAAAATATTAGGCAGGTAGATACTTATTTAATTTGAGTCCCGATTTTAAAAACTGGGCTTAATTAAACGAATAACGTAACTGAAAGCAATAAAAATATTATTCAGTACGTGACACTTGATCTCACGTTATTAGGGTGCCTATTTCGTAACAACTGTCAGATAACCTCCATATAACCTATTACAATGTAGCTATCGTTCCATTAGTCGTAATTACGAAGCAGATAAGTTAATTGTATTCATAATTAGAGACAATGTTGAATAAATTATTGTTTTGCACAGCTATATTTATTAAATGACAGATGACTCTGATTTTGAGGTTATGAAAATAGGACGCCGCGTTCGAGCACTGGAAAACATTATACAGCCATTAAAAAAAATACGTCAGTGATTATTGATAGGGTTAGGTTAAGTTAGCACTTTACTTATTAAACTACGAAATTATAATGTATAATACGGAAATAACAATTGAACTCAATTACTAGCAACCGCGTTCTGTTAAGCTGTTAAGAAAACCAGTAGTAATAAAAATCAAATTATATCCAATTCACCCCTCCAAACTGTGTGCCATTATCTGTGTCAACAAAAACCCCCGCCGTTCAAAGGACCGAATATTATTTGGCAAATAACGAAACGCTTATATTATTGACCCGCCCCTTTAACAATATTATTTTTATGAACTAACACTGTTCATTTTAATTAAACCGGCTTAACGCGTCGCGGGTCATGGTCCTAAAAAATGATTTAAAAAGTTAAGCTGTGACAAAGGACCTTTGTGCGAGCGGGAGCGCGATTATCAACCGTCGCCATTGTCGTCCAAATTTTATTATTCTGTAGTGCTGGGGAGAGGTGTCGATGTTAATAGTTAATGATGTTTGAATATCGATAATACATTAAAAATAAATGTTTCGATATATGTACAGTACATTATTTTCTAAAATTAGTAATTCACGCCGGTTCTATTTATTTATTAAGTAAAACACATGTCCTAAACCAGATATTACGTGGTTATGGTGAACGTTAACTGAGTGGTTGGCTCCTAAGCTAATAAATAAAACTGAAGAAGAATCCCCTGAAGGTACATTTACGAGAAAATTAGAGAATAACAAAAAAAACTGACACAATTTAAAACTTAACTTAATTACTACTTAATAAGTAGGTACCTGATGTTCTTTGCGCTCTTCATGTAAAATAATACCCACCTATTTATTTATCAGCTAGTTACAACATTGTCAAAATTGGTACATAATTATAATGAGTCGAACACAGGTGACGATGTTTTGTTTGACATTGATAAAAATGTCTATTAAGTCATTCTAGTTACGTATTGATTCGTACACAATCGCGTGAGAAATTGAAATAACATAATTATCCTTGCTGTATTAAACAATTTTTTTTATGTATGAATAGGAAGGCAAACAAGCAGGTGGGTCACCTGATGGTAAGCGTTCACCACTGCCCATAGACACCCGCAACCCCGGAGGGATTGCAGATGCGTTGCCAACCTAGAGGGCTAAGATGAAATGCCTCTTGTACCTGTAATTTCCCCGGCTGTCTTACTCTCCCCACCGGAACACAGCAGTGCTAGCACTTGGCGGCAGGATTAGCGAGTAAGATGGTGGTAGCGATCCGGACGGACCTTGCACAAGGTCCTATCACCCGCAATTACGCACACAATAGTCAACCCGTAATTATTTACTGTGAATGAATGTGGCCTTTAGGTCTTGTTCCCTAGGCTCTGTCTACTCCGTACCTAAAGGATAAAGACGTGACTCATATATGTTTTTTTGTTGGATACAAACCCACATGTGACATCATGAGCTTTTTGAATTTTATACTCCCCTAGCTCGTGCACCATCGTCTCAATGACTACGTGCGAACTGGCAGCGTCTCTAGCGGTGCTTATCGACCACAAAGTATTGAAGTATCCTTCGATTTTTTTAGAATTGGAAACCACAACATTATATTGCGGCCCGTGAACTGTAACCTCTTTACAATTTGTACTATAGTTACAATTGACGACACACAATTAAAACAATGTTATTTTGCGGCTGTCAAACTATTGCACTGTACTATTTGCTAGGTAAGAAATAGTTGACCAGACGCAATTTAATGTTATAGTATTTGATACTTTTACACGAACGCATTCGAGGCGTAATGTTGGTAGGTTAAAATAGACCTGATAGACGGACGATCGGGTAAAGACCGCGAAAGTATGTAGGTGTGTAGAGCAACGGTGATCACTTAAGGCGCTGTCAACAGCAAATGACCTGGAGCAGCGTCACTCTTCACACATACGGTTCACGTGCCTGTTAGTGAAAGAGAAGAAACTATTCCGGCAGCTTGGCGCGCGTCTAAAATCTTGCAAATAAGACACAAATCATAAGAAATAAACAAAAGTATGGATTATTTGTGAAATATGACTCGTTAGCCGTTTAGGTATGAATATGTTGACTTCATGTTTGTAATTGCAGACCCATACGTCGAAAAAATAAAGACAGAACCGTTTAATGATGATTTTAAGACCAATCTTTGCAATTATTTTCTATCGAGCCGATTTTGTTCAATTATGTATCGAGCCCGTCTAGCGTGTTTGAAATATGATGAAAATTAACATTATATTTTTTTGTATTTTTTTATGTGCAGTTTTTCTTAAAAAAGTGTTTAAATAACATCAATTTCAACAAAATTAGGTACTTAAGTAGCGGAGTAGCAAGGTAAATATTTTGTGTTCATTGAAATGGACCTCCGCAAAGTAACGCCTGATTCAATAAAATTAGGTGTTGTCAGCCTCTTAACATCAAGTGATCCGCAGGTCCGTTTGTCGGCTTTAATATTAAAAAAAGCAATGGCTGCGGGTATAAAATCAATATTCGTAGAGATTGGGGAAGGCCTATGTCCAATAGGATGTAGACGTACCTACATTGCAACAAAAAACTTACACAACCAAGCCCAAGGGCGGTAAAAAAACATGAAATGATCAGAGGCCTTACCATGACGTCTTAATGTCATTCAATTCAGACTCAGTTCAGGTTTTAGCTGTCATTTTTAGTATGGATCTGACAGCGAGCGAACCTAAACTGAATCAGAATTGAATCGCACTAAGACGTCATGGTAAGGCCCCTGTATCGAATTATTTGATACTTAAAAAAACATCTTTACTATACCCCTTGATAGGTGATGTCACCCTGTGCCACTGTAAAGAATTAGGATTTATTTAATTAGTATGGAAAGGTACCTATGTTTCTTTATTAGTACTCAATATTAGATAGTCATCCAATCCAATCATTCCGGTAACAAAATCAATTATAATATTATCACCCATTGTATAATAGTACTTAATGAACGTGCCAATATAGACTCTCAAAATAAATGCAACGTCGCGCCTGATAATTAAATCCAGCAATTAACACATAAATTATAAACGCTCGTAAAATTTTACAACTGCCAATCGTGTCCGTATATAATATTATCGATATCGACACGTCGATGACGCAGCGCATCACTAGCTCGTTAACCAAGAAGCCAAACGTCACGTAACGTTTCTTAATTATCGCGATTGTCGATGTTTTTTAACAATATTCCTCTAAAAGATTTGAATGGCTTATAATTGGATGTAATTTGAGACTTTGTTGGGGAGTTAAGTGGAAGGTTTATTTATGCCTGATCTTGTTTGTGTTGCGGCCATCTTGGATTGAGATCGGTAGTTAGTGGTTACACGAAATGATTTATAACCATACTTCATTCCAGACAGGAGTAGACCAATAGCCTTATTGTTTAACGCGTGGGCGCTCGCGATCGCATTCTCCTTCTCTTTCTACCCTTATCTTTATCGATTGACAGAATGGAATAGTGTATTGTGATTCCAAGTGTGTTAGATAATTAGGCCTCAGATATTTAATTAAGGCCTAATGGTCGTTCTAATAGGATTTAACCGCTCGCTATCGCTATCCTGTCATATTAAGTTAAAGCATTGAGCTACAGTAATTTAATTATCCATTTTTTAAAATTTATTTTGTATTGCAAGTTTGTTTTATGAAATTCGTGCGCGCGATGTGAATCGTTTCTGTAGTAGGTATCAGAGACAACGACAGGATACGGACTCCTGTTCAAATAATTATATACCTATTTTTTTGCACGTAATCGTTTTTAATAAGTACCTGATCAATGGTAAACGAGATTATTACAACGGCGAACTGATCCCAAAAAAGGGATCTCCTTTGGCTATACCAGAGGCAGAATAGCAGTATATTTTAAGTGTTCATTCAGTTTTGTCGAAGTCTAATATTGTATGGAACGGAGTATGGATTTGGGAGTATGGTTACCTATTACGTACTAATTTCAAAAGTACCGAGCAAATTTCTGATTTTGTTGCTATATTAATTACAGTTATTACAGACTCCTTGCGCCGCTCTCCTACATTTGCTTATTTTTTAATGTTGACATGTGTCACTATAAACTAACGAACTTTGTGTCAATAAAAAAGCTGTCAAACAAAATACATTTGATTTAAAAAGTAATTAAAATCCCGTGCCCGCGTAGCGGACAACAGTCCTGACTTTTAAAGAGGTTACTGTACTCAAAAGAGTTAAGTTGATTGTTGATCCAAGATAATGTTTAAAACAATTAGATATGAAATCCTGACATTTCCGTACTTCTGTCACACTCCTAACAATAATCAAAGCTAACGTGTTTGGAAAATTCACGACGCTTGGTCACCGTGTGTAATTACTTACTCGACTTACATACAAAGGCAGTGCATTGTTGAAATATAACAATGCCAAAATTGCCTTACTCCTGTCAAATGTGAACTACTATCTGGAATGAAGTATGGTTAGTTTAGTTAGTGGTTACACGTAATGATTGATAACTAAGGCCTGGTCGATAATTGTGATTAATTAATCTTACTTATTGTTGGAGAGTCATTATTTTAGAAGCGTTTAGGACTATGATTATTTAAGGATGCAATTAAAAATAAAACGTTACCTGTTACTGTAGGAAGTTTTTCTTGTTTATTTGTGTTAATATGTCTACGTTAATTACGAATAGAAAATAACGTACCTTTATGTTTTAATAGTTAGTTAGGTAATTAAGACCAATGTATTCTATGTTAAAATTGTACGTTGACTAAGTAAATAAGTAGGTAAGTTGTAAATACTTTATTGTACAAAATATAAAGGAACAAAAACAATCACAAAAAATGACACACACAATGTACAAAGGTGAACTTACCATCTCTACCAGTTAACCTTTGAGTAGGTAGATGAGAGGAGCATTGTATTTTGTGTTTGAAATGACATTATTGTATTTCCCCGAATTTCTTTTCCCCGAAATTACGGTTGTCCGAATATTCGCTATCTATCCAGAATAATACTTTTGAAGTAATATTAGCGACAAGATCATGGTTTATCTTCGAAAAATTTGTTTTTTTGGTTAATCAAAATAAATAGAAAGCATATTAAAAATTCAAACGGGAAGCCAAATAGAGTAGTAGTTAAAATCACTATTAATTCATATTATTATCACGCCATGGCTATGATAAGATATTATGTCTGTTGTGACACTATGGGTTATCGTGGGGTAAGTAATGGGTTGTGATAATCAAACTCAATTTTATTTGTTAACTATTTTTTTCGTCTGGCAACACCAAAACATAGTACTTTTGAAATAATAGCTAAAATTAAAGTCGTGACAGAAATTATGTCATCAATAGATTTTTGCGAATATTATACCCCCTTGCAAAAAAATCGGGCACCCATGGTTTTTGAATTTTATGTGCAGTGCTTAGGTACATTCTAAGCTTTAATGCCTAAAAATCTGAAAACCATAGGTGCCCGATTTTTTTGCAAGGAGGTGCTTAATAGGCCCTTCTGTTTCTTCTTAAACAAGTAAGTGTTATTTGTACCTACATGTTTCCGTCTCTGTCTGTTTGATAGTAATAAATAGAGACGTCATCATCAATAACTGGAACTCAACAGAAAGTCGTGAAACAGGCCCTTAATATGCCAACGCTTATTAATACCGACTGTAATAATTGTACTTAATCTAATGGTTTTATTATATGAAGACCGTTGGGAAGTGCACAACTTAAAGCTGAGTTTTGCTTTGCACCCTTATTATTGCACATTTACCGTTTATTAAGGTGCGTTAAGAGTAATCTTAAAGCTGTATAAGTCGCGTATAATAGTCGTATAATCGCTGCATAACGACCTTTTAATAGCTCGAATTGTCAACGCAAATGCGTCCATCGCGTGATACCGTTTTCTCTCTAATGAGTTTTCACACTCTATAATGGTGTAATTGTTGCTGTTTTTAGCTGTAAGAAGTGAAGCGGTATTGGAGTGCCGTTTTGCCAGGTTTTTTAAAAATAGAATGCCAAACTAAGTAAGGTGCAAGTAGTTACATTGCCAGTCTGGCTGATTACTTCTTTCTTACTCTCCTCGCCGGAACATAAGAAAGAAAGAAAGAAAGAAAAAAAAGTTTATTTCTGACCAACACAATGAATGAAGAAACATAAAATCTAGGTACAGATTTGATTAGATTTTGGCTTTTCACAAAATGGTCCCAACTCAGCATTTCCTGGCCTCACAGCCAGCATTGGTCTTCCTTAGGGCCATTGGGGCCAAAAGCAGAAGCAGAAACTTGAACTTTCATACTGGTCTTCTACTCGCGAAACGGAATCATGCTACAGAAAGAAAAAAGAATTCACAAACACTTATTCGAGACACTACAAGCATAAGATACAAAAAAAAGAAGTAAAAACATATGTAAGAACATTATGTCACGACACGAAATGGTCCCACCTCAGCATAATACAGGCGATGCGGCTAGCAACCAATCACTATTTTGATTCGTCTTTCCACCTATACGTCCACAATCAAGTCAAGGTTGACTGGAAGAGATCCCTTAAAGGGATAAGTCCGCCTTTGTGCATGTATCTCATTGTTTGTCAATTGTATTTGTCTTGTTTATTTTGCACAATAAAGAGTTTACATACATACATACATACAATCATGCTAATCGTGGCCATCAGTTCTTGTTACCCTAGGCTCTGTCTGTACCCCGTAGGGGATAAAGACTTGATTTATGTATATGTATGTGTACATAGTTCATCATGTCATCAGTCTTTGCTAAAACGCACTTAGTTAAAAATATACGAAGTTATGCTTAACTTTATTTTCTCTATGTACCTGTTTTCCATGTTGTTTACTATGTGGACGACCGGATGGCCTAGTGGTTAGAGAAGCTGACTACGAAGCTTGAGGTCCCGGGTTCGATCCCCGGTCGGGGCAGATATTTGTATGATAATACGAATGTTTGTTCTCGAGTTTTGGATGTTTAATATGTATTTAAGTATGTATTTATTGATATAAGTATGTTTATCCGTTGTCTAGTGCCCATATTACAAGCTTTGCTTAGTTTGGGACTAGGTCAATTGGTGTCAAAAACAAAATTGGTTTTTTTTTGGTGTTAAGGAGACATTGTACTGTATTTTAAACTAGAAACAACATTATACTCTACAAGTGCTTTATAAAAGATCTAAAAAACTATAATGATCGGCGGAAAGTACCTCGATAATTGTAAATTAAAGCAGCCGTTGTAATTGCGTTTTCTGCCCAGTTTAATGCCAGACTCAGACAGATAAGTGACAGGGAGTCTAGTTATAAGCTGCTGAACATAAAGGGTTGTTGACCGCGTGGAATTAAAAAACAGGCCAAGTGCGAGTTGGACTCGCGCACGAAGGGTTCCGTACCATTATCAATAAATATCTGTAAACCAGTGTAAGCAGAGCCCTGCTCCAAAGCAAAGTATACTCAGTGTGGGGTCACTTTATATTGGTCCTGATATTTTACAGATATACTAACATTATTCTGTTTTTATTATTTGTTGTTATAGCGGCAACAAAAATACATCATCTGTAAAAATTTCAACTGTCTAGCTATCACGGCTCATGAGATACAGCCTGGTGACGGACAGCGGACATTTGTATGCCATCCCCCCTTAAATATCGTTTTTATTCTGTTTTTAGTATTTCTTGTTATAGCGGCAACAGAAATGCATTATCTGTGAAAATTTCAACTGTCTAGCTATCACGGCTAATGAGATACAGCCTGGTGACAGACGGACGGACGGACAGCGGAGCCTCATGAATAGAGTTTCCGTTTTTACCCTTCGGGTACGGAACACTAATTAAGATTTAAAAGTTAAAAGTTTGACAGCTGTCATCGCAGTACAGTTTCAGTGTTGCAGGTTAAAAATTGTGCGGAATGTAGCTGTCAATAATTGTGACAGTTACGCAAGCTATAACCTTGTAGTGTAGTGGCAAATTTTCATGTTTTTTTAGGTGTCATGTCAACAGCAGTTGTTTAAAAACAAGTAGTGTCTTCTTCAACTTCGACATTTTTGTGGAATCATTGACGGTATCAATGGAGCTATAACTTAAAATAATAATACTTGCTGTCAACTCAACACAGAATGTTCTCAAGACAGTAATTTCTTGTACATAAGTATTTTAATTCTTAAAACTTTCTGACATTATCGGGTACTATTATCTCTTTTTATAGGAAGTCAGCGTTTAAACTAAAATATAGCTAACTATGTAAGGCCATACTTAATATTTGCAAAGTTTTTTAAAACTCTAACTGACCTTTATTGCATGTATCTGGAACAGGCTATGGCTAACTGCATTATACAAAATGTCAAATGTTATGAAGCTTGTACGTAATCCCTTCATTAACCTGCTAAATAAAACTCACGATAATATCTCAATTTAACGACATATAACGCAAAGTAACTGATATAAGTTTAAAATGTTAATTTAAGTTGCTGTCAGAACGTAAAGACCTGTATTAGCACGCGAAGCTGTATTAAAGTCGTATAAAGGTGTAGAAACGAGTGTCTTTGTAGAGTGGTCGACTGCGCAATTATAATGTCATTAGTTAAAATGTCAGGACGTTCGAGGTCATAGCATGCGGAACGCATACAGAGTGTAGCCCACACAAGTAAGAAAATAGCTCCATTGAAAGATTAACTTTGTTGTAACCGCATAGAGTTTAAATCATGGTTTTATTGTCACGTATTAAGATGTGATATTATGATGACATTTAATAATACATAATTGCTCGCGCTGGTAGTATAAAGTGATTGCCTTTGTTAATGCGCTTGCGAATATAGTTTCGTACAAAGTTTGGAGATTTTTAACGATGCTCGTTTGTTTAGCAACGTAATTACGGACGCCGGTTTTCGGAGAAGTTTTTTATTTCGTTTTCGTTGGAGCTAATTTGAGGTTTTTAAGAACACATTGCTTGTGTTTTTTGAGGCACTTATATGTATTTAGGGCGTTTCTAAGTTTCATTGCATAAAGATCTTTTAAATGGCTGAAAATGGCTGGCTTCTTAGGATTTGACTGCTGCTGCTGGATAACACAATCCGAAAACAAATACATAATAAACTAGCCAACATACTAATACTAAATTAAATAACTTAAAAAATTGATTCCCCAATAAAAAAAAAATATTTTAGTCTACTTCACCAATCGCTGTTAATCTGAAATTCTTGGAACATAATATAAAAAAATGAAGTGCCCTAATTATTACTACATAGTATAAAACAAAGTCGCTTTTCGCTGTCTGTCTGTCTGTGTGCTTAGATCTTAGAGACTACGCAACGGATTTTGATGCCGTTTTTTTATTAGAGTGATTTATATGTATAATAGAAGAGGAAGGTTTATATGTATAATACGCAGACGAAGTCGCGGGCAGAAGCTAGTTCTAGATAAACTATTTTCCCTACAAATATAACCCTATAACTCACTCCCAAGTTATACCGCCTACAATTTGTAATCACTAACTAAGGCTTTCATTACGTCGTATATCACTAAGAAGACGAGTCGAGGTTGGCTGTAAGCAATTTGTTTGCTTTAATTTTAATAGTACGCACTTACAAAGTTACGTCGTGCGGATTTAATTTGACGTAGCACTATCGATGACAGATGGTACTGATTTACAACTAAAGTCAGGCCCAACGAGACAAAATATAATAGGTAAACAATCGGACCGTTACTGGTCTTATACTCCGAATTTCAATTTTCGAAGTTCGTTTTATGCTGTCCCGCTCACATTAACAGTAATTCATTTTAGAGTGAGAGGGACGGTATGTTATGAACTTCGAAAAACGAATTTCGGAGTTGCCCCCCTGAGTTACCTACATTGCAATAGTGAACGATTGTAATTCGTTCTTAACTCTTGTACGCAATATTGGCGTCAGTTCGTCGATGACAGTTGGGGTCTTTATTTTGTCCCATAAAATTGAAGTTCCGAATGTCAGGTTTGTCATAATTTTCGTTAATCATAAAGCGTTTTATTTCTGCACGTCTATACTAGCACGACAGCGCACAAGAGTCGCATCGCGCGAGAGATAGATTGCCCGTCTTTTTCTTACTGTTCGGTCTAGAAAGAGACGGGTAATCTATCTCGCGCGCGACGCGACGCTTGTGCGCTGTCGAGCTAGCCGGGCTGAAACAGTAAATATTTTTTTCAGAATTGATAGTTAACTAACCTAACCTACTACATTCTGATGGCTTTGCCAAAAATTCTGAAAAGTGTACGGTTTCATCACCAAAAAAATTATGGGTCAAAAAGGGACCCGTGACAGTTGTCGTAGCGTGATTCGTGCCATTCGTGGTACAGGAAAGCAGTCAGCACCGCAGTTGTCAACGTTTTAACCCTTGAATGTGTGTTTACATTAGATAAATGTTTACAATAATTATGATCTTCAGTTAGCCATTAATGAAATGCTGAGGTCACTTTAGAAATACCTACGTATTACTAAAATATCTGTAACCCTTACGAGGTAGACAGGCCACGTTTAGCATTATTGTGGGAGTTAGGTGGAAAGGGGAATCAAAATGAGAATGAGAATGGGAATGAGTTGCTAGCCGCATCGCCTATAAGATTCCTAAGATAGTTCGTTCCCTCGACGGGCTTCTACAATCAGCGCGGGAAGAACCGCTGGTACATTATGTTTTTTCTTACAGTTGAATGAGTACATACATACATACATACCGTCACGCCTCTTTCCCACAGGGGTAGGCAGAGACTACTTTGTTCCACTTGCTACGATCCTGACATACCTCTTTCGCTTCATCCACATTCATCAATCTCTTCATACATGCTCGTTGGTTTCGGGGGTTGAATGAGTGGGTGGAAATAAATCTCAATGTTCTTGTCTCCAGGTCCAGACATCCCTGGTTTCCTGCTGCAGCCCTTCCGGAAGCCGAAGCGGATCAGGACAGCCTTCAGCCCCTCCCAACTCCTTAAGCTGGAGCATGCCTTCGAGAAGAACCACTACGTGGTGGGGGCCGAGAGGAAGCAGCTGGCACAGGTCCTCAGTCTCACGGAGACGCAGGTCAGTACCATAACATCCCACTTCATCATTTACTTGCGGGTGGTAGGGCCTTGTGCAAGGTCCGTCCCGATCGCTACCACCATCTTACTCGCTAATCTTGCCGTTAAGCAGCCGTGCTTGCACTGCTGTGTTCCGGTGTGGAGAGTAAGACAGCCGGGGAAATTACGGGCACAAGAGGCATTTCATCTAAGTCCTCTAGGTTGGCAGCGCATCTGCAATCCCTCCGGGGTTGCGGGTGTCTATGGGCAGTGGTGATAGCTTACCATCAGATGACCCGCTTGCTCGTTTGCCTTCCTATTCACATAAAAAAAAAAACTTTATTTATTCAGGAAACTTACTGAGCATGGCAGTTTAAAGCAACGCACTGAGTAAGGCAAAAAACATAGCATAAATATAAAACTCATAATTATCATAGCAGCCATACCTAGGACGTCTACTGTTGGACATAGGCCTCCCCATAGACCTCCAGTCACCTCGGTTGGAAGCAGCCAGCATCCATCGTGAATCCGCGACTTTACACTATGTAGGTAGTAATTAATGGGAACATGTTAGTGTTCATGTTCACATGATATCATTATTACTTGTTTCAACTGATTATCTAATGAAAAAAAGTTTTTTTGAAAATTCCCACTGGAAAGTTTCATGGGAACTTACCATAAATTCTCGCGAAAGTTTCTGGAAATTTCTGAGAATAATTCTTGCTGTTTTGAGAATATCCTGCAACTTGCACATTGAAAGAAAGAAAAAGAAAGAAAGAAAACATTTACATTGCTAGTCCTGCACCAACCTGCGCGATTCAAGACAAATAAGTAGGTATATATATTGCTTATCTTTGTAATTTTTTTAATGTACCAGTAAGGTTCAAAAGTTCCTGGCCGTATATATTTAAAAGAAGAAAACAAGAAACAAATGAATGTCATTTTATTTGTCATTTATTCAGCTATTGTGTGGATAATTTCGTGGTTTGTAACTTTCGTTTTCATAAAATTTTCTTTGATTTAAATATAAAAAGCGGTGTAATTTGTACAATGTTCAAATTGGAGTATCGATCAGTGATAAAATTTCTGACAAAGGAAGGCATAAGTCCAACTATAATCAAAGAAAGGTTAGATAACGTGTACGGTAATTCCTCCCCTTCGTTTTCGACTGTTAAGGATTGGTGTAAGCAGTTTCGTTTAGGGCGTGAGTCCATCGATGACGAACCCCGACCAGGCCGCCCTGTTGAGGTTCTTACGCAAGATAACGTCGATTTAGTCGAACAAGAGGTACTGAAGGACAGAAGACTAAAGACGAAGGAAATAGCGTCAAGAACGGGACTTACGAAAATAACAGTCCTTAGGATTCTACACGACCATCTAAACATGAATAAGGTTAGTGCAAGATGGGTCCCGAAACTTCTCTCGAGTGCTCAGCGAGCTGAACGAGTGGCGTGCTCCAAGGAACTTTTAGAGGAGTTCAAGTCATGTGAGAGTGAATTTATCCAGTCCATTGTTACCGGAGACGAAACTATGGTCTTATACTATGATCCTCTTTCGAAAAGAGAGTCGATGGAGTGGCGTCGTTCTGGGGAAGCACCCCCTCGAAAGGCAAAGGTGTGCCAATCTACCAAAAAGATAATGGCCACAATATTTTGGGATTGCGAAGGGATATTGCTTATAGATATCAAAGAACGCAATCAGACAGTAAACGGCAGTTACTATGCTTGCCTTATAGACCAGTTGCGAGAAGCAATAAAGCTTAAACGTCGAGGAAAACTCAGCAGGGGTGTCCGTCTTCTTCATGACAATGCGCCTGTCCACACGGCTGCAGTTGTAAAGGCGGCTATATCTAAATGTGGATTTAAAACAATCCGTCACCCACCTTACAGCCCTGATCTAGCCCCAAGCGACTATTTTTTATTTTCTAAACTTAAATCGGACTTAAGGGGGAGAAAATTTTCGTCCGATGATGAGGTCGCTGCTGCAGTTTTCGAGCATTTCGAAGACAAAACTTCCGAATATTATTTTAAAGGCATAGAAATGTTAATCAAACGATCTGAAAAATGTATAACAATAGGAGGAGACTACATTGAAAAATAAAAATATTTTTTTTAACCTAAACGTTAATTTTCATTATTAGGCCGGAAACTTTTGAACCTTACCACGTACATTTTTTCTGTGTTTCTTACTAAGTGGTGGATTGAATTACGTTGAATGATAAATTGCAATGTCAGCCATTCGATTAGGTAGTTTTAAGTTTTCACCATACCAAAGAAGATACATAAAAAGCAGTAGCTATTAAAAAACCGGCCAAGTGCGAGTCGGACTCGCGCACGAAGGGTTCCGTACCAGAAAGTAACCTCCTTGCTATTACGGTTCATGTGATACAGCAAAAAACCCCAACAACTACTCTGTTGTATGGGAGTCCCCCTTAATATTATTCTTATTTTGATTTTAGTATTTGTTGTTGTAGCCACAATAAAAATACATAATCTGTGCAAATTTCAACTGTCTAGCTATTACGGTTCTTGAGGTCTAGCTCGGCGAGTGGTAGCCATGAAAAAGGGCTAAAATATCACGTTTTTTGTATGGGAGCCCCCCCTTAATTATTATTATTATTTTGTTTTTAGTATTTGTATAGCGGCAACAGAAATACACAATCTGCGAAAATTTCAACTGTCTAGCTATTACGGTTCTTGAGATACAACCTGGTGACAGACGGACGGACGGACGGACAGCGAAGTCTTAGTAATAGGGTCTCGTTTTTACCCTTTGGGTACGGAACCCTAAAAAGAAGATTCGTATCAGTTAACTGCCACAAGCAGTAAAAACTAAACCATAGTGTGAAGTAGTAGAAGCAATGGCTGACGGATTCCAATTAATTACTTTATAGGGCACCAGAAAATGTATGTTAAGGCAATTAAAATTATAACATCAAGCTGATAACATACGACCTTTGTTAATGATAATGACTTGAAAAGTAACATCTTGGTTTCTCTAGCATTAAGGCTAGTTGAAGATAACACTTTGAAATGACTCGGTTTTTTTACACATCATAACAAGTGCAGGGCATAAATATCGGAGCCTTTCATTTGCCCGAATTTCATATGCCATAATGTAATGTTTGCCATAATGATCATTTGCCATAACTCTTTTTTTCTCTGAAACCGTTGTTATTTCAGGAGCATTGAAATGGCAATCCTGTAGAACTCTATAGGTTAGGTTAGGTTTGTTTCATAACAATCCTGAACAATTAACAGTTAAAGAGAAAAAAGAGTTATGGCAAACACTACGTTTATGGCATATGAAATTCGGGCAAACGATAGCTAGAGACCCAACCATAACAGACTGGAGAAAAGAACAGATCTGAGCAGGTGGTGCAATTTAGAATATATATTAATATACCTAACCTAAGTGGTGTAAATACACACATTACATACTATACACATGAAAAATGAAAATGAAAATGAAAAATGTTTATTTGTTTTTTTTTTAAGTTCCAATGAAATACATACAATACATAATACATTATACATGAAACACATTTATAATACACGGAAATAAAAAAAGATACATACCTACCTAAAAAGAAAACCAGCTGTAAGTATCATGTACAGGATGACAGATAGTGCTCCACTTAGTGCTCTATATTATTTATTTATTTTCATAATATTGGACAATTGAACGCGAACGTGTTTGAGACGATGGTTGCGACTAAAAACTTACTCTACGCGCTACAGCACATAGTGATATCATACTTAATTGTATGTTAATGGATTCTGTATGCCGCTTCGCTCTTTAATTTTACCACGAATTCTGTGTACGACTGATACTAAATTGGTTAATGTGCGATGTTTTTACGGTCGACCATAAACCCACGAAAATAAATAGAAAACAATGTCTATTTTTAATGATTTCATTATTAAATAGCAAGGTTTTTTTACTTAATGTAGTGTCTATTTTGCTTTGTAATCTCACAAGTATTATTTATTGCGGGAGCATTTCGAATGGTCTAATAAGTTTTTGGTCTAACGTATTATTTGGACGAATGATAATTTGGTCTAAAATTTCTCAAGCAACTAAAATTTTTTGACATAGGCATGTAGAAGGTTAGGTTAGATTTGGTTTATTACATATTTTTCCAGAATCAACGGTTTTAGTATCAATTCAGTTTAGATCAATGGACGATTCGACCAAAATTACATTAGACCAAGTAATTATTCGAGCATCGGATACTTATAGACCATAAATGGTTTATACCAAACTTATTATTAATTTCCATCGATTATTTATGTAAAGTTTGCATAACAGTAGCGTATAAAATACATGCGTTGCTATTATAATCCTTTAATTAGTACCTTACTTAATAATTATGAACTTAACCTAAAATCGCATTGTGATGAACATTTCCGTTCATTAAGGAAACTATTGCTGTAATCGCACCAATCTAACTAATATTATAAATGCGAAAGTATGGATGGATGGATGGATGGATGTTTGTTTGTTACTCAATCACGCCAGAACGGCCCAACGGATCTAGATGAAATTTGGCACATAGATAGAGAAAAGTCTGGAATAGCACATAGGCTACTTTTTATCCCGGAAAATTGCTTAGTTCCCGCGGGATAGCGATAAACTAATTCTTTGCAGACGAAGTCGCTGGCAACAGCTAGTATTGTATAATACTAAGTAGAAATAATTACACATTATTACTCAATTGCATTCTTAATAATAACACCTAATTATGAATTAATACGGCAATAACATTTAATTATGTTTAATAATGGCGTTTGACGTTATACTGTCTTCTTTAACCTGATGAGGCCGTCTTGCAGGAAAAAAACAAATCCTGATTTAGGCGCCAAATTTGGTTTCAAAGCTTGACCATTCCATTTTGACACTACTATACTTCATTTAATTTAGAATGAGAAACCACAATAACATTATATTGCGTCTGGTCAACTATATCTTACCTAGCAAATAGTACAGTGCAATAGTTTAGCAGCCGCAAAATAAAAATGTTTTAATGTCACTTTATTTGCGTGTCGTCAAGTGTTACTCTAGTACAAATTGTAAAGAGATTACAGTTCACGAGCCGCTATAATGTTGTTGTGGTTTCTTATCCTAAATTAAACGAAGTATAAAGCAGAATCGTGATCTTTGAATTTTCGGAGTTAATGTGCGAAATGACATTTGAAATTTGCCACGAGCTTTTCGGTGAAGAAACACATAAAAAGCAATTCAGCTTTCACACCAGCACGGTCCATATCACACTATTCGTTATTCGGTCTTTCAGTGTCACTCCTTCCATACTATATATGTATGTGTGTGTTATATATGTGTGTATGTGTGGGTGTTAGAAGAAAATTACAGCTCTCATTAATCTTGCGAACTAGTTAAAATTTGATTCGAGCTGTAGTTTTGAAGATAAACAGATTTTTTACCACTTTCGAGTATCGTAGTCCTCTTATTATGAGAGTAGGTCCGTGCCCCGTGCCCAGCAGTGGGACGTGGATACGCCGGTTTATTATATATTATTAATGTCTTAATCCCAACCCAAAACCTCGCCACGATTTCTCTCAACTTATAGCTAATAATTACTCCATCGGAAGCGGTATAAATAGAAACAATGCAATCGCGATAAATGTATCGTCGAGGCTAATTGGGTGTAACGTGTGAAAAAATGAATTAATTACGCGATCATTAGGTGTGTTGCATGATCGCAGTACTGACTGCAAAAAAGGCAGTTGTAGATAAATTATTACTATTTAATGGCATCGACTAGATTGTGTGATAATTGTTACATGCTGGCATGCAAGGATTGTGAGGTTGCTGGTGTCGTAAAAAAACATGGCGCCTTTAACACCTTTGTAAGTCAATGGGAAGCCTCCAAAGGAATTTCCACCAGAAAATCAACGTTATCGAAGCTACCACAAAATTTTGCGATAATCTGTTGAGAAATGTGTCCAGGACCTTACCATGACGTCTTAATGCAATTCAGTTTAGGTTCGCTCGCTGTCAGATTCATACTAAAAGTGAAAACTAAAACTTGAACTGAGTCGGAATTAGGACGTCATGGTAAGGCCCCATTCTTAGTGCAAGTTTTCGGTCACAAAATACGTTTCGAACGCGTTTGCGTTAAAATGTCAAACACTATGGGAACTGTTTTGTTGCCGTTTCGATCCGTAAGTGGCGCTGCCAAATTTTTCCATAGAAATCGAGACGTTTACGTGAACGCGTTAGAGACATTTCTTACAACTTACACTAGAGGCTCTGCATAGTAATGCTACCACGAGAGCGCGCGTGAGTTGTCTCACGTTTGAGATAGATTACCCGTCTCTTTCTAGAGCTAACAGTATGAAAAAGAGAGGCAGTCGCTCAGCCAGTAAATAAAGAAACTAATTTTAAGGCGAAACGAAGTTTGCCGGCAGCTAGTTTAAACACTAGAAACGACTTTTTACCGAACAGTACCCGGCCATAAAGATTGCATTTCGATCTTTAGAAAGAGACAATTGGCGTCACGTAACTTAAAGAGCGAGACAACGTTCTACGAAGCTTATATTAGCCGAGCAGGCCGATTAGAAGGCTATTTTTACGGTCGGGCACTGTACTTACTGTACTTTCTGTTTGTAATTGTGTCGTACAGACACATTATTCAAACAGAGGATGCTTAGCGACAAATATTCGCATAGTAACAAGGTCACGTGACAGTTGGTAACAGATAGAAAAATTCGGAGGCTTACTCACCTGCTATGTGTGGTGTAGGGGTAAAGCACGCGTCACGGAATGACGAGGACCCGGGTTCGAATCCCGGCCATAGCTTTACTTTTCGGATTTTTCTGTGTTCTAATTTTCAGTGTCGTTTAGAAATTATTTTGTACTTACTGTATTAGTCGAAATTTTCATTATTTTAAAAGGAACTAATTGCATAGCCAATACGTTGTAACGGAAAACAATAACACACGCGTTAAATAAATCTGGACAGTTAATAATTTTTCGTAAATACTAACCGTTTCCTATTGAAAACTATTTAAGACTCAACTCAACTCAAGAAACTTTAAAAAAGAATAACGGAATACTTACATACAAGCTTAATTAACTCTACTAATTGCTTCTAATTCCCAGACGGATAGTCACTTTCACGCCTAGTTGTTTTTTCAGTCATTTTTTGCGCTGCGCTTTGGTGGCTGCTGACTGTACTGCGTAGTGCGGTGCTAATGTAAGTCGGGCGTGGCTGCCTGTACCGACTGACCCAGTTTCTCAATCAATCACTTTTATACGGACATATATACAGAAATCACATCTTTAGGGTGCGACCAAACCGCCGCGTATACGCAGTGACGTGGCGTATGCGTCACGTTTTCTCACCATTTCTTCATACATTTTGTTGCGATTCCGTAACGTCACCGTTTTTTAAGTGGCGGGGTGGTCGCGCCGGTGGATATAGCCTAAGGTAACAAGACCTACAGGCCACATTTAGCAAGATAAGAAATACTCTAACTTGATGCTCGAACTTTGCATGATGAAAATGAGGATGAAGATGGCAGTGAGTGATGAGGATGCCTCGGGAAGTGGTGGAACACGTGTTTCCGGATTTCCTTAAACTGTCACAATCTCAGTCGCAATACAGTCAAACATTTTGCTTGGCAGACAATTTGCTGCTTAGGTATTATTGCAATTTAGGCATTTTGATCTTTAGACGATTTACTGCTTAGGTATTTTGCCACATAGACATACTTTTTAGTCATTTTGCTTCGTAGACGAATTGCAAGTTAGACATTCTGATCAAAAAGGCTTGAGACGCTGTTATAATTATTATTTTATTGTTATTATTATTTGGGTGGTTTTTAGCTATGTATTATTATATATGTTAGTATTGTTGTTTTTATTATCCCTGCGTTTCTCTTGTCTATTTGTTTCCGCCACCTACTGTCTGCAACTTATTTCTCTGTCTTATTTGCAGTATTGTAGTCTTTCTCGCTTGCGACATGACTCGCGCGCTATCATTTTAGCCATTGTGGGAAGGAACCAAAGACCACAATTCTCAGTGTATGTGGCATTTTAATGGCTGAAAATCAGTGCTGCAGGTGTCTAACGCCTCAACGTAATGCTGGCCTTATAAGTACTCCGAAATTCGATTTTCGAAGTTCGTTTCGTGCTGTTTCGCTCTCACTAATAGTTATTAACTTGAGAGTGAGAGGGACGGTGTGATACGAACTTCGAAAATCGAATTTCGGATTAGCCCCCCTGAGCCAGCGACCGATCGTGTTTGCGAAGACACGCTCATTTAATACACTGATGATCTATTTTTATGTTTGATTTTTGTAAAATTGTGTGTATGCTCTGTTTGTGTGTTTTTCAAAAAATAATAAATGTTTTCTTTCTTTCTTAATGCAAATGCGTTTGAGAGGTGAGCTGCGACAGAAAACATTAAACTTTTAGACTAGTTTTTCTGCGTAATAATGCAGATTACATCGTTAATAATTATTTACAGGATATGCATTCATTTTAGCATTTATATAACATTAAAACAGCGGTTATTTCGATGTAATTTATGATAATGACATAATTCAATATTATTTAGTATAATTATAGCAGAATGCATTACAATTGCGCCAGAGGCAAACACTGGCATTTTGCTTATACATCTTAACCCTCGGGAACCCTTTCCCTTATGATTCTGTGTTTAGACATTTTTAAGGTTCCGTAACTCAAAATGAAAAACTGAACCATTATTTTGAGAGAGAAATATTTATTTACACGCCTTGATACCTACACGTAAATATAATAAAATGTATTTATTATGGCTGTATATGTATTAGTTTATCGTATTTATCTGTTATGTATTATATCTTACATTAAGTATTGAAAATTTAGGCATTTAGGATTATTTTAGGTTTTGATCAGTTTTTTTTTACTTTTTCTGTGTGTCTACTCTTGCTTAATACCTATGTCCTGTCAATCGTTCAAAGGTTAACTGGAAGAGAACCCTTTAGGGATAAGTTCGCCTTTGTGCATTCGTGTTTTCCTGTATTCATCTTTTTCATGTGTTTTATGTACAATAAAGAGTTTTACATACATACATACATAAAAGGAAGAAATACAACATACCCTATACTTATGTATCGCAAGTCTTAAATACATGGCCCTAATTTGACACGTTTATGTGAAATAGTTTTTGAGTTATGAGGGGGTAAATAATTATGTTAGTACGATCTTAATTAATAATGGAATTTACAGAGGTAGAATAGGTAGAATACAAGAATTTTTTATGTTTATTCACCAACATACCAATTCAAAACAGAAGAAACAAAAATATAAGTGATTAAAACCAAATATTAGATAGAATTAGATAGGTTTTCGGCCTCCAACCAAACTAAAAAACTAACATAACACCATAATAATAATAATAGAGTATTACATAATATACGTGAGGTACGGAACCCTTGGCTGGTTTGTCAACAGTAGTAGCTTTATAGTAAATCCAGATCCAGTTTACAATGTATGTTTGTCTGTATGTTCTCACAAATACAAGTTATCTAATACGGCCTGAATACTCGAGGCACGCCTTCATTCAATTATTCATGAGTTGCGATACCTCTTTTTGTTATTAATTTCAATTAGAATCGCAATTATATAGCGAGTTCAATAGTTATTTAAAGGTACCTATCGGAAGTATTATTTTAAGGATGAATCTCAACTTATATACGTCCCACTGCTGGGTATAATGAGAGGGCTTGGGCTCTAGTTCCCACGCGGGCCCAGTGCGGATTGGAAACTTCACACACACCATTGAATTGCTGTGCAGATGTATACGTACGGGCTGACATAATTGGCATCGGAATCAGCTAGCTGTCACATTCATACAAGAACTGTCAAAATGAACACGATGGCGATTGCGAGCGAGTTGGACAATAAGCCTACAGGTTTCCTCGCGATGTTGTCCTTCACCTAAAAGCTCATGGTAAATTACAAATGTAATTTCGCATTTTCCGAAAACGCATAGGCGCGACCCCGGGAATTGAACCCACGACCCTCTGCTTGAGAGGCCACTGGTCAAACCACTAGGCTACCACGTCTACTACGAGTATCCTACTAATCCCACTAATATTATAAATGCGCGAAACTTTGTGAGAACGTATGGATGTTTGTTAGTCTTTCACACCAGTACAGCTTAACGGATCTGGATGAAATTTGGAACAGAGATAGATTATGATCTGGAAAAACACATAGGCGACTTTATATCCCGGAAAATTGCGTAGTTCCCGCGGGATAGCGATAAAAGAATTCTTTGCAGGCGAAGTCGCGAGCAACAGCTAGTAAAAAAAATATAAATAATCTCGCTAGAATATAGATCCGGGACACGCACACTTAGACACGTATGCAGATACGTGTTTAATACAAACAAAGCTCACACGTCATCGTGAAATGCAAAGCTATTAAATAGAACTAATAAGATTATGTGGTGACGTTTTTATGTGTTCACAACGCAGGAATGCGAACGCTAAGTGCTCATTAATAAACAATGGGGTATTAGCGGGATATTGCTTTCATGCTACGTAACATACGCTTTTTTAATTACTAAATAACGTATGAAAACAACGGATAGTATACCAATACCAAATATACCTACTTCATTTAATTTAGAATGAGAAACCACAATAACATTATATTGCGGCTGGTCAACTATTTCTTACCTAGCAAACAGTGCAGTGCAATAGTTTGGCAGCCGCAAAATAAAATTGTTTTAATGCCACTTAATTTGCGTGGCGTCAATTGTTACTCTAGTACAAATCGTAAAGAGATTATAGTTCACGAGCCGCAATATACTGTTGTTGTGGTTTCTCATCCTAAATTAAATGAAGTAGTATGTTGAGATAATTACAACAAACCGGATAACTCACGTATAAAAGCCGAAGGAATGCTCCGACAATTGTTTCGGACTATTCCGTAGTCCTTCATCAGAGAGCGCTCTGCTCGCGCGGCTACTCAGCGCAGCTGAGATCGGCGCACAACTACCCTCATTTTTATCGTCATTTTTATTATAGTCCAAAGTAGTGCAGCACACAACACTGATCACGTCACTTTGTAAAGGTTCGCTCACACTCAACGTTTGGTAGTTTCATGTTGAAAGTAGTAAGTATGTTAAGGTCTATTTATTCATAATCGATACTAAAGTGGCCACCACTATCGAAAGTTAACGATAAATTAAATTTAGTATAGATTTTTGTAATTTATCCTATAAAATATATAAATACTAATTTTAAACTCGGTAAATAACAATAAATCTATATATAAGCATATAATTTACTAATTTAAAACATTTTTGAATGTTGTTCCCGAGTCTTGGATGTTCAATATGTATGTAAGTATGTATCATCACTACGTAGTATAAAACAAAGTCGCTTTCCGCTGTCTGTCTGTCTGTGTCTGTCCCTATGTAAAACTAGAGGTACGCAACGGATTTGGATGCTTTTTTTTAATAGCTAGAATGATTTGAGAGGAAGGTTTATACCAGTGGCGTGGCGTCAAGTATATCAGAAGGCAAGCCGAAGGGAACTTAACTAGCCTTTTCCTCTAATTCTGCACAATAAATTGCCCAACTGCCTTAAAATTAGGCAAGCCAGTGGGAATCGAGTTCTATGGACGCCACGCCACTGGTTTATACTATTTATAATACGCAGACGAAGTCGCGGACAGAAGCTAGTTTATCTATATAAGTATGTTTATCCGTTGTCTAGTACCCATATTACAAGCTTTGCTTAGTTTAGGACTAGGTCAATTGGTATCAATTGTCTCAAGATATTATTATTATTCTGTATATTTATCGTTGTCTTAAGTTAGTTTTTTACAATATTCAAATAAAAAGTAATAAAGCAATCTTCCTTGTCGGTATCACTCTTGACAGACTGGTCGTGGTCATCACTTCAGGTATTGGTGGCAAGCTTCACAACACGCCGCCACTCCTCTCTGATGGCCGCCCTCCTCATGTATTCATGCAGTGATGATGAGCCATGTACTGCCGCTTTTGTCTGGTCAGTCCACCTCATAGGCGATCTTCCCCGTGGCCTGGTACCCTCAACCTATAAAGCAATATTACTACAAAATATAAAAGTAATAAGATATATAAGTAGTTTGTAATTGTGTCGTACAGACACATCATTCAAAGAGAGGACGCTTAGCGACAAATATTCGCATTGTAACAAGGTCACGTGACAGTTGGTAACAGGTAGAAAGATTCGGAGGCTTACTCACCTGCTATGGGTGGTGTAGGAATGACGAGAACCCGGGTTCGATTCCCGGCCATAGCATTACTTTTCGGATTTTTCTATGTGTTCTAATTTTCAGTGTCGTTTAGAAATTAAAATATAAAAGCATTATAAAAACCTATTATTATTACTATTATAACCTGCAGCGTAGGAGTCAATCCGACTCGCACGCAGTTATTGGTGTTAAAGAAGTGAAGCTTTACTTTTCGGATTTTTCTATGTGTTCTAATTTTCAGTGTGGTTTAGAAATTAAATTTCTAACGGTAAAACGTAAAAAGCAAACATTAAAAATCAAGAAGTAAATTTCTTGATTAATTTGATATTTCCTGTTAAAGAAGTGCTATATTTTCTCCCACAAACTCCAACATGTTTTAAATGGGTTTTAATCCATTTTGTATGACGTACGGTCCGATCCCGGTAATTTTATATGATTAATAAAATTACCTGCAGCTGTCGGCCCGCCATTAAGATAAAATGTTTACGTAGGTACTTAATTCGATTATAGGAACTCGATTTATAATCGATCAGTTTACTCATGCTTATACGATGGTGCGTGGAAGGCATCCCTTTACCTTTATGAGTAAGTTCTAATGTTATTTGCTTTGAATTAAAGTTGTTGCTATATCCTACTAATATTATAAATATGAAAGTTTGTGACAATGTGAGTGAGTGTGTATGTTTGTTCCTTCTTCACGCTGAAACGACTGGACGGATTGGGATAAAATTTGGAACGGAGATAGCTGGTACCCTATATTAAAAAATAGGTAACTTTCTATCCCGGAAAATTGCATAGTTCCCGCGGGATAGCGTTAAACATGTCAATTGCTAATTCTACGCGGACGAAGTCGCGGACAGAAGCTAGTTCTGCAATAATTATTTACGTTGCTGCTACTCTGGGCAGCTACGACCTTTGACATGTTTAACACTATCCCCCGGAACTATGCAATTGCCTGAGATAAAAAGTATCCCAGCTAACGGTAACAGCAGAGCTATCTTCGTTCCAAATTTTATCCAAATCCGTCCAGTCGTTTTAGCGTGATGAAGGAACAAACCTACACACTCACTCACATCGTCACATATCGTCACAAACTTTCGCATTTATAATATTAGTAGGATTAAGTATTTCCGCACACATTTACATTTATGTATGGTGTAGGAACAGAACAGCGTCTAAATATGCCATACTCAAGTTTGTGCTACAACTGGTAATATATGCACATTTTTTGTCCTTGTCTATTACATTGAGGTAATGACGGCAAAAAATAACTAGGAAATAGAGCAGTTATTGTCTGTCATTATGTCACTGACAGGATATTAGTTATAAATTCTTGATTATGTACTTGCTAACATTGACATTTTGTTTACGCCGATCTAACGTACGGTATCTGTGTTTTAATTTCGTTGATTCCTTATTTGGACGATATTTTAAGTTTTAGAGATGGTCTAATGTTAATTGTATTAAAACTACATACATACATATATCACGTCTTTATCCCTTACGCGGTAGACAGAGCCCAGGGTAGCACGATTGATTGTATTAAAAGCAGTTCAACAATTATTCGTCTACACTTCGTCTGCGTACAATTCGTGAGAACATTCTTCTTAAATTGTCCAATGCATAGAATTTACTTGTAACATCGCTAGATTTTGTCTCCTATTTTTTAGTTTTACGGTTTAATAAATCAGACGTTTGCGGAGGATTTCAATGAACAATCAGCAAATGAGTTTTCTGTTCTACGGGTTTCCAAACCCTATAGAACACAACGGTACCTCAACTCTTTTAAACACCCAATCCAAATAACCAAACAAGTAGCCAATCGGTTATGGGTACTGCTCCCCCAGCGTCCCCTTACGCATGCGCCCTGCGCTGGGCGGGGTGGACTCCCCCCGCTCGAGTTAGGTACCAATGGGGGATCGGGGGACGCCGGGGGATCACGAGGTGAGATGAGGGATGGAGCTTGTTTATATTGTAAGTATTGCAATTAAAGGGATGGTGCGTTATTTATCTAATGTTTTAAATTAGGAACATGTATGTATGTATGTATAACTCTTTATTATACATAAAACACATTAATTTTACAGATAATGAGACAAATAGATGTACAAAGGCGAACTTATCCCTTAAAGGGATCTCTTCCAGTTAACCTTCGAACGATTGACAGGACAACAGAAATCAGAGTATAGAGAGTAGACATACAAGAAAGCTAGAAGAGCAATGACCCTAATTTAAACCTAAACTAATAAAGCACTAACATAATAATACACCTACACAACAATACAGGTACACCCTAATACATATAAAAATAAATAAATATATGATAAACTAATATATGTCAGAAATACACTACATAGTAATATAACCTACATATTAAGCTATATAAATATATACACAAACACGAAACATACAAAGTCCACTCAAGAAGACTCAACAACACATGACATGACATGACATGTTAGAAGAAGGTTAGGTTGTTAAGAACCCGCCAAAATGCTAGTCACATGATATGATAGTTACAAAACATTTAAGATACGAGTATTATTTAAAAACTAGCTGTTGCCCGCGTCTTCGTCTGCAAAGAATTCGTTTATTCGCTATCCCGCGGGAACTACGCAATTTTCCGGGATAAAAAGTCACCTATGTGTTATTCCAGAGCATAATATATCTTTGTTCCAAATTTCATCCAGATTCGTTAAGCCGTTCTAGCGTGAAAGAGTAACAAACATCCATCCATACATTCTCACAAACTTTCGCATTTATAATATTAGTAGATTAGTAGAATATATAATTACCTACGGAAGTGATTTCAATGTATTTAAAATCGTGGCTGATTATATGTTTTCATCTCTCATACTCTGAAAGTAGGTCATTGATTATCTGGATATAGGGTTGAAAGTGACTCATCGCGACCCTTGGGTTGAAAGTAATTTTTTTTTCTAGCTAATCCAAATGAGGGACATAGCAATGGAAATACGTATACAGCCATGTAATCTGTTTAAAATAAAAATCTATACTAACAATTCCTTTTTAATTGTAAAAGGCAAAATAATCTTAAAATAACATTCCCGCTAAATATATAAGCTTATGCAAGCGTAATACAACGAGAATTAGTAGAAATTATTACGTTCGGTAATTTTTTAGCTTGAAATATTTAAGTCTACAATTAATTGATAGCGACCTCCGTGTCTGCAAGTTTAAAAAAAAACTAGCCGGCCGCCATTGGTGCGCAGAAGAAATGCGCAATGCGCGTAAATCGCGCAATAGAAAAAAGAGCGGGAAGAGAATGACAAACGTAACGAATATTAAATGCGACCATGCGACGTTAGTGAAATGCTAATTTCCTCATATTCGAAATGAAAAGTAGAGTGTTCAACTCGGATGAAATTACCCATTTCACCTTCGAACCTTTGGTGCCCTCACTTCGTTCGGGCACCAGAAATATCTCAGGTGAAATGGGTATATTTCAACCCTTGTTTATCAATCTACTATTATTTATTGTATAGAGCACTTTAGAACATAATTCGAAATTTTCGGATCTATATTTTAATCAGTTCATTCCAAACACATATAGTTTAAAATATTATGACATTGAACGGTATTTTATTTCTATTTGAAGCTGATTGACCAATCAATAGTCTATCGATCGATAATCGGGCAGTAAAATATATCCTCCGGAAACCGGACGATTAGAAGCAATCAAAACTGTCAAAAAAGGGCCAGTATTTTGGGTGCGATGACCTGTAGGTACCGTTAATGCGTACGCGCAATTATAATAAAATATAATTATATTATTTAATGTTACTGTTTTCTTATGAAGGAAAACAAACAAATATATATTATAAATGTAAAAAGATTTACGTTTCTTGCGACGTGCTTAATCTAACATACAGAATCTAACAGATTCAGATTCAGATTCATTTATTTGCAATAAGTGTGGATTACAATGGTCTTAGTTTAAATTTTAATTAGTATACATACTTAGCTAATTTTAGCATGCAAATATTATTATTATTCTAGAATTTCAATTAAATGTCCCAATGTCTATAATATGTCCAATATACAATATTTAATTCCATGTCAAGTTCTAATTACAATACTCATTTATTATTTATTAAGTGTTTTCCACTTGACATTGTACAATTTATGATGTAATTTTATATTGAATGAATAAATAATCTAATCTAATCTAATCTAATCTAATCAATATTTTGGTGTTATAGTTCAAATAATCCTTAACAGAGTAAAATGACATTTCTTTCAGCCAAGTTCGCAATTCGTTTTTAAATTTGACTATGTCTTCGATACGTCTTATAGGTTCAGGTAGATGGTTAAACATCTTCCCAGACATCACAATGACAATTTTTTGCATACAGCGCACTTCTACAGCCCGGAACCAGCAACTTTGTAGGATCCCTGGGCCTTAGGTTTTCATTACACATCACAGAAGCCTTATTTCATTTAAGTCTCAATATTTTACGATTGTCGATAGAGTATATTATAAAGACACATATTTTGTATAATGTACTTACTGATGACATGTATGAATGTTTATCCGTTGCGTAAGTTTGGGACTACGTCAATTCGTGTAAAATTTTCATGTGTTTTAAAGCCGCATAAAGAATTTATGTGTGTAAATTAACATACAATAATCTCCACACATCCACTGGCGCAACACGTATTGTGAAATGATATAAATGATGATCAATAATCACCAAACGAAATCCATAAAGCTCTTCCGGCCAAGAAAACACAATGTAGCTCAGTGGCTACTTCCGGTGGAGAAAAACCGGAAGTCGGACCATATCCGGTTCGCATTCGGTTCAACCGGACACCCTTACTTTGCGTGGATATGTATAGTGAAGTTTTGAAAATCAATAAAGCCCTTGTCTTTGTCAAAAGGCTTTTTCTTCCGCGTAGGACAGGCAAAGGGAACTAAGTCCATACAGCCAAGTCTGATGTGAATTGTTGTTTTGTAATTTATGCGCTCTGTCGCACTCAGAGTTTTAAGTAAGTAAGTATGTAAATATGCTTTATTGTACAAATACAAAGAAACGGACACAAATCACAAAAAAATACGTTAAATATATGCACAAAGGCGGACTTATCCCTATAAGGGATCTCTACCAGTTAACCTTTGAATAGTCGAGAGGAGCATTAAGTGACAAAGAGTAAGTTTTAAAATATTAATATAGTGAAAGCCACAATAAAGCGTTTTCTTAGTATATCCAAGTTAGCGTTCTGACAAATCTTGACTCCCATAATGCGATAGTGTATTTTATAGCGAGCTACAGCCGGCGGCATTTGAGGGTTACAATCTTGCAATTCTTCACTTTGTATGTATTTATGTATGTAAACTCTTTATTGAACATAAAAATTTAAAAATACTGAAGTACACAGAAAATAGTACAAAGGCGAACTTATCCCTGAGAAGGGATCTCTTCCAGCTAACCTGATACAGAAAGGAATAGTTGACAAAAAAAGGCAAGCAGTCATTATTATGCGCAAATAAGTAGTATTTTAAGGCAATAGACCACTATGCTATACAATTTATGCTAACCGCGGCCTTTAGGTCTTGATACCATAAGCTCTGTCTAATCCGTAAGGGAATAGACGTGATTTATGTAACCCAACCATCTGCTGAAATATCCCAGAACTATTTTAAAACAGTAGGCTTATTGTCTAACTCGCTCGCAATCGCCATCGTGTTCGTTCTGACAGTTCATGTATGGGCTGACAATTGGCATCGGAATCAGCTAGCTGTCACATTCATACAAGAACTGTCAAAATGAACACGATGGCGATTGCGAGCGAGTTAGACAATAAGCGTACAGTATTGTTTGTTCCTTTAATTATAACTGCACTGACTTGATGCGAGCACAGAGTACAAATAGTTTCAAACCATAGATAAGCCAGACCACAGATAATGCTAGAGGCGGTGCTAATGCGAACCGGAAACGAGGTAAACGCGCGCTTTCCACTTCCGCTGTACTATCGCGCTAGTCTGTGGCAGCTTACGATTTGTCTATGAAAGCTTGCGGAGTAAGGTTTTGTGGTTCCGTGTCCATCCAAATCTTTGTAACCGTTGTCTGTATGTCCGTCAAAAGGCTGTATCTTTAGATTAGATTAGATTAGATTATTTATTCATTCAATATAAAATTACATCATAAATTGTACAATGTCAAGTTACGAGAACTTATATTGAAATCGTCAAAGAACAAGTAAAATTAAATTAAAAATAATTGGATGTCAATAATAAATAAGAAACAAATAATTACATTTCACTTATGAAAAATAAAAAATCTAATCATTTATAACAATAATAATGTCACCCAACAGGTTTCGTCCAATTAAAAATGTAATTAAAATAATTAGGAAAAGAATGTCAAATAAAATAAGAATTAATGTCAAGACTACAATTTCAATGTCAAAAACAAAAATGTCAAATAACATTAAAATATTAAAGAACTATTATTTAGAACTGTATTAGGTACTTGACATTGTCACATTTCGTGTGTAGATAGCGACTTTACCTAAATTAATAAAAACGGAGTACCCATGAAACTTTTTTTTTATGAGAGCCCGACTCGCATTTGATTAGTTTTTTACGTGTCTGTGTGTTCGTTAAAATATTCGTTCAAATCAAAATGGCGTTGACAAATCTATTTAGACTATAATACACTATTACTCCACTCGTATTACAAATTCCATACAAATGAAACACATTCGAGTGATTTCACATTTCTTATTTCAAAAGTTACTTTCCCCTTGGGGCGATTCCGTTTCATTTCACGCGCGCTCGTCAAAATTAGCCACAGAACACAATAAAAAAAAGAATATCTTTTACTGTTCACAGAACAATGCAATGAATAATTTCCACATAACGCTAGTTATCACACAATTTACTTAAAGCGACGCACAAAACCCCTACAACGACAAAAGCCAACAAAACTAATTTAAACAACCATAAAACAATTATAGCTATTTGATGCAAATTTAATGCTCTGCGTCCCTTGTCGCCGTCTATAACTTTAATTGAGTAAAGAACCCATCTGCTCCACAGAACTAGCTCAGGAAGACCCTTTAACACAAGCAAAATATACTCCAAAACAGCTCTTTCCACTGGTGGCGCGTAAATGCTACGCAAACATCGCTTAATAGGAAAAGCGACAGAGTTCCACAGATCATAATAGCAAGAGCACAAAATAAATAAAGGGTAGCTATTCAAACTCCGAAATACGATTAAGTACTTATGTGCCCGGTTGTACTCCCCTAAGCTTTGACAACAGAGACAGCGATAGCTATAACTATGCGAGCGAAAGAGACAGGGCTAAGAGGGGAGACGCGCAATTAAGTGCTTGAAATTTGGAGCGAAATTTAAACTGAAAGCTATTTATCTGTGTATTACTTTATAGTCGATCCATTACGGAGGGAGAGGGATGGAGCTATGCGGGGTGCGATTATGCGACAAATTGTGCCGACCCCTGTGCTTTTAGATGCGAGATACAGTATTAGACGGGTTGGAGAGAGATAAGAGATCAATTGGGTAGCAATCCGGCCTTTGTGAGTTAGTTAAGCGTTTTGATTAATGTTTCAGAAAGTGGTAGCCATTTTGTAATTATTATATTGTGTTAACTTGTTTAGGTGATTGGTTTATTGTGGATGCTTCAAGCTTTTAAATAGATGTGGTAATTGTTAATTTATTCATATTCGTAACGAGGTGCTTCACGGTTAAACTAAATATTCATTTAATTATTGGGAGAGGAGAAATAATTATGATATTACGAGTTTCGTGTCTTAAAAATATGACTATCCAATTATTTAATTCGGCATTTATTTATTAGTATCAACAGCCTTGTTTTTAGGAACTTTCGTACATACGTACATAAATCACGTCTTTATCCCTTACGGGGTAGACAGAGGCTAGGGTAACTTTGTTACTTGTTAGGTCTTGACTTAAACACCACGCTTAGCATAATTTACATAACTGGCTTAGTTAGCTTTTATATATAGGGAGATTTTTTGGGGTTAGTGTCTAATCTATATATATAAAATTCTAAACTGACTGACTGTTGATATATCAACGCACAGCCCAAACCACTGAACCTAGAGACTTGAAATTTTGCACACAGATACCTTATACAATGTAGGCATCCACTAAGGAAGGATTTTTTAAAATTCCCACGGGATAAGGAAAAAAACGGGATTTATATATTCGATTCCGAGTGACCCTATCTCAGTAACTATATAATAACTAGACTCTTCAAATTTGATACACAAGTAGGTGATTAGAAAAGTAAGAAACTAATTTCAGGATTTTTGGAAATTCCCACGGGATAAGGAAGAAAACGGGATTTATATATTCAGTTCTACGAAATCCTATGAACTATAATTACTACTCTTCAAATTTGATACACAAGTAGATGATTAGAAAACTAAGAAACTAATTTCAGGATTTTTGGAAATTCCCGCGGGATAAGGAAAAAAACGGGATTTATATATTCAGTTCTACGAAATCATATTAACTATAATTTTTTACTAGACTTCAAATTTGGCATAGAAGTAGGTGATTATAATAGTAAAAACTGTTTTAAGGATTTTTACAAATTCCCACGGGATAAGGAAAAACGGGATTTATGTTCAATTCTACGGGATCGATTTTTCGTTTTACTGGTCATAGAAAACTGAAATTTGGCCTTCAGTTTCCTTGGGGAGTGTAGGGGAGCACTACAGAAGGATTTCTCGAAACTCTGACGGGAACAAACGGGAAAAACGGGAATTTTCGTTTTACTGATCATAGAAAGTTGAAATTTGGCATGTAGGTTGCTTAAGGAGTGTAGGGAAGCATTAAGAGACAATTTCCCGAAATTTGAAGAGTTTAGGGAAGCTATAAGAGATAATTTTTCAAACGTTCTACGGGAACGGGGAAAAAAACGGGATTTTTCATCTTACTGTTCGTAGAAAGCTGAAATTCGGCATGTAGCTTGCTTGGGGAGTATAGAGGAGCATTAAGAGAGAACTTTCAAAAAATTCACACGGGAACGGGAAGAAAACGGGATTTTTCATTTTACTGGTCGTAGAAAGCTAAAATTTGGCATGTAGGTTTCTAGAGAAGTGTAGAAGCATTAAGAGACAAATTCCCGAAATTCCCACGGGAACGGGAAAAACGGGACTTCGTTTTATTGGTTTTAGAAAGCTAAAATTTGGCATGTAGGTTGCAGGAAGAGTGTAAGGAAGCTATAAGGGATAATTTCCAAAAATTCCCACGGGAACGGGAAAAACGGCGTTTTTCATTTTTATGGTCGTAGAAAGCTTAAAGTTCAAAATGCAAAAGTTTATACTTTAAGAAGTCCGGAAAAGGGCTCTTTAATTGACTTAAAAAAAGTAAATCTTTTGAAATACTCCTGGTACACGCGAGCGAAGCCGCGAGCAAAAGCTAGTGTTAGATAAGCGCACACTTTCCAGGTATAATATGTTATTTTCAAACTTAATCATTCGATTAATTAGAATTCTGTTCTGTTTTGAAAATAAGCATTATATTGTATCTCAGATACAAACTATCTCGTTGTCAAATTCAATCAAGATTAATACAGTGTTATCACCGCGAAAAGGTAACTAAAAGACAGACCGATTTACATTTATTACTTGATGTAATAATATTAAGTTGTTCATAAAATCAGTTGTACTCATAACTAGCTTCTGCCCGCGACTTCGTCCGCGTAGAATTAGCAATTGGTATGTTTATCGTGATCCCGTGGGAACTATACAATTTTCCGAGATAAAAAGTAGCCTATGTCTTAATCTAGGGTACCAGCTATTTTCGTTCAAAATTTTATCCAAATCCGTCCAGTCGTTTTAGCGTGAAGAAGAAACAAACATACACACTCACTCACATCGTCACATCGGCACATCGTCACTCACAAACTTTCGAATTTATAATATTAGTAGGATAATAGCAAACCTATAATTCAAACAAATTGGCCACCACGACAGGTGACAATATAGTAATAAAGTATCAAATGGTCCCTAGGGCGTAAAGTGCCCCATTTTTACATACGCATAAATATACCCCGAACCAATCAGGCAGGCTATTACAGACTTGCCCCATGGGCCCAGTGGCCCTTCTATCACCGGGTACCTTAGGGAAAAGGAAAATTGAGAGCTCTATGATGTCGGGGCAAACGTGGACAACGGTAATACGAAATTATGATTTTATTTTGGGGTTGTTAAAGTTATGATTATTGTGGTTGTAACGTAATTCTGGTTAGGTTGGTTAGTCGAACTATTTGTTCATCATCATCTCTAGCCCATACGTCCCACTGCTGGGCAGAGGCATCCTTTTAGAATAAATGTGTGTGCGTGGGCCCACCTCGAATCGAGAACTTCAAAATACCTACTTGAATTTCTTCGCAGGTGTATAATGGTTTACTTTCCTCCCGATGTTTTCCTGCATTGGAATGCTGGTAGTTTTCGAATGGTATTTAGCGAATAAATTCCGAAAACTCGAGTACGAGCCCGGGGTCGAACCCAGGGCCCTCAGTTTATTTTTTATGCCAGGTTTGTTCTAAGTTATGTAGAGTTATGTAGAAGTCGGTTACAAAACAATCCCCTATTCCTGCCTACTGCAAAAAACAAATTATAATAAATTATTACGTGTGTTTATTTAAACGACGCGTACGTTTACTGTTTTACTTCGAAAAAACTGAAAACAGAATAAAAATGCCCTTTGCCAGAGAGTTTTATGTAACAAACTTACCTTTGCGTGCGGCCAAAGCAGTCAACAGCTTATTCTGGTACTAACGAACACAGTTTCAGTGAAAGTGGCGCCACGCGGCACCGCAAAACTAATTTTGTAAAGTAATAACGATATTTCAGTCATTCTCTCCTTTCAAATGTCATTGTTTACATACAAAGTTTAATTTAACGAGTTGTTTTACGTTAAGAACATGCTATTTAGTTAAACGTTCGAGAACTTTTCATCTTAAGTAGCATAAAGAAACTGCACAATGGATCAATAATAATATCTTAAGGTAGAAAGGGCAATTATCGAGTCGGTACCTTAGTCATTTGATTGTTCACTCAATAGATGGCGCTACGTGTAACTTGTATGGGAAATTCGTACACATACGGTCGAAGAAACTGAATCACGTACTTCTATGGAACATTTTCTCATACAATTTCGAAATAATTTCTTTGGCTGGTGTATGGCAAGTCGTTATACTTTTGCAGTGAAAAGGTTCCACAGTGTTACGCGATTGTTTCTTTCACGTATGCTTTTTATTAACATGCTTATTATTATACATCCTATATCCTGTAGGTATTGAGCTAGAATTTGGAAAATACAGAGACAGTATAAAAGACTGGGATACCTTCTTCTTCTTCTTCTTCTTTTGTTTCTGGCGTTACAAGTCGTTATAGCGACGACAACTTCGCCAATGTCAGGGTTAAAAATTTTAATTATAAAATCTTGTGACAAAATGTCGGCAACGTTGTACAGTAACACGGTCAAAGACCCCCCTCCCCCCCTGTCGGGCTCTTAGCCAACGGTCAACGATATCCCTCAGATACTGCCAGGAAATCATTAGCCGTTGCCCAGGGTGCACCGGACCAAGCACTGCTCTTCCCCCCGGACGGATCCGAAAACGAACCGCAGCTCTTGTTCACACGTGGAGGTAACCCGACTCGCACGTCGACTGGGATACCTCTAGATTATATTGTTGACATTTTGTACCATGACAAGGGTGTCATGTACCTACCGCCATTTAACCCAGTAACATCTTGGTATTTATTTATGTAACTAGCTGTTGCCAGCGACTTCGTCTGCAAAGAATTCGTTTATCGCTATCCCGCGGGAACTACGTAATTTTCTGGGATAAGAAGTAGCCTATGTGCTATTCCAGACTTTTCCCTATCGATGTGCCGAATTTCATCCAGATCCGTTGGGCCGTTCTGGCGTGATTGAGTAACAAACAAACATCCATCCATCCATCCATCCATCCATCCATACTTTTGTACAGTATTTTTATAATATTAGTATTTTGCATTAATAATATCATCTAGAACATGATTTGAATGATTAAATGAATTGAATTGAATTGAATTGACTATTTATGCGATTTTTACTTCATTATTCTTATTTAGTTATTCATTTTGCTAAAGGATGTTTCGGAGAAAATACAGATCAAAAACAACTGATTGTGTCTACTAGATTAAAAAATACACCGGGTAGCACTCTGGGAGTACTAGCAGAAGTGAAAACTACAGACACGCACAAACGTTAAAGCGACGAAATTGATGTACACTTCAAAAATCGAACGCGTCTCTAGCTTCATTCGTATTTCAAAATAAGCTCTTAGAGGATCCTGATATTCTGGTACTTAAGCTCTCCCTCCGTCTTTGTCTGACGCGAGTTTAACATTTTTTTACCCATCCCAAAGTGCTCAGCGCCGCTAAAGATGTTTTCACTTTAAAAAAATTGTTTATGCGCGTCCGATATTAGGATTGCATTATGTCTGCATAAAGCTTTTGTATTATGTTTGCCCGTCTGCTCGATTGCCCCCTCTTATATAAAATAGTACATTACTGCAGAGGCCGTGAAGTAAGGGATTGCAGGACGAGATTGGGGTACACGGATAAAGCGAGTCCTGCAATCCCTGTTTCCGGCCGAGGATTGTATAGTGTTTTTCTCAAGCAATGCGAGGAAATCAAGTAAAAATTTTTTAATTAGCCGCATTTTTAATTTTTGAAACATGCCATTTGAACAAACTATTGCTCGCGCGATGTTTAACCGCACACCCGCCCCGCGCCGCCGCGCCGCGCCGACCGCACCCGCCGACCGCACCACATTACTTCTTGGCCTAGGCCGTAAATGTGAAACTTCTTGGCTTCATTTCGCGACATTAACGCGTAAATTTCCGAGCATGCTTGAGAAAATAATAATAATAAATGTACCGGATTCCCAGGATCTCGATCCTTTATCAAAACCTATCACGGGATTGGACGCCAGACATCTCTATAATTTTCTCCTATACAACTCGTTAAGAATTCGCCGGTATGCTCAGCAAACGCGTCATTACCCACACAGTGGGGTAAACACCCCGACATATTCAATGTTGCTAGCGCCGCGGGGTAAACACCCCGACGGTTCGATGCCGATCCGGCACTAATGTACCGTGGCGCCCTCTTCAGTGGCGTGGAAAATTCGGTGATTTATCTAATTTTTAATTGATTTCAATTGGTCGTGGGATGTATTTATTTTCAATAGTGTTATAGTTAAATTAATGAGACATAACGCTTGTTATGTTAGGTTAACGTGGAAGCTTTCGAGATGTTTGTTGCGGCGTAAAACTTACCTGGGCGAATATTCAGCGTTGTTTCGGCGTTTATCGTCTCAGAATATACTATTAAAAGAGATAATGCCGAGACTTAACTTTTTATGACAACGAAACACAGTATCGATGCTGCATTTAGCTTATCCAAAGTTGTTGTGGCTTGTCCTTCTGTTAGGATAATAACTGTGGAACGACAATGACGCATGAACCGAGCGGTCGGAACGCTTGAATATTGGCCAATTTACACTAAGCATCAGTTGTACCAATTTACTTCAACGACAACTATGACCATAACCAGAGATTTTGACATAATATTTTATAGATTTTCTGTCAAATGTACGTCAAAATCATCGGTAATAGTGCGAAAGATACATTAGAAAGAAAGAAAGAAAAGAAAAAGTTTATTATGACAATCACAGTAATTAAAAAACAAAAACATATTAATGATCCTAGCCGCTATTGAGAACCACCTACCATGGTTATATTTATTATTATTATCATTATTTTATATAATAGCTGGCATCACTCTGTGAACAGGCGAAGACAAAATACTTTCTTTACGAAATGCTTATTAGTTCATTAAAAAAACAATAACGCCGAACCCCTTTATCAGGAATCAATAAATCATCGAAATACCGCAATAATAATAAGTTATAAAATTTGCCATTAGCTCCAAAAGCAATATGGCGGCGGCAATTCAAAATGTCAGTAAAACATAATTTGCCCGCGGATTGCCGTGAAATTGTTCACAAAATGTTATTGCTCAAACACGCTACGAACAAGTTATAAACTTATTATTTGCCTACTTTTGCTGATAACCGAGTTAAATCGGAAATTACTGTTTTATTTTACTACTTTCGAGCAAAGCGAACAAGTGAACGAATAAAAGCGTGTAGTTTTATTTTGGCGATAGCGTTAGGTATCAGTCAACGTTAACACTGAAATTAGAAATTATAATTTGAAAGAAAGAAAAAAAAATCATTTCCAATAGTACAATAAAACTTAAATTAATTTCGTATGATGTTCCCGAACGCACTCTTACCCCCTTATTCATAAACGCTCTATAAGCAATCGTTTGTCCTTATCTGTGAAAGGTAAATGTCAAAGTGACAGAAAAGGACAAACGGTTGCTAAGTTAGCAGAGGCGTTTATGAATAAGAGGGTTAGTGTTTAAGTGGAGAATGAGAGGGATGGTAATGGTACTAATTTCGAATTTCGAATTTCGAATTACAACAACATGGAGATAGGTAGTAGTTATCTAATTTAACTTTACCTATGTAAAAGGTAATGGCTAGAAAAATTACAAAATGCGTGTAAAAGCATAAATCACCAAAATTGACGAACTCTATTGGCAATTCGTATCTCTACAAGTTTTCAATTTTATGTTATCAATTAAAATAACTATAGGTATTTTTTTGTATGAAACCACCATCTCTATGTATTAGTAAATATCATCATCGTCACTTTTACCTGCATGACGTTTGGCTTTGTGTTACCCTGTGGCTTTCCAAGATGTTTACAAGAGCGTCCGTCTAAGTACATAGGTAAATATAATATATGTATTACGAACAAATTACGAAGACTCCCTATACCTACTTGCAACTTAGGTATACCTTACTATGACATAAACACATAGAAAAACAGAGTAATGGCAGACTATAACGACCAGGGGGCTACTTCGAAGTTCGTGTGTATCGTACCTATCATCTCTCTCTCAATTTAATTGCTCTATTAGAGTGAGCGGAATGGCATTAAAACGAATTTCGATAATCGAATTTCGGATTATAAGGCCAAAAATAAAAATAAATAAACACACAAACTCCTTTCGCGCTATAAATTTCCCAAACGCGACGCTGGCTGGAAGCAGTATGAATAGATTTCACAAGCCATTAAACGCGTGACAAATTGTAGCACAAAATGGCTACCAGATTTTTGCGCGGGAAATCGCTTCGATGGCGGATTTTTCTTTCAATAGCGCATGAAATACGGTTAGGGTGTCACAATAGTTTTTTGGTTCGACAATCCTTTGTGTGTTAGGCCAATAAATTGCCTTATTGTTGGCAAGTAATGGATCTTCAGGCGTACCCTTTCACCCTTAAATATTAAAATGACAGTTTGAAAACGCGTTTTTTTTCATAATATAATTTTTCATTACTTACTATTGATGTTATGAATTTTAACGTTCTAAAATTTTGAAATATTGTTGAGTACCTTGAGCCCGCGGCTTGACTCTTGTAGAACAGTAAAAAGTAACATTGTTTGTTATTCCGTGGCAATTATAAGAAAATTCTTTAATAGCTCTAAGGTACTTAAATGTTAGCAAAATTTCAAGCCTTTAGCTCTAGTGGTTAAAACTGTAGGTATGTTAGAAATATTAGATAGGTACCTACTCTATGAAACTGAAAATGCGTTTCGTTTACTCAAAAATTGACCACTTTGAGTGTACATACAAATTTCTTGCTCTTAATGTTCCTTTTTTTTTGTCCAACAGGTAAAAGTCTGGTTCCAAAACAGAAGAACGAAACACAAACGCATGCAGCAAGAGGAGGAAGCAAAGACTGGCACCAAGTCGTCGTCTTCGAACAAGCCAGACGACAACCAATTCAACAACTCCTACGAAGAGGACGAAGAACTAATTGATATGGACATGGATGAACTAAGTGAGAGTGAAAACGAAACGTAAAATGAGACTATTTTCGCGTTTAAAAAAAAACTAAAAGACTATCTCTACGTTTGAGTGGACGTGTAAATAACTATTGATAGATTTTATTTATTTATTATAGGTTGTGTAAATAGTGTAGCGGTAAGTTATGTATTTATTAGGGTGGATTAAGCCAATGAGTGAATGTTACTTAATATTATTATGTGTTTGGTTGTTGTGTGGGCAGTAAAAGGACTCGGTTCTTCTGCTGTCTCCGAAAGAGTGTTGGAAACACGCGAGCAATAATATTGGTGTTGCAAGCGTAAAAAAACTTTTGTGAGTATGAATGTAGCTAAAACAAGCCGAAATATAGTTGGCGTTATGTAAAAAGATCGCTGTAAAGTAGTTGAGGGGTCGTTCGAAGAGTTTTACATATGGATCGAGTGACAGGCCAATAAAAGCGACCCCTTGCCTCCTACCACAGATTAAGTCAGCTCCCCTTTGTGTTATTGTTATTATAAAAAAGATTCTAACCTCAATATAATTTTGTCGCAAAAATAGTACTTACAGTCAACCGCAGAGGACTAATTAACGTCCATAGTCAGATATTTAAATTCCATTAAAAATAGAATATAGTATTAACAAATTTCAAATGTCAATGCTTCTGCGGTTGGCAATAAGATCTGTTATAACGTTCTTTTTGTCAAAAATGTAAACTAATTCACAGGATTACTAGTTTGTCAAAGCATTAACTTTAACTGACCAGCAACCAAACATTTGATCAAATAAAAACCAGAACCACCTCCAATTCCACGTAACCAAATGAAGTTCTAACAATCATCATTGTCTCGGCTCATAAATCATCATATAAAGCAGCCATTATAATTAAATGAAGGAAACCCAAATTTTAAAACGGTTTCAAAACGTCTTGTTAGCTCCACGAGTTATTACATAACATAATTGGGCCCATTATAATAGTTTTGGGACTAAATTAATTAAAAATGCCTGTTTGATGCGTGCTCCAGTGATGTGGGTATAATTATAAGGTTAGATTTTAAACGCTGATACGGTTCCTAAACGAAAGCTGTCAATGATAGAAAAGGAAACGCTCGGAGCGGCCGTACCATAGAGCGGGATAGCAAGAAGTTTGTGATGACGGCTGCGATTATCGCTGTTTGTGGGTCTATTATTAAGAGATGCGTTCAGAAACGTATCTTGGGCTCGAATCGCGTTTCGTAATTGCTCGCGACGCGCCCAAATTGTTTTTAAACTGTTGACGATTGTTCTCTACGGCTATTTGTCTATGCGTTTGGAATTTTAGATACGATCTTTTAGATTGGCTTGTTAGTGCTTTCACGCGTCAGTATCGCGATGGTGGCGCACCTGCCTTTTCAAATTTCGAAGGTGGTTTCGTTGACGTGTCAGAGTTTCTATTAATTTTAGTTGAAGAATTTGGTAAGTCAGTAGGCGTATTAGATAATAATGTAGTCGATGCGATGACTTGGTTGTTTATATTGGCCTTAAAACATTAAAAAATAAGACGAAATGATAGCACAATCTGTATAATTCTGTCGCTTTACACGCGGAAATATTAATTCACTGAATTCCATCTACCGCCAAAAGACAATTAAACTTGGGTACACTCAAACTACCGAACAACGACCGAATGGCCTAGTGGTTAGAGAACCTGACTATGAAGCTTGAGGTCCCGGGTTCGATCCCCGGTCGGGACAGACATTTGTATGAGAATACGAATGTTTGTTCTCGAGTCTTGGATGTTTAATAATTATGTTTTTAAGTATGTATTTATCTATATAAGTATGTTTATCTGTTGTCTAGTGCCCATATTACAAGCTTTGCTTAGTTTGGGGCTAGGTCAATTGGTGGCAATTGTCCCAATATATTTATTTATTTATTTATTTATTTATTTATTTATTACCTATTTAGTGTTTATGCGGGTGGTAGGGCCTTGTGCAAGGTCCGTCCGGATCGCTACCACCATCTTACTCGCTAATCCTGCCGCTAAGCAGCAGTACTTGCACTGCTGTGTTCCGGTGTGGAGAGTAAGACAGCCGGGGAAATTACAGGCACAAGAGACATTTTGATCTAAGTCCTCTAGGTTGGCAACGCATCAGCAATCCCTCCGGGGTTGCGGGTATCTATGGGCAGTGGTGATCGCTTACCATCAGGTGACTCACTTGCTCGTTTGCCTTCCTATTCGCATAAAAAAAAAGTCTCTGTGGTTCGGTTATGAAATTAAATGAAAAAATTTATTTTGCTTTAGACAAAATTATTAGTTTTTTGCGTTATTTTCCTTTAATTCGTAAAATAAAATATTAGGCGTAGTCATTGATTTTATGTGCCTACTTATCTTAGTACGTATTATACCTATACGTCAGCCACATCAATCTACTTCTTATAGCCATTTTGTTTCGTGATCTATGACAAGAGCCGAACTCTTTCCAGCCAGTCCAGGTGAAAAAACAATTAAAAGTGCCGATAACCGACATTGTTAATGAATCGTTTAATTCAAGACCATAGACCGTGGAACGTCGCAGCCGTAAACTGCGACCACTGGCAGCATTGTTCGCGTACAATTAAAAAAGAAAAGTTAATTGGTCGAGATGAACAAGCGTGTGAGGTGACCAGCTCTTAGGTTTTAAAAATATTGCAAGTTTTTCAAACTGGCCACTTACACATTTTGTGCTTAACATATTTTATTTTTCATCGAAAACTATGTGTGATTTGGGAACGGAAGAAATGGCGTTCTCGTTCCGAACAAAACAAAACTTTCTCATAGTGTACATTTACCTGATGTATGTATAGATACTAAAACAAGGCATCACACCGTTTTAAAATTCGAAATTCGAGCTTTAAATCGAACGCGACAATCGAATATCAAACCGCGCGTAAACTGGCTAACTTAACGTTCCCTTTTTGAAATTTTGTCGTAACCTATTACAGATTTTGGGCGTTTTTTTTGGTAACGGTGAGTGTGCTGTAACCATCCAGCCAGTGTAGCTGTACCTGGCCTTGTTTTTTTTTAGTTTGTCCATTTGAACAGGCTAAGCTGAGACCATACTGCCTCCCTGGTATTCCAAAATTCGATTTTCGAAGTTAGTTTCATGCCGTTCCGGTCACACTAACGTCATTAGTTTGTGAGTGAGAAGGACGGTAAATTTCGGAGTAGCGCCCCGTAACTAGCCTTTTGGCCACCACAGCCTTAATGCTCCATTATAAGGTTAATTTGTATTTGCCTTCCCGTCTTTTGTTCCTCTGATTTACGAGTTTTACGGACGGTGTCGGTTTCCCCCTTGAATCGGTTTACTTTCCATACGATAAACATTAAAATTACATCGGCATTAAACCCGGTATTAAAAACGCGGTATCCAAGTACCGGTAATATGGTGTAATATGTATTTTTAATGTTCAAACGTGGTACTCGAAAAGGATGACTGGAGTTAAAAATTATTTTAGTAATTGTTGAAGAAATACAGCGGTTTGTGTGGTCGTAAGGGGATTAAAGACTCGAATGAAAACGTCATAACATTCGTCACTAGGTAACTTTGCAAAATATAGTCCTCCGCCGCGTCTGTTTGTCTGTTTGCGATAAACTCAAAAAGTACTGAACGGATTTTCATGCAGTTTTCACAGATAAATAGAGTGATTCACAAGGAGGATTAAGTTAAGTATTCAAGTTTTTTTTTAAATTGGTTGAAATATACTTGTTGAAAGTGTCAGAAAAAGTATTAAATACAAAATAAGTGTTACAGGCAAAACACTTCGATTTCCAACGTTGCAATTTAATTTTTCGAAATTAACGAATTAATTACTCTGTACTTTAATGACGCCGCCATTTTGAATCGTATCAACGTCCAATTTTCAACTCAATTAACCGTTAGTTGGTTTTAATTAGCGATTTTCTTCATTAAGTGATTGAAGCGATTAGCGACCATGTCGGTTCTTTACGGCCATTTTTAATTACTCGAACTATGATTGCTTCTAATTCTCTGATTATTGAGGCATTAGGGCAGCAGGCCATTTTGTAAAAGCAAACGGGTAAACCTATTACGCTACTTGCTGTTATCCGCTTCGTCTCGATTTTCCGGGATAAAAACTATTCTATGTCCGTTACCAGGACTGAAAATATCTCTATATCAAATACCAACTAAATCAGTACAGCGGTTTAAGCGTGAAGGGGTAAAATACTGATACACTTTCTTTAGACTTACGGCCTGTCTCACCACTTCTTAACTGTCATTTATCTATGATTCCGTCTTTATTTATTACTACGAAACAGACAGAGACGTCAGGGTCGCCCTTAGGGCCTGTTTCACTACTCTTTGTACAGTTCCTGTTAGTGTCAGTTATCTATGATTCTCACACACAAATGTATTTTAAGTCAAAAACGCGACAGTTTCAAAGAAAAGATGTGGCTTTTCTGTATCATTACGTAATCTATGACAAGGCGCTTCTTAAGTACTATTCGCCGCGAGCATAACTTTTTCTCTTTCTTTCTTCGCGCTAGTTATGCGTTAGAGAGGGATTTACATAATTTTGTTAAGCTTTTTAACGGACAGCACGGACATAGAGTCGAAACAGATGCGACTATGGTTTAATTGAAGTGGTTTTGGGTTTAGTTTTACAAAATGCATTTGGGTTTTGCTTTTAATTGTTGGTTGCGATACTTTTGTGGATAATTGTCAAGTTTTATATTGTAGATCATTAGACTTTTTCGAAATGAGCCTTTGCCGAAAGGCTCTTTAGCGGCTAAGAGGAATATTATAAATATGGTGTGTAAAGTAATATTCATTCATTGGACTTCAATCTTATATCGATTGACACTATCAAAGCGGCTTGCAATTCCTTTGTTGAAATTGAAATAACCAGTTAGTACTTAGATATCATTAAAAGGCTCAATATGTATGTAACTAGCGCTAAGACAGTTCCTTTAGTATAAATATATGTGAGAATAAGCCTAAATGAATCTTTAATTTATTACTCCCTAATCATTATCAGTATTATCACGGTATACTTATATGAGTAGCAATTGGAAGAGGTCCCTCTTTGGGGATAAGTTCGCCGTTGTATTTCAGTTTGGTGTTGTGTTATTTATTCTTGATTTTACGTGCAATAAAGACTATAGATACATACATATATAATTAAGCGTCATACTGGCGTATGACACTCGATTGATTACTCAAATAGAGTCAACGATTTGGAGTTGTCAATCTTACATTTTCTTTGAAGGGGCCAAAATACCCCGGAGGAAAAAGCCAACAAAATTACTATTGTTTGTGCCAACTGGCAGGCTTGGCTATTAGTTCAGTGGAAATATAATTGCCTAATTGACGCATCTCAGGCCGAGCTTAAAATGCAAATAGATTTACATTTTCAAACCAGTATTATCACGGAATATAAGAAACGTAGTGTCAAAGGCATCGATTACTATATCAAATAGAGTCAACGATTTGGAGTTGTCAATCAATTTTTTTTGAAGGGGCCAAAAGACTCCAGAAGCAAAAGGCCAACAAAACGAGCAACTAGTTACAGCCTTTTGCTTTTCAGTTCAGTGGGAACATAATTTCTTAATTGACGCATCTCACTTGAGCTCAATGTGGAAATAAACTTAGATTTTCAAGTCCTTCGATTTGAAATAGAAAATCGACAATGGATCTGAAAATACCAGCCCTTTTAAGTCGCATTCAAACAACCTAGTTGAAGAAGCCGAATAGTACTGAAAGCATAACAATACAATACAATACAATAACTCTTAATTGAACACCACATATATAACAATCAAAACAGAAAAAACATAAAGATTGTGGAATATATCTGTAAACCTTTGATAGAGGTATGTCAGGATCGTAGCAAGTGGAACAAAGTAGTCTCTGCCTACCCCTTTGGGAAAGAGGCGTGACGGTATGTATGTACCTTTGATAGCTGTTAGGGTACGCATCTATTGGAGCAGACAGGTAGGAGACATGAAGACCGACAATCATATCAAGAGGAAATCGGGTCGCCGACGGGCGGCCATTTCTCCAAGCAACAACGGTAAAGGGAAAAAATATCTTGGTCCCTTTGTACATACAGTAAATGATTACATGTATGTCTGAGTAGGTAATTCAAATATAAATACTATTATCATTATTTATTTCCTAATTCGTACTTAAAATTAATATTCCTAGCAAATTGCGTATAAGTAGCTATTGTATAGTTTCAAAAATAACTCTAAATTGTTCCTCTCGTGAGTTATGCCATAGTTCTTTATCTATAAAAATTGTTGTAAATAAATATAAAATAATTATAGAAATTAAATTGTAAATTAAAATAAATTTAATCAGACATGTACATATGGTGTGTTAATTTAAGTTTCTATAGATTAGAAACTTAATATATGTGTGTATATTTGGCTAACACTTTTTCCGCGACTGTCCCATTGAAGGTTTCCGTTGAACGCTGTCCGCGAGTGTACCTAGTTTACAAGACGAGTGATATAAAATATATGTTTTTACTCATTTAATTTGTTTTTCTGTCTTTACCCTAGCCATTTCAAATACAAAGGTACAAACTTTGGTACAAAGTCGAATTTCAATTTATTTCAAAATTTTATGTACGGCCGCCCAAATAAGTGGTCTACCACTTTTCATTCAACTTCCTATCAGATGAAAATGTCGCTAAAGTCGAAGTTTCTAGTTGATAGCCTGTCTTATCGACGTTATATATTGTGACGTGCAAAGGAATTTTAACCTTAGGGTGGTAGACCATATATTTGGCTGATGGTACCTACATACGAGTACAAGTGCTACCTCAGGGCAACCCGGCCACTGAATACTGTTACTTACCTAGTAAAATCATTCTTACAACGAACAAAAAACATTATGTAGAGGCATAACCAGAGTCCTTTATACCTAAAAAAACCGGCCAAGTGCGAGTCGGACTCGCGCACCGAGGGTTCCGTATAATTATCTATAAATATCTATAAACCAGTGTAAGCAGAGCCCTGCTCCAAAGCAAAATGTACGCAGTGTGGGGTCACTTTATATTGATCACTGACATATACAGGCATACATACATACTTACGGTTTCTCGCAATTATTCCTTAATCTGTGCTATAAGACCTACCTTCGTACCAAATTTCAAGATTCTGCGTTCACGGGAAGTACCCTATAGGTTTTAATTCTCTTGAGAGTTGCGGAAATTTGCGTCATAAACGGCTGTATCTTTTGATTGCGTTGGCTTAGAAGTTTGGTTTTTTCACAGCTCCAAGGGGCAGTAGACCTGAGTATCTAACTAATATTATAAATGCGAAAGTATGGATGGATGGATGTTTGTTTGTTTGTTACTCAATCACGCCAGAACGGCCCAACGGATCTGGATGAAATTTGGCACGTAGATAGAAAAAGGTCTGGAATAGCACATAGGCTACTTTATATTCCGGAAAATTGCGTAGTTCCCGCGGGATAGCGATAATCGAATTCTTTGCAGACGAAGTCGCTGGCAACAGCTAGTTTGATATAAATTTCAGCTTGATACCTCCACGCGTTCCTGAGAAAAAGGGTCTTGACAGACGGACGTACGGAACTCTAAACAAGCTCCATGCTGGTCTGGGAGTACAGAAAAAACATAGAATGTTCCAGTTGCTTCTCTTCCCGCGATGGTAAAAGCCCATCGAGGTAATTAGCGAAAATTTAAGGAATCATGTCATGTGTGTGAGGAGTATGTCAGAATCATAACAAGCAAGTGGAACAAAGTAGCCTCTGCCTACCCCTATGGGAAAGAGGCGTGACAGTATATGTATATGTATGTATGTAATAGACGATGCGGCTAGCAACCCATCACTATTTTGATTCACCTTTCCACCTATACCGTGAGGGATAAAAGACGTGATTTGTGTGTGTGTGTGATTCCACCTATACGCCCATCATGCTAAACGTGTCCATCAGGTCTTGTTACCTTTGGCTCTGTCTACCCTGTAAGGGATAAAGACGTGATATATGTAAAAAAAACAGTATTTAAAGAGGACAGAGGAAAGGCCGTTTTCATCAGTTTTCTGTTTGCAAATTATTGTCATTTCGGTCTAAAGTTGTCCACTTCATGCTCTTTCCGGCGTAATTAGATGGGGGGGGGGGTAGGGCAATATTTACATCATCATCATCATCTCCAGGCTATATAGGACCCACTGCTGGGCACATGCCTCCTCTCACAATGAGAGAGCTTGGGCTATAGTTCCCACGCGGGCCCGGTGCGAATTGGGAACTTCACACACACCATTATTTACCATACACAATATTTGACTTGATGGTTGTATCGATAGTTATGCCCTCTTTGTACAAAAATCACGTCTTAATCCCTTACGGGGTAGACAGAGGATTGGGTAACAAAATCTAAAGGCCACGTTTAGCATGATTGTGTGCGTATAGGTTAAAAAGAAAAGGAAAAGGAACACATCACACGCATCACATAGGCCGATTATACAAGAGGCTTGTTTTTGGCGCGTTGTTACGGAACCCTTTGTGGGCAAGTCCGACTCGCGCTTGGCATGTTTTTCGACCACACATCGCTATGACGTCATCTCATGCATCGCTATGCGAATGCAGATTACGTGAGTTGGCTGTTAATGTGTATCGATTAATCGATAAGTTTGGGTGTATGTATGTTGTATGGACATTGTAGGACTTGCAATGCTGATGCCGTAACTACCTATTAAAGTGGATTTCTGAGGTTTTATTTAGTACATACATACATAAATCACGTCTTTAATTCCTTACGGGGATGGTCTGGGAGTAGACAAAACATAGAATGTACCAGTTGCTTCTCTTCCCGCGCAGATGGTAAAAGCCCATCGAGGGAATGGGCGAAAATCGTAAGAATCGTGTTAAACTATTTTGATCCTCTTTTCCACATATACGCCCACAATCATGCTGAACATAGCCTTTAGTTTACTTTAGGCTCTGTCTACCCCGTAAAGGATAAAGACGTGATTTATGTATGTATGTTTGTATGTATGGTAAATAGTGATTAGTTGCTAGCTTTGCGTATAACATGATTCCTAAGCAATAGGCAACTAAAGACTCTTCAAAATCGAGTACTGTTTTCTTTTAACCGCGTTTTAACACCCGGCACCTTTAACCAGTTAACTGCAAATTAACCGCCAGTTAAATCCAAAATCCATAAAGCATACCGCAGATTAAAGCGTATTTAAAAACATTATAATCCCCTTACAAACACCTTTTAACGATAAAAGTACTGAACTAAAAAAAATTTTTTTAGCACCCACCTCTTACACTTTTCTTCAATCTTAAATTAAGCTTTATTGACCCAGCAATTAAGTTCGAACTGGTTCGACGCGGCATAGTCTAAGAGTTGTCAAATTTTTGCAAAAATATATAACTAATTTTTCACTATTTATTCGTTATCTTAAGCGTTTGTTTGTGAAATCTTTTAATATCGTTAAGTGCCACCCGCGTTGCTTCTCAGAAACGCATCTGGTATGAACCCACTACCTGCGCTGAGGTAATCCTTTTAGCCATTTGACTTTTCGCGCATCACTGACATTGTGGTTTAGTGGAAATGACTTTTTTTTTAGCTTTAGTCGCGCTTATTTTACGTGGGACAGAGTTAAGCTCTTTTTTTATTGCACGTTTGGAATTGCACATGTCATTCTATATAATTAAGTATTATAGGTGAGAAAACTGGATTACTTTTCAAAACAAACCGTTTTTCCTATTTTCCATACAAAGGAATACCGTATACAGTCTCATTTAAATCGGTCAGTATGGGAAAGTCTGAAACTACAAGACATAAGAAGATCTGTTCATAGGAACCATGTCACTGATTTTAATAAGAAGTAAAACTGCATTCATACATTAAAAAAAACCTGTACTCAGTTCGAGAATCGAACGGGGTTGTTTTGACAAAAATAAAAACTTACACTATTTCTACTTAGATATCGATTGTGTAGGTCTTAAGCAGTAAATGACTATATGAAACATGATGTCTTAAATTAATAAAATGCATTGTTTTCACATAATTTAATTTATTTTAGTAGGTGTTAAAATTTTCCATATTATTAAATTTACTTCCAAAAGATTTTTTGTACAGTCAACTGGGGTGACTTTGATTTACGGGGTGATTTAAAAAAGTAGTTTTAATGACAAAACCATTATGTTTTTATTTGCGTTTACTGCTTCCAATCAATGTCTTCGTCGATCGCCTTTGCGTCTACATGCCAAACATTCACCGGAAATGGATAATATTGATTTTATAGCAATTTTAAAACGATCAAAGTAGCCCCAAAATTACCAAAGTCACCCCACCCCAGTTGACGATACAACAGAGAAGGTAAACCAGTGAGTGAGTCGGTTACCTGATGGTCTGTAATAACCATCAGCAACCAATGAACTATTACAAATGAGAGAAAGAGAGAGAGAGAGAGAGAGAGGGAAAGAGAGAGAAGTCTGTGTAGGGGTGAACATTGAAACTAACCCAACCACCTTTTGAAATATTCTGTGATAATTCTGAGGCAGCTTCTATACAGGGTGTATCAGACACCCCCTAACAATAATCCACTGGGGTATATAACCATAGCTATAGAAGCTAAAAAAATATATAAAAAAATTACTCAAATTTTTTTTATATTTTCTATAGGAATGATTATATGTGGTTAATACTACCATTCCTATAGAAAAAAAAATTACTTACTCCAATTTTTTTCAAAATATTTTTTTTAGCTTCTATAGCTATGGTTATATACCCCAGTGGATTATTGTTAGGGGGTATCTGATACACCCTGTATAATCTAGGCTAAGCCAATTCAGGGCCTACACCTAGGGGCCTGTAGCATTTTACCACATGCCTGAGTAACACTGACGGAACCCTGAAATCCAGCATGTCACAATACCTGACGTACGACTGTCACCGACCGTAACTCTGCCGGACGTTTAGGGGCCATAAACGCACAGACAGACGGACATAATGACATAAACAATAAACATTTGTGAGCTTACAAAGTAGACGGTTTGGACTTAGGTACAGTCGAATACTTAAGAAGTAAGCTCCACAGACTGAAAGAAAGAAGACATTTATTCCTTTTTGCAAGACACAAATATAAGAGCATACACACAATTTTATACAAAAGAATTAAAAGTAACAAAAACACTGACTGAAAAATAGATCATCAGTGTTTCTTTCGCAGAGGTATTTTGAGGGTGGTTGGAGTTCTAGGTTCGTCGGTATCGTTAAATAAATACTCAAACTCATACTCATACTCATTTATTCGTAATAATTATTGTTATTACATGTCATTACAAACCTACATACACAAATCACGTCTTTATCCCTTACGGGGTAGACAGAGCCTAAGGTAACAAGACCTACAGGCCACGTTTAACATGATTGTAGACGTATAGGTGGAAAGGGGAATCAAAATAGTGTTGGGTTGCTAGCCGCATCGCCTTTAACTTGATTCCTAAGATTTTCGCTCATTCCCTCGATGAGCTTTTAACATTTAAATTGTGAGTTGTGTGTGTGTGTGCTGTGTGTGTGTGTGTGTGTGTGTGTGTGTGTGTGTGTGTGTGTGTGTGTTGTGGTGTGTATTGTTGTTGTTGTGTTGTGTGTGTTAGTGTTGTGTGTAACAATTGTTGTCATTTATTGTCGTGTTGGTGTAATAGGAGCCTGATGATGATGATGACAAAACAAATGCTAACGTGTGAATCATTGGAGGTGATATTATACATTAAGTTAGGCGGGATGATGTATTGGTTATTGGAAGTGTTGTGGCTCGGCGGGTCGCCGCGTCTGCGCCTGCGACGGTGGCGTAAGTGGCGAGCGATTGACCATCATGCACCTATACAGGATACATACATACCGTCACGCCTCTTTCTCACACGGGTAGGCAGAGACTTTGTTCCACTTGCAGCTTGCTGCTTGTAGCTTGTTGCTTTGTTGTATACAAGATGATATATAGGTTCTTCGAATATTTTATTGGTCACTATTTTGGTACCCCTTTCCACCTATACACCCACAATCATGCTAAACGTGGCTTTTAGGTCTTCTTACCTTAGGCTCTGTCTACCCCGTAAAGGGATAAAGACGTGATTTATGTTTGCATGTATATTGTATGTATGTAGCGTTTTGGTCGAATTGAAATAATACGGAAACCTTCAGTAAAATTATACGATAAATCTGACCCTAACCTATTCTAATAAGTACCTAGTAACCCCGAAATATTAAGGATTCAGGAAAATTATACGATAAATCTGACCCTAACCTATTCTAATAAGTACCTAGTAACCCCGAAATATTAAGGATTCAGGAAAATTATACGATAAATCTGACCCTAACCTATTCTAATAAGTACCTAGTAACCCCGAAATATTAAGGATTCAGGAAAATTATACGATAAATCTGACCCTAACCTATTCTAATAAGTACCTAGTAACCCCGAAATATTAAGGATTCAGGAAAATTATACGATAAATCTGACCCTAACCTATTCTAATAAGTACCTAGTAACCCCGAAATATTTTCAGTATTAAGAATATACGATAGTTTGGTGAAGCGAAATTAGGACAAATAATATTCGACCATACGAAAGGCACCGATACAAATCACACCCTCTATACGTTTATAACTTATTGATCATCTCCAAAATAAGTAATCGTTTTTGGCAATTTATTTGACTGACAAATCATTTGGTATCGACTCTGATATCATCTGTTACGCATTCCTCGCCTTATGTTGGCCAAATAATTATAATTGTTAATATTACACAGTTCTAAATAAGCCACGCTGGAGACTCAAAGATAAAACATAAAAAGTACCTACCAGTTGCTTCTCTTCCCGCGCATGTAAAAGTCCATCGAAGGAACGGGCGAAAATCTTAGGAATCATGTTATAGGCGATGCTAGCAACCCATCACTATTTTGATTTCCCTTTTCACCTGAACGCCCACAATGATGCTAAAGATGGCCATTAGGTCTTGTTAATTTAGGCTCTATCGACCCCATAAGGGATAAAAACGAGATGTATGTACATTATGTACAGTATGTTACATTTCACTGTGCGAAAATTAACCTTCTTTCTTTGAAGCCGGTAATCGAAAACGCGCTGTTATTCTTAATTTTTTTAATTTTTTAATTATTTTCCATTATATTTTGAGCTCGCTTCAAAACAAGATACTAAAGAGTCTTTAAGAATAAGAATAAGAATAAGAATCATTTATTGTTTAACTGTGTAGGTTAGGTACATAAGGGTGAACAGATTGGTATCAACAGCGGCCTGAACAGGCATACAATTTAAGGAAGTCATACTAAATACTAACATAGTCATAAATACATAATGTGTTACAATATCAATCCCTACATCACATTGCATCTTTATAATTAAAAAAATCATTTAAATTGTAGAAAACTTTGTCAATGAGCCAATTTTTCAACTTTACTTTAAATTTATTACGATTCAACATTTTAATTTCCAATGGAAGTTTATTGAAAATTCGTATTGCAGAAATGAAAGCACTTTTTTTATACATTGTGTTATTGACTTTTGGGAGCACTAAATTATATTTATATTGAGAACGTAAGTTCTTATTTTTTATAAAGTAATTCTCATTATTTTTTACAAATTGGCACAATTCTAAAATATAAATAGAAGTAAGCGTGAGAAGACGTTTTTGTCTGAAAACATCCCTGAGCGACACTTCAACATGCAAACGGTATATGGTTCGTATGCATCTCTTTTGAAGGACAAAAGTTGACTGAACGTCAGTAGAATTTCCCCAGTAAATTACACCATACGTGAGCAAAGGATATACATTTCCAAAGTAAGCATTCCTAACAACGTCTTCAGAGCATGTTTCAGACAACACGGACAGAGCATAACAGTGGCTTGAAATTCTTTTATTAATATTCGCTATATGAGCTTTCCAGTTTAAGTGTGAATCAACTATTACCTCCAAAAATCTCATACTGTCAACAGTCTCTATCGGTTTACCCATTTCCGAAACATTAAGAATAGAAAGGTCAGTTTTATAATTCCTAAATTGCACAAGTTTGGTTTTACTCAAATTAACATTAAGGTTTAGTGTTTTAAGCCATTCAACTAAGATTTTAAGGGTACAATTTATATTTTTCTCCATAAAAGGCATGCTCGAATTCACGTCAGAAAAAAGTATACTTGCGTCATCTGCGAACAGAACAGAAGGTTCGTTGACAATATTAGGAAGTTCGTTTATGTATATTAAGAACAAAAGTGGTCCAAGTATACTACCTTGAGGCACCCCAAGTCTAACTGCTTCAAAATCTGACTGATATTGCTCTATCGTTTTATTTCTTTTACAGTATTTAGATATAACTGTCGCTTGTTGTCTGTCACACAAATAGCTTTCAAACAATTTTAGGACATGCCCTCTAACACCAATGTTTTCCAATTGTGTCAAAATTGTATTATGAACAACACAGTCAAATGCTTTGGACATATCTAAAAACAAGGCAACACAGGGCTTCTTATCATTGACATTATCCCAAATATCCTTAAAAAATTTAAATATAGCAAGGGAAGTAGACTTGCCTTTTTGGAAACCGAATTGGTTAGGACTTATTATATTATTATTATTCAAATATGCAAGTAATCTATTGTACATAATTTTCTCGAAAATCTTTGAAAAACTAGGTAGAAGAGCTATAGGTCTATAATTAAGCATGTCTTCTTTTGATCCTTTCTTATACAAAGGTTTTATAAGTGTATTTTTCAAATCATTTGGAAAGATACCAGTCTCTAACATAAGATTTATAATATAGACTAAGGGATCCACTATATAATCAATTGATGCTTTTATCAGTCGTATAGGGATATTATCATGTCCTGAACTTTTTTTATTTTTTAGACCTTTAATAGTTTTCCTTATTTCATCGGAGTCAACCGGAGTCATAAAAATACTATTACAGGAACTTTGCGTAACAGTTTTATAATCCACGGATCTTGACTTATCATTTATGTTTTGTGTAATAAAGAAGCGATTGAAGTTATTAACTATTTCCCGAGGATCTGTAATGTTATTATCGTCTTTTTTTATCATTTCAATCGTATTTGCAATTGTGTTAGTTGATGTTGTGTGTTTTTTTATTAAACCCCAGATAGCCTTTGTTTTATTTGATCTATTTTGTATTAATTTGTCATTAGATATAATTTTTGAAGTGCGTATTACTTTTTTATAAATTCGACAATTTTTTTTGTATTTTTTAACATTTTCATGATCTCTAAACCTTTGATTTCTTAGATGCATTTTACGCTTAACTTTACTTGCTTTCATTATTCCTCTTGTAATCCAAATTGGTTTACTTTTATGTGACATTTTACACGTTTCAAATGGTATGCATAGGTCAAATATCAACTGGAATAGATCAATAAATGTTTGATATGCTGTATTTGGATTTTTCTGTTTATAAACCTCTGCAAAACTAATTTGCGACATGTATTTAATGAATATTTCCAAATAAGTTTCGATTTTTCTTACCCTAACATACCAGAACTTTTCTCTGAAACTTTGATTAGTTGGAACTTGAATGATTTGTGCTGTATGGTCAGATATTCCTAGGTTTAAGACTACGGATACGTGTTTACGGTCATTTGTTAAAATGTTATCAATACATGTTTGTGATTGATTTGTTATTCTTGTTGGTTCGTGTATAGTTGGCTTAATGTTGAATTTCGCCAATGTACACAAAAACATTCTCGAATTCACGTCATTACTCAGCAAGTTAACGTTAAAGTCACCTGCTATATAAAGTTTTTGTGCTATTTTTCTTGACCTAAGTACTAATTTAGTTAATAAGAGTTCTAGTTTATTTATAAAAAAATTAAAATCACTGTCTGGAGTTCTGTACAGACACACAATCACAGAATTAAGCTCCGGGATTGAAATGCCACATGCTTCAAAATGTAGCTCAATCGACATGTCCGAAATCCAGTGTAAATCAACATAGTGTAAGGATTTTTTTACGTATATTGCAACACCACCTCTCATCTTAATGCTTCTGCAGAAACTATCAGTTATTTTATAACCATCAATTTGCAGAGTTTGTGTTTCATGGTTTTTTAAGAAAGTTTCCGTGAAACAGAGAACATCAAGGTTATTAAGTTTAGTTTGAATTTCAATTTGCCCTATCTTAGATTTAAGACTTTGTACATTTTGATGGAAAATCGTGAAAGTATTGTCTTTAGTCACGAAAACACTCACCGGCTTCATGGTCTTGGTCAGATTCAGATCCCAATGAAGGGGGTACTGGGATTTCCACTCGCTTAATAAGTAGACCATGCGAGTGAACTAAAAATTTATTTAAGTTCAAGAAAACATGCTTAACGCCAAATTGGGTGATCTTACCCGAATAATACGAGAACATGTCCAATGACAGGTCTCGGTTAGTATCAAAAATGCTTGCATAATTGTTTGTCTGTAAGTCCATGGCTAAAAGGCTATTGAACATTTCTACCTTGTAGTTATATATTAGTGCCCCACAAACAAAAGTGGGAAGACAAATAATTTTATTTGTGTGAGTGATTTTTTCGAATGACTTCCTAATATAATTGACTAATTGAAAACTATTATTTGTCTTTCCTAGATCACTTTCACCCAAAAAAAGTATGCAGTAGTCTTCCATTGTGAAGTCTTTTAGTTTTATTTCAAGCGATCTTAGCAGCTCCTTAACACCCCCGCCAGGTATTACGTAGTGACAATAGTCTACAACATCTCGATCAAATGCATTGTCTATGGCTTGAAGGCTGTTTTTATATTTATAGTTGCTTAAGATGCATAATTTCGGCTTGGACTTCGAAACAGTTTGCTTCCTTATAGATGGTGGACTGCTGCTTGGTGGAGTTTGATTTAAATTTAAGGTTGGCTTTATTACAGTTTCGCTATTTATTATTCTGCTATGATCCACTTTTTGTGTGTTTTGGCTTTCCCGTTGTTTATTAGTTACCAAATTCTTAGATGGAGTAGTACATATTTCAGTAAGTCCTTTTATAGTTTTTTCATTTTCTTCCAAAACTTTTTTTAAACTGCCGTTTTCCAGTATTAAATTTTGTATTTTATTCTCAGCTGACAGCAATCTTGTTTCAAGGATATTTATTTTATCTTGGTATTCACTAAGCATTTCATTAGTACTACATCCTAAATCAGGACAGCTTCTGTTTAAGTTACACGTATTGGATAGGGTATCACCCTCATTTTCCTCAGTTTTAAATGACTCAAATGAATCATCAGAGAGACAATTTTCAGTCAATTTATTCACCAATAGAGGTTTCGTTTGACGCTGATTTCGTAGCGTTACATTTTCACGTGATGGTGTACTAATAATGGGTAAGGCACTGGAAGAGTTTTTTGTGCCCTTTTTACTTAGAGCTGTAGCATGACATATGTGACATTTCCACGACGATTTGGTTTCTTGGGTCATCAGTCGAAATCTTTTGTCCGTTACATTCGTACAATCAATGTCATACAGTTTTGTGCAGTGAAAACATTTTAAGAAATCTTTATTCAATAGACCCTTTTTGCATTTGAAGCACTTCTTTTGCTTATCAGACATTATGATCACTATAAACAAATAAACAGCAGATCTTTTCGATGCACAAAAGTCGGTAGGTACATAAAAGTTAAATGCAACCAGCCGTGCTAGACACCGCTCGCAATGGCAGCAACAGTAAGCAACGGGTCTTACTCACTGGTCGCCCGAACCGAACCGAAAACGTCCAGATAACACAGACACTGCAATCGTGCATAAATAGGTACTAGGCAAGGGCCTTGATTCACTGGTTTTTTTTTTATTTTTTTACCGGCGCACTGCGTAAACACAATATTCACAGATGATTCAAACAACGAACTTTCTAAGTTATGTTGGTGATTACAGACGAAGTTCAGCTTATTTTTTGCTAATCAAACACTACTAAGTTGCTCGTATTAATAGTCTAGCTGTTAGGTATAATAATTCTATAGACAATTAAGATTAGCGATTTTTTAGAAATAAAATTACTGGAGCGAAAATCAAATTACTGGAGCGAAAATGATATGATATCTTTCTCGTAGTTACTCGCACCAAAAATCTCTAAATCTACGGTCCACTTCAAAAACGTGTTCCAAATTTCAAATTTCGAACGTTTAGTCGAGCTGTCAAAATGGCGTCCGTCTAATAGCGATTGACAACTTCATCTAGATAACCATAATCAAATTATGGCGGGTAAATATACCAAGTTACACATTCACTTGCCGACTGCATATTTACCGACGGTGGCGTTTTAATTTCAACTTTGAGTTAAAGCGTTAAAGTAGGATTTAGGTTGAGTGGTTTGTTGTTCGCTGGTGCAAAGTTACGTTGGTGTTTTAGGTATTTTATCGTTCAATCTGTATTCGTTGACAGTCGTTTGCGCGCTTTGGGCTTTGTTAAGGAGAATTGCCCTCAAATTAGTTTTGTGGGTTTGAAATCTTAGTAATTTATCTCTGGGTAAGCACGAGCTGTGGCCCGCGTCGCTAGATCGAATTTTTTCTTGTTTGAGGTTCGAAACCACTTCGAAACCTAACCTAAAATTACAATCTTGTTTGCAATCAATTATAGAGGAGAACACCATAGGAATGCAGTTTTTTTCACGCTTTGATAAAGGGTGTTTGCACGTTTATACTTTTTTACACAGATAAATGCAACTCGCATCATATTAGGGCCGAAAAAATACATTTAGGGCCGGTTTCACACTCCTTAACTGTCAGATATCTATGATGACGTCTCTGTCTGTTTCGTAGTAATAAATAGAGACGGAATCATAGATAACTGACAGTTAAGGAGTGGTGAGACAGGCCCTTAGTTATGAAAATTTCAATACTTACTAAGATACAATAGTAACTGCTTTTTATTACTTACTACCTTCTGCCCGCGACTTCTTCTGCTTAGAATTATACATATACCTTCCTCTTGAATCACTCTATCTATTAAAAAAAACCGCATCCAAATCCGTTGCATAGTTTTAAAGATCTAAGCATACATAGGGACTGACAGACAGGCGGCGGAAAGCGACTTTCCTCTTAAATCACTCTATCTATTAAAAAAACCGCATCCAAATCCGTTGCGTAGTTTTAAAGATCTATGCATACACAGGGACAGACAGAAAGGCCGAGGAAAACGACTTTGTTTTATTTACTAAGTAGTGAAGACAAGCATAGAATAATTAACTTTTATTAAACTAGCTAATTGGAAAAGAAAGAAAAGCACTGACTGCAGTTGACATAATTCATATACGTCCCAATGCTGGGCACATGCCTATTCTTAGCATGAGAAAGCTTGGACTTTAGTTCCCACTCAAACTCACAGACAAAGTTGGCTTTGGCCGAATTTCTGTCCCTAAATTTCTAAGACCTAAATTCTGGGAACCGAACATTCGATGAACAGTTGCGTCGGGCAAAATAAATTCGGTCAAACTCTGAAGACGAAATTTAAGGCGGCGATAATTGTTCCCCTTAATACTCATCTCAACTGATGATAACTGACCATAATTAATTATTAATGCTCTTCGCTTGACATATGTCAACTGTCAACACACACAACACGCACTTGGTAAAGTTATAAACTTTGTAAAATGTGTCTTAAAATTACAGTAATAAGAGGTATGGTAGGTTTTAAAGAAGGTAAGAGTTATTGCGGTTGATACGGTTGAAGTGTACCGAAGTGGATGTAAAACGTTAGTAGATAGTTTTGTCGGTGTTTGTTTGCTTAGTGTTTTGAAGTTGTACAGCTTTGTAACCGAAAATAACGGATGGCCGGGATAAAAAATATCGGAATCCGGAATCCAATATTAGTTATTAGTTTATTAGTTTATCGTAACTTCATAATAGTGGCGGAGTCTATGATATAGTTTATTGGCATGTTTTCGCGCGACCATCTTGTTTTTGGCAGTCGGTTTTTTTTTTTAATAATTTACTTGAACTGAAAATAACTACATTTTAAACTACACAATAAACAAAACAAGCCTATAAATTACAGGCTATTGAAAACCGATCAACATTTTAACTACAGTATAGTTAACCTTTTAACGCAGAAACCACAAGTTGAAACATGGTTTAACATAAAAAAAAACATCTGTCAAATAATAAAAAGGAAAACACCCCTTATAGTACAGTCAGCGACACAAGTACCGAACATCTATTAATATTATTTATCTTATCTAAAACAACAGAGAAAAATAATTCGTATATTAAACATATTAGTGGTTTTAAAAAAAATTACGTAGTTAAGGGCTTAAATTTCTTTCAACAAAACCAATCGATTCCTCTTATCTATGTAACGACCATTTCACATTTATTCCATCGTAATAAGGGTGAAAAAGTCGATACTAAAAGGAATCAATTAACTATATATTTTAGAGAACGTTGACGGGATGCGTTTCAATGGTTTTTAGATTTTCGACTGTCTGTTTGTTCCGCCTAAGCCTGGACACTACCTACTGTTATTAATGGCGGTTTCACAGAGTTAAGACTGCTGAAACAGGCTTGATTTCGTTAAAACTGGCCATCGAAATACAATACAGAAGGAAAGTCAGATATCATTAAAAGTTAAAAAAAAATCACTCTCCTGAAAGTACGGTCGACCAAAGAAGTGGTCTACCACTTTTCATCCAACTTCCTATCAAATGAGAATATCGCTAAAGTCGAACTTTCAAGTTGACTGCCTGTCTTATCGACGTTATATATTGTGACGTGCAAAGGAATTTTAACCTTAGGGTGGTAGTCCACATATTTGGCTGATGGTACCTAAACCCACGTGAATTTGACGTCGCGCAGTCGCGTAAAAGTTAATCTTTATAAGCGTTGTGTGTTCGAGTGTACTCCGTAAACTACCTAACGCTTAATAAGAGATGTATTCGAAACAAATTATATTTCTTAAATTGAACGAATTATGTTCATATAAATAGGGTGCGCCTAAAATTAGATTTGAGTCCGTTTCCATTGCTCTACTTTATACTATAATCTTCCACGCTGGTCTGGGAGTAAAGAAAAATCATAGAATGTACCAGTTGCTTCTCTTCCCGCGGAGTAAAAGCCCATCGAGGGTATGGGCGAAAATTGGGCGCAATTAGGCACAAGCCAAACAGGAAAAAAACACCGGGTAGCCTCCGGGAGTGCCGGCAGAAGTGAAAACTACACACACGCACACTTGCGCAAAAAGAAAAAAAACTTCTTCTACACGAGATTTGAACTGCGGTCACTTGAGAGAACGCGCTGTTATTCCACACCTTATATCACTAGGCCAAACACACATATATTAAAGCGACGAAATCAACGTACACTTTAAAAATCCAACGCGACTCTAGGTTCATTCGTATTTCAAAATAAGCTCTTAAAGGATTCTGATATCCAGGGCCTTACCATGACGTTTTAATGCGATTCAGTTTAGGTTCGCTCGCTGTCAGATTCATACTAAAAGTGACAGCTAAAACTTGAACTGAGTCGGAATTAGGACGTCATGGTACTAAAACTCTCCCTCCGTCTTACGCCTGACGCGAGTTTAACGTATCTTTTTTTTTTTTTTTATAAGCCTTTTTGTTCCGAATTCGCTACAATTTCAGTAAGTACATGTTGTTGTTGTTGTTATTGTCGTTTTTTATTTATTTTTTATCGTTTATTAAATTGTCGCGTAATTGGGATAGTCTATTTTTTTACAATGCATGGTAAATCGAAAACCATTTCGAGATAAAGGCTTTTTATATCGTTTTCTGTATTTACTTTATTTTATTTTACAATAATGAATTTATTACATGAAAAATAAGCAATAACCTTCATTTGACATTCCCACAAATTACGTAGACGGTCCAAAATGTACTTTATTTGCTAAGTTTACAAATTCTTCACTATTTACGCGTCGATTATACTACGGAGTTCAACTTGGACCCGCAATCTGACATTTCATTCATCTTATGTATGACATGACAGATGACAAACAAATTACAATCTTATTATGATGTCATTCTTGTTTTACAACGAATGTGAATTTATCGTATTGAAGATTGAAATACTCTAGCTGAGTTTATACTGGATTCCGATAACCCTTTCTGAATAAATATTACTTTTGCTTAACCCGTACACCGATCAACCTGCACGAACGACGACATACGCTTCTCGCCTGGACAATCGACTTGGTTTGACCCCGGACACCGATCAGCCTGAACGAACGAGGACCTACGCTTCTCTCCTGGAAAATCGACTCGGTTTGACCCGGGATACCGCTCAGCCTGCACAAACGACGACATACGCTCCAGTAGAATGGCTGCCAACACCCAGTTTGTTAGAGCTGATTCAACAAATCTTCCCAAAATGGAATCATGGATGACGTTACTGATAAGCTCGTCAAAAAGTCCTTAGTTTTGGAAAAAAATACATATTTCCTAAACTATTGACAAGTGCTCTATCTAAGGTTAAGTGAAACCTGTTGGATTGTATTGTCATATGAGTGGTCAGTCACTATAAATCGTATAAACTATTAGTCTATTAAATAAAACAAATTTTATTCTTTATTCGCTTTTTATTACATAGACATAGACAGATAGATATTATTTCTTAACCCACACACTATTAGAATGATAATGGTCCATATAACTTCAATAGTCTATTTAAGACACCATGACCTCTTCAAACGGTTGTTAACATGTACAAACACTTTTTGTTTGTTATTGCGATCAGTATAACTTGCAACCAACCAACTTGCAACTTGCAACCATACATTTTTTTGTCATTTCGGAATCCGGGAGGCAAGCAAAGTTCAATTTCTAAGGGTTCAGTTCAGGTGACTAGCACAGGTCGTCGAGTACGTTGGGGTAATCGGAATCCAGGTAATCAGAATCCAGAGGAAAGGCAGTTCAAAAATATGATAATAAGAAAGAATGAATACACTCGACGCGACTTGAAAAACTGGGAACGTTGTGACATGACGTGACATTGGCACTAATGACAGTTTCTCAACTTCGCCAAAGATAGAAAATACATTAATCCCGCTGCTACACATACGTATTATGATCAATTTATCAAATAAGCGTATGTGTGGCAGGCGCATAGGAAACTATGACGTCATCAACCAAAATACTTATAATAATTAATAATAAAAAAAAATGAGAGTTATATGATAAAATATTGAAATTAGTTTCTTATAATTGACTTCTCTATCCAAAAAAAATATAAAAAGGACAGGTATTTTTTTTTAGACAATCCCAATTCGGCGTGCCTCATGGCATAGGCCTCCTCCGTGTATTGGAGGGTTTGGGCTATAGTTCCCACGCGCGCCCAGTGCGGATTGGGAATTTAACACACACCATTGAATTTCTTCGCAGATGTGTGCAGGTTTCCTCACGATGTTTTCCTTCACCGAAAAGCTCATGGCAAATTACAAATGCAATTTTCGCACATAAATTCCGAAAAACTCAGAGGTGCGAGCCCGGGATTTGAACCCACGACGCTCTGCTTGAGAGGCCACAGGTCAAATCACTAGGCTACCACGGCTTTTTAACATATCTTACTCATCCCAAAAAGTGTTCAACGCCGCTAAAGAAGTTTTCCCTTCAAAATTGAGATTCATGATCAAACTTAAAAAGAGGACGCAGGCAACTTAATAAAATTTCATACAAAATGCATAGAAACACAGCCCTCTCCTTCTTTGTTTGAACATCGCGAGGCTTCCAAAAGGTCTTTCGAAATTGTTCCAGAATATTTCAGCAGATGGCTGGGTTAGTTTGACTAAATCATCATCATCATCATCCTAGCGTTTTTCCCGGCATTTGCCACGGCTCAGTGAGCCTGGGGTCCGCTTTGACAACCCAATCCCAAGATTTGGCGTAGGCACTAGTTTTACAGAAACGACTGCCATCTGATCTGACCTTCTAACCCAGAAGGGTGACTAAGCCTTATTGGGATAGGTCCGGTTTCCTCACGATGTTTCCCTTCACCGAAAAGCTCATGGTAAATTTCAAACGTGATTTTGCACATAAATTCCGAATAATCAGAGGTGCGAGCCCGGGATTCGAACCCGCGACCCTCTGCTTGAGAGGCCACAAGTCAAACCACTAGGTTTTTTAACCAACCATCTGCTGATGTATTCCGATACTATTCTGAGACATAATACATTTTTATGGAATTTCTACGGCGCGTCTTAGACCCACGTCTCTCGCTTAGAGATGGGTTATACTTGCTAAATCGCGTACCAGGGCTTAAAAGTACGTCCACCTTCTCATACCAGGTACAGTAACAGGTATCAAAATACTTTCAAAGTATTTTCTGTCCAACGCAACGAGTCGTATACTTGCTTTCTTGCAAGTTTAAATACATTCGATCCGTTCGACGTTCGAGTTCGACGTAGAAGTACTACTTTGAAGGGACAGTATTAAAGTATTAATGGAAAAATACTTTCAAGTCTTTAAAGAAAGAAAGAAAGAAAGTTTATTTATGACAATCACAACATATATCAAGCAAATATAATTATGCATATTTATATGCAAGTATATCGGGTCGTCAGTCCACCTAGTGGGAGGCCTGCCAACACTACGTCTTCCGGATCGCGGTCGCCACTCGAGAACTTTTTTCCCCCAACGGTTGTCTGTTCTACGAGCGATGTGGCCTGCCCATTGCCACTTCAACATCGTAAAAGTTGCGGGAAACCGGTGGATGCAGGTGGCGACTTGTCGTTCATTATGGTGTGCTAAGGGGGAGGCTTTTGTTCAGCAGTGGACGTCTTCAGGCTGATGATGATGATGATGATATCGGGTCGGTACCTGCTTGGTATACTTGCAAGGAAATACCTGGTATTAAAACCTGGTAACGTAAATACACACCATCTCTACTCTCGCTAGTGATTACTTACCGTGACGTATGACAACGCGAACGCCCCCATATCTCGTTGATGGGCTAAGTGGGTGTTTAAATCCCCATTGAGGGCAATTCAACCTCCGCCCCCGCAACCCACGGGTAGGCCATTAGTCAAAACTGCCCTTAACTGGATGATAAGGAATGTTAAAAAGACGGGAGTTAACCTTTTTAATTTTGACTCTACCACCATAATAGACAGCTTATAAATAAATAATAGTTGATTGTACACCGAGGGGATAAAGCACTGTATTATGTCACGGGCGCGATATTGAATCCTGAGCGCAGCGAAGGACTAAAGATTTAACTCCCGAGCGTAGCGTTCTTTATTTCACCGCCCTCTGAATGTAAGTTACTATAAAACTACGCAATGGATTTTGATGCGGTTTTTTTGACTAGATAGAGTGATTCAAGAGCAAGGTTTATTGTGTACTAGCTGTTGCCAGCGACTTCGTCTGCATATAATTCGTATATCGCTATCCCCCAAATAAATTTCTGCGAATTTGCCGGGATAAAAAGTAGCCATGTGCTATTCCACACTTTTCTCTATCTATGTGCCGAATTTCATACAGATCCGTTGGGCCGTTCTGGCGTGATTGAGTAACAAACAAACATCCATCCATCCATACTTTCGCATTTATAATAATAACTAGCTGTTGCCAGCGACTTCATCTGCAAAGAATTCGTTTATCGCTATCCCGCGGGAACTACGCAATTTTCCGGGATAAAAAGTAGCCTATGTGCTATTCCAGACTTTTCTCTATCTATGTGCCAAATTTCATCCAGATCCGTTGGGCCGTTCTGGCGTGATTGACTAACAAACAAACATCCATCCATCCATACTTTCGCATTTATAATATTAGTTAGATATTACGCAGACGAAGCCGCGGGCAGAAGCTTCTTCAAGTATAAGTTAGAAGAGCTTTAGATAATACGCCATACTATAAATACATTCGGAAACATTTTTTTTCTATTTATTATCTTTTTTACTATAACTACACTCTTCTATAAAAAAGTTAACTGTTCGCGTGTCTACGACCAATTTGGTGTAACTTACCAAGTGTTCGATTACTCCAATCGTTTTAGACAAATCGCTTCCTACCTACTTTGGAGTGGTTAAAATGTCATTAGTCCGGTTAAAATAATATTATCCGGTTAATTTGTGAGGGAGAGACACGGATGTAGTTGCCTGCTCGGTGATTAGTGTAAACTGTTGGAGCTTTTTATGTGGAAATAGATGAAGTTAAAGGAGTAACTATTATAGTGCGCCTACAATTCCTTTGAATCTATTTTTAGTACTGGAAACATACAAAGTCTTACATTCTTCAGGAATATTTCAGCACGTAATTGGGTCAGTTACATTATACTTACATACATACATAAATCAAGTCTTCATCCCTTACGGGGTAGGTAGGGCCTAAGGTAACAATACTTAAAGGCCATGTTTAGCATGATTGTGGGCGTTCAGGTGAAAAGGAGAATCAAAATAGTGATGGGTTGCTAGCATCACCTGTAAATGATTCCTAAGATTTTGGTCCATTCGATAGTAATTTTGATTCAAAACCAATTCCTTCTTTGATGCCATTCACTTTGAACATTGATTAATGTATGGAAACATTGGTCGACCACAATTAAAGGATCCTGAAAAGATGCAACTAACGAACTAGTCTAACTAACGAAAAGGAATACAAGATACTAGTTAGTTAGTTTGCTATCCAACGAGGAAACGCAGCCAGCATTATGGGCACCTTGCCCAATGACAACGATCTGAGCGATATTTGTAAATATATGTATTTAGGTTTAGATTAAAGTAGTTTAAGGTTTTATACTCGTATACAGGTATAATTTTTTAGATCTTGTAAATATGTATATTGATTAGTTACTAGTGAAAGTAATTTTGCCTGTTTGTCTTCTTAAGACAGTTAAGTAGGTACCCATGATCAATGGCAATCAAACGTGCAAAGGGTTAAACTTTCTTTGTTTGCATGACTGTAAGAGGTAATTCATAGTACCTAACTACTAATAAAATTATGAAAATTATTTCCCTCATACACTCTTTCCTCCTTATTCATAAACGCTCTGTAGGCTTTTGCTAACTTAGCAATCGTTTGTTCTTATCTTTCACTTTGACATTTACCTTTCACAGATAAGGACAAACGATTGCTAAGTCAGCAGAAGCATATAGGGCGTTTATGTATAAGGGGGTTTATCCCGGGGAAAATTTGAATTATGAAAATCGTGTTAATAATTATATCGATAATAAATGATGATACCTACGAACTTTTGGAAACGTACCTATTGTCATACAAAAACTGTGGCAATCGAAACTTATAGGCTTCTTTATGCTGAAACAGAATTGAAATGGAAGGTCTCACAACGAAACTAAAAAAATCTGAAAGCCACAGATTAAAATTTGTACAAAACTCTCTGCGCGCGAGTTCGAATCATTGAGCCAGTTTTATTCTCACTGTATCATATAGGTACATAATACGAAACAAAAGTAAGTACACTGAACTTGGCCGCGCATCCCATCTCCCTTAGTAATTTACTACTAACTAGATGTTTAAAAAGATCAATGTTGCCTCATTATACCCGGGAATAATTGCAGTGTTGCCAGCACGTGATTATATCCTACCAATTTTTATAATGACAGACATTTCGACTGTTTCCACACACGAATTTCATTTTGTACCGTAATCACATATAATTATCGACTTATTATGGATCTTTATTGGTTTAAGTAAGGTTGCGAAACGGTATTGGGTTTTGTCGACCGGTATAGACTGGGGAGGGTTAACAAGGTGAAAGTTTATCTTCATTGATGTTGGCATAGCGAAATAACATTAAAGTTTAATTTTAATAATCCCCCCCCCCTCACACATTAATCGAGGAATCATACGTAAATAAAAAAATTACTTAATTTGTCCAAAATGTCTTAAATCATTTTGGAAAAGAGGTTATATTTTTCAAGCTACTGGACCGATTTTTACCAAACATGGCTGAACCACAATGAATTGATTGTTAAACCATACATTTGTCAAACGTTTGCTTGCCAGGTAAGTAGGTATACACTTACCCTAGATTTGAAGACGGCCAGATTAAAACTTACAGGGAACGTAGATGCAAACAGCGAATTCCATTCTTTAGCTATTCGAATAATGAAGGATCGAAAACGTTTTGTAAGTACGAATTGTTGTTCCAGCTTTTTCACCAGCTGTCTTACTCTCCAGGTCCTATTCAGGTTCTGTAAACACTTGGCTATCCGGTCGTCAATGTATATGCTCGAGACTGAAGGTACCTGTACTGCACTTAATAATGCGAGAAAACAGAGTTTATAAAGTAATGTAGGCAACAGCGATAAGCCGTCAGGCTCAATAGTATCATTATAATATCAACTCTAAAATCCACTTTAAGTACAGACACTGAAAAAGAGCTATAAGATAGTAAATAACGTGTTTAATACAGCTAATGGGGCTAAACTGCGGGCCTGGGGGGTGTTTGCGGGTTAAGGGGGAGACTATTCTAAGGGTCAGTACAGACGGGCTGCATTCTGACTGCAACGTAACTGCCAACTGCCGACTGCCCAATTGCCCATACACTTCGATCGCATTCCGCGCAGTTGATGTACTTACACGCTGCAATGGAATTGTAATAGAAAATGTTAGCAGTCAGCAGACATTACTATTGAAATTAATACTTAACTCACTGCAATAGCCAAATCAACGCTTGAATTGACTTGTTTTGGTTTAATTGATGATGATGGGTGGGGACCTAGCTGGGTCAGGCAGGCTGTCGATCCTCTTCGGCGACCATTCAGCCTAGTTCCTTTTCCCTGGAGCCGCCGGTTACTGTCCCAGTAGCGCTCCTACACAGCAACTCTCCTCAAATCTTCTTATTCTCCTGCCAAACATGAGGACATCTTTAAGTTCGATATCCCCTAGCTCGTCCTCATTCAATTCGTCGCTCCCGAATGCATCTCGCCGCGCTGCCGCGTACATGACGCACTCCGTGAGGACGTGTTTGCTTGTCTCCTCCTTCCTACAGTGTGGGCAGTTGTGTTAATTGGTTTAATGTGATTGAACTGATCGAGTGCTGCCATACATACTCTCGTATATTTGTCAACTGGTTTGTGAAGTGCTTTCCGCTGGCGTTCGTGTTGTCACAGTGTAAGAGAAGTGTACGTGTGTTTTTGCGCTGACCCGTGGTCCAACTACAGTTTGTCCAATTGATCTAGGCTAGCCCCTTTTTCTGGGTATTTAGGTTGGTACCCATTATTTTATTAAAATATTGCGGCCCGTCCCGGCTTCGCACGGGTGCAGCAAGCAATAAATATAGCCTATGTCACTCAGGGTGAATGTAGCTTTCCAATGGTGAAAGAATTTTTTAAATCGGCACAGTAGTTTTTGAGTTTATTCATTACAAACATACACACACACAAAAATACAAATCTTTCCTCTTTAGTGGTATAGATTATTGAGTAATTCAAAACTAGTGCCTACTCCAAATCTTGGGATTAGGTTGTCAAAGCGGACCCCAGGCTCATTGAGCCGTGGCAAATGCCGGGAAAAACGCTAGCAAGATGAATTGAGTAATTCAAAATAATAGCAGCATTTTTTCCGGGTTTCCATACTATATCGACAGTGGAATTTGTTTGTTAGGTAGTTCACGCTCCATGGTATTGATAATTTGACATGTATTTTTTTTTTATGAATAAATGAATATTTCGAAACCTCACATTTGCACTCCAAACTAGCTTGAATTAAAATTACGCCTGGTTTCATGAACTTCAAATTCAGCACAATTTTTAGCAAAATTTTCAAAAGTCAGATTCTCCTGTTTCCCACCTCCTATGAAAAGAAAAGTATAGAAAAAAAATAAGAAAAAGGAAAAGAAGAGAAAATACTGAACTCTGTTCTGATTTGAACTTAGAATTTAATTAAAAAATAATCAATGGTAAGAAGAACTAATTAAAGCTGTGTTAAGGTAGTTTTTTTTGGAAATCAGTCAGAATTTAAAAACTTAATGAACCCAATTAACTACCTCCACTCTCCCCCTTAACACGTTTGCGTGTGTGTGTAGCGTACAGCCGTCTATGTGTGCGTAAGCGCGAACAACTTGTTTGTTCAGAGATTTAATACACGGTAAATTTCTTCACGTTACCTGCAGACGAACGAGGCGAAGAACGCCGAAAGTTAATTTTCTTCGAGGTGATTTTAAAATAAATAAATATCAAAGGACAATTTGCACCAATTGACCTAATCCCAAACTAAGCAAAACTTGAACTATGGGCACCATCAACGAATAAAAATACTAGCATACAAACAACATTCATGACTCGGGTACACTCATTCATATTCATCATACAAATGCCTTGTCCTATTGGGATTCGAACCCGAGTCACTAGACTATTGAACTGTATTTTTTTTTATACATCTTTAGTTTTTTTGAATATTTGGTTTTGATTTAGTTGTGCTAGGACCTTGTGTGGAGTCCGTTCGGATTGCTACCATCTTACTCGCTTATCCTACCTCCTAGCAGCAGTAGGTACTTGTGCTGCTGTGTTTCGGCGTTGATAATGAGACAACAGGTAATCTAACTAATATTATAAATGCGAAAGTTTGGATGGATGGATGTTTGTTTGTTACTCAATCACGCCAGAATGGCCCAATGAATCTGGATGGAATTCGGCACATAGATAGAGAAAAGTCTGGAATAGCACATAGGCTACTTTTTATCCCGGAAAATTCCCGCGGGATAGCGATAAACGAATTCCTTGCAGACGAAGTCGTGGACAACAGCTAGTATGAGATATTTTATCTTGGTCTCTAGGCTGGCTGTAATGCTGGCCTGTAATGCTTTATAACATGTAAAAGAACCCTTGGCGGCCTATTTGCAAAATAAACTTTTGACTTTTGACCTTTGACTTTTGACTTTTGACTTTTGACTTTTTGACTTTTGACTTTTTAGCAGCTAGGCTAGCTTAGCTAGATAGATTTAAATGGCTAGTGATGATTTTGATTTATTCACCGTGGTTAAACGTTTTGTTACCTTAGGCTCGGTCTACTTCGGAAGGGATATTATAGACGTGATTTGTGTATGTATGTTCTTTATTCATGAAATAGACTCATGTAAGTTGTATTCAATAAATCATAAGATAAAAGTCTCTCAGGCCTTTCGAGTCCTCCCATGAGGCTGACGTAGTCACCCCTGTGTACTAGTCTCTTTAAAATATAAGATTAAAAAAAAGATAAAAACAAGTACAAAATTCAGCTCCGGCTGTCTCTCCCGTATCAACTTAATTGGATATATCATAGGCGTCTGTTTGCGCATGGCAATTGATTGCAAGTTAACAACATGCCAGCAAATTGCCAGTCAGAGCGGGACGGGGCACCTCACGACCCTGAACTGCGTGGGAAGAAGAGAGACGGCGTTAGTTGGCGAGCGTAGCTTCAAGTTGAACGGACATCATGGCGTTGAGGCAGAGGCGGACTTGGGAGGTATTTTTAAGAGCTTTTTCCAAGTTTGGAGGGCGGATTTGGGGGTTCCGACTTAACGGTTATTTTGTGGGTTTTTGATTTGTTTCAGAGTTTTAGTTAGTGTGAATATAGAGCCGGGATCTAATAATTAAGATGTAGCTAAGTAACTGTTACCTCTTCCATAATAAAATTGGTCGTCTACTAATCATGTAAGTATAGTGAGACACAACAGTTCTTCTAACAAACTGTACTACTTTTGACCCCTCGCTGATGGCACAGAATATCAAGATTGACTCACCCAATTAATAAAAAAATTAAACAAACAACATAAAACTGTTACCTACTAAATATTAAATAATAAAATTAACTAAATCTATATTGAGAAACAAAATAAAATCAAACAAAAATAATAAAAAATAGTACATTAAAATGTCACCTCTCGACCAATTTAATACAACATGCTTCACAGTTCGACGTAGTTAGTATCGCAGGCATTATTTTAAATTGCAATGAAAATCACATACACCTTAATCCAACGATTTAAACACTGTTATCAACAGCAATCGACTCAGTTACGAAAAACGGAACGAGTAGCCGTTATTAATTTTAATTAATAAATAAAACGTTAGTAAAATTGTATTATAATTATAGTCGTTTTATTGATATCGGGGCCGGTTTTATTTGAATACTTCGCGAATTTACTACGCAGCATATAGGAGATTTGCGAATGTGCCTAAATTCATCAGGGGCCTGATTTTTAAAAGAAAGTGATAAGCACTTGAAAGACGAGTAGTTTAGGATAAAATTACTCCTCTAATTAATGAAGTTATAGTGCCCGGCAAACTTTTAGACCATTAGACCTTGCCTGCGCAGGAGCGATTTTTAGGTGTCGTTGGACGGGTGGACCGCGGGCAGCGGGGGGTGGCGGCGGGGGAACATCTATAACAAAAATTACTTAGTTTCTATTTTTGTCCGTATGTGTACGATGCGCAAACTTACCCTAACTACCGCGCCTAATGGTCTAAAAGTGATAGTAATACTATAAAAGTGGTAGTCTAATCTAACTAATATTATAAATGCTTTTCCCACAGGAAAAAGTACGGGATAGGAAATAAAGACTTAATAATTTAAGACATGAGTGGATGAATGTGGTATGTCCTGACATTATGCGTGTGGACGAAGTCGCGGGTAAAAGCTAGTATAGTATTATGTGATGTAAAAGTGTGACTGCTTCTACGGAAACGCACTCTTAGCCATAAGCATAACCATACATTGTTAAGTGCTTGTAGACACAAAAAGCCCGCGAAGCCTCACAATCAAAATATACCTTTAAACACCTTCGCGTATCATATTTTCATTGAAATGCGAATATATTTTATTGCGTTCAATTTTAATGCAATATAATATAAATAAAAGTGTTGTACAAATGCGTTAGCGAAATCTGATCAAGCGCATAAAAGGAAACGTTTGGTGCACGCTCGAGGAATACTGTTTCCGACCTTTTGACGTGACAACGTCTTATAAATTGGTTTGCCGGGTGACACTTCAAGAAACTGCGTTACGCTCCGCTCACGTTATGCGCTCACAATGAGAGCGAGTGAGAGGCACGCGTCCCTTCCACTCGGGCATGGTTAGCCCGCCTAAGAGCGAGAGAGACAGACATAAAAAGTGAAAGGCCACTCAAAGTCGTTGTCACGTAAAACTTTCGCCCGTATACCGACTTTACAGGCAACCAATTTTTTTACAATTAACTTTAGAAATTCTTTTTTATCAGTTGTAGGCCCAGTTCTATTTTGATTGAACATTTTTAACTTAAGCCTTTGTAATTAACCCATTACAAGTTAATATTTCAAATTGATACTGAATAGTAGGACACATGAGAAAATCCGAGATGTAAAGTTAGGGCTGGAAACCGAACCTGGATCCTCATCAATGAAACTTTTGCAAAAAATATTAGCTATTAATCATTTAAGTATGAAAAATAAAACATACATACATAGTTACATTACTTTTATATTAATTTTCATATGTGGGTTTATATGACACGTGCGAATTTGGTAGATAAATATTTTCTACCAATCGGAAAAAATATTATTATGCTGTCAACTGCTGTAAAATACATTCATAAACCATACATAAATGGAGTTAAGATGAAAGTCACTCCAATAATTTTATTATTCAAATAAGAGTACCTATTCCACTTGTTTATTTATTTTTAAATAGTCATGAAACTCTGTCTGCGTAGAGAGCTTTTGAATCAAACTAAAAACATTTTGTCATAATAAAACCTATCATTCGTGACTGTCATTCGTTACAATTTTTTTTATCGAATAACTGCATTATTTAATTGATTAAATTAATTATTATTTATTCAATTGTTTCACAAACAGTATCACAATAGCGTGCACAAAAAACCTAAGGCGCGTCGGGAATCAATGCACGAAATATAAACAGCTCCGAATTATATCGAAATAAATAAATACAACGCGGCTCGTAAACATCGCGGGCTGACGTTAACGCCGGTACGTTTTTATTTTTAAAAGAAAATTAATTTTTGTATTACCCGCCATTTTGTTATTTCGCGCGCCTGTTGCAAAAGATTAAACGATTCGAATATGTTATTTAGTGAGCTGGGCGCGTTCGAATTATTTTTGAATGCGCTCGTCTTTTGTTTTTGTTGCGCGCTTTGGGTAATTAGGATTGGTTTGAGCGTCGGGTTTGTTGGTTTGTTAGTCTATAGAGGAATTAACCAGTAGTAGAATGGTACAGAATTAATCCCTTCTCCATAAACGCTCTGTGTAGGCTTCTGCTAACTTATCAATCGTTTGTCCTTATGTCACTTTGACATTTAGGACCTTTCACAGATAAGGACAAACGATTGCTAAGCTAGCAGAAGCTAGAACGTTCATGAATAAGGGGGATAGTTTGGACTACGATTGTTTGTTGTATGATGATTGTGCAAGGTCAAACAGAACAGTAGAGAGGTCCATATCATACAGATGTTTAATCGTTGTGTTATATAGCCGATGCGGCTAGCAACGCATCCCTATGTTGATTCCCTTTTCCACCTATACGCCCACAATCATGCAAAGCGTGGCCATTAGCTTCTTTTTACCTCAGGCTCTGTCTACTCCGTAAGGATTAAAACGTGATTTACGTATGCATGTTTAATTGTTCGTCGTTGACGACCGAATGGCCAAGTGGTTAGAGAACCTGACTATGAAGCTCGAGGTCCCGGGTTCGATCCCCGGTCGGGGCAGATATTTGTATGAAAAATACGAATGTTTGTTCTCGAGTCTTGGATGTTTAATATGTATTTAAGTATGTATTTATCTATATGTATGTTTATCCGTTGTCACATATCACAAGCTTTGCCGGTGTCAATTATCCCAAGATTTATTATTATTTATTTAAAATAGCGAATAAAACCGATTTGTTTTTGTATATTTTCGAGTAGGTAGGTATACTTAATAGCGATCTGCTCCGGCGCCGCACGGGTGCAATATATACTATATGTTACGTAATAATACGGTGCTGCCACAATTATCTCCATATTTCGACTAATTCATAAAAAACCTTGACGATGTAGGTACCTAAACCTTTCTCATAATATATCTTAAATCACTTTATCTATTGGTGAAAACCATAAGAAAAACCGTTTAGCAGTTTTTGAGTTTATCGCGAAAAGATACACTAAGATGTGATGACTAAAACTATGTTATAAGTATGTTTATCCGTTGTCTAGTGCCCATATTACAAGCTTTGCTTAGTTTGGGACTGGGTCAATTGGTGTCAATTGTCCCAAGATATTTATTTATTTGTTTAAAAAAACTTTATTACTTTGGTGTATAAGTTTTCACCCTGGGCACTGGTATTTTACTGACGTTTTAATCCAAGTAAAAACAGGCAACACAGATAACGCCTTTTATTATATTTTTGCAATTATCATTTCAAAGTCTATTAAGCTATAATAAAATTAGGATACGAACACCTTACGCGTAAAAAACACAATTACAAATTTTATACTTATTACTGCGCGCCTTTCACCGTGAAGTAATAAAAAAAAAACTATTATTATTTAATAAAACTAAGTGTTAATAAAGATTGGTAATAAAATATCGTATTACTGCTAATACCATACATAATTAGATGCTTAAATTTAACAGCTTATAAATAGCTGTGGAAATTAATATAATTTTTTCTAAAGTGCATTTTGAACCTTCGGGGTGTCGGTAAAGAAGTTATATTTGTTTGTTTTATTACGTACGTTACGTACAATCTTTCCGCTGTGCTGAATATCTCTTATAATTTGATGTTTTTTGATTAGAAATGAACAGTTAATAGCTTTTTGTTTTGTTTAAAGCTATACAAAACTCACGATGCACATTAAAATATTAATTAATTAATGTATAATCGACATTAATTAAAAATCACCTCCGTTTTTGCATCGACAGTTGCACTCGTCATTTATTGTCTTTATTTATTCTTGCGTTGTCTGTACACAAACACACATACATAAATCACGTCTTTATCCCTTACGGGGTAGACAGAGCCTAAAGGTCACATTTAATTCGATTTTTTCAAGAATTTACCAAATCCACAAAAAGCATGTTAGTGTTTAGTATGTGTGTGTGTAACCGTGTCGGGTCGTAAATCGTCGGCTAGATCGTATCGGGTGCGGTTCGGCCGGCTCTACAGTTTATTTGTGTGCATGCTTGTCAGCAGACGCCTTTACGATTTACTATGGGCAAGAGCTGATAAAAAGAATTGATCTAGTATTTTAAATTGCCGTTTTATTTGTAACTAGCTGCTGCCTGCGACTTCACCTGCAAAGAATTCGTGTATCGCTATCCCGCAGGAAATATACATACATACATACCGTCACGCCTCTTTCCCACCAGGGGTAGGCACTAGGCAGAGACTACTTTGTTCCACTTGCCACGATCCTGACATACCTCTTTCGCTTCATCCACATTCATCAATCTCATCATACATGCTCGTCGGTTTCGGGTACTCTTGACCTGACCTTTTTCCAAAACGTCCCCAATTTGATCACGGATCGTCCGTCTAGGCCTTCCCCTCCCAACGCACTCATTCACACTCCCCATATAAATCTGTTTAGTTAATCTTCTTTCATCCATCCTCTCTACGTGACCAAACCAAATAAGCATACTTTTCTATCCTAGTCACTATATCTTCTTTCACACCGGCACGTTCCCTTATCACACTATACTTCATTTAATTTAGAATGAGAAATCACAATAACATTATATTGTTATTATTATGTAAAAAAATCCAAGTATAGGAAGTAATAGCACAATCAATGAGAAATTTAAAATGACCCCACACCACCCATATTTTGCTGAAGAGTAGAGCTCTGCTAAAACTGGATGTTTATAGATACAATAAAGCCCCCGCGGAGAGAGAAAATATATATGCTAAAATGAACCCAATGCCATTCTCATTATAAAAAAGTAGGTAAATACTTTATTACTTATACAAAAATAATGGAACAGAAATGTGAAAATTTAAATACATACAAAAGCAACCTTATCCCTTTAAAGAATCCATATCCTACTAATATAATAAATGCGAAAGTTTGTGAGTATGGATGAACGTTTGTTACTCTTTCACGTCAGAACGGCTGGACAGATCTAGGATCATATTTGGCACGTTAGAGCCTGGAATGACACATAGGCTACTTTTATCTTTTTATAGCGATAAAATATTTTTTTGCAGACGAAATTGCGTAGTTTTTATATGAATGGGGTTGCGCAAATGCGTGTGCGCATGTATTCAGCAAATTATTAAAACAATAACTTAATAATCTAGGTCTCCAATTATAGTGAGACATAAATTTATTGAACAAAACTCTATCTAATTCAACAATAAACAAACAAAAGAAAAATCCTATGTTAGTGAAATTTAATTTCTTTTTAAGAAACAAATAACTTTAACCCAATATATGGGTCTGTTCATACGCGCGCTAACGAGCTGCGCGGCGCAGGCGCATAAGGCTGTAGCTGAGAACAGACAATTTAAATGAACAAAAAACACTGCGACTTCGTTACTAACGGACCACTAGTTTTTACTACTAGTTGATACTAGTTTTGTAGTGTAACATAGTTCTTGAATGCGTTGCTTATGAACGATAATGGAAAGAATCGCAAAAAATACAAACTTCGTCTTATAAAAAAAATAATTGAGTCATATATAAATCATAAATCATCGTTCGCTTTAACATGGCAGGTACATAAATTCGGTGATAATAATTTTTTCATAATCATGACGTGCAAACTTTGTATCTATGAAAAAGATCCTCGTTTAAATACTGGTTAGTATAATAAATAATATTTATAATATTATTGATTGATACTTGCATAAATACTTTGGGAGGGAGTGTGCAGCCTTTTCGATGAAAGATTTTTTCCATAGTTATTATGTTTCAAACTTCAAATCTATCTTATAATATCATCATTTGGGCAAATTATACGTTTAAGTACCTAATCCAATTGAGAATTTTATTATACTTTTTAAAAAGTGTAAACAATAATAACATAAACAACACACAATCAGCCTATCAAGCAAACATTTAACCTGGAACTTTTAAGTGAGCTTAGTCCAAATTTTTAAAAAGGGTTAAAATTTTCACTTCCCTCTTTATGCGCAACAAGCCGAACTCAATAATAAAATCTTTGAAACACAAACAAATAAACAATCGGTATAATGTGCAGGTGTGAAACGCTGCTGGTGTGACAGAGACGCAACGTACAGCCTCGCTATAGAAAGAGCGAGAAGAATAACCGTGGGTAGAGAAGTTAAGAAATGGTTTTCCTATTCTGACACTGTGTTGTGTTCATGTTTTACTTTGGTTTTTTGTTTGCAGTTACGACTTTATTTACTGTTGAGGTGGGCAGAAGTATTCAGGTGATATTCTTAGGGTTCCAATCCTACTAGGTAATATTAAAATGTAAAAATTTGTCTGTTGGTCACCTTCTTGTTTGCTCTAAACGGCTTGGCGTTAAGATGGCTGGTTTCTATGGCTTTTATTCCGACTTTCCCATGGGATAGAAAAAACCCAAATTATTGTAGTACATGTAGGTACCACTAAAGCTTCAGACTTGAAATTTTGCAAACTTCTTAAGTATCATAGAGGTCTATTAAGAAGGTTTTTTTTTAATTCCACGGGAAAGGCAATAAAGAGTTAATAACTATAGACAAGGGATGTTACTCTCACGTCACGCGCCTTTTTCACAGGGGTAGGCAGACACTATTTACTGCGATCCTGACATTCCTTTCGCTTCAAACACATTCATCAATCTCTTCATATATGCTCTTAGGTTTAGGGTATTCATGACCTAAAATTTCTTCAAAACGTCCCCAATTTGGTCCCGGAACGTCCGTGTACCTTAATATTATATTCATTTTAAAAAGAAAACTAAAGTAGACAAAAATTTATAATGTCCCCCTAATGTGTCAGCCGCCATAAACATTCGAATAATTATGGATATCAGTTTACAGAGTTATTTTAACTGCCACTTTTAACTGAAGCCTTAAACTTCAACGTTTAACATCTCAATCAGTAACTATAATACGATAGAGTTAACCGCTGTCGATACCGGCTTCCACACAAATATTATTTACTAGCTGTTGCCAGCGACTTCGTCTGCAAATAATTCGTTTATCGCTATCGCGCGGAAACTACGCAATTTTCCGGGATAAAAGTAACCTATGTGCTATTCCAGACTTTTTTCTATCTATGTGCCGAATTTCATCCAGATCCGTTGGGCCGTTCTGGTGTGATTGAACAAACAAATATCCATCCATCCATCCATCCATACTTTCGCATTTATAACATTAGTTAGATTTTATTGACACCAGGGGCCTTACCATGATGTCTTAATGCGATTCAGTTTAGGTTCGCTCGCTGTCAGATTCATACTAAAAGTGACAGCTAAAACTTGAACTGCGTCGGAATTAGGACGTCATGGTAAGGCCCCAGTTGACCTAGTCACAAACTAAACATTGTTCTATGGGTTTTAGATGGATTAAAATACAATAAATCAATACGGATACGCATCGTAATACCAAATTTCATAATAAACGGTAAGCCAAATATTAAAACGCCGAATGTCTATTTCATTGAATGTTAAAAATCCCGAAAACTTTAACTGTCGAAGATTAATTACCTAAATTCAATAGGATACATAATTTTAATGTTGAAGATTCATAATGACTGTTACTAAAATGATTGTCGTTAAAAATAGCCAAAATCAAAATACCGAACGAACAAAATGCTGACAGCTTTCACACCAAAGCTTGAATTTATTTTGGTAAAAAACAAAACAAAAATAATTTTCCATTTCAGATAAATCCAATAACAGTCACAGAAACAAATCATCGAACGAAATATTATAATTATATTTTTTACTTTATGACGTATTCTCATTTTTTTATACATAACGTTTGTTATTCAAATATTTGACTATCATCCGACCTCAACTTTCAACGGAAACTGGGCGTAATATTCTCGTATCACATTCCCATATCAGAGATATTCTTGATGTCTCTATCCAAGATCCAAGATCATTGTAACGATGCCTATATTGGGTTACTTAAGTGTCTGTCTCTTGATTTTATTACCCACTATACCCAATCAAGTCAAGGCTCGTAATAAAACTAATTTAAGAGATAAGAGCGCATCTGTATTTTAACTGATTTCAGATAACACGGTGGTTTTATTTTACAACCTTTTGTTTAACTTTCAATGTATACATATGATGTAAGCATGTTTGTCCGTATGGAATCTTGCGACTCAATTTTAAAGCAGATATCTTAAACCGATTCAGCAGAAATGTTGCATACTTGAGTAAATTGGAAGGTAATACAATAATCTGGTACTTAGTGGAGTTCTGGTGACCCTACCAGGATCGTCTCCGCAGGAGGAAACTCTTCAACGGTTGGTCCGGTTGACTTGAGAATGGTGTATGAAATGAGAGATGTTTGGCTTGTGCAGCCGCTACACTGCTTAAGAGTTACTGCAGAGTGCTATAAGCGTGGTTTAAAATAAGTATTAGCGTTCGCACACCAGGCAATTCCAACTCTTCCTTTTATTATCATAGGTTTGTCACACCAAACTCCACGACCAACACCAAATAGTCTTCCCTTAACAACTTCAACTTTAACAAATCAAACAAGTGAAAAGCAAACAGCGTAACAAAAGAATCCTAAATCTTATTAACGTTACAACAGCATTGAACTTAAAAAAAGGTCAAGCTTCTGCCTCCTAATAAAATTCTCACACCACACATCAAAACGATTCCACTCTGTTACCTCGCCACCCGGCTGTTTCTATGTACAGTTACACGTTATACTAAGTATACGAGGCCCGAACACATGTTTAAACTAGCCGAGGAAATTATTAAGAGGCGTGTATAGTTGTGTCAGAGGACGAGTGTACTCTGAGATGGAATAATTGACTGGGTATTCGGAATGACGGACCATTATTCTATGTTGAGATAGACATCACCGTATTGTGTGGGGAGCGGATGCGGCGGGCGCGCGGCGGTTTTAAAATCGAGCGGTTTTAGGTCAGACAATAGACTTTTATATTTGTTGTGTCTCTCTTCTTAGCCTTTTTCAGTCTTCAGATTCTTCCATTGACTCCTGTGTCACGTTCATTGAATTCGTTCCTTTAATATCCATGACTTTTCTTTCGTCATGCGTCGCACGTTTTGTGATCTACCCAAACAGAGGCACATTTACAGTGTTGAGTCAAACTTTACTGACCGAGTAAGCAAGTGGAAAGTATTCCAGTTTAATTTTAAGTCTTTCTATAATACCTTTCATGCTAGTCTGGGAGCAAAGAAAAAACAGAATGTACCAGTCGTTTCTGTACCCGCGCAGATGGAAAAAATCCATCGAGGGAATGGGCGAAAATCTTAGGAATCATGTTATCAGCTATGTGGTTAGCATCCCATCACTATTTTGATTCCCCTTTCCACCTATACACGATCATACTAAACACATCGTAGGTCTTTTTTAGCATGAAACTACCGCGAGACTCAAACATAACTACAACAAAACGGATAACTCACGTATAAAAAGCCGAAAGAATGCTCCGACAATTGTTTCGGAGTAATCCGTAGTCCTTCATCAGAAAGCGGTCGCCCCGGCGGCAGCGAAACGAACACTGCGCGCCAACGCTCTGCTCGCGCGGCTACTCAGTGCAGCTGACATCGGCGCACAACTATCCTCATTTTTATTACTTTTATACGCTTTTTATACGTGAGTTATCCGTTTTGTTGTAATTATATCGTAGGTCTTGTTGCCTTTGGCTCTGTCTACCCTGTATAAGGGACAGAGAAGTGATTTATGTAGTTGGCCTCTACATAACTACTACGACGCACGAGTAGCCAGCGCCAGGTCTAATGACAGCTCTAGTGACAGCTGTCACATCGTTCTACATCCCGCTAACGAAGTTTCTCAACGCGGATGCATAAATACAACTTCCAACTCTCTTCCTTCGGACTTCGATCCTCAGGCATAACATCTGCCTGGAGAGAGATCTCTCTATTATGGCACTCCCCACATGTGCATAATTATGATGGGCATAAATAGGACTGATACGCACGAAGTATCCACCCGTATGCTCCCACAGCAACAGACAAGTAAAGCACATTGTAAAAACTTTCCAAACGTGTCAGGTTCTGTTTGTTTTGTAAGTTTGACACTCGAGAATCATTAGGTGCCGAGTGAGAGGCGCCTTTGCTTGTAACTTGTAAGAAAGTTGTACAATCTGAGATAGGTTGGATAAGAGTAATTTGATTGCTATAGCAGCTGTAGCGGTCGCGATTTGTTGCCTTTTACGAAGATTGGAGTTTTGGTAAGGGATGGTTGTAATTTGCGAAGGTTTTGCATGCATTGAGGACAACTGATGACCGTACAGCCCCCAGGCTTTGCAATGGTAACCGCCTAAGTCAGGAAAAGAGGTCATCCATAAACAACATGGCGGCGCTCTGTTGAAAAGGAAATTGCAATCGCTGGGCATGCGCTGACAAGAGCTGGAGAAGCGTAGGATCATCCCAAGTGGACAATTATACTTAAAAATTTCACGAAAAGTGGATAGGTATACTTTATTAAGTTTAGATCCCTGCTATGCCGTCTGGTAGCAAAGAAAGAACATAGAATGTACCAGTTGCTTCTCTTCCCGCGCAGGTTAGCCCATCGAGGGAACCGACGGAAATCTTAGGAATCATGTTATATGCGACGGGCCTTTAGCTCTCACCTTAGGCTCTGCCTACCCCATAAGGGACAAAGACATCATTTACGCATGTAGTTTAGATCCTTGACATTTTGTCAAAAGTGTCTTCAATAGCGTCAAAATCAGCAACAACTCTCGTTATTTGTTTATTTAAAGTCCCTGCAATAGAGTCCCTGCAATAGAGTCATTACGGGCGATCGTAATCAGGCACTTTATACGGCGCGCGCGCAGTATATCTGTAACGCGACACCTTGGTGCCTCGGCCCTTCGGATTGAAACGTCTGGAGATTTCTCGCGTTAGGGGCTCATTTGAGGGCAATGTTTTAAATTTCGGTGACAGTTTGACTGGGGTTTTTTCGTAAACTGCGGCGAGTGAGACAATAAATAAAATAAATTAACCTAGTCCCCAAGTAAGTTCTGGTAAAGCTTGTTTTATGGGTACTAGACAACGATTTAAATACTGATATAGAGAAATACATATTTGAATAGATAGAAAGGTCTAAGATTCATGAACAAAATATTCCTGTAGGCTTATTGTCTAACTTGCTCGCAATCGCCATCGTGTTCATTTTGACAGTTCATGTATGGGCTAACAATTGGCATCGGAATCAGCTAGCTGTCACATTCATACAAGAACTGTCAAAATGAACACGATGGCGATTGCGAGCGAGTTAGACAATAAGCCTCCTGGTCATTAAAGAAACAAATGCCCTTACCATTCGAACCCGGGGCGCTTGCTTCGCCAACCTATCCAAAATTCTGCCAAATGAATGTTATGCGACATTGACAGGTTGTTATCTATTATAGATAACTGACACTTAAGATAACTGGAACTTAACAGAGAGTGGTGAAACAAGCCTTAAGTAGGTATAAGATTATGCCAAATAATCATTCAACTGAAATGTTTCTGCCGCAACAGCGAACTTCGGAAAAACCATATTATGCAAGATAAAGGAAAGCTCTCAATGTAATTATTATGTTTTGAAACTTACGTAAATTTACAAAATCTCCCAAAATTAATCTAACTAATATTATAAATGCGAAAGTATGGATGGATGGATGGATGGATGTTTGTTTGTTACTCAATCACGCCAGAACGGCCCAACGGATCTGGATGAAACTTGGCACATAGATAGAGAAAAGTCTGGAATAGCACCTAGGCTACTTTTTATCCCGGAAAATTGCTTAGTTCCCGCGGGATAGCGATAAACGAATTCTTTGCAGACGAAGACGCTGGCAACAGCTAGTTTAGAATATTTCAGCAGGCTGTTGCGTTCCGTTCACCCGTGTTAATATTTTTCAGGACTTTTCAACTGTGTTTTGTCAATTGTTTCCATACATTTGCCGAGGTTTATGGCAAAGGGGTGACTTAATTTTAAATGAAAAATCTCTGTAATGCTGTCCAGTCGTACCAACCCAACTGCTTGCTGAAATATTTGGGAACTATTCTGACTCTTTAAACCACATGAAAATGGACCAATATTCTTGTGGTTTAGAGGATATTATTTCTACGGAACCTTGTGCTTTTATAACACGGCACGCACATTATGGTAATTCCTCGTTTTACCTCGACAACCAAGATTGAGTTATCTACATCCACGTTTCATACGTGACGGTGGGAAACACTTTAACAAATTGGTATCGAGATCTTTTGGTATGGACTACGAAATTGATTCATTGGATTGACATAGAAAACCATTATACGCAACAACTTTGACAACTATAGGTGTCATTCACGATGACGCCCGCCGTGGTTCTTATTAGAGAGAGTAACACTTATTTACCGTTATTCGATACGCGATATACATTTAAGAAGATAAATCCACGCGTCTTCGTAAATAGGAATATCTTGCGAGGGGATGGGTGAAAATCATAGGAATCATCCGCGCATTTCAGTATTTTGGTCCCCTGTTGGCAATTGACTGGGTTGGAGCCTCCTTTTAGTACATAGTTTGTATATTTCTTAAGTTCCATTTTTAAAACACTTTTTCTCTGTACTGACATCAACTTTTGAGACAGTTGCTTTGTCAGGTTGTTAGCGTAAACAGCTGATGCTTATTAGGTTATAGTTACTTTGTTTGTGTGTTAGTTTATGTTATTAAACCATTTAAACCACAGCGGAAATGTTTTTAAATTTCGTCGTCAACATCCCCCTTTCCTCTTATATGCACGAAATCACGCTAAAAACCTTTTAGGTCTTGTAGACCAGAAGAATTTATACATCTCTACTATAGACTAATATAATTTAAGGGACTTACTTAAGGCTCGGTATTCCTGCGAAAATAGGCATATAGCGCTGTCCCGGCCGTCCGCGCGATAGTTCGCGCGGACTCAGATTTTGTGAACTCGCATGACCTCGCCAGCGTCACAGTATAGAAAAGAAATAGTATGATCTTAGTATGACTTTAGAAATGCATTTATTGTGATCAAACTTAAATAAGTATACCTACTTACTATGAATTTGAATAGATAAATAGGTGATAAAAAATAATTAATAGTCATTCGTTTCATTCTTCGTCATCGTGTTAAATATACCCGATATATTCGGGTTCTTTATTTCAAAGACCTTTTGGCAAAAAAGACAAATAAACAGGTAAGGTAACAAATAAAAATATAATTAAGGCAACGGCAGGTATTACCGTGGTACTTAAGTAAGTTTTCAAAAGAGTCCATATGGAAAGAAATGCACATTTCAGTTTCAATACTAATTTTACCAAATAATAAGAAGTAAAATGAGTCCAAAAACTTACGAGGCTGAAAGTTCAATAAACGTTTTTCAATAAAAAAAAAAACTTGGTCGTTAAGAAGCTTTGATACCCATAATTATATAATTATATAATTATATAATTACGTAAATAATTATGTAATAATAAACGCTTTTCAATAATTATGTAATAATAAAAGCGTTTATTGAACTTTCAGCCTCGTAAGTTTTTGGACTCATTTTACTTCTTATTATTTGGTAAAATTATTATTGAAACTGAAATGTGCATTTCTTCTGATGCCGTGGTAATGTACAGTCTGAGACTCTTTTACCGTGAATTGAACTTTCATTTCCGAGGGTATAAAAATCAGGAATGTTCTACCATCGGTAATAGAAACCAGATTCACGATTTGGAACCTAATACCGAATGTTAAGAAACATAATTATGGCGTGGGTTCTGTATATTATTTTTTCTTTCGTCCATGCTGGTCTTGGAGTATAGAATAAAACATAGAATGTACCAGTTACTTCTCTTCCCGCGCAGATGGTAAAAGCCCAACGAGGGAATGTGCGTAAATCTTAAGAATCATGTTATAGGCGATGAGGCTAGCAACCCATCACTATTTTGATTCCCCTTACCATCTATACACCCACAATCATGCTAAACGTGGTCTTTAGGTCTTGTTACCTTAGACTCTGTCTACCCTGTAAGGGATAAAGACGTGATTTGTGTATGTATATGTACGTATATTATTTTTGTACCTGCATCAATTTTTTTAAGTAGTTTAGTATAAACGGAAGCATTTCCAATTGATAAGTAAAAGTCTAAATTTTATCAAAAAAGTGTACACTTACAGTACCATAAATGTTCATATTTTAATAGAAAATTAAAATGTCACTCGGTAATAGATACTTCTTTAAGAACTTATAACCGAGCCAAACAAATATTGAATGGGTCGGTAATAGAGTCCCAATCCCAATCATAATATTTAAAAAAAAATGGAGTATTTTTTTATATTTTCTATAGGAATGATTACAGTTATTAATACTTCCAATCCTATAGAAAATATTTAAAAAAAAATACTCCAATTTTTTTTTTAATATTTTTGCTAGCTTCTATAGCTATGGTTATATACCCCAGTGGATTATTTTTAGGGGGTGTTTGATACACCCTGTATAGTGACTATAAAAAATAACTTGAAAAATAGGATCTTAACATTCAAAATGAACTACAAGTATCAACTTGATCGATTCCTACTAACAAGTTAAATTTGCCACTCGCTTATAATTTAAGATTGCGTTAGGGATCCTTCACTTTCTTCACAAATTTGGTTGTAAACATTGAACACAATGTTTCGCGATTGTGCACGGAGAGGTTTCTTCGACATTTTCACGATAATAACATTGAAATTTTATTAAAACAGTCGAGCAGCAAGTCGTTATGATAATGAACGTACTGATATTAGACAGTGACAGTTTGACATTGCCATATCAAAAACTCTTTTATTTTTCTATGCCATGAGATTCTGGTAGACCTATACAAATTCAGTACTGAAGTTTTTGCTAAAAATTAAGGGTTTGTTGAATACTTTCCAAACCACAGAAATAGTTCTTTAATAGCGTGAATAGATCAAGATTGAAATAACTTTAAGAAAGCATATAACCGATCATATATATACCAAAAATAAAAGTCAAAAGTTAAAGGTTTATTTTGCAAATAGGCCGCCAAGGGCTCTTTTACATGTCTTTTTTTTAATCTACCAGCGCATTCGGAAAGATCATCATTGCCAAGAAGAATGCGCCGCAAGAAACTTGACAGAAAGTCATTTTTTCAGAATAAAATATGTCCTTGTAAACATTAATAATTATAAAATAAAAATATTACTAAAGTAATAAATTATAAACTAATTCACATATCTAGGCACAGCCTGGCAAAAAAGAGCATAAAGAACTAAAATAACCACTTAAACTATTACCGCGGCACACCAGGGAAGTAAGATACACAGCAAAAAATAAGTCCTATCACCGCCGTATTTTATTTTCCATTTTTAACGCAATTTGAGCTCAAAAAACATATAAAGAATATTTTAAGGTTGTGCAGAAAACTATGAACAACCACTTAAAAACCATATTATTAGTTCGATTGTCTGAACCATTACGTAAAGCACTACATAAGAATGAACAAAAACTACACAAGATTAGAGTTCTCTTACATGTGATGTGGCGTCACGCGTTAGTATGGTACACCTCTTCCCGCGCCTCCGTCGCGGAAACTGACGAATTGTGAGCTCTATATTCCAATTCACACACACTAGTGCTAATAGATCCGTTGGTCAATTAAATAAGTTTCGTTCGTGTATAATTTTTTAGGAAATCGATCGGTTTGATTATAAAATGCGTATTTGAAAATACCGCGGTAAATGACACTGATTTTGATACCCTCGGTAATACCCGCCGTTACCTTATAATCTCAAGATTCTTCGTAATTTATTTGTCGTGTGCTTATATCTGCACTTAGCCGCAAACATGATGATGATTTAGAAACATAATTTAGTAAAGTGTAATCGCGTTTAGGAAGTAAGGATCCTAAACATATTTATATAATTTGGTTTACAACATATTGAAATTAAATAAGATAAGTTAGATTTCATTTTATTTGAAGATATTGATGAATGTGGATGAAGCGAAAGAGGTATGTCAGGATCGTAGCAAGTGGAACAAAGTAGTCTCTGCCTACCCCTGTGGGAAAGAGGCGTGACGTATGTATGTATGTATGTCATTTTATTTCCATCTTTGATTGGTACGTAATTTATAAAATTATTATTCGTAAAATTTCGATCATAGTGCCATAGTATAAAAATATCAGTATAACAACTGAAAATAGCTACAATTTTTGATAATCCATATTTTGTCTATATCGGTCGGTACCTCTGCCTCCCGTTTGCAAAATGTACCTTACTCCATTTACTTGTTATTGTAGGTCAACAGGGCAGCCTCAGAAAACAGACAATGACATTGCTGCTGTAATAAATCTGTTTGTTTAGTGCACGAACCTGTCGCGGATAAAACTGACACAAGTCCGTCGTCCGTAAGCGCCAGCGCGCGACTGATCGGGCCTACCGAGGCTCCGCGCTCGCATATTTTGTAGGTATTTAAACATAGTAATTAAGACAATCATTTTATCTATTCAAACTCTGCGAATTTGTCTATAAATATTTAATGGCTTTAGTTGAGTACAAAAATTTAATTTAAAATATCAATAGTTTAGTCATAATATTGAAAAAACTTTACAAAAAGGAGTAACTTTGGGATTTTTTTCTATCGAGGGAAGTTTATTGGATCGTGTAACTGAATGCGATTTTGACTAGACTAGATCCTTAAGTAAGACATAACTTTTTTTCAGATTTTTAAACCCTGTTTTCTACGTCTGAGATGGTTTTTAAAAACTCTAAAAGGCGCCCTCTTTAAGCCTACCTCGCCTTAACTTGGGGAACTTATACAATCCCTTTTATAAACTTATAGTTAAGTAGAATTTTAAGTATTGTACTTAATGTATTTTATTTAAGCCGTGGTGGCCTAGTGGTTCGACCTGTGGCCTCTCAAGCAGAGGGTCGCGGGTTCGAGCCCGGGCTAGCATCTCGCAGTAGCAGTTTCTTGCGGCGCATTCTTCTTGGCAATGATGGTTTTTCCGAATGCGCTGGTAGTTTCAAAAAGACATGTAAAAGAGCCCTTGGCGGCCTATTTGCAAAATCAACTTTTGAATTTTGAATTTTCTTAAGACTGTCGTTCGGCGTCTACCCCGTAAGCGATTTACACCCTTATTCATAAACGCTCTATAGGCCTCTGCTAACTTAGCAATCGTTTGTCCTTATCTGTCACTTTGACATTTACCTTTCACAGATAAAGACAAACGATTACTAATTTGGCAGAAGCCTATAGAGCGTTTATGAATAAGTAAGTAAGTAGGTCATTTATTTATGATACACAGGTAAATTACATAGGATCTACAATAAATACAATTAGTGTGCTCTGTGATCTACCATAAAGGTGTACAAATGTTAACCTTAAAGACTAAAGCAATATCCAACACAAAATTTAAAGTAGCAATAGATACAATACATCATGATTAATTATTATATTATTATTCATCATAAGGGGGTTAGACCTTGATTAATATGTAATGCACCTAATGTAGTAATGTGCATTTAAGCAAATTGCATTAAAGTTTTAACGCACATTCAATACAAAGTTCTAACACACGGAACCCAATGAAAGTGACAAACCGTGTGTCGTACCTTTATTCAAATACCCATGTTGCCCCAAAGCGTTAGATTGAGTTATCACGCGTACCCCACAAAATTGATGGTGGGAATTACTCTAACGTATGGTTATTTTTAACGTTCATGGCAACACTAATTTATCGTCTAAATGCGTTATTTATTTTATTGGTTTCGCTGTTAACGTTGGATTGGGTTACATTGGTTTGTGATGGCGTGCAATTTTGGTTACGTTGGTGTTTTCATTGTGAAATGTTGATGTCATTTAAAGATCGATCGAAGGCAATGGGTGATAATTTTAGAAGTTACTAGCTGTTGTCAGCGACTTCGTCTGCAAAGAATTCGTTCATCGCTGTCCCGCGGGAACGACGCAATTTTCCGGGATAAAAAGTAGCCTATGTGCTATTCCAGACTTCTCTCTATCTATGTGCCGAATTTCATCCAGATCCGTTGGGCCGTTCTGACGTGATTGAGTAACAAACAAACATCCATCCATCCATACTTTCGCATTTATAATATTAGTTAGATGTTATAGGCGATGTGGCTAGCAACCCATCACTATTTTGATTCCTTTTTCCATCTTCACGGGTGGTAGGACCTTGTGCAGGGTCCGTCCGGATCGCTACCACCATCTTACTCGCTAATCCTGCCGCTAAGCAGTAGTGCTTGCACTGCTCTGTTCCGGTGTGGAGAGTAAGACAGCCGGGGAAATTACAGGCACAAGAGGCATTTCATCTTAGCCCTCTAGGTTGGCAACGCATCTGCGATCCCTCCGGGGGCAACGGGGGTGTCTATGGCCAGTGGTGATCGCTTACCATCAAGTAACCCATTTGCTCGTTTGCCTTCCTATTCAAATAAAAAATAAAAAAAAAAACTATGTGCCCACAGTCACTAAACGTGGCCTTTAGGTCTTTACCTTAGGCACTGTCTTACCTAAACGGGTAACGACATGATTTACGTATGTATGAAACAAACGCCGTTTCGGTCAAAAGAAATTCGGCGAAACGCTAGGAAAGCGTCCCTGGCCGATGCACTACCCCCACGCGGCAATCAAAATGCCAGCGATCATATCACAGCTGTTCTAAGAACCCTGCAGGCCGCCGCCCCGCTGGGACGTAATTCACGGGGCTCACACCTCCGTGGGCTTGGATTAGGCGGGCAACAACCGTTTTGATACTTGACTTCACTGTTTCACCGACAAACGTTTCATCGAATGCGTCTTTTGACAAATATTTTCTGCTGTATCAACTTTTGGAAAGGTTATAAAACTAACCGAACGTAATGTGTGAATGCAACAAGGCCTCTGGATTTAAAAAAAGCAAATAACAAGTTTGTTGAATGATACATTTGTCAAAAGTTTTTTGATCAAATGACCGCATATTCTTGAAGATGATTCTATCAACACTTTGGCATAAAATTATTAATCTGGGAAAATTGTGGACGATTCTATATTGCAGGGGTGGCCAACTCGATTAGATCCAAGAACTCCTGTTTATTAACAAAACCCTGCGCGATCTACCAATTACATACTTCATGAAACCTTAAATGAAACACGTTGCGTAGTCTGGTCTACGTATTAATGTTTTTTGCCATGCCACGATCGACTGGACTAACAGTCGCGATCGACCGGTCAATCGCGATCGACCTGTTGGCCACCCCTGCTATATTGTATCTTAGAATGCGAAATTACGCCCTGTCTACCCCGTAAGGGATAGGAACGTGATTTGTGTATGTATGTATATATGTATATATACGTACCTATATGAGGGCCAAATTTGTTGCCGCTCAGTAGTTTTTTTAGTTTTTAATAGTTTGTATTTTAATTAAATAAATGTTATTATTAATAAATGTATCATTTCATTAGTCAATTGTCCGAAGATATTTATTATTTGTTTGCTTATAATAAAAGCTTGTTTAAATAACTTGTAAGTATCAAGACTGCCCGCTCCGCGCAACAGAGTAATATATTGATGATGCTGCAACACTCTATTGTGATCCTTTGTTAGATTATGTTAACCGAGATAACTTATTCTCCGGTTAATATAAACGTCAGATGCCAGCTAGCGTAGTGGGGAACTTATCTGATAAAAAAATTGTGTATGCAGAAAAAAGTGAGGTGTCAAAGTTTTCATACAGAATAGCTTCTTCCCGCGACTTCGTCCGATTAGAATTAGCAATTGACATGTTTATCGATATCCCGCGGGAACTATGCAATTTTGCGGGATAAAAAGTAGTCTATAACCTGGCCGGTAAGTTTCAACAGATTAGTAAAGTTTGCATCGAAATCTGTTCAGCTGTTTCTACGTGATGCGCTCGTAGATACAGACAAACAGACAAAAATTCTAAAAACTGTTGGAACGTGCTCTACTGCTCTACTGTTATCGATTCTAAGTATCCCCAACCATTTTCTAGTTAATATCTTCCATACCTATAGACTTTCGACCCTCTTTAGCTTTATTATATGTATAGATGCGTCTAAGAAAAGAATTGTGGTGTTGGTGATAGTTGGGTGCCATGTTAGTTTACGGGGAAAGGTACGAGGGTTTGAATGAATTATATGCGTCGCACAGACGAGCTTTTTTGCATTTTTGGAATAGATACAATAGATAGAACATCAATTTAGTGTATTATTTCGCTGTTAAAATGTAAAAATAGCTAATAATTTTATTGTAGATTAAGAAAATCGTCATTGCCTTTGTATTGTAGTATATTGGATTGGATTGTACTGGAAATGGCGTTTCTACAGAAATTTAATTTAATAGTAAATCGACACTATCACTCAAGTTATTTATTTACTTTACAATATAATCTTTAACATTTAAAATTGACATTGTATTGAATTAATAAAATTGCTGTAATAATGCTATATATATTATTATTGACATGAAATATGTAATCCGTAATTAATGAGTTAATGGCTGTAATAGTTTTAGTTTAGTTTATAGCTTTAGTATTGACATTGTATACCCTGACAGGGTGTCATGTACCTACCACCCTACCACGTAACACCGATAACAAAATGAACATGACTTAAAATGTATATGAATAAATGAATAAATAAATGAATAGATCAGCAATGTATTGATTGTGTTGTTTTGTATGCTTGAGGGTTTTATAAAGATTTTAACATGCACCCTTATCGTGGCGTCTTTGTGTCAAAAATGTACACTTAGTTTGCCACCGGTATTAATCCGGTAATGTCCACATTATGACATTACCATTCCGCATGCGTATATGTCCAGAACGGGATCTATAATCCTTACATTTTGTTCCAACAAGTAATTGTTGGAAACTTATGATCCCAGATCGGAATAATCTTTGACATATTGTTTTGTCGTGTCATTGGAATTGAAAGAATGTAATGCTTTCAATAAATAAAACAAATAATATGCATAAGCATAAGTATTGAAATGTTTTTTTAACATACATAAATCACGAGTTGGTTGCACGTTATTCTCATCTGGAAGCTCTAACCGTAACCGTTACAGTTACAGTAACCAAAAACCCCAGTGCGTAGTGGAGTTCCGCTCAACTCGAGGCAGACTCGCGAGTGGGACGCCACTAAAACGCGTCTATAGAGGCACTGAATGCGTTAATCTTAAAGCTATTAGAAGAGCAATAAAAACGAATATGGTGTCACATTAAAATATTAACTGGCGTTGGACACGACTCTTAGGCAAAATCTACAAATTAACTTGATTCATTGCGGTACACATTTGATTTGTGTAAATTGTGTTAATATTATTCTAAAAAGGTCATTAGTTTCCAATGTTCGCGTTGGCGGTGCGTTAAAAATCGGCAGTGACGAATGTTTTTAAAGTATTCGTTGTTTCTGTTGTTTATGAAACAAAATACTGTGCGGTTTAATTCTTGTACCTAGTTTATTTTATGCTAGCGATGCATTTGAAGATGTGGTATGGTGTGGATGTGGTGGCGGGTGGTAGGGCCTTATGCAAGGTCCGTCCGGATCGCTACCACCATCTTACTTGCTAATCCTGCCGCTAAGCAGCAGTGCTTGCACTGCTGTGTTCCGGTGTGGAGAGTAAGATAGCCGGGGAAATTACGGACACAAGAGGCATTTCATCTAAGTCCTCTAGGTTGGCAACGCATCTGCAATACCTCCGGGGTTGCGGGTGTCTATGGGCAGTGGTGATCGCTTACCATCAGGTGACCCACTTCCTCGTTTGCCTTCCTATTCACATAAAAAATAAATGTGGTTTCAAATTTGCCAGCCTAGAGATCTAGGAGTCTGATGGATGTAAGAGCCTGAACGGTTTTTTAAACAGATCAATGGATGCATGAGAGTGACCACAGTAGTAAGTAAGTAAACTCTTTATTGTGCAAATAAACATAAGACAAATAAGTACAATTGACAAACACACACGACGTAGTCATCTATATATAAAATTCAAAGTCCTGACTGACTGACTGACTGACTTAACTATATATCAACGCACAGCCCAAACCGCTAGACCTAGACACTTGAAATTTTGCACATACATACCTTATACAATGTAAGCATCCACTAAGGAAGGATTTTGGCAAATTCCCACGGGATATGCAAAAAGGAATAAATGTCTTGTTTCCTTCTTTCTTTTCTTTCTTAAAGGTCGTAGCTGCCTAGAGTTGCAACGTAAATAATTATTTCGGATCAACATCAGTAAAGTTTTCAATCTAATTCTACGCGGACGAAGTCGCGGGCAGAAGCTAGTCTCTCTATGTGGTTCTTTCTACCGGTTTTCTATATGTAGTGTTGAATAAAAAGTCACAGTATTGTATTGTTTCTTTTGCATTAATAAGAAGTAGTATAATTCAAGTGCCTCATTAAAGTAAAAAACATGCAATTATATTCTTACAGGTATTTGTATACGGGACGATTTGGACGCGTATATGGGGGAATGGCCTGACATTGCGCCGGACCGAGAGTTGTGGAGGTCGAGAGGAGAGGCCTTTGCCCAGCAGTGGGACACCTTCATAGGCTATTAAAAAAAAAAAAAAAAAAAATTATATACGTGCCAAGCGACATTTGCTTGGCAAACAACATGATTAGCATTTATTTTGACATATTTACTATTGATTTAAATAAAATATAGTGTCTCCATAAAATATCGCATACTTTTTACTCATTTGCTATTCACAAAGACAGGTTATACGTGCGAGTGTTACACTTTATTATTCGAAAGCACCGAGTTCCGTAGGAAAGGAACTTAATCATTTTATAATTACAATGTTATCAAGTTTTTTATTATCCTGTTCAAAATTTATAGTGTGACTTATAACTTCCTTCCATTCATTGAGTTCCATGTTTAAGTTGTTATACGTTTTTTGAATTTCCTAATACCTACTTATACAATTAATACTTTTCAATAAAATGATATACAGAAAGATGTTTAATCACTAAAAATTAACAATACTTTAAGCTTTTTTTTTTTTTTTTTTTGTACGATAATGAACAAATCGCAGTCCTCGCGAGAGGTACGGGCGACTGCGTTTCCATGAACTAATGGACAAGGATGTTAGTGTTAATACTTTATGGTAGGTATAGTAAAACACACGACTTGGAATCAACGAGTGATGGATTCGTTTTGATACACTGAAAAAAAAAAAACCAAACTACTTCGGCTATTTCATCAATAATAATAATAAAACGGTAAGGCGTTATTAAAATTAATTTGATTTAACGAACAGGTTTACCTATAAAGAACAAAACATTGTCATAACCAAACTGATTTTGGTAAGATTGCCTTAGTTATGTAGTCACTTGTTTTAAGTTAAAGGCTGACGAAAGTTCGATTTCATTTCGCAAATTATTATTTTCAGTGTAGGTTTACATATTGTATTTAATATATTTAAGTAGTGAATTTCTCTTGTTTATTGAGATTTATAGTTATTAAAGTCATACTTTACTTTCATGCTGGTTTGGGAGCAAATAAAAAATATATAATGTACCTATCAGTTGCTTCTCTTCTCGCGCAGATAGCACCCCCTTGCTACCCTTGACGACGCCCTTAGCATAATTATACAAAGCAGTCTCAGGGTCTGTATGCAGAGGAACCCTAAATTTAGCTTCATCATAGGTATTTCTAACAGCGCTCGCAGCATGGGTTCTTCAACCGACTACTGTGGTGCGGCTAATGTCTTTATAGGAATATAAAATGTTTTACAGATAACGACTTAGAAGAATTAGGAATATTTTATTAATCGGTAGTCGAGGCATTTGTTTTGATAAAGCGATATTAATGCTGTGTTAAATAAAACTGGGAATAGGCTATTTTGGTCTTGCATTCTTAGAAAGTATTGTCACAATCATACAGACTAGAGAGACAAATCGTCGCATCAAGCTTGGATGGGCGGCGTTTAGTAAGCTGTACGATGTTTTCAAGAGTAAGAAGATGCCACTGTCTCTCAAGCGTCGGGCTTTCGAGATGTGCATTCTACCGGTCATGACATATATGGCGCTGAAACCTGGACCCTCACCAAAGACTTAATCAACAGACTCCAAGTGGAACAGAGGAAAATGGAACGGGTTATGCTTGGTATTACTCTGCGTGATAAAGTTAGAAATACAGAAATCCGCAGGCGTACAGGATTGACAGACATAGCCCGGGTCATTGTGAAGAGAAAGTGGCGATGGGCAGGTCACGTGAGTCGCCGAACGGACGGGAGATGGAGCCGGAAAGTGTTGGAGTGGAGACCGAGGATGGGAAGCAGAAGTGTTGGTCGCCAACCAACCAGATGGGCGGACGATATAGCCAAAGTGTGCGGGAAGAACTGGTTGTACAAAGCCCGGGATCGAACCGGATGGCGTGTTGATGAGGAGGCCTATGCCCAACAATGGGTTAATTTAGGCTGAAGAAGAAGAAGAAGATTGTCACAATCGAATGATATTATCTAGATCTAGATATTATTATATTAGAAAGGGCCCTCGTTTTTAACATTTGGACAGTACCTACCTGTATTATTACTCGTTGAAATGACTTTATATTGTCTACGAACGAGCAATTATAGCTTAACACTTCTTTAGCGGCGTTAGGCACTTTTTTTTGGGATGGGTAAAAAATGCTAAACTCGCATCAGGCGTAATACGGAGGGAGAGTTTAAATACCAAGATATGAGATCCTCTAAGAGCTTATTTTGCAATACGAATGAATCGCGTTCGATTTTTGAAGTGTTTTTTTGTTGAGTCGTGGAGCAAAAGTACTAGGGCATCAGCACATTGTTAGAGGTCTGTCCATATAGATAATACGTACTTTTTTTTTGTACACGTGACATTCTATCTCATGTACTAGCTTGATACATTACAACTGGTGCACGCATTTGTTGTGCGCCGGCTTTAATCCTTACAATCTACGTCATGTCATTTACGCGTGCCATAATCAGCTATTTTGCATTCAAGGCAATGACAGTGAAACCTAAGCATTATGTGCAAATAAGCTGCCCATTCTCTTTAATACATACGGAATTTTCATACGGTATCCGTACGGAATGACGTCAATTCGTAGCCCTGTCCCGTTCCGTTATATAGCGATGTCCCGTTCGCTGACGTCATTCCGTACGGAAACCGTATGAAAGTTACGTATGGATGTGGTCAGCCTAAAAATGTACATACATACATACCGTCACGCCTCTTTCCCACAGGGGTAGGCAGAGACTACCTTGTTCCACTTGCTACGATCCTGACATACCTCCTAAAAATGTAGCCTGATTGTTTTGTAATAAAAGCTTAAATTCTAGAGCGAGTTTTTTTGGTATGCAAATCACTTGTCCCACCGCCGGCGAGTAGCGAGAAGCGAGCATTTTTTTTTTATTGTCTTCTTTTTCTAGCGAGCTGTCTTATCGACATTTAACTAGATTTTAAGTAATTATGAAGATGGCGTGTATGGCAGGCACTATATCCAGTGATAAGGCCATATAATCATTTATCATCTCTTCTTACAGAAGATCCTGAGGGGCTTGTCTTTTGAATCTTTTAAATGTGTGTGAGCATTTTTTAGTATGGAAATTTTGTCGCTTTTGTCGCTGGGCCACAAAAGTTCCATACTAAAAAACACTCGCTTCTCGCTACTCGCCGGTGGTAGGACGAGTGCCTAATAAAGGTGTTATTTACTAGTCAAATTGTTTAATTAGATCATTTAGAGGCTGGTAAGTGTTCGAAGCAGGATGTTGAGTGGGCGGTGATAGGCTGCGTGAAGTCATTCTTATTTCTTGTTTTTATGTATGTGTTAGTATGTATGCTTTTGTATGTGGTATCCTAAAAACAAGGTCGTTTAGAAAAATGGCATATAATGGTGATAATTTACGAAAGATAACCATATTATATTTTGTATGACATACTTTCGTGAGACGAAGGAACGAGCAGTCATCAACTACTGACACTTTTTTGATGCTTAAGAATTTTCATGAGCTCGTTTGAAATAACAAATTAAAATAACGATACCTTTAGGTTCAATTGGCGTAAAGGACAAAATGCCGAAAATGAGTTAAATATACAGTTTTGTTCAGAATTTTAAGCTCTATCGAACTGTATACTTAAAATTTTGATATCTCGTAAAAATTGACCTTTACACCCCATATTTTTGGATCACTTATCACCAAAATGTGCTTTTTTTGTGGGTGTAAGTAACAAACCTGAAATCACATGGAACGTAAAGGAAATCATGAAGTTATAAACAACGACGTATAAAATTAAATTTACCATATTGTCCTTTAAGAACTACTTTTATAGGACTGAATTTACTTATTTGTCCTTTACGACCTTTACTTTTATACATTATACTTTAATACCAAATCAAAACTACGGCGTAAAGGACGTATATACAAATAGATATTTATTTCTTGGATTATACGACCTGATTAAGACACAAACATAAATCCTTTGGTCTAATTTTGATGAGAAAGTAAGTGTATCTCTATAAATTCGACACTTTAAGGTTCAATAAAATTGGTGTAAAGGTCAAAAATGCTACTTTTCAGGAGAAGTAAAATAATTTTTTTAAGCTAATTTTTTTTTTTATTTGGGGACCTATATCTTCGATGTATATGACAAAAGTGCTTAGAATTCTTCTCCCTACGCAGTAGAATGGTAACCATAACGAAAAATAGCATATTTTAGAAGTTAAGTGTCCTTTACACCCCGGAAAAAAGCGTCGGTAGTCCCTTACGCCCCGACCTTTCTAAAGAACTCAAAAGTTTTCAGGTTGTAAAGGTCAGTTTTATATAAAATTATACAATTTTGGGGTGTATAGTTCAGTGTAACTTACTAAGTAGTTCTTAAATAACTGTAATTGCTGATTCCCTTTTCCATCTATACCCACAATTATGCTGAACATGGCCTTTAGGTCTTGTTACCTTAGGCTCTGTCTACGCTGTAAGGGCTAAAACGTGATTTATGTATGTTATATATGTATTGTTCTTTATAATTATAAGTATTTATACGTGTCGCATAGATTAGCTAAAGTTAAATGTTAGCAATCGTTATCTTAATAATATGTATGTTATTAGTTATGTAGCATTGAAATTTCATTTAACATACATACTTTAAACAGTTTAGTTAGGTATATTTATAAACGATTATTTATGTAATAAAACATGTAGATTTACACGGGGTAAGACTAGGTGTAGTAAATGAATGCTCAATTGTCATAATTGTAACAAAATGTCCAAATATTATAAATCTTAAATCAAGTATCTAAGAGCTCACAAATATTAAGCACGTCACTTATTAATTACTAGCTGTTACTAGCGACTTCGTCGGCAAAGAATTCGTTTATCGCTATCCCGCGGGAACTACGCAATTTAACGGGATAAAAAGTAGCCTATGTGCTATTCCAGACTTTTTCCTATGTATGTGCCAAATTTCATCCAGATCCGATTGACCGTTCTGGCGTGATTGAGTAACAAACAAACATCCATCCATCCATACTTTCGCATTTATAATATTAGTTAGATTAGATTCAATCCAACTAAGTGTCATTGGAAGATTTCATGTACAATTTGTCATTAGTTATTGCTCACATAAACTGAAATCATTAATTGCCAACAAGTATAAACATAGGTATACCTTATCAGACAGATTTTGAAAGCAATATTCGTTTGTTAGCAATATTTAACAAAAAACACCAAAATACATAATCTATAGGTACCTAAATGATACAAAATTTAACTTATAACGATTTCGTTTTGTGTATGGTTGCGTTAAATGATAACTAGAAGTGACGTACTTATTAATGTTTATGATACCTGATTTAATACTTATAATGATCAAACATTTTGTTACAATTATTATAATTCGTGCTTTCATTTACAATATTCTTTTCATTCTTCTTTTCTTCTTCTTTCTCAATGACTATGAGCAGTGCCACTGTTCACACATATGGTTCGAGTGCCTGTTAGTGATAGAGAAGAAACTATTTTGGCAGCGTAGCGTGCGTCTAAAGTCTTTGCAAATAAGACACATATGATTGTCAGCCTCTTAATGACATTTGAATGCTACATTACCAATAAAATAAAAATATAATAAGTAATTCCCAAAAAAAATAAAAATATGTAAGGAAAATAACATAAAACGTCTAAATTATAGTGAGCTATACACCCGAAAATTGCATAATTTTATAAAAAACCGACCTTTACAACCTCAAAACTTTTTAATTCTTTAAAAAGGTCGGGACGTAAGGGACTATCGACGCTTTTTTCCGGGGTGTAAAGGACACTTAACTTCTAAAGTATGCTATTTATCGTTGTGGTTACCATTCTACTGCGTAGAGAGAAGAATTCTAAGCACTTTTGTCATATGCATCGAAGAAATAGGTCCACAAATAAAAAAAATACAAAGGTTTTAAAAATAAAAAAATCGTTTTTTGCTTCTCCTGAAAAGTAGCATTTTGTCCTTTACGCCAATTGAACCTAAAGGTATCGATAAGTACCAATATTTCTAAATTGCGAAATCTTGAAGTTTATGTTTCGTCCCGAGTCCTTGTTATTTCTATATTTAGCTTTAAGGTTTCGCATTATGTAAATAATTACCCCCCCCCCCCCCGCATGTAGAAAGTAAAACATAGAATCTAGTCTCGTTTGTTTCAAATAACACCAATCTTGCATAGGTATTACCTATTTTTTTTTTTTTTTTATAAGCCTTTTTATTCCGAATTTCAGTAAGTACATGTTGTTGTTGTTGTTATTGTCGTTTATTTATTAAATTGTCGCGTAATTCGGCGTGCCTCATGGCATAGGCCTCCTCCGTGTATTGGAGGGTTTGGGCTATAGCCTGGGAACTATAGTTCCCACGCGGGCCCAGTGCGGATTGGGAACTTAACACACACCATTGAATTTCTTCGCAGATGTGTGCAGGTTTCCTCACGATGTTTTCCTTCACCGAAAAGCTCATGGCAAATTACAAACGTAATTTTCGCACATAAATTCCGAAAAACTCAGAGGTGCGAGCCCGGGATTTGAACTACCACTGGACTACCACGGCTTTCAAAAATCAAAAATATTAAGACAGCCTTAAATTTTGCATTGATCAGTGCTCAAACATTCGAAGAGTTAACTCTCTTATACATAAATGCTTCTGAGTCTTCTATTAACATTACTATACCTATCCTTAATTGTCACCACCTCTCACATTGTTATTAGCTTTAGCCAGACAAAGATAATGAAAATATTTTAATAGGTTTTAATTGATGCAACATGCGAAGAAATTCAGTGGTGTGTGTTTTTTTCCAATCCGCTCTGGTATCGCCAAATCCCTCTCATTGCAAGAGGAGGCCTGCGCCCAGCTTACTACAGAGCGAAGACGATAATGAATTCAGTAGACATTGATAATAAAAAAACAAAGGACGTATACTGGGCGCTCTATGGTCTCTATTAACTTTGACAGACCAATAAAATCGGTTGAACTATGTTAGTACCGAGAACCTCCACAGAGTTAACAAGCTAAGGTATTTTAATTCTTACCTGTCCTATTTGGTAAACAAAATTCTAACCTGAAAACGTCTCATTTTTGTCATTATTTAACTATTTCATCGTAAAAAATAAAAGTATCAGCAAAATTATGTACAAAATATTGCCTCAGGTTTATTTGATAACATAATACACCTTATTCTTTACAAAAATTTGCACATTGAGGTTAGAATTTTGTTTACCAAATAGGACAGGTAAGAATTAAAATACCTTACACAATGTTACGAAAAATACTCTGCATCGTAAGTAGTTGACGAGCTATACATTATACTAGCTGTTTCCCGCGGTTTCGTCTGCGGAGAATCTAATCTAACTAATATTATAAATGCGAAAGTTTGGATGGATGGATGTTTGTTACTCAATCACGCCAGAACGGCCAAACGAATCTGGATGAAATTCGGCACATAGATAGAGAAAAGTCTGGAACAGCACATAGGCCACTTTTTATCCCGGAAAATTCCCGCGGGATAGCGATAAACGAATTCTTTTCAGACGAAGTCACGGGCAACAGTTAGGTTAGTTATAACGCGGAATGATGTAGACATTTTTTTTAATGTGAATAGGAAGGCAAACGAGCAAGTGGGACACCTGATGGTAAGCGATCACCACTGCCCATAGACACCCGCAACCTCGGAGAGATTGCAGATGCGTTGCCAACCTAGAGGACTTAGATGAAATGCCTCTTGTGCCCGTAATTTCCCCGCAAGCACTGCTGCTTAGCAGCAGGATTAGCGAGTAAGATGGTGGTAGCGATCCGGACGGACCTTGCACAAGGCTCTATCACCCGCAAAAAGTGCTAATAGTTACGATATTTTTAAGAAGTTAGTGTTCGGTTAACGACCTCCTGATATAGGTAAAGTACATAGTCAAATTGATAACCTGCTTTTTCTAGTAATTGGTCAACACTTACCAGAACCGTAGAGCCGGGCACGCTCTAGCTTACTAATGGGACTAATCATCATTTTTTATTCCGTTGGCGCCACCTTCGTATGAAATTGTATAAAACGGTCAATATAATGTCGTGTTACTGTGTGCCACGCATATATGTTTGGGTAATCGCTGATTAGTGGAAACAATAGAAAGTGTAGAAACCAAGTATTAGGCAATTTGTTTAACGACGACATTTGGTACAGTCTCACTAATATTTTGATTCCATTAAATAAATAAGTAAATAAATATTTTGGGACAATTGACACCAATTGACCTAGTCCCAAACTAAGCAAAGCTTGTGATATGGGCACTAGACAACGGATAAACATACTTATATAGATAAATACATACTTAAATACATATTAAACATCCAAGAATCGAGAACAAACATTCGTATTTTTCATACAAATATCTGCCCCGACCGGGGATCGAACCCGGGACCTCAAGCTTCGTAGTCAGGTTCTCTAACTACTAGGCCATCCGGTCGTCAAATTGTCCACCTTTACACCTACAACCGTAGCGTAGGACGTCCTCAGGCTCGGTGGAGCGATGATCTTCTCAAGGCGGCTGGCAAGAGCTGGATGAGAGTGGCCGAGGATCGTGCTCAGTGGCGTGCCATGGGAGAGGCCTATGTCCAGCAGTGGACGAACGTAGGCTGATGATGATGATGATGACACCCACAATCTTGCATCATGATAAGATAAGATAAGATCATTTTATTTGCATAAACAAAAGTAAAACTGGTATTACAGTGTGTATGTGTATAGTGTGTGTGTGTGTATGTTATAGGCGATGCGGTTAGCAACCCATCACTACTTTGATTTGTCTTTCCATCTATACGCCCACAGTCGTGGCCTTTAGGTCTTGTTACCTTAGGCTGTGTCTACCCTCTATGGAATAAAGACGTGTTTTGTACATGTATGTACTAAGAAAGTAACGGTCTTGCTATACAAATTTGTACAGGTGAAAGGTTTTTGCTTGTATATTACCCTCAACACTACCGTTCACTGGTCGGTCACGCGCGGGCACTTAGCCGTAAGTCCGCCTGCTCATGCGCCGCTATCTCCGCCGCACGTACTTACGGGGAAACTGTTTAGATAAGAACGCTGCGGCTGTCCACTGGATACGACATTCGACACAAAAAAGACAACCATCGACGGATCTTGGACGGTTCTTCCACGTGCTGGTCTGGGCACAAAGAAAAAACAGAATTTACCTAGTTACTGATGGCCGATGGGGTCAGAAGGTTCTCGAATGGCGTCCGCGGACCGGGAGACGAGCTGCTGGCTTATGTTATTTGGAATAAAATGTATGGAAATCAAAGTATCACTACAAAAAGTTTGGATAGCAAACAATGAAAAATACAGCTGACTGTTGTAAATTGTTAATTTTATACACATAAAATACATACACAAATCACGTCTTTACCCCCTGCAAGGTAGACAGGGCCTAAGGTGACAAGACCCACAAGCCACATAGTAAGACTGTGGGTGCATTGATGGAAAATGGAATTAAAGTTTTTAGCTGGAGTTTTTCAAGAGAGCGTCGAATTTTCAGGGGCCTTACCATGACGTCTTAATGCGATTAAGTTTCGGTTCGCTCGCTGTCAGATTCATACTGAAAGTGACAGCTAAAACTTGAACTGAGTCGGAATTAGGACGTCATAATAAGGCCTCAGTTCGTTTTACATTTTCAATTAATTTCCTTCACGACATCCGACGGACTTATTTTCAATGTCTCTATTGTTTTAACATAATGCGTGTTTACATGTTTTTACAGTTATTTTCCGACACGACATCGAAATGGAAAACGACGCATTTGTGTAGCGTGTGACAGTTGGTATTCCCCGCGTGGAAGGCTTACATGGGGGCATTTTATTTAAATGAAACTAAAAAACTGAGGTGTAACTCTGAAATTCGAAGTTCGTTTCACACCGTCCCCACACTCAAACTATTGATTACTAGCTGTTGCCCGTGACTGTGTCTGCGCAGAAGTCGCTTATCGCTATCCCGCGGGAACTATGCAATTTAACGGGATAAAAAGTAGCCTATGTGCTATTCCAGACTTTTCTATATCTATGTGCCGAATTTCATCCAGATCCGTTGGGCCGTTCTGGCGTGATTGAGTAACAAACAAACATCCATCCATCCATCCATCCATCCAATACTTTCGCATTTATAATATTAGTTAGATAGTTAGATTAGTTAGATTAAGTAGTGTGAGCGGAGAAACAAATTAATGCAAATAAATTCCGACTTGGTTCAGGATTTAGCTGTAAATGAAATGAAATGAAATTTTTATTTGTCAAAGCGGGTGTACAAAATTGTTCTTAAGTTATGATAGGTTAACATTGGATCTCCACATTGTGCCTTTGGACAGGCGTACAAATATCTGATTTAGTATTTAATGCATTACGGGTTTGATAATCTCAGAATACCGATACTAATACCAAGCAACTTTGTATTATATGGTTTACTCATTTAGGAACTCACTTATACTGTAAAAACATTTGTCATATAGCCATGTCAGCAACATTTTTCTAAATATTTTTAAATTCTTGCTTTTGAACATATCCGGTAGCTTATTGTAAACAGTAATACACATCATGTGTCAGGTGTTCTTGGACGGCAGTGCGAGTTTTGCTGGTGGCTTATACAATTTATATTTATATTGCGGTCTAACATTGCGAGAGTACATACATCTCTTGTGTTTCCGTAAAAAGATTTTTATATTTATGTACAAATATACAGACCTCCGATATGTATAGGCAAGCAACAGTTAATATTTTGTATTGCATGAAGTAAGGGCGACAAGATACTCTTCGTTTAATTCCAAAAATTGCTCTAATGCAGCGTTTTTGTGCACTAAATATCTGGTCAATTGTTGTGCCATTACCCCATATTATTATACAATACCTTAAAATTGAACCCACGTAACCGTGATATGCTATTAATGCAGCTTGTATAGAGACGGTCTGACTGATTCGTCTCAGCGCAAATACAAAACTGTTCACCTTAGATGTCACCTGTCATTTTAGTATGGATCTGACAGCGAGCGAACCTAAACTGAGTCAGAATTGAATCGCATTAAGACGTCATGGTAGGGCCTCTGCTCTCTTCGGCGGATGAGTAACGCAGCTTGGCATGAGTAGGTAAGTATACGAAGTGTACCTACTGTCTTAAAATAACCTAAAGTAAAAATTTCATTTTTTATACAAGCTTTTTTTGCCAAATGTACTTTTTGTTGACTGTACTTGGTACTTGCATTGTCTTGTCGTCCGTTCTATTATAATATATGTGTACCAAATTTAAAGTCAATCGGAGCAACCGTTGAAGAGTTCCGTCCTGCGGAGACGGTCCTGCCTGGGTCACCAAAACTCCACTGCAAGATTGTATTGTCATCCGACTTAAACAAGTATGCAAAATTTCAGCTGAATCGGCTGAAGATATCTGGTTCCAAATTGAGTTTCAAGATTCCACCCGGACAAACATGCTTACATACATAATATAGGTATACGTTGCAAGTTAATAAAAAGTACAGTCAGCAATAAGAAAAGTCAGCAAAAAATCATTAAAAATGAAATTTTAACTGAACTTAATTTTCTGGGGCCTTACAATGACGTCTTAATGCGATTCAGTTTAGGTTCGCTCGCTGCCAGATCCATACTAAAAGTGACAGCTAAAACTTGAAATGAGTCGGAATTAGGACGTCATGGTAAGGCCCTGCAGGCTTATTGTCTAACTAGCTCGCAATCGCCATCGTGTTCATTTTGACAGTTCTTGAATGAATATGACAGCTAGCTGATTCCGATGCCAATTGTCAGCCCATATTATGAACTGTCAAAATGAACACGATGGCGATTGCGAGCGAGTTAGACAATAAGCCTACTGAGCCTCTAGTGTAAGTTTTCACACGAACAAATGTCTCTAACGCGTTCACGTAAACGTTTCAATTACTATGGAAAAATTGGCAGCGCCACTTGCGGATCGAAACGGAAACAAACTGTTCCCATAGTATTTAACATCTTAACGCAAACGCGGTCGAGCCATGTTCTGCGACCGAAAACTTACACTAAGCATACTGGTATTTTCACCTCATGTGATCCAACCCTGACATGTCAAATGTCAAACCCATGGCAAAGGTACCCGATACACGTACTTATCGTCCGTCCGCCATAACGACCCCATTACGTTGTTAAAACACTTGTTTTACCACAAATTGCCAGTTTGACAGTAAATATGGAGTAACACGTACTAAACGAGTGGGAAATGGAACGGGTTTTAAAAATAGTTGAGCATGTATGTATAGTAAGTATAACTCTTTATTATTGTATAAGTATCATACAGATAGCTCGAAGAGTATACGTTGAAGTGGCAATGGGCAGGCCACATCGCTCGTGGAACAGACAACCGTTGGGGGAGAAAAGTTCTCGAGTGGCGACCGCGATCCGGAAGACGCAGGCCTCCCACTAGGTGGACCGACATCGTGAAAGTTGCGGGAAACCGGTGGATGCAGGTGGCGAGTTGTCGTTCATTATGGTGTGCTAAGGGGAGGCCTTTGTTCAACAGTGGACGTCTTCAGGCTGATGATGATAATACAGATATCCTTATATTACATTCCGAGGGTGGAGAAATAAAGAATGTCTCAGATCTCACAAACTTGTCGCACTTTATTAGTAGGTAGGGATTTTAGCTACTCTGCCTAAAAAGTTACCTCACTTTGCTCTTTCTAATGACATGCTTCATTAAACAAAAAGTTAAAGGAGTCTCGGATCAACCTTTCCAACTAATTCCAGGCAGAACTAATAAATAATCCCACTAATTTGTTCCCAGCTCACATTAACAGCAAAACACATGTTAATTATTTGGCGAGACGTTTTTTCTTTTCCTTTCTAGGGTTCCATTATTACAGGGGTGATAAAGAAACCCTATTACCAAACTACAACACGTCTTTTTCTTTCTCATACTTCTTGGGCTATATCATCTTACGCCATGACTCGTAATATTAGCCAGTTGATGATTTCTTATAAAATTATGTGTTATCTTAACATATAATCTAATAAACATTAGGTATAAACATTTTGTAGTTAATACTAGTCGTTGCCCGCGACTCCGAGGTAAAGGCTATCCAATGTCCTTCCCCAGGGCTGAAACTATCTTTGTACCAAATTTCATTATAATCGGTTCAGTGGTTTAGGCATGAAAGCGTAACAGATAGACAGAGTTACTTTCACATTTACTTAATAATATTAATAGGGATTACACATACGCAGAAAAACTAAATAAAACGGCCTTCAAAATAACCGTGGAAAATAACAATGGAAATTCCAAAAAATATTTCGGTGTGCGCTACCACCTAAGAAGTAGGTACAATTTCAAAATTTTTTTTTCTTTATGTATAAAAAGGCGTCAGATTAAAATGTAAATAGTTGTAGTACATAATATAACTATTCAAAAGTGAAACAACAAATAATTATCGGTCAAGCGTAAGTTCGAGCGTAAGGCACCCTCGTGCGCAAGTGCGACTCCCGCTTGGCCATTTCTTTTGAAGTTTAGTCACAGCTTAGTTATAACAAGCGGTGACACAAAGAGGTTGTAACGTCCGTAAAATGAGCCGGGAATTGTCGTGAAATTGTCTAAGCCCACCCCCTGTCACAGCGTGATTAAATGCAAACATTCTGTTGGTTACGATGACTGTTTGTCACACTTAGCTGCAATAATAAAAATGATGGCATATTTTAGTGTAATTTCGCTGCTGTTGTAGTATTGAGAACTGCAATTAGAGCAAAATATCGTGTAGATAAAGAAATGCTGAAAATTTATGGAATTGCCGAAGGTTAGGGAGTCCCGTAATAAGTAATGCCATAAAGGCAGTGTTTATAAAATAGTTTAACTCTTACCAGCATTAAACTCTTTAAGACTCAATGATCTCAGTTCACGTACTCATCCTACTAACAAAGCGGAAGTGTGTGATAAATGATAATTTCTGTCTAGTTTTTGTTTCTATTTTACGCTAAATCGGCAGAACGGAAGCGCTTTAAAACCACTGACAGTTGCTTCGAAAGTCCACGTTATAGTTTGCAATCAGTTTATAACGCGACGGTGTGACTTCGGCTAAAGCGAATGTTCGGCAAATAAGATATGGTTACGTATCAATACGGTTATAATGTTAGGGGCTTACGCTCAATTGCTCACAAATTGGTGCTAAATGAAATGGCGCGTTCGTTGTAACAGGGTGAGTTTCAGCGTCATTTTTGATGTGTGGATCCTCTGTGGATTATTAAGCTGTTCTATTCAAATGTGAATTTGATGTTGTACGAGGAAACAAAATGTACATACCGTCTGTATGCAGCCTGTTTACTATGTATGTTCAACTGGTTATTACCTAAGATGTTATGAACTCGTGTTCACGCTCAAATAAATATCTATGCCCATCTGTAAGAAGCGTAGAGTAAGTATCATGAGCATAATTTTATTTAAAAAAATAAGTATTTAAAAAAAATGAAAAATACTTATCTACAGAAAGTTACACCATAATTTCGATAAATTCAAGTTTTGCTACTTAGGTACCTAGTTATGTCTAGATTTCAAATAATTAATGTCAATACATACTAACATAAAATTATATAAATAATAATTTAAAGCTAGAAACGACTATATTTAATAATCTTATGTACAAGTAAACAGTCCTAAGTGACGAATTATTTTTAAATATTTCAAAGAAACCGGCGCACTATCTTCACGCGAACGGCAATAGGCAGATGTCATTTTTTTTCCACCCTCCTTTACTTACCGCCTTTTGCCCGGCTGCCCCACAAACCAATTGACTTCGAGTGTCTATTTCAATTACTGTCCCATTGTACCATTTGTACCATTGTGGGCCCTAGCATTCGGTACGGTCACTTTTGACGCAAAAAATACCATTGTATTTGTGACAGCCCTAACGCTTCATTGCTTTAGAAATTGCGACTTTATTACAAGCTCGTTAAGTTTTGTACAAAAAAGCAATTGAATTAGATACGAGGTTGCTAAATATGAACGATCCTAATTCGATATCCAATTTTTTTTTTTCGAAACCTCAAACGGCAATTCGTTTCTCTAACTGGCCAGTATCTAATAGTCCATTTGAGAATATTAATTTTGTGCAAATACGTTGACACCGCTTTTTTTTTTAACTGCTTGGTTAGCAGCTGTCCTAGCAAAAAGTGACAACGGCTTGCCATATTTCTGACATGATTAGGCTGCCTTTTTTGTCAGAAGTTAATAAAGTTGTTTCTCTGAATTTGATGATCTTCATTAATATTATGGTTATAAATACTAACAGTCAAAAAAGTTTGCATACGGTATTGTATGGAGAATTTGGCAAATATTATGGAGTCCGTTTTTCTATGAGGATAGGTTCTTTATAGGGCGAAGTTAAAATGTATCAACTCTCCCATTTGATTTTCCGGGTTCACGTCCCAACAATTTCGAATTTAATTTCTTAATTTTCAAGAAAATCATTCACGATACTTAAAAGACCTAAAGAAATAAAATATTAATCAATTATTTCACGCCTGATACATAGCAGTTACATTTTTTTAAATTATTATCGATAATAATATTTAGTTCGATCATTTTTACAAGATTTAATTAAAATTTGTCGTGTTTGTTTGTTTCCCTATTTTTCTTCAGTCAAATCTTGAATGGCGGCTGGGTTCAAAATTATCTAGGAACAGGTGAAATTCCATAAATTTTACCTATAAGCAACACCACAGGACGACGCAAGCTTACAAAAGTTACAAATTAATTAAGTCTAAAATTACTTATAGAAAAACCTGTCATGTAGCTTGTACACAAAGTTGGTTATGTCTTAACACTTCCAAAGACTTGAGTCTTTTAGAATCGAACTGTCCATTATTTCTCTAACAATCATAACCCATTCGATTCACCATTTCCTACTAGTTTAATAAATGTGACATCTCTATAGAAAATTAGAATAAATTAGATACAATCAATATGACACGCCCCGCTGGTATACGTTCGTCTCCCATTGTATACATTTACTAAGCTGTCTCACGACAAAATTACAACATACCCGTGGCCAAAACATGAACTATCATTTTTACCTATTACCTACGCTTAGTTTGAGATGGTGGCGCCACAGCGAACTGTAATTGTAACTTGGTAATTGTGCCCGTTTTTTCAAATATGGCAGCTTAATTTAAAAAGAGAAGACGTCAATGTTTAAATTCGGTGAATATTGTGGTGTTTTTATAGCCCAGTAGCATGATATAAAAAGTATTTCCTATCGTTTTTGGTCACGGCGTATGTGTCAAAATGACAATGGTAATCGTCGTTTTATAACTATTTATGGGTTTATGGTTTTAGGTAGAACTAGGTATATTTATTTTAATAATAGACACACTACTTACGAATAACTCATGACAGGAGATGGGTAGGTAACACAAGGAAATTGCATTAAATTTAAAATTCTAAATTGTTAGGTTTCTGCACTTCAAAAAAGGAACCCTAAAAGTATTACCTCTTTGCGCAACTTGCGCATGATTTCTATGAAGAACCAACAGAATAATTTTTGTATGTGGTATAACGACCATTTTTTTTATTTATTTGAGTTTGAACTCTCAGAGTGCCAGTATACATGTTTCACATTTTTCAAAAAAATAATAATCATAATCATTCTTCCAACACCACACAAATTTAAGCACAAGTCTCAAGTCTCTAACTATTGAAGCTGGCGTATTCACTTGGATCTAAGTTAAAAAAAGTTAAGTCACCCAAAACTGACAGATCTAATAAAGACACGTACACACGCACGTATCAAGTTACGGCCATTTGAATAATATACAGACGTCGTGTGTGATGACTCTATTCGCTGGATAGACCATAGAGAATGAGCTGTAGCTTTTAAAAAGTTAAAGTACTTATTTATTAAATATCTTATCTTTTAATTTAATAAAAAAAAAAACATCATCATCATCATCATCATCATCAGGCTGAAGACGTCCACTGTTGAACAACGGCCTCCCCCTTAGCACACCATAATGAACGACAAGTCGCCACCTGCATCCACCGGTTTCCCGCAACTGTCACGATGTCGTCAGTCCACCTAGTGGGAAAAAAATAACACCTCTGTCAAAATCAAAAAGCTATGATGAAGATTATTTAGTGATTGACAAGAAGCAATTGAACCAGTAGAACGATGTCGCAGTAAACGTCCCATGATTTTGCTTGTAAATTCAGTGTAACGTCACTATGGTTACTGTGAAAGGGTTAAATCAATTTGTTCGATGGTAAGATACGGCGTCAAGGTAGAGTAGTTTTTATTCCAAAATTACTTTGAAAACATAGGAATATGTTCAATGAAATGAAATTAACCACCAGCTGAAATATTACGGATTAAGGGTGCGACCAAACCGCAGCGTATACGCAGTGACGTGTCGTAGGTATGCGTCACGTTTTGTCACCGTTTCTTCATACATTTTGTTGCGATTCCGTAACGTAACCGTTTTTTAAGCGGCGGTGTAGTCGCACCCTAAATTAACCCCCTACAAAAAAAAGGGGTAAAATAAGAATGACGTCAATGTCTGTGTGTCTGTACGTGGCGTCGCTCTTAAACGGATGGAACGATTCCGATGCGGTTTTTTTCATTCGTAAGCCATTTTCCTTACGGTGGTTGTTAGCCATGTTTAGTAAAAATCGGTCCAGCGGTTTGAGAGTATCCAAAAAGATGTAGGTATGCCTTACATAGATTCTTGGCATGAAATTGAACTATTTTGTTATTATTGGTCGATTAAGTAGTGTACAGTACTCTGGATTAATTTTTTACATCTGAGCCGAAATTTCTTGCATCGGCTAGCCGGTATTTGGAATCAATAGTGACACCGAGCTCAATAAATGTATAGTCTGTCAACCTGTTCTACCTCTCTTATTGTATAATTAACATGCATGGCTAGTCTGTTAGTGTTTTAATTAGGTATGAGATTATTATAAATAAATAAATAAAAATTAATTTATTAATGCGTGGGGGTTTTCAAATTTATAAATTAATTTAATTCTAACACACCTAGTACACAGAGGTCAAGTTAAGCTGGTTATAATGCGGCGCGTACGCACGTACGGTGTCAAGTTACGATATAAGGATACTTACGTTCGAGCGAGGCGTGGGCGGCGCGTGGGAGTCACTTTTTAATTTATTTTGGGAAATTACATATCAGGTCTTCCGGACTGAAGACACTACAATGGTGTGCAGTTTGGAAGACGTGGATAGAGGTATTTACTACCGTAAATCGGGGTGCAGCAGAGGGTAGCGGGTTCGAATCCCGGGCTCGCACCTCTGAGTTTTTCGGTTGATATCTCATTTGAAATTTACCATGAGCTTTTCGGTGAAGGAAAACGTGAGGAAACCTGCACAAAACTGCTAAGCAATTCAATGTATGCGAAGTTACCAATACGCACCGGGCCCGCGTGGGAACTATAGCGCAAGCCTTCTCATTCTGAGAGGCCTGTGCCCAGCAGTGGGACGTATATAGGCTGGAGATGATGATGATGAAAACGGGGTGAGAAAAGATTGCGGGGGGGGGAGAAGGGATAGGACTAATATTTTGTGTTTTCACGTTCATGAGATACGCCTGGTGACAGACAGACAGACGGAGAGTGGAGGAGTTTTTGCCCTTTGGGTAAGTACGGGACCCTAAAACAGAATTAATATCTCAGTTCATTCTCTGATGCGTCAATCGCATTGATCCAACTTTTACTTGCAGTACAAAAGTCGGATTTCGTAACATTACGACATCTGTCCGACATTTCGGAGCATCAATAGATCGTGAGGTGTCGCGGGACGACACGGCAGACAAACGCACTGCCCCCTGCTGGGAGGATGCTATGGGTCTCACTTCAGGGCCGGACTTGGTATTCTAGCTATTTAGTTATAAAATAAAACTACTTTCTTAAAGATAAATTAAACTATAGATAAAATTAATGCTGAACAAAGAAAAAACATAGAATGTGCCAGATGCCTCTCTTCCCGCGCAGATGGTAAAAGCCTATCAAGGGAATGGGCGAAAATTTTAGGAATCATGTTATTTTGATTCCCATTTCCATCTATACACCTACAATCGTGCTAAATGTGGCCTTTTGCTATTGGCTCTGTCTACCCCATAAGGGATGTAGGTAGACGTGATTTGTCTATCTATCTTAAACCTAAAATAGCCCGTGGCATGGTGTCCGAGAGGCTGGGAGCATTCTCTCGTTGAATGTTGGATGGCTATACTGGTTCATTGAGAGAGATAGTTGCTCCTTTGGTTTATTAGCATTTAAAATGAACACAAAATATTCACCTTGCTACTCCGCTACTTACGTCGTTACGTACGTAGTTACGTCAATAAGAGTTTTCAATGATTCACGGTTAAGTTCATTCAAAATATTATAAACGGGATATGAACCGCGATTACCGTTATTGAGCTCCCGATATTTTCAGTTCCGATAGTTCCAGTGGTAACGAGAGTGCACGCAGTCAACGCGCAAGAATGAGGGTAGACAGAGCTCGGTCTACCCAACAATAACATCCACCCGCAATTTCTTCAGTCTACCCGTGATCATGATGCATGCAACTGCGTCGAAATATCGGGAGCTCAATAAAGGTAATCGCGGTTCATATCCCGTTTATAATATTTCGTAGTTACGTCGTTGTGTCGTAAGTAGCGGAGTAGCAAGATAAATATTTTGTGTTCATTGAAATGGACCTCCGCAAAGTATCGCCTGATTCAATAAAATTATTAGCAGTTGCCCACCACGTCGTCAGCGAAGAGTTTGTCGATTTCTCTACGCAATTTTCCAGGATAACTAGCCTTCGTGTTATTCTAGATCAATCAATCTCTTTGCCTGTTTTTTTGGTTTCGTGTTTGCCAGGATAAGGTTTGAATTTAATAAAATTTGAAAAACAAAAATCACAGCAGTCAAGGATGGCGTAAGCAAGCAAGTATACTTATGATAAAGGTGTTAAAAAAGCACATTTGGACTTATGCACATGACTGTTGCGAGAATTGTTTGTTGAATTTTTTGTTGAGAATTGTTTTTTTAGAAGTTGGTTAAAAAATAACACAAAATATTAGAACAACCCCCCAAATGCAGCCCTGTGTCTCTAAACGAAACAAAAATCCACCCCCAACTGCAGGAATCTACTAATTATATGAGAAATAATGGCCACGTCTAATTTATGGTCAGCCGTAGAAATATGGCCTTTTAATGGCTTGTCTATGGCCACAAATGGCGGCCATTGTTTTGCTCTATGGTTTCTGGTATTGTCTTATCTGTGGTTGAATGGACGTACTTATGGGGTAGATTGTTTGACCATAAAGTAGTGGTGGGTTTAATTGTATGTTTGTTTAATTGTTTGCTTTTAAAGTGCTGTAGGTAGGGAGATGAATGGGAATGTAAAATTTTAATTTACTATTTCATGCCTTGCCGTTAGTTTTGCTGGTGAAGCAATAGTTTTACTAGATTTACTAAATTCTAAAATTGAAATTTTTAATGTGCAAATTTAATTACGTTATCTGGGAATAATGCAAACTCCCAGCCAAAAGAAAAAAAAAATGAAAACTTAGGGATACGTGCTTGATACGGGACGTGATAAATAAATAAGGTCAGTAAAATTGAAAAAAATACGGCATCGTCGTTTTGTAATGATTTGAATTAGTTCTAGTAACTAAAAGGTATGCTTCAATTACTGGCACTCCTAGTTTTTTCTGTTTCTAATATTAAGGACCACTATTTAGAGCGTTCTGATTTATTTTGTCAGCAAGGAGACTACCACGCCAAGCCATAGACAAGAAAATATATCTTCAGCTTGTAAATATTAGCCTTGGGTCCCGAATTTACGGCTTGATCAATAAACGGTCAACAAAAGAACGGTCTTAACAAGATGCTCCTTCAGCTCTACAAAACGACAATAGCACTCAATGAAGCGACACCACATCAAATCCAAGTACCAATAAAACTGAATTTTATCACTCCGCAGGACTTCTCACAAAAACTACAAAGGCTCTCATTCGCAACAAATTGTCATACATCTTCACACATTCTACGAAAGGCGCCAAAATCATTCCGCCATTAAAATCAATAAGAACTGTCAATTTTATCAATAAAAATGACTTGCACTTGGATTTATAACTGACGTTCCAATTTCAATTCTAAGCGTTAATAAAACGGACTTGACTTATTTTATTGGCGGTAAAATCCACGCTTGCCACAGAGTATAATAGAATATAGACGTCAAAAGTCAAACCAGCGCTATCGACAATGGACTCTGATTGCTCCGTCCTCATTCAACGATTATTCACGGCCATTATATTCTATTTAGTTCCAAATAACCATTTAATAATAGTTTACGAACGTTCCCCTTAGCACGCTTATTAACAATACAATAAAATAAATAACAAATAACAGAAAATAAGGGCCACTTTACACCTTCTTGGAAGCTGGCAGTTGCGCGCAGCGTGAGCTTGAAAATAAGAAAAAAAAATCCTTTTCACTCGCATGTCCATGTTGTCTATGCTTTTGTGATGAATAATATCGGATCTATTACGCGTTTTTTTGCGTATAATCTTTTTTATTTCATTCAAATATGACCCTTACATATAACAGATTAAAAATTATGCGTGATATTCGCGACTGCTTATCAATTTTGTCGGATCATTACCGATATAATAGAACTTAGATGAAGTGGAAAATGATACAGTCGTCGTGTCAATCCCTTTTCACGGTGCTAATATAAAATTAATAATTTCGGTGGGAAAAAACCTTGACAAATGACAAGCATTTTTACAGTCTTGAGTTTTGTGCTTGACGACCGGCAAATTTGAGCTCGAGATTTTATATTTCGCGGAAGTCGTTCACCATTTTTATTTGAGGTCGATTTTTATGAGCACACATGAGTAGCTTTTAATTGGATTGGTTTATGATGTGACTAAACAATGTGGCTAATCTATATTAGATCGGATCGTTGGATGAATTTCAATGTATCGATTTATCCTTACTACTCCTACTCCATGACAATAAGGCCTGTAACTCAGTTTGCCTATTGTTTTTAATCCTACGAATAATTTGGTGATGGTATCACTGATACATAGCAAAATAGTAGCCTTGTGTGGCCTTGTTTATTGCGAGCTGTAAAATTTGACACGGCATAGACAAAGGTCAACGTCTTTTTTATTTTACTGACAAGGTTGGATGGGTAGGTACGCAAATAAATTAAGTGAATTATAGCTTCACTTAAAATAGTTGAAAAAATATAGAGACCTTATTAGTTAATTAGTTAGGAAAAAATAATTGGATTTGAAAAACAAAATTATGCAAAAATCCAACTAATATTTTTTTTGGTGCGAAATAAATTAAATTAAATTATTTGTAGATAATTAAATAACTTTTAAGCTCTAAAATCTAAAATCAAGTTAATCTCTGTCTATGAAAAAAAAACTACTTTTACTTCTCTAATACCGCAACCCCGGAATGTAACTGGCACCTAATAACAATGATTGACAGATGCAACCTTTTTTTGTCGACTCTTTTTTCGGTGTTCGAATTCTAAATATTTTTAAACGGCCAATTAAAATGGCGATTTGTAAAGGATCCGCTGACGTTACACGCTGGCCTCTAATTCGCTAAAATAACAGTTTTTGTTACTAATAGGGATATTTTGATGGATCGCCTGGCGAACGAGACCTTTTTTTAATGGAACGAATTTTAATGCCGATGATTTGTAAAAGCTAGGCTTGGATTTAAAAAAAAACTGCGTTGTCTATGGCAAGGTAAAGCCGAACAAAATCGATGAATCGGACTTATCGCCGCCCCCGGAGAACAAAATGATAATCGCTATTATCATAGTTTTAATATTATGCCATATTTGAAATCAGCGAATGGTAATACACGTGTACAATTTTTTTCATAATTTTTATGCTGTTATTTACAGAGTTACAAAATTTTGCAATATTATTCAACGATTTTACCAATGAAAAAAAAGACAAGAACAAAGCTGTATCATAATATTAACATATTATGATCACGTTTTTCAATATTTTTAACGGTAATACAATGATGTTCTCGTACAAATCAATGCGCAAGAAAACGATAAATGGAGGTTATCATTTTATTCCCGTAAAAAACCGTTTTACCGCTTCGTATAATGTTCACTTAGCAAAACAACTCTTTTGGTGCAGAACAGTAAAACATAATTATCATACTTTTTGCTCTCATGCCGTCAACAACCCCAATGTCGAACTACTGAGGAACGCTGTCATATTGACATTGCCAAACTTTAGCAACGTGTTTTAACAAGCAATCACATCACTATGACAACACTCCACGTATGCTCAACAATTAAGTTGTTGACCATAACGTTTGTCAATCACAAAATTGCAATGGCAAGAAAAATATCGAATGTATGTTTATGCTGATAAACTGTAATTTATCTGGCATTGCAACGAATCAACAACACGGCAATCAACTCCGGCCCTGCAACCATTGGGCCAAAATCAAAGAATCCAATGATATATCACAAGTCAAGATACGCCTTTTTTTATATATAAGAAGAGGGTGCAAACGAGCAGACGGGTCACCTGATGGAAAGAGACCACCATCGCCCAGGGACACCTGCAAGACGTGGGGAATCACAGGTGCGTTGCCGGCCCTTTCAGGAACAGGTAGGCTCGCTTTTTAAAGATCCCTAAGTTGTACCGCTCGGGGAATGTTGCACTAGGAAGTTGGTTCCACATCTTTGTCGTAGGTACGAGGAAAGAATTTGCGTTTAAAATGCACGGTACTTAACTGCCAACTATCAAGATGTTGAAGATGGAAGGACAGACGGTTCCGCGACGTGCGGTAGTGGAATTTAGCCGCAGGCAACAAATCGAAAGTTCATCGGAGCACTCCCCATGATAAATTCGGTACAATATGCAGAGGGATGCCACATCCCTCCGCACAGCCAGAGGATTGAGTCGGCCAGAGAGTGCCTGGTTATCGACAAATCGAGCAGCTCTGCGTTGGATTCAGTCAAATGGAAGGATTTGGAACTTGGTGCCCCAGCCCAGAGATGAGAACAGTACTCCATATATTATGCGACCTAACCTGCGCCTTATAGAGTTGCAGGCGATGGCTTGGCGAGAAGTACTGTCCCGCTCTATTGAGCACTCCCAATTTTTTTGAAGCTAATTTAGCTTTGCCTTCCAAATAACCACGGAACTGAACATCACTCGAAATGTCGACACCCAGGATCCCAATAGACAACTTGGCATCAAGGGGTACCTTCAAAACAAGGCGAAACAATAAAGGGATCCCTTTTAGTGGTGAACGCGCATACTTGTGTCTTTTGTCTTTCCGAACAATTCGCTTACTACTCAATTGGGCATTTTCTCTGACACACTCTGACAGTTGAACGATACGGCGTTCTGTCACAGACTAAGGCACGGTGGTTTCTTAGGACCACCGCATTGAACGAATTACTCGTGAGCGTTGGGCCTATCTTTACGAAGTAATATATACATCTATGACGGCATCTCTAAAAAAACAATCAAACTCATTAGGCACCACCCAATTCCCACTCCCGATCATAATCTTCATCACTACCGACCCCAGACCTCCTTACATAAGCCAAGGATTCACAAAAATCACAAGCTGTCCAGCTTGAAACATCACCCGCTCCACAAAGGCCTATCAGGCCGCCGTACACTGCCCTGTCGATTGGCAACAGCCGGGCGCACAACACTGGCAGTTCGGTCCCAAGGGTAGGGCCCGGGCCGACCAAAGATTCAGATGTCTGTCCGGAACCTCGCACGCCTCCCAATCCCTGGAATGACTCAGTGCTTAATCGGAAACACAAAGAATCGACGACACACTTGCATTCCAAAACTGATGGCTCCGCAGAAGAAACACTAACCTCCATTATCTTGGTCCACGATATCCCCCGACCGTCTATATCTTCAATCCACCAATTATCAACTCTTTCACATTACATAACTCCGTTTGCAATATTTCTCCGACGTCATGTCTCCCGCTACCCACCCTCGCGCTCACAACAATTGCGCAAATTTGCTCAGGGGTGCTCACAACTCTGCCTTCCAATGCACGTTCAATGCATATAATCCGCCTCACTCCGGCCTCGGCCTGCTTCAAAAAATCCGCGCGTGATATCCAACTGAAGTTTCGCAGCCGCAAAAAGATACAAAGCAAAATGAATCCATCTCTATCCTGACCACAGTAACCGTCAGATAAAAAAATATTATTAAAGTAAAGAAGAGAGGCATCAAAAACATATCCCTTTACTGCGACGGCCGCCGCGTCCAAAACAAAAATAGACTCATTCCTTCCCCACATACCCTCCTCGCAGCGGCGAAACGCCAATCAAATATCACCCTCAGACCCCCTGAAACAAGCCACGGCCAGAGCGAAGCAGACTAGGTACGCACTGCAACACCGAATGTGCATTAAAAAAGAGCTGCACACACTCCAGGGGCCTTACCATGACGTCCTAATTCCGACTCAGTTCAAGTTTCAGCTGTCACTTTTAGTATGAATCTGACAGCGAGCTAACCTAAACTGAATCGCATTAAGACGTCATGGTAAGGCCCCTGAATAGATTCAGGCAACCATCACGAACGCTAAGGCAAATGGCGAGAAATATGTACAACGTCAAAGAAATGCCGCAAACGGAAACAAATAATACTTAAAGGAGTTGACAATCAACAAAAACTGGATCAAAAATACAGACGGTCAGAAAATATCACGGACCAAAACAATGGAAGCCAGAGCTTCCTCCGCAGAGCCATCAACTTCAATCAAAATACAAATATGACGTCGATTTCTTACACCTCTGATTAAACACATAGTCAATCCAAAATTCAAGCAGCACGCGAGGCTCCAGACATACACCCAAATCTCCAGCCAGCCCAAACCTCGCCTCCGAGACCTAACCACCAGTACCTACCACACATCCAGCCGCCGCCGCCGCCGCCGCCAACCAGCAAGGCATCAGACCGGATCAGCCCCTGCAATGCCGGCGATATTTCAAGCCACACTCATGACCTTCACGAGTCCCTGACTTATGCAAAGAACTCCGAAAACAATAATGATGATGAAGATGATGATCAAGAACAAGAATCAAGCAAGAAGAATCTAACAAGTCTCATTGTTCCAGCCCTTTTTAGAGACTCTGCCAATTTCAACCCACTAACTAAACAAAGCCAAAGCCGAATACCATGCCACTGTTCCACTGCAACACTAGACAAATCACATTATCATAAAATACATTTCACAATATTAACGAGAATATGAAGATATGCAACTGTTATTTTTACTACTCGCACCATAAAAATCGTAGAATAAAATGATATAACAACCATACAATACGTATTTTAACCCTTGAAAAAGCGCGAATAAAATGATAATCGACTTTATAAATCTTAGATGATGATCGATTTCCACTAATTTCAAATTTTTTAAATAACTCCGTTGTAGTATGTATTATATCAGAGACACTAAAATAGAAGAATTCTCAAAAAATTAGCTTTCCGTAATGCTAACTATCATCAGTATACGTCCACTTGTTTAGTAGTAATTGGCAAAAATTGGTTTTTTATTTTTCCTGAAAAGTTGTGTTTTTGCGATTATCATTTTGTTCTCCGGGGGCGGCGTTATAGAAACATTGTGTTAGGTACCTACTATTTAGTTACTACTTAGTTTGTATATTGTCAACTCTACGTTTTAGCATTAGGCGGCATTTTAATAAAATAGTGTGAAAATCACCTTCCACGACTGATGAAACTTCTATCCATTGTTATCCTGTTCTTTTCTGATATTGTTTTCCTCATTGGTTTGAAATGACTTACAGTTAATTCTCAATTAGACATTATTTTTTTGATAGACTAGATACATTAAATTTGCTTGTTAAAGGCAATCGCAATATTCGCGATTCAGGCTGGAATACACACACCTATAGCTTGCACATGACTGTGTATGTAAGTACGTGGCATACAAATATGACACAAGAGCGCAAGCTACTTACAAGAACATCTGCGAGCTACTGGCATGTGTATTCTCGGCCTTACATCTCGATGAAAATACCCCAATGCTAGTATTTAACAATGATATTGTAAGTAGGTACCTATGTTAAAATGCCTATATAATTTGCGCAACTTTTTCGAATATTATAAAAATTCCAGTCTTCCAAAAAATATATGTAGTAGCTAGAATCTTAAACAGTGACTCAATAAAAAAAAAACAGAATCGTTTGCATTGTTGTATAATTCCAACAATTTACATTCGTTCCGCGCGTCGCATATTAGTTATATTAAAGTGCTTAGCAGCGCTGCGGTGCATCCGCACTGGCTGTTTGACCACACAGGCATTGCTTTTTAAATATTAAAAAAGAAGGGAAACGCAAAATGGCGGTTCTTGCTAATAAATGTTGATGTGGGATTAAATGTAAAATATACCGTTCCTGTGCCACGAAGGCGAGGACTCATTTAAGCGATCGGTCTATAGTGTAATATATAGTGTATATAGTATATATTAGTACATAGCAAAGAAAATATAATCACTACCGTTTTAAGAGACGGGAGTGCCTTACAAAAAGCGTGAACTCGTATTAAGTATGAAACGCAGGCGAAAACAATATAACCCGCCTAAATTCGAATGCCGTCAATTATCTACTGCTTTGTAGGTTTCAACGTTCTTACAAACTTAGATAGGTAAAAAAAAATCGCCTTCGTTTCATATCGTCGGTCGATCGTTTTTTACTTAGAGAGTTGCGCGAGGCTGGTACATAGTAGGTACATACTTCCTACATAGAATGTACCAGTTGCTTCTCTTCCCGCGATGGTAAAGGCTCGAGGGATGGGCAAAATCTTAAGCATCATGTTATAGGCAATACGGCTAGCAACCCTATTTTGATTTCCCTTTCCATCTATACGCCCACAATCATGCTAAATGTGGGCTTTAGGTCCCTTAGCCCCTGTCAACCCCGTAAGGGATATAAACGTGATTTGTAATAAATAATAAATAAATAAATAAATATTAGGGAACAATTAACACAAATTGACCTACTTAGTCCCAAAGTAAGCGCTAGTAAGGCTTGTGTTATGGGCACTAGACAACGATATACATACTTATATAGATAGAAAACATCCATAACTCAGGAACATCAGGAAGATTCGTGCTCATCACGCAAATATATGCCCTTACCAGGATTCGAACCCGGGACGCTTGCTTCGCAGGCATTTGTGTATGTATGTAAAAGCTAAGCATTCATTGTTTCCACGAACGTCCCTAAAACTAACGCATTCAATATTCAATGCACGCTGCTATAATAAACAACGTTGCATTCAATTCAAAGCACAGGAACGCACGGTGTGGCCGGCCGCAGCAGTAGCCTAGCCATGCACTTTAACATAACTAATAAGGGTTATGCGTGTTGAATTATTCAAGTAAAAGAGTTTTTAAACGGAACTTCGCTATGAATGACACTGTTTTGATACTGGGTTTACATCAAAATCTTCGTCAGGGGTGGGTCATACCATTGTTTGTTCGCGTCTCTCCTGTGGACATGGCAAAACTTAAGGGTCTATCTTACTAATATTTTAAATGCGAAAGTTTGTGAGTGACGATGTGAGTGAGTGTGTATGTTTGTTCCTTCTTCACGCTAAAAGGACTGGACCGATTTGGATAAAATTTGGAACAGAGATAGCTGGTAGACCAGATTAAAACACAGGCTACTTTTTATCCCGGAAAATTGCAAAGTTCCGCGGGATAGCGATTAACATGTCAAGGGCCGACAACGCACTGGCATCGCGTGAAGCGCTGCGGGTGTCTATGGACAGTGGTGATCATTTAACATCAGGTGACCCACTAATTCGTTTGCCTGGCCTATCTAACATAAAAAAAAATTGCTAATTCTACGCAGACGAAGTCGCTGGCAACAGCTAGTAAGTTATAAAGATCCGTATTAAAACGGTCACAAATTTCCCAAAATAACACAAAATCAAACTTAAGCATTCTAAGAACGCGTGGCCGTTTCTAATGTGGCATCGGTAAGCCACCGACGTGGTTTGGGCACTGATTGCTGATCTAACCCTGACGCAATCCTGGTGACCTGGAGTATGACGTCACTGTTCTAGGATTCGCACGTGAATCGAAGGTTAATCATTATTTGACCACTAGCTGTTGCCAGCGACTTCGTCTGAAAAGAATTCCCCGCGGGAACTTCGCAATTTTCCTGGATAAAAATGAGCCTATGTGCTACGCTGTGGCTATCCCAGACTTTTCTCTATCTATGCGCGAAATTTCATCCAGATCCGTTGGGCCGTTCTGGCGTGATTAAGTAACAAACACATCCATCCATCCATCCATACTTTCGCATTTAGGCCCATTTGCAGTAAAAGATAAATCTTGATTGAGTCACTAAATCTGGTTTAAAGCATGACAGTTCCATACTATATGACACTACTAAATCGATTTTAACACTAAACCGAGGTTTAAATTTTTCCAGCAAGACAGCCTTATTAATATTAGTTAGATTATAAGAGAGACTATACATAATGGAGATAAGGAAAGTATTGTAGAATTTAAGCGAGCTTAGTTAAATTAAAAAGCGTTTTATTCAATTAATGACTTTCAGCCTTATTCATAAAAAGTTAGAGGCTCGCTATAAGCTCGCTATAGGACCGATGCAAAAAAATCAAGGGTCTGTTAAGTCTTCCGAAAGTTAGCGGACCGTAGACCCTACTTTATCTCTCTACTCACAAAATGGCCGCCACACATGTGAACAGCTGATTTTGGCAAGAGCAAAACCATACGCAAGACAGTTTTTTTGTTTTAAGTTTTTATTCCCTCCGGGAAAGGTAAAGGAAACTAGATCCACACTGCCTAGTCTGTCGTGTTAATTCGCTGGATTCCCGCTAATTCGCTGCCACTGCTGTCAATTTTTTTTTTAATTCACTAAAAGGCCATTTTTGGTCTATGATTTGAGGCTGTATGGACGGAGTTTCCTTTGCCTTTCCCCCGAAAAAGAAAGGGGGAGAATTAACCAAAAAAAAAAAAGGTCTATGATTTGTCAAGGTGACAACATAACGCGTCTAATCCATCCATCAGCAGCTCATTAGCTAACAGACTGCTAGCAAGCGTTTATGAATCATACTTTTTAACAACTGTCAAATAAGCTTAATCAGTCTGTTAACTAATCGACTGATCAAACCTCAATTAAGGATTTTTTATGAATAAGGCTGACAATTTTGTACCCCGTAAGGCAGAACATAGCTGGACCGTATTTAATCTGTCTTTGTCATCCAACATAACATAGTTACTATGTGCTTACTTACCTATTATTAACAAATAAATGATTTGATTTGACAGATAGATAAACATTTATTTACATACAATCGATACACGTAGATTTAATATGAAGAAATACAATATACTTAAGAATAGTACGGATATAGTGTAAAATGGGCCCCATTATTATACATACATAACATAAATCGTGTCTTTATCCCTTAGGGGTAGACAGAGCCTAAGGTAACAAGAGCTACAGGCCACGTTTAGCACTGTGGGCGTACCCAGATGGAAAGGGCAATCAAAATAGTGATGGGTTGCTAGCCGCGCCTATAACATAATTCCTAAGATTTTCGCCTATTCCCTCGATAGGCTTTTACCATCTCATCATCTGCTGATTCTATGAAAAATGCGAATGTTTGTTCTCGAGTCTTGGATGTTTAATATGTATTTACATATATTTATTTATATTAGAATGTTTATACGTTGTCTAGTACCCATATCACAAGCTTTGCTTAGTTTGGGACTAGGTCAATTGGTGTCAATTGTCTCAAGATATTTATTTATTTTACTAGCTTCTGCCCGCGACTTCGGCCGCGTAGAATCAGCAATTGGTATGTTTATCGCTATCCCGCGGGAACTATACAACTTTTCGGGATAAAAAGTAGCCTATGTTTTAATCTAGGGTACCAGCTATCTTCGTTCCAAATTTTATCCAAATCCGTCCAGTCGTTTTAGCGTGAAGAAGGAACAAACATACACACTCACTCACATCGTCACATCGTCACTCACAAACTTTCGCATTTATAATATTAGTAGGATTATTTATTGTGGAAAAAATCTCGTAAAGAGTGTATATAAAAAAAAATTGTCTATCACTGGTGGTCTATCTTAAAGCATTAAACGCATAGCAACTGCATTAAATCATTTCGATGCGTATGCGCCGCGTGTCAGCCCGTTTAATGGGCACGTCCTGCGTTTCCTGGCGACGCGGTGCCATCATTAATTACCCTAAAGGGCTATGATCAGTATTTATAATGGAAAAGCGTTGAAATATTTCAACGAAACTGTAGCCGTTAAGAATTAACGCTGTTTTATTGTGTCCTTGTTATTACTATTTTTTTAAAGACTTCGTCTGCAAAGAATTCGTTTATCGCTATCCCGCGGGATCTACGCAATTTTCCGGGATAAAAGTAGCCTATGTGCTATTCCAGACTTTTCTCTATCTATGTGCCGAATTTCATCTAGATCCGTCGGGCCGTTCTGGCGTGATTGAGTAACAAACAAACATCCATCCATCCATCCATACATCCATCCATCCATACTTTCGCATTAGTTAGATTTAGTGCCTGTCTCACCACTCCGTAACTGTCAGTTATCTATGATTCCGTCTCTATTTATTACTACGAAACAGACAGAGACATCATCATAGATAACTGACAGTTAAGTAGCGGTGAGACAAGTACTTAATCTCATAATTAACACTTACAGACAAGCCACACATGCTATACTTCATTTAATTTAGAATGAGAAACCACAATAACATTATATTGCGGCTGGTCAACTATTTCTTACCTAGCAAACAGTACAGTGCAATAAATTGGCAGCCGCAAAATAAAATTGTTTTATTGCCACTTTATTTGCGTGGCGTTAATTGTTACTCTAGTACAAATCGTAAAGAGATTACAGTTCACGAGCCGCAATATAACATTATTGTGGTTTCTCATCCTAAATTAAATGAAGTATAATTATCTTAAATCTTTGACGATCTCAACAAAAACACACGGTTAAACTCTGGAGTCAGCTAGCACCAATTTTCCCGGACCGGTACGACTTAGGGATCTTCAAAAAACGAGCCTACTCTTTCCTTAAAGGGCCGGCAACACGCTCTTGACTCCCTATACCAAACTAAACCAACAACAACAACAACCAACAACTACTTTTGTAATTACAACACACCGGATAACTCACGTATAAAAGCTGAAGTATTGCTCCGACAATTGTTTCGGACTATTCCGTAGCCCTTCATCAGAGCTACTTCGGCTTTTATACGTGAGTTATCCGGTGTGTTGTAATTATGTGTGAGTCTCACGGTAGTTTCATGTTGAAAACTACTTTTGTGTTGTCATAAATATAAACTTTCTTTCTTTCTTTCTTTTCTTTCTATGTTATGAGTGTCTATGGGCAGCCCAGTATCAGGTGACCCGTTTCCCCTTTCCCCCCTCTCATATAAAAAAAGAAAACAGGAACGCCATAATAATTAGCACACCCACTCCAAATTCGGAACGGACCCGCAAAATCCTAACTTCTCATTTTAATTCCTCGACAAACTCATCCTCTCAAACACGTAAAGCCAACACGCGTTTTTAATTGTTTTACCGCGTTTTTCTCCGAAAGTCATTATGCTTGTTTACAGCCTTTAATAATTGGTTTACTGCTTCGTCTATCGTCAGTCGGGAGCCTTGTTATAGGGCGTCCTATCACACCGTAAAAAAATCCGCATGAATTTTACGGTCAATATTATCCTACTACCTATATAATTATACTTCCTGCATGCTTATTAAGGCGAAGGGATAGGCAAAAGCTCATAAATTGGTTGTTTTTGTGCATGTTTTATGGCGATAATACACAATTTGGAGTTTTGAAAACTGCACATTCTATAAAACATGTCTTGAATTAGAATTCACCGGTGAAAACATATTCCTTAATGTCGTAGTTACTACATAAATTCGTTTGCTCTAAGAGTCTCGACAATATTTTGTACAACTTTTGCTCGGGTGAAACAAATCTGTTTGCTACCAATCTCGACGAGGTTACTCTAGTAACTCATAATTAAAATTCCACGGTGCGTTTGCTTCAATTAGCCAACAAATAAGGCTTTAGAGAGTAGTACTGCCCTGAGCTTGTGAAAAGGGCGAACGCAATATTTGCCCGCACATTCAATCAGGCGCTTTTCAATGTACAAAAAAATTCGTAAACCAAAAAAATGTTAAAAAGATAATACAGTGCAATAAATTATTAAGATAAAACCAAAAATGTTCATAAAAATAAATTAAAAATAAATAAATAAATAAATAAAAAAATAATTTGGATAAGACGTATGACAAAAATAAGGAAAAAGCAACGTTGCATGTTCGCTCGGTGGCGGCAGTGCGTAAGCGACGCGACGTTGCCAACATTCGCTTCGCGTTTTTTCATATTGGTTTGGCTAAGCATGTTGTTTGAGTCACAGAATAGGCGCGAAACAGTGCTTCAAAAAGTCGTACTCGTTCGCTTCGCACGTATAATACCTATATTAAGTTAAAAGTGATTATTTTCAATCCGTTTTTTGGGAACTTAGTGGCAGGTTGGTTTGATACTTGCTGTTTAGCGAACAAGCATGGGAAATAGGATTTTGGTTGGAATTACTGCATGAAAATTTTTGATATTTAGGCAAGTAGTACTCCAATGTATGTATATGTCTATCATTAGAAAGAAAAAAAAAGATATCTGAAGGTCCAAGTGGTCCCCGAACATGGATCAGTTATCAAAATAAAAAAGACCGCCATATTGAAATCTTTAGTTTTTCGACCGATTAATTTCAAAATCAATATCTGAGGATCTGAGTTGTCTCCAAACACGTGTCGTATCCGTTATCAAAAATGTCAAATTAAAGTGGCCGCCATTTTGAAATCTTTGTTTTTGGGCCGATTATTTTCAAAATCGATATCTGAGGGTCCGAGTGGTCGTCAAATATAAATCTGCTACTGAAAATGAAAAACCTGGCCGCCATTTTGAATTCTTTACTTTTTGGACCAATTGTTTTCAAAATTGATATCTGAGAATCCGAGTTGTCTCCAAACACGTATCCGTTGTCAAAAATGACAAAAGTGGCCGCCATTTTGAAATCTTTAGTTTTTGGACCGATTATTTTCCAAAACCGATATCTGAGAGTCCGAGAGGTCCCCAAACATGAATCCGTTTTTAAAAATGAAAAAAGTGGCCGCCATTTTGAAATCTTTAAGTTTTGGACCGAGTATTTTCAAAATCGATATATGAGGGTCCGAGTGGTCGTGAAACACAAATTTGCTATAGAAAATGAAAAAACTGGCCGCCATTTTGAAATCTTTAGTTTTCCGACCGATTGATTTCAAAATCGATATCTGAGAATCCGAGTTGTCTCCAAACACGAATCCGTTGTCAAAAATGACAAAAGTGGCCGCCATCTTGAAATCTTTAGTTTTTGGACTGATTATTTTCAAAACCGATATCTGAGAGTCCGAGAGGTCCCCAAACATAAATCCGTTATCAAAAATGAAAAAAGTGGCCGCCATTTTGAAATCTTTAAGTTTTGGGCCGATTATTTTCAAAATCGATATCTGAGGGTCCGAGTGGTTGTCAATCACAAATCTGCTACCGAAAATGAAAAAACTGGCCGCCATTTTGAATTCTTTACTTTCTGGACCAATTGTTTTCAAAATCGATATCTGAGGATCCGAGTGGTCCCCAAACACGAATCCGTTGTCAAAAATGACATAAGTGGCCGCCATCTTGAAATCTTTAGTTTTTGGACCGATTATTTTCAAAACCGATATCTGAGAGTCCGAGAGGTCCCCAAACATAAATCCGTTATCGAAAATGAAAAAAATGGCCGCCATTTTGAAATCTTTAGTTTTCCGACCGATTGATTTCAAAATTGATATCTGAGAATCCGAGTTGTCTCCAAACACGTATCCGTTGTCAAAAATGACAAAAGTGGCCGCCATTTTGAAATCTTTAGTTTTTGGACCGATTATTTTCAAAACCGATATCTGAGAGTCCGAGAGGTCCCCAAACATAAATCCGTTGTCAAAAATGACAAAAGTGGCCGCCATTTTGAAATCTTTAGTTTTTGGACCGATTATTTTCAAAACCGATATCTGAGAGTCCGAGAGGTCCCCAAACATAAATCCGTTATCAAAAATGAAAAAAGTGGCCGCCATTTTGAAATCTTTAGTTTTCCGACCGATTGATTTCAAAATCGATATCTGAGAATCCGAGTTGTCTCCAAACACGAATCCGTTGTCAAAAATGACAAAAGTGGCCGCCATTTCGAAATCTTTAGTTTTTGGACTGATTATTTTCAAAACCGATATCTGAGAGTCCGAGAGGTCCCCAAACATAAATCCGTCATCAAAAATGAAAAAAGTGGCCGCCATTTTGAAATCTTTAAGTTTTGGGCCGATTATTTTCAAAATCGATATCTGAGGGTCCGAGTGGTTGTCGAACACTAATCTGCTGCCGAAAATGAAAAAAACTGGCCGCCATTTTGAATTTTTTACTTTCTGGATCAATTGTTTTTAAAATTGATATCTGAGGATCCGAGTGATCCCCAAACATGAATCCGTTTTTAAAAATGAAAAAAGTGGCCGCCATTTTGAAATCATTAAGTTTTGGACCGATTATTTTTAAAATCGATATCTCAGGGTCCGAGTGGTCGTTAAACACAAATCTGCTATCGAAAATAAAAAAACTGGCTGCCATTCTGAATTCTTTACTTTTTGGACCGATTGTTTTCAAAATCGATATCTGAGCTGGCGGCCACTTTTTCCATTTTTGATAACGGGTTTATGTTTGGGGAACACTCGGATCTTCAGATATCGATTTTGAAAGCTATCAATCTAAAAACTAAAGATTTCAAAATGGCGGACACTTTTTTCATTTTTGATAACGGATTCATGTTTGGGAATCACTCGGATCGTCAGATATCGATTTTGAAAACAATCGTTCCAAAAACAAAAGTTTTCAAAATGGCGGCCACTTTTTTCATTTTTAAAAACGGATTCATGTTTGGGGACCACTCGGATCCTCAGATATCGAGTTTTAAAACAATCGGTTCAAAAAGTAAAGATTTCAAAATGGCGGTCACTTTTTCCATTTTATATAACGGATACGTGTTTGGGAACCACTCGGATCGTCAGATATCGATTTTAAAAACAATCGGTCCAAAAACAAAAGTTTTCAAAATGGCGGCCACTTTTTTCATTTTTAAAAACGGATTCATGTTTGGGGACCACTCGGATCCTCAGATATCGAATTTTAAAACAATCGGTTCAAAAAGTAAAGATTTCAAAATGGCGGTCACTTTTTCCATTTTATATAACGGATACGTGTTTGAGAACCACTCAGATCGTCAGATATCGATTTTGAAAACAATCGGTCCAAAAACTAAAGATTTCAAAATGGCGGCCACTTTTTTCATTTTTGATAACGGATTCATGTTTGGGGACCACTCGGACCCTCAGATATCGATTTTGAAAACAATCGGTTCAAAAACTAGAGATTTCAAAATGGCGGTCACTTTTTCCATTTTATATAACGGATACGTGTCTGGGAATCACTCGGACCCTCAGATATCGATTTTGAAAACAATCGGTTCAAAAACTAGAGATTTCAAAATGGCGGTCACTTTTTCCATTTTATATAACGGATACGTGTTTGGGAATTACTCGGATCGTCAGATATCGATTTTGAAATCAGTCGGTCCAAAAACAAAAGTTTTTAAAATGGCGGCCTCTTTTTTCATTTTTAAAAACGGATTCATGTTTGAAGACCACTCGGATCCTCAGATATCGAATTTGAAAACAATCGGTTCAAAAAGTAAAGAATTCAAAATGGCGGTCAGTTTTTTTATTTTCGATAGCAGATTTGTGTTTGACGACCACTCGGACCCTCAGATATCGATTTTGAAAATAATCGTTTCAAAACTTAAAGAATTCAAAATGGCGGCCATCTTTTTCATTTTTGATAACGGATTTATGTTTGGGGACCTCTCGGACCCTCAGATATCGGTTTTGAAAATTATCATTGGAAAAACTACACCTTATTCTGTACCTTTCCCGCACACGTTCAAGTTTTACTTTATTCTGCAATAATAATTTACGTTGCGACTCCAGACAGACTCTGGACACCTTTGACGTCACGTTCATCACTATCCCGCGGAAACTGCAATTTTCTGTGATAAAAAGTAGCCTGTTTTAATCTAGGGTACCAACTGTCTTCGTTCCAAATTTCATGCAGAGGCATTTCATCTAAGTCCTCTAGGTTGGCATGGCAACGCATCTGCAATCCCTCCGGGGTTGCGGGTGTCTATGGGCAGTGGTGATCGCTTACCATCAGGTGACCCACTTGCTCGTTTACCTTCCTATTCACATAAAAAAAAGAAGAAACAAACATTACACACTCACTCACATCGTCACAAACTTTCTCATGTATAATATCACATACATACATACATAAATAACGTCTCTATTCCTTGCGGAGCAGACAGAGCCCAAGGTAACAAGACTTTAAGGCCACGTTACGAATGCCGAAATGTTTCAATTTTTATTATTTTTGCGAAATCTGATTTGAACATTATGCTGTGTCTGTGTAAGGCAATCGGAAAACTGAAACAAGCGCCATCTACTAACATCACAGTGCAATATTTCAATCCATCAGCCCGCGCCCATTCGCATCGAGTTCACGCGTCGATTATTTAACAGATGTCGCGTTGATCGGACTGCTTGCCACGTCACAAACGGGCAAGGTCATTTGCCTATCCCTTCGCCTTAAGTAACTCGCTCGCGATCACCATCGTGTTCATTTTGACAGTTCATGTATGGGCTGACAATTGGCATCGGAATCAGCTAGCTGTCACATTCATACAAGAACTGTCAAAATGGATACGATGGCGATTGCGAGTCTACGACCTATGCGACCTATGTGGTTGCGATCTATGGTCTGAATGTTTTTTTTTTCATTTTTTTAAATTTAATAACTATGCAATATACATACATAAATCACGTCTTCATTCCTTGCGGGGTAGACTGAGCCCAAGGTTAGAAGACCCAAAGGCCACGTTTAGCATGAACGATAATGATTACGATGACGATGATGATGATTACGTGTAATAAGCTAGCTGGTCTGGGAGCAAAGGAAAAACAACGAATGTACCAGTTCCTTCTCGTCCCGCGCAGATGGTAAAAGCCCATCGAAGGAACGGGCGAAAATCTTAGGAATCATTATTATAGGCGATGCGGCTAGCCATCACTACTTTGATTCCCCTTTCCACCTATACCTACACCATTTTCATTCTTACCTGTCATTTGTCATTTACATTGGTAAACAAAATCCTAACCTCAATGTGCAAATTTTTGTAAAGAATAAGGTGTATTATGTTATCAAATAAACCTGAGGTAATATTTTGTACATAATTTTGCTGATATTTTATCTCCAGTTCCTTTATTTACGATGAAATATTTGAAAAATAACAAAAACGAGACGTTTTGAGGTTAGAATTTTGTTTACCAGATAGGACAGGTAAGAATGATAATGGTATACAATCATGCTAAACGTGGCCTTAGGGTCTTGTTACCTTGGGCTCTGTCCACCCCGCAAGGGATGGAGACGTGATTTATGTATGAATCTATGTACCCTATGTATAAAAAAAAACATTTATTTCAGACCATAGATCCATTATAATGTTAAAACAAACGTAACGTAACGTAATGTGGAGCCATGAAATTTTCGACTGAAAAAGTTTACGGTTCAGCAGATATTAAAGGGTTGAAATGAATGAAATGAAATGAAATAATTTATTTTGCTTTAGACATGGTAAAAAAAGTGGTCTAGAAAGTATTTAGTATTAATGTCCAGCGACACGTCTAACCAAATAAATTGGCATGCAAACAATTGTCTTGGTTGTCTAATGTATTGTTAAAAATTGTACAAACAAGAAACTTCAACCTTTGGCATTGGCTTTTTCTCGACCTCTCGGTCATCGAGTTTTAATTCCTCATTCGCTACGGTGTACACGCACCCGCTAATATAAAGGTAGTCGCTTAAATGATTGGCCACAATAACAAGCCCTATAATATAACTGTTCCATAAACTTTACCAGGAACTCATTAGACACCTAGCATTATCCAAACTAATCAAAATAAGCCTTTTTATGGGCGTACAACTCAATTGAGAGAGAACGTAGATAGGCTGGGATAAAATAATGGTGTTGGAAAAGGTATTGAATACAGACCCTGTAATGCTTTGTATAAAGGTGGAAACACATTATTAACGCGACGCGACCCGATGCAACGCGACGCGTGTTGAGTCGAATCAAATTGTATTATTTTCTATGACCAGAACCACACTATGAACATCCAACGCGACGCCATGCGCATACATTCGTTGCATCGGGTCGCGTCGCGTGTTAAAAATGTGTTTCCACCTTAAATACCAGCCTGCTACCATATTACGTAACTCGCTCGCAATCGCCATCGTGTTCATTTTGACAGTTCTTGTATGAATGTGACAGCTCGCTGATTCCGATGCCGAGTGTCAGCCCATACATGAACTGTCAAAATGAAGACGATGGTGATCGCGAGCGAGTTACGTAATAAGCTACCTGGTCTTATCGGATGGTTGTATGAGTGTTAGCTTATATATGTATGTATGTATGTATAACTCTTTATTGTACATAAAACACATTAATTATGTAATTATAATGGAATTTTAATGTTCTGAAATAAATTTATTTGAAATTTGAATGTACCTACGACGCAGTACGCTCAAAAGCGTTGATTGTCACTATTTCACAATACTTAACAAACCTTCTGCTATAGTGATTTTTAAATTACTATGAAAATAAATGAAAGATTATTTTTTTCATTTATTAATGTATTTTTCATAATAAATTCACAATATTATTTCTTATTTTTTTATGTGAAGTATAACTTCGTCGCTTGCTTGTAAAAAATCATTATTATATTGGTACTACGAATGATTGAAAATAGAAATAATTTATGTCAAAGAAAGCTGTAGATTTAAAAAAAATTGAAGATGAAAAACGTTTTATGACTTAAAAGAAATAGTTATTTGTTATACAACGGGGGAAAGTTGTATTTTACCTGCGAGTGTTCATTTGAAACACGAGCTAGTGAAAGGATTCTATAATTGACCACGAGTGAAGCGAGTGGTTCAAAAATAGAATCCTGAGCGTAGCGAGTGTTTCAACACACGAGACGTAAAATAACTTTTCACCCGTGTATAACACAAAACTTTTCACCTCACTACAGCGAGGAAAATAAGAAAAAGGGTTTGAACTATCAATTATTATTTATTTACCTCTTTGTCAATACAATAATTTAAAGTATAGATATGAATGTCCAGGACTCACGAAAATGTAGGAAATGGAACGTAAGATGATCGGGTGAAACGGAACGCAAGTGTGTGTGAAGGATGGAGAGAGGTGTGAGAGAGACGGGGAGAACAGATTGAACTGCGAACGATGAAACAGTGAAATGCGTGTGCCAAAACATTTAAATAATAATTTGAAGCTAAAATAATAAAACCAGTGATTTAAAAGAAGTTGTTTTATTGAGGCAAGATAGTGTCCCACAATAATAATAGAAAACATGATTTATTTTATTCCCCAGGCATCTTTCTCATTTGAAGTTGTTTTATTGAGGTAAGATAGTATCCCATAATAATAAAAAAAAACATGATTTATTTTATTCCCCAAGCATCTTTCTCATTGTCTTTCCACCAAATTTAAAGGGAAACCTCCAATAGGCATTTGCACTAAACGTGAAGGTATATACTTAAATTGATGTCTGGGTGTGTTTTTGGTTGGTTCAACCCTGAACTTGGACAGAATCTTCGCCACACATATCTTTATTTGGAGCAGGCCAAAGCGGATACCTGAAAAATGCGGACAAGACACAGTTTGAAAATGTGAAGAAAATACGCAGTTGAAAGAAAATACATAGTCGTAGTATTACGTACCGTAATGGTTGTCTGGTAGAGATCGCTATTAAGCGATAAGACCGCCTATTGTATACTTTGTTCTTTGTTTCTGTATTTTTTTGTACTGATTTGTGGTGTTCAATTAAGAGAATTTGTAGGTATTGTATTGTATTGTAGTTTAAAAAAAAATGTACCTCAAAAAGGACAGCTTGTGATTTTTCAAGTTACTAGAAGGACTCATGTGAGTCTAAAAAATAGCTTTAATAATTAAGACTCAATGCCAACGACGGCAAATAATCCAGTTTAGGAGTTAAAAAAAAGGAATATAGTAAAAATACTAACCTATGCAATGTCTTGGTCCTAGGCCAAATGGCATATACGCACAGGGATGCCTATCTGCCGCGTTCTCGGGAGAAAACCTCTCTGGATCAAATACATCGGGATTAGGGTAGTACTTCGGATCTCTATGTATGGCATTAATATGTATTAAAATGATCTGTCCTTTCTTGACGACGATGTCTGTACCAGGCAACTTGTAATCAACTTGAGCAGATCTTCTCACCATTTCCGAAACCGTGTATATCCTTAAAGATTCGTCAATTACTTTCCCCATGTACTTCAAGTCAGCAATGGCATCGTAAGTTAGTTTATCCCCATGATTTTGTAAAACCGTTTCTAATTCTTCAACAACTTTGTCTTGTATCTCAGGGTGAAAAGCTAGTAGATACAATACGTAACTAATTGCAATGGCTGTTGGTTCATTGCCTGCTATGAAGAAAATAAACGACTGTGCGGCTATCACATCGTCAGTTATCTCAACTATCCGTTCCTTCTCATCGTGGCTGTCTCTTTTTGGTCCGGTTATTTGTTTGGCTTCCCTCAAAGCCAGCATTAAATCCATGAAATCATTCCTGTTTCCCGGCCTCCCGTTTCTTTGGGCAATAATCATTTTGGATAAATCGAAGAAAAACCGTTTGACTTCTTTAGGGAAAAGAGATACTCCCATTCTCATTAATATACCAGGATACATCATTTCAAGCTCGTAGCGGTGACTATTATTAATAATTTTCTCGTTAACGGTGTGGAGTTTGGCAGATAATTCATCATCAAAAGAGTCTATATCAATCCCGAACGCACAGGCCGCGATAGTTGACTCAGTGAATTTCTTTGCCAGCCCGTGTAGCTCTTGCTCTGTTTGAACCCTAGTTACTTTTAACACGTAGTCCACAAACTTGTCCCCTATTTCAGTCATGAGGTAAGTCATGTTCTTTAATTTTCCAGAAGTGAATATCGGAGTGAAACGACTCCGCAGCACTCGCCAGGTGTCTGCAGTAGCATGGAGCAGGTTTGTACCTAATTGTTCTTCTTTAAAAGCGACACCTCTTTCAACGAACACATCAAAGTCTTTTATTAATATTTGTTTAATTATATCAAGATCTTTAATCAACAACTCCGGTGTTTTCATCCTAAAAATGCCAATTACCTTTTCTTCGGGATATTGCCTGTAAATTTCTGAAAATATATCACAAGCCGCTTTTTTTCTTAACGCCTGCTCTTTAATGTTTCCGAAGAAGAAAGTCGGTGTTGGTCCGGGAACATTTCTATCCTTCCAATAATTATTGTGTTTGGTGAAATGATGGTACAGAAAAATTCCAGCCACGAAAAGCAAAGTTGAAAATATTAAAATCATTGTAAATGTATGCCAAGACTGTTATGCCAATAAAGTCGAATGGAGGACTGCGCAATTTTTATCACGTTATTAAATGTTTAACATCGAATGAAAAGTTTACACAGTTTTGGTCTCAGTGTATATTCAAATAACCAATGCAAATACCGTTTGTTCATTTGTCTGGTAAAATGTAATTTACGAATGGTTTACTTAATTAAGACATCGTTTTAGTGTTGTAGCGTTATTATTAAAGTGATTGCGGTTTCATTTGCGTGATTTTTTTTACTTATAAGAGAGAGATAATAAATTATTTTTAACATCTATTTGCAAGTACTATACATATCTTTGTCAAAAAGTCCGATTTTGCACAAAAATGCGACTCACGTAACAATTGACAATCGTTGTCAATTTTAATTGTAACTAGCTGTTGCCCGCGGCTTCGCCCACGTACCAGGTTTATTTTTTTCAAAATATTGTTACTATAATTAGGTATATTGGCTTGACCTGTGGCCTCAGGGTCGTCGCGATTTCGAATCCCGGGCTCGCACCTCTGAGTTTTTCGGAATTTATGTGCGAAATTACATTTGAAATTTACCATGAGCTGTTCGATAAAGGAAAACATCGTAATGAAACCGCACCAATCCCAATAAGGCTTAGTTACCATTCTGGGTTGGAAGGTCAGATGGCAGTCGCTTCTGTAAAAACTAGTGCCTACGCCAAATCTTGGGATTAGGTTGTCGCCGTTAGGAGCCGTGGCAAATGCCGGGAAAAACGCTAGGATGATGATGACTGTTACATAAGAAACTTCTCCTGACAATAACAAACACAAAAAAAAATTAGTGGCGAAATCGGTCCTAATAGCGAAATCGGTCCTAATAAATAAATGAGGATTCATTTTTACCCGACTACGGCAGAGCGGAAGGAAGGTTATGATTTTGACGGGCTACGTATGTATATAATGTATGTTCGTCTGTTTAAAGATTAATGTACAGTATCATTAAAAGTAAAGGTGTTACAGAGGCTTAAAGTAGTTTATTCCGCTATTGGTATCTTTAATACTAGCATGCAAATTTAATATTATCTATATATATAAAAGGCAAAGTCCTGACTCACTCATTGACTCATCAACGGCCAGCCCAAACCCTTGAACCTAGAAAGCTGAAATTTTGGACAGAGGTTCCTTTAATAATGTATCCACGAGATAAGAACGGATTTTTCGAAATTCTACCTCTAAGGGGGTGAAAAAGGGGGGCAAAGTTTGTATGGGGCGACTTGATTACTAGGTCCGATCTACTTCAAATTTTTCATACACATTCTTTAACAGAATTGACGGAACACGTGTTTCGTATTTTCTTGATATTCATCCCCTGACGGGGTTTAAAAGGGGTAGAAAGTTATTTTGGGGGCGAATTGCTTCGAAGTTGATATCAATACTCCTTAGTGCTTTGGATTAAAAATACATTTTATTTTGACACAGTCATGTTTGAAATCTCAATCCATTGACGTAATATTTTTAAACAGGACCGAATAGGTACTCGCAGCTGAAAAACGAGCCGACCGAGATAGTATGGAGGCGCGTGTACTTTTCTAACAGGACTGACAATTTTTTTTTTTTTAATCACTACACAATATAAAACAAATTCGCTTTTCGCTGTCTGTCTGTCCCTATGTACCTATGCTTAATCTTTAAAACTAACGGAACGGATTTTGATGCGGTTTTTTTTTAGTAGATAAAATGATTCAAGAGGAAGAATTATGTCTATACATCCATATAATGAAGCTAAAGAGTGTCGAAAGTCTGTATGTACATGGAAGATATTTCCTGGGGATACTTAGAATCGATTACAGAACACGTGTATATTTACGAGCGCATCACGTGAAAACGGTTGAACGGATTTTGATGCAAGCTTTACTTTTTATCCCGGAAAATTGCATAGTTCCCGCGGGATAGCGATGAATACCTATGTCAAAAATCGCAGCGGCCTTGAGCCACAATGTAAATAAATATTTCTGTAGTATCATAGAGGTCAGGTCAGGAGTACCCGGAACCGAAGAGCATGTATGAAGAGACTGATGAATGTGGATGAAGCGAAAGAGGTATGTCAAAATCGTAGCAAGTGGAACAAAGTAGTCTCTGCCTACCCCTATGGGAAAGAGACGTGACTGTATGTATGTACATACAGACAAGTATCATAAGTGTTGTTGTATCATAAGTGTGCACTACGGAGGGATATTTTAAAATTCCCACGGGATAGGGAATTAATGGGGTTTATGAGTCCACTGAAAAGGGATCTCCATAACTATAATTACTAGAGTCATGAAATTTGGCACACAAGTAGGGAATCATAACTTCTGAAAATCAATTTCGAAATTCCCACGGGATAGGGAGTAAAAAGGGATTTTTATTATTACTTTGAAATGTTTTTATCCTTAAATATTATTACTATTACTAGAATCTTTAAATTTAGCATAGCAGTAGATAATTATTATTTATCTGAAAACTGATTTCAGGATTTTTTGCGAATTTTCCGTAGGATAAGAAAAAAAAGTAACTTTACTGACTTGCTAATATAGTTTCTCGGTATTTGGCAGACATTCCTTGATGATCAAAGAGGTGGTCTACTAAGGGATTTCCCAATTTTCCCACGGGATAAAAGGACCGTATAGAAAATAAATAAACTTTGTATTTAGTAGATAATGTTCTTTGAAGATCACGAAGGTGTCATAAGATTAGATTTTTCGAATATCCCACAGAACAAAAGGATGGGATAAAAAATAATAGAAGTGGGTCCTTGCAAGAAACTGGTTTATTTCGTTGAGTAGTAGTACAAAATAGTGAGTAGGTAGTACAAAATCCGTCGTGCTAAATTACGACTTCCATTTGACTGTTTTTGTACATTTTCGATGGGAGAGGAAAAAGTCTTAGCGCAAATTATGATTCTGCGCGGACGAAGTCGCGGGCAAAAGCTAGTAGAATTACAAAATTATAAAATACGTAGTTACAAAATGTCATGCTCAAAAAAGTACTTTGTGTCATAATACTTTTTGTTTAACTGTATAATAACTAAAATAAAATGGCTAACTCACGATTATTTAAGTCTAGAGTCGTGAGTTACTTTTTTAGGGTACCGTACCCAAAAGGTAAAAACCAGGTTAGGGTAGCAGGTTTACCTGGTATGGGCAGTGTGTAGCGGTATCATGGATCACGGAATAAGGATCCAGGTTCGATTCCCGGCCACAGCTTTACTATTCGGATTTTTCTGTGTTCCTATTTTTTTTTTATGTTAGAGAGGCTACAAACGAACTAGTGGGTCGATGTTAAATGATCACCACTGTCCACAGACACCCGCAGCGCTTTACACGATGCCAGTGCGTTGTCGACCCTAAAAGTCAGTCCAAGTTCAGTGTCGTTTAGAAAATTAAGATAAAGAAGAGAGAGATATGACGACCGGATAGCCTAGTGGTTAGTGACCCTGAGCGTTTTTCAAAAAAAGTGTACACGTGACGAAACGGACAAGTATTTTTTTCTCGACCCCAATTTTGAAATTTGTCTGCTTATTCGATTAATTATAAGTTAAGGCAGTGTTTTTCAAACTTTTTGGCGTCACGGCCCTTAATGACCATCAAAATTCCTTCGCGACCCCCCAAAACCCAATTTGTACGATTAACCGCTTAGAACCCAACTTTTATTTTAACAGATTTGGAACGCACCCTTCTAATATTCAATCATTCATGCGTTTTGGAACGCAACCTATATTTATCACAAGTATTCAGAAGGTACTTATTGTTTCGCAACCTACCTAGTACCTACCCCTTTTTAAATATTTAAAGGCAGCTGTTATTTTGGAGATTATTTTGCGAAGAAATGGAAAAGTAGGTATATAAAAAGATAATCGATGCCTACAACGTCTGGATTAACATCAACATCTGAAAGTGAGCCTAAAAAGAAGAAGAATAGAAATTATGACTAAAACTATTTAAAATACGGTTTTTCTGTTACGGACGACAAACCACAATGTGTTATTTGTCTAAGATTGATTGATTAAAATGTACATCCTTGAAAACAAAATCATTTCATCTAGTCACAATACTTTCAGCTGAGCCTCGCGACCCCCCTGGATAGGTCTCGCGACCCCCCGGGGGGTCGCGACCCACACTTTGAAAAACACTGAGTTAAGGCATACTAACTGAGAAAATGACACAAAAATATTGAGTAGTTTAAAAAATATCGACATTATTAGGTGACAATGAGGTGAACCTAGTTCCATTTCGTCACAAAATATAATTTTTTTTATCAATTGAATGGATTGTTATTATGGACCATTTAGAGTTTATAAATTGAAAAGAAATATAATAGCTTCTTAAATCAAGCTTAGATTATAAACTGAATGAATCACATAATCACTGAGAATAAAATATGTATCCATTTCGTCACAACTGTCTCTTTTTGACTACTTAACATTCATTTTTTTTGCATAAAGACGGTACAAATTATTATGTAATCTTTAAAATTGTGTTAAGGAATATCAGTTCTGAATTATTAACGTTAGAGGAACGTCAAATGTTACAAATAATAGCAAAAAATAATTGTTTTTCATAATTCAAATCTTGGGACAGTGACTATGCGGAATCTCATGTGACTATCTGGAAAATGTAAGGCATAGTGGACACCTAGGTTAAACATAGAAGAAAAATAACAAACAAAACCTGTTATAATCGTGTTTATTGATATTTGCATCTTAATATTGTGTTTTTATTTATTGCACATTGCTTTATAAGATGTAAGTTATTATTTTCATATAACCCAATTACACAGACATTAACTGATAATTATACAAAACGAGAATTAACAAAAACACAAGACAAGTTTATTTTCGCTAGCCTGTTTTTTTTTTCAAGAAATAGCAAAAAAGTATCACTTAATCCGGCTTTGTATCAAAATAATTTACTAGTAGATTTAAAGCTCAATTTTCTACTAGGTACTTAACAATACACAGGGTTGTAAAATACTAGCTTCTGCCCGCGACTTCGTCTGCGTAGAATTAGCAAATGACATGTTTATAGCTATCCCACGGGAACTAAGCAATTGTCTAGGATAAAAGTAGCCTTTGTTTTAATCTAGGAACGAAGATAGCTGATAAGCTATCATCGTTCCAAATTTGATCCAAATCCGTCCAGTCGTTTTAGCGTGCAGAAGGAACAAACATACACACTCACTCACATCGTCACAAACTTTCGCATTTATAATATTAGTAGGAAGTAGGATATCTATCTGTCTATAATTCGGGAGGTGATAAGTTCAATACATCATGCATCTGTTTATCTCATTACCTGTAAAATTAATGTGTTATGTACAATAAGAGATATATAATATATACGTACATACTTCGAGTAAGTACATACAATACGAGTGGAAAAAAAGAAAAAAGAAATGTTTTGTGTGAAGTAAACTTATTTAATAGCACTGTCTCCAAGCTTAATCTAGATTGTTTCTTCGATTTTTTTTTACTTATGTCGTAAATCGTAAAGAGGGGGGGAACTCAGCATCCCTTGAATTTCTGGTCGAGGTTTTTGTAGCACTGTATATACAGGGTTATTGGTAATTTGACGTGTATTCTTTAGGAGGTGATAGGGGTGACTATTTGCAATAATTTTAACCCCCATTATTTATTATGCAAAAGTTAACCATTTTTGAGTCATCATGTTTTTTAGTTTTTTTTTCAAAATAAGTCAAAAATGCAACATTAAAAATTAAGTATCAGTTTAAATCTCATTTTTCTTCTGATTTATAATAACGATTAAACACTGGTTATTTATCAATATTAAAACCACAATTATCAGGCCAAATTAAAAAATGCGATGTAAAAAACCATATCGTCGCTGGAAAGCAGGAATGCTGTAACCCTTAAAATTGTAACTTTACACTAGAGCCAAAATACTGAAGCAAAAATTTTTAAAAAATCATATCTTCTAAACGGTACAAAGGTTTTTGACCCCCTTTAGAAATTATACTATAATAAATGTTGCCTTTCAACCAGCAGTCGCGATTTTGATGCAAACTGTATTTAAGTGTAGCTTTTACGGGTTACAGCATTTTTAATCCCAGAAGAACGCTGTAACCCACCAACCAAACAGTATGGAGCCAAGTCAGTGACGGAAATTTTAAGGTGGTTTAAATTGCCGTACATAAGTCAGAGCCCCTTTACGTCATTTTTGGTCAAAAAATATTAGGAATCCAAGATTTTATTGTTTTTATTTTTGCAGTAAGTAAATTCTGAATAAAAAAGAGAAACAATGAAATGATGTAAGTACAAAAATAAACTGTTAAATGGGACATTTAAAATGTAAGTACGAAATAAAACGCATGAAATTGAATCAACTTTCCTTATGTAGCTTTGCCTAAGAACGAAAAAAAAAAGAAAACAATAACTGTAAGTTATTAACATAACATTTTTCTCCTATAAACATAATCTTGATGAAAAAACTGAAATGAGCTCAACCATTGTTAAAAATAAACAACTTACTGTTAATAATAAATCAGAATAGTATTTTAAAACATGACAATTGGCGAGTAAAAAAAAATCACGAAATAAATAAAAAAATAAGAAAAAATAAGATCTCACGAGTGTTTTAAGACTTAATTATGTACAGTTGCATACATTACTTTATCTACACTACACACCTATCATAAGTACTCTAATATGGGTTCAGAAGCAGTAGGGAAATGACCAGCAATATTACAACCAATTATACTAGATTCCGCCTATCCCGTAAGGGATAAAGACGTGATTTATGTAAGTACTTTCTTGTCTGTTGTAGTAGGTAAAATCTGTACTTTAATGTTATTACAGTATAGATTTTTGTACTAGTTTATACTACTTTCTAGCCGTCTCATCAGATTATCATTTTGATTGTAATCATCAAAAGAATAAGGAACATTAGTACATGCACAAGGAATATAAATATTTAAAATAATTTATTATCAAAAGGAAAACTATGAAAACAAAAGTTTAGACGTATTTCAATAAGTTTACAGCTCTGCAAGTTGTCGATTTTACTCTACTGAGGTCAAAATCATGCGATTTTACGACCAAAGGCCAAGCAAAGCAAAGCAAAGGCCAAAGGTCTAGATTATTTTTTAGGGGAGCTCTGCGATGCGGTAGTAGGTATTCGATTCTCGTTCGTAGAGTCTTTAGGACTCTCCCACAAAAAAGTCCAGCGGAGTAAGAATTGGTCTACGTGGGGGCCATTCCACTGGACCGCTGTGTCCTATTCAACGTTCGAGGAACTCCTGATCAAGGTAACTTCGAACCCGCAGGAAAAAAATGTGCTGAAGCTCCGTCTTGTTGAAAATGCAAATTTTGTTCCGGAATTTGTTGCAACAGCATTGGCAATACGATCCACAAAAGGTCTACCATCGCTAATTGCTAAATATTAGTAAACGAATACGAATAAGCAGGAGGCGCGATTACTTTAAATTAATGAATCCACCACATTAACAAACTAATCAAAATGCACCAACGCTTGTTATAACAAGCAACTTCAATAATGTGTCAGAATTTGTTTTGTTCAAAATTATCGGTCTAGATAATGAAAGGCAGCAGCAGTTCATTAGAAAACTTTTTTCTCTTCACACTCTAAGTAGAGTAACCATGATCACGATGAGACCAAAACAGCAGTAACAATTAAAACAATGACATTAATTACATAACTAAGACGACTTAATGCCTAGCAGAGGTTGTTCAATGTACAATTATTTAAATGCAATACTGAGCATTTCTTTTTTAACAAGAAAATAAAAAAAATGCTTTTTGTATCAACCTTCAAGTAGAAATTTTAGTTATCATCATCCTCATCAGTATCATTGAGACAATGTAATATTTTTACAATGCTCTTAAAGCTTAAATATCAATTCGAAAAGCTCCTTAAAAATTGCACTACACTCCACAACCACTATTACTGACGCATACGCTTCACTAAAGAATGGCGTATCAACGGTTGTCTTATTAAAAAACGCTCCCCTTAAAACGACATAAGTACTATGAAATAGTGAACAAGTTACCCTTTAAAGTGCTGTAATTTGCTGTGCTCTTTAAATTTTGCGCCCAAAGAAATGATGTAAACTACGTATTTAAAAATTTTGGGAAAGAAAAAATGCTGTATGAGGTCTATAACGAAAGGTAAGCTCCCTCGGTTTGCTGTAAGTCTAATATTTATGAAAAACACCGGATTTTGGGAGGGTTACAGCAATTTCATGTTCGATAATAATCTAAATATGGCAAATCACTTATGCTGTAAATGATTTTTTTTTAATCGTAGAAACATGACATATAGACCAATCGACGCAGAAATTTTTTTTGTACTAGAATATTAAAAAAAACGATTTTGGTGGATGGACCGGGTTACAGCATTCTTGCTTTCCAGCGACGATATTTAAAAAAAAATGAGTTTTTATCCACTAAAATGCCCTAAAACAAAAAAAAGGTTACGGAACTTGGCTGGCAGATTATTTTAAAAACATAACCGTTTTCTTAGCTCTTCAAAAATGCATAACAACTAGGAACTTACTTCAAAGAAACAGAAAAAAAATAATCACAAAGGAAGCGGGCGGGAATTTTGATTTGAACTAAACTAAGGTCGTCCTAAGGAGTTCTAAGGAAATTCTTATTCGAACTATTAGTTATTAAAAACAATACCTACTCAATGTAAATAACATAAAAAAGATTTATTTTACATTTTATTACCAATAACCCTGTATAAACCATGTACAATTATAAAGTTTCATTCGCTTTGATCAGAATGATAATTTATTATAATAGATTTCAAAAATCCATACAGTCGAATATAGAACCTCTTTCTTTTTTTGAAGTCGGTTAATAAAGTGAATTAATATGTAACAAGTGTCAAATTTCGATTCTGCACTAAGCTTTATAATTCTATTTCGTCACAAAATGGTCCAGCTAATACATCACGTTACGATTCGGACGTGACGATTTACACCAAAACAAATTTATACCACAAAATTAACTGGTCTGGCCTCGTTTAACAGTGAAATCTTTACAGTTCTGTATACTACATGAGTTTCTTAATTATTTAAATGTGTCGTAATTAAGTTAACTACCTTCCTTTACCGAAAACTTTGTGACTTTATCGGAACACTTATTTTGGGGTCATCAGCAGCGCGCGCCTTTCGTCACAGTTTATGAGATACTGACAGCAAAACGGGTAATGGCAGCGTACTAAGTAGCTTTGTAATGTTGCCAGGATCAAAATATTAACGTTTTTAGTAGAATTTTCGTTGCACAAGTCGTTAAATTTAGTGTGACGCAACCGGACTGTCCGGTACATTCGATTTCCTTGGACAGACGAAAAAGTAGTTTTTAAAATTACAGAACGTATTTACGTATATTTAAAGCAGACGCCCGGTATCTAGACTCATAATGTAACCTATATAACCACACTTAACCTATGTACAATTTTTTTTACGGTTTGGTTTGCTGTTGAACATAGCAAAATCGACGTGGGACATCAAGAATTTCACACTTTTTGATTTTCTTTTTACGATAAATATATGAAATAAGCGTAAATTTATCGTTTTATAAATATATTTTGAATGCCCAACTTTTCAGGAATCGAAATACATCATACTTATTCTCAATTAACAAGTAGAAAGTGAAAAAAAAAAATGAGAACCAGTAGGACATCCGAATTTTACTATGTACACTTTTTTTGAAAAACGCTCCCCTGACTATGAAGCTAGAGGCACAGTATATATATAAGCTAAAGCAGTAGGGAAGATTGGCTTCCTTTTTGAAATAAGTACCTACGCTCCAATAAAGCGTTAGGGTTGTCAGTTTAAGATTTTTTTATTTTTGTCGGTAAGTAAGTATTATATATTACTAACTGAAAAATACTTTCGCCTGCTACGACACGTTCGGAAAGCTCTGTTATTATATTTTATTGTATAAAAAAATCTCATCCGAATTAATAGCTTTCTTAAATAAACTATTGGGAAACATGGACACGGCACTATAAAAGTGTTTTTTTCTAGTTCTTTGTAAATTAATAAAGCTAATTTGCAATTTATGTTTATTTCGGTTTTGAAGAAGCCGAGTTCAAGCAGCCGTACACTGCGCAATACGCTCTTGTCATATTTAAAACGAAAAAATGGCCGCTCGTCTCATTGCGCCACGCGCGACTGACAGCACCGCGAGATCCGCTTAGAGGCCGTGTAAAAGCGCGCGTCTATGTGTGCGTTCGTTTCAACCGTTTTGTTCGTAGATTCCCTACTGCTTTAGCTTATATATATACTGTGCTAGAGGTCCTGGGTTCGAATCCCGGTAGGGGCAGACATTTGTATGATGAATACAAATGTTTATGCCCGAGTCATGGATGTTGTATGAATTAAGTATGTATTTACCTACATTATATAAGTATGTTTATCCGTTGCCTCGTACCCATAGTACAAGCTTTGCTTAGTTCGGGACTGGGTCAATTGGTGTAATTTGTCCTATTATATTTATATTATATATAGGTATTTATTTATAGAGAAGAGAGTTTTAACATCGCGATGTTGAAATTAGCATGCAGATGGCACCATTTCCATATTGAGTGGGGTCGTCTTACTTTCTATCCTCAGATATCTAATAAACATAGCAATCACTACCTACAAACATACACTTTTCATGCTACACATTTTAATTTATCTAACTAATATTATACTCGTAAATGCGAAAGTATGGATGGATGGATGGATGTTTGTTTGTTACACAATCACGCCAGAACGGCCCAATGAATCTGGATGAAATTCGGCATATAGATAAGGAAAAGTCTGGAATAGCACATAGGCTACTTTTTATCACGGAAAATTGCGTAGTTCCTGCGGGATAGCGATAAATGAATTCTTTGCAGACGAAGTCGCTGGCAATAGCTAGTTAATAATAATTTAATATTAATTTTGTTTTATTAATTTAAAATTTTACAAGGAACTTCTATGACCCGTCAAGTACTCATGTAGACTACACACCAAAATTCGCAGCCATAACAGTTGTCACATGTTTTCTTCAATCCCACTTGCTCCTTTCCCATATGAATAACTAAACTCTTTTAACTAAATTAACTGGGAAACCTCCAATAGGCATTTGCACAAATCGCGCTGGTATATACTTAATTTTTCTCGGTGTGTTTCTGGTTGGTTCAACCCTGAACTTGGACAGAAGCTTGGCCACACACATCTTGGTTTGAAGCCGGGCAAAGCGGATTCCTGAAACATAGAAAACCACGATTAACGGGTCCCACTGAAAAACAGCGTTGCGGTCTGCCGCAACATTATGCTGAGTGGGGCCCATTTTACACCATATCGGTACTATTCTAAAGCATATTATATTTCTTATATTTTTAAATCTACGTGTATCGAATGTGTGTAAATAAATGTTTCTCTCTCTCTCTCTCTCTCTCTCTTTCTCATTAAATAAACTATATAGTTATAAACTTAGTTCTTAAGACGCTTAACTTAGTACCAAACGGCCTTATACATCGCCACCTTCACACTTGGCGTGACTGTAAGTAAAAGAGAAGAAACTATCTCATCATCATCATCATCATCATCGTCATTATCATTTCCAGCCTATATACGTCCCACTGCTGGGCACAGGCCTCCTCTCAGTGAAAGAGAAACAATATCAGCGGCAAGTAAATTAAAAAATATAATATCAAATGTATTACGTACGTATGTATGCATACATACGCATATTGCATTTGTATGTTTGTGTGTGTATGTTGTTACCTTATTACTTCTGTATTCCTTTTTTCTGTTTTGATTGTTATAGGTGTTCAATAAAGAGTTATTGTATTATACTGTATTGTATTGTATTAACATACTAATGAGTTGAGCAATAACAAGCCTTTTGGTCTTTTTTATACTCCTCGCGGCGAATCTTGATCCCTATGACAGTTCCACTGACATTTCTAATAGTGAGTGATGCACCAGTTTCGATTTTTCTATTTTCTGGCAAAGATAATAATATATAATGACTTGCGTTCAATCAGGTCTTATAACATTTTAGTAAAGTTAATCATAATATAACATAAAGAGTTTGTTTCATTTTTGCTAAGCACCAGGACATTAAATATTACATATGAACAACAAATTTCCTTCCATTCTGTTCAGTCAACGTCATCTATTTACCGATATCCCTAGTCGTGCTTATCGATATACCCACTCCTTAGTCGATACCAGCCTAACGAAGTAACTTTGGCAGTACGTCAACATGTAAGTTTAGGTGAAATTATTTCCATCAAATATGATAAATACTTAATTATATTCTTATTCAAATCTTATATGTCTATTATATTATGACGTGCTAGGCTTTAAGCTTCGCCTCTAAACGATTCAACGTGACCGAACCTAATTACAAGGTTATATAAAATGAACTGTCACTAGAAGTGTCACAGGGATAAAGATTCGCCTCGAGGAGTATAGTTTAGCTTTAGTAATCCAAACTTAACATCTACGGCAGCACCAGCAACAATACTATAGTTTGCTTTCGCAAAAAACTACAGCAGTATTAATAATAATACTAACCTATGCATTGCCTTGGTCCCAGGCCAAACGGTAGATACGCGAAATATGCGATTCGGACGTGGAGTTAATAAATAAAGTTTATTTTATCACTTTCAAATGTTTTTATTCGATTTAACACAAAATACGTACAAAAGTCCACCTTTTAGTGTAAACAGTAAATAATCAATATTGATCGATTTGACAACACTTTGGGTAATAGTTCACTTTATAGTGTAAACTGTATGTAAAAGTTCAATTCACAATTTAATTATAATGTTTGAAAGATCAGGTCCGAACCGTCTGAATAATATTTTAGATCTGACTTATCTTTAACTCTCGAACTGTGCATCGGAGCCGTCGCGAGGCGAGCTATCTAAAGGAATTCGCAACGTAGCGTCTGCAGCGCCTCCGGTACGTCGCCAGTGCACAGAGATTAAGTATTCTTAGAACCTATACACAGTTAAACGAATTCTTATAATCTAGTTAACTTTACGTGAAGTGTCTTAATAATATAACACCTTCCCTACCAGATAGAGGTCTTTTTCGTAGTTGTTTAACTGCAGAAAGACCTCGGACATCCTTCGGTTGGTGGAGTTTGCCCTCCAGTCTCGGCAGGTGAACGTGTAAGCTTTCGTGCTTTTATTCTAGTAAATGCAAAATATGCTGCGGCGATCGTTAAGACAATGTAGAGTGGTGTGGTCCAATATATGTGTAGTTGTTGGGTATCAGAACTGATGAGTTGTATTTTTTGTTGTTCTTTCTGTATGAATCCAATTGAGTTATATAGCTGATTCATTGAAATTTTGTCAATTTTTAATGGTTCTATAGGATTCTTGACACGAATGTCCTGGAGATTGAGAGAATACAGCTTTATAGGAGTTCCTTTGTTAATACTCTTTTCGTTTGTAAAAGAAGTCGTCTCAGTTGATGCAGTACAGTTTTCGGGAAGATTCAGTAAGTAAGACCCATTGACAGTGGTATATTCTTCATTGTGGCAACGTAGGTGAAATTTAGTAGGCTTCGGACAGAATAGTAGATAATAATTGTCATTGATTTGCTCGAATATCTCTTCCATAATTTTTATGTTGTGGAAACTGCATGATGAAGATACAATTTGGGATCTTATTAGCTTATATAGACAGTCATCTTGTTGCATTGCGTTATATAGTTTTATTGATTTTTGGCAGTAGTACATCTTTCCGTAATGTTGGCATTCCTCCTCTAGATACTGGTACGCATTGTCGTCCGCAATCAGATAAGGTTTGGGAGGCACAAGGATATTATAGTTCAGGGTAGGTATGGGGAACAATTGGTAGTAGTCGAAGGTGGACTTATATAGAATTGGCACCTTAATAACAAAGACTATCCTATCGTTACTAAAATAAGAACTTAATTCTACGAAATTATAAAATATACGAGATTCTTTAACATCAGTAGTTATTAATTGTTTGGGGTCATAATGCTTGCTCAGAAATTGGATGAAATACTGTAAATTTTCAAAAGTGATGATATTGTGGTCGGCTATTCCTTTAATTGAAAATGAGAGGGCTGTTTCTAGATTAGAGAGTGCTTCGAGAACGAGTTGCAAATTTATTTCAACTAGTTTGAAGGAGGTATCTATTTTTAAATAGTCAGATAGTTCCAGTTTAGTGTAATTTATTTCTCGAAGTATTTCTGTTATTTTATTGGTGATTTGGTTCTGATTTTGAGACAATGTTGATACGGTTTCATTGTAACTGTTAAGAAAGTAGTGATTCAGTGTAACGTCCTTGTTAAAATGTTTTGCTATTTCAGCCTGATTTGTTTCGAGAATGGATATTGCTTTATCATACTTTTTAGCGTCAGTTTGATCGAGATTACCTGTAATACTACGAATTATAGCACCCATGCCATCGATAAGACCTCGTTTGTATCTATTTTTTGCTACAGAATTATATTTATCTATAGCAAGTTCTAACTTAGTACTAATGTGCTTATAAAATACACTAAATTTAAACCTAAAACCACTATCAAAGTCCTTATACAAGGCTTCTAACGTTTGAGTTTGGTCTTCTATGGTACGAATTTGCTCTTTAAAATCATTTAACTGTATGTAGTGTAAGAATATATGATCGGATTGACGAATTTTTGCTGGGTCTAGTTTGAATGGCAATATGCCTGGACTTTTATTCAGACGTATCAGCGTCGCTTCTTCGGCCCATGTCGGCCTGCAGACCGTCGCCCTGTAACAAGTTATGTTGCAAATTTAACGGTCTACGAACTCTGCGTTTATGGTATTCTTGGTCTTTTTGATCAATTATTTTTATACCTAAATTTTTGGCAACATTTCTAGTTATATAGCGGGGTTTCTCTTTATGTCGCGCAGCTAAAGGATTTTTTATGTAGCAAGCTTCGCCTTCTATATATTCAAGAGGTTCTTCTAAAGTTTCATTGTGTTTATTTATAGTTGCGGTATGTTTAACGCTTAAATGTTCGTTAATTTTCGTGTACAAGTCTGTAGTAATTTCTTTATGCTTATTAACATAATTTTGAAGACATGTTTTTTCTAATAATAGATCGAAGGGGTCGCGGTTGTCCAAATGACCATTAATGATTTCTATTGGCTTTTTATCTGTTGCTGAGTGTATAGAATTGTTGTAGGCCAACACTGCAAAGAGCATGAGTTCGGTTACAGCAGATTGAGGATGTTTTATTTGTAGTAACCGTATGTGTTCCAATATAGTGGAATGGAATTTTTCTATGGCACCGTTGGACTGTGGGTTACTGACACTGGTGAAATGTAAATTGATTTTATGTAATTCGGCAAATTCTTTCAAGGGTAGATTCTTAAATTCCGTCCCTTGGTCGGCTGTAATACTTAAAGGCAATCCGTGATGAGTCATGTATATAGAAAGGGCATTTATAACATTCACACCTGTTACGCTCTCGATGGGATATGCTTGGGCATACTTTGAAAACGTGTCGATAATGGTAAAAAATTTGTGACCTTTTACGGTAAATGTGTCGACATGAACCACCTCGAATGGTTTTATGGGAGTTGGAGTAATTTGTAGTTGTTGCTTGTTTGGTCGGCGTTCATATTTATTTGTTTGACACGCATTGCAATTATTAATGTGTTCTGTTATCATTTTTGTGATATTAGGCCAATAATAAGTTCTTTTTAATTGTTTTTCGGTTTCTTGCACGCCCCTATGATTCGTTTTACCATCATGAAACGCTTTCACTAGCCTGAGTTGTTCGTCTATATCGGTAACATCGTTTAGCTTTTCTTTACAGATGATTAGGTTATACGCAGAGTTTTTGAAAACTTGTTGTAAAGTAGTTGTGATTTCGGGAATGTATTTAAAATCTGTGAGCCAAATGCCATATTGAATATTGGGTCGTACATGGTGTTTAAAGAGGTTAATAGTATCCTCTTTAAAATTGTTCAAGCTGATTTGAGCCGTCGTGCGGTTTTTCCCAGGATGTACTTCTTTAGTTACAGGATTGTGGGGAGAGTGCAGAACGAATTTTATTTCTAGTTGGTTTTTATATATATTTACAGGTTTTTCTACAATGGGTATTTCAAGAACTGGGTTTTCATAGTTTGTGTGTATAGTTTCGGTGCCTTCGCGCACGATGATATCATTTATGCGGGGAAATTCAGAAGCATTGCCAATCATTGACAGATTGTCATTGCCAACTTCGTGAAGGCTGTTTGCTGTTTCATTAATGTTAATTTGCACCCTAGATAGAGCGTCGGCATTTGTATTAGCGTTTCCTTTTTTGTAAGATATTTTATAATCAAATTCTTCTAATTTTAGTCTCCATCTAGTTAGGCGTGAATTTGGTTCTTTCAACGACATAAGCCATTGAAGAGGCTTATGATCAGTGATAATGTTGAATTTTCGTCCGTAAAGATATGGACGAAAATATTTTGTGGCCCAAATGATGGCCAATAACTCTTTTTCGATAACACTGTAATTTATCTCGCTTTCGTTAAGGGTTCTGGAAGCAAATGCTATTGGTTTATCAGATCCGATCTGCCCTTGGGATAAAACCGCGCCTATTGCGAAATTTGAGGCATCGGTGGTTAAGTTAAACTCTTTATCAAAATCGGGGTATTGGAGAATGGGATCGTTCATCAGGATTTCTTGACAGGTTTTGAACGCATTAATGTACTTTGGATGGTCTGGATCAATATTTGCACCTTTTTTCAAGCAGGAGGTTAAGGGTTTCGTTAATTTAGAAAAATTTGGAATGAACTTCCTGTAATAACCTATCAATCCAAGAAATGACTTAATTTCCTTTTGGGTTGTGGGAATTGGAAATTGTCTAATAGCCGCGATTTTGTCAGGATTCGGTTTAATACCATCAGAAGTGACAATGTGACCAAGGTAAGCTGTTTCGTGTTTCAAAAATTCGGACTTGTCTAATTGTATCTTGAAATTCGCTTCTCGAAGGCGTTGGAAGACTGTTTGAAGGTTGAGGATGTGCTCTTGTAATGAGGTGGAAAATATGATGATGTCATCCATATAGACGACGCAAATTGAGTTAATTAAGCCTCTCAAAACATTTTCCATTGTCCTTTGGAACGTGGATGGCGCATTTTTGAGACCGAAAGGCATTCTGCAGTATTCATAATGGCCGTTGTCTATTGTGAATGCAGTTTTTTCGATGTCGCTGGGGTGCATCTCGATTTGGTGAAACCCACTGGCAAGGTCAAGGGTGGTAAAGTATTGGCAGCGGCCTAGTTTGTCGAGCACATCAGTAATGTTCGGAATTGGGTATTTATCACTAATGGTTTTTTCATTAAGTTTGCGGTAATCGACAACGAGGCGCCATTTTTGTTTTCCTGATAAATCCAATTTTTTAGGCACGATCCATATAGGAGAAGACCATGGAGATTCTGAAGGCTGGATTATTTTTTGGTGAAGCATTTTTTTTATTTGGGATTCAACTTCTGTTTTGTGAACGTGGGGGTATCTGTAAGATTTGGTATATACCGGTACTTCATCTGTAGTACGAATCTTGTGTTTGATTTTATTTGTAAAAGTAAGGGGATCTCCGTCACGGTAAAAAATGTCGCTATATTCTTTGCATAAATTTAGAATTGATTCTCTTTCTTCAAAATTTAAATGATCTGTTCTAATTAAATTTTCAATGTCGTGAACTTTTGGCAGAGCTGATTCAAAATTGTGGCATTCAAAATTATTCTTTAATCGCGAACAGGAAATGGGGTCTGTGAAACTAATGATGACGTCATTGCACGTTGGATTGTTAATCTCAACAAATGCATATCCATCGTTTGCCATTGTAACTACAGAAGGCAGTATGCACTGATTAATTTTCTTTTCGGGAATGTAAATCTCGCCACATTTTTGATTTACGGGTACTTTGAAAATATTTGAAGTGTTAGCTTTTATGAGGATTTCCAACAGATTGTGAATCCCTGATTCTAACATTTGTAGATTGTTCGTAGCTCTTTGAGTAACGAGCTGCCCTTTGGATAAGTCAACGGATGCACCGAGTTTTTGTAATAAATCTAGTCCTATCAATCCGTCGAACACATTATGAAATTTAAATATGTGAAACTTATACATGCCTTCTAGGTTGAATTCGTCAAATATCGGAATGTCAATAGTATATTTGTGCTGAGAAGTAGAATGTATATTTGTCACAGTGAATGGCTCGTAATTTACTTTGTAGTTTCTATAGAAATATTTTACAATTTCAGGAGACAAAAATGATTGGTTTGAGCCCGTATCGATAAGTAGTTTCATTGGTGGGTTACTTATTTGAATGAAAGGAAGCTGACGTTTAAGGTGAGCGTTAATTTGTATTACGTTTCGTTTTCGGAATCCTGGCCCAAGTAAAAATTTTCATTTTCGTTTTCAAATGCTATCTGTGGATTTGGCATTTCTTCAGATTCAAAGGAAGCAGGTAAGTCATGCACTTCGGGTTCATTCAGGGTCTCGTGTTGATGTAGTTCCTCGAACTGATAATCAGGGTAATGACCGATATTTTGGAATGTATTTTGCCTATTTGCATAAGCCTGCTGGGGACTATTATTTTGGAAGGGGACAAATCTTGGCTGGGCGTTCGCTGTGGTATTGTTGCCTGGACGCGGAATATTATTTGTTGCATTGCCGTGAGATACACCGCTCATGGGCACTGGCCTAGGAGCTCTATATGTTCTTGGATCTTGGTAAAAAGCGTTTGGGTTGTTTTGTAGAATATTGCTTCGATTTTGGCTAAAATGAGGCTGAACTTGGCTGAAACCAGGTCTTTGTGTGTAAGGTTTATTACGGTTCCAAACGGGAACGGGGAATCTCTGAGTATTTGTAAACGTACTTTTTTGTTGCTCAAATTTATTTTGGTTATTGGCAAACGAGTTATTTTGGTTACGTTTTTGCAAGTATAAAGTATTGCTTTCTTCTTTTATAAACTGCAACGCCTCTGGCAGAGAACTGGGGCGCATTGCTCTGATAGTTGACCCTAACGGTTCCTTCAATCCGGCTAAGAAGGTTTTTAAAGTTTGCGTTGTGAAAAAGGATCTCTTACAGCTTATTACTTCCGCATCATCATTGTGTAAATTCACATAATTTATTATAGTGTTAAGCAAACGTAAGCAGCGATCGTAATAATGCTGCGGTGTCTCATTATTTTGGTGTAAATTGATCAAATCACGATTCAAGGAATTTTCATCTCTTTGGTCGGCAAAGTTTTGAATCAAAACATCTTTTATTTCATCCCAATTTCTAGCGCCATTAATGTCAATTATTTCCAAGGCTTTACCTTGTAGTTTACCGATTATTCCATTTGTAACAATAACATTTTGAAAATTATCTGGATTATCTCTATCGTAATACTGGTCAGCTACAGAGGATGCGGCTGATATAAATCGGTACAAAGAATTAACATCACCATCATAGGTAGGTACAACTTTTAATGCAATATCAAATAATTGAATTTGATTCATATTGTACAATATTCACTATGCAAACACTTGTAAACACGATTTAACTTTAATTAATAATAAAAATACAACGATCGAGGAGTTTGGGAAATTTATCTGTTTGCGAACCTTTAAATAAAATTCCAAGCGTACTCACAGTATCGTGATAATTAAAGAAATTATCATTTTCTTCTTAACTGGTCCCGTTGAAGAATATTTGCTCCTTCTGGACGTCGCAGCTTCCACAGATATGAACAGTTCACTTCCGGGAGTTCGTAAATACACTAATTAACCGTTAAAACGGATACCGGATACCAATTTTTGTGCAACCGGCTTAGTGCACCTATCAAGACTGCGCCAAATATGCGATTCGGACGTGGAGTTAATAAATAAAGTTTATTTTATCACTTTCAAATGTTTTTATTCGATTTAACACAAAATACGTACAAAAGTCCACCTTTTAGTGTAAACAGTAAATAATCAATATTGATCGATTTGACAACACTTTGGGTAATAGTTCACTTTATAGTGTAAACTGTATGTAAAAGTTCAATTCACAATTTAATTATAATGTTTGAAAGATCAGGTCCGAACCGTCTGAATAATATTTTAGATCTGACTTATCTTTAACTCTCGAACTGTGCATCGGAGCCGTCGCGAGGCGAGCTATCTAAAGGAATTCGCAACGTAGCGTCTGCAGCGCCTCCGGTACGTCGCCAGTGCACAGAGATTAAGTATTCTTAGAACCTATACACAGTTAAACGAATTCTTATAATCTAGTTAACTTTACGTGAAGTGTCTTAATAATATAACACGCGCAAGGATGCCTAGCTGCTATATTCTCGGGAGAAAACCTCTCAGGGTCAAACACGTCAGGGTTAGGATAATGCCTCGGATCTCTGTGTATGACATTAATAGGTATTAAAATAATCTGTCCTTTCTTGACGATAATGTCTGTACCAGGCAACTTGTAGTCAATTTGAGCCCGCCTTCTCACAGTGTCTGCAACTAAAAAGAGCCTTAAAGATTCATCAAATACTTTGTTCATGTAATTTAAGTCAGAAACGGCTTCGTAAGTTAATTTGCCTCCATGATTTTGCAAAACCGTCTTTAATTCTTCCACAACCTTGTCTTGTATGTCAGGGTGGAGCGCTAGTAAATACAATATGTAACCAGTTGCACAGGAACTCGGCTCATTGCCTGCGATGAAAAAAATGAATGACTGCGCGGCTATCACTTCATTAGTCATCTCGACTGTCTGCTCCTTTTCCTCACGACTGTCTCTTTTCGGCCCAGTAATTTGCTTAGCTTTCCTCAAAGCCAGGATTAAATCCATGAAATCATTTCTGTTTGTCGGTATTCCGTTTCTTTGAGCAACAACCGTTTGCGTTAAGCTTAAGAAAAACCCTTTGACTTCTTTGGGAAAAAGAGAGAGTCCCATTTTCATCAATATACCGGGATACATCATTTCCAACTCATTGCTGAAACCATTACGAAGGACTTTCTGCTCGATGCGGTTGAGTGCATTTGATAGTTCACTATCGAAAGAGTCGATATCAACTCCGAAAGCGCAGGCCGCGATAACTGATTGAGTGAATTTCTTAACCAACCCATGTAGCTCGTGCTCTTTCTGAGCCTCGGTTAATGTGTTCACGTAGTCCAACCATCTGTCTCCTAGTTCGGTCATGAGATACGTCATATTCTTCTGTTTCCCAGAAGAAAAGAGTGGAACGAACCGACTCCGCAGCACCCGCCAAGTATCGCCAGTAGCATGAAACAGGTTTGCCCCTAGATTATCTTCACTAAAAGATACACCTCGTTCCACGAATACATCAAAATCTTTTATTAAGACATGTTTAATTACATCAAGGTCTTTCAACAACAACTCTGGTGTTCTCATCCTAAAAATGCCAACTACCTTTTCTCCGGGGTATTGGTTGCAGATTTCTGAAAATATCTCACCCGCAGCTCTTTTCCTCAACGCCAGATCTTTAATGTTTCCGAAGAAGAAAGTCGGTTTTGGTCCGGGAACATTTCTTTCTTTCCAATAATTATTGTGTTTGGTGAAATGATCGTACAAAAAAAAACCGGTGACACAAACTAATGTTAACAAAATAAAAATCATTTTGAGCGTGTGCTGTAAACTATATTGCCCGAGTAAAGTGAATTAGGTACGGCGCATCTTTTATAGGTACCTGCTATTATTTAAATTTATAGCTGAAAGATGAATAATGCAATTTACACAGTAACAGTCAAACCGGCCAAGTGCGAGTCGGACTCGCGCACCGAGGGTTCCGTACAAATTCGCCAAGTTAATATAAAATTCGGTTTTAGCAGAGCCCTGCTCTTAAGCAAAATATAGGCAGTGTGAGGTCATTTTATATTGGTTACTTATATAGATGACAGATATTGAATAAAATAAAACTACTTACTAGATATCGTTCGAACCAATTTTCGGTGGAAGTTTGTATGGTAATGTACATCATACCTATATATTTTTTAGTTTTATCGTTCTCTTAGTTTAGAAGTTACAGGGGGAGGGGGGGGGGACACATTTTACCGCTTTGGAAGTAACTCTGGTGTTTATGTCCTGAAAATTTCAATAACTGCTTCCTTACGAAATATGTCACAGATATTCTCGGCAGATATTGCAAATACATATTTCATTAGTTATCTCAGCACTGAATCTACGAATCTTTAATGCGGAGACCATAATTTTTTCCATTTCTCATTTCATTTTTAATTTTTTCTTATTTTTAATTTTTTTTCTCATTGTATTTTTTTAAATAATGGAAGAACGTGATTATTGTTATAATGAAAAACAATATGGAAAATTTAAAATAGGGCCGACAAAAGGAATTTATTGTTTGTTGACTTTGAAATAAGTATCGCACGGTTATTACTTCCACAAAGTCTATGGTATTGTGAAAAACCCAAATTTTCCGTTTACACAGTATTCAATGCATATTAACTAATGGCCGTATGTTCGCAACCGCATATACATTTACATTTAAGATGAAGCATATACATTCAAGATATACGAGGTCTCTTTTATATTGGGAAGCAAAGTTACACTTAGGTTTTATAATTTACAACCAAATCACAACTCAGTTTTATTTAAAATTAATTAACCCTATACAGACGAGGTTTTAAAATGTCGGTTTGAACCGATAATAAATTTAATGTTTGATCAAAAATTTAGTCTCTTTTTAGAGTAGAATTTACACTGATTATTCTATAATAAATAATAATAAATGCACTAACTACACATTTCCTTTTATAAATTGTTCATTTTCACTGCGATATTTATATATCATTGTAATGTATTGTGATGACTTTGATTATTGACACATAGTTTTTGTAAAAAGACGCTATAAAAACTGAACAAAAAGAACTGCAAACAAACCGACACGCTTGTATCAAGATGGGGTTTATACTTCTCACACTTGTGGCCATCGCTCTTTTTCTGTACAATCATTTTACCAAGTATAATAATTTCTGGAAAGTAAGGAACGTACCTGGACCTGAACCAACTTTCTTCTTTGGAAATATAAAAGAATTGTTTCTTAGAAAGAGACCCGCCGGTGAAATATTTAAAGAAATCTGCGACAGATATCCAGATGAAAAATATGTCGGTATTTTCAGGATGAGAACACCAAGCTTGTTAATCAAAGATCTTGACATTATAAAGGCTATATTGACAAAGGACTTTGACACATTCGTTGAACGTGGTCTAGAGCTTAGTGACAAGGATCTAGGGGCTAATTTGTTTCATGCCAACGGTGATATTTGGCGAGCGCTCCGAAATCGTTTAACTCCACTGTTCACAGCAATCAAATTGAAAAACATGGTGCAATTGATGGAGAAGCCCGCGGACATGCTGGTTGACCACATAGAACAACTTATCAAAGTCCACCCAGAGCAGGAGGTAAATGGATTTGTCAAGAAGTTCACTCAAGCCAACGTAGCTGCTTGCGCTTTTGGATTAGACACGAAGTCTTTCGAAACACAGGAAAAAACACTACAGCTACTTGAAAAGAAAACCTTTTGTAGCAGTTACAGTAACGACCTTGAATCAATGTATCCTGGTATATTCAAACGATTTGGTGGGTCCATCTACCCAAAAGAAGTTAAGGATTACTTCTTCGATTTAACAAAATATCTTATTGCTCAGAAGAACGGCAAAGCTTCCGTTAGAAATAACTTAGTAGATTTAATGGTAGCACTAAAGAAATAAAAAGTTATTACCGGACTAAAGGAAACTAATGGCATTGGAATGAAGCTAGATATAACTGACGCAGTGTTAGCCGCTCAGGCGTTTATTATATGCATAGGAGGTTATCAGACCAGTGCTGCTACAGTGGGTTTCATGTTGTACGAACTAGCACTAAATCCATACATACAAAAGAAATTAGCAGACGAAATATAAGCAGTACTAGCAAAACACGATGGAAATTTAACTTTCGACGCTATTTCAGATTTGAAATACATGGATCAAGTTTTTTACGAGACTTTAAGAATATTTCCTGCTATAGATAACATAAAAAGATCAGCCCGATTTGATTGCAGGATACCGGGTACACAAGTCACTTTGAAAAAAGGACAGTGTTCAACAGTGGATTATAGGCTCAGTATGTTTCTTCGTATACAATTTGTGTCGTGTTTAGTTACTTTTAAAACCCACAGATGTCGCTGTTATATGCCCATAGCAATCCTGAATGGCGCTATTAAGATTTTTCTGTGACCGTATAAATAGGCTGTTTATTACGAATAAATTGTCATTCCCTAAGCAACCATCGTTTGATTCACATCGATGCATACGGCGTTTGAACATGGTCCTTCGAACCGGATAACGGTCTGGAACTGACGACGGCGTCCACTGCGGTCATCGGAGCGGCGTAATGGTGCTGCTGCTAGCGTGTTGACGCTGGAGCTACCTACCGGGAGAGAGGAGCTGCTGCGAATGGATAGGAGCTGAACAGCTGAGCTGCTGCAGAACAGGAACTGCTGCCGTACGAGGAGTGACAGGTTACAGTGATGTGGTGAACAACAGTGAGTACTTTGACATTTCGCAGTAGAGTTCAAAATTGAAGCAAAATTTGTAACTTAGAAGATTTGAAGAATTTAGACTTAGCTGAATTTCGGTTGTAGTTCGGACTTAGAATAATTTAAGAAAAAGTAGACTCACGGGGAATCCACGCAGGTTTTCACCCAGATGTCAAAACACTTAAAAAATTGCTGAGAAAAATATTGAAACTGTTTAAGTCCGAACTTTGTCTTTAAAAATCTATCGAAAATGGAGAAAATTGGCAGATGTCAAAGAGACATAATTTCACGAATTGACAAAGCAAGAATGAATTTCATGAAATTGCCAAATGAATACTACATAAATCAATGCTACCTTGAAACGAGATTAGAGAATTTGGACTGCATTTGGAAGTTGTTCATGGAAACGCACAAATCCATTTTGGATTCAATCACTTCGGTAGAAGTCAAAGCTTCTTCTTACAAAATAGAGTTCGAGCAAGCAGAAGAGCTTTATGTAAGGTATAGAAACCAACTTCAAGATGTGATATTTAGCATTCAGCCAAAAGAAGACTCATCCAAAATCTCAATCGTAGATCCTGCTGATCTGAATAGTTTGCAGTCGGAAGATTTCCATTGTGAGACAAATAGTTGTGAGATAGGAAATGTCAACGTTTATCACAATCTTGTAAATAGCGTGTATGAAAATCAACTGTCACCTTGTACATACTGCAATAGTTATGGTCATAAGTCATGTTCAAACGCCGTATGCATCGATGTGAATCAAACGATGGTTGCTTAGGGAATGACAATTTATTCGTAATGAACATCCTATTTATACGGTCACAGAAAAATCTTAATAGCGCCATTCAGGATTGCTATGGGCATATAACAGCGACATCTGTGGGTTTTAAAAGTAACTAAACACGACACAAATTGTATACGAAGAAACATACTGAGCCTATAATCCACGGTTGAACAGACAGATTGTTATTATTCCTCTAAATGTTATACATAGAGATGCGAGATATTATCCCAAGCCTGAGGTTTTTGATCCTGAACGATTTTCTCCCGAAAGCAAACAGACTAGGCGCTGTTTTCCGTATTTGCCATTTGGTGACGGACCCAGACAGTGTATAGGTAAGTGAATCATATTCTTAATGTTCGTGTTTGCGGCAAGCGGCAGGGTTTTTCACACGTGTTTGTCATTTTGAAAAGGGAGAAAACTTTTTCTTTGTTCGCAGATCAGCATGGAAGACTAATAAATAACTAATAAATTTGTAGTAGTATTGAATTCCATTCACTAGCAATTTCGAATTCCCTTTTTATTTCAAAGGTTACATGTATATCCCGTGGCGGTCTTATAATTTTCTGAAAGTCACATCAGCAATTACGATTGTCTTCACGTTTGAAATCCGCTAATGTTCCTGTTTCATAGTGTTCTAGGTTATCGCTTCGCCATGCTCCAGATAAAGTTCTGCTTAGCAAAGCTCCTGTCAAACTTCTGGGTGGAACCAACAAAGAACACTCCACGACACATAAGGTTGGAATCAGCGCGCATGGTCCAGTTCCCCATCGGAGGCATAACTTTGAAATGGATTAGACGACGTGGCACGACTAGTCTAGCCTTGTAATGAGTTATTTGTTTTATTTATGCCCGGAATCTTCCTATTTTTACAAGTTTTTTACAAGTTATTATTACTTACAAGCTTTATATTAACTTGCAACGTATGTATGTTTGTCCGGGTGTAATCTTGCGACTCGATTTTGAAGCAGATTATCTTCATCCGATTGAGCTGAAATTTTGCATACTTAAGTCAAATGACAATACAATAATCTGGTAGTAGAATTCTGGTGGTCCAGCCAGCACTATCTCCGCAAGAGGCCCGATTGACTTGAAATTTGGTACAAAAGCTTGTATTTAAAATGAAGTTTTTAGGTTAGGTTATTACCATCAATCATCAGCAAAAGACGTCCTCTACTAAACATACTCTTCCAAAAGAAGAGCGGTCTTTCGTGACGTGACCATCCAGCAGACTCCAGCGACCGTCTCCAGATCATCATCATCAGCAACCTTCCGACGCTGCGTCTTCCGGTACAATAATCGGAAATAATCTCTACAATCTCTTAACAATTTTTACGGGTAAACCGCAAAATTACACAAAAAACAGGGAGTAAAAATCTCGATTTATTGACAGAATCTATCATAGAAAACAGCGCCATCTCTCGTCCCTGAGGTGTTCCACGGAATTTTGGTTATTGTGTCGGAAAAACAGATGGCGCTGGCGACATCTCTAAGTAAATGACATGACAGCTGGTACAGACGGAAAAATTCGAACACTTTTATCCACATGCTATGGACAGAGGCGTCTTTAGTCCTTGTGGCGCCCGTGTGCAACCAGTACTCTGGGCGCCTGGCGCAGGGTCTTTGAGAGCGACGCATCTTTGCAGGTGTCGCATTAGAGGGCGCTCGGCGCCCCCTTAGACCCGGCGCCCGTGTGCACCGCACACCCTGCACCATAGGTAAAGACGCCTCTGGCTATGGATGGTGTAGGGGTAAGCACGCATAATGGATTGATGTGGATCCGGGTTCGATTTCCGGAACTAGCTTTACTTTTCGGATTTTTCCGTGTGTTCTAGTTTTCAGAATTGTTTAGAAATATAATCTTTGCAACACTAAACATCCGCAATACAAAGCCGGAATGTGGAACTTTTACTAGGTACCTACACGACGTTGATATTCTTATATTTTATACTATGTATCTCACGCTACACTAACGCTCTAGTGTCGAATGCATACACGGTAGCCCTCTTGGCCTAAACAGCATAGCAGGGTCACGTGTATCTGATCATTCACGTGTTAATTAGGTACCAATAATACAAAGTACGTCATAAACTCATAGGTACGTCGCACTCATTATTTTTACAGTCACGCCAATCAAATATTATATGGTTGAAAATGTACGATTGTTATCTTTAGGAAAACCAGTTCCAATTTCAAGGTAAGGGGTTAAATTAAATTGTTGTTGTTAACCCTATGTTAGGGTTGAGTGTGCAGGATTCCTCCCGTGAATTCCTAATGTAATTTAGCACATAAATTTCAAAAAACTCTTTACTCTCGGCCCAACAATCATCATCATGAAGAATTATAGTATAGATTAAAACAAAAGCATTATAATAGTTTAGTATAATAGTTTTTATTTTAGTAGTTGCGTCATCTACTGGTTTTATGACTTAGGTAATGACATGTTCACAATTTTAACACGAATTACAGACGTTAAACAGAATGACTTAAAACAACAAAATCACATAACTTTGAAAACTGTGTGTAAAATTAAGCTCAAACATTAAATGCAAGCAAAAACTGACGATTCAGTATTTGTTGCTACTAAAAGATAATTAAGTGGTCTATTACGTATGTTAAACAGACTAAAGGCCTGAACAGAACTTGATCTAGTATTAGACTAACATTAAATTGTACATAATTAATATTAACTTGAAATCATCATCATTGATTGACTGCATTCCCCGAAAATTTCCTCACAGCCAATGGCTTCCCGCTTACTAATTCATTAATATAACTCGCAGGACTATACCTACCCCAGAACTCATGGCTTTTCGTAGCATTGTCTTATAATATAAGACTTGTCTTATATTAAGAATTGTCTTATAATATATATTATATAGCTATCCTACTCTAAAATTCAATGTCGCTTAACCCAGTTTAGAGGTAACCCGCCGATAGGGTACTGCACGATGCGAGCTGGTTCCAGCTTGAAGTGTCTTGGAGTATTCTTCGATGGCTCCACCCTGAACTTTGAGAGGAGCTTCGCTATGCATAGCTTCGACTGGACCGTGGCGAAGCGATAACCTAAAATGAGAAAGAAGAATCATTTGAAGATTTGGCATAGGCTTCTTCGTAGAGAGACTGTAATTACGCGTTCAAATTATTTTTATAGGGAACATATCTTAGAAAATAAAGTTGTGTGTTGTATGTGAATGTGCATAGGACTTTGAAACGTCAACTCCTATATTTTTTATGTACTATTTTATTTAATCTTTGGACATCTTTCAATTATACAAAGATCAAACTGATTTCTCTCTGTTTTCGTAGCTTACAATAAAGTTATCAATAAGCTGCATTCGGCATCATTATTATCATTTGCTTCCTGATGGACAAAGTCATACCTACTCTTTCTCCTCTGCTCTTTCTTGTCTACTTATCTTCCATCATTCTTGGACTTTCGCCTAAATTTCAGTTCAGCGCCAGCGATTATTCCTATTTAGTTGGATTAGAATTGTATATTACTCACCTATGCATTGTCTTGGTCCTTCCCCGAAGGGAATATATGCGCAGTAATGTCTACTCGCTTTGTTTTCAGTAGAGAATCTATCAGGATCGAATACTTCAGGTTCAGGATAATACCTTGCATCGCTGTGAATAACATTTACTGGAATAATAACAATCTGTCCTTTCTTTACTATCACATTCGTACCCGGTATCCTATAGTCGGTTCCAGCAGACCTTCTTATATTATCGATAGCAGGGTATAATCTTAAAATCTCATTAAAAACTTGGCCCATGTATTTTAGATCTAAGATAGCTTCTAAAGTAAATTCTCCTTTATGTTTCGCCAATACCTTTTCTATTTCTGCTACCACTCTTTCTTGTATGTCAGGGTTTAATGCTAGTTGATATAACATGAAAGCCATTGTAGCAGCGCTGGTCTCGTATCCAGCAGTATAAAAAATAAACGACTGAGCTGAAATCACCGCGTCAGTGATATCCAACGTTCTTTCACTGGCATCATTATCTTTTTTAGGTCCAGATATCTGTTTGGCTTTCCTTAATTCTAAAATTAAATCCATAAAATTGTTTTTGTCAGATGGCTCGCCATTCGTTTCTGCGATAACGTCCTTCGTTAAATTGAAAAAGAATTGTTTTACTTCCTTCGGGAACAAGGAAAAGCCCATTTTTTTCAATACACCTGGATACATCATTTCCAGTTCAGCGCGGTAACTTATTTTGAATACTTTTTCTTCTAGTTGGCGCAGTGCTTTTGCTTGCGTGTCGAAAGAATCTATGTCCAATCCGAAGGCGCAGGCAGCTATGTTGGCCTGAGTGAATTTCTTGACAAATTCATGCACTTCCTGTTCTGGGTGGACTTTAATAAGTTTTTCTATGTGGTCAACTAGTAAGTCTGCGGGCTTATTCATTAAGTGGATCATTTTCTTTAATTTCGCTGACGTAAACAGTGGTGTGAAACGATTTCGCAGCACACGCCAAATATCACCGTTAGCATGAAACAAGTTAGTCCCGAGATCTTTGTCACTAAACTCTACACCACGTTCAACGAATGCATCAAAGTCCTTAATCAATATAGTCTTTATAATGTCAAGATCTTTGATTAACAAGTCTGGTGTTCTCATCCTGAAAATACCGACATATCTCTCATCAGGATATCTATCGCAGATCTCTTTAAATATTTCGCCAGCAGCTCTCTTTCTGAGAAACAAGTCTTTGATATTTCCGAAGAAGAAAGTTGGGTCTGGGCCGGGCACATTTTGGTTTTTCCAGTAATTATTGTATTTAGTGAAATGGTTGTACACAAAAAGAGCTACGATGACAAGAGTTATAACAATGAAGAACATTTTAACTATCAAAGTAAAAATGAATAAAAATTAAATACATATATCTTTAGTAGCGAACAAGAATACTACCTTATCCTTTGGTCGAATGAAGTTTAATAAACTGTTTATAATATTTGCGCAGCTTATTGGTTATTAAGATCTCTTCACATAATTTCATAAAAGATATTTCGGATTTTATTTTGTTCCATTAAATTTACTTTGTTCATAGGATTATTATTTTTCCCTTTAATAACTTTATTAGAGTAAACATTAAGATACATATGTCTCAAGTAGCAATGTGCAAGCAGCAAAATATTCTCAAAATAGCAAGAATATTATCAGCCAGAAACTTTCATGAGAATTTATGGAAAGTTCCCATACCGAAAGTTTCCAATGGGATTTTTATAAACTTCTTATTAGAATTATTTTAATAGGATTTTCATTAGATAACCAGTCTAAACAAGTAATAGTGATATCATGTGGACACTTACCCCCTTATTCATAAACGCACTATAGGCCTCAGCTAACTTAGTAATCGTTTGTCCTTATCTGTGAAAGGTAAATGTCAAAGTGACAGATAAGGACAAACGATTACTAAGTTAACAGAGGCCTATAGTGCGTTTATGAATAAGGGGGTAAACATGTACCCATTGATAATTAATAGAAAATTTCGCAACTTTGGTAACTTCTTGTGTACATTGCTACTCGAGTATGAACACGGCTTACCAAAAACAATCAACGTGATCTACGTATGTAGATATTATTACCTCTTTGCCACACATTTATGATACACGTGCCTAATAACATCACGCATGGTTTTCCTAAGTTAATAATTATGGATGTATGCACGAATTCACTTTTATCTTACGCTATTTACCTAAAGAGATAAGATATCCCTTGTAGTCGTGTAATCATTATTTTCTGTGTTTTATGTACCATCATCTTCTTAGCGATTTTCCCGGCATTTGCCACGGCTCAGTGAGCCTGGGGTCCGCTTTGACAACCTAATCCCAAGATTTGGCGTAGGCACTAGTTTTTACAGAAGCGACTGCCATCTGACCTTCCAACCCAGAAGGCCAAACTAAGCCTTATTGGGATTGGTCCGGTTTCCTCACAATGTTTTCCTTCACCGAAAAGCTCATGGTACATTTCAAATGTAATTTCGCACATAAATTCCGAAAAACTCAAAAGTGCGAGCCCGGGTCTCGAACCCGCGACCCTCTGCTTGAGAAGGACCATTTGTCTTTGTGATCATTTTTTTTCTGTTTCTTTGAAGTAAGTTCCTAGTTTGCATTTTTGGAGAGCTAAGAAAACGGTTATGTTTTTAAAATAATCTGCCAGCCAAGTTCCATAACGTTTTATTTTGTTATAAGGCATTTTAGCGAAAAAAAATCTCAAAAAAAAATTGAAAAAATATCGTTTATTACCTCGCATTTTTTAATTTAGCCCGATAATTGTGATTTTAATATTGATAAATAACTTGTGTTTAATCCTTTTTATAAATCAGAAGAAAAAATGAGATTTAAACTGATACTTTTTTTTAAATAAATTTTTAATGTTGCATTTTGACTTATTTTGAAAAAAAAAAAAACATGATAACTCAAAAATGGTTAACTTTTGCATAATACATATGGGGATTAAAATTATCGCAAATAGTCACCCCTATCACCTCCTAAAGAATTCACGTCGAATTACCAATAACCCTGTATACATAACAGATAAAAGAACATGGTATTCAGCCGCATTCGCCAAGCTAAAGTTACAACAAGCGATGTGCAAATTGTAGAACATTCTCAAAATAGCAAGAATATTCTCAGAAAATTGCCGATACTTTCATGAAAATTTATGGTAAGTTCCCATATCGAAAGTTTCTAATGAGATTTTTATAAACTTCTTGTTAGTGTTATTTTAATAGGATTTTCATTAGGTAATCAGTCAAAACAAGTAATAAAGATATCCTGTGGACACTTAACATGTTCCCATTGGATGGGCTTTTACCGTCAAAAAAAAACAAAATTAAAATCATTTAATGGTAACAAAAGATGCAAAATTTTAACAGTGAGTGGTTGGTACCTCTTTTTAAGCATGCAATATCTACGCGGGAAGAGAAACAATTGGTACTTTCTATGTTTTTTCTTTACTCCAAGACCAGCATGGAAGAATATGAAAACATAGATTAGTACCTATGTATGTAAATACATAATTATTTATTGACACGGTTTGTTAAAAACCTACTTACAGTGTTTTCTTCTAAATATAACAAGCTAATAATGTTAACAAACTAATCACTTCAAAATCAACAGGTACCTATTTAAAACTAAAACAAATAATCATTAGCCAGGAATCCGGCCGACTAACGAGTACAAAATCGTTATCTCCTTTCCCACAATCGTCGGTCCAGACAAAAAGGTAACAAGGCCATCGGAACTCCGAGGTAGTTACTACCTTTTGTAAATGTGACAGAGAAATATTCATGTAATTATCAGCAATCTAAAAAAAGTTAGGTGTTAAAAAAGCGATTGGGACAAATAAATTTGAAACAAAACGACGGAGCGGGTGCGGGCTGTTGGCTCCGATTAAGAAAGATTTTAAATTTTATGGTTTCGTTTTAAGTTTATTATGCAAAAGTGCTGATTTTAAATCTTATTGCCATTTTTCAATTATTACAGGGCAAAGGGTGAAAATGAACTGCTACGCGTTTTTTTTAAATAGGTACTTTTAAATTCAAACTCAAAATCTAAAGTTTATTTTGCAAATAGGCTGCCAAGGGCTCTTTTACATGTCTTTTTTTGAATCTACCAACGAACGTACTAAAACGAACTTGCACATTTTTCTTCGCATTTAAAACTTTCAATCGAGTGATCAATCTATCTCCTTTTATTTATAATAATCTAAATGAGGACATAACACAATGTAGTAATATTATTGAATTTTCTAGAAAATTGAAATGCTATCTGACTAATCGACCATTTTATAACTTGAATGAATATTTTAATAAAATATATGATTGATAATGATTAATAGCTAATAGTAATTAGGTTAAGAATTTGCATGCCAAATTTTGGCAGAGCATACATGACATGTATTACCTTCCTCTGACATGTCTAAAATTTTATAAAATAACATCTGTGTATGTTCTTGCGAATTAAATAATTTCATTTCATTTCATTAATTTCATTTCATTTCATTTCATTTCATTTCGTCTACATAAAAACCACCTCATGCCGAGTTTGGTGTTGATTTTATTTCAATTGTGAAACTAACATGTCTTTTGTTGATTGTTATCGTATTAAAATCTAAAACTTAAACGACAATTTATTTGAATATCACTACATAGTATAAAACAAATTCGCTTTCCGCTGTCTGTCCCTATGTTCTTTTCCTCCTTGCTGTTCCTGCTTCTTCCTCCAAGTTCTATCATGACTCCTTTACTATGACATCTATCCGTCTGTGGAATGCCCTGCCTGTAGACCTAAGGCGTGCTAAAACTTTACCTATTTTTAAGAACCAGCTCAAATCTCACTATTTGTCACTAATTGAATCCACTTCCTGTCTTTAGTCCCATTCCTTTTCTTACTGCTTTTGATCAATTCCTTTTCTGTTATATGGCCTTCTTATACTTTTCGTTATTACATTCTCATATTTATTTCATCTTAAGTATTATTATACAATTATGTTATGTGTTTATGTATTATTTTATTTATTTAGCTATGTATTATATTTATGTAAGTATTGTTTTATTATCCCTGCCTTTCTCCTGTCTATTTGTTTCCGCCACCTACTTAAACTGTCTCCAACTTATTTCTTTGTCTTAAAGGTTGTCTGGTAGAGATCGCTATTAAGCGATAAGACCGCCTATTGTATACTTTGTTCTTTGTTTCTGTATTGTTTTGTACTGATTTGTGGTGTTCAATAAAGAGTATTTGTATTGTATTGTATTGTTCTTAAATCTTTAAAACTACGCAACGGATTTTGATGCGGTTTTTTATAATAGATAGAGTGATCCAAGAGGAAGGTTTATATGAATACTTGCATAGTATACCGTGCGAAACCGGGGCTGGTCGCTAGTGTAATATATTACAAGCTTGCTGTGTTTTTATGTACCTAAGTACCTATACTAGTTGGTTTTAAGTCAAAGTAATCACCGAAAATGGTCCTAAATTCATTAAACTGTGAAGCAAACGAACGAATGTAAGAACTCCCTAAATGAAAAATATCGCTGCCAGTAGGCAAAATTCACAATAGGTACTTGCAATTTTTTAAGCCAAACAAACAAATTATACGAAGTGGAATGAGTAAAAATGCATACTTTGCACCGTAAAATCGCACCTCGAAGCAAAAACAGTCCATCTTCCGAGGCGCGTTTAAATTAAATCTGTTATTACCGACCATATGCAGACTCGAGCCTGACACATTTTGCCAAAATCTTCCTTTTAGTTTTTTAGGATTTTAGGGTCCCGTGCCTAAAGACTACCAGAGGGACTACGGAAAGAAATATCCAGTAACAGTGGACTATTAAAACTTAGTCTTTCAATCCCCAGTTTTATATATTACTAGGTACCTATACTATTTTCAGTATTTGCATTCTTACCTGTCCTATTTGGTACACAAAATTCTAACCTTAAAACGTCTCATTTTTGTTATTTTTTAACAATTTCATCGTAAATAAAGGAACTGGAGATAAAATATCAGCAAAATTATGTACAAAATATTGCCTCAAGTTTATTTGAAAACATAATACACCTTATTCTATGCAAAAATTTACACATTAAGGTTAGAATTTTGTTTACCAAATAGGACAGGTAAGAATGAAAATACCTTACCTATATCATAGCTTGTTTCACCACTCCTTACCTATCAGTTATCTATGATGGCGTCTCTGTCTGTTTCGTAGTAATAAATAGAGACGGAATCATAGATGACTGACAGTTAAGGAGTGGTGAATCAGGCCCGTAATATAGTATAATAATATCATAGCTTTAAATAGTATAAAGCAAAGTACAGTCAACTGGGGTGACTGATTTACGGGGTGACTTTAGAAAGTAAGTAGTTTTAATGACAAAACCATTATTTTTAATTTACATTTACTGCTTCCAATCAATGTCTTCGTCGATCGCCTTTACGTCTACATGCCAAAAATTCACCGGATATGGATAATATCGATTTTATAGCAATTTTAAAACGATCAAAGTAGCCCCAAAATTACCAAAGTCACCCCAGTTGACGTAGTATTCCGCATTGTCTTATTGGACTCCGATTTAACTGGGAGTCGAAGTGGTCGCCATGGCAAAAATCGGTCGGTGGAATCATCATCATCATCATCAAAGTAAAATTGGTAAATATATTGCTGTTATTTATTATTTTTAAACTGTTTTTCAATAAGATTACATGTCAAAATTGTTTACCCGAAGTGTACGAAACCCTGTAAAGCGTGTGGCGCGGCTCGCACTTGGCCTGTTTTTAGTTAACTCTTCAATGACGTATGACCATTTCTTCAGCTCCCGCTTAACCGAAGGTTACTAAATTAAGTTAACTTGTCAGTTAAACCCGACAGGTCTTTAATTAGTCCGTAAACTGTAACTCTGCTAACGTTGGTAAGTTGCATACATACATATTTATGTACATACATACCTAAAGCACGTCTTTATCCCTTACGGGGTAGACAGAGCCTAAGGTAAAAGACGTAAAGGCCTCGTTTAGCATGGTGTGGGCGTATAGGTGGAAAGGGGGATCAAAATAGTGATGGGTTGCTAGCCGCATCGCCTATAACATGATTCCTAAGATTTTCGTCCATTCCCTCGATGGGCTTTTACCATCTGCGCGGTAAGAAAAGCAACTGGTACATTCTATGTTTTTTGTTTACTCCCAGACCAGCGTGGAAGAAAAGTCGGTAAGTTAATATGACTATTGGCTCTTTTATCTACTAATAATTATAAATGCGAAAGTATGGATGGATGGATGGATGGATGTTTGTTACTCAATCACGCCAGAACGGCCCAACGGATCTGGATGAAATTTGGCACATAGATAGACAAAAGTCTGGAATAGCACATAGGCTATTTTATATCCCGGAAAATTGTGTAGTTCCCGCGGGATAGCGATAAACGAATTCTTTGCAGACGAAGTCGCTGGCAACAGCTAGTTTATCTATAAAAACCGGCCAAGTGCGAGTCGGACTCACGCATGAAGGGTACCGTACCATAAAAAAGGCTAAAAGCTGGTGCCATTAAACACTTGTTTTATTGAGTTTAAATTCTGTCGTCAACAGTTTGACTACTCTTTTGTATGGGAGCCCCCGTAATTATTATTATTATTATTTTGATTTTAGTATTTGTTGTTGTAGCCACAATAAAAATACATAATCTGTGCAAATTTCAACTGTCTATTACGGTTCTTGAGATCTAGCTCGGCGAGTGGTAGACATGAGAAAGGGCTAAAATACATATCACGTTTTTTATATGGGAGCCCCCTTAATTATTATTATTTTGTTTTTAGTATTGGTTGTTATGGCGGCAACAAAAATACACAATCTGTGAAAATTTCAACTGTCTAGCTATTACGGTTCTTGAGATACAGCCTGGTGACAGACGGACGGACGGACGGACGGACAGCGAAGTCTTAGTAATAGGGTCCCGTTTTTACCCTTTGGGTACGGAACCCTAAAAATCAACATACCACTTAAATGAAGACATTTTTTTATCGAGTTTGAACTTCAAGTCCCTACTCACTTTTCCGGTACGTAGGCTTGGTTCTTTTGAATTCAAACGAAAAAATCCCAATAAGTCACTAAGGCACAGAATATATAATAGTACTAACGTACAGAATGGCCACGCTCCGCCCCGCACCTATTCGAGTTACCCCACCCCTCAAGCGCAGTCTGCCGGAAAGCTGCTGGCAACTAGTAGGGCTCGCAACGCGATGTATGTCGGCCGCACGTCACAAGTTCGGGAACCTATCCTACCTACTTCATTTTATAAAACATTAGAAAATTAATGCTTTCTGAAATTATCGCGATTAATACATGAAATAACTACATCAATAATCATTCGCTTAAGTTTGTTGTCGTACATCTATTGTAATTGAAAATAATAATGCATAAATACACAGACAGACACATTTTAAGTAAGTTTAAATAAATAGATAACGATTAAGTACATTTATTTGCACACATCTAAGCCATATCTTTAGTATATTTATGTCATTGGTAGTACTTATAGTACTAGGTTTTTGCGATAGACAGCCCTGTGTATCTTACGCACACATTGACGCATGTACAGACGACGTCGTGCCTGTGTTCATTTCAGAACGCGGATTTTGTACGTCGTGGCCGCCGTGTGACTAAGGCGATCGTAACCGATGCGCGGATAAGTTCAGTGGTCAATAACTGTATGATAATAATTAATTTACCGGCCCGTCTGTTCGCGTACGCGGAGCGACAACGGAGTTTTAATAAAAAGGCGTGTGTATAATGAAGATTTGGAAACAAAACACTACTTTGTTTCGCTTTGACCAGTAGAGACTTTATTTCTACTATAGACCAATGTAGTTTTAGGTAAGTACGAACTTAACTTAGGGACCTTTTACATCCCTTTTATGAAATGTATTAATTGTATTATAGGTAAGTTAAGTAGAATTGAAGTACTATTGTAAATCTTTTTCATTTTGAAAAAATGACTTTCTGCCAAGTTTCTTGCGGCGCATTCTTCTTGGCAATGATGGTCTTTCCGAATGCGCTGGTAGATTGAAAAAAAGAAATGTAAAAGAGCCCTTGGCGGCCTATTTGCAAAATAAACTTTTGACTTTTGACTTTTGACTACGTTCGGCAGTTAAATGTAGCTTTTTTACCAACTATACCTAGGCATTTACTGCCATTATGGGTGAATTTTCCGTGATGACCAAATTGGGGATCTTTTCACAAAAGCTTTGGTTGCGGGTGGTAGGGCCTTGTGTAAGGTCCGGATCGCTACCACCATCTTACTCGCTAATCCTGCCGCTAAGCAGCAGGATTAGCGAGTAGGAGTAAGAGGCATTTCATCTAAGTCCTCTAGGTTGGCAACGCATCTGCGATCCCTCCGGTATTGCGGGTGTCTATGGGCAGTGGTGATCACTTACCATCAGGTGACGACTCACTTGCTCGTTTGCCTTCCTATTCATAAAAATAAAAATAAAAAAACAAAAAGTGAGACAAGGGTTTCATTGGTCATAATAATCGTTAGTCATAACTTTTTTGATCATAACTCATGAAATCGTGCATTTTTCAGGAATTTTGGAAAGTCATCAGAATGTAATAGGTCAGGTTATGTTAGTTTACTATCAATTCTAAAAAAAATACTTATAGTTACAGAAAAGAAGGACACAGCTGCGCAAGCTCAGCGATCCGGACGGATCTTGCGCAAAGCCCTACCAGTCCCACCGATAAAATTGTGAGCTCAATATGAAACCAGCCTTACAAACGTATTTAAGAAAGGATTTTATCATAAGTGGCGATGCAAAAAACAGATTCGTTTCGCTCTCGCTCAGTTGAATAAGTGGAACCTTTTTCGCTTTTGCATTGAACTGTTAAAAAAAATACATACATACAGGGTGTATCAGATACCCCCTAACAATAATCCACTGGGGTATATAACCATAGCCATGGAAGCTAAAAAAAAAAATTGAAAAAAATTGGAGTAAACTTTTTTTATATTTTCTATAGGATTGGTAGTATTAACTATAATCATCCCTATAGAAAATATAAAAAATGTTTTACTCCAATTTTTTTTTTAAATATTTTTTTTAGCTTCTACAGCTATGGTTATATGACCAGTGGATTATTGTTAGGGGGTGTCTGATACACCCTGTATAGTATACGTCTTTGTACCTTAGGGGGTAGATAGAGCCTACGGTAACAAGATCTAAAGGCCACGTTTAGCATGATTGTGAGCGTATGTGGAAAGGGGAATCAAAATAGTGATGGGTTGCTAGCCGCATCGCCTATAAGATTCCTAAGATTTTCACCAATTCCCTCGATGGGCTTTTACCAACGCGCGAAGAGAAGCAACTGGTACATTCTATGCTTTTCTTTATTCCCAGACCAGTAGGCTTATTGTCTTACTCGCTCGCAATCGCCATCGTGTCCATTTTGACAGTTCATGTATGAATGTGACAGCTAGCTGATTCCGATGCCAATTGTCAGCCCATACATGAACTGTCAACAATGAAATGAACACGATGGCGACTGCGAGCGAGTTAGACAATAAGCCTACAGCATTGAAGACCCTTATGTAATGTTTGGTCTGATATTATGTCTCCACCTGAAACTGTAAATGTTTCCGCATGTATTTTACATGGGCATTGAGGAACCTTAGTTAGGATTATGTTATAATTTTCTTGAAAAATCAATGGTTTCAGTATAAAGGTGGAAACACATTTTTAACACGCGACGCGACCCGATGCAACGAATGTATGCGCATGGCGTCGCGTCGGATGTTCATAGTGTGGTTCTGGTCATAGAAAATAATACAATTTGATTCGACTCAACACGCGTCGCGTTGCATCGGGTCGCGTCGCGTGTTAACAATGTGTTTCCACCTTTAATTCATTTGATCAAACATTACATTAACAATTATTCGACCATCCGATGTAGTCTCTACCGGCTTTTAAATAAGTACCTAAGTAATGCTTTATTGTACAAATATAAAGAAACAGATACAATTCACAAAATAATACAAATGACAATAATATTTATTATATGCACAAAGGTGAACTTATCCCTAAGCTTATACTAAGCTTATGGCTTTTAAGACGGGAAAAGAGCCGGGACTCTCAAACTAAACTCAAACATGGTCTGCTAACTTTGGTTTCATGTTCTGTATAGGTGAAAAACTTAAGTGAATGACCTGTTATGTATGTGTGAGTAATGTGTGCGAATAGACAAATTGACTTTCCAAATTAGAAAAAAATAATTTTCCAAATCGATCCACAACTGACGGAGTTACGAGGTAACAAACATAAAAAAAAACATACAACCGAATTGAGAACTTTTTCTTTATTTTGAAGTCGGTTGAAAATGACTTAAGTCCCATACCAGTTCTGTGTTCTACATAATAACAGCTTACTTTAGTTTTTCACCAATACAAGGACTCAACAGTTAATTTTAACTAGTAACAACTTCCATTTACCACCACAATAAATTTCAACGAGGGTGCGAATCTCCACGCCATATTTCCAATTAAAACCAATTCATTAAAATTAATAAACAAACAATAAAAGCTATTATTAACAGCAAAGATACAGCGGAATCAGCAACGCCGTAACTTATAAGATGGCGGCGTTACAAAATGGCGGGTGGAATTAAAAGCGATAAACTAGTAGACGTTCGGGTTTAGCACAATACGGCGCTTTGGAATTAAATAATTTGAAAGTCTGGACACAGAGAAAGGTACCGTACAACGGTGTGAGGTGGGATCTAAAATTTTGTGTTTTCACTTGCGACTTAAGCTTCCTGGCTCAGCTTGCTCTTAAAGATCTACTGGAATTGACAACATTTCATTTTTATAACACCTGAAAATGCATATATGGTTCGAAAGCATTTTGCCTCCTGATCACTGCAATATGTTTATATAATTTTAATATCCCTTATTATAAAAAATAAAAAATAATGAAAAATAAGTCCTAATTTTACCAAAACTACCACAGGATAGGTGAAACGCCTTTGCTTTTTTCACGAGAAAAAGTAAGCGATCATAATTTTGTATTTTTGACAACTTCAAAGTACAAGGGGGGCAACTCTGAAATTCTATTTTCGAAGTTCATTGCATACCTTCACTCTCACTCTCAAGATAATGACTATTTGTATGAGCGGAACAGCACGAAGCGAACCTCGAAAATCGAATATTGGAGAATAGGGCCTTACATTGACAACTAGAAATTAACGTCAGTTTTTTTTTGTATGGAGAAAAGACAAAGGGATAAGTGTGTATTCTGTGATAGTATCGGAGTTACGCCCTTTTAGAATAAGCACAAATTAATAAATTAATTATAAATTAAATACAAGCCCTAGCGAAAAAATTAAACTGTCAGCATGTTCATCTTTTCAAACAAAATACAGAGAACCATTAATATGCAATGCTCAGAAATATGAAATGTTGACAATTGTGGTGGAGTAAATGAATACTTTTTAAAATTTATTTATTTTAAAGTAGTTCCTATTCATAGAAAAAACAAAAGTTAAGTTATATTTTTAGACATATGCCCATTTTCTGGAAATTTGGTATCGTCATTTTTTTATTTGTTCCTAATCCCTTCTGACCCCACTACGGGGTGAGCTGGGATTTGCCTATATTTTAGTGTTTATTGTTTAAGCTATGAAACTAAACGACAGATAATCATCACTAAACTAAAATTCATACCACCGGAACGTTTTTTTTATGTCAAAATCAACTTGCCATTATAATGAAAATATTTTTTATCGATGTTTGAACTTCGATATGACTCACCCCGTTTTACGGTAGGTACGAGTATATAAGTAAACTTAAAAATAAAGACACAAAATAACAACAAAGAGTACAATAAAGAGTTAGATTTTTCATACATACATATACACTTACATTGTTTATCCGTCAATTTATCCACCTGTATCGGTCTGATTGTCTGTCCGTTTGCACGTCTATCCGTCCGTTCGTCTGTGAGTATTTTCTTTATCTGGCTGGTCATTTATCTTTCTACTATTATACGAACCTCGAACGTCGAGTAGGCGTACAGATAAAACAATTATAAATAAATGTACAATAACACTGAATTTTAACAAAACAAGAACATACCGGCAAATAGTTAGCTACCTATAACAAGGTTCTATGCTGTCTAGTTCAGAGGAAACTCGACTTTATTTTGCTGCAATTGTGTCTTATTTTGAAGGTGATCAGTTATATGCAACAAAAGGAATAAATGTATGAGTTTGGATAGAACTAATTAAAGCCAACTAATGTTAGATTAGCGCCTAGCTTTGCTCGCACTAGCCTTTGCCCGCGTATTTGTCTGCATATTCTATTATCTCCATCTTGCGTTATTACCTTATTAGATTAGGTCTCTCTTCTTAAAATGCTTGTCTGAGAACAAAGAGATAACTTAAAATGTATCAGTTGCTTCTCTTCCCGTGCAGATGGTAAAAGCCCATACAGAGAATGAAAATCTTAAGAATCATGGTTCAGGCGATGCGGCCAGCAACCCATTACTATTTTGATTCCCCTTTCTACCTAAATATTACTCCCTCAGTCATGATAAGTGTGGCCTTTAGGTCTTGTTACATTAAGCACTGTTGGATAAGGATGTGACCTAAGTATGAATGTATGTACTCGTGTCTTCTAAAATTTCAGGATGCGTAAATCCTGGGGGTTACCATGCGTCTAATGCGATTCAATTCCGATTCAGTTTAGGTTCGCTCGCTGTCAGATCCATACTAAAAATGACAGCTAAAACTTAAACTGGGTCGGAATTGAAACGCCTTAAGACGTCATGGTAAAGCCCCTGATCCTGTGGGAAAACCAGAGTAAAAAAAAAAGTAGCCTGCATGTTATTCCAAAAATCCAGCTATCTGCAACACAAACCAAATTTTATTTATTTATTTCATAAAAATTCTGTAAAGTAACAAACAGACAGAGAAGACATACTCACACACACTTCCGCATTTCTAATATTAATTTGATTGATTGTCACTGCATTCACATACACTAAAGAAAAAAAGAAAAGAAAGAAAGAAACATTTATTCTCTTTTGAAAGACACAGAAATAGAGCATACACACAATTGTACAAAAATGTAACATATAACACCGACATGAAAATAGATCAGCAATGTATTAATGTGTGTGTGTCTTCGCAAAAGTGAAACGGTCGCTGGCTCAGCATTACACTGAGGTGTTAGACACCTGCAGCACTGATTTTCAGCCAGAACCGTTTGTGACTCACGGAACGATACACAGATATACATATATACATAATCTAATATTAATAGTTCATAGGTACACTAATAAATTATATGTAACGAAATTAATAAATATAATAAATGGAACCGATATTATTATATGAATAACTAAAAGTAAATAAATTAAATAGATAATTTACGATAAGCAAAAATAAAAAGAAGGGAAATCGAAATTGTTTAAAAACAACAGGCTGGCATACCAATGTACAAGTTAGTGCTGGACTATTGCAAGGATTTTTGGAGCGTCAATAAGTGATCCTTCAGCTTGCGCTTGAAGGTGTAACTACTTGACGCTCCTTACTACGAGTATTACATACCTTTTAATTAAGCCAGACATTCACTTCCCATGCATATTGCAATTGCATGCCAATATCTACCATGTCTCCTTGCTATAGAGGTGCAACTCAAATGTTACATTAACCATGGTCTATTAAGTAAATATGGGAGCAATTTCCTCAAAAACAAGGAAAGAATTGGAAGTTTATTTTGTTAAACATACACTCAAGCACTTCCTGTCTATCTGTCTTCAATTGCCTTTGTTTACACAAGGTAAACGGGCAAGTGGATCACCTGATGGTAAGCACCACCTACTATGCACAACCACAAGCGCAATCCAGTGGAGAGGATTGCATATGTATATTGTATTTCTGTATATTTTAATTCTACGTGTATCGAATGTGTGTAAATAAATGTCTCTCTCTCTCTTTCTATCTCTCGTATGCGTTGCCAGTCTAAGAAAGAATGCCTCATATGACATTTTTAGCTATTAATAAATTCGGATAGCCTAGTGCTTAGTTATTATTATTATTATTCGGTATATTTATCTTTTATCTTAATTTAGGTTTTTACAATATTGAAATAAAAAGTAATAAAGCAATATTAATATAAAATATAAAAACATTATAAAAACCTACCCTAGGGTGCCGCCGGCAGCGAGCGGGGCCTAAGCTGCCGGTGGTCAGGGCGACAGAGAGAGGAACCTCCTGACTATGCGGGCCGTGTCCAGGAGTACCGCCTTCTGTATCTGACCCTTGACCCAACCACCTAGCGAGAGCCTTTTAAGGTGATGGTCAAGGCTCTTCGCTATCAGACTATTATTATTATTATTATAGCCTTTTTATTCCGAATTCGCTACAATTTCAGTAACTACATGTTGTTCTTGTTGTCGCGTAATTCGGCGTGCCTTGCAATGCGTGCCTGCGTGGCATAGGCCTCCTCCGTGTATTGGAGGGTTTGGGCTATAGTTCCCACGCGCGCCCAGTGCGGATTGGGAACTTAACACACACCATTGAATTTCTTCGCAGATGTGTGCAGGTTTCCTCACCGATGTTTTCCTTCGTCGAAAAGCTCATGGCAAATTACAAATGTAATTTTCGCACATAAATTCCGAAAAACTCTGAGGTGCGAGCCCGGGATTTGAACCCACGACGCTCTGCTTGAGAGGCCACAGGTCAAACCACTAGGCTACCACGGCTTTTTTAGTGCTTAGTTCTTAGTACTTAAGCCGAGGTAGTCTAATGGTTTGACCTGTGGCCTATCAAGCAGAGGGTCGCGGGTTCGAATCCCGGGCTCGCACCTCTGAGTTTTTCGGAATTTATGTGCGATATCTTATTTGTAATTTACCATGAGCTTTTCGGTGAAGGTAAACATCGCGAGGAAACCTGCACACATCTGCGAAGTAATTCAATGGTGTGTGTGAAGTTAACAATCCCCACTGGGACAATAGCCCAAGCCCTCTCATTCTGAGAGGAGGCCTGTGCCCAGCAGTGGGACGTATATAGGCTGGAGAGAGAGAGTGCTTAGTGACCCTGACTATGAAGCTAGAGGTCCCGGTTTCGAATCCCAGTAGGAACAGACATTTGGAGGATGAATACGAATGTTTGTGCCCGAGTCATGGATGTTGTATATGTTCTTGTCTAAGTAAATTATACAAGTATGTATTTTTATCCGCTGCCTGTGTAGGTAGGTACAGTACTGTGAAGTAGCATGCGAATCTGCGAACTGGCTGGTTTGTCGGACTGGCTGGTTCGTCAGTGCGATTGAAATCCATACATCGAACGCTCGTTCGATGATTTTAAATATTTGTTTTTCGGATTTCGAGAGCACGGTCAGATCGCTTTGAACGGGGCTTGCAGATGCAACCCGGCATTTTGTATATTTATTGATTAATTATTCAAAGCGAAATAAAAAAATATTCAAACGTATTGAGTTGTTTTAAATAAAGTAATGGGCCTTTAGCACCCCCAGTTTTTATTGGCCGAATTCTATATGAATCCCCGTACTAGTTAAAGTGCCTCCTCAAGGCAGCTCTACAGTACCTACCCATAATTACAGGCTTCAGTTTGAGACTAGGTCAATTGGTATTAATTAATTGTCCCATGTAATTTATTTATTTTTTATTTATTGTAGACGAAGTCGCGGTTCACTGCCTAGAATATAATGTCGATTAGACATGGCAATCACATCAACTTGAAATTAATTTTCCGACTTTCATTTGATAGGAAGTTGGATGAAAAGCGATCCACTTCTTTAGCCGACTGCACTTTGTACAATTTGTGTTTGAGTGTCTTTGTCTTGTGTGTTCAGCGCGCCTGCGTTCAAATTGGCTCCCCCCGCGCCCCCGCGCCCGCAGCGGAGGGCGGGGCTGGTCAGGGCTGCCATCAAGAAAAATATACTATACATACATACATAAATCACGTCTTTATCCCTTACGGGGTAGACAGAGCCTAAGGTTACAAGACCTAAAGGCCATTTAGCATGATTGTGGGCGTGGTGGAAATGGTAATCAAAATAGTGATGGGTTGCTAGCATCGCCTATAACATGATTCCTTACATTTAACAAGCAACTTTAGCTTTTTTTCTATCCACGACTAACTTTGTAACACTTAGAGCTTAGTTAAAATTGTTGTATTTTGACTATTGTGTAATGTGTTAGAGCCTTGAAACTGGCGTGCAAGATTTTTCAAATTTCCATGGGATAAAAGGACGGGATAGGAAATAAAGAGATAATAATTATAGACTTGGGTGGATGAAGGGGATACATCTGTGGACGAAGTCGCAGCTCTTGCCTGCTAGTCCTACTAATATTATAAATGCGAAAGTTTGTGACGATGTGAGTGAGTGAGTGTGCATGTTTGTTCCTTCTTCACGCTAAAACGACTGGACGGATTTGGATGGAATATGGAACGAAGATAGCTGGTACCCTAGATTAAACTAGGCTACCTTTTATCCCAGAAAATAGCATAGTTCCCGGGGGATAGTCATAAACAAAACATGTCAATTGTTAATTCTACGCAGACGAAGTCGCAGACAGAATCTAGTAAAGAAAATTTAACAAAATTTTGTTGAATGTGGCAACCCTACTAACCAGGCAGCGCCATTAATATAACAATTTAACAGGCCCGTTTCAACAGCTATAAATTAAACGGTTTAACTGCAGCCTCCTGCGCCCGCGCTCCCTACCGGACCACTTTTATTCCGCTCTACGGCAATTAGTGGGTAATTAGGGTTTCATTATCTTTAGATAGTTAGGGTTAATCGCTTCAAATGTACACGATATCAAGCTCGCCCATACAAACGTTTTTTTTTAAACTTTATTTACAAGCTTAGATCATTTAAATGAACATGCCAGCTCCAAAGGCCTATTACACAAAACAACAAAAACCACAAAACAACACAAAAACCCGTATACAAATTTAGCCGGCTCAGAGAAAGGTTTCGCTAATATTGTCTGAAAAATACCCACATCCAAAAGAGAAAAACCCCAAACTCTACACAGCTCATCCCTCTTGGCTCGTGTCTTAAAACATTCCATTAAAAAGTGATGCACATCCTCGACTACTCCGCACTCATCACAACTAGGCGACTCTACCTTCTTCATCAAATGTGCAAATCTATTCAAAGGAACGTGACCAGATCGTAACCTATGCGCGCTAACAATTTGAGCCCTAGAGAGCTTACTACCATCTAACCAGGGAATGCGAGGAGGTTCAGACTGAATAGTCTTGTACCATATTCCTTTATCACGAGAGCGAACATTAAAATACTCCTTCCAGAGATCGTGACACTTGCTCTTGAACCCCACTATGACCTCCGAAAATTCAGGAGCAATCATGGTCTCACTCCCTTCCATAAAAACTTAAAATTGGAAAGTAAAACGGATTGTCATACAGACTTACCCCCTTTTTCGCTAGGATAGGTTATACAGCGTGTTGCAGAATCGTCTGGCGTTTTTCAGCAGGGCCCTATTTTATAAAGCTACCAGTTACCTACAATTTGCAAGCGGAAGTCTCTATCTAACACATAGGGTCAGAAAGAGACTTCCGCTTGTGTAATGTAACTTGTAGGTTTATAAAATAGGGCCCAGGGCCCCGTTTCTCGAAGCTTACTAGACCAATAATATTAGTGTTTTGTCTCGTAAATTAAACGAAAAAATGAAACAAAACACTAATATTATTAGTCTAATAAGCTTCGAGAAACGGGGCCCAGGTGGTTGGGTTTGACCAAACCCTGTAAATGTCTTAAGGATTTTTGTAGTAGTCGACAAAATGTTTCCATACATCGTTGACTTTTCAAAGTGAACCGCGTCATGGGTAGGATTGAATTTGAATCAAAAAATTATGTGAAAAATGTTTGTAAGGATGTTTAGTCAAACAAACTCAACCACCCGCTGAAATATTCCAGAATATTTCTGAAAAACATTGTATGTGTGATCCTAGTGAAAAATGGGGTAAGTCTGAATAAATGTTTTTCTTTCTAGTGGTAGAGGGGCTAAATCTAAAATTGCTAATCATCCGCCTCTTCTAGGACCCTTTCATTCTTCGATTATACACTTTAGCAGTTACTGCTTTTTGAAAATCACGAAGATGGGTGCGTTTTACTCGATATTATTTGTTATTATACTCTCCATTAATCACCGCTCGTAGACTTCAAGAATAAACTGTTGATAGCTTAAAGAATACAGAGAGACATGCAAAAGAAAAGGTTCACTAATTTGACAGTCAATTCATTTGACAATCCTTTATTTTCAGCTGATGTATTTTTTTGGAAAATTAATTTAACAAACCACGCCTAAACTAATGTGAGCCACGCAAAAAGGTTTTAGGTTTTTAAAATGTTAATGTTAAGTACATAATTAATATTGCTGTCAAATTAATTCGTTTTTAAACGCAACATTTGTCACGCATTTGTCCTTCAAATGATCGACCACCAAAAGAAAGTAAGTAAATTTTATTTCGTAAAGGTAATCAAAAATCACGGCTAGCAGTTTATCCTAGGATTAATGCATAAGATACTTTTTATCCCGGAAAATTGTTAAGTACTTGGGATAGCGACAAACAAGGTCAGTAGATGAAGACGCAAGCAACAGCCAGTGATTAATAAACCTATCAATAAACTTAATAAACTTTTCTGGGCCGAACTAACAGCTACACAATCATAAAAAGCAGTTATGTAAATTTGATCATCATAAACTTCTTATTAACGAAGCGTATTTAATTGATACACATTTATTGTACAAAAAGTATAATAAAATTCAAATTCTAATCATCACCTATCGTATTAAACATGCCACTGTTATTAATACGCCCACAAAGCAAATCAAAGCTAATATATTGACATGGAAACCAAATTAGCGAGAGAATTACAAACCCGAAAGCCACAAATCATAACACAATAAAAAGCCACAACTGACGCTTACGTCATTTTACTCGGAATTTTATACAGAACTTGGTAGCTTCCGCCCGCGTCTTCGTCCGCGTAGAATTAGTAATTTATTTAAGATTTCTTAAAACCCAAAGTAGTAGACACAACCACATTTTTTGCCAAATATTATGTCTATTTTCGTATCAAAGACGTTGAACCGTCAAAAGGGATTAAAGATACAAATAGAAATAGATTCATACTTATAATACTGCAAGGTTAGGAATAATAGTTAGCCGCGCCGCGATTTTATCTGTATTAGTTTGACATCCGCGCCGAAACGTTGAATCTCTGAAAAAAAAAGATAAAGTGATAAAAATAAAAAAACTTAAAAAAAACACAAAACAAACAACAGCATTGATAAAAATAAACTTTGCGTCAAATTAACACACTAATGGGCTATTAAATGTGACATATTTGAATGGGACAGAAGTACCTACCTAACTATCAACCAGTAAAATTAGGCAACTACGACCTAGAATTGTATACAACATAATTATCATATCCTCGTACATTTTTATGAACGATTTAGCCACAAACAACCCAACTAACAAACTTCTACACTTGTAATGTGATTAATTTAACGAAGCTAATTTTCAAAAGGGCGTAAGTGCTGTTACGCCTTTTTAGTTTTATTTGAAGCTCGTTCTAAGAAGGCCCGTAATTGGCTCGATATTGGCCTAAATAATAGGCTATAAGGGGCCAAATTTGGGCCATAAAATAATGATCAAATTCGTTAAGCCTCAGGCATAGTCGTAAGACGTGCGTTAACAAATTTTCGAGTATCCGAGTTGATGATAGGTCATCAGACGCTATCATAACTGTCTGTTTATTTTTGTTATGCTTTTTTACATTGTAAGATAATTCGCGGGATGACGGTTGTTTGGTAACTTTCTATGGAGTTGACAGTGTGAGCAGAATGTAAACGCATTGCTATCTTTTACGGCATAAAAAAGTTGTAAGATTGGTTGGTTGTGGATTGGTAAGTAAACTTAGGGCGTCTGTATTCCGTCTATATTTATAACAATAAAACAGACAGAGACGTCATCATAGCTAACTGTTACTTAAGATACTTAACTGAAACTTAACAGAGAGTGGTAAAACAGGCCCTTAATCTGCCTATGGTGTTGGCAAGCTAGCAAGCAGCAAATATTTATTATTTATTTTAACCCTTATTCATAAGGATTTACGAATCTGATATTGCATAGCACTCACGAGGTGCGAGCTCGGATTCAAACTCAAGAGCTTCCTGAGATAGGATAGATCAAATCACTAGGCCACTACGGTTTTTTAGGGTTCCGTACCCAAAGGGTAGAAACGGTACTCTGTTACTAAAACTCCACTGTCCTGTCTGTCTGTCACCAGGCTGTATCTTATGAACCGTGTCAGCTAAACAGTTGAAATTTTCACAGATGATGTATTTCTGTTGCCGCTATAACAACAAATACTAGATAATCATCATCATCATCATTATATCAGCCATAGGACGTCCACAGTTGGACATAGGCCACCCCCATAGACCTTCAGTTGCCTCGGTTGGAAGCGGCTTGCATCCACCGTAAACCCGCGACTTTAACCACGTCATCTGCCCGAATGTAAGTAACCAATATAAAAGACCTCACACTGCCTATATTTTGCTTAGTAAGCAGGGCTCTGCTAACCCTAGATTTTATATTCACTTGCTGAATTTGTACGGAAACCTCGGTGCGTTAGTCCGACTCGCACTTAGCCGGTCTTTTATTCGATCTGCAACAGTGCATTCTTTCACTTGAGTCTTTATTCTTTGTGTATACAGGGTGGATACAAACATGTAGTTAACCGACATTACAACGGCTACACAACTCTGCAAACAAGTGCTGTAACTCGTAGAGTTGGGACACCCTGTAAGTTCAATCATAGTCGATAATAAGCCTTCCATCAATATTAATTTATTTTTATTTTTTGCCTGATTAATTTTCTTTCGCAGCAACTACCTTTTCTGTCACACTGAATCATCTGCCAAGTTTTGTAATTTTATTCCATTATTAATCCTACTAATCTTATTATTGGGAATGTTTGTGACGATGTAAGTGAGTGTGTGTGTTTGTTCCTTCTTCACGCTAAAACGACAGAACGGATTTGGATAAAATTTGGAACTTAGATAGCTGGTACCCTAGATTAAAACAAAGGTTACTTTTTCATGAGTCATGGATGTTGTATTTATTTAAGTATGTATTTATCTACATTATATAAGTATGTTTATCCGTTGCCTGGTACCCATAGTACAAGCCTTGTGCTTAGTTTGGGACTGGGTCAATTGGTGTAATTTGTCCCAAGATATAAATAAATAAATAAATATCTTGCGACAAATTACACCAATTGACCCAGCCCCAAACTAAGCACAAGGCTTGTACTAAGGGTACCAGGCAACGGATAAACATACAAATAAATACATACTTAAATACATACAACATCCATGACTCGGGCACAAACATTTGTATTCATCATACAAATGTCTGCCTCTACCGGGATTCGAACCCGGGACCTTAGATTTTTATTTTATTTGGATTTTAGATTTTTATTTTATTTATCCCGGAAAATAGCATAGTTCCCAGGAGATAGCCATAAACATGTCAATTGCTAATTCTACGCAGATGAAGTCACGGGCAGAAGCCAGTTTAGATATAATTTGTAAGTAAATTTGGTTTTAGAATCAACACAATGACCATTTTGGATGTATAAAGTAATCAAAAAGCCGTGGTAGCCTAGTGGTTTGACCTGTGGCCTCTCAAGCAGAGCGTCGTGGGTTCAAATCCCGGGCTCGCATCTCTGAATTTTTCGGAATTTATGTGCGAAAATTACATTTGTAATTTGCCATGAGCTTTTCGGTGAAGGAAGAACATCGTGAGGAAACCTGCACACATCTGCGAAGAAATTGAATGGTATGTGTTAAGTTCCCAATCCACACTGGGCGCGCGTGGGAACTATAGCCCAAACCTTCCAATACACCATCCATGAAGCACGCCGAATTACGTGACAATTTAATAAATAAACGACAATAACAACAACAACAACATTTGCAGGAGAGTCTAATCGGATTAGTAAGATTTATACTACGATCGTAGATTTTTATTCAAATCGCTTTTTCACTAGGGTACTGGAAAAATTCCTAGCAATACTCGTACACTATCGAGCCAAACTTCATCGACCATCGATCAAGGCTTGAGGTACATCACTAGTCGTTCCAGGCAGTCATTAGACCGAGCTTTGTACAACACTAAACCTACAGCACGAGCAAAAGTACAGATAGCATATTAAATAAAGATAGAAGATAAAACAAGTTTTTGAAAACGTTTCATGAGGTTCTATGAGGTTCTATCTTCCATGGTGAGGAGCTACTACGAAATTCGATTTTCGAAATTCGTGTCATTCCGTCCCTCCCTCTCACTCTCAAATGAATGTCTATTAGTATAAGCGGAACGGCACAAACGAACTTCGAAAATCGAATTTCACAGTATAAGACCAGTAGGCTTATTGTCTAATTCGCTCGCAATCGCCATCGTGTTCATTTCGACAGTTCATGTATGGGCTGACAATTGGCATCGGAATCAGCTAGCTGTCACATTCATACAAGAACTGTCAAAATGAACACGATGGCGATTGCGAGCGAGTTAGACAATAAGCCTAAAGGTCTGGGAGCAAAGAAAAACATAGAATGCACAGCTGTTTCTCTTCCTTCGCAGATGGTGAGAGCCCATCAAGGGAATGTGCGAAAATTTTAGGAGCCATGTCATAGGCGGCTAGCAACCCATCACTATTTATTCCCTTTTGCATGTATACGCTCAAAATTATGCTTAGCGCGGTCTTTGACTCTTGTTACTCATGGCTCTGTATGTTTGTATGTGTAAAAACCTTGACTGTACTTAAATAGTAGATTATGCACCTGGTAATAGGGCCTAATGCTAATTGCAAACTACACACACCATTAGATTGCTTCTCAGTTGTGTGCAGGTTTCTTCACAGGTTTTATCACATACATAAATAAATCACGTCTTTATAAGGTAGACAGAGCCAAGGCTAACAAGACAAGGTGGAAATGTGAATCAAAATAGTGATGGGTTGCCAGCCGCATCACCCACAACATGATTCCTAAGATTATCGCCCATCCCCTTGATAGGCTTTTACCATCTGCGCGGGAAGAGAAGCAATATGATGTTATCTCTGTGATGCAGGGTCTTAAGGTAGCCGGAAAGATGTCCAGGATACTTGAAAGAAGATGAATGAAACCAGGAGAGTGTTCTCAATTACGTGTATAGACAAACTGACATACATAGGTACGTCGACGACACGCACACATGAAATGAAATGAAATGAAGCTACTAACTAGCTGTTGCCTGCGACTTCGTCTGCAAAGAATTCGTTTATCGCTATTCCGCGGGAGCTTTCCGGGATAAAAAGTAGCCTATGTGCTACTCCCGACTTTTTTTTATCTATGTGCCGAATTTCATCCAGATTCGTTGGGCCGTCCTGGCATGATTGAGTAACAAACAAACATCGATCCATCCATACTTTCGCATTTATAATACTAGCTGTTGCCAGCGACTTCGTCTGCAAAGAATTCGTTTATCGCTATCCCGCGGGAACTAGGTACGCAATTTTCCGGGATAAAATGTAGCCTATGTGCTATTCCAGACTTTTCTCTACCTATGCGCCGAATTTCATCCAGATCCGTTGGGCCGTTCTGGCGTGATTGAGTAACAAACAAACATCCATCCATCCATCTATCCACGTATCCATCCATACTTTTGCATTTATAATATTAGTTAGATTAGATTAGATTTACATAAATAACAGCTAACATGGTCCACGAAGTTCGTGAGCAATGAAAGCGTAGCATAAGTGGTATTAAAACTGCGCCTGCGCTGCTGTCGGTGCAGGGCGGGGCGCTCTGCGCCCGCGCCGCACGGAACCAACATTAACAAATATTTAAACTTATCGCCAATTTGAAAAACGGCCAAGTGCGAGACTGAGTTGTGCTATAGCTCCGTAATTAACAATTTAATACACCTATACCCAATTCATTCTAAGTATTACTAAACCACGATCAAAATGAGATTGAAAGATGTATCGTTTCATATTCAACTAGCCCGCGACGAATTATTAATATGGTTAACTACATACATACCGTCAAGCCTCTTTCCCACAGGGGTAGGCAGAGATTACTTTGTTCCACTTGCTACGACCCTGACACATTCATCAATCTCTTGATAGGTACTTGCTCCTCGGTTTCGGGTACTCTTCCAAAACATCTCCTATTTGGTCACGGAACGTCAATCTAGGCCTTACCCTCCCAACGCACCCATTCACACTCTCCTTTATATCTGTTTAGTTAATCTTCTTTAATCCATTCTCTCTACCTGACCAAACCAACTGAGCAAGTCTATGTTTTAAGTATTTTAGTTTTTATTTCCATCACTACATAGTATAAAACAAAGTCGCTTTCTCTGTCCCTATGTCCCTATGTCCTTATGTCCCTATGTATGCTTAAATCTTTAAAACTACGCATCGGATTTTGATACGGTTTTTTTTAATAGATAGAGTGAATCAAGAGGAAGGTTTATATGTATAATACATGCATAATATACCGTGCGAAGCCGGGGCGGGTCGCTAGTTTTAAGATAAGATATGAGACTAAGCATACTTTTTTCTGTTCTAGTCTCTGGTTTACTATTGGTAATTTTTTTAACCTCACAAATTCGCAACACAAACTACACCTAATAGATAAATAAAACAATTTTGAACCTGAATTTTCGAACAGCTCACTTCGTTCCAAACTCAAAACGCATTCCAAAAACAAAAGCCGTCGCAAAATCGAAACAACAATCGTATTACTTAAATTCGTAAGACGTGTTCGCGAAAATAAAGGCATGCGCATATAATTGGGGCCGAACAAATTTCCATTGATATTTCTCGTTTCGTGATGGGAAAAAAAATATAAAATCGTTGTCGATCGACGTACACATCGATATTCAAGTCGGGAGAACAGTGTTGCCGCGATAAAACTGCGCACGCGGCGGACTCTGCGGGGAAAAACTTAAGTTCCATTGTCGATGGTTTTAGGCTTCAAATTTACGGTTGTAAAATAATAATAGCCCACTTACGGCCGCCGCAAATTGTCTGGGATTGCATCGACTTAAACAAGGTGTCAATTTGGTAAAGTTATGAAAGTTTGGTTTTCTCGGAACTATTTGTTTTTAGGTTTGAAGGCGAGGTGTGGGCGTCGGGATGGTTTATTGAATTCGCATTGGTTGCGATTGTGTTTATAATAAAGTTAAAAGTAACAGGCTTGGACGGTAGGGCGTCCAACGGCACCCGTATCCACACGAATATCATCGTCATCATCTCCAGTCTATATACGTCCCACTGGGCACAGGCCTCCTCTCAGAATGAGAGGGCTTGGGCTATAGTTCCCACGCGGACCCAGTGCGGATTGGGAACTACACACACGCCATTGAATTGCTTCGCAGATGTGTGCAGGTTCCTCACGATGTTTTAATTCCTTCACCGGAAAGCTCATGGTAAATTTCAAATGTACAATCGTGCACATAAATACCGAAAAACTCATGAACCCACGACCACTTTGCTTTTGAGAGGCCACAGGTCAAACCACTAGGATACTACGGCTTTTTACATACGACTATAATTCTTCTTCTCTTCTTCTCTTCTTCAACCTTGATCTACCCAATGCTGAGTAAAGGTCTCTTCCATTTCAGACCATTCTGTACGGTCCCGACTTTTCCGCATCCAGTCCTTCCCAGCCGCTCGCACCAAATCATCCGTCCACCTTGCTGGCTGTCTCTCCGCATTCCTGAACCCCTTTCGTGGTCTCCACTCCAACAACTTCTTTCCCCATCTTCCATCCGACCTACGGCAAATATGGCCCGCCCACTTCCACTTCCTAGAGGCTATGGTTTTTGCTATGTCGGTTAGTCCCGTTTTCTTGCGGATTTCGGTGTTCCGGACGTGATCGCGCAGAGAAATCCCCAACATAGCTCTTTCCATAGCCCTTTGGGTGACTTGTAGTCGATGGATGTGCTGCCGAGTCAGCGCCCAAGTTTCGGCTCCATAAACCATTACGGGCAGGACGCACTGCTCGAATGCGCGGCGCTTGAGGTTTTAGGGCACTCGTTTATCCCTGAACACGTCGGAAAGTTTGCCGAAAGCCCCCCAACCCAACGACTATAATTATTATAGATGAAAAGGTCTGTCTCTGCTACTACCTTTTCACGGCAAAACCACTTTACATTCCGTGAGCTTTTAGAATGCTATAAGGTTTGTCTAGCTGTCTCGCTCACTCTTATGGGTTTAATACTTGAATCGGCCGAGTGAGCGAGAACTCGCATGATATCTTACCGACTGTAGATGAATTCTGGCAAGAACATAATTTGGACATCGAGGAAAATATTTGAGATACTTTTTGTCGCTGACTGTTTCTATAGTTCTCGCAGGATAGTGCTACAACAGCAAGTTATTGTATAATCTTCATTTTATAATGATGTGTGATTAAATTAAAAATGAGGCATCTAACTAATATTATACATGCGAAAGTATGGATGGGTGGATGGTTGGATGTTTGTTTGTTACTCAATCACGCCAGAACGGCTCAACGGATCTGGATGAAATTCGGCACATAGATAGGGAAAAGTCTGAAATTGCACATAGGCTACTTTTTATCCCGGAAAATTGCGTAGTTCCCGCGGGATAGCGATAAACGAATTCTTTGCAGACGAAGTCGCTGGCAACAGCTAGTCTATATATAAAACTTCTAAAGTGAATTCCGATCCAGTGTTACAATGGTTTCAATTGTATTGACAGAATTATTTGAGAGCTAGATGTTGCCAGTTTTGTTCATATCCCGAGGGAATTTTGCACTTCACCTGGATATCAAGATAAATCAGCCCATTTGAATTAATGTGGAATTAGTGTAGATATCTCTTGTTATTAGGAACTAGGTAAAAGATTTTTTTAATTTTTTTCGTGCTGAATAATAAGGCATGTTTGCGTTATTTTGAATTCTTATAGGTAGTTCAATTAATAGTTAAACTAGGTACTAAAATGCGTGAAATTGAGATCATAAATCGATTACAAAATGTATCGACAATAACTTATTTTTTATCGATATTTGATCATCGACCATTTCGCATCACTACAGCTCCGAACGAGATTTATATCATATCATTACGTATAAAATATTTCTTTTAAAGCTATAATTAGTTGTTATTAATATTATAAATAATATGCCCGAAGCAATGTTGATACAGGCTGACTTTAATCGAAAAAAAAAAAAGTTTTTTTCGACGCCTGGCGTGTTGTGGTATATCTTTTACCGTGACGGATGATATTTAATAGGTTTGGGCTTTTTAATTATATCGATTAAGCGATTTCTCTAATCTTCTTTTTAAGAATAATTACCTAAGTGGGTAAGTAAAGAAAATAAATAAATAAATAATAAATAAAGTTAGCCTTTAAAAAAATTTCACGGCCGAATGTTGACAATTGTCAACGGACAAGCGAACAGACAGACATACTGACAAATAGTTTCTGTAAATGATCAGTATTTACCTTTTTACGTATGACACAAAAAACCTACAGCTTTTTTCCTCTCTAGAGACATAAACGTCCAAGTTTCCGCTATGTATGGTGTTATTACCAATAATATAAAATAAATGACGAATTAAATCGCCGTCCTTAAAGCGAAAACCATCTGCTTTACACTCATTAAACCCTTCACCGAACATATTAAAAAAACTTACCCCGAAATCGTGAAAAATTACCTTTTATGTTAGTAATTTGCACACACTGGTAACACCGGCCCAAATTACCTCCCAAACAAACAACCTTTACCATTATAACACGCAATATTCACCTTTATTACGTATCAATAAATCCTACATGACGTGTAAGATGAAAATTGTAAAATTCAAAATTAACGTCTGCTTTTGTTAATTGATTTTCGTTTTTATTACCTGGTAATAAGGTTAGTTGTTGATGTTAGTTGGTTGGTTGGTTTACCATCGGCAAACATTACGCTAACGCGGTCATTATTGAATTTACTTTATATAATAATGGTTAATCGGTCGAAAGTATCGAGTGATGCTGCCTTGTTACTGAGCTAGGGCTGGGAAAACATCGATAAGTTGAAAGAGATGGGGGCTTCATTTCATTTTACTAGTATCGACACTAGCATTGACATCAACCATGGTTTATTTTCATGTTTTTTCCAAAATTTTGTGCACGCGTCCAAATTTAAACCGTTTTAAAATCATATAGTAACTACTGATTCATATATTATAATATTTTTGTTCTAAATATCACCAGTAGGCGTATTGTCTAACTCGCTCGCAATCGCCATCGTTTTCAATTTCACAGTTCTTGTATAAATGTGACAGCTAGCTGATTCCGATGCCAATTGTCAGCCCATACATGAACTGTCAAAATAAACACGATGGCGATTGCGAGCGAGTTAGACAATAAACCTACTGGTCGAAATTGTTCTGTAGCGATAAGTCCGCACAGTGTTTAGCTACTTAAATATTATTTATACAAAAAACTACCTGAAAACTTCTGAAGCATATTTAATGATCGATGTATCTTGGTTATTCACCTACAATGAAAGGTTTCTTAGAAATTTAATCTGCTAAGGTATTAGAGTTATTTTAGTTAGTGGAACGTTCTTTCCATTTTGTTCACCGTAATTTTGAATACAAAATTATGTATTTCATTAGACGCCGTAAACTTTGATATTAACCAATGTATGGAAACATTAAAATGTTGACAACCACAATTAGAAAGCCTGACATATTTACAAGGATGTTCCCTAACTTGAATATTCCGGATTAATTTTATGACACAGTTTACAAGGTTTTTTTTTTAATATGGGTTTCCGCAAAGTGCCACCTGATTAAATATCATTTTTTTATTTTATTTAATTTTTATCGATAAATTCCATCGACTCTTGCCCACCCCGTCGCCTGCGGGCGCTGGGCGTGCCCCCACCATAATTTATACCCACATCTTTAAATAATCGCCCACTCCGGCGCAGGCTACACTGATCGCTATTTTAATTATTGATCTGCTGACGGTACAGAAATATGTATTTACATAAAATAAAGTGTGCGCCAGACGCTTAAACTGTCGAAGGGGTGATTATTTTTTATTTGAGTCGTATTTTGATTTCATTACTTTCAGAGGCAAAGTAAAAAGTTATTCCATGCTGGTCTGGGAGTAAAGAAAAACATAGAATACCAGTTGCTTCTCTTTAAGTGCATATGGTAAAAGCCCATCGAGGGAACGGGCGAAAATCTTAGGAATCATGTTATAGGCGATGCGGCTAGCAACCCATCACTATTTTGATTCCCCTTTCCACCTATCTATACACTCACAATCACGCTAAACGTGGCCTTTAAGTATTGTTACCTTAGGCTCTGTCTACCTCGTAAGGGAGAAAGACGTGACTTATGTATGTACTAGCTGTTGCCAGCGACTTCGTCTGCAAAGAATGCGTTTATCGCTATCCCGCGGGAACTAAGCAATTTTCCGGGATAAAAGTAGCCTATGTGCTATTCCAGACTTTTCTCTATCTAATTGCCAAATTTCATCCAGATCCGTTGGGCCGTTCTGGCGTGATTGAGTAACAAACAAACAAACATCCATCAAAAGTCAAAAGTCAAAAGTTTATTTTGCAAATAGGCCGCCAAGGGCTCTTTTACATATCTTTTTTTGAATCTACCAGCGCATTCGGAAAGACCATCATTGCCAAGAAGAATGCGCCGCAAGAAACTTGGCAGAAAGTCATTTTTTCAAAATAAAATAGATTTACAATAGTACTTAAATTCTACTTAGGTAACTTACCTAATACAATTAATACATTTTATAAAAGGGATGTAAAAGGTCCATCCATCCATCCATCCATCCATACTTTCACATTTATAATATTAGTTAGATGTACCATTCAGCCAAATTATGTGGTCTACCACCCTAAGGTTAAAAATCCTTTGCACGTCACAATATATAACGTCGATAAGACAGGCTGTCAACTTGAAAGTTCGACTTTAGCGACATTTTTGTTTGATAGGAAATTGGATGAAAAGTGGTAGACCACTTCTTTGGTCGACCGTACCAAGTAATAAGTCAAGACGGAGTTCTGTAAAGTGAAGCACGCTTAAACTACGCCTTTGCATACCCAACTTTTACAAGCTTTTTTATTAAATTTGAAATGCGACGCGTAGTCAATATGGAGCCAAACGGCGACAATTTTTGTCGAGCTTGTAAAGTAAACGGAATTGTCACTTGTCTCTGACAATTGTCGCGTTTGTGAAACAGGGCCCCGCTGAAATAATCCTACTAATATTATAAACTAGCGACCCGCCCCGGCTTCGCACGGTATATTATGCATATTAACCTTCCTCTTGCTTCACTCTATCTAGTAATAAATATATATATAAGTATATAAAAATAGTAATCAGTAACCAATATATAAAATAACCTCACACTGCCTACATTTTGCTTAAAATCAGGGCTCTGCTAACACTGGATTTTATAATAACTTAGCGAATTTGTACGGAACCCTTAGTGCGCGAGTCCGACTCGCACTTGGCCGGTTTTTTTTTTTAATAGATAGAGTGATTTATGAGGAAGGTTTATAATATGTATAATTCTACGCAGACGAAGTCACGGGCAGCAAGTTATAGTATAAAATAATACTATGTTACTATCCTAACTGAAATAAGCTTCCACCATTTTATTCCGCTTTTGTATCACACATCTTTAAACGCGTTTAAAACCGCAAACAGCATTGCGAAGTCGCGAACTAAAAAACTAAAGCAAACAAAACTATTTACTCTTCACAAATAGACGTGAAGGACAAGGATAGCTAGAGTACTGCAACTTGCTGCTGAAAATGGAGCTCTCTGATTGGCCGTTTGCTGATCCAGTTCAATACTTGCGCGTGATTGCACTTGTAGGTGGCACAAATAAATTATCTCACGAGTTCACAGATGGCGTGGCTAAATAAAAGTATACATACACAAATCACGTCTTTATCCCTTACGGGGTAGACAGAGCCTAAAGTAGCACGTTTAGCATTATTGTGGGCAAAAGTCTAAAGTCAAAAGTTTATTTTGCAAATAGGCCGCCGAGGGCTCTTTTACATGTCTTTTTTTTAATCTACCAGCGCATTCGGAAAGACCATCATTGCCAAGAAGAATGCGCCGCAAGAAACTTGGCAGAAAGTCATTTTTTCAAAATAAAATAGATTTACAATAGTACTTAAATTCTACTTAACTTACCTATAATACAATTAATACATTTTATAAAAGGGATGTAAAGGTCCCTAAGTTAAGTCCGTACTTTAAATTACATTGGTCTATAGTAGGGATGTATAAAGTCTCTACTGGTCAAAGCGAAAGCTGGACAGCTGGGCGTAGGTGGAACAGGGGAATCAATATAGTAAAGGGTTGCTAGCCGCATCGCCTCTAACATGATTTCTAAGTTTTCGCACATCGATGGGCTTTTCCCATCTGCGTGGGAAGAGAAGCAACAGGTACATTATTTTCTTTTCCTTGTTTCCAAACCAGCTGGTTATTTTTTAAAATTTCTAAACGACACTGAAAATTAGAACACACAGAAAAATTCGAAAAGTCAAGCTATGGCGCCGAACCCGGATCCTCGTCATTCCGTGACGCGTGCTATACCCCTACACCACCCATAGCAGGTGAGTAAGCCTTCGAATTTTTCTATCTGTTATCAACTGTCACGTGACCTTGTTACTATGCGAATATTTGTCGCTAAACGTCATCTGGGGCCGTGTCATGACGTCTTTATGCGTTTCAGTTTAGGTCTGCTCGCTGTCAGATTCATATTAAAAGTGACAGCTAAAACTTGAACTGCGTCGGAATTAGGACGTCATGGTAAGCCCATGTAATGCCCCTGTTTGAATGATGTGTCTGTACGACAATTACAATTACAAACTCCCGTGGAACATGTATTGCTCACCAGGGACGAGAGAAGGCGCTGTTTTTCAAATCGACGCTTGAAAGGAGAAATGTCATAAGCGACATTTTTTGTGATATTGAGTTATATATATCGTTGAAATCAGCAGATTTTTCCGCGTCGAATGGGCTAGGTCTCGTGTGCGTATGACGACTTTCGTGTCGCTTATCCCATCGGTGATTTTTAGAGATACCGACCTATTTTTTTTACTAAACGACGTCTTTTTTTAAAAAATTCTGAATATTGGAGATTAGATAAAATGATTTTTTAGACAATGTACCTTAGACGGTTTGGTTTTTTACGACTTTCCTTCCATTTGTCGGTTATATTTTTTTACCTCATCGTATACCGTATTTTTATTTACATTATATCATTTTACCTATATCTACATAAAAACAAAAAAAAGCTTAGATCAAATAACCTAAATGTTATTATCCGCACTATTTTAGGTTATCACCTTTTAACTGATATTAGTTTCGATAGTCATGTCGCTTATCCTTCTTTACTTGCAATAATTTTTAAACACTACTGTCGCTTGTTCCTTTTTACCTGGATATAAATATAAACTAGGATGTTGAGTAGATCGTTTTAAAAAACAAATAATTTATATTCGAGCTAGTTGTTAGATAACTTTTTCTATACATGTTTCTAAAACAGAACGTATTTATATCAATAGAACGCATTTAAAAAGTCTGTTATTACCCATCTAAAATATTTTAGATGTTGCATACGCACCGTCCGCCGAAACGTGTGTACCACACAAACGCCATTTAAATAAAATTCAGTACGCTTCGGGACCTGTAGGTAGGCATAATTGATCGAGCTGTACTACATCTTAAGTAATTTCACACATAAATGCTAATGATTTACGGTATAAATATTTTGTACCAATGATTTCGTTGTGTATTATTGTAAACTATTTTACTTTTAGATGAATAATGCATTGAAAAATGCGAATTTTAGATAGTGGCCTTGAAAAGCGCCGGGATACGGATGCTGCATATGCGAACAATAAGAAAGTGAAGATCTCATATTATGAGTGGGATTAGGTCTGGAGTGACCAATTTAATTTGTGATTATGTTTGTGACAAAAAATATTTGTGGTCGACATACATACACATACATACATACATATCGTCACGCCTCTTTCCCACAGAAGTAGGCAGAGACTACTTTGTTCCACTTGCTACGATCCTGACATACCTCTTTCGCTTCATCCACATTCATCAATTTGCTCATATATGCTCGTTGGTTTCGGGTACTCTTGAACTGGCCTTTTTCCAAAACGTCCCCAATTTGATCACGGAACGTCCGTCTAGGCCTTCCCCTCTCAATGCACCCATTCGCACTGCCCGTATAAATCTGTTTAGTTAATCTTCTTTCATCCATCCTCTCTACGTGACCAAACCAACTAAGCATACTTTTTTCTATCCTAGTCACTATATCTTCTTTCACGCCAGCACGTTCCCTTATCACACTATTCCGCATTCTATCTTTCAGTGATACACCTTCCATACTTCTTAACGCTCTCATTTCTACTGCATTTATTCTACTTTCATGCTTCTTTTGCCATACCCAACTTTCGCTACCGTACATTAGTGTTGGAACGAGCACCCCACTGAACAGCCAGACGCGCCTTCTTTGACACCTTCTCACTGCTCACAAAGGCGCGCAGCGCTCCATTGACCATGTTTCCTGCATTCACTCTTCTTTCAATATCTCTTTCACACTTTCCATCTGTCGTAAAAGCCGAGCCCAGATATACAAACTCTTTTACCTGTTCTTCTTTCTCACCCGCAATCATAATCTCACATTCTGTCATGCTATCGTCTTTTTCGAATACCATAACTTTCGTCTTGCTTACATTAACTTTCATACCTTTCCTTTCCAATGCCCCACATAAAATGTAAGCCATCCTTCGCAACTCCTCCTCCGACGATGCTTACAACACTTGGTCGTCGGCGTCCAAACACACATCAAGCATTTGATGGTTAACTCGTTCATCCTTAGTCCACAGTCATTCTCTTTCAAATCATTCATGCAGGTATCCATGAATAGGTTGAACAGCCACGATGACGCAACACATCCTTGTCTAACACCTTTTTTGATGCTAAACCATTCAGTGTACGCCCCGTTTATCCTCATACAAGCACTAGAATCCTCATAGAGAGATTTTAGTGCTTGTATCAGATTACTGTTCACCCCATGCATGGCTAACGCTGACCACAACTCATTCCTCATCACCTTGTCATAAGCCTTCTCCAAGTCGACGAATAAGCAGTATATTTTCTGGCCTTTGGCCATATACTTTTCGGTTATACGCCGACACTTGGTCCGTGCATCCCAATCCCTTTCTAAAACCCGCTTGTATATCCCATATGTTCTCATCGGTCTCTCTTATAACTCTTTCAATCAATACCTTTGCATACAGTTTGCCGACGACGCTGAGAAGGCTTATTCCGCGGTAATTTTTGCAGTCTAGTTGTGACCCCTTTCCCTTGTACAGTGGCACAATCATGGCCGTGCACCAATTCTCCGGTACCCAACCGTTCGTCCAACACAAGTTGAAAAGGTGGCACAACTGACTAACTATCACGCCTTCACCGGCTCTCAGCATTTCGACCGACACCCTATCATACCCCGCAGACTTTCCTCACTTCATTCTTTTCATCATTTCATACCTATCTCATTTTCCTGACTACTTTCACTCCTCTCTCTGGTATAAGCCGCTACTTGCACTGCTTCTTCTGCTCTTTCAAACAAACTTTCAAAATATTCCTTCCATCTTTTTAGCACACACTCTTCTTCTTTTATAACACTCCCATCCTGGCTTCTGATTTCACTCAGCTCCGAGGCTGTGTTTTTGCCACGGGCTGTCTTTATAGACTTCCAGAACATCTTAATATTTGTCCGGAAGTCATCAGAAAGCCTCCTATCAAAACTATCCTTATATTCTCCCCTCTTTCTGTCACAAGTCGTCTTTACTAATCCTCCTCCTCCTCCTACCCTCTCCTTGTCCCTCTCCTTGTTGTCTTGTGTCTCCTTGTCCTTTCACGCTTTTGTATACGTCTTTCGCTTTACATACTTCTTCATCCGTCACCTTTTGTGTTCTTCGATTAGCCTTTTTCGCTAACCAATCCAACCATGCCTTTTTCTTTTCTCGCACCACCTGTTGTATTTCAGCATCCATCCATACGTTCCTCTTCTTTCTTCCTTTTCCCCTTTTGCACACCCCACACACCTCAGTAGCAACATTCATAACTCCTTCCTTAAATGCCGTCCACACCTTTTTTATCTCACTTACCTCATCTACATCACAAAATCGACTTTTTAATTCATCCTTGTAATTTTCTCTTACATTCTTGTCTTGCAGATTCTCTACTTTTATTCGCTCTAGGACACTAGAGGGTTCTTTGACCCGGTGCCGCCATCGCTTAAACAGACCACTAATTTGGCATATCACAGGTTGTGGTCTGTATGGATGCCGACTCCGCGATATGCACGAGTGTCCCTGACTTTAACCCTCAATCTTTCATCCACGATCACAAAATCAATCATACTCTTCGCACTTCCTTCTTCCCTGGTGTACATATGGATCTTTTTATGTGCAAACATTGTGCTTGTCACACAAAGATGCCACTCCAAACACACTTCAAGCATTCTTTTCCCGACAGTGGTCGACAAGTTGTTTAATAATTAAGTATTATATTATTTATATTATTATAACTATATTTTGATCTCTGATGATTGTGTAGTAATTTTATTTGTTTGTATTTTCATGGATAGGTGAAGTACTTACCTACATCTAATTTTGTTTTCTTTTATTAAAAATTTAATTTCGTAACAGGCGTTACATGTAATTCTTTTATTAATGACTAAAATAAAATTCTGGTGGTGATTAAAATAGAAAAGAAATAAAATGAGAGGCAAATTTAAGGTTAGATCAAATATTTTGAAATTTAAAATTGCCGCTCATTGCAGTTAGATTATTTATGTTGATTAAATTTCTGGGCCATAGTGACTTTTGTATAATATAACCGTGATATTAAATTTGAAATGTTTGCGATTGGATAGTTTCTCTTAATTATCTTTCAAAACATTTTTCCGGTTAGACTCTTTTACTCGATTCATTTTTCGTCACATAATTTGGTTAGATCATTTTACCTCCTGCTGTTTTTGGGACCAATTTGCGTAAGCGACACTAAATCCTGATATAATACTTTTTTGGGTAATGTATTAAACACATTATATAGAGAACACCACTATGATCATGTACAAAGTTGATTTTCTAAAATAAGTTAACAAATAGAATTATAATGATTTTTTTTCAAAAAATTGCGCGGTTTTTTGGCTCTCCTGTAAAGTTACCATCGTGTCGCTTATGACATTTCTCCTTTCAAGCGTCGAAATGATAGTACCTTATCAAATCTATTTCTATTATGCCGACTAGGTATCTATTTATACTATTCCATTTCTATTTTCTATTTATTTATACACGGAAGCGTTTTGTTTAGTGCGAAAGGTAGTAATTATACGAGTATAATACTAGTCACGGATCCCAGAGGTTTATATCACCGTCATTATTTTATATCGAGCCATATAGTAACACTATACTAAAATAGTTATTTCAAGTCGTAAAAGTAACTGTATACTAGAAAACATTAGTTTTATAGCTGGAGTTTTATTATGTGAAGTTAATTAGGTGATTAGCGGGTTAATTTTGGTTACGGCTGCAGTTTTATAATTAGTGGCACCTTGTGGTAATTAAGAGACGAACAAAAAACCAGCCAAGTGCGAGTTGAGTTCCGTACAAATTCGGCAAGAGAATATTAAATCCAGTGTTAGCAGAGCGCTGCCTCCAAAGCAAGATGTAGGCAGTGTGATGTCATTTTATATTGGTTACTTATATAGACAGACTAGACATAAAAATATTCTGTTTTTGGTACCTATTTGTTGTTGTAGCGTGTGAATATTTCCGCTGTCTTGCTATCGCCTGGTGACTGACAAACAGACAGATAGTGGAGTCTTAGTCTTAGTAATAGGGTCCCATTTTTATCCTTTGGATATAGGTACGGAACCCTAAAAAATATGGTACCAAGAAGACTATAATGTAGAAGATAAATTCTTTTTTAATGCGCTTTTTGTGAATTAAGGTGGTAAACGAGCAAGTGGGTCACTTGATGGTGAGTGGGCACCCACACAGAAATGCCCGATGCGTTGCCATCTTAGAGTAGCAACTGCAATACATACATACATAAATCACGTCTTCATCCGTTACAGGGTAGACAGAGCCTAAGGTAACCAGTACTAAAGGCCACGTTTAGCATGATTGTGGGCGTATGGAAAGGGGTATCAAAATAGTGATGGGTTGCTAGCCGCATCGCCTATAACATGAGTTTAACCATAACGCGGGAGGAGAAGCAACTGGTACATTCTTTTTTTTCTTTACTTCCAGACCAGCATGGAAGAAAATGTATGTATGACTCTTTATTGTACCTACACTACATAAAACACATTAGTTTTACAAGTAATAAGACAAACAGATGTACAAGAACCCATAAAGCCCATCCTACTAATATTATAAATGCGAATGTTTGTGAGTGACGATGTGACGATGTGAGTGAGTGTGTATGTTTATTCCTTCTTCACGCTAAAACGACTGGACGGATTTGAATAAAGTTTGGAACGGAGATAGCTGATACGCTAGATTGAAATATAGGCTACTTTTTATCCCGGAAAATTGCATAGTTCCCGCGGGATAGCGATAAACATGTCTACTGCTAATTTTACGCGGACGAAGTCGCGGGCAGAAGTTAGTAAAAGGGATCTTTTCCAAACTCATATGATTATGTCAAACTATATTTAGAAGTTTCAATTTTATGTGATAAAATAGACCCAGCTCAATTTAACCTACCCTATGCGGTTAAGATCCTTCAACCAAAACCCTGGGCCCTTCTGGGTCTGAATACAATAATCATTATAAATTATGATATAATGATTTGCGTGTTCGGAACACCTTAATGTGTATACGATTCTCACGTTGCTAATAAAATAATATAGAGATTGCCTTTCGTATAATACTCAGATCGCGGCGTGTAATTAATTCATAAGGAATGTACTTCACGCGAGACACGGCAGGGGGAAGAGCTGAGAACGTTTAGAAGTGTTTTTTTTATTTGTTCTATAAAAAAAGGTAAACCAATACTAGGTACTTAATTAAAAAGGATTTTCAAGAAAAAAAAACTAATAGGTAGGTATTGTTGCATGGTAAGAAACTTGATTAAACTGAAGGTGAATATCACGAATTAAGGTATTTTCATTCTTAGCTGTCCTATTTGGTAAATAAAATTCTAACCTCAAAACGTCTCATTTTTGTTAGTTTTTAACTATTTCATCGTAAATAAAGGAACAGGAGATAAAATATCAGCAAAATTATGTACAAATTATTGCCTCAGGTTTATCTGAAAACATAATATATTATTCTTAACAAAAATTTGCACATTGAGGTTAGAATTTTGTTTACCAAATAGAACAGGTAAGAATGAAACCTTAGAAACATTGGGCGTTATCACAAATGACGTCACATGTCGGATCTCTCTTTCTAATCGCTGATAAATGAGCGTGTTGCCGGCCCTTTGAGAAAATAATAGGCTCGTTTTTTGAAGATCCCTAAGTCTTACCGGTCCGGGAAAATTGGTGCCGCTAGCTGATTCCAGAGTTTAACCGTGCGTGGTAAGAAGTTCCGTGAAAAACGAACGATAGTCTGCTGACTGTTGAGGTGGTAATGGTGAAGTGCTCATCGGTTTCGAGTACTCCTGACCTGGGGCCTTACCATGACGTCCTAATTCCGACTCAGACCAAGTTTTAGCTGTCACTTTTAGTATGAATCTGGCAGCGAGCGAACCTAAACTGAATCACATTAAGATATCATAGTAAGGCCCTTACTTCAAAATATCTCCTATTTGGTCCTGGAACGTTCGTCTAGGCTTTTTTCTCCCAACTCCCCATATAGATCTGTAGGCTTATTGTCTAACTCGCTCGCAATCGCCATCGTGTTCATTTTGACAGTTAATGTATGGGCTGACAATTGGCATCGGAATCAGCTAGCTGTCACATTCATACAAGAACTGTCAAAATGAACACGATGGCGATTGCGAGCGATTTAGACAATAAGCCTACTGTTTAGTTAATCTAATTTCACCAAACCAATTTAAGCGTACTTTTCCATTTTTACCTCAGCCATTTCTTCGCATTTTTAACCCTATATTAATCACGCCACTAAACTGTTTGTGTATGAGAAAAAGAGATGAACGGAACATGTTTTCAATTGATATGAAAAGGATGAACTTAGAATTATTACGTCACAGCGGGGACTCTGCGCCCGCCTCTACCATATTCGTAACTCTTTGAAAAACTTGAACGACCACTTAAGTGTGTGCACATTCATTGCTGGTTTTGTGTGGGATTTACAAAGTTATTGGTAAGATAACGAGTAGTGGATTTGGAAATGTATATTAAGTTGTCTACGTCTTTAAGTTGGGTAGATCAGCTCGTTAGGCTTGGTATCTTTTAGTTTATTTTCATAACTACCCATATCTATCACTGTTAACGATGTTTATTCAAGCAGTTAAGATAGGGTGACCACGGGTCTTGAAATTATTGGATAAGTCAATGACAGAACCGCCTTGTAGTCTCTGGTTTACTACTAAGAAAAATCTGTGTGTCCGATAGAATTTTAATACTTTGCAGCTTTATACGTTTTAACAAAGTAATTTTCAAAATCGGTAAAGTTGATCGTTTATAAATTAGATAGTTTAGGAATAAATGGAAGGAAGACTGGTCAAAGCAAAACGTATACAACAAGACACGCAAACGAACAATCACCTGGGGCCTTACCACGACGTCCTAATTCCGCCTCAGCTCAAGTTTTAGCTGTCACTTTTACTATGAATCTGACAGCGAGCGAACCTAAACTGAATCGCATTAAGACGTCATGGTAAGGCCCGTGATAGTAAGTGACCGCGACCCACGGACACCCACAATACTAGATACGCAAGTGAGTAAGGGCCTCTTCATTTTCACGCCACTTTGCCCGTTCCTGTGCCAATCTCATCCACAGTTTCCAGTCGAATGCCAGATGTCATCTGACCAACGGGCTGATCTGCCCACCTTCGACCCAATCTTGGCCATGTGACACTTAAACTTCTAATGTTAAATTAGCCAGGCTCACTGTTTGGCAGCCGGATCTCTGCCGGAGATTCTTTGAACCCTCTGTTTTTGAATATACATATATTTTCTTATTTTTTATATGTGCTTACAGTAGCACTTGATGGTCCCAACGGCAGACCAGCGCTGGCTGTAAGGCCAGCATTATGGTCCCATTTCGTGATGTATATCCTCATGTTTTTACTTTTTTTTTTGTCGTTTATGCTATTATCACGAATAAATGTTTTCTCTCTTTCTTTCTCTGCCCCACCGTTACAGAATACCTATGGGCTAGTAAAACAGGCTTCTCCACACCGGCACGCAACAACACAAGCACTGTGGCTTGGCAGTAGGATTAACGACCGACATGACGGTAGCCAATAACGGTGGCGGTGGTGGTGGTGGCATTGGGGGGATTGGCGGTTATATTGTATTTCTTCATATTGTAAATCTAAGTGTATCGAATGTGTGAAAATAAATGTTTTTCGTTAAGGTAGACGACACCCAGTAAGAAGAATATATTGGCTTAAAAATCCACGAACAGTACAATACAAGCACCCGGTCTTTGTTCTGGGGCCTTACCAAGACGTCCTAATGTAGGATCAAATAGCTAATGTCCTACGATCAAAGATTCCGACTCAGTTCAAGTTTTAGCTGTCACTTTTGGTATGAATCTGACGGCTAGCGAACATAAACTGAATCGCGTTAAGACGTCGTGGTAAGCGCCAGAGCTGTTGCGTCGAAAGTTCAAGTCGCCGTAATGATCGCCAACCTTCGATCGAAGATGCCACCTGAAGAAGAAGACTGTAGCAATCCGGACTTTTTGTCCTGCTTGTCTAGAAATAGTTGTTTCCTCGTGTCCTGCTTGGCCGGAAATGATAGTCACCCGACCGTAATAAGGCATAAGTTTAGTAGCTATTTGCTACAGCCCCGGTAATGACGTTGTAGGCACGGTAGCGTCCCGGGAATGAACTAGTGAGTAATGAACCATTGACTGACCCGAGCTCGGTGATTGCTTCTGACTTGTTATTATAAATTGTTTGGAAGGATTACTTTTTTAATGTATTTAGTATTTGCCTATGCTTTTTTTCCGTAGACAAGATGGCGTAGCAGCACACAAAGAGATATAAGTGGCGGCACGTAAGTAAAACGTGGAGGGGATATGCGCAGTATGAATAACAGCGGGTGGTAGGGCCTTGTGCAAGGTCCGTCCGGATCGCTACCACCATCTTACTCGCTAATCCTGCCGCTAAGCAGCAGTGCTTGCACTGCTGTGTTCTGGTGTGGAGAGTAAGACAGCCGGGGAAATTACGGGCACAAGAGGCATTGTAGGGATAAGTTCGCCTTTGTACATTTGTATTGTCCTGAATTTACCTTTTTCATGTGTTTTATGTACAATAAAGAGTTATACATACATACATACCTACATGCATTTCATCTAAGTCCTCTAGGTTGGCAACGCATCTGCAATCCCTCCAGGGTTGCGGGTGTCTATGGGCAGTGGTGATCGCTTACCATCAGGTGACCCACTTGCTCGTTTGCCTTCCTATTCACATAAAAAAAACATCATTTTCATACTGCGCATATCCCCTGCACGTGTTACTTACGTGTCGCCACCTGTAGGTACCAAAGTTGCGAAATTTTCCATTGGAATGTTTTCAGAAATTTGAAATTAATGATTAAAATTAAAATGGAATCGTGGAAAGAGTCCACAGCATAATGTTATTTGTTACAATTGATTATTTAATTAAAACAATAAAAACGTAAATACCTATCTAAGCAGTATTTGGAAAATTCCCCTTAGAAACTTTCACCAAGGGTACTATAAAATTCTCGTCAATATCAAATCGTAATCAAATAAATATGACACTTATGACCTGTCTCACCACTCTCTGTTAAGATACAGTTACCTTAACTGTCAGTTATCTATGATGACGTCTCTGTCTGTTTCGTAGTAATAAATAGAGATGGAATCATAGATAGACACTTAAGATAATTGGGACATAACAGAGAGTTGTGAAACAGGCTTACTTTACTCTTGAAATTCAAACTTAACGTTTTGTCGTTAATATCAATCCTAAGGAAACTTCACTTTAAAATCACATCTTTATTTGCACTAAAATTAACTACAACCTTTCCCCTATTTCAGAACGAACTATTGAAACCAGAAACCTTACAACCTTCTCTCAATAAACGCTTCTACTTACCTCCGTACCAAGTGCATTGTTAACATGTTTTGACAGGGTTCTATAGGAGTTCCTTAGTAAAATAGCTTTAAAAATAAACGAGCAGTAGACAAATGATTATTCCCCATCTTACATCTTAATCCTATTGTGCTGAGCGCAAATCGACCTTAACACCAGGTAATAAGAGCTGTGGAAGCTGGTACAGTTGACAAACATAAATGAGAGGCAATAGTGGCAAATCATGATTATGCTATGAATGACTTTATTTATTGAAATTAAGTTATGCTTTGCTATTTCTTAATACTACTTTGCCCCGTGAACTTACCTCATCCCTACTAATATTAGGTACAAATATTATAAATGCGAAAGTTTGTGAGTGACGATGTGAGTAAGTATGTAGGTATGTTTGTTCCTTCTTCACGCCGTAACGACTGAACGGATTTGGATAAAATTTGGAACGGAGATAGCTGGTACCCTAGATTGAAACATAGGCTACTTTTTATCCCGGCAAATTGCAGTTCCCGCGGGATAGCGATAGACATGTCAATTGCTAATTGTACATGGACAAAGTCGCGGGCAGAAGCTAGTATTACAAATGCGAAAGTAACTCTGTCTATCTGTTACGCTTTCACGCCTAAACCACTGAACCGATTTTAATGAAATTCGGTACAGATAGTTTCAGTCCCGGGGAAGGACATATAGGATAGTTTTTATCCTGGAATATCGCAAAGCAAAGTCTGGGAGCAAAGAAAAACATAGAACGTACCAATAAAGTTGCTTCTTTTCCCGTGCAGATGGTTAAAGCCTATTAGGGAATGGGCGAAAATCTTAGGAATCATGTTAGGTATAGTCGATGTGGCAACCGATAATTATTTTGATTCTCCTTATTTAATGATTGTATGTTGTCTCTATAGGTTGCTTGGTAGTGATCGATCTGAAACAATAAGGCCGCTTAGATAAGTATTTCTTTTGATTTCAACAAGAAAACTCTTTTCATTTTGTATTTTTGTTTTTGTTAAATTCATTTATAATGTAATTTTATGCTGAGAGAATAAATAAACTAAACTAAAGTATCGGGTGCTTTCTGCCGCTACAAGTTTGCGTTGGGTCGAATAGTACCTAAGTATCAAATCTACCGGGATAAATAGTATATTCTCGGGATTCCCATATTTTCGGGATAGCTTTAATTTCATTAGTGAAAAAGTAAAATTCTAAGTAAATAAATATCATGGGACAAATTACACCAATTGACCCAGTCCCAAACTAAGCAAAGCTTGTACTATGGGTACCAGGCAACGGATAAACATACTTATATTATAATGCAGGTAAATACATACTTAAATACATACAACATCCATGACTCGGGCACAAACATTCGTATTCATAATACAAATGTCTGCCCCTACCGGGATTCGAACCCGGGACCTCTAGCTTCATAGTCAGGGTCACTAACCACTAGGCTATATCCGGTCGTCAAAATAGTACCTACTATCAAATCTACCGTGATAAATAGTACCCATATTTTCGGGATAGCTTTCATCGAATCGGTTCAGTAGTTCGACAGATTAACCATACGAACGAACAAACAAAATTTATCTCTCCAAGCAACCTGTACCCGTAATAAGGCATGAACATTAATTTCAAAAGAACTTATAACTACTTGAACGACAGCCAGAACCCAAAATAAACTAAAAAAAAGAAGAAAAAAACACACAGACAAACATTTTTATACATCCTTTAATATACTTATCAAGACCAACACATTTGTAAAGAGGTAGCCATACTTGACGGTTCACACTTCGCCCGATAACTCCGCTGTAAAAGTTGAGTCGTGTCGTCTTTTTTACTCACGTTTTATTAGATAGAGATGCCATGATGTGATCGAGCGATTACGGTTGCGTCCAACGGCTTTGGCATGGGTTACTTCAGTATGTCTGTAGTGGATAAAAATACAGTAGGTGCAGTTTATTTCGGGACCGGCTTTTTTAAACACCGACGCAAAAAGGGGTGTTCTAAGTTTGACGTTGATGTCTGTGTGTGTGTGTGTGTGTCTGTCTGTGGCATCGTAGTGGATGAACCGATTTCGATGCGGTTTTCTTTCTTTCGAAAGCCAGTTTCTTTGCGGCGGTTCTTAGCTATGTTTGGTAAAAAATTGGTCAGGCAGTTTGTGCGTGGGGGGTTTTTTAAATTCACATAATGGAACTAGTTACCACATATTTCTTGTATATTAAACTAGCTGTTGCCAGTGACTTTGTCTGCAAAGAATTCGTTTATCGCTATCCCGCGGGAACTATGCAATTTTCCGGGATAAAAAGTAGGCTATGTGCTATTCCAGACTTTTCTCTATCTATGTGCCGAATTTCATCCAGATCTGTTGGGCCGTTCTGGCGTGTTTGAGTAACAAACAAACATCCATCCATCCATCCATCCATACTTTCGCATTTATAATAATAGTTTGATTATTAAAACAAAACAAAATAATAAAAACAAGCGGAGGACGTTAAATGATGACGAAAATGCAAAGTCGGGCCTTACTCAGAACTCCTGCACGTCTAGCACTAGAGCGCACAAGAGTCGCGTCGCACGAGATAGATTTCCTGTCTTTTTCTTACTGTTCTGGAAAGAGTCTGCCAGTATCTCGCACCCGACGCGACTCTTGCGCTATCGTGCTAGCCGTGCTGGGGCCTTACCATGACGTCCTAATTCCGACTCAGTTCAAGTTTTAGCTGTCACTTTTAGTATTAATCTGACAGCGAGCGAACCTAAACTGATTCGCAAGAAGACGGCTTCGTTTAACGATTTCCTGGCATATATTTATCTGGATATCATTATCCGTTGTCTAAGAGCCCGACAGGGGGGAGGGGGGTCTTTTGACATATTACCGTACAACGTTGCCGCCATTTTTTCACAAATTTATTGTCAATTTTTATTATACTGACATTGGGCCAAGCCTTACGGCCGCCATTAAATGGGTAAGAAGAAGAAGACGTCATGGTAAGGCCTCTGGCCTACTCCACATTGGCTTCACTGCGCCCGCGCAACGGGGGTCCATTGTACGGCGCTGATAAATGAATCTCGTTTGAGAATGTTTAATATTATAATTTGATATTTTAAAACGGATAAAGATATTAAAAGTCACGCTTTCGAGTGTTTATTTAGCGCGAGATAACTTGAATTATTATTGACTTGTTTTGTTTCTTTGTGTGGCGTGTGATTAGTTTTTGAGAGCGTTGAACTTAAGAATGCTTCTTTTTCTCTTGTTTTACACACACACACACACACACACACACACACACACACAACACACACACACACACTCACACAAATCAAGTCTTTATCCCTTGCGGGGTAGACAGAGCCTACGGTTAAAGTAACAAGGCCTACAAGCCACGTTTAGCAAGTTTGTGGGTGTGTCTCTATAGGTGGAAAGAGGATGATGAGGAAATGCCGCTAAGCAGCATGCTTGCACTGCTGTGTTCCGGTGTGGAGAGTAAGACAGCGGGGGAAATTACGGGCACAAGAGGCATTTCATCTAAGTCCTCTAGGTTGGCAACGCATCTGCAATCACTCTGGTTGCGGGTGTCTATGGGCAGTGGTGATCGCTTACCATCAGGTGACCCACTTGCTCGTTTGCCTTCCTATTCACATAAAAAAAAACATGGTAAACGTGGCCTTTTAGGTCTTGTTACCTTAAACTCTGTCTACCCGGGAGAGAGTATAGACGTGATTTGTGTAGGAACTACAAGTTTGATGGGCTTTTACCATCTGCGCGAGAAGACAAGCAACTGGTACAATCTGTATTTTTTCTTTGCTCCCAGGCCAGCTTGCAATCTATTTTTTTAATATAAACGAGCATAGGGTCGCCTGGTGGAAAGCAATCACCGCTGCTCATGGACATGTATAACATAGGAGGGTTACGGTATTACCAGTGAATTTTGACCTACTTCCAACAGATACTCTATTCTTAAAAAAAAATCTAGAATTTAAATTCGATAGACACACCTAGATATCATTAAATACTACTGAATAAGTTTTTGAAGTGAGAACTTCTTTAACGGCGTTGAATTTTTGGGATGGGTAAAAAACCTTAAACTCCCGTCAGGCGTAAGACGGAGGGCGAGTTAAAGTACTTACCAGGATATCAGATCCTCTTAAGAGGGTGCATCCGTGCTGAGCTCGCAACGTCGCATTTTTGGTGGTTTCTTGCGATTATTTCACAGAAATTGAATGAAAGTCTCAAATATCCGTCTGTAGTGCGTTTTTAGTGGTATTAATGTGTCCAATGCAATGATTAATGGTGATGGACTTTTATTTTCGTATTAAAGGGACAAAATACTATATCTCGTTTAATAAGAAAATAAAAGTCCATCACGATGAATTATTGCATTAGACACATTAGTACACTAAAAACGGCACTACAAACGGATATTTGATACTTTCATTCAATTTCTGTGAAATAATCGCAAAAAATCACCAAAAATGCGACGTTGCGAGATCGGCACGGATGCACCCTCTTAAGAGCTTATTTTGAAATACAAATGAAGCTCACAGCTCTAGAGTCGCGTTCGATTTTTGAAATGCTTTTTTCTTGAGTTGACTTTAGTTTTTCTAAGACCTTGCGGGTTGCGAAATCGTCCTATTTCCATGAGATATTTTATCAAATCTTTTATTCCACACAAAGTAAACGCTTTTAATGCCCGGCCGTACCTGACCGTGTCCGAATTCGGCACAATATATTTACGACGCCCTAAACAAAGTATATTACGAACAAAATAACGACAAAGTACAAATGACTTTCGGATTAGTCGTAAACGCTGAGGAGTGGGTTTTATGAGGCTAAAACAAGCGACGATCGCCGACATCGCGCCTCGACGCGCTGTCCCTTCCTAACAAGTCTCCGCGAATGAATTCGCGATAAAATATATAATACAATACAATACAAATAGTCTTTATTGAACAACGGCAGTCTTCGATGGTGCGGTTTAATCGGTAATTTCTGCCACGAACATGGAAAATCTGGAACGAGCTTCCCGCTGGGGTCTTCCCATCGAGTTACGACCTGGGTGCCTTTAAGAGGCGAGTGTACAATTTTCTGCAGGGCCGACAACGCACTGGCATCGCATAAAGCGCTGCGGGTGTCTATGGACGGTGGTGATCATTTAACATCAGGTGACCCACTAGTTCGTTTGTCTGGCCCTCTCTAACATAAAAAAAAAACACCACAAATACATTACACATGTACAACATTAGGTACATTTACATTAATATAGTACACTACTAGCTGTTGCCCGCGACTTAGCCCTTCCTTTTTGACTTGATAACGTCTTATAAATCGACGAACGCCGGCAGCACTCACGAAGAAGCATGACTCATACTAACGTTACTGACGTCAGTGAGTCGCAAAATAGCGACATCTGTTGCTTGTTGTCGCAACCATTTTGCGTACCTCACTTTGAGGCTCGATAGATTGATTTGATAGTTACTAAGCGATTCAACCAAGTGCCGATAGATGGCGTAACTTAGCCTACCCCCAAAAGCGACCATTTATCGTTATCACGTAAAACTATCGTCCGTAAACCGACTTTATAGACAACCGGTTTTTTTATATTTTCTCACCGTATAAATAAACCTTCCCTGGACTACGACAAACAATTCAAAACCAAAATCAGCTAAATCTGAGCCGTGCTCGAGTAGCTAGACAAACGAACAGCAATTGATTTTTATATATGTAGGTGTATTACATAGATTACATTCCGAGGGTGGTGAAAAAAAGAATGTCTCAGAATTACTTGTCGCACGAGCCAAAGGCGAGGGCGATAAACATGCAACCAGGCTTTCTTTATCACCGCCCGAGGTGTGTTTTGACGACCGGATGGCCTAGTGAGAGAACCTGACTAGAAGCTTGAGGTCCCGGGTTCGATCCCCGGTCGGGGCAGATATTTGTATGAAAATGACGAATGTTTGTTCTCGAGTCATGTAATAAATAATTATGTATTTAATTGTTTATATTTATCTATACATATAAGTACCTATGTTTATCCTTGTCTAGTACCCATATTACATGCTTTGCTTAGTTTGGGAATAGGTCAATTGGTGTCAATTGTCCCAAGATATTTATTTAATTTTCACATCTTCTGGAATGAGAGCCACATTTTTTGCCGCTGAGTATATACTTTCGATACCTGCCTTAAGGATATTTTGCTGGTGCCCAGTACATCACTATCCTCCCACGCTTGAAACTAAACACCCTTTATAAAGGATCGGACTCCATTTTATATCGTTTTACCGATCGTTTAGCAAACTAAACAAAGCCTCGAAAATGTCCGTTTTTATTTTTTGCGACGTACATATTTTCCTCATGGCTTAATGACTCAGCAGAATTATTTAGATCGCCGTTAAAAATGTAGATGCGTCAGTTCGCCCTGTTTGCTCTATGCGTGGGTTTCACCGTTCTATATTTTGAAATGTTCTTATATATATCCTAAATCAGATCAATTTTCAATAATTTCCGCAGGTTAGATACTAGGGAAACACCTATTATATGCAATAACCAGTGTATACAATTTGTCGTTCTGTAGTTGTCCCAAAAAACTTGCACAACAAAATGTGGCCGTTTTAGTTTTGTTGTGTGTTATTTAGTAGTTTATTTTATTAATTGACAATTATTTCAATTATTTAAGTGCTACTTTTTATTGTCTGGCTTGAAAGAGCGCACAATTTTTAGACACCCATATTTTTTTATATTTGTGGAAATGTTTTATTTTCGTGGAAAAATCCATTTAAGTTGCTTGAGCAGAAAGGGCGTATGTAACTAACGTCAAAAATCAGCAAAATGACGTCACTGCTTGGTTTCGTACACTTGAAAAAACGTTGAAGTAATTGCATTAATTGACTGACAAATCCTATGCTTAAATAGTTTGATAGTGAATGCAGTTGTCAATGTCAATGAACGTCAAAACGAGCTGACAAACTCAAACAGAATACTTCACAAAAAATATGATTTTAAATGAAAACTTGCAAAAACATTATCATTATTGCCCGGCAAACAGTTATCTAGTGTTCCCGATGGCAACAAAGCCGAGTGGTGTGCGAATGAATTAACCGTCAGCTGTCAGTAGTATTGTGTTGTGAAAGTTGTAAATGTCAAACGAAAATCCGGAAGACAAGGTTTTTTATAATGGCAGTATTGGACCGACCACTGGACGTCATTTCCCAAAAAAAAAAAAAAAAAAATGGACGTCATTTCCCGTTTTACATATTTTGCAAATTTTTCCAAAAAATACTGAACAAAAATATCCAAAAATATATTTTTTGTGTTCACAAGCGTTTCTCTCAAAATGGTTTTTTTTTTTTTTTTTTTTTTTTTTTTTTTTTTTTTTTTTTTTATTATGTGAATAGGAAGGCAAACGAGCAAGTGTATCACCTGATGGTAAGCGATCACCACTGCCCATAGACACCCGCAACCCCGGAGGGATTGCAGATGCGTTGCCAACCTAGAGGACTTAGATGAAATGCCACTTGTGCCCGTAATTTCCCCGGCTGTCTTACTCTCCACACCGGAACACAGCAGTGCAAGCACTGCTGCTTAGCGGCAAATTTGATTTATGGAAATTAAAATATTTGAAATATTGTCAATTGTTTATTGTACAAAGATGTGACTTTCAGTATCTGGAATTTTAAACTCGCTCTTTGTCGGTCTCTCGTTTAATGCTCCTCTCGTCTACCTACTCAAAGGGTAACCCCCAAACTACTACCTACTTAAAGGTTAGGATCCCTTATAGGAAGTTCACCTTTGTGCATATATTTAATGTTTTTTTTGTGAATTGTGTCCGTTTCATCTATATCACTACGTAGTATAGAACAAATTCGCTTTCCGCTCTCTATGCGTATGTAAACTTAGATCTTTAAACCTACGCAACGGATTTTGATGCGGTTTTTTTTAATAGATAGAGTGATTCAATAGGAAGGTGTATAATTCTACGCAGAGGAAGCCGCGGGCAGCTCTTACTTCGAACCATTACCGTATCTACAACTTGTCGTAATCAGACGTTCAAATAAGATAATGATCTCGCTCATCTCATTAAAGATTTAATGATTAACGACGCAGATCACGCCCGTAATGATGCCTAATGATTCCAGTTTGTTATAAACAAACGATATTATTTTATACTGAACCGATTGGTTTGGGTTGCGTGAGAAAACGAAATCTATATCTATATACTAGCTGTTGCCTACTACTTCGTCTGCAAAGAATTCGTTTATCGCTATTCCGCGGGAATTTTCCGGGATAAAAAGTAGCCTATGTGCTATTCCAGATTTTTCTCTATCCGTGTGCCGAATTTCATTCAGATTCGTTGGGCCGTTCTGGCGTGATTGAGTAACAAACAAACATCCATCCATCCCCTACCCCTACCCCTGTGGGAAAGAGGCGTGACGATATGTATGTATGTATCCATCCATCCATCCATCCATACTTTCGCATTTACATTATGTATATATTATTAGTTAGATAGATTACGCGCTCTACTAACTGTTGAAAACCACTTTTTTTGTTTTAAATAAGGTGGAAAATGAGCAAGTGGTCCGCATGACGGTAAGTGATCACCACCCCTTCCAGAATACCCTTTTAGAGATAAGTTCGCCTTTGTATCTGTTTTCTTATTATAAATGTGACAGTTTGTGACGATGTGAGTGAGTGAGTGTGTATGTTTGTTCCTTCTTCACGCTGAAACGACTGGACGGATTTGAATCAAATTTGTAACGAAGATAGCTGATACCCTAGATTAAAACATAGGCTACTTTTTATCTCGGAAAATTGCATAGTTCCCGCGGGATAGCGATGAACATATCGAAGGTTAAGAGAGTCGCAACGTAAATAATTATCTCAGAATACACAATCAACATCAGTTCTGTTGTTATATCTAATTATACGCGGACGTAGTCAAGGGCAGAAGCTAGTGTTCAATAAAGAGTTATGCAAACATACAAAATGACGGGTATCTAGTAATTAATTTTAACTGAACCCAGCCAGTAGCTTAGCTCGAGTGCCTTCACTCATTACAGGCAGCATGACTCGGCGAAGTCTCGGGTTCGGCTCCCGGCCCTGTCCAAATGTTGGACGGGTTTGATTTATTAACTTACATTTGTGGACCGATGTTGTGATATGCGGTAGCTGTTTCGGAGAATGTATAGTCATTGAGGTGCATTTTAAGATTTTTAGTGTTACATACTACATTATATACTAACATTAAATTCAAGAATTTAAAAACCCCTCCACGCATTAATCGAGTATTCATAAGTAAATAAAAAATACACCACAAATCAGTACAAAACAATACAGAAACAAAGAACAAAGTACAATAGGCGGTCTTATGTCGGTTTAAAATAATTCAATTTTATGCCAAAAATGCCTTTTTTTTTATGCGAATAGGAAGGCAAACGAGCAAGTGGGTCACCTAATGGTAAGCGATCACCACTGCCCATAGACACCCGCAACCCCGGAAGGATTGCAGATGCGTTGCCAACCTAGACGGCTAAGATGTAATGCCTCTTGTGCTCGTAACTTCCCCGGCTGTCTTACTCTCCACACCGGAACACAGCAGTACAAGCACTGCTGCTTAGCGGCAGGATTAGCGAGTAAGATGGTGGTAGCTATTCGGACGGACCTTGCACAAGGCCCTACCACCCGCTTACTTAACTAAGTACATAATTTTGGAAAAGAGCTGATACATTTCAAACTGCTGCTTATTCCCGAACCTAAACTGAGTCGGAAATGAATCTCATTAAGACGTCATGATACCACTTTCGCTTTATCCACATTCATTGATCTCTTCACACATGCTCATCGGTTTCGGGTACTCTTGACATTCAACTCTTCTCTTACTCTTGTTTTGAATTGACAATATTTCAATTTTTTAAGAGCTACTTTTTATTGTCTGGCTGGAAAGAGCGCACAAATTTAAGACACCCATGTTTTTTTATATTCGTGAAAATCTTGTATTTTCGTGGAAAAATCCATTTAAATCGTTGCTCAAGCAGAAAGGACGTAAGTAACAAACGTCAAGTATTAGCGAAATGACGTCACTGCTTTGTTTCGTACACTTAAAAAAACGTTGAAATAATTACATTAATTGACCGCCAAAACCTGTGCTTAAATACTTTGACAGTGAATACAGTTGTCACTGTCGATGAACGTCAAAACGAGCTGGCAAACTCAAACAGAATACTTCACAAAAATATGATTTTAAATGAAAACTTGCAAAAATATTATCATTATTGCCCGGCAAACAGTTATCTAGTGTTCCCGATGGCAACAAAGCCGAGTGGTGTGCGAATGAATTAACCGTCAGCTGTCAGTAGTGTTTGTGTTGTGAAAGTTGTAAATGTCAAAGGGAAACCCGGAAGACAAGGTTTTTTATAATGGCAGTATTGGACCGGCCGCTGGACGTCATTTCCTGTTTTACATATTTTGCTCATTTTTTCAAAAAATACTGTACGAAAAAATCCAAAAATATTTTTATTGTGTTCACAAGTGTTTCTCTCGAAATGGTTTTTGATTTATGAATATGAAGAAATTTGAAATTTTGTCAATTGACAGCCCTCATAGGTTGCCAGAAAAATCTTAACAGCGTCATTCAGAAAATTTCTATTTACATGAGAGCGCCATCTATCGGAAAACATCGGAACTAAGAAATACACTTAAGTTTTCACAATGGGCACGCAATTTCAGCAAACAATGCCATTTTCACTAACATGTACGTACCTAATATGCATTTAGGTAAACATTGTCTCATCTTCCTTCAACTAACTAGCAACGCCGCGGGAGATACAGTCTCATACCAACTTACAAACTCAAATGCACTTGACAAACATAAAAACAAACAAAATTGTAACTTAGTACATTTTAATACAGACTATATACCTGTCAGTGGTTGCACATAAAGTTTGCATAGGTAACAAAATTACAAAGTTAATTTGTAGTCGGAGAAGTTAAAGTTGTAGCAAATGCGAACGTATGCGGTGTTAATAGAGACTGTGTAAGTTTTAAGTGGTGGTAAAGTGTTGGTCGCTCAGAGGGTTTCAATTATGCACACGCTTGGTCGCTGCCACTCTCAGAGTGACAGCTTGGAATATGTTAATTAGGCGTTCAGATTTGTTTTGTATGATAGCATAGAAATGACTGTACATCCCGTAATATTCTATCTTGTTAATCCTACTAAAACTATAAATGCGAAATGAACACAAAATGTTTACCTTGCTACTCCGCTACTTACGTGCAAGATACCCAAGCTTGTGCGAAATATATACGTTTTGCATGCTTTTTTTTGTTTTGTTTTTGTTTTTTTAAGAGGGTAGTTTAGAAATATACAAATGTGGGTACATTTAGTTTATTTATAGATTTACAAATTAGTACGACGTTGGTTCGCATGTGCATCGGTTGTGCTCTGACTTTGAGAATGATCCCGTAGAGGGATCGAAACGCGCGTCAGTGTTTGTGTGGTGATAGGATTAATTAAGTTTGTGGGATTTGTGTGCGTTTTGTGTGGCAGTAGTGGTGGGAGGGCTTGCATGCAAAACGTATATATTTCGCACAAGCTTGGTTATCTTGCACGTAAGTAGCGGAGTAGCAAGGTAAAATTTATTTTGTGTTCATTGAAATGGACCTCCGCAAAGTAACGCCTGATTCAATAAAATATATAAATGCGAAAGTTTGTAAGGATGTGAGTTTTTAACGTTTAACATTTTACGTTCTATGGGAACTGTTTGTTACCATTTCTTACCGCTAGTAGCGCTATCAATTTATCTGAAGTGATTAAAACCACAGATTAGAACATTAACAAGAACGCGTCCGAGACGTCTTTCGAGACGTAAAGTACCCGACCATAAAGATTGCACAATTTGCACATCGGTCTTCTCGGTTAATTTCGGCTTCGTATAGCGTTTTCTCTCTCTAACTTATGTACGTGACGCCTATTGTCTCTTTCCAAAGATCGAAGTGCAATCCTTAAGGTTGGGTACAGTAGATTTTAGTATCGGTAGAGGCGACTGTACCAACAGTTGTTAGCCTCCCAATCCGTGCTTTATGATTGAGATGAAATAATTTAACGACTACATTACCCGAGGGGGCAATCAGATTGTTAATGTCTCGGCTAACAGCTCCATCCGCGAGTTAATTAGATATTTAACTACTATTAAACTTTAATGACGTTCACAGGTTTTATAAAAAAATCTCACATCACACCAAAGCCTTAGGGTAGGTAATTCTCTGTCGCATCAGACGTCTCGAACGCGTTTGCGTTTCATTATCTCTACATATTTATTTATTCAACAGAATAATTGGCTTACAGTGGAGACCAAAAACGTCTATACGCTACAACATAATATATACAATACAATACAATACAATAACTCTTTATTGTACACCACATAATAACAATCAATACAGAAAAAAGGTATACAGAAGTAATAAGGTAGCAATAGGTGGCCTTATCGCTACAGATCGATATACATGCGGGCTGCTAAGGAATGGAACAGGGATGTTATGGATATATAATTTCGGATCCGGATATGGATATGGATAAAATATAATATCGGTTTCGGTTACGGTTATGGATATTAAATTATTTCGGATTATCCGATAAATTCGGTTACGTTACGGATATTGCGCTGTGCACCTCGCGCTGTGACGTCATTAGGTAGCGGGAGAGGTGTCGCATTCCAGCGGAGTGCACAGTTAATTCGTACGAGTTGTAGTATTTAGTTAGACTCCGCCCTATCCGAAACTATCCAAAACTTTTATTTCGGATTCGGTTACGGTTACGGATATTTTTTATATTTCGGATATCCGATAGTTTCGGTTACGGATATGGATATCCATAACAACACTGGAATGGAATACGCTTCCGTCGTCTGTTTTCTCAGATAAGTATACAGGACTATTCAAATCCAGAGTCTCCAGAGTGAATAGGCTGTTACTGAACCAGTGAGCTTCATCTTCGGCCTCATCTGCATATTAAAACTTCATGGTAAGGCCCATGGTACTTGTTTTACTTTTCTCTCTTAATAAATATAGCCATACTAGCTGTTGCCAGCGACTTCGTCTGCAAAGAATTCGTTTATCGCTATCCCGCGGGAACTAAGCAATTTTCCGGGATAAAAAGTAGCCTATGTGCTATTCTAGACTTTTCTCTATCTAAGTGCCAAATTTCATCCAAATCCGTTGGGCCGTTCTGGCGTGATTGAGTAACAAACAAACATCCAAACATCCATCCATCCATCCATACTTTCGCATTTATAATATTAGTTAGATTAAGTTTAACTTTGTAATTCATTGTACTTAACTAAATAAATAATTTATTTATTTATTTATTTATTACTATAAATATGTAGTTTATTCGACGTCAAGCCTACCGAAACTATTCAATCGATAATATTGTCTTTGCTTAAACGATAGACTATCGATAGTTTAAGCAATACACTACAAATACTTTACTAAACATGAACACCACAAACAGTACAAAACAATACAGAAACATAGAATAGAACAGAATAGAAAAGAATAAATTTTATTGTATAACTGTGTAAAATACAATGTTGGATCTTAATAATTAGTACCATGTTTCAAGAGTTTTACCCTTTTCGGGCGTACAATATATACCTTAAAACTACAGGTCTATATGAAAACATTACCATGCATTGAAAATTAGACACACAATAGACAGAAAATAGGCGGTCTTATCAGTTAAAAGCGATCTCTACCAGGTAAGCAATAAGATAGAGGAATAAGTCGGAGACAGTTTAAGTAGGTGGCGGAAACAAATAGACAGGAGAAACGCAGGGATAATAAAACAATACTAACATAAATATCGATACCTTTAGGTTCAATTGGCGTAAAGGACAAAATGCCGAAAATGAGTTAAATATACAGTTTTGTTCAGAATTTTAAGCTCTATCGAACTGTATACTTAAAATTTTGATATCTCGTAAAATTTGACCTTTACGCCCCATATTTTTGGATCACTTATCACCAAAATGTGATTTTTTTGTGGGTGTAAGTAACAAACCTGAAATCACATGGAACGTAAAGGAAATCATGAAGTTATAAACAACGACGTATAAACCTAAATTTACCATATTGTCCTTTAAGACCTACTTTTATAGGACTGAATTTACTTATTTGTCCTTTACGACCTTTACTTCTATACATTATACTTTAATACCAAATCAAAACTACGGCGTAAAGGACGTATATACAAATAGATATTTATTTCTTGGATTATACGACCTGATTAAGACACAAACATAAATCCTTAGGTCTCTTTTTGATGAAAAAGTAAGTGTATCTCTATAAATTCGACACTTTACGGTTCAATAAAATTGGTGTAAAGGACAAAAATGCTACTTTTCAGGAGAAGTAAAATATTTTTTTTTAAGCTAAATATTTTTTTTATTTGGGGACCTATATCTGCGATGTATATGACAAAAGTGCTTAGAATTCTTCACCCTACGCAGTAAAATGGTAACCACAACGATAAATAGCATATTTTAGAAGTTAAGTGTTCTTTACACCCCGGAAAAAAGCGTCGGTAGTCCCTTACGCCCCGACCTTTCTAAATAACTCAAAAGTTTTGAGGTTGTAAAGGTCAGTTTTATATAAAATTATACAATTTTGGGGTGTATAGTTCACTGTAACTTACTAAATAGTTCTTAAATAACTGTAATTTCTGATTCCCTTTTCCACCTATACCCACAATTATGCTGAACATGGCCTTTAGGTCTTGTTATCTTAAGCTCTGTCTACGCTGTAAGAGATAAAACGTGATTTATGTATGTTATATATGTAGTGTTCTTTATAATTATAAGTATTTATACGTGTCGTATAGATTGGCTAAAGTTATACGTTAGCAATCGTTATCTTAATAATATGTATGTTATTAGTTATGTAGCATTGAAATTTCATTTAACATACATATTTTAAACAGTTTAGTTATATTAACAAACGATTAACTATGTAATAAAACATGTAGATTTACCCAGGGTAGGACTATGTGTAGTAAATGAAAGCTCAATAGTCAAAATGGTAACAAAATGTCCAAATATTATAAATCTTAAATCAAGTATCTAAGAGCTCACAAATATTAAGCACGTCACTTATTAATTACTAGCTGTTACCAGCGACTTCGTCTGCAAAGAATTCGTTTATCGCTTTCCCGCGGGAACTACGCAATTTTCCGGGATAAAAAGTAGCCTATGTGCTATTCCAGACTTTTTTCTATGTATGTGCCAAATTTCATCCAGATCCGTTTGACCATTCTGGCGTGATTGAGTAACAAACAATTATCCATCCATCTATCCATCCATCCTTCCATCCATCCATACTTTCGCATTTATAATATTAGTTAGAAGTTAGATTAGATTCAATCCAACTAAGTGTCATTGGAAGATTTCATGTACAATTTGTCATTAGTTATTGCTCACATAAACTGAAATCATTAATTGCGAACAAGTATAAACATAGGTATACCTTATGAGACAGATTTTGAAAGCAATGTTCGTTTGTTAGCAATATTTAACAAAAAACACCAAAATACATAATCTATAGGTACCTAAATGATACAAAATTTAACTTATAACGATCTCGTTTTGTGTATGGTTGCGTTAAATGATAAATATAAGTGACGTACTTATTAATGTTTATGATACCTCATTTAATACTTATAATGATCAAACATTTTGTTACAATTATTTTAATTCGTGCTTTCATTTACAATATTCTTTTCTTTCTTCTTTTCTTCTTCTTTCTCAATGACTTTGAACAGTGCCACTGTTCACACATAAGGTTCGAGTGCCTGTTAGTGATAGAGAAGAAACTATTCTGGCAGCGTAGCGTGCGTCTAAAGTCTTTGCAAATAAGACACAAATGATTGTCAGCCTCCTAATGACATTTGAATGCTACATTACCAATAAAATAAAAATATAATAATTCCCAAAGTTACATTTTAGCAAATAGTAAAATATTTTGCGTCATTGATACCTTTAATTACGGTTATGTAAAGAGAATAACATAAAACGTCTAAATTATAGTGAACTATACACCCGAAAATTTTATAATTTTATAAAAAAACTGACCTTTACAACCTCAAAACTTTTGAACTCTTTAAAAAGGTCGGGGCGTAAGGGACTATCAACGCTTTTTTCCGGGGTGTAAAGGACACTTAACTTCTAAAATATGCTATTTATCGTTGTGGTTACCATTTTACTGCGTAGAGAGAAGAATTCTAAGCACTTTTGTCATATGTATCGAAGAAATAGGTCGACAAATAAAAAAAATACAAAGGTTTTAAAAATAAAAAAAACGTTTTTTGCTTCTCCTGAAAAGTAGCATTTTGTCCTTTACGCCAATTGAACCTAAAGGTATCGATATATAGCATAGCTAAATTAAAAAATATATAACAAGTACCTACATACATACACACATACTTACACACAACATTATTGTATACTCAACTTATACAAAATATATATAATGAGAATGTAATAACGAAAGAAAAAAATAATCTAATCTAACTAATATTATAAATGCGAAAGTATGGATGGATGGATGTTTGTTTGTTTCTCAATCACGCCAGAACGACCCAACGAATCTCGATAAAATTCGGCACATAGATAAAGTCTGGAATAGCACATAGGCTACTTTTTATCCCGGAAAATTCCCGCGGGATAGCTATAAACGAATTATTTGTAGACGAAGTCGCCAGCAACAGCTAGTTATGTATATTTAAGAAGACCATAATAACAGAAAAGGATTTGATCAGAAGCAAAACAGAACAGAAAGGGACTTAAAGACAGGAAGTGGTTTCAATTAGTGATAGTAGATTCAATTAGTGATAGTGGACTATCATTACTGCCTCTTCACGAAGTTCAACTTGATTCCTCCTTCAGGATACAGCACCAGACGTGTGGGTGAGAACTGGCAACGGCTTTTGGTGTTCGCTGATGCTTCCACCCGGTACCTTGTGAGGAGTTTGGTCACGCAAACCTTGGACTGGACTTGGGCGAACCGCATACCTGCAATAATTTTATCTAATTAATTTTGTAAATGCGAAAGTATGGATGGATGGATCGAAGGATGTTTGTTCGTTACTCAATCACGCCAGAATGGCCCAACGGATCTCGATGAAATTCGGCACATAGATAGAGAAAAGACTGGAATAGCACATAGGCTACTTTTTATCCCGGAAAATTCCCGCGGGATAGCGATAAACGAATTCTTTGCAGACGAAGTCGCAGGCAACTGCTAGTATTTCATTTTAGGCATTCCCTGTTCACGTGCACCAACGAGATGGACGGATAACCTGGAGGGTTAACATGACGTCTTAATGCAATTCAATTCTGATTCAGTTTAGGTTCGCTCGCTGTCAGATCCATACTAAAAATAAGCTAAAACATGAACTGAGTCGGAATTTTATCGCTTTAGGAATACCGTGTCCTACCGTACTACGTTGCCGACATTTTTGTCACAAGATTTTTGAATACTGTATTTATTACTTTGACATTGGCGAAATCATCGCATCGATCAATCGTGTCATATTAAAAAAGACACCGGGTAGCACTCGGGGAGTGCCGGCAGAAGTGAAAACTACACACACGCACACTCGCGCAAAAAGAAAAAATACACGAGATTTGAACTGCGGTCATCTGAGAGAACGCACTATTATTCCACACCTTATACCACTAGGCCAATCGCACATACGTTAAAGCGACGAAATCAACGTACACTCGTTCATTCATTCGTATTTCAAAATAAGCTCTTAGAGGATCCTGATATCCTGGTACTTAAACTCTCCCTCCGTCTTACTGCTGACGCGAGTTTAACATCCCAAAAAGCGCTCAGCGCCGAAGAAAGAAAAGCCAAAGAAGTTTTCACTTCAAAAAGAAGAGGAATCGCGTTAAGACGTCATAGTAAGGCCCCTGGTTAAAGTTTACGGTGGATGCAAGCTGTAAGCAAGTATCAAACCCAGTTAATGAGGCAAGACAAACCCGAATGCCGTTCGTTCTTGAAGCTCACGGCCTGCAGGCACGGCCAATCCGAAATTTATTTGTGAAATATTAAGTAAGAGCAATATATTTATTTTATTTTACAACTTTTTAAAGTATTCCTCTTCCATACTATTCCCATCATTCGACTAAACCAATTTTATAATTCCATAAAAAAATAACTGAATGTCTCTGGCTAGTAAGATTGTACCTAAGAGTTTGTTATGAATTTTCCTTTAAATGACAATAAAATTAAATCAGTAGGATTCATAATACGTCTTTGGCAAACTATTTTCGGACCAGCCTAGGTATATTTGTCTATTTTTTTATGATAATGAACAAAAATCCTTCATGGTACATTTTCATATGCGTCAGTATCCTTATTAACATATTAATATAACAAATGTCTAGTACAATCAGCTGTTCAAACTGTAGAATGTAATAAACAAATATTATTTATTTTAAAACCTCTGTGGATGACGTCATTCAGAATACAAATTGACAACATTTCATATTTCTGAGCCTATAATTTTAATGGTTCTCTATATTTTGTTTGAAAAGATGAACATGCTGACAGTTTAATTTTTTCGCTAGGGTTTGTATTTAAATTATAATTAATTTATTAATTTTTGCTTATTCTAAAAGGGCGTAACTCCGATACTATCGCAGAATAGACACTTATCCTTTTGTCTTTTTTCTATAGAAAAAAAACTGACGTCAATTTCAAATTGTCAATGTCAGGCCTTATTCTCCAATATTCGATTTTCGAGGTTCGCTTCGTGCTGTTCCGCTCATACTAATAGTCATTATCTTGAGAGTGAGAGAGAAGGTATGCAACAAACTTCGAAAACAGAATTTCAGAGTTGCCTCCCTTGTACTTTGAAGTTGTCAAAAATACAAAATTATGATCGCTTATTTTTTCTCGTGAAAAAAGCAAAGGCGTTTCACGTATGCTGTGGTAGTTTTGGTAAAATTAGGCCATATTTTTAATTATTTTTTATAACATATTGCAGTTATCAGGAGGAAAAATGCTTTCGAACCATATATACAATTTCAGGTGTTATAGAAATGAAATGTTGTCAATTATGATGGTTCCAAAGATCTGATAATTGGTATGATTTCTTTTGACGCATCAAATGGTTGATTTAATTTAACCTGGTATAAGTTTATAACTCATTCAAAAAATCATTAACACATACATTACTAGCTTGTAACCCCGCGGCTTGGTCCTCATATCAGAACTCACCATCCCGAAAGAACTTCGCCAAATCTTTCCTTAGTTCTTTGTCATCCTCAAGGGCGATACAAAAATCTTCTAACGCTACATATGACTCAGTGTATTAAGAAAAGAGAAACTATATTTCAGGTAATGTTATAGAGTCTAAAATAATAGTAGAATAACAATACTTACCAATACAATGCCTCGGTCCCAGGCCAAATGGCATATACGCACAAGAGTGCCTGTCAGCTACATTCTTAGGAGAGAATCTTTCAGGATCAAAAACATCAGGTTGAGGATAGTACGCTTCATCAAAATGGATTCCATGCACCGGAATCAAAACTGTCTGTCCTTTTGCAATGGTTACCTTAGTCCCTGGCACCTTATAGTCCATCTGCGCACACCTTTTCAATTTATCTATAATAGGGTACATTCTGAGCGTCTCATCGAAAACCTTGCTCATATAACTCAACTCCGACAAAGATTCCAAAGAAATAACTCCACCATTCTTCTTCATGACTTCATCTATTTCGGCTATAACTTTGTCTTGGATGTCAGGATTCAGTGCTAGTTGGTATAACATGAAACCCATAGTAGAAGCGCTAGTTTCATATCCTGCTGCGTAGAAAACAAATGATTGCGCTGATATCACACTGTATGTAATTTCTAAAATTTTCTCGCCATCGTTATCGCTTTTAAGGCCCAGAATCTGCTTCTCCTTTAAAGCTAGCATTAAATCCACGAAATCATTCCTATCAGTAGGCTTGCCATTTCTCTGTGCGATTACTTTTTTGGTCAAATTGACGAAGAAATTTTTAACCTCACTGGGGAATTTGGACTTTCCTAATTTTTTTAGTACTCCAGGATACATCATGTCTAAGATTGAACTGCTGTTGACTGTAAAGATTTGTTTGTCGATTCTTTGAAGAGTCTCGGCATGGGTGTTAAACGAGTCTATGTCCAGACCAAAAGCACAAGCAGCAATGGCAGCCTGAGTGAATTTCTGCATCAATGAATGCACTTCTTGCTCCTGTTCTACCGCCGTTATTTCATCCAAGTGCTCGATGAATCTGTCCGCTCTTTCATTGATCAAATATAGCATGTTCTTCAGCTTCGCAGAAGTGAAGAGAGGAGTGAGCCGACTCCTCAACAGTCTCCATGTCTCACCATCAGCATGGAAAAGGTTATTCCCTAATTCCTTTTCCCCAAACTTTATCCCTCTGTCAGCGAATATGTGGAAGTCTTTTATCAGGATGTGCTTCGCGACTTCTAGATCTCTGATGAGGATTGCTGGTGTTGTTATCAAGTAGATACCTACGACTTTCTCTTGAGGGTAGTCGTGGTAGATTTTTTTGTATAACAATCCTACTGGTTGTTTTCTCAGTGTTGATTCCTTTAGGTTTCCGAAGAAGGGTATTGGTGGCGGTCCGGGGACGTTTCTTTTCTTCCAATAGTTCAGTTTCATTGTCAAGTGGCGGTATAGTAGACTTGATATCAATATAAATATGATCGTTATCATTAACAAGGTCATTGTTAATATATTACTGTCGATCGCTCGCTATAATGAAGCTGTTAACAAACAGTCTGCAGGTGTTATAGTGGTACAGTCAATGTCATGGTAATGTAAATCCGGTGTAAATCTTATGTTAAGTCCTACCAATATATTGTGTGTCTGTCTGTGTTTTGACGCTAAGAAGGTTATGAAGAATGTCATGATAGAATTTTGCGGTAATCTCGTGGTTTTCCTGCAAGATCTTTCAAGAGAATTCAATTACATCCCGTAATTTTACAAGAAAGCAGCCAAGAGCGATTCGGACTCGGGCGCCGAGGGTTCCGTTCCAATTCGGTAGGTAAGTGAATTTAATATCCAGTATTAGCTATGTTTTCATCATTGTTATTTCTTTTTTTTCAACTATTTGAGCTAAGGCACCAACTTCAACATATAGGTACAAGTAAATAGGTAGCGCACACCGAAAAATAACTTAAATTTGACATTTTTAAAGCAGCAAATTGAAGGCGGTTCTATTATTTTATTTTATTTCTTTTATACTACAAGTATGTAGTGATGATACGAATGTGTTCCGTTGAATGTATGTTACCTACCTACTATGTTTGTTACTGCATCACCGGTAGACAAATTCTTTATAGATGAAGTCACGAGCAACAGCTAGTTTTTTTTGCTATCCTGTATCATCTAGAAATAGAATGACACTAGTCGTCATTTGATAGCCATGTTGACACAACTGCAAGTAGGTAATGAAACAACATATCATCGTAATTTATTACTTGCAATTATTTTCATCAAACATAGGGATGTGAAAACAAACACATGAAACTGTTTATATATTTATTTATAGTTCTAGAATAGTTAAGTTAGTTTTTAGGACTTCGATGTCCTTTCGTCTGTCTGTTTGTCTCTCCGTCTGTCACTAGGCTGTATCTCATGAACCGTGATAGCTCTCTAGACAGTTGAAATTTTCACAAATAATGTATTACTGTTGCCGCTATAACAAATACATAGACATAGACAGACAAACATAGTATATTTGTATGTCTGTCTTTTGGCTCTTGGCCTCATGGGGGGGGGGGGGGGGGGGAGTCGCAGGGGCTGTCCGCACTGGGTCCGCGTAGGAAGCCCACGCACCAATTTGAGAGGGGCCTTGTGACCAGCAGTGGGACAAATGAGTAATATAGGCTGTAGATGATGATGATGATGGACCTCTATTCGGGATTGGCGGCGATACTACCAAGCATTAACAGGGCCTAAGGTTTTAAGAAAAAGCCGCCTCAAGCAGAGGGTCGTGGGTTCGAATCCCGGGCTCTGAGTTTTTCGGAATTTATGTCCGGAATTACATTTGAAATTTGCCATGAGCTGTTCAGTGAAGGAAAAACATCGTGAGGAAACCAGACCAATCCCAATAAGGCTTAGTTACTCTTCTAGGTTGGAAGGTCAGATGGCAGTCGCTTCTGTAAAAACTAGTGCCTACGCCAAATCTTGGGATTAGGTTGTCAAAGCCCCAGGCTCACTGAGCCGTGGCAAATGCTGGGAAAAACGCTAGGAAGATGATGGAGAGCCTAAGGTTTAATTTTCTATTATATGGAATCACCGTAATGACAGTTCGAAGCATAACCGATGAGAACGCGATGAGTTGAAGCCATTATAAAATTTAATTCAAATTCTTTCAAGCAAGTAGGCGTGATTATTACCGTATATTACTACCGAGAGCCGAGCAAACCAACGTCGAGATTAATCTCACTCATAAACCGAGCTTAATACAAAAAACAATTAATTAAAAACTTAATAACATAAGTTCTCACTTGGCGCGTATTAACGGCCGCTGTTGAGTTTAACTTAAATTGATCGCACGCTGCGCACGCGACGCAAGTTAGGAGAGGATCGATTTGACCGACTTCAAAAAACGTAGCATACATCTATACATATAATAAAGCTGAAGAGGGTCGAAAGTCTGTACATGGAAGATATTTAAAAAAAAATAGGCTTGGGGGTACTTAGAATCGATAACAGAACACGTTCCAACAGTTTTTAGAATTTTTGTCTGTTTATCTGTTTGTCTGTATATTTGTGCGCGCATCACGTGAAAACGGTTGAACGGATTTTGTTGGAAACTTTACTAATCCGTTGAGAAAATCACCGGCCAGGTTATAGGCTACTTTTTATCCCGGAAAATTGCATGTAGTTCCCGCGGGATAGCGATGATAGTTGTGTTAAGTGCCTGTTCAAATATGCATAGCAATATGTGACTTTTGTCAATAAATGAAGTCTACGCGGACGAAGTTGCGGGCAGAAGCTAGTACATACATAAATCATCCTTACCCTTGCGGGGCAGACAGAGCCTGAGGTAATAAAGAGCAAAATATAGGCCACGTTTTAATTGAGAGCGTATTGGTGTAAAGAGAATCAAAATAGCGATGGGTTGTGACAGCTAAAACCTTGAACTGAGTCTAAATAGAATCGCATTAAGACGTCATGTTAAAGCCCCAAGAGCGTTACCATGACGTCTTGCGATACAATTCCAATTCAGTTTAGGTTCGCATGCTGTCAGATCCATATTAAAAATGTCAACTAAAACCTGACCTGAGTTAGTAATTTTACATTTTAGCTGTCATTTTTGACACTTCAAGTATGGATCTGACAGCGAGCGATGCAACTTTGGTTCGGAAGGCCCCTATCTTATTTCGTCTATGCCATAGACTCTATCCCCCTTATTCATAGATGCTCTATAGGCTTTTGCTAACTTAACAATCGTGTGTCCTTATCTGTGAAAGGTAAATGTCAAAGTGACAGATAAGGACAAACTGTTACTAAGGCCCACTTGCAGTAAAAGATAAATCTTGTTTGAGTCACTAAATCTGCTAGCTTATTACGTAACTCGCTCGCAATCGCGATCGTGTTCATTTTGACAGTTCTTGTATGAATGTGACAGCTAGCTGATTCCGATGCCAATTGTCAGCCCATACATGAACTGTCAAAATGAACACGATGGCGATTGCGAGCGAGTTACGTAATAAGCTAGCTGGTTTAAAGCTTGACAGTTTCATTCAATTTGACACTACTAAATCGATTTTAACACTAAACCGAGGTTTGAATTTTTCCAGCAAGACAGCTTAAGTTAGCAGAACCCTATCGAGCGTTTATGAATAAGGGTATGGCCTTGCTGAGATCGCTCCACTCTTGTCCTATAGACGTCCAATAAATCCGTTCATAGACAAGCGAGCTATCTGGCAACATTAATCGTGCGCGGACATTCCGGAACAAATAGTGCTGGCCACTAACAAGCCCCTTTCAGCTGCTAAACGGTTACAAGCTCGCATCGGACCAGGGAGCGAGGGACCCGTACAATACAAACACATTCTAATCATACACTTTTGCGAAGACACTCTACCCGTCGTCATGATGCATGCAACTGCGTCGAAATATCGGGAGCTCAATAAAGGTAATCGCGGTTCGTATCCCGTCTATAATGTTTCGAATAAACTTAACCGTGAATCATTAAAAACACTCAACACTGACGATCTCTTTTTCATGTCTTTTTTTCTGTTGCTTTTCTATAAAATTGTGTGTATGCGTTTATATTTGTGTGTTTTGCAAAAAGGAATAAAATGTCTTCTTTCTTTCATTTAAAACATGCCTGTTTCACTACTCTGTTAAGTTCCAGTTATCTTCATCATCATCATCATCATTTAATAGCCTATGGAAGTGTCCCACTGCTGGGCAAAGGCCTCTCCTCTCGACCTCCACAACTCTCGGTCCGGCGCAATGTCAGGCCATTCCCCCATATACGCGTCCAAATCGTCCCGCCATCGCCTTCTTGGTCTGCCTCGTCGTCGTTGGCCATTCTCTGGCACCCACCAAGTGACTGAGTGGGCCCACCTCTGTGGATGCATGCGGCAGACATGTCCAGCCCAGTCCCATTTGAGCCTGGCAGTCTTTTCCCCGACGTCAGCTACGCGTGTTTTTGAGCGCAGCGTGGTGTTCCAGTTGTCTTAAGTGTCATTTATCTATGATGACGTCTCTGTCTGTTTTGTAGTGATAAATAGAGACGGGATCATAGATAACTGACGCTTGATAGCTGGAACTTAACAGAGAGTGCTGAAACAGGCCTAGAATGTACAAGTTGCTTCTCTTCCCGCGCAGGTAAAAGCCCGTCGAGGGAACGGGCGACAGTCTTAGGAACCATGACTGTTATTATAGGCCTTGCCTATAACATAATTCTTACGATTTAAGCCCATTCCCTCGATGGGCTTTTACCATCCGCGCGGGAAGAGAAAGCAACTGGTACATTCTATGTTTTTTCTTTTCTCCCAGACCGGCATGGAAGGAATTCGATTTGACGTAACCCAAAAATAGAAGATACATACATACATAAAGATATATTGAAATATATTGTATTTGTCTTATTTATTTTGCACAATAAAGAGTTTACATACATACATACATATCGTCACGCCTCTTTCCCACAGGGGTAGGCAGAGACTACTATGTTCCACTTGCTACTATCCTGACATACCTCTTTCGCTTCATCCCCTTTTCGTTTCGTTTAAATTTCGCAGAAATGCAATGATACACGTTGACCTCAATACAATCTAAAATATAAAATCCTACGGCAAAATGTATAATAAAATACAAAAACCAACATCCCATCGCCAGCGGGCCCCAAAAAAGGGCCCAACACCTTACGCTATTAAAATTACCGAAATAATAGGTGATTAATCTTCCAACCCACAGAAAAGGCCCGATTTACTGCCTCTGTCAAAATAAATATAAGTTGCGTCCAAGTTAACAAGACGAGGTTTTTTTAAAGCCCAAATTTAGATGTTTAACAAAACATTATAAAAAGAACACGAGGGTTGTTATTAATTGGGTATCGAGTACGATAGGGCCTTGTTCTTAGATATACGTATAATAAATGTGTATTATTATTAAGGAGAAATATATGCGTTTGAGCATATTAACGCCCGCTTCGGATTCTTGGTTAGGTTGAGGACGCACTGCAGTGAATGAATGAATAATTTAACGAATTACAATTAACAGTAACAGTTTTTGCAATAATGCAAGATGTGAATACGTAGGTAATTAGGTGACATATTTGATAGATGAAGATACCGTATTTTTTTATACTTTAACCTTAACAAAACGTTAGTTTTGTGATTTTATACATACATACATACAATCACGCCTCTTTCCCATAGGGGTAGGCAGAGACTACTGTCATAGTCATCATGTGAAAATGTCTACGAAAATATTACACATCTTCAAACTCTGTCAAAAGGAATGAAAAATTGAACGAATGGAATCTCGACGTGGTAATGTGGCCGCGGCCTAAGCGATGGTATCACCTCGTTCCGGGAAGGACATGTGTCGCCCAATAAACTAATTGGCCGTGGAATGCTCGCCCCGTAACATATTTATTTTATTTTATTATATTAGGGTTCTGTTATTAATTGTTGGGAATTTTAAATAGGGAGTTCCGAGTTAACACTTAACCAGCCTTGGAGGAAACAAGCCAGGGGTTTACCATGTCCTAATTCCGTCTCAGTTCAAGTTTTAGCTGTCACTTTAAGCACATGCAAGAATTGTATGCCATTATAGTTACATAGCTTATGCCCGCGACTTCGTCTGCGAAGAATTAGCAATTGACATGTTTACGGCTATCCCCCGGGAACTATGCTATTTTCCGGGATAAAAAGTAGCCTATGTTTTAATCTAGGGTACCAGCTATCTTCGTTCCAAATTTTATGCAAATCCGTCCAGTCGTTTTAGCGTAAAGAAGGAACAAACATACACACTCACTCACTCACATCGTCACATCGTCACATCGTCACATCGTCACATCATCACATCGTCACAAACTTTCGCATTTATAATATTAGTAGGATTGCGAAGTTTGACAGATCGGTCGAATTCGGTTTGCCTCTGTAACCCGCAATGTAATGAAACTTGCATGCAATTCTTGAATGTGTCTATGGGCCTTTAGTATGAATCTGACAGCTAGTGAACCTAAACTGAATCGCATTAAGACGTCATGGCAAGGCCTGACCTCTTTTTTAAGACGTCCCCAATTTGGTCCGTCCTTCCATCTAGGCCTTCCCCTCCCAAATTAATTAGAATTAAGAATATGCGGCTACGGAACCATCATCTCAATTAACATTCTTTATGCTGGTATTTATTTTGTACCTCGATAAACGATGCGGGGCGAACGCCGATTCAATCTCGGGAGACGTCTTAATTAATTTATATTTAAGTGACGATGTAGTCACGTGTGATACGGTGTAGTAATTACCAGGGAACCCTAATTGGACTCGTTCATAGATACCTTATATCATTAGATACTACTTAATATTATAAACTACTAGCTGTTTCCAGCGACTTCGTCTGCAAAGAACTCGTTTATCGCCATCCCGCGGGAATTTTCCGGGATAAAAAGTTGCCACATAGGCAACTTTTTATCCCATCCTATTCCAGACTTTTCTCTATCTATGTGCCGAATTTCATCCAGATCCGTTGGGCCGTTCCGGCGTCATTGAGTAACAAACAAACATCCATCCATACTTTAGCATTTATAATATTAGTTATATCATTAGGTACTAATATTATTATAAACTAGGTACTAGCTTCTGCCCGCGACTTCTTCTGCGTAGAATTAGCAATTGACATGTCAATCGCTATCCTGCGGGAAATATGCAATTTTCCGGGATAAAAAGTAGCCTATGTTTTAATCTAGGGTACCAGCTATCTTCAATGTAAATTTTATCCAAATCCGTCTAGTCGTTACAGTGAAGAAGGAATAAACATACACACTCACATCGTCACATCCATCCATCCATCCTCACAAACTTTCGCATTTATAATATTACTAGCTGTTGCCAGCGACTTCGTCTGCAAAGAATTCGTTTATCGCTATCTCGTGGGAATTTTCCAATGAACACAAAATATTTACCTTGCTACTCCGCTACTTTCCAGAATTTTTCAATTTGAAATTTTCCAGGTTTAAAAGTAGCCTATGTGCTATTCCATACTTTTCTCTATCTATGTGCCGAATTTCATCCAGATCCGTTGGGCCGTTCTGGCGTGATTGAGTAACAAACAAACATCCATCCATCCATACTTTCGCATTTATAATATTAGTTAGATTAGATTAGTAGGATCTTTCCCATAGGTATGGATCAGACGGTCAATATTGTTTGACCTACCGATAGACTCTATACTTCTACCAACAACCTAATCGGTCGGTGACGCCATTGAATTGCGGATGATAAGCGGGTGGGTATCACCTCCGTATCGCTACGACCGTCACTCGCTAATCCTGTAAAGCAGCAGTGAACTGCTGTGTTCCGGCGTGGAGAGTAAGACAGCCGGTGAAATTACTGGCACAAGAGGTATTCTATCTTTGCCCTCTAGGTCGGCAACGCATCTGCAATCCTGTAGTGTTGCGGGTGTCCAAGGTGACCCACTTGCTTGTTTAGGCCTGGGGCCTTACGATGACGTTATAATTCTGACCCAGATCAATTTTTAGCTGTCACTTTTAGTATGAATCTGACAGCGAGCGAACTTAAACTGAATCGCATTAAGACGTCATGGTAGGGTCGTATAAAAAAAACTGCCGTATAATTTTTATACAGATTTTAGCATTTAACGTTAATAGCATATTAACGCAAGTATTTTTAAAGTCCTTATTATTTTATTCCGTCATTAATAATTTTAATATCTTATTCAATGGTCGTTGACCCCCGAAACCGATTGTACCCGAGTACGAACCAGCTAACATGATCCACCGTGCCACCTTTTCACAGTAAACATTTAGCGTTTCTTCTTGGCGTTTCATTTCGACGTTCAGTGTGAACAGGTTCCACGGTAGTCCGTGGTAAAACAAAGCGTAAATCATAAGTTAATTAACTGTTTAATAAAACGGTAAGAAACGTCGGTTAATGGAGGCCTTAATGGTCACATCTCGTCAAATATTAAACGTATAAAAGTTATCTTTGTGAGTTATCTTGCTGTTTGTAATAAAAATGTGTTTTTATGACATTTTCTTACGGTTTATCATAATGCGAGTGTCATAATTTGAACACGCTTAGGATGGACGGCTGTTGAAATAATAGTAGATTTTGTGTCAAGGGACTTAACGAAACTGTTGGAGTGTGAACGCAATCTCTTCTTCTTCTTCTTCTTTTATTTCTGGCGTTCCAAGTCGTTGTAGCGACGACAACTTTACTTCGCCAATGTCAGGGTTAAAAATTTTAATTATAAAATCTTGTGACAAAATGTCGGCAACGTTGTACGGTAACACGGTCAAAGACCCCCCTCCCCCCCTGTCGGGCTCTTAGCCAACGGTCAATGATATCCCTCAAATACTGCCAGGAAATCATTAGCCGTTGCCCAGGGTGCACCGGACCAAGCACTGCTCTTCCCCCCAGACGGATCCGAAAACGAACCGCAGCTCTTGTTCACACGTGGAGGTAACCCGACTCGCACCCCGAACGCAATCTCTTTAGGTTTAAGCGAACTATGACACTATTGTCACTTGTCGCTGTCAACTCATCTTACTTTAAAAGCTTTCGTACCGAACAACACTCTTTTTATTTCCCTTTAAACATACGTTTTTATACCCACTTAAATTCATCAGAAACATATCATCGCCATCATCATTTCCATCATACGTCCCACTGCTGGGCACAGGCCTCCTCTCAGAATGAGAGGGCTTCGGCGATAGTACCCACGCGGGCCCAGTGCTGATTAGGAACTTCACACACACCATTGAATTTCTTCGCGAGTCTTATATAAGTCTCGTGAATTTGTTTACTGTGTTTAAATGAGCCTTAGGGTCTTGGTTATGGGTCTCGTTCTTATTACTTCTGTATACCTTTTTTCTGTTTTGATTGTTATATGTGGTGTTCAATAAAGAGTTATTGTATCGTCTTAGGTTTTTTGAGGAGGAAAGAAATAAAAAGGTTTTTTTTTTACAAACGGGTATGTACCTACCTATCTAATATTAATAAATAATATTATCAAATTATTAACTACAATAATAAATTAATAATTTAAAAAATATGTAATTTGTTAAGTAATTGTTTATAATTTTCTGTATTTTTAAAGAAGGAAGTAAATTTTCAACATGAAACTACCGTGAGACACACATAATTACAACAAAACGGATAACTCACGTATAAAAGCCGAAAGAATGCTCCGACAATTCACACTGTTCGTTTCGCTGCCGCCGGGGCGACCGCTCTCTGATGAAGGACTACGGATTGGTCCGAAACAATTGTCGGAGCATTCTTTCGGCTTTTTATACGTGAGTTATCCGTTTTGTTGCAATTAAGGAAGTAAATCATAATTGCTGTATTATTATTGAAAACAAGCCACTTTCATACCATAATTTTTTACACAAAAAGCTACAAATACTCGCTCACGAATTGTGTTCAGAGCATGTCGAATTTAAAATATATTTTTAATTATTTCCAACGCCTTACATTAGCGATGGAAATTAATTGAATAAAAACAAACCAATTTCCATTATTAGCCATAAAACTTCAAGAATTCCAATATCGTTATCAAGATTACCTTCACGACATTTATTTTGCCGTTTCCGAGAAATTACTAAAGCGACAGATGTCACCTGAAGATTACTACACAAACGACCATAACCTACTGGACCGGCTGTGGAACCATGTCACAGCGAAGTCGTATCAACTGTCTGCCGGTCTAGGGAGGAATACTAATTTTGATATTGACTGTAACAAGGTTCTAGAGCGGGTCTCATGTCAAAGTGGACACCTGCGAGATATGATGTATGACATTGTGATCAAAATCGCTATGTAAAATTACTGGAATTTTTATTATCCAAATTAATTTATATTATATCTAAACATACTAAGGTAATAAGTAATAAAGAAATAAAGTTTATTCAGGTTAGTTTTACATAAGAAGTAATGTTTACAATTAGGTAGGTATTGAATCGATATCTGAACGTGATTGTGGGTGTATAGATGGAAAGATAAATAAAAATAGTAATGGGTTGCTAGCCGCATCGCCTATTTAGGTATCTACATGACCTATCATGTACTTACGATTTTCGCCCATTCCTTTCGATTGCCTTTTACGATCTGCGCGGGAAGAAACGCAGTTGGTATATTCTATGTTTTTCTTTGCTCACAGATCCGATTGGAAGAAAAAATTCTGTTATTATATTATTTTTATCAGAAAGTATTCTTAGGGCATGTACGTCAACTGGGGTGACTTTTGTAATTTTGGGGCTACTTTGATCATTTTAAAATTGCTATAAAATCGATATTATCCATATCCGGTGAATGTTTGGCATGTAGATGCAAAGGCGATCGACGAAGACATTGATTGGAAGCAGTAAACGCTAATAAAAAATATTTTTTTATCATTAAAACTACTTTTTAAAGTCACCCCAGTTGACTGTACACACTGAACACTGCCAATTTAGGGGTAAAATTAGTTAAAATTTGGTACATAAAAGAATCTTCTTTTTCAAAGGAGAAACCCTAAATCACAAACTCGTTCTAATTTAAGTATTCGCGCAGAAAAAGTCAAATTTTCCCCGAAAGGCCGTAAAAGGCGGACGAAATTGTTTTCGAGATACATCAGATATGGGGGGGGAGCAAAATTCGAGGCATCCTTAGACTACCTATTATACGCGAGCGACAAAAACGCGTTGTAGGAGACATCGAAACGCGTAGCTCATAAATAAATACATAGCGTGGGGGTTGGTACGGGATAAAGACGGTAGCGATTGGGAAATGAAATATTTTTCTGTGTGTTCTAGTTTTCAGTATTCATCTTCCTAGCGTTTTTTTTTCCAGCATTTGCCATGGCTCAGTAAGCCTGGGGTCCGCTTTGACAACCTAATCCCAAGATACGGCGTAGGCACTAGTTTTTTTATTTTGCAGTATTGTTTCAAAATAATAAAAATAAATGCAATAATCGAAAAGTCAAATTAGTAGTAGTAGGAAATAAAATAAAATAGTCAGAAGTTTCAACGGTTACGTTTTGGAAAAAGGCCAGGTCAAGAGTACCAGAAACCGACGAGCATGTACCCACATAATGAAGAGATTGATGAATGTGGATGAAGCGAAAGAGGTATGTCAGGATCGTAGCAGTGGAACAAAGTAGTCTCTGCCTACCCCTGTGGGAAAGAGGCATGACGGTATGTATGTATGTTAACTTTTAGGGCCCTTGATATCGGCTCGTGCATGTTGTGCAGGCACTTTTTCAGCAAATATCGCAGGCTTTCTTAGGCCTTTTAGGCATTTTATTATTTTTCATAGTTAGTATGCGTCCCATTTTAGCTCGCACAATAAATTTTTGCACGATAATATGGTTATAACTATTTAAAAAAAAATACTAAAACCCCATTCTCCTAAGCTCCGTTTAGCGAGCGGACTCCAAAATTGAGAACAAAACCATGTGTAACTTTGTAAAAACTGCCGGTAGCCAATGTTAGGTATTTTATTATCCAAGTCAACTAGTTGGACTACATATTAATTATAATTAACAATAGCGGTAAGGTCTTACTCATATAATTGTGATTTTTTTACCGCGCGAGCGAACTTCCAACTAAACTCCGTCAATGGATATAAAATCACAAATTACACCACTATTTGTAAGCTTACGCGCAACCCTATAGGGCTGTGTGCTAGTGTTCTGCCTGGTCCCCGTCGTCGTCTAGGTCTGGTGCCGGCATGGCGTTTAGGGCCAAAATTACGAACATATATATCTAAACTCCGTCTTGTGTTTCCCGTCTCTGCTAAACTCCGTTTAGTTGTTTTATTTTTTACTGGTATTCTTCTGTATCTATTTGTCTTGCTATCATTATAGCTCGTTATCCTATGTTAACGCCGTGTTAGCTGCTATTCCCTTAAATGCATCCATCACTAAATAAAAAATCGAAAATGGCTTTCTCCCTAAGCTCCGTAGACTAAACTCCATCATATTTTTGATAAGAGTTTAGAAAATTAAACAAAATCTGATTGTTTTTGTTCATAAAAATCGTTTATTACAGCACTCACTTTTGAGTACCGGTGTTTTCGTGTTCAAGAAGTATACATTTTTGAAAATATTTATTTTTTGTTTCTATTGACATGACATTTATGTTCCAGTGAATTATGGCACGGGGTTCGCGTTACATGCTGTTTATCTTATTTTTCGATCATAATATTTGCTTTTTATTTAATTTAAACAAATAAGTAATATTTTATTCATATTTAATGTATATTGATGGCTCAACTCCGTCTTGATGAAAAATCAACGTGTTATAAATCATAAACTAATTGGCTTATTTAATTGCCAAAAGCACAGAAAAGCTTCTTGTAGCATAGATTTTCACATTTTACTTCAATTATATTCATAAATGTAAAACTCAAAATCATGACGGTGTTTAGGCTGAGAACACGTTTTCCTGAGAATGACCGAATTAATTAGCATGAGCGGAACGGCACCAAATGTAATGTAGAATTTCTCTCAAAGGCTAGGAATAGCAGTTCAGAGAGGCAACGCAGCCAGCGTCTTGGGGTCGATGCCTGTGCCGGAATATTTTGACGACGTATTTATCTTATAGTTTTAGTTAGTTTTAAAATCTTGTTGTTTTGTTTTAATATTTGTAATGCATGTAAAAATTTAAAAATACGGAAATACACAGATAAAAGTATAAAGGCGAACTTATCCCTAAGAAGGTATACTTTCCAGCTAACCTGATATAAAAGGTGTCAGGCTTATATAGTCATTCGCTTGTGCCTTGCACTCCGGTTTGGATAAAAGGCAACGCCGCACGTTCACACATGCATGAGGCTTCAAGAAAAACCTGTGAAAGCCTCGTAATGGTCGCTCAACATTTGTAGTATTATGCCGCGGAATAGTTTAAAATGTCATTTTGGTCCCTCCGCGATTTATGTCGTGCGCGCGGCGTTTTTTGCGCTCGTGTGTCCCCGGCTTTATTTTATGTTTAATTCATTGCGTCATTTGTTAGGTTTAGGTTAAATTAGTTTGGTTTAATTTGTTTCTTAGTTTATCTGATGGTTACATTGTTGTTAGCGGCAACTGACAGATCATTGTAAATTGCTAAACTAGGTACTTAATTACTTACTTTATATTTAATTATGGTAATACATAGAATAAAACGTAATAGAGGCTCATTGTGCGTGTTATTAGTTAATTAAGATGTTATCATAATTAATATTATCACTTCTTTAAGTTCCAATGTTTTTAGGGTTCCGTACCTCAAAAGGAAAAACGGAACCCTTATAGGATCACTTTGTTGTCCGTCCGTCCGTCCGTCCGTCTGTCAAGACCCTTTACCTCAGGAACGCGTAGAGGTATCAAGCTGAAATTTATAAATATCAAATACTCAGGTCTACTGTCTCTTAAAGCTGTGAAAAAATCAAACTTCTAAGCCAACGCAATCAAAAGATACAACCGTTTATGCCGCAAATTTCCGCAAATTTTCGAAACTCGCAAGGGAATCAAAACCTACAGGGTACTTCCCGCAGAATCTTGAAATTTGGTATGAAGGTAGGTCTTATAGCATAAATTAAGGAATAATTGCGAAAACCGTAAATATGTATGTATGTCTGTATATAGCAGTGACCAATATAAAGTGACCACACACTGCGTACATTTTGCTTTGGAACAGGGCTTTGCTTACACTGGTTTATAGATATTTATAGATACGGAACCCTCGGTGCGCGAGTCCGACTCTCACTTGGCCGGGTTTTTTTATCTATAATATTTAAAACCTATCATCTTGTTTGTTACTGTTAATAATGATTTTGCAGAAATGCGCATTCGATAAATACCTACGCATAAAGAAAACAGTACATTTACAACACCGGGTAGCACTCCGGGAGTGCCGGCAGAAGTGAAAACTACACACGCACACTCGCGCAACAAAAAAAAGAACTTTTTCTACACGAGATTCGAACTGCGGTCACCTGAGAGAACGCACTGTTATTCCACACCTTATACCACTAGGCCAAACGCACATACGTGACATACGTGACGAAATCAACGAACACTTCAAAACTCGAACGCAGCTCTAGCTTCATTCGTACTTTTTTTCGCTCTTGGAGGATCCTGATATCCTGGTACTTAACTCTCCCTCCGTCTTACGCCTGATGAGTTTAACATTTTTTACCCATCTCAAAAAGCGTTATCATGTCTCAATTCAAAAGTAAACATTACAATTGTACTGTGTAATGAGTAAAATGGACCCCACTCAGCATAGTTTTGTGGTGTCTATGCTTTTTTTAACACGTTGTACCATGGTTCTTTTTTTACAGGTCTGGGAGCAAAGAAAAACACCGTGTAGTACTCCGAGAGTGCCGTCAGAAGTAAAAACTACACACACGCACGCTCGCGCAGAAAGAAAAAAAAAGAAAATGGGAAAAAAAAACTTTTTCTACACGAGATTTGAAATGGTCACTAACTCTACTACACTCACGCTACTTCATTTTCAAATTTACTTCTTGATTTTTAATGTTTACTTTTACGTTTTACCGTTAGAAATTAACTGTTATGTTGTGAAAGTTGTTACGAATCCTATACATATAATAAAGCTGAAGAGGGTCGAAAGTCTGTACATGGAAGATATTTAAAAAAAAATAAGCTGGGGATACTTAGAATCGATAACAGAACACGTTCCAACAGTTTTTAGAATTTTTGTCTGTTTATCTGTTTGTCTGTATATTTGTGCGCGCATCACGTGAAAACGGCAGCACGTCTAGCACGACAGCACACAAGAGTCGCGTCGCGCGCGAGATAGATTGCCAGTCTTTTTCTTACTGTTCGTTCTAGAAAGAGACGGGTAATCTAACTCGCGCGCGACGCGACTCTTGTGCGCTGTCGTGCTAGCCGGGCTGGACGGATTATGTTGAAAACTTTACTAATCTGTTGAGAAAATTACCGGCCAGGTTAAAGGCTACTTTTTATCCCGGAAAATTGCATAGTTCCCGCGGGATAGCGATGAACATGTCGAAAATTGCAGCTGCCTAGAGTCGCAACGTTTATAAATATTGCTTCAGTATCTTAGAGGTGCACTAAGAAGGGATTTTCAAAATTTCCACGGGAATTAGTATCGCTTATTATAAAAATATATATGTATTTACCAATTAAATGTCAGAAGGTGTTAAGTGCCTGTTCAAATATGCATAGCAATATGTGACTTTTGTCAATGAAGTCTACGCGGTTACGCGGACGAAGTCGCGGGCAAAAGCTAGTAAGAAATAAATAAATACTATGTACAGTATTAACCTAAACCTAGCCTAACTTAAACTACAAGTTGAATCACCCCTCCCAGATCACTGTCACTGCTCATTGTGCCCAGAAGGCTGGCAGCATTGCCTCGTTGAATCGCGAGGCCAATATTAGTGATGGGCCGACTACGGCTTTTGACGACTACCCGACTAGTCGGTTGCAAAAATGCCGAACAGTCGGCCGACTATACTAAATTTCAATAAAATCGGTGTAGCCGTTTTGCCATGAAAGAGCAACAAACATCCAAACTTACAAACTTCGGCTTTTGTAATATTAGTAAGGTAAGATTACTTTCCTATATTGCCTAGCTTATTTTTAAAGAAATATTTTAAAAATAAACAAGAGGATTAATACGTTTATTTCCAGTCTATTTACAAACACGCAGTAGGTAACAATAAATAAATAAAAAACTAATAGCTAACTATAACTAACCTAAACTTTGAACTAGGTACTTAAAATTTTACACATTAAATTTATATAAATTACTAGCGACCCGGCCCGGCTTTGCACGGTATATTATGCCTGTATTATACATATAAACCTTCCTCTTTATTCACTCTATCTATTAAAATAAACCGCATCAAAATCCGTTGCGTAGTTTTAAAGATTTAAGCATACATAGCGACATAGGGACATGCGACATAGGGATATGGGACATAGGGACATAGGGACAGAGAAAGCGACTTTGTTTTATACTATGTAGTAATTGCACAATTTATTGGTTCATAATGAACATCGATTTGCCAAAATGGCGTCGCACAGACATAGCCGCCCTACACTTTCATCACAGAGTCGTAAACTTTTCAATATTTATTTCTTCGTGAATACATTTTATACGATTTTTGCTCCGTGTCATTCCATTCCGTTACATTCCATCCAGTGCCAATCTCTTCATTAGCTCCCGTTTTTACTCGGATACCGACGGACAGACGGACAGGCGACAGCTTTATTATGTTGTCAGCATGTAACGGGGGTTTAAATTAGAAGTTTTGTTTTTAGAGCTTTTTTGGTGGATTGCTTTTTGTCCTTTGTTGATACCGCCTTAAGCTTTAATTGTTTTTTTTAGGTAAGTTTGGCTCAGATTAAATTTATTTATTCGAGACTATACTAGCTCTGTGCCAAATTTTACTAGATCTATTCAGTCGTTCTGGGGTGAAAGAGTATCTACCAAACAATACTCACTAACTTTTTGACGACGCGGTTGGCCTAGTTTGTAGTGACCCTGCCTGCGAAGCAAGCGTCCTGGGTTCGAATCCTGGTAAGGGCATATATTTGTGTGATGAGCACGGATATTTGTTCCTGAGTTATGGATGTTTCTATCTATATAAGTATGTATTTCTCTATATAAGTATGTATATCGTTGTCTAGTACCCATAACACAAGCCTTACTTGCGCTTACTTTGGGACTAGGTCAATTTGTGTGAATTGTTCCCAAATATTTATTTATTATTTATTTATTTATAACTTCCGCATTTATAATAATTATTAGTACCTAGGATTAAGTTACCATGACGTCTTAACGCGATTCAATACCGATTCAGTTTAGGTTCGCTCGCTGTCAGATCCATACTAAAAATGACAGCTAAAACCTGAACTGAGTCTGAATTGAACCGCATTAACGTCATGGTAAGTCCGCAGTATGTGAAAATTCCAACGTGGCACTTCAAAAAACGTGCAAAAACCCCATTATACCCAACCCCCATAACCATAAACTAATCCGTACACAAGCGTATCCCATTTCGAAAACAGGGCCATTTTATTTGAATCCTTAAGTGGTTGTGTTTCATACACCCCCATACACCCTTCTTACACACCGCGACGCACCCTCGCGAAGTTATGGCAAATCTGTAGGGATGGAACCCCATCAATTATGTATGGTTGACAATACCAACAAGGATATATTAGATAGTTTAAAACTTGATAAAACAATGGTGGTTATTAATAACAATGTATAGGAACAATATATATGGGCTTCTTCATGGACACCAGATTTGACGGGCAACGGGCTAGCAGTGATGTATTGTGTATACTAATATTATAAATGCGAAAGGTTGTGAGGATGTATGGATGTTTGTTACTCTTTCACGCCAATACGGCGTACGGATCTGGATGAAATTTTGAACAGAGATAGATTACCTATGGTTTGGAATAACATATAGGCTACTTTTTATCCCGGAAAATTGCGTATCCCGCGGGATAGCGATAAACGAATTCTTTGCAGACGAAGTCGCGGACAATAGCTAGTACATACATAAATCACGCTTTATCCCTTATGGGGTAGACAGAACTTAAGGTAACAAGACCTCATAAGGGCCACGTGTAATTAATTTAAAAAAATCCTTAGATTGTCGCCCGTTCTCTCGATGGGCTTTTATCATCTGCGCGAGAAGTTCTTCGTCTGCGTAGAATAAGACTTAAGAACTGAAGGCTTATTGTCTAACTCGCTCGCGATCATTTCGTCAGTTCTTGTATGAATGTGACAGCTAGCTGATTCCGATGCCAATTGTCAGCCCATACATGAACTGTCAAAATGAACACGATGGTGATCGCGAGCGAGTTAGACAATAAACCTACCGATGTTGATAATATATTCTGCAATAATTATTTACATTGCGAGTCTAGGCAGCTACGACCTTTGACATGTTTATCGCTATCCCGCGGGAACTATGCAATTCTCCGAGATAAAAATTAGCCTATGTTTTAATCTAGGTTACCAGCTATCTTCGTTCCAAATTGAACCCAAATCAGTCCACACGTTTCAACATGAAGAATGAACAAACATACACACTCACATCGTCACATCCATCCATCCATCCGTCCAAAATTTCGCATTTATAATATTAGTAGGATATAGCGATCATTTTTGTGTCTCATTGGTTTTCTTTCAAAGAACGCTGTGTCTGCTATCTCTACCGATTTAACTGGTATTTGTTCCCCCACGCCCTATCGAGTTAACGTTTAAGCCATTACGATATAACCATCACTGTTCGCAGTTAACTCTTATTTGCTAACTGGCTAGCTTAGCAGTTAACCTGTATTTAGTTTTAATATGACCGCTAGCATGTCTACATAAATGAGTCTGTGTATTTTTGATGTCGAATAAAGTTATATCTAGTAAGGTTCAAAAGTTTCCGGCCTAATAATGAAAATTAACGTTTAGGTTAAAAAAAATATTTTTATTTTTCAATGTAGTCTCCTCCTATTGTTATACATTTTTCAGATCGTTTGATTAACATTTCTATGCCTTTAAAATAATATTCGGAAGTTTTGTCTTCGAAATGCTCGAAAACTGCAGCAGCGACCTCATCATCGGACGAAAATTTTCTCCCCCTTAAGTCCGATTTAAGTTTAGAAAATAAAAAATAGTCGCTTGGGGCTAGATCAGGGCTGTAAGGTGGGTGACGGATTGTTTTAAATCCACATTTAGATATAGCCGCCTTTACAACTGCAGCCGTGTGGACAGGCGCATTGTCATGAAGAAGACGGACACCCCTGCTGAGTTTTCCTCGACGTTTAAGCTTTATTGCTTCTCGCAACTGGTCTATAAGGCAAGCATAGTAACTGCCGTTTACTGTCTGATTGCGTTCTTTGATATCTATAAGCAATATCCCTTCGCAATCCCAAAATATTGTGGCCATTATCTTTTTGGTAGATTGGCACACCTTTGCCTATCGAGGGGGTGCTTCCCCAGAACGACGCCACTCCATCGACTCTCTTTTCGAAAGAGGATCATAGTATAAGACCATAGTTTCGTCTCCGGTAACAATGGACTGGATAAATTCACTCTCACATGACTTGAACTCCTCTAAAAGTTCCTTGGAGCACGCCACTCGTTCAGCTCGCTGAGCACTCGAGAGAAGTTTCGGGACCCATCTTGCACTAACCTTATTCATGTTTAGATGGTCGTGTAGAATCCTAAGGACTGTTATTTTCGTAAGTCCCGTTCTTGACGCTATTTCCTTCGTCTTTAGTCTTCTGTCCTTCAGTACCTCTTGTTCGACTAGATCGACGTTATCTTGCGTAAGAACCTCAACAGGGCGGCCTGGTCGGGGTTCGTCATCGATGGACTCACGCCCTAAACGAAACTGCTTACACCAATCCTTAACAGTCGAAAACGAAGGGGAGGAATTCCCGTACACGTTATCTAACCTTTCTTTGATTATAGTTGGACTTATGCCTTCCTTTGTCATAAATTTTATCACTGATCGATATTCCAATTTGAACATTGTACAAATTACACCGCTTTTTATATTTAAATCAAAGAAAATTTTATGAAAACAAAAGTTACAAACCACGAAATTATCCACACAATAGCTGAATAAATGACAAATAAAATGACATTCATTTGTTTCTTGTTTTCTTCTTTTAAATATATACGGCCAGGAACTTTTGAACCTTACTGGTATGTCTATGTCTATGTCTATATAGCAGAGAGTGCGCAAGAGTCGCGTCGCGCGCGAGATACTTAGTTTACAAGTTTTGTATTAACTTGCAATGTTTGTATGTAAGTAAATATGTTTGTCCACTAGGATGTAGGGATGGGTTATACTTGCTAAATCGCGTACCAGGGCTTAAAAGTACATCCACCTTCGGTGCAAGAACCAGGTATCAAAATACTTTCAAAGTATTTTCTGTCCAACGCGACGAGTCGAATACTTGCTTCCTAGCAAGTTTAAACCTTGTTATTATACAGATAAAATTCAAAATATTCCCATCAAGACGTAAAACACTTTGAAAGTATTTTATTTCACGTATTCAATCTGATCGTTCGACGTAGTAGTAGTAGTAATACTTACTTTGAAGGGACAGTATACTTTAATGGAGAAATACTTTCAAGTCTTGCAAGTATATCGGGTCGGTACCTGTTTGGTATACTTGCAAGGAAATACCTGGTATCAAAACCTGGTAACATAAATACGCACCATCTCTACTAGGATGGCTCAGAGCCCGAATATGTGTCGCCATTATACGTGCTACAAATATGTGTATTCGCGGCACACACCATAAATTTAAACCTGTGGCAAGATGGCTCGGTTTTGACGATGGTGCCGCCCTGCCCCATATACACTGATCATTTTTATATGTGTGTTACACTATTGTCTTAGGCTTAGTTCTGTTGTTTCTGTGTGATGATCTGATGATATTTAATAAAGCATGTTCCTTTACAAAGAACAATAAATCTAACTAATATTATAAATGCGAAAGTATGGATGGATGGATGGATGTTTGTTTGTTACTCAATCACACCAGAACGGCCCAACGGATCTGGACGAAATTCGGCACATAGATAGAGAAAAGTCTGGAATAGCACATAGGCTACTTTTTATCCCGGAAAATTGCGTAGTTCCCGCGGGATAGCGATAAACGAATTCTTTGCAGACGAAGTCGCTGGCAACAGCTATTATAGAATAATGCCTCAAAATTATGTTGGTCCGGGTGGAATCTTGTAACTCAATTTTGAAGCAGATATCTTCATCCGATTGAGCTGAAATTTAGCATACTCGTGGAAGTCGAATGACAATACAATAATCTGGTTGTAGAATTCAGGTGGCCCGGTCAGGACCGTCTCCGCAGGAGGGAACTCTTCAACGGTTGGTGCGATTGACTTGAAATTTGGTTCACATATGTAGGACAGATGGCAATGCAAGTATAGTCCGCTAAAAATCTTGTATCAAAAATAATAAATATCTCAGGACAATTTGACACTAATTGACCTTCCCAAACTAAGCAAAGCTTGTAATAACAGAATTATATAAAAATAATTATGTTTTTTTTCTTTTCTATATGAATAGGAGGTAGCCTAGTGGTTCGACCTGTGGCCTCTCAAGCAGAGAGTCGTGGGTTCAAATCCCGGGCTCGCACTTCTGAGTTTTTCGGAATTTATGTGCGATAATCTCATTTGAAATTTACCATTAGCTTTTCGGTGAAGGAAAACATCGTGAGGAAACCTGCACACAACTGCGAAGCAATTCAATGGTGTGTGTGAAGTTCCCAATCCGCAATGGGCCCGCGTGGGAACTATAGCCCAAGCCCTCTCACTCTGAGAGGAGGCCTGTGCCCAGCAGTGGGACGTATATAGGCTGGAGAGAGAGAGAGAGAGAGAGAGAGATATGAACAGGAAGGCAAACGAGCAAGTGGGTCACCTGATGGTAAGTGATCACCACTACCCATAGATACCCGCAACCCCGGAGGGATTGCAGATGCGTTGCCAACCTAGAGGGCTAAGATGAAATGCCTCTTACGCTCGTAATTTCCCCAGCTGTCTTACTCTCCACACCGGAACACAGCAGTGCAACCACTGCTGCTTAGCGGCAGGATTAGCGAGTAGGATGGTGGTAGCGATCCGGACGGATCCGCGAATGTAAAGACTTAAATACATATAAAAAATCCAAGACTCGAGAAAAAACATTCGTATTTTTCCTACAATATCTGTTACAATCGGGAGACACCTCACAGTCAGGTCCTCTAACCATTAGGCCATCCTGTCGTCAAAAAGAAACTTTAAACATTTTTAATCCAAATATTTTATTGAATCAGGCGTTACTTTGCGGAGGTCCATGGAGGTCTTGCGCGTGAGTAGCGGAGTAGCAAGGTAAATATTTTACGTTCATTTTTAATCCAGGTAAATAGCAAGTTCACGCGGGATATATGTTTTTGACTCAGGTTTGAATTAAACGCTTATATCTTCAGGACATCGTAAAAGTTGCGGGAAACCGGTGGATGCAGGTGGCGACTTGTCGTTCAGTAGGTATGGTGTGCTAAGGGGGAGGCCTTTGTTCAGCAGTGGACGTCTTCAGGCTGATGATGATGATGATGATCTTTAGGACTCAAATCCGTTATCTCAGACAAAACTAAGCCTAAGATTTAACCGCAAATTCTTCAACGGTCAGTGCGAGAACAAAAGAACAAAACAGAAACAAAAGCAAAACGCAAAACACGACAACGACGTAACGGCACCTGATGGACAGCGTCGAGTTTTGTTTTAGATATTATATTAAGTTCTGTGGGTTTGCTTGCAAAGGTATTAAGGTTTTTCATATCAGCATTGTTGTCCATAGCATTGTGGAGAAGCTCTTGGAGTACTCACTACAACGGGATGGTGTAATAGTACAGTGTGCCTAATCAAACTACGGAGCTTAAGGCTTAGCTACTTTTAGTTAAAAATTCAAACCTTGGTTTTAGTCATCTTAAAAGATACGACTAGACAAATTTAATGGACACGGTTTGGTTCCCGGTCCAAGCTGATCTGAGGCCGTTCTCAAGTTCCAAACAAAATAGGTAGGTACTCAAAATAATCGAACGAGTGTTCGATTTATGAAACTTGGACTTACCCGCAAACCAGCCAGAACGCAAACCTGTCAGTACGTAAACTAGCATGTCCTAACTTATAGTATGTACACAAAGTGTCTCAGAAATATCACGGAATATTTTAGCAGGTACTTAGGTATAGAAAGAAAGAAAGAAAGAAGAAAGAAACTTAGGTATAGATATAGATTTGATGGTATAAAGTATAGGTACCTTTAGATTTAATAGAGAGAGATTTAATGTGGGGCCTGACCATGACATCTTAATGCGTTTCAATTCCGACTCAGTTTAGGTTTTAGCTGTCATTTTCAGTACGGATCTGACAGCGAGCGAACCTAAACTGAATCGCATTAAGACGTCATGGTAAGGTCCAATTATTTGGCCATCCATGCCTTTCAACCTCCTGTAGTTTTGTGCTGGGGCCTTACCATGATGTCTTAATGCAACTCAATTTAGGTTCGCTCGCTGTCAGATCCATACTAAAAGTGACAGCTAAAACTTGAACTGAGTCGGAATTAGGACGTCATGTAGGCTTATTGTCGCTCGCAATCGCCATCGTGCTCATTTTGACAGTTCTTGTATGAATGTGACAGCTAGCTGATTCCGATGCCAATTGTCAGCCCATACATTAACTGTCAAAATGAACACGATGGCGATTGCGAGCGAGTTAGACAATAAGCCTACTGGTTAGCAACTTGGAAGTTTTGTCACCAACTTTTCCAACAGAAAAACTACCGTGTCTTCCGTACAGACACACAGACCGTGTCACATACATTGTCCCTTGCATTGTCGTTTTGCGTTTACACCGGCCAGCCGTCAATCTCGGCCGATTGTGTTCAAATCTCGCGTCGCCCGGGATGGATGCGCTTGCGCATAATGCGGATCGGGAGCGGTTAGGGGGCGTGCAGGATGGCGAAATGTCTATGTATTCAGAAATAGGGCATTTCCAATTTACTACACTACTATAGTGCACACTTTTACTATTTTCCAAAATGAAAGAAAGAAATTGAATGAGATTGATGAATGTGGATGAAGCGAAAGAGCTTAGGTACGTCAGAATCGTAGCAAGTGGAACAAAGTAGTCTCTGCCTACCCCTATGGAAAAAAAAAAGAAATACCTAAGTTTATTTATGACAAACCCAATTTAACACAACCAGCATTGCTGCACTTTTGTGTGGCAACATAATGCTGAGTGGAGACCCTTATTTGGTGTCCTTCTGGACCATCACAAACTGTATTAGTAATATGCAATATCTTTAGTTATAATTTTTATGGTGGTGGTACATTGGGAACGGAAATAAAAATTTTCTTTCTTTGTTTCAATTAATAAAAAAAACAATTAAACAAAAATAAGACATTTTGTTAAGAAAAAGTAAAGTTTTATTTTCGTAATAAAGTTTGGTAACAGAGCGTGGTAATGTTTTTTTAATAATTTTCAATTCAATGTGAAATAATCACTAACCTGACAAAAAAAATATTGAATCAAGCGTTTTCAAAAACAGTTGTTCAGTAACTCGATTTTTTGGAATTTGAAAATTTTACGTTATTCCTACTCAGAATCGAGAGCTCTATTCATTGTAATAGGACATCCAACGAACAAAATTATACAGAAAAAATACATACATAGGTACATACATAATTATACCGTCATGCCTCTTTCCCGCAGCGGTAGGCAGAGACTACTTTGTTCCACTTGCTACAATCCTGACATACCTCTTTCGCTTCATCCACATTCATCAATCTCTTCATACGTGTTCGTCGGTTTCGGGTACTCTTGATCTGACCTGTTTCTAAAACGTCTCCAATTTGGTCACGGAACGTCCGTCTAGGCCTTCCCCTCCCAACGCACCCATTCACACTCCCCATATAAATCTGTTTAGTTTACTGTGTAACAGCTTTGTTATTCAAGAAGACTTCTGCGGCTGCCTTTTGATCAGGGGCCTTACCATGACGTCTTAATGCGTTTCAGTTTAGGTTTGCTCGCTGTCAGATTCATACTAAAAGTGACAGCTAAAACTTGAACTGAGTCGGAATTAGTACGTCATGGTAAGGCCCCAGGCAATGCATATTACTATTAGTTTTATATAGTACATTATAGGCCCCAGGTCTATTTTTATAATTGAGAATTGTAAAATCGTAGCTTGTAGTTTCAAGAATACCGCTGATTGTGCATTCGCCTCCTTGTAAACTCAACTGTTAACCAAATCGGCTGCTTCGATATCCGCGAGTATCGCGCTAAGTTAGTGCGGCGACGACATTTGAGAGTCAAATCCGTCGATACGACGCGAGATGGAAACTTGAAAGGTGGAAACATACGGATGAATTATTCAGACGGTTTTAAATTCCCGTCTTTCTTTGAGGTGGCTACACAGGTGGTGCAAACACTATTGTTAACGTATAGTGTAAGTGCATACATATACTAGTACATAAAATGCAATGTATCTCTGTTTTCGAGTAACTATTAAAAGGTACTTCTAACTAAAAGGTTGTGTATTTGTCCGTTGCGATTCCCCCTTCGTCTCACCTCTCCTCATGGCGTGTTATTAACGGGATATAGACCATGCTGGTAGGAGCAAAAGAAAACAGAATGCTATTGCTTTTTTGCCCGCGCATGGTAAAAGGCCATCGAGGGAATGGGCGGACGTAGGCGATACGGCTACCCATCACCATTTTGATTCCGCTGTCCACCTATACGCCCTTAATTATGCTAAATGGCTGTGTGTAAACCGTAAGGATAAAGACGTGATGCGTAAAGACTTTTACTTTCTTATTAAACGAGATGTATTATTTTATTTATTTATCCCTTTAATGCGAAAATTAAAGTCCATCACGATTAATCATTGCATTGGACACATTGAGACACCAAAAACGAAGTACAGACGCACATTTGAAACTTTCATTCAATTTCTAACTGTGAAATAATCGTAAAAAATCACCAAAAATGCGCCGTTGCCAGCTCAGTAGGAATGCGCCCTCTTAAGCAGCGTCTCCACTTGCGCAGCCTCAGAGCGAGGCAGCCGCTCGACCCGAGGCTGCATCAGTGTATACGTGCCGACACGTAAGTCTTGCGATGACGAGTCACGTGGAGGGGATCTGCGCACCCACGGATACCGTATTTTAACTTCTGCGCATACAAGGTCAGCGCTAGACTTACGTGCCGCATTTCTCATAGAAAACGAAACGTCGCGGGCGCGTCCAAACCGCCACACAGTATAGTCGCTCCAGCCGCTCCGTTCGCTTATTTGGTCGACTTAACGACTGGGAATTTGTTTGCGGCGTCATTTTGATTTACGCTGATCGCTAATGTTTGATACGCGCATGCCTACTGGAACTTTGCTCATTATTTATGTTATTGGGCGCGAATTGTATAAATTTTGCAGTTCTTTTATGTTTATAAGGAGGAAGCAGACGGATCAAAAGCTGCCACAGACGCAAACATGGACTCACTATGCACGCGGGTTGCTGGCATTTTACAAAAAGAAAAGGGAAACAAGAATTAATTAAGAAAAGGACTAGTTCTTCCATACCGGTCTGGGAGCAAAGAAAACAGAATGAACTAGCTGCTTTCTTCCCGTGCAGATAAAAACCAGGGATGTTATGGATATATAATTTCGGATCTGGACATGGATATGGATATTGGTAAAATATAATATCGGTTTCGGTTACGGTTATGAATATTAAATTATTTCGGATTATCCGATAGTTTCGGTTACGGTTACGGATATTGCGCTGTGCACCTCGCGCTGTGACGTCATTAGGAAGCGGGATAGGTGTCGCATTCCAGCGAAGTGCACAGGTAATTCGTACGAGTTGTAGTATTTAGTTAGACTCCGCCCTATCCGAAACTATCCAAAACTTTTATTTCGGATTCGGTTACGGTTACGGATATATTTTTATTTCGGATATCCGGTCGTTTCGGTTACGGATATGGATATCCATAACAACACTGATAAAAACCCAACGAGAAAATGGCCAACAATCGCAGGAATCATGTTATAGGCGATGCGGCTAGCAACCTATCACTATTTTGGTTCCCCTAAACGTAGCCTTAAGGTTCTGTTACCTTAAGCTCTATCTAACCCGTAAGAGATAACACTATCATTCATAAACGCTCTATGGGCTTCTCTAACTTAGTTATCGTTTGTCCTTATCTGTTAAAGGTAAATGTCAAAGTGAAAGATAAGGACAAACGATTGTTAAGTTAGTAGAAGCCTATAGAGCGTTTATGAATAAGGGGGAATGACGTAATTTATGTATGTATTTACAAAATTAAGTAACAAAGAAACCGTTAAATTATGTAACTGAGAACATTCGACTCTACTTTAAACCGAACCCGACGAAACGATTAACCGTCGTCGTTACCAGAACAATAATCCACTTAAAAGGACCACTTTGTCTCCCTAGGGATAAATCACTACCCCATGACCAGCCATCACGACTAAACACTGGGGTAGATGATGTGGGCAGATAAGTCAGACAGTGATTCGTAATAGTTGATGTTAATGTCAGATGATAAAGTTTGTGGGAAATAATCGACTATTATTAAATTGATGTTTTGTTATTAGGGTGTTTTAGTTATTATCTTCGACTACGTTGAATCTATGTTCCGTTTTAATTGATGTGAGCGACAAAATTTTATGATTGATTTTATATAACTAGCTATTGCCCGCCATTTCATCTACGTAGAATTATGTTCATTAGGGATTATGTAATATTAGCTGTAGCCCGCGACTGTGTCTGCAAAGAACTAGTTTATCGTTATCCCGCGGGAATTTACTGGGACAAAAAGTGGCCTATGTCCTATTCCAGACTTTTCTCTATCTATGTGCCGAATTTCATCCAGATTCGTTGGGCCGTTCTGGCGTAATTGAGTAACAAACAAACATCCATCCATCCATACACCCATCCAAACTTTCGCATTTATAACATTAGTTAGATTAGTTAGATGTATGTAGCTACTTTTGGATTTATACTCGTAATTTTAATACAGATAAAAAAGCTACGTGTTTAAAATAATCTGTATAATCAGCGTGCCGTTAATAATTTCAATAATTCCCCAACCGAGAAATTAGTTTTACCTCTTTACAACCAATCATCACGGTTTCACAAGCGCGCCATTTTGCCCAGCGCTAATAAAAACAATTAAAGCAGCTCACTTTGCTGAAATTAAAATGATAACATCTCATCTATCACCATTACGGAATCGCTACCAATTACGTAGAGAATTGCGGCAATTAACTATTACTACGCACCAGAAGGCACTCTCTTACAAGCACGTTAAAGCTCACTTTCCGCCCGCTACCGCAACTAAAGGAAAACACCCTGTAGCAGTCGATTTGTAACTCTAACCTTAAGGAGCCAACGTCCAAATTCAGATGGCGACGCGACTTGGCAATAATGGTCGTATTTCCAAAGTACAAGTAACAGGAGGCTGCTTTGCCGTCCCCCTCTAACTCGGTGTGTTGATATGGTTGTCTCGCTCCAGCTCTATTGATTTTCTCAGATGAGTTAAGAGGAATTTGCATAAAACTGGAATTGATGGCAAATATTTGAACAGGGGGTTGCTTAAGTTTGTACCTATTGGGTAAGAGGGTGATATGGGGTTAGGTATGTGTTTATGCATTTGTTTTTGTTATAATAATATTGAATTGACAAGACCTCAGGCTACGTTTAGCGTGATTGTGGGCTCATAGGTGGAAAGGGGAATCAAAATTGCCGGTGGTAGGTCCTTGTGCAAGGTCCGTCCGGATAGCTACCACCATCTTACTTGTTAATCCTGCCGCTAAGCATCAGTGCTTGCACCTCTGTGTTCCGGTGTGGAGAGTAAGACAGCCGGGGAAATTACGGGCACAAGAGGCATTTCATCTAAGTCCTCCAGGTTGGCAACGCATCTGCAATCCCTCCGGGGTTTGGCAGTGGTGATCGATTACCATCAGGTGACCCACTTGCTCGTTTGCCTTCCTATTCACATAAAAAAAAAATGGCTGGGCGGACAAATATACCTACTAGCCTAAACTATTGGAGTAAGAGACACGAGGATAAGTATTATAGTATCTACTACATACACATTCATACATAAATCTTTATCACTTACCAGGTAGATCGAATCTAAAGTAATAGGACCCAAAGGCCACGGATTACAATCATTTGCTAAACCACTTTTCACAAAATGCATCATTTCACAAACTTATCATTTGACAACCTTTTATTTTCTACGTCTTAAGTTTTCTACTAAAATATTGACTTTTTGGAAAACGTATAAAACAAACCTAACCTAACCTAATGTGCGCCACGCCTAGAAGTTTTCGATTTTTAAAAAAGTTTACGGTTTATCAGATATTAAAGGGTTGTAGAGTTTATGAAATGATGCATTTGTGAAAAGTTTTTTAGCAGATTATAAGATCCCTATTTAGACACCAATTGACTTAGTCCCACAATAAGCAAAGCTTGTACTAGACAACGAATAACGTTCAACATAAAAGTATATTATGAAGATAAATACATTACGAAACATCGTGGAGTCGAGAACAAACATTCGTATTTTCATACATATAATATTTTCCACAACCGAAACCACTCTGGTGGTCAATTATTGTTAAAACTTGGGTTTAAAAAGGTTATTATCTTAAGTGACAACTATAGCAACTGGTTGTATGAAGAAAATCTGGAGACGAGTCAAATTACACCCAACAATTATAAAAAAATCATCATGTTTATATAGGCGATGCGGCTAGCAATCCATCACTATTTTGATTCCCCTTTCCACCAATACGCCCACAACCATGCTAAACGTGGCCTTTAGGTTTACCTTAGGCTCTGTCTGCCCCGTAAGGGATAAAGACGTGATTTATGTATGTATGTAAACTCTTTATTGCACGTAAATATTTAAAAATACAGAAGTACACAGAAAATAGTACAAAGGCGAACTTATCCCTAAGAAGTGATCTCTTCCAGCTAAACTGGTGTAACCTAACCTTATGTATACATATATGTAATTATAAAAAAGGCTATAATTGATGTAAACCTGAACCGTTTAAACATCAAATGTTTAACCCTTAAGTTTGGCGCAATTAAATCCAAATGAACAAAACCAAAATAAAACTCTTCATAAAACAGTGCCAATTACATTTGGACGATATTTAGTTGAACTAATATAATTGGCCGTAAAACGGGAGCGGCCCCCTTAATACCATCCCCACCACTTCGCACTCACACAGAGAACGAAGCCTCCCCATTGGCCGAGCGGAGTGCCGACTCGTAAGCCCTGTACTATGCAGATAGCATGTACAGGGGGTTGCAAGAAATATTTGATTGCTCAGTTGCGAAAATATTGTTGGTGAAACAATCAGGGCTGTTGACGCCACAACATACGTCACGCTTGCTGCCCAGCACACACCGTGGTGACGTCACGAGGAGTACCTATCTAGTTGTAATTAAAGTTTTTGTGCATCATCCTGAGTTCTTCTTCTATGAACCTGACTTTTGACCTGGAGAGAACTACACCTAAGAGGAGTGCCATAGGGTCAGAAAGAGACTTCCGCTTCTAAATTGTAAATTGTAACTTTCTACACATTAGTTTAATGAGGGTTTTCCGAAAATTCTATGGATTTTTCCATAGATCTAGACACACAAATATGTATTAAGACCATACACAAACAAACAACAACAAAAAACAATGAATGTGTGTTTGTTGTTATTATGTGGTTTTTAGGAGTAAAAACTCTTCACTGAGAGGACGCATTCTAGCTAAATATTTTACTGCCTTTGCCTAGAACAACATCATCATCATCGTCATTTTAGTTTCTAAGGTGTGACGCCATCTCGGCGAATAGTTGAACTACCTCGCAAAACACCAAGCGTCGGACAATACTCTACTTAATAATCTTATTATACCTTTTTAAGCTATTTTTTTTGTGTTCATTATTATACCTAATGACAACAACAAATTCAAACATCCTGTGTGTAACGCTCGCCTCAGTAATGACACGATTAACCGTACGGGGCACGTTCACACCCACACAGGCACAGTGCGCGCGCAATGCCGCGAATGTGCAGTACAGTTGGCAACACAACTCGATGTACAGTACAGTCAGCGAAATCTAAAAAGAAAGGACTAAATAAACAATCTCTAACGTGTGAAGTTTCTACATTCTCGTAATTTTAAATTCCTACTTTCATTACAGGGTGGTTTATTTATGGTGATGGGGAAATTGCTACTGATTATGTGGGTGGAGTGGGTAGGTATGCTAATAATTATCTGCAGAACTAATGGATGCGTTGGGAGGGAAATGCCTAGACGGACGTTCCGTGATCAAATTGGGGACGTTTTGGATAAAGGTCAGGTCAAGAGTACCCGAAACCGACGAGCATGTATCAAGAGATTGATGAATGCGGATGAAGCGAAAGAGGTATGTCAGGATCGTAGCAAGTGGAACAAAGTAGTCGCTTAAAAGAGAATGATACCTTAAACTATTTTTTAGGCTTAGGCATGCTTTTGACCACAATAACGGCTAGCACGAGTATACACGAAAGCTGCGTCGCGCGCGAAGTATCCTACCCATCATTTTTTTACTGTTCGTGCTAGAAAGAGACGCGGATAGTCTATATTTCGTGCGCAATGAGAAACCACAATAACATTATTTTGCGTCTGGTCAACTATTTCTTACCTAGCAAATAGTACTCAACAATGCACTATTTATTTATTTTCTGACGGAAGGGGCGGTGAAAGCGGGTGAAAAATAATTAAAATAGTTTGAGGTGATAGCAGCCTTGTAATTGCTTGGTATACGCACACAGGAAGAGAGCGAGATAGGTGCAGTGTTGCCCTAATGCAATATTGTTGACAGTTTTGTGTTACTGTTATATATAATTAATTAGGTACTACGATTATTGTAAATAATCGATCTTTGTGTTGTGCATCCAACAAGTACAGTGCAATTATAGTCTTGGAGCCGCAAAATAAAATTTATTTGCGTGTCGTCAATTGTTACTCTAGTACAAATTGTAAAGAGATTGCAGTTAACACTAAATTAAATGAAATGTAATGAAATGAAATGATTTTTTAAATGAAGTATAGAAAGGGAACATGTGGTTTAAGAAGCAAGCAAAATTCCAATAGGTTTTCACTAATGCCGACATAGTTATCGAAAAACAAAACTATGTATTGCTGTTGTTGTTTCTGTGCTATGATCTGATGATAATTAATAAAGTACTATAATTATATCCATGAAAACTATGTATTACTACAAAGCAACTCAAATTAAATTTAGGACTACATGACTAGATTAAGTATATGTACTCGTACTTATACCTGCCATTATGTACGTAGCATTCGCCATTTTGCGTCGCAACCAGCTAACGGCAGCTCTAAGAGTCCTGTAATGGAGGGCAAATCACCCCCCTCCCCCCTCGGGATAAGAGCCCCCCTGGGAGGGAGCTCGATTTATAGGGGTGATCGGGGAAAAAAGGCAAATAATATATATTGTTAAAAAAAAATCGAGTGTATTTGTTGCAGGTTTATAAGCACCCCATTTTAATTGTTGGTGAATAAGAATAAGAGTCATTTTTTTGCTAGAATACAGTATTAGTGATTGATTATGAATAATTTTAAACTGATATTAGTTCTGATTATTCACAAACATAAATAGCCATATGTGTGAAAATCTTAGAAATCATGTTATGCGATGCGGTTATCAACCCATCACTATTTTGATTCCCCTTTGCACCTATACTCCCACATGCTACGTAGCATTTAGGTATTGTTGCCTAAGGCTCTGTTTACTCCGTAAGGGATAAAGACGTGGTTTATTTTGTATGTATGTATAAAAGTAGTAAGCCGTGGTAGTCTAGTGGTTTGACCTGTGGCCTCTCAAGCAGAGTGTCGTGGGTTCAAATCCCGGGCTTCGCACCTCTGAGTTTTTCGGAATTTATGTGCGAAAATTACATTCCTAATTTGCCATGAGCTTTTCGGTGAAGGAAAACATCGTGAGGAAACCTGCACACATCTGCGAAGAAATTCAATGGTGTGTGTTAAGTTCCCAATCCGCACTGGGCGCGCGTGGGAACTATAGCCCAAACCCTCCAATACACGGAGGAGGCCTATGCCATGAGGCACGCCGAATTACGCGACAATTTAATAAATAAACGACAATAACAACAACAACAACATGTACTTACTGAAATTGTAGCGAATTCGGAATAAAAAGGCTCATAAATAAATAAATAAATAAAAGTAGTCACATGAATATGACGCCTAAGCATAAAGTACGCTTTTTTCCCTGACCATCCCTTGGAAGATATTTGCCAAAGGAGTTTGTGAAAATAGTGCTGTTGGATTATCTCTCTCGGTCGCACTCCATCTGTTTGTTATATTATAATTGAACGAATAAACTATGGAATTGGTAAGTTTGAGTGCTTTTGGCGAAATATATTCCAAGTAGGCCTAGGTAGGTAATAGGTACCTACCTAAAAAAATGAAGTAAAAATAAAGGGTCATAGCTATTTTAAAAGAATAAGAATAAGAGAACTTTATTAGCTGATACGGAAATACAAACAGAATATTACACATGGATACTTATTCTAACCGGCCAAATGGTCGCCACTCAGCTATGTGTCACGATAAGATCCAGGATAATGTCGTGACGCTGATTTTCAGTGACGCCAGCTTTTAGATTTTTTAGTACGTCTACTCTCTATACTCTGGTTTCTTTTGTCTTGTCAATCGTTCCAATGGTAACTGGAAGAGATCCCTTTAAGGGATAAGTTCGCCTCTGTACATCTGTTTTTCTCATTACCTGTAAAATTAATGTGTGTTAATAACAACTAGCTTCTGCCTGCGACTTCGCTTAGAATTAGACTTAAAAACTGATGTTGTTGGTATATTCTGCAATAATTATTTAAGCTGAGAATCTTGGTAGCTACGACCTATGAGATGTTTATCGGGGTACGTATTAAAATCCATAAAGTTTAAAATGTATAATGGGTTAAAATACATAACAGTTCAAAATATATAATGCGATTTACTCAGAAAATTGCAAATTAACAGAATTGCTATAAACTAAACCTAACCTAACCTAAACCAATCTATAGATCACGCTATAAAAAAAATCATATACCTAATAGTTTCACAGAAAATGACATTATATTATAGTTTGAACCATTATGCATTTTGATCCATTATACATTTTAACTTTATATATTCTGATCCGCTCCCGTTTATCTCTATCCCGCGGGAACTATGCAATTTTCCGGGATAAAAAGTAGCCTAAAGTAGCCTATGTTTTAATTAGTGATGGGCCGAACGACTTTTGCGGACTACCCGACTAGTCACTTGCCAAAATTCCGAATAGTCGGCCGACTGACTGACCGTCATTGTGGGCGCTCGTCAAGTTGCTTTATTTCTGCAGCCGTTCCGACCAAACTGTCCGCCTTCGGCTAATTGACAGCTCTCGCACATAGTATGCTTGTGGGTCAAATGTAACTCCTTCGATGCCGTTTTTTTTTATTCGAAAGCCAGTATGCTTAGTGTAAGTTTTCGATAGCAAAATACGTCTCGATAACGTTTGCGTTAAACTGTCAAATACTATGAGAAATTTTAGTTGCCATTTCGATCCGCAAGTGGCGCTGCCAATTATTCCATAGTAATTGAGACGTTTACGTGAACGCGTTCGAGACGTTTTTATATGCGAAAACTTACACTAGAGGCTCAGTATGCTTAGTGTAAGTTTTCGGTCACAAAATACGTCTCGATCGCGTTCGCGTTAAAATGTCAAATACTATGAGACAGTTTGTTGCCGTTTCGATCCGCAAGTGGCGCTGCCAATTTTTCCTGAGTAAATGAGACGTTTACGTGAACGCGTTCGATACGTTTTTATATGCGAAAACTTACACTATAGTCTGGCAGATAAACCACTGCAGCCAGATGACACTTTCAGTGTTGTCAGTTTTTGGCAAATATTAAATAGTGATGTGACTTAGTGAGTGAATGAAAGAATGAACGATGTAATAAAATTAATTTGCGTCATAAATGAGAATTTTGAAAGCGTATTTTAATATACTGGTTTGTTCAATAAGGTATTTTTGGATGTTTTCTAGTCAGTAGTGCAAGAGCGCGATTTGGAAATGTGCGGAAGCATGTCAAATCAGTTAAGTACCAGTTTTCAACTCATTCCCCATTTTGCCATAAATAAAATAACAATTATCACATTAATATTTTTTCTACCTTTGTACTTTTACTTAAAAACTTAATTTATTCCGAATCAGTTTCACTGCTGCTGTCACTATTTACGTGTATAACAAAGTCATCACACATTTTATCTACTATGTTAATATGAACCTTGAATGCCTCAAAAGTATCGCGCTTATTTTGAAATATACTAAACTAGGAATGTGACACTCATAAAATATTTCGTTCGTTCAATAATCAAATCATTCATTACGTGACCTTAGTCGAGCACTAGTGAAATAAATGTGGTATCATTATTTCGTAAAGTGACATTTGGAAGTGTCATCTGGCTGCAGTGGTTTAGCTGCCAGACTATAGAGGCTCAATTTCCTTGCGGTGGTTTTAGCCATGTTTGGTAAAAAGTGGTAAAACTGCAAAGTTTTTGCTAGAGGTGTTTTTTTTAAGTATGTTTATTTTCTTCGTTTCTTTTTTTTCTTTCAGCAGAGCGTAAATAGGTTTGGATTATTATTTATTGTAATTTTATGCTTACCTACTCCACGGTCTGCGATAATGTGTCGTGACGAAAGTGCGATTGGTTTGGGTTCTCGTCGCTGATTGGTGTTTTGGCGGCATTAGACAAGCTCTCGTTGCAGAGCGAGACGGATGCTTTAGACATGGCGTAGTGATAGGTACAAATAGTAATACAGATATAAATGGAAATAAAGAGGCAAACTCGAAATAACCAGTAAACCAGGAGCACCCCTGGCCAAGGACCTAATAATTGACAGTCTAACTAATATTATAAACTAGCGAGCCGCCCCGGCTTCGCACGGTATATTATGCATGTATTATACATAAAAACCTTCCTCTTGATTTACACTATCTATTAAAAAAAACCGCATCAAAATCCGTTGCGTAGTTTTAAAGATTTAAGCATACAAAGGGACATAAGGACATAGGGACATAGGGACAGAGAAAGCGACTTTGTTTTATACTATGTAGTGATGCGAAAGTTTGGATGGATGGATGGATGGATGGATGTTTGTTTGTTACTCAATCACGCCAGAATGGCCCTGCGAATCTGGATGAAATTCGGCACATATAGAGAAAAGTCTGGAATTGCACATAGGCTACTTTTTATCCCGGAAAATTCCCTCGGGATAGCGATAAACGACTTCTTTGCAGACGAAGTCGCTGGCAACAGCTAGTGCGTGCATACATGAGTCACGACTTTATCCCTTACGGGGTAGATAGAGCCTAAGGTAACAAGACCTAAAGGCCAAAGCATGATTGTGTGCGTACAGGTGGAAAGGGGACTAAGAATAGTGCAGGGTTGCTAGCCACGTCGCCTATAACATGATTCCCTCGAATAGGCTTTTACCTGCGCGAGAAGAGAAGCAGCTGTTATATTATATTATGTTTTTTCTTTGCTACCAGACCAGCATGGAAGCCATACTGCGCAGAAAACAGCTATACCTAGTATAATGTAAAGTGAATCCTACTAATATTATAAATGCGAAAGTTTGTGACGATCTGAGTGAGTGAGTGTGTATGTTTGTTTCTTCTTCGCGCTAAAACGACTGGACGGATTTGGATAAAATTTGGAACGGAGAAAGCTGGTACCCTGGATTAAAACATAGGCTACTTTTTATCTCGGAAAATTGCATAGTTCCCGCGGGATAGCGATAAACATATCAAAGGTCGTAGCTGTCTAGAGGCGCAACGTAAATAATTATTGCAGAATATACTATCAACATCAGTTCTTAAGTCTAATGTTACGCGGACGAAGTCGCGGGCAGAAGCTAGTGCTTAAATATACCAAACTAGCTGTTGCCAGCGACTTCTTCTGCAAAGAATTCGTTTATCGCTATCCCGCGGGAACTACGCAATTTTCCGGGATAAAAAGTAGCCTATGTGCTATTCCAGACTTTTCTCTATCTATGTGCCGAATTTCATCCAGATCCGTTGGGCCGTTCTGGCGTGATTGAGTAACAAACAAACATCCATCCGTCCATCCAAACTTTCGCATTTATAATATTAGTTCGATTGTGAAAAGATTATATGTATAGTAATCAGTTTCGTGGGTATCCAAAGCAACAGCCACATGTGAGCAATTCTAACCAAAAACGCTCAAACGAAGACTGAAATTGACAAGATAGTTCCAACTTTACGACTCCCGATCGAATAATTGTATGAAAGCTGGCACCCCGACATAGCGCGACATAACACGGTAGAACAACAACCTAATAGAGTAGAAAAATATCATACAATTCACACACACATTAAGGGGGCTGCTCACGTTTTACGGCCAATTATATTAGTTGGACTAAATGTCGTCAAAATGTAATTAGCACTGTTTTATGAAGAGTTTTATTTTGGTTTTTAACTTAACTTAAGGGTTACAAATTTGATGTTTAAGGGTGCGACCAAACCGCCGCGTATACATACGCAGTGACGTGTCATATGCGTCACATTTTCTCACAGTTTCTTCATACATTTTTTTGCGATTCCGTAACGTCACCGTTTTTTAAGCGGCGGTGTGGTCGCACCCTAAACGGTTCAGGTTTACATCAATTATAGGTTTTTTATAATTACATACATATACATACATAATAAATCACGTCTTTATCCCTTACGGGGTAGACAGAGCCTAAGGTAACAAGACCTAAAGGCCACGTTTAGCATGAGTGTAGGCGTGATGATAGGTTGCTAGCATCGCCTATAATCATGATTCCTAAGATTTTCGCCGATTCCCTCGATGGGCTTATACCATCTATTTCATCTCTATTTTACTGTACAAAAACACATGAAAACAACAATAACAGGACAAAACAGATGCACAAAATCAAACTTATCCCTATAAGGCTCACTTGCACAGTCCAGAGTTAAAAAAAAAAATCGCTGACTCGGTGTTAGGTTTGACAGTTCCATACATTACGCTACTTAGCCCCGGGTTAGCATCTAACGCGGGGTTAAGTCGCTAACCCTGGTCCGTGTAAGAGATTATTTATTTATTTTTGTGTAGTCTTATTTTCAATGGCAAAACTTTACCTTCATCTAAACGTTATCCTTATCTTTATAAGTTGGAAATACCGCTGACGCCACTCTATTGGTTATATACTCTGTAGCACGGTATAACACGACATAAACAATGTGTAACCCGATGCTTCCAATCACAGTTTATCGCGCGGGCAATTTTGGCAAGAGTAATAAATACTAAAGCGATAGAGATGTCTTCGGGGGTTTATTCTCTTTGGTACCAGAGCGATACAAACTCATTGACGATGTGAGTGACAATGTGAGTCAGAGAGTGAGTGTGCAGTGTTTGTCCCTTCCTCACGCTGAAATGTCTGGACGGATTTTGATCAAATTTGGAACAGAAATAGCTGATACCTTTGTAATAAAACATAGGCTACTTTTTTACCGGAAAATTGCCTAATTCCCGTGGGATAGCGATAAACATGTCAAAGGTCGCAGCATAAGCATGACAGAGGTCTAAGGCAGCTGCCTAGATTCGCAGCGCAAATAATTTTGCAAGCGAATTGCTATTCTACGTGGATTAAGTCGCGGGCAGATGCTAGTTTATTATAATTTATTAATAACTCAAATTTATGTGGAACTAAACGCAAGCAAGTTATAGAGAGAGAGAGAGAGAGAGAGAGAGAGAGAGAGAGTGTGCGAGAGGGACGGTTAACCACGATCTGTACGGTGTGCTCGTAGACTTTTTAATTAAAATAAATCAGTATTAAGACCAATCTGAGTTTCCTTTCTTTGTCAACATCCCACATTTTGGGGGCTCCTCCGGGATTTGACAAAGATCGGAAGAAGAAGAAGCTGTATGAAGCCACGAGGTAAAACTAAACTAACCTCGAAGAGGTGCTCGCCGCAAAAGTGGTCTGAGTGTGCACGCCGGATTTCAAGTAGCTTTGAGAACGCTAATCCTGAAGAAAGAAGCGAAAGTGAATATTACGACGAAGAAGAAGACGACGACGTTATGACGGACAAGCAATCACTTAATCTTCTACTACTTGACGACGCCATCCCGAAGTTCACCGGCACAGACAAAACCACTTAACTTAGGGACCTTTTACATCCCTTTTATAAAATGTATTAATTGTATTAGGTAAGTTAAGTAGAATTTAAGTACTATTGTAAATCTATTTTATTTTGAAAAAATGACTTTCTGCCCAGTTTCGTGCGGCGCATTCTTCTTGGCAATGATGGTCTTTCCGAATGCGCTGGTAGATTCAAAAAAAGACATGTAAAAGAGCCCTCGGCGGCCTAATTGCAAAATAAACTTTTGACTTTTGACTTTTGACTTTTTGACTATGCTGCAGCAAAATGGGCGCAGGATGTAGACGACAACGCGGAAATTTTTGGCCTCACGCAGCAGCAAAAGCTTTTGATTGCGAGACGCTGTATAACGGGTACCGCGGCCATGTGGTTGCGCACGGAGCAACCGTTCAAAACCTTCGACGAGCTGAAGGCCACCATTCTCAGAGAATTCCCAGATACGACGAACACTAAAGAAATACACGAGTTGATGGCACGAAGGAAGAAACGCAAGGACGAGACGTGCTGCTACGCGTACATGCTAGAAATGAAAGAACTAGGAAAAAGAGGAAAACTCGCCGATTACGTCGCGATTCAGTACATAATTGATGGTACAGTTGATCATGAAACTGACAAAACACTACTTTACGGTGCCACTACCTACTCCGAGCAGAAAGAGAAGTTCAAGCTGTACGAGAATTACAAGAATAACCGAATGAAAAGTCGTAGTGAAGAACCGAGAAAGACGCGATTTGCCACGAAATCGCAGCATGCATCAACTGTATCTGGCGCCGAATGGCAATCTACGGCGAAGCGCTGTTATAACTGTGGAGAAATGAACCATTTTTCATCAGCCTGTACGAAACCATGTATTGCTACTGAATAAATACTATCACGATCACTAAACAGGTCGAAAATGTTTCAATTGTAACAACTTCGGCCATATTTCGATGGAGTGCCCTGTGAAAAAAACGTTGCCTACGACGACATCCCGGTCTATCCCGAAGTTGGACCCGAGCAAGCCCGAAGGAGCGCGATCGTCATCATCGGGTCACAATCGGAACACGTCGGCACCACCCGGCTCCAGCAAGCAGACTTTTTTCAACACGGCCACTCATACCGAGGACGGCGCCACTAGCGACGATGTTCAGAGCGAACAACTTCACGACGGAGTTTTCTTCGCATCGAGCGATATGAAGTACGCGACGAATGCCGAATGCGAGGTCGATAGAAGCGCAGTGATTGGTTCCAACGGCAAGATGGCATCCGAAATGTTCAATGGCGGCGCCTGCTTCGGTTTCACGTCAAATGAAGCTGACTTCAGTACGTACGAAATAACAAAAACAAAACATCGCGACACCGGTACTGGACAAAAACCGACAACGGGCGGCTCGGGTCGAGGCACGCTCGCCCGAGGCAAGACATGCGTTTGCCTCGGGCGAGGCACGTCCTGGCAGGCCGAGGATTTGCCTCACGAGGCTGCCGCGCGAGGCGGCTCGCTCAGTGAATACGCGGCTACTGGTAATAAGAAGTTAAAACCTGTGAAAATAGTTACAATGTACAACAAAACGACGGACGCGTTAATTGATTCCGGCAGCGACGTTAATTTAGTGTCGGACAAGTTCTGTGACTGAACTTTGCGACAGTGTAATAAAAACATGGACATAACCTTATTCGGCTTAGGCGGAGCTAAAGTGAAATCTATTGGGACAATAACAACTTCGGTATCAATTGACGAACGTATTTACGATAAGGTATTGTTTTATATAGTGCCTGAAAACTGTATACCTTTTAAAATTCTCGGAAACTACTTTTTAAAGAATGTGACAATGTTTATGAGTGGAAATACTGTATGGTTACGACCGCGAGACGACGAATGGTTGAATTGTATGTTAAGTGAGTACGACGAAGTGTGTGTGCCTTCCACAGATAACATCAAGGATCCGATGGTACGAGAGGAAGTGCAGCAGCTGGTCGAGGGTTACAGGCCAAACCAGGTCAAGGAAGCCCCGATCCAAATGAAAATAATTTTGAAGGATGACGTTCCGGTCGTGTAGCGTTCACGAGCAATATCGCTCAAGGTCAAGGAGCAGCTAGAGGGAATAATACGATGCGGTTAACCACGATCAGTACGGTGTGCTCGTAGACTTTTAATTAAAATAAATAAGTATTAAGACCAATCTGAGTTTCCTTTCTTTGTCAACATCCCACATTTATGAAATTTATTTTTTGATTTATAAAATTAATAACCATTGATCCGTATCTTGTTTACAATATCTTCGAAACATTACCCTCACATTATTATAACCATCATCTATACATATAATATTAGTAAATAAGTATACAAAATGTCTAGATACATCCCGATAACCTACAAACAAACATCAACACAAACAAAGTTTTCTGTTTGTTATTTTTTAAATCCCTTGTTGTTTTACAACGCAAAGATAGCATAATATTTTTCCTGGTTTCTCTGACGTCATTGCAATAGAATAATTATCATTAAATAGTAATCAACATTACTAATGCAAATAGAGTCTGGCAAACGAAAGCGTGACCTGAGAAAACGCGGCAAATTCAAAAAAATTACATGTGGTATTACTAACTGTTTTTCATTTCGCAGATTCCTTGTATATCTTCAAGATTATCATCAAAAGTATCATCATCATCATCATAATTATGGTCAATATATCAAATAATCAGCCAACAAGGATTAAGATTACATAGTCATAGGTACTAACCTAAAAAATCCGACATCGCATGTAAACATTGTTGTTTCTCTTGGAAAACAACTTCTTTCTCCTTTTGTTTTTGCTTGAACTTACTGATCATGGTATGTAGCAGCTTTCGCACGTTACTTTTTATTGTTTTACCCATAATATTACGGCAATGAAAAAACTTAAAAAAAAATCCAGGTCATGCTTTTGTTTGCCAGGCTCTAACCTGTTTTTTCCCTTCATTAAGTTAACACTCCTAATACTTAGGTCTAAAAGATACCACCCACCAATTTCACTTAAATTTGGCAAAACTAAATACCGGAAAAACAGCTTTTTGAGGCGGGCTTGTCGTAGTCTGAACGAAGTGGCGGAGGAGCTAGATATCGATGTTTTTAACTGTAACCTCTCTACGGTGAGACGGCGTCTGGCGGGGAGGTGGTTTGAGTGAGCGTACTGTATGTTTATTATGTGGTCACTGCGGTTTCATTGGGTAATTCTTCTTTTTTGTTTTCTCTCTTTACTATGTATAATACTAAGTGAGTTTTGCTGTGGTGTTTTTGTGTGTTTGCGTAGTGCATCTTTGCGACCATGCGCGTACTTTGTTTTTCTTAATTGTATACAATTTGTGTCTAGTTGTGAGATCCTGTAATTGGCTTTATTAATACTACAGAAGTAATCCATTTTGAAATGTATAGCTGTTGGTTCTCCGAAAATAAATAAATAAATAAATAAATATGAATTATTGCAAAATAGGTACTTTAAAAACTTTCCATTTTAGTACAGTTAATAATAACTACAATCAAGAAATAAACCATTAAAACAAAATTTATTAATGACAACACATGAAGTATAATAAGTCTAATTAATAAGTCTCGTAATTTTGTATCAAGAAATTGATTTTCGAAGTTCTCTAGTTTTTTATTGAGTTATCAAAATGGAAAAATAAATAAAAGGATCATACTTATAGATGCACGCAGAGACAGCTATAAATTGTGTGACAAAAATATTCGTTCTAATGTAATTAGTCAAGGAGGAAACAAGAGTACGTTTGTACGGAGAAACGGCCAACCATAGTCACCCAATTGCCTCTTTTTAAAGATCCAAGAGGACCGAACCTTTCCCGCCAATCTTATTCAATATGGCTACCGACGCGAAGCCATCTAGGCGATCGTAAAAGAATGCTGTAAACAGCAACGAGAAAATGTATCGAAAACTGAAAAAACTGGGATTGAGACACAAATGGATTTAGTTGGGTCGTTTGGGCGAATGAGTTTCGTATTGGAACTTCCAATTTGGAAGTAGTACTCGATTATAGTCTGGCAGATAAATCACTGCAGCCAGATGTCACTTCCAAATGTCATTTTAAGAAAAAATAATGATACCACATTTATTTCACTAGTGCTCGACTAGGGTCACGTAATGAATGATTTGATTATTGAACGAACGAAATATTTTAATTCGGATGATATTTAAAGAAGGTCTCATGGTGGTGGTGAAGGTCTTAGGTGTCTCATGTAGAAGAGGAAAAAATATGTGGTCTCGCTCGACCACATAGTAGATGAAATGTGCGATGACTTTGTAATACACATAAATAGTGACAGCAGCAGTGAAACTGATTCAGAATAATTTAAGTTTTTAAGTAAAGTACAGAGGTAGAAAAAAAAATGGGGAATGAGTTGAAAACTGGTAACTGATTTGACATGCTTCCGCACGTTTCTAAATCGCACTCTCACTACTACTAACTAGAAAACATACAAAAAACCTTATTGAACAAATCATTTTATTAAAATACGCTTTGAAAATTCTCAATTTCAACATAAATGACGCAAATTAATTCATTACATCGTTTATTCTTTCATTCGCTCACTAAGTCACATCACTATTTAATATTCGCCAAAAACTGACAACACTGAAAGTGTCATCTGCCAGACTATAGTTGTTTTGTGTTTTTTAGCCCCCGTCAAAAAAAGAAAAAAAAACGCAATAAATGTACAGGTGATGTCACACTGTGCCGCTAGATGGCGCTGTTTTCAATGCTAGGTCTAACTAGCATTGGAATTTATATATCAATTTATTTACTATAATTTATTAATTTACTTATTATTAGGCTTTATTTAATAATAATTTCTAATTATAATATTTAATGGATTTACTTCATTGAAAGTGATAATTCCCGTTCTATTTAGCTTTGGTTGTCTGTAGTCTGTGGTTAGTTGACAGCTGATGTTTGTTTTCATTTGACATTTTCGTTCGTTGTTTTCCGTTGGGCTATTATACTGACATTGCCCATGCGGCCATACGGCCGCCATTAATGAGAAGAAGAAGATTTAAACCTATGAATTCCTATAAATTCGGAGGTTTTCGACCAGCGGGGCACTTCTCCTGAACATTTGAGCAAGCATTGGCTGGAAGCTCTCTGTAGACTGTTATTATGTAGTGTAAATAACAAATCGCCGTTCTTCGGTAAGTGTCCAGATTCTAACCTCCATCTCCAATCTTTCTATTTTTACTGTATAATTTTAATTTTAACTTAATTGTGTTTGCCGTAACGAGCCTTGTAACGGCCATCTAAATATATAAAAGAAGAAACTGACTGACTGACTGACTGACTGATTGACTGACTGACTGACTGACTGACTGACTGACTGACTGACTGACTGACATATCAGCGCACAGCCCAAACCACTGGTTCTAGAGATTCCAAATTTGGCACGTAGGTTTCTTATAAGGTCTAGGGGTGCACTAAGAAAGGATTTTACAAAATTCGCCCCCTAAAGGGGTTAAATGGGGGTCCAAAGTTTGTATGGGGAAACAAGATTAGTTAGACTATTTTATTCGAAACTTCACATGAGTATTCCTAACGATAAATGAGTAAACACCTGTTTCAGGTTTTTTGAAAATTCAACCCCTAAAAGGGGATAGGGGAAGACAAAGTCTGAAAATCAACGTGGGTATTATTATTATTATATTATAGTGGGTAGTATTGTTTGTACGGTTTATTGGGTCGCTGATTACGAAAACAATAACACACACACACACATACACACACAAATTTCCACGAGAACGGGAAAAAACGGGATTTATTATATTCGATTCCGAGTGACCCTATCTAAGTAACTATACTTAATAAATATACTGTTCAAATTTCGTACACAAGGAGATGACTACAAAACTAAGAAAATAATATTAGGATTTTTGGAAATTCTCACGGGATAAGGAAAAAACGGGATTTATATATTATACCTATTCAGTTCAACGAAATCCTGAACTATAATTACTAGACTTCAAATTTGGCATACAAGTAGGTGATTATAATAGTAAAAAACAGTTTTAAGGATTTTCGAAAATTCCAACGGGATAAGGAAAAAACGGGATTTATATTCAGTTCTACGGGATCGATTTTTCGTTTTAATTATCGTAGAAAACTGAAATTTGGCCTTCAGGTTCCTTGGGGAGTATAGGAGAGCACTATACAAAAGGATTTCCCAAAATTTTGATGGAAATGAAGGGGGAAAAGACGGGATTTTTTGTTATACTGCTGGTCGTAGAAAGTTGAAATTTGGCATGTAGGTTTTTTGGAGAGTTTAGAGGAGCATTAAGAGAGGAATTTCTAAAATTCCCACGGGAACGGGAAAAAACGGGATTTTTTGTTTTACAGGTCGTAGAAAGTTGAAATTTGGCATGTAGGTTGCTTGATGAGTGTAGGGAAGCACTAAGAGACAATTTCCTGAAATTTCCACGGGAACGGGAAAACGGGACTTTTCGTTTTACTGATTGTAGAACACTGAAATTCGGCATTTAGGTTGTTTGGAGAGTGTAGAGAAGCGTTAAGAGAGGAATTTCCAAAATTCCCACGGGAACAGGAAAAAACGGGATTTTTCGTTTTACTGGTCGTAGAAAGCTGAAATTTGGCAAGTGGGTTCTTTGGGGAGTGTAGGGAGAATTAAGAGAACATTTCCCGAAATTCTTACGGGAACGGGAAAAGAACGGGATTGAAATACTCCTGGTGCACGCGAGCAAAGCCGCGGGCAAAAGCTATTTGTCAATAAATGAAGTATACGCGGACGAAGTCGCGGGAAAAAGCTAGTAACTGAATAAAATTGTTTCATGTAACGCCAAGTTCGAACCGGCGACCGTTACAACGGTCCCGTACGGTTCAAACCCTTAACGGTCTTCAACCGCCTCTTATGTCTGTAGCAATCTTTTCTTTCTTTTAATTGTAAAGAACTCCGTTCCGACGATCCTTGCTTATGCTGCCGCAATAAACACGGCGTCCCGGCTTCGAGGCCGGGCCTAATACATCTGGCTGGCAAGGATCGTCCCAACGGAGTCCTGTGCTGAGGCTGACAATGATTACAGGCGAACCCTACGGGCTTCAACCTCCTTGTCCGGATCTACGGGCTGTATACCTGGGCGTCTACGGCTGGGCCTCTTCGGGCTCACCGACCATTGTGCTACAAACAACCCAAACATTCAAGCTCGTCGCCGTTCCGCTCCGGCGCTCTCAAGACATCCGCGCCGTAGCCATAGCTCGCCTACCTCCGGCCAAGGGAAGTGCCATCTTAAGTGTTCTAACCACCACTACCGAATCTTCACCCTGAGATCTTGTGCCGCGTCTTAGCTCGAAGAATAAATTTAGTCGCTGAACGTGCTTGTTTATTTTGATCACCACACGAGCCTATCCAACTCGCTAGACGCGACAAACGACGCGTGGAGATGCGGGTATAAAAAGCGGCGAAGAGACGAAGAGCTTGTTAATGGCGGAACAGTGCAATTGCAAGTCGAACAAGTCCAGACAAGTCGGTGCAAGTACACACAAGAAAAATGCGCATCAGGGTCAAGAAAGAGGTACAAGGAGACGAAAAAGACACGAGCGGCTCTGGAATGGAGCAGATGGACTGGGATACTAAAAAAACGAAAAGGACCTGGACGGGCGTGCGGGAAGCCGATACGACGACACCGGAAAAAACCGAGGCAAATGACGCGAAACCGAGTACTACAGAACAAGCGGCAGCGGCAGAAGAGGCGAAACCGATCACCGCATCGGGAACGAGCGGAGAGCAAGATAATAAGGAGAGGGAAAATGACGAAAAGACTAGTGCGACCCCGGAAAGGAGAGGAGGAGCGACCGAGCACGTAACCCAAGAATAAGAACCCGCTGAACAGATTTATAAACACATACAAGAAAAAATGACGACGCTGCAAGTGCAACAATACATTGCGTCACGTTAGGTCGTAAACCCAAACGAGCTGAACAGATTTCCGTCGAGACATCCGAGCGAGTGGCTCAATATTGACGAGAACGGCGGAATTGACAAGATTATTATAAAAACGCAAGGTAACAAACACACTGTACAGATCTGGAATTACAACAAAACGGACTCGTATATAAAACAAACGATAGGCTCTTATGTTACAGACGTGGGTCCGATAATTACGTTCGAGGTGGGAAACGTGACATACTCGCAGTATCAATTGACCAACAACATTGAATCGATACCCATAAAGGCCGAACGAGCAATGATATGCTTCTGGCACCCCAACGGGGCTAGAATATTGATAACTCAGGGAAATAACATTGTAGAGGAAGAAGAAATAAACTACGCCCACATAGAAGTACCTGAATCGACACTGAAAACGATTAAAAACTTAGACACTCTGATAGACGAGAAAAAGAGCATCGACAATATGAAAATTGAGGACCATAATATTTACGTATTGCTGCTATCGCATATAAGATTTCGCCACCCGGACAAGATGGAGCTGTCCGGTCCGATACCATTAAAAACAATTTCTTACGAGACTATCCCCAACAGATAAAGCTGCCAGAGCTAGCAGTCCCGACAAATGAAACAAAGGAAGACTGGAACATATTAGATAATAACCTTTCTCTGTTTCTTCTTCTGTTTCTTGTTCTGTTGTTTGTGTTTTTCTCTGTTTCTTTTTCTGTTTTTTTGTTCTTTTGTTTGTTTCTTTCTCTGTTGTTTCTTTGTTTGTTTGTTTCTGTTGTTGTTTCTTTTTCTGTGTGTTTTGTGTTGTTGTCTGTTTTTCTTTTTTTTCTTTTTTCCTTTTTAACCTTTTTCTGTTTTGATTGTTATGTGGTGTTCAATAAAAAGTTGTATTGTATTGTATTGTATAATATTTAAAAAAGGCAAATAAACAAATGTTATAATCTGTTGGTGTTGGACTGATTATATTCACTATCTGCTCGTGATTGTGGCTCTAGCAGTCGGCTAGAACTAGAAATAGGTAGTTCTCAATGACCGAAACGATGTTTTGTAAAACATATTTGAATCGAATAAAGCAAAAGCTAGTTTATTTATCATTCAAATTTATAACTTACTTGGCTAAGGGACCCAAATAGGGTCTTGGCATCTGAAACGAGAGCACGCCATCTGTCCCGATCGTGCACAGCTTCTTGCCAGTCGTCAACTTGAAGACGTCGCAAATCCGCCTGGACACTGTCCCCCCAGGGATACCTGATAAAATTAAAATTTATGAAATTTATTCTTTGATTTACAAAATTAATAACCATTTCCGTATCTTGTTTACAACTTCTTCGAAACATTGAAATGCGAGACGGGTTCATAAAAAACTTCATTCGTTGGCTCGAGCTTTATTTTGGGCTCGTTATTCTGAACGTCACTTACCCAGGATGTGACACGAGACGCCGCAGTAAGTGAAGCACGTGAACGTTCCTCATCTTCCCGAGCCGCGAGGCTGCCCTCCATCTCGAGCTGCTCCACCTGCTTCGCCTGTTGCATGTAGTGGAGCTCGCGCTCCAGGTGCCGTCGCGCTAGCTGTGCCTCCGCAGCCAACCTGTGCGCCCACACTGTGGACGCCGACCGCGAGGACAAGCGTGACCTAGAAGTGACACTAGGATCGCAACTCGGGGGATTATTGTGAGTCGAAGCCATCGGAGGCGACCCGGAGCCGCGGTCGTCCGCGGGCGTATCAGTGGCGTCGGTCAAGACGTGGTCCAGTTCTGAGGACCTACCTAGCCCACCCGCGGGCGCCCCCGACTCCGAACGCGCCTCGAAAAATTCCTGTGGCTGAGGCAGCAACTTGGTCCTTGACCTGGTGATCATTTTCACTGTTCAAATAAGGCTCGTAAGGACCAAAAAATGTTGAGAATTGGGAAACTGCAAATCACACGACCCAAGTTGCTAATATAATTATTTTATTCAACTGTTACAAAAGTTTTTTTTAAAGGTTTACAAAAGACAGTAGAAAAAAGGTTTACAAAAAGAGTCTTCAACAACCCTCACATGATTACAACCCTTACTTATTAGTAAATAAGTATTCTAAATGACCACATCCCGGGAACGTACAATACAAACAAACATGTTACAATACACAAACAAAGTTTTCTGATTAGTTTACTATTTTTTAAAATACCTTGTTCTACAACGCAAAAATAGCATAATATTTTTCCTGGCTTCTCTGACGTCATTGCATTAGAACACCATTAAATAGTAATCAGCATTAGGTACTGATCGAAATGACCTGTTTTTTCCCTTCATTAAGTTAAAAAGAATTATTGCGAAATATTATTATTAATACTTCAAAAACTTTCCATTATTACTCAGGTCACGACTAGCTATCTGTTATTCTAATCTTTACATTTTTAGGGTTTTTTTTACCCCTTTCCAAAGTGTAAAAAAAACGGTATCTTTTTATTAGAATTCCCTAAAATGATGAAATTTGATGGTCCTATTGTGGTGTCCCACTGCTGGGAAAATGCCTCGACCCCCAGGACTCCCGACTGGACTGGGCTGCACATGTCTGCCGCATGCACCCACAGAGGTGGGCTTCCTCGGCCGCTTGGTGGGTGCTGAAGAATGGTCAACGACGAGGCACACCAAGAAGGCGACGCCGGGACGATTTGGACGCATAATAGGTGGAAAGTCTGAATCTGCGTCGGACCTGGAGTTGTTATATATTTTTGTATTTATTTTAAGCTATATCGGTGTAAAATAAGCATCTCATTAGTTTCTGCGGAACTGAACTGATAGAAAATGCTTAATCTCTATAACCAGGGTACTTACCATGACGTCTTAGTGCGATTCAGTTCAAGGATTAGCGGTAATTTTCGTGAGCGAATAAAAACTGAATCGGAATTTAATGGCATTAAGACCTCAGGGTAAGCCCCCTAATAGTTTAGTGGTTAGAGAACCCAACTAAGAAGCTTGAAGTCCAGGGTTTTGATCCCTGTATGAATACGCATGTTGGTGACTGGCTGGGTTGGAGCCTTCTTTTTGTACATAAACTATATTTCTTAAGTTCCATTTTTAAAAAACCTTTTCCCTGTGATGATATCAACTTTTGAGACAGTTGCTCTGTCAGATTGTTAGCGAAAACAGCTGATTCCTATAAGCTCCTAGATAGATTGTTTGTTGTGAGTTCAAGTTACTAAACCATTTGAATGAGTACCTTACCTAATATTCGCAGTACTTAATACAGTGCGCATGACTCATGTTTGTTTTTCAGTTAAATTTTTATTATTATGTCTATGTAAGGTTTAACTTTTTATGTATTTTTAATAACAATGTTGTTTTTGTCTACTTTAAATAAGGTGCAAAACACAACGCTTTCGTAATTGGTACCCATTATGAACACAAATCACCTATAATATTAGGAGTCCATACATCAAGAGAAAATCGGAACCTTTAAAATTGGCGTCAATACTTCAAAATCAAATCAAATCAAAACATTTTTCTGCAATAGGTAGGCATAGGTATTACATGTCTTTTTTTTAAACTAGCATATAATCCACCAACTTGACAATAAAATTATGATAGATAGATAGATAGATAGATAAAAACTTTATTTTCTCACAACACAGGTAAATTATCGGTGACAATAAGTAACATTTCGAAATGTGTCGTCAATGACCGGCGTAGATTCTTGTCTAATCAGTTATCATCGACAATTGATGATGAGGATGATGATGATGATGATAATGATGATCGACAATTGTCGCGTTGGTGAAATAGGTATCAGTACTAGCGCTATCGAAAAGATCATCATTGCCAAGTACTCATAGAATGCGCCGCAAGATACCTACTTGGCAGAAAGTGTTTTTTTCAAAACAAAACAAAACACAGCTTACCTTTATTACACATAAACATTCATACCGTCACGCCTCTTTCCCATTGGAGTAGGAAGAGACTACTTTGTTCCACTTGCTAAGATCCTAACCTGACATAGTTACCTCTTTTACATGCTGAGTGTGGCCCTTTTGGCACTTGCGGCACATGTAATATTTTTTGAAATGTTCTTTTTTGTTTTTTATTTTATTTTTTATGTGTCGTTTTGTGTCAATAAATGTTTTATTTATTTCTTTCTTTCTTTTCTCTTTTGCTTCATCCACATTCATCAATGTCTTCATACATGCATTAACATTATTACAACATCCTGTGTTCTACTTATTAAGTTTAGAACCATTTATTCCGTGCAGGCAAAGTCTTAGTAAAAGTAATGTAAAAAATTACGTAAAGGATCAATGCCTGTCATCATAGTATTTAAATATGTTCTTCTTGAAATAAATATCTCAATATTATTCAACTCACAGAACACTAATTGCACGAATCCGACTCGCACTTGACCGATATCATGATTATAATGTCGATAAATGACTCAGTTGCAAAAAAAACAAGTACTAATTATATCATTAAGACCGACTCGACTCCTTAGAAAACGATTAAGCTGAGTCAGGTTTGAGGTAACGACATTCCATCCCTTCAAACTCAGTCATCATCATCATGTCAGGTTAGGTTAGGTTGGCAAGGCTAGGCAGAAGAGAGCAGACGGTCACATAGCCTCTCACTCACCACCACCACGTCACTACTACACTACTACCACCCACTACTACTACGTCACTACTACGTCTACTACTACGTGTTTACATAGCACTACGTACACACAGCAAAGCTATTCGGTAAGCAGGTTTAAAGCGGCGCGTGCATGCAAAGGTGCTTACCGAATAGCTTTGATGTGTATACACATGCGTATGCGTCACACTATGTTCACAAAACTGGGCACCTGACCGTGACACACACGACAAACCCACACATCTAAAATAACCCAATGAGGGAGGTGAAAAGGTTTGAAGGTGAACGTGAGTGGGGATGCAAGTATAAAAGGCGGCGCAAAGACGAGAAGCTCATTAATGACGGAACAGTGCAAGTGCAAGTCGAACAAGTCCAGACAAGTCGGTGCAAGTACACACAAGAAAAATGCACATCAGGGCCAAGAAAGACGTACAAGGAGACGCAAAATACACGAGCGGCTCTGGACTGGAGGCGATAGACCAGGATACTAAAAAAACGAAAAGGACCTGGACGGGCGTGCGGGAAGCCGATACGACGACACCGGAAAAAACCGAAGCAAATGATGCGAAACCGAGTATTACAGGACAAGCGGCAGCGGCAGAAGAGGCGAAACCGATCACCGCATCGGGAACGAGCGGAGAGCAAGATAATAAGGAGAGGGAAAATGACGAAAAGACTAGTGCGACCCCGGAAAGGAGAGCAAGAGCGAACGAGCACGTCACCCAAGAATTGGAACCCACCGAACAGATTTATAAACACATACAAGGAAAAATGACGACGCTGCAAGTGCAACAATACATTGCGTCACGTTTGGTCGTAAACCCAAACGACCTGAACAGATTTCCGTCGAGACATCCGAGCGAGTGGTTCAATATTGACGAGAACGGCGGAACTGACAGGATTATTATAAAAACGCAAGGTAACAAACACACTGTACAGATCTGGAATATCAACAAAACGGACTCGTATATAAAACAAACGATAGGCTCTTATGTTACAGACGTGGGTCCGATAATTACGTTCGAGGTGGGAAACGTGACATACTCACAGTATCAATTGACCAACAACGTTGAATCGATACGCATAGAGGCCGAGCGAGCAATGATATGCTTCTGGCACCCCGACGGGGCTAGAATATTGATAACTCAAGGAAGTAACATTGTAGAGGAAGAAGAAATAAACTACGCCCACATAGAGGTACCTGAATCGACACTGAAAACGATTAAAAAATTAGACACCCTGATAGAGGAGAAAAAGAGCATCGACGATATGAAAATTGAGGACCATAATATTTACGTATTGATGCTATCGCATATAAGATTTCGCCACCCGGACAAAATGGAGCTGTGCGATATCATTACGCGCAATTTCTTACGAGACTATCCCCAACAGATAAAGCTGCCAGAGCTGGTAGTCCCGACAAATGATACAGAGGCAAATGGGCACATTATTAGATAATATTTAAAAAAGGCAAATAAATAAATGTTATAATCTGTTGGTGTTGGACTGATTATACTCACTATCTGCCCGTGATTGTGGCTCTAGCAGCCAACTAGAACTAGAAATAGTTCTCAATGACCGAAACAATGTCTTGTAAAACATAATATTGTAATTGAATTGAATGTTTATTTTTTTAAACATGTGTAGAAAAGTATAGTAATTGTATTATTTTATAGTCTTAATAATTATATATTGTATTGTTTCATTGAAATGAGTTCTATTTTTTAATTAATTAGCTACGTTCCGTGCCATTAAAATCTACAAAATCAAAAAGCCAAGTTAAGCGACAAATTCCTGACTCGCTCAAACAGTACTAATTATTCGTTTTTCTTGTATTTCTTCACTTACTTGGTAATAACACCTAGATTTTGATGCCTGCTAGAGCCATTGGCATCAGCAGATAGTGAATTGTGATGTCCGACAAACAGGCAAGTAACACCGGGAATCTAGATGAATAATTTATTCTTCATCAAACTTCCCAGTGTTACTTGCACTCTTGCCGGACATCCGCAAATATCAATAAAATAAATACAAAACGAAACTAGACATTATCTTAGCTTTTTACTTGACTGATTATATTCACTATCTGCTTGTGGTTGTGGCTCTAGCAGTCAACTAGAACTAGAAATAGGTAGTTCTCAATGACCGAAACAATGTTTTGTAAAACATATTTGAATCGAATAAAGCAAAAGCTAGTTTATTTATAATTCAAGTTTATAACTTACTTGGTTATGGGTCTTGGCATCCGAAACGAGAGCACGCCATCTGTCCCGATCGTGCACAGCTTCTTGCCAGTCGTCAACTTGAAGACGTCGCAAATCCGCCTGGACACTGTCCCCCCAGCGATACCTGATAAAATTAAAATTCATGAAATTTATTCTTTGATTTACAAAATTAATAACCATTTCCGTATCTAGTTTACAACTTCTTCGAAACATTACCCTCACATGATTACAACTCTTACTTATTAGTAAATAAGTATTCTAAATGATCTCATCCCGGGAACGTACAATACAAACAAACATGTACACAAATAAAGTTTTCTGATTTGTTTACTACTTTTTTTAATCCCTTGTTCTACAACGCAAAGATAGCATAATAATTTTTCCTGGTTTCTCTGACGTCATTGCATTAGAATACCATTAAATAGTAATCAGCATTACTGATCGAAATGACCTGTTTTTTCCCTTCATTAAGTTAAAAAGAATTATTGCGAAATATTGTTATTAATACTTCAAAAACTTTCCATTATTACTCAGGTCACGACTAGCTATCTGTTATTCTAATCCTTACATTTTTAGGGTTCCTTTTCCAAAGGGTACAAAAACGGTACCCTTTTATTAGGGTTCCCTAAAATGATGAAATTGGTCCCACTGCTGGGCGAATGCCTCGAACTCCAGGACTCCCGACTGGACCGGACTGGACAATATGTCTGCCGCATGCACCCTCAGAGGTGGGCTTCCTCGGTCACTTGGTGGGTGCTGAAGAATGGTCAACGACGAGGCACAGCAAGAAGGCGACGGCGGGACGATTTGGACGCATAATAGGTGAATAGTCTGAATCTGCGTCGGACCTGGAGTTGTTATACAATTTTGTTCTTATTTTAAGCTATATCGGTGTAAACTAAGCATCTATTTAGTACCAGGCTACTTACTATGACGTCTTAATGCCATTCAACTCCGAGTCAGTTCAGGGATTAGCGGTAATTTTTAGTATGGATCTGACAGTGAGCGAATAAAAACTGAATCGGAATTGAATGGCATTAAGACCTCATGGTAAACCCCCCCCCCCCCCCCCCCCAAGCTCCTAGATAGTTTGTTTGTTGTGAGTTTATGTTATTAAACCTTTTGAACCATAGCGGAAACGATTTTAAATTCCGTCATCAACAACGCATGAGTATCTTAACAAATATACTCAGTATTTAATACAGTGCGCATGATTCATGATTATTTTTTAGTAAATTTTTTATTATTATGTCTATGTAAAGTTTAACTTTTTATATATTTCTAATAATCGTGTACTTTTTGTCTTCCGTAAATAAAGGTGCAAAACAACACTTTCGTAATTGGTACTCATTAGAAACACGAAACACCTATAATATTAGGAAAACCTTTAAAATTGGCGTCAATACTTCAAAATCAAATCAAATCAAAAGATTTTTCTGCAATAGGTAGGCATAGGTATTACATGTCTTTTTAAAACTAGCACATAATCCACCAACTTGACAATAAAATTATCAGTGACAAAAAGTAACATTTCGAAATGTGTCGTCAATGAAGCCAACCGGCGCAGATTCTTGTCGAGTCTGTTATCAACGACAACTGTCGCGTTGGTGAAATATCAGTATTATACTAGAGCTTTCGGAAAGATCATCATTGCCAAGTACTCATAGAATGCGCCGCAAGATACTTGGCAGAAAGTGTTTTTTTTTTTTCAAAACGAAAAGTTTTTTTTACACAAACATTCATACCGTCACGCCTCTTTTCCATAGCAGTAAGAAGAGACTACTTTTTTCCACTTAATACGATCCTAACCTGACATACCTCTTTCGCTTCATCCACATTCATCAATCTCTTCATACATACATGCATTAACATTATTACAATATACTGTATTCTACTTATCAAGTTAACAACCATTTATTCCAGGCAGGCAAAGTCTTAGTTGAAGCAATTTAAAAAGTGACGTATAAGACCAATGCCTGTCAATACAGTATTCAAATATGTTCTTCTTGAAATAAATCTCTCAATATTATTCATACTCACAGAACACTAATTGCATGAATCCAACTCGCACTTGACCACTATCATGATTATAATGTTGATAAATGACTCCTTTGCAAAAAAACAAGTACTAATTACTTCATTAAGACCGACTCGACTCCATAGAAAACGATTAAGCTGAGTCAGGTTTGAGGTAACGACATCCCTTCCCTTCAAAAATTACTTGCATATAAAAGCGTGCTCTGAACAAATGTAGCCAGTTCGCTCTGTAAATCAGCTGACCTTACGATGGCTTCCAACGGCACCTGGCGGGGGGAAACCAGGAGGCGGGTAGTGCCGCAGGCCGCAGTGCAACGGTAGTGCTCAGTACGTCGGCAGAGCGCAGTGCGTCGGTAGTGTGCAGTGCACCGTTAGTGCGTAGTCAATGTCAAAATGCAACGCAAGCCCGATAAGTATTCTTCAAGATAAGGTGAATAGTCACCGTCAGTGTTAAAGTTGTGATCAATGCTTGAAGAAAACCCTAAGAGCTAGGACGGGACTTCATCATATCATAACCAATCCCCAAGACGATCTGTTATCTGCCTGCAGCCAATGCCTTTCCGAGATCTTCACCATCCCGCTTGAATGTCTTCAATCCGTCTTGCCGGTTTTAATAGAAGCTCCGTGGATTTCAAATTAAACCACGAAACGAGCGGAGAATCCATACTAAGTCCGCTATCACAACACAAGCTGCTGTCTTTCCTCGAAATCGAATCATCGTCATTATCAACGGGATGACGGAAGCCGATACCAGTTATGTACAGTGTTGACTGTTGATTCTCATGGCACTGATCAGATGATTCGACCATCAAACAAAACAACATCGCTACAAGCCTCGACGATGGATCTTCAGTTAAGCCCATCTTCGAAGAAACGCTCCGTGATACCATCACAGTCATACATCATACTGAGAGATACTCTATTACTTCAACTTCAGCAATACGACGTGTCTGCACTGGTTTGTGTACTGGTGCGCGTTGAGTATCTTCAATACATACTCCAGCGACGCCTGCGGGACGAAGATTGTCGACACCACCTAAGAGCGGATAGAGACAATTCCAGCAATAGTGTTATGCTCCTGTAGTGTTTTCCAACGCATTTGTAAGGGTAAGTGGCCAAATATGCTCTGTTTCAATTTACTATCCACATTTTCCTTAAGTGACATGAAAATGAGGAGACGCCTTAGCATTTCATTTTAGCGGCTCTTCAAATCATAGGGCCACACCTATTTTCGGTTTGCCATAACCCACTTCAGAAAATATCTCACCATGTTTCGAAAGGCAAAAGTAGAATTCTATGTCGTCGCCTCATTATTATTTGTTTTTGACATTGTATTTCTTTTTTTAAAACAGTGTTCCTTGTAAAATGAAGTCTTAATTTAATTTCAGTCAACACCTGTAAATTTGTAAATATGCTTCATAAAAATGAGGCTGACGTAAGCGTTCATGTTGAAATTTTTGTCATTCTCAGTATTTTTAAATTTTCATGCCACAGTTCCAACATATTATAACACGTTATATTGTTTTTTTATAAAAAACAAGATGAAATGTTGAAACATGTTGGCAATGATGCCTGAAAATTTAGAAATGCTGCCAAACCCAAACAACCCAACATTTATACGCCTTTGTCAGTCTCATATTTAAGAGGAAATTTTACAAAAAGGTAATGAAATAGAATATGAAGTCATTATTATGAATAACGCAGTTTAAATAAAATTAAAAATATAATGTCAACAACAAATGAAAATGCGGCAACGCCTTAGCATTTTACTTTCGCTCTCCTAAACATGTTGAGATATTTTCTAAAGTGGGTCATAGAAAACCAACAAACGGCGTAGCCCCATGCTCCAATTTGCGAATTAATTTAAACTGCCACTTGAATTTCAAAAATCAAAAAGTCTACGTTAAGCGACAAATTTCTGACTCGGTAAACAGTAATTATTATATATTTTACTTCACTTGCTTTGTGTTATTCCTTATCTCAAGATTTAAATACTATGATCCCAGAGCAAATTACTTGGCCACAAACCTGTGTACTTACATAATTTTAAACCTACTTTGAAGTTATAACTTATAATAAGCTTTTCTTGATTACTAGTGACAAAATCCTTAACGGATGAGTTCGTTCTGAAATGTTTCATAATAAGTATTGTAAAACATATTAGATTTGAATTATGTAAATGTTTATTTTTTTATACATGTGCAGTACATTATAGTTATAGTATTATTTTTGAGTCTAAATAATTATTTATTGTATTGTGTTACTGTTATTAGTGCCAGTGTTAAATTAACTAACTACTTGTGCGTAATGCACGTGCCAAAAAAAAAAAAAAAAAAACAAAACAAAAAAACAGAACCAAAAAAACAAAACAAAAAAACAGAAACAAATAATAAAAAAAAGATGCACGTGCAATTTCAATCTCCAATATCAAAAAGCCTATTTAAAGCAGCATATTTCTGACTCAGTCAAACAGTAATTTATGCATTTTTTTTGTTCTTCTCCACTTGCTTGGTAATAACACCTAGATTTGGATGCCTGCTAGAGCCACTGGCATCAGCAGATAGTGAATTGTGATGTCCGACAAACAGGCAAGTAACACCGGGAATCTAGATGAATAATTTATTCTTCATCAAACTTCCCAGTGTTACTTGCACTCTTGCCGGAGATCCACAAATACCAATAAATATGCAATTATCTTAGCATATTACTTGACTGATTATATTCACTATCTGCTTGTGGTTGTGGCTCTAGCAGTCAGCTAGAACTAGAAACAGTTCTCAATGACCGAAACAATGTCTTGTAAAACACATTTTAATGAAATTATATGTTTTTTTTTAAACATGTGCAGTAAAGTGTACTCATTGTATTATTTTATAGTCTTAATAATTTTACATTGTACTGTTTCATTGAAATGAGTTCTATTGCTTACTTAATTAGCTACTTGCGCACGGTTTACGTAACAGTAAAATCTACAAAATCAAAAATTCAAGTTAAGCGACAAATTTCGGACTCGCTCAAACAGTAATTTATTCGTTTTCCTTGTATTTCTTCACTTCGCTTGGTTATATGTAACACCTAGATTTGGATGCCTGCTAGAGCCACTGGCATCAGCAGATAGTGAATTGTGATGTCCGACAAACAGGCAAGTAGCACCGGGAATCTAGATGAATAATTTATTCTTCATCAAACTTCCCAGTGCTACTTGCACTCTTGCCGGAGATCCACAAATACCAATAAATATGCAATTATCTTAGCATATTACTTGACTGATTATATTCACTATCTGCTTGTGGTTGTGGCTCTAGCAGTCAGCTAGAACTAGAAATAGTTCTCAATGACCGAAATAATGTTTAGTAAAACATATTTGAATTGAATCTAATGTTTCTTCTTGTCTACTTGTGCACGGTGCACGTGCCATTTAAACCTGGCACTTAAACCTGTTTTTCTCGTCATTTATTATTGCGAAATACTTCAAAATCTTCCACTTATTACTCAGGTCAGGTATTTCCGTGGAATAGCGATAAACATGTCAAAGATCGTATCTGCCTAGATTTGCAGCGTAAATAACTTACAGCTAACAAATTGCTAGTTTCACGCGGATGAAATCGCAGGCTAGTCAATGATAATTTATTTATGATCCAAATTAATGAAATTTATTGTTTGATTTACAAATAATAACCCTTGATCCGTATCTTGTTGACTGTCCATCTTGTATACTATTTCTTCGAAACATTACCTTCATCCTTTTACAACCCTCATTACTAAATAAGTATTTAAAATATACACATCCGGGGAACATGTACACAAACAAAGTTTTCTCATTTGTTTCCTATTTTTTGAATCACTTGTTATTTCACAAAAAGATAGCATAATATTATTCCTGGCTTCTCTGACGTCATTGCATTAGAATATCATTAAATATTAATCAGCATTTTACTAATCGAAATGGGCTGTTTTTTTCCATTAAGTTAATATTATTTATTGCGAAATACTTCAAAAACTTTCTCTTATTACTCAGGTCGCGACTAGCTGTCTGTTCTTCTAATCTTTACATTTTTAGGGTTCCGTGCCCAAAGAGTAAAAAAACGGAACCCTATTACTAAGACTTCAAGTTCCGGTACTCCACTAAACAGCCAGCGATGAGCTTGAATCAGACGACAATTAAACGGATAAATTGGCTTCAAAGATCTTGGTTTTCACCATTAATTCCACGAGAACGAGATGAGGTTTTTGGCACAGCTTATTTTTCTATATCAATTTTAAAGTCTCCAGTAAATATGGTGATTTCTTTAGATTTCAGCTTAAAAATTAACGGGTGATCTTCCCTAAGTTCCAGTGCATATTTGTGGAAACTTCTCACGCCGTCATATTCATTAGCAGCAGCGGCTTCAGCTCCTTCCTCATTGACTTCAATAATTGCCTTCTGGATGGCATGATGCACGAACAAGTCTCCTTCGTTGTCCAAGAGATTATCCAAATGGGCCTTGCTTCCGTCAAATAGGTCTTTGACGCCGGTCTTTTGGAGGACATTTTTGAGGTTGATTTCAGTTTCTATTTTAAATTTCGGAAGGTAGACGTTGACTTCTACTTTGTACATGTTGTCAATAGCTTCTTCTAGAAGAGCTGGGTTAGTGAGTTTCTCCTGAAGAGCGGCAAGACCGTCAATTTCGTTCGGCAGAAAATTCAACATCGAAAGTTCTTCTCCTTCATATGGCATTTCCAAGAGCTTGGCATTGAGATTCGTGCTTTCAGCGAATTTGTATTCAGCTTTCTTAAGCATAGTTGGTATTTGAACCTTCTTTTCTTTGGTCACATAAAAATCGCGGTCAATTGTTAATTCCGTATTGAATTTCTGGCGCCAACTACCCTTGAAGCGGATAGCGTTATAGAGAACAGCACGATCATTTCTTTAGCAGCGGGGACAGGTTCGCCAAAGTCGAGGTTTTTAAATTCAGAGCCCAACACTTTCTTCGAGAGAGCGCTGAAGTCCTCCTTGATTTTCGCTAGAAGAAGCAAATATATCTTATTCGCAATTCTTAGCTCAACTCTTTTCAAGGCACGAAGTATCGAGTTCGCGAGAGGATACACTTCTATGGTCGCATTATCGTTAGGCAGGCCGATTGCTTTGAGTATTTCAACGTGGGAGTTGCCAACAGAGCGACCAATTTCTGACTCTACTAGACAGCTATTATTATTTTTATTTTTGGTTTTCCTTCATTTCCTTGGGGACAAAAACTAGATTTGGATGCCTGCTAGAGCTACTGGCATCAGCAGATAGTGAATTGTGATGTCCGACAAACAGGCAAGTAACACCGGGAATCTAGATGAATAATTTATTCTTCATCAAACTTCCCAGTGTTACTTGCACTCTTGCCGGACATCCACAAATACCAATAAATAAACAATTACCTTAGCATATTACTTGACTGATTATATTCACTATCTGCTTGTGGTTGTGGCTCTAGCAGTCAGCTAGAACTAGAAATAGTTCTCAATGCCTAAAACAATGTCTCGTTAAACATATTTGAATTAAATCAAATATTTCTTCTTGTCTATTTGTGCACGGCGCGCGTGCCATTTAAACCTCTAATATTAAAAAGCCTACGTTAAGCGACTAATTTCTGACTCGGTTAAACAACTATTATCACTATAATTTTATTTTATTCACTCACTTGGTGACAACACCTAGATTTGGATGCCTGCTAGAGCCACTGGCATCAGCAGATAGTGAATTGTGATGTCCGACAAACAGGCAAGTAACACCGGGAATCTAGATGAATAATTTATTCTTCATCAAACTTCCCAGTGTTACTTGCACTCTTGCCGGACTTCCGTAAATACCAATAAAAATACAAAACGAAACTAGACATTATCTTAGCATTTTGCTTGACTGATTATATTCACTATCTGCTTGTGGTTGTGGCTCTAGCAGTCAGCTAGAACTAGAAATAGTTCTCAATAACCGAAACAATGTCTTGTAAAATATATTTGAATCAAATAAATATGATTGACATTTAAGAATTTTTAAAATACCTATGTCCCAACAGTTATTTCTATCCCGCGAGAACCTTACACTTTCTCAGGATAAAAGTTGTCTATGTCAATCAAAAACAGTGTAGCTTTCTATTAGTGAAAGGTTTTTTTAATTTGTCTAACATCGGTATTTGTATCATAGAGTACTTTTTATATACTGGTTTTGTCTGACTTGAGTTATTGTCTACGCACGCGAAGTCATGGGCAAAATCTAGTTTATTTGTTACTCAATCACGCCAGAACGGCCCAACGGATCTGGATGAAATTCGGCACATAGATAGAGAAAAGTCTGGAATAGCACATAGGCTACTTTTTATCCCGGAAAATTGTGTAGTTCCCGCGGGATAGCGATAAACGAATTCTTTGCAGACGAAGTCGCTGGCAACAGCTAGTTACTAAATAAGTATTAAAAATGTCCGCATCCGGGGAACGTACATACAAACATGTACACAAACAAAGTTTTCTCATTTGTTTCTTATTTTTACAATCCCTTGTTATTTTACGCAAAGATAGCAAAATATTTTTCCTGGTTTCTCTGACGTCATTGCATCGTCTAGTCAATCTAGTTTTTGTCCCCAAGGAAATGAAGGAAAACTAAAAATAAAAATAATAATAGCTGTCTAGTCGAGTCAGAAATTGGTCGCTCTGTTGGCAACTCCCACGTTGAAATACTCAAAGCAATCGGCCTGCCTAACGATGCGACCATAGAAGTGTATCTTCTCGTGAACTCGGAACTTCGTGCCTTGAAAAGAGTTGGACTAAGAATGGCGAATAAGATAATATTTGCTTCTTCTCGCGAAAATCAAGGAGTACTTCGGCGCTCTCTCACAGAAAGTGTTTGGCTCTGAATTTAAAAACCTCGACTTTTGCAAACCTGTCCCCGCTGCTAAAGAAATGAACGCGTGGGTCAAAGAACAAACTAACCATCGCATCAAGAATTTGATTAAACCCGATGCTTTGACCGGGGCCACTCGTGCTGTTCTCTATAAAGCTTTTCACTTCAAGGGTAGTTGGCTCCAGAAATTCAATACGGAATTAACCATTGACCGCGGTAAATATGGGGATTTCTTTAGATTTCAGCTTAAAAATTAACGGGTGATCTACCCTAAGTTCCGGTGCATATTTGTGGAAACTTCTCCCGCCGTCATATTCATTAGCAGCAGCGGCTTCAGCTCCTTCCTCATTGACTTCAATAAAGGCCTTCTGGATGGCATTACTCACGAACAAGTCTCCTTCGTTCTCCAAGAGATTATCCAAATGGGCCTTGTTTCCGTCAAATAGGTCTTTGACGCCGGTCTTTTGGAGGACATTTTTGAGGTTGATTTCAGTTTCTATTTTGAATTTCGGAAGGTAGACGTTGACTTCTACTTTGTACATGTTGTCAATAGCTTCTTCTAGAAGAGCTGGGTTAGCGAGTTTCTCCTGAAGAGCGGCAAGACCGTCAATTTCGTTCGGCAAAATAATCAACATCGAAGCTTCTTCTCCTTCATATGGCATTTACAAGAGCTTGGCATTGAGTTTCGTGCTTTCAGCGAATTTGTATTCGACTTTCTTAAACATAGTCGGTATAAGGTTCAAATACCGACTATGTTTTAGAATGGTTAATTTCGTATTGAATTTCTGGAGCCAACTACCCTTGAAGTGAATAGCTTTATAGAGAACAGCACGAGTGGCCCCGGTCAAAGCATCGGGTTTGATCAAATTCTTGATGCGATGGTTAGTTTGTTCTTTGACCCACGCGTTCAATTCTTAAGCAGCGGGGACAGGTTCGCAAAAGTCGAGGTTTTTAAATTCAGACCCAAACACTTTCTTTGAGAGAGCGCCGAAGTCTTCCTTGATTTTCGCGAGAAGAAGCCAATATATCTTATTCATCCAACTCTTTTCAAGGCACGAAGTTCCGAGTTCACGAGAAGATACACTTCTATGGTCGCATTATCGTTAAGCAGGCCGATTGCTTTGAGTATTTCAACGTGGGAGTTGCCAACAGAGCGACTAATTTCTGACTCGACAAGACAGCTATTATTATTTTTATTTTTAGTTTTCCTTCATTTCCTTGGGGACAAAAACTAGATTTGGATGCCTGCTAGAGCCTCTGGCATCAGCAGATAGTGAATTGTGATGTCCGACAAACAGGCAAGTAACACCGGGAATCTAGATGAATAATTTATTCTTCATCAAACTTCCCAGTGTTACTTGCACTCTTGCCGGACATCCACAAATAACAATAATATACAAATGAAAACGAGACAACATCTAAGCATTTTACTTAACTGATTATATTCACTATCTGCTTGTGGTTGTGGCTCTAGCAGTCAGCTAGAACTAGAAATAGTTCTCAATGACGGAAACAATGTCTCGTTAAACATATTTGAATTAAATCAAATATTTCTTCTTGTCTATTTGTGCACGGCGCGCGTGCCATTAAAATCTCTAATATCAAAAAGCTTGCGTTAAGCGACTAATTTCTGACTCGGTTAAAGAGCTATTATTACTATTTTTTTTTTAAAGCTAGGTACTTTATTTATAATTCAAATTTAAGAAAGTTATTTTTTGATTTACTATATAAATAACCATTTCCGTATCTGGTTTACAACTTCTTCAAAACGTTACCCTCACATGATTACAACTCTTATTAGTAAATAAGAATTCAAAATGACGCATGCCGGGAACGTAAAAACAAACATGTGCACAAAGTTTTCTGGTTTGTTTACTATTTTTCATAATCCCTTGTTCTACAACGCAAAGATAGAATAATATTTTTCCTGGTTTCTCTGACGTCATTGCATTAGAATATCATTAAATAGTAATCAGCATTACTGATCTAAATGACCTGTATTTTCCCTTCATTAAGTTAAAAAGAATTATTGCGAAATATTATTATTAATACTGCAAAAACTTTCCATTATTACTCAGGTCACAATTAGCTATCTGTTCTTTTAATCTTTACATTTTTAGGGTTCCGTTTCCAAAGGGTACAAAAACGGTACCCTTTTATTAGGGTTCCCTAAAATGATGAAATTTCGTGGAACCAAATTTTTCGTTTAACTTTTTACGTATTGCTTATTATTATATTTGCTTTCGTCTGTTGTAAATTTGGTGTTAAACAACACTTTCTTAATTGGTACCCTATACCCATTACACAAACCACCTAAAAGTAATATTAGGGTTCCATACCTCAAAAGAATATCGGAACCTTTACGAATTGGCGTTACTGAGTCAATGTTAAATTAAAATCAAATGTTTATTCTGCAATTGGCCGCGTAGGGCTTTTACATGTCTTTTTTTAAACTAGTACCTATTCCACAAACTTGACAATAAAATTGTCGGTGACAAGAAATAACAATTCAAAATGTAATGCGTCGTCAATGAAGCCAGCCGGCGTAGATTCTTGTCAAGTCAGTTGTCTCCGACAATTGTCGCGAAGGTGTAATATTAAAACTAGTGCTTTCGGAAAGATCATCATTGCCAAGTACTCATAGAATGCACCGCAATATACTTGGTAGAAAGTGGTTTTCTCAAAACAAAACAAAACACACTCGCTTACCTTTATTACACATAAACATTCATACCGTCACGCCTCTTTCCCATTGGAGTAGGAAGAGACTACTTTTTTCCACTTGTTAAGATCCTAACCTGACATACCTCTTTCGCTTCATCCACATTAATCAATGTCTTCATACATGCATTAATATTATTACAACATACTGTATTCTAAGTATAGAACCATTTATTCCGAACCGGCAAAGTCTTAGTACAAGCAATTTAAAAATGACGTTTAAGATCAATGCCTGTCATCACAGTATTTAAATAGGTATGTTCTTCTTGAAATAAATCTCTCAATATTATTCATACTAACAGACCACTAATTGCACGAATTCAACTCGCACTTGACCGCTCCTATCATGTTTATAATGTCGATAAATGACTCATTTACAAAAAAAAAGTTTAAATTACTTAATTAAGACCGACTCGATTCCATAGAAAACGATTAAGCTGAGTCAAGATTGAGGTAACGACATCCCTTCCCTTCAAACATTACTTGCATATAAAAGCGTGCTCGGCAAAAATGTAACCAGTTCGCTGTATAAATCAGCTGTCCTTAGGATGGCTTCAGGTAAAGAAGCCATTACAAGCACCTTATGACGGACCCTATCGCGTGCTGAAACGAGACAGCAAGATTTTCACACAGCAGCAACCTAACCGGCAAATAAACATCTCGATAGACAGACTCAAACCAGCCTACACTATCGCCGACGCCGAGCAAGACATACCTACAGCTACAACTGCAACCATGAACACCTGCAACAATCAAACTACAACATCTAGTACCTGCAACAAGCAAACGACAACCTCTAACACGAACGAAAACAAAAAAACCACATCAACATCAAACTTGAAACAACAACCAGAAACAACAACACAACACCTACAAGCAGCAAAACAACTCGCCGAGGCCGCACTATCCGCCTGCCGGTACGCTTCGCTTGAGGGGGAATCCTGTAGGTGATTGACGTTGTTTCAAAGAAACGCGACCATCAAGAATGGTCGATGCTCTGAGAAGAGCAGTTTGTTTTTCGTTCAAGACTCGAAGCAATCTTCATCATGCTTCAGTAACACGGAGCGCAGCGAAGTCGGGAGCATCCACGGAGCAGTATTAGCATGTTCACACTTCAACAGCCGCGCGCAGAAAAGGAAGGATTTTTCGTCGCGTCCTATTTTATAGGCGAGCCGCGAGCTCCGCATGAGAGCGAGCGCGAGAGCGAAACAGCCGCGCCGAATTTATCTCTCGCACACTGCCGCCACCGTATTGGCCCGGTACAACTCGTGCGAGTTGCGCGCTACTAGCTTATAAGTGTACAGTGTAAATTTTCTATAGTCTTAAGTTTTTTGTAAATAAAATTCATTCATCTTCTCCTTCTCTACAATCTAAATAGGACGTTTTATTTATCAACGTCCAGACAACCTAATTGGACCCCCACACCTAAATTACCTAAATCCGCCTGCCGGTACGCTTCGCTTGAGGGGGAATCCTGTAGGTGATTGACGTTGTTCATAAGAAACGCGACCAACAAAGGTCGATGCTCTGAGAAGAGCAGTTTGTATTTCAATCATCATCAAGCCTCGAAGTAACCTTCGTTCGTTCGCCGCAAATACATCGAAGTCCGGAGCAACATGTTCACACTTTGACAGCCGCGCGCAGAAAAGGAACGATTTTTCGTCGCGTCCTATTTTATAGGCGAACCGCGAGCGCCGCATGAGAGCGAGCGCAAGAGCAAGAAGACCGCGCCGAAAATATCTCTCGCACACTGCCGCCACCGTATTGGCCCGTTGAGACTCGCGCGAGATGCGCGCTACTAGCTAATAAGTGTGCCATGTAAATATTCCTTAGTCTTAAGTTTTTGTGAATAAAATTCATTCATCTTCTCCTTCTATACAACATAAATAGGAAGTTTAATTTCATCCATCCTCATCTGGACATATACATCCTAAACATCCTAAACTTCCAACGGCACCTGGCGGGGAGAAACAAGGAGGCGGGTAGTGCCGCAGGCCGCAATGTAACGGTAGTGCTCAGTGCGTCGGCAGAGCGCAGTGCGTCGGTAGCGCGCAGTGCGCCGGTAGTCCGCAGTCAATGTCAAAATGCAACGCAAGCCCGATGAGTTTTCTTCAAGATAAGGTGAATAGTCACCGTCAGTGTTAAAGATGTGATTAATGCTTGAAGAAAACCCTAAGAGCCAGGACGGGACTTCATAATATCATAACCAATCCCCAGGACGATCAGTTATCTTCCTGCAGTCAATGCCTTGCCGAGATCTTCACCATCCGCTTTGATGTCTTCAATCTGTCTTGCCGGCCTTAATAGAAGCTCCGTGGATGTCAAATTAAACCACGAAGCGAGCGGAGAATCCATATTAAGTCCGCTATCACAACATAAACTGCTGTCGTTCCTCGAAATCGAAACATCGTCATTATCTACGGGACGGAGAAAGCCAATACCAGTTATGCACAGTGTTTATTCTTATAACACTGATCAGAGAATTTGACCATCAAACAAAACAACATCGCTACAAGCCTCGACGATGGATCTTTAGTTGAGTTCACGCGTGGGGACGAAGAGAGTCGACACCATCGAAGAGCAGATAGAGATAATACCAGCAATAGTGTTATGCTCCTGTAGTGTTTTCCGACGCATCTGTAAGGGTAAGTGGCCAAATATGCTCTGTTTCAATTTCATATCCACATTTTTCCAAAGTGTCAAACATAAAAATGAGGCGACTCCTTAGCATTTAATTTTAGCGGCTCTTCGAATCATAGAGACACACCTTTTTTCGGTTTTCCATAACTCACTTCAGAAAATATCTCATCATGTTTCGAAAGGCAAAAGTAGAATTCTATGTCGTCGCCTCATTATTATTTGTTTTTGACATTGTATTTCTTTTTTTAAAACAGTGTTCCTTGTAAAATGAAGTCTAAATTTAATTTCAGTCAACACCTGTAAATTTGTGAATATGCTTCATAAAAATGAGGCTGACGTAAGCGTTCATGTTGAAATTTTTGTCATTCTCAGTATTTCTAAATTTTCATGCCACACTTCCAACATATTATAACACGTTATATTGTTTTTTTATAAAAAACAAAATGAAATGTTGAAATCTGTTGGCAATGATGCCTGAAAATTTAGAAATGCTGCCAAACCCAAACAACCCAACATATACGCCTTCGTCAGTCTCATTTCTATGAGGAAATTTTACAAAAAGGTAATGAAATAGAATATGAAGTCATTATTATGAATAACGCAGTTTAAATAAAATTAAAAATATAATGTCAACAACAAATGAAAATGAGGCAACGCCTTAGCATTTTACTTTCGCCCTCCTAAACATGTTGAGATATTTTCTAAAGTGGGTCATAGAAAACCAAAAACGGCGTAGACCCATGCTCCAATTTGCGAAATAATTTAAACTGCCACTTGAATTTCAAAAATCAAAAAGCCTACGTTAAGCGACAAAATTTCTGACTCGGTAAACAGTTATTATTATACACATTTTACTTCACTTACTAGGCGTTATTCCTAATCTCAAGATTTAAATACTATGATCCCAGAGCAAACTACATACTTGGCCACAAACCTGTGTAATCTTAAACCTACAGATGAAGTTATAACTTAAATTAAGCTTTTCTTGATTACTAGTGTCAAAATCCTTAACGGATGCGTTCGTTCTGAAATGTGTCATAATATTGTAAAACATTAGATTTGAATTAAGTAAATGTTAATTTTTTTATACATGTGCAGCAGATTTTATATAAATAGGAAGGCAAAGAAGAAGAATTTGGTTATTGTTTTAATTTTAAGGCTAATTAATGATTTTATTGTGTTGTTTTATTGTTATTAGTTGTTATATTAAATTAATTAACTTCTTGTGTAAGATGCATGTGCCAGAAAAAAAGAAAAAACAAAAAAAAAACAAATAAAAAAAAAACAAGAAAAAAACAGAAAGATAAAAAAAAACATGGACGTGCTGCTATTTTAATCTCCAATATCAAAAAGCCTATTTAAAGCGGCTTATTTTTGACTCAGTCAAAGAGTAATTATTCATTTTTTTTGTTCTTCTCTACTTGCTTGGTAATAAAGGCTAGATTTGGATGCCTGCTAGAGCCACTGGCATCAGCAGATAGTGAATTGTAATGTCCGACAAACAGGCAAGTAACACCGGGAATCTAGACGAGTAATTTATTCTTCATCAAACTTCCCAGTGTTACTTGCACTCTTGCCGGACATCCACAAATACCAATAAATATACAAATGAAATTTAAACGTTATCATCTAAGCATTTCACTTGACTGATTATATTCACTATCTGCTTGTGGTTGTGGCTCTAGCAGTCAGCTAGAACTAGAAATAGTTCTCAATGACCGAAACAATGTTTTGTTAAACATAATTTTGATTGAATTAAAAGTTTATTTTTTAAACATGTGCAGTAAAGTATTGTGACTACCCACTCATTTGTTTGTCTGGGCACTTTAACATAAAAAATGTATTATTTTATATTCTTAGTAAGTACCTATATATTGTATTACTTAATTAAGTTAAGTTCTAATGTTTAATTAATTAGCAATTTGAGCACGGTTCACGTGCCATTTAAATCTTCATTTTTAAAAAGCTAAATAAGCCATAAATTTCTGACTCGCTCATACAGTAATTATTCGTTGTTCTGGTTCTGTTTCAGTCGCTTGGTGACAACAACTAGATTTGGATGCCTGCTAGAGCCATTGGCATCAGCAGATAGTGAATTGTGATGTCCGACAAACAGGCAAGTAACACCGGGAATCTAGATGAATAATTTATTCTTCATCAAACTTCCCAGTGCTACTTGCACTCTTGCCGGACATCCACAAATACCAATAAATATGCAATTATCTTAGCATATTACTTGACTGATTATATTCACTATCTGCTTGTGGTTGTGGCTCTAGCAGTCAGCTAGAACTAGAAATAGTTCTCAATGCCTGAAACAATGTCTCGTTGAACATATTTGAATTAAATCAAAAATTTCTTCCTGTCTATTTGTGCACGGCGCGCATGGCATTTAAATCTCTAATATCAAAAAGCCTGCATTAAGCGACTAATTTCTGACTCGGTTAATCAGCTATTATCACTATAACTTTTTTTTCTTCACTCGCTTGGTGACAACAACTAGATTTGGATGTCTGCTAGAGCCATTGGCATCAGCAGATAGTGAATTGTGATGTCCGACAAACAGGCAAGTAACACCGGGAATCTAGATGAATAATTTATTCTTCATCAAACTTCCCAGTGCTACTTGCACTCTTGCCGGAGATCCACAAATACCAATAAATATGCAATTATCTTAGCATATTACTTGACTGATTATATTCACTATCTGCTTGTGGTTGTGGCTCTAGCAGCCAACTAGAACTAGAAATAGTTCTCAATGACCGACACAATGTCTTGTTAATAGTTATTTGTTATACAAGGGGGGAAAGTTGTATTTTACCTGCGAGTGTTCATTTGAAACACGAGCTAGCGAAAGGATTCTATGATTGACCACGAGCGAAGCGAGTGGTTCAAAAATAGAATCCTGAGCATAGCGAGTGTTTCAACACACGAGCCGTAAAATAACTTTTCACCCGTGTATAACTCAAAACTTTTCACCTCACCACAGCGAGGAAAATAAGAAAAAGGGTTTGTACTATCACTCAGTTGACGGCTTAATTGAATAGTTTTGACTTTTTTTTTTTAATTATTTGAAAGAAAGAAAACATTTATTCGTGATATAAATTACTTACAGAAAAAAAAGAAGTAACAGCATATACAATCACGAAATGGTTCCATCTCAGCATAATGCTGGCCTTACAGCCAGCGCTGGTCTTCCGTTGGGATCATCAAGTGCTACTGTCAGCACAAACAGTGAATCGGCATTATAATTATATATATATATCTTTAATATGGCTGAATGGACAATAATTCTTTTACCTATCCCACAAGGGATGAATTTTATAAAAAAAATATTTCGTATGCGTTTTGTTCGTATATTGACTTACTTGGACTGTCAGAAAATTTCATTCGTTTTTACAACAAGAATGAAGGTTAATGTTGAATGCTGATATTTATGAATTAAATTAAAGTAGTAAGACTGTATTGAGTGTTTTTTACTCGATGCAATTCATTAATTGTAATATTAAAAATTCAGCGCTTTTAACGTAAAACGTTTTGTTAGCTGTCAAATATCACTTAAGCTTCCTTCAAATGTCAAAACCCTGTACTATATCTTTCTAATCTGTGGTCAAAACTCTTTCTCCACATGTGGATAAAAAGCGATTTTCTCAATAGATGTCAAACAAACAAAAAGTGCTTTCCGAGCTAGTGAGGTGAAAACATATTTGAATAAAATTAAATGTTTAATTTTTCTGAAACATGTGCAGCAAAGTATGGTAACAGTATGTATGGTCGTCTCCGGATTTTCTTGAAACAATATTATAAATATAATTGTAAGTCATATTCGGTCTAGAGTATAAACCACAGACATCATTATAGTATAAACGATCAGTACTCAGTACATAATCCGACAGTTATAAATAAAATTAAAGACCTTCTTAAACGATTATTGAAGTGTTCAAGCTATATGTCAAATAAGACAGCTATAAAAAAATGGCACCGTCAATCTAAAACTTTTACTTTTATACTATCGGAACTCAACTCACAAAGTCTTGGTATAAAATACACCAAATAATGCTTACAAGAGCAAGTTTAATCACTACACAGGTTGAAATGAAAGTCGTGAATCAAAGTATTGTTTTCCTACTTCATAAGTAACTAACAACCATCTCCACTTACTCTGTTCTGTTTTAAGAGAATTATCACTACATACATAGTATAAAACAAAGTCGCTTTGTCTGTCCCTATGTCCCTATGTACATATATGCTTAAATCTTTAAAACTACGCAACGGATTTTGATGCGGTTTTTTTAATAGATAGAGTGAATCAAGAGGAAGGTTTATATGTATACCTAATACATGCATAATATACCGTGCGAAGCCGGGGCGGGTCGCTAGTTTTATAATAATTTATAGCAACTCCTTATTTATCCTATATTGCTGGCTTATTAATATCTGGGTTAGGCTTAAAAATCTTCATCGGAAAACCTGTAGGCTTATTGTCTAACTAGCTGTTGCCCGCGACTTCGTCCGCGTGTGTTTTTTGTGATACTTTATAGCTATTCTCGATATCAAAATTATTATTATTATACCCTTGCAATAATATGTACTAATCCTGAAACAGGCACATTCAAATAGTTTTCTCGAATAGGTACTATTATGTACATTCAGATTTTAAGTATTTGTGAAAATTTTGTAAGCAAGCCTACCTTGAAGTGTTTAAGATACATGTTGCGCTAAGGCCCAGCAGCACAGCGTTATATGTATATTCTTGGGCAGTGTGGTATTTAACCAAAACAATAAAAATCTTATATAAAGTCTGAGGACAGAAACTTTTACTATTTCATTTACCAACTTTTTCACAATAAAATTCTGACATGTTCGTAGCGCAGGCGTAAACGCGCCGTTGGATTTTGCTTTTTTTAGGCAAAGGTACTGAGAGCATAGAGCCAAGCGTTTCACGCCGCCCTCATAATAATATCAGCTTTTCAAATAAGAGTGCGTTCGAAAACCGAACGCGCTGTGAATAATAGCGCCATAAATAAAAACAAAGTAATGGTATTTCATATTGAACTTTAGGAGTTAGGTAAAGAACACAATTTAGGACGCCAATTTAGGTTTATTTAGGTTGGACAAAAATGTCTTCGTTGAAAAAATGCCTGTGCAGAATGTAATTATTTTATTAATGTTTCTTCACAATTTACACACTTTTCCGGCTTTATGTCTAATGTACATTCGTATCTATCAATTTTTTTCGTAGTATTATTGTATTTGTAATTATTACCAACTACTTTACCGAGGAAAGCTGATTTTCTTGAGTTCTGCTATTTTTTGCGTAATCATCTCAAAAATCAAATTTCAAGAAAACTGAGAAATTATATTTACCTGTATTAGATTGGAAGTATATGTAGCAACTTTAAAAGGTTAAACTTCATTGGTTTTTATTTTATAGGAGTATGAAGTTCATTATCAACCCTCTTTTTTGCGTCTCTGGGTGAGATTAAAAAAAATGCTAGAACAGGTATTTCTTTATTTTTATTACTGAGTATTTCTGAGTTTCATGATTCTAGAACAATCTAAAATTTTTTTTTCATACAAACTTTAACCCCCCTTTTCACCCCCTTTTTCTAATATTTTCCAAAATTTCTATAGCCTAGATCCTATTCTGAATGTATTTAAATAGATTTGTGAACATTTCAACAATATCCGTTCAGTAGTTTTTACGTGATGCTCAGTCAAACAAACAAACAAACAAAAATTTTAAAAATGGTTTTAATATGTTCAGTTACTTATTTTAAGTCACCCTGGTCGGTTTTTTTTTTTAAATATTCAATGTACAGATTTTTTGGTCTCAACGATTTTATTATATGTATAGACTCGCTCGCAATCGCCATCGTGTTCATTTTGACAGTTCATGTACGGGCTGACAATTGGCATCGGAATCAGCTAGCTGTCAAATTCATACAAGAACTGTCAAAATGCACACTATGGCGATTGCGAGCGAGTTAGACAATAGGTAAGCCTAATGGTTTTAATGCATGACTTTATTCAACCTTTATTCACAATAGAGTGTAGGAAACAAAAGAAACGGGAACCGTCTAATTTTGAAACAAAATTGTTACCATGCCTCACTCTACGTCAAAAGTGTGACATTGCGAAACAGTGGTGCCCCCATTCGATTTCTACTCTCTTTGTCGAAATGCATCACACAGAATATTGGTGCTGTCGTCTCTACCACTTTGGTAGGAGAAGAGTGAGGCCCCTTAGAAAAAAATAAGGGTCGAAGAAGCTGTCTAGATGGCGCTGCTCTTTTTAAAAATCATTTTTTATTACTCTCCGTAAGTTAAGGTAAGTTATCTTTATATATTTTTTTTTAAATATTGTCAGCCAAATAAGTTAGGGAATAGCCGCGTATTCACTGAGCGCGCCGCCTCGCGCGGCAGCTTCGTGAGGCAAATCCTCGGTCAGTCTGGACGTGCCTCGGCCGAGGCAAACGCATGTCCTGCCTCGGGCGAGCGTGTCTCGACCCGAGCCGCGCGGTGTCGGTTTTTGTCTATGCTCAAAGGCGCCTCAGCACGTTTGCCGCGCTCACTCAGGACGGTTGTGTTTTGTCTCGCTTGTTCGTCGCTTGTTAGTCTGGCAGATAAACCACTGCAGCCAGATGACACTTTCAGTGTTGTCAGTTTTTGGCGAATATTAAATAGTGATGTGACTTAGTGAGTGAATGAAAGAATGAACGATGTTTTGAAATTAATTTGCGTCATTTATGTAGAAATAGAGAATTTCTAAAGCGCATTTTAATAAAATGATTTGTTCAATAAGGTTATTTCTATGCTTTCTAGTTAGTAGTAGTGTAAGAGCGCGATTTGGAGATGTGCGGAAGCATGTCAAATCAGTTTTTTATTTATTTATTTATTTATTTATAAGCCTTTTTATTCCGAATTCGCTATAATTTCAGTAAGTACATGTTGTTGTTGTTGTTATTGTCGTTTATTTATTAAATTGTCGCGTAATTCGGCGTGCCTCATGGCATAGGCCTCCTCCGTGTATTGGAGGGTTTGGGATATAGTTCCCACGCGCGCCCAGTGCGGATTGGGAACTTAACACACACCATTGAATTTCTTCGCAGATGTGTGCAGGTTTCCTCACGACGAAGGAAAACTCCTTCACCGAAAAGCTCATGGCAAATTACAAATGTAATTTTCGCACATAAATTCCGAAAAACTCAGAGGTGCGAGCCCGGGATTTGAACCCACGACGCTCTGCTTGAGAGGCCACAGGTCAAACCACTAGGCTACCACGGCTTTTTTTTTTTAGTTACCTGTTTTCAACTCATTCCCCATTTTGCCATATAAATAAAACAACAATTATCACATTAATATTTTTTTCTACCTCTGTACTTTACTTAAAAACTTAAATTATTCCGAATCAGTTTCACTGCTGCTGTCACTATACTTACGTGTATTACAAAGTCGTCGCACATTTTATCTACCTACTATGTGGTCAAGACCACACATTTTTTTCTAACTAAGAATGGACATTCATAAAATGTTTCGTTCGTTCAATAATCAAATCATTCATTACGTGACCTTAGTCGAGCACTAGTGAAATAAATGTGGTATCATTATTTCGTAAAATGACATTTGTAAGTGTCATCTGGCTGCAATGATTTAGCTGCCAGACTATAGCGTCATGGATAAAGAGCGGTGTCTTAAATGAATACAACTATATGGTGAATATAGACGATTATGGGATGCGCAATGTCCCGATTATACAAATAGCGGACTTAGAGAAGATGCGTGGAGAAATATTAGCGCGCAATGCTGCCTCAGCCTCACCGCGGCTCGGCTTTGCCGCGCGAGGCAGCCTCGATCAGTACGATTTCTTGCAGTTGCATGAGGCTGCCTCGCGCGGCAATCGTTGCGCGGCAAACGTCCGAGGATGCCTCGCGCGGCGGCTCGCTCAGTGAATACGCGGCTAATAGGGGACAGATAAAATAGGCATGCGTTCGATTACAATCACGCCTGATGGTAATCATAGATTAATCTAAGGTGGAACACGCTTACCTACTTAATTTAACTTTTAACTTAATTTTATACATGCGAAAGTATGGATGGATGGATGGATGTTTGTTTGTTACTCAATCACGCCAGAACGGCCCAACGGATCTGGATGAAATTAGGCACATAGACAGAGAAAAGTCTGGAATAGCATACATTTTATCCCGGAAAATTGCTTAGTTCCCACGGGATAGCGATAAACGTATTCTTTGCAGACGAAGTCGCTGGCAACAGCTTGTATTAAATAACTCGAAAATGCCACTAGAAAGTGGACAAATCTGTCTACTGTTACAAAATTACAATTCAAATTATATTGCTTGGCTGTGGTTTTCGGATAACGCAATATTTTTCTTGGTTTCTCTGACGTCATAGCATTAGAATATCATTAAATAGTAATCAGCATTACAAATCCTAATGACCTGTTTTTTCCCTTCATTAATTATTGCGAAATACTTCAAAAACTTTCCCTTATTACTCAGGTCGCGACTAGCTATCTGTTAATAATCTTTAAATTTTTATGTACGTAGGTAGGTAAGTTGTTCGTTTCAAAATTTGCTAACCATTTTTATTTGTCGAATTAACTTAAATTACAGCCCAAATTTAATCTTCGACTAGTTCATTCTTATTCAAAGTTTTAATCTACCCAACCTACTGGTGCCTACTATAAAATCCTCTTAAATTTTTCACCACTCGAGAGTAGTGCTTTCAAAAATCCCCCCTCCCCTCTCCCCCTTCCTGAGTTCCAGTGCCCTAGACCTAGATTGGCCATGGAGCCACTTTAATTTGAAGAATTCCGATGACAATGAAACGTATCAAATTGATTAAAGAATAGCAGCCTTATTCATAAAAAAACCTTAATTGAGGTTTGATCAGTTCATTAGTTAACAGACTGATTAAGCTTATTTGACAGTTGTTAAAAAGTATGATTCATAAACGCTTGCCAGCAGTCTGCTAACTAATGAGCTGTTGATGAATGGATTAGACGCGTTATGTTGTCACCTTGACAAATCATAGACCATAAATGGCTTTTTAGTGAATTAAAAAAAAAATTACAGCAGTGGCAGCAAATTAGCGGGAAACCAGTGAATTAACACGACAGACGAGGCAGTGCGGATCTAGTTTCCTTTACCTTTCTCGAAGGGGATACAAACTTAAAACACAAAAACTGTCTTGCGTATGGTTTTGCTCTTGCCAAAATCAGCTGTTCATATTTGTGGCGGCCATTTTGTGAGTTAGCAGAGAGATAAAGGAGGGTCTACGGTCCACTTACTTTCGGAAGACTTAACAGACCTTTGAAGGACTGATTAGCGCTAATTGACGTTTATGAATCATGCTTTTTTGCATCGGTCCTATAGCGAGCTTATAGCGAGCCTCTAACTTTATCTTTATCTTGTGTTACTTTTACTAAAACCCTACTTTAGAGAAATAATAGACAGCTAATTTACTTACATTTTCAAATATTTTATTGAATCAGGCGTTACTTTGCGGAGGTCCATTTCAATGAACACAAAATATTTACCTTGCTACTCCGCTACTTACGTGCAAGATAACCAAGCTTGTGCGAAATATGTACGTTATCGTTAGCTTGGTTATCTTGCACGTAAGTAGCGGAGTAGCAAGGTAAATATTTTGTGTTCATTTACATTTTCACTTGTAACGATGAAACTCCTATTTTCTTTGAAGTGTCTGTAGTAACATAACATACATGTATCCATATTATCCACACCTGTTTTTGTAAGCAATTCCGTTCCGTATTATTGAAAATGCTCGTCTTACCCAAACTTGTTTCCCTCAAACAATAAAGGTTTAATATTTTCCTCGTGGGCCGTGTAGTAAGCCCAAAACATATTTACGTTTCGCTATAAAGATCGAATTCACTTAAAACTAACACAATTTACCCGAACGCAATACAATCTAACCTCAACTCGCTTAAACAAAAGAAATAAAACGTGTAATATTTTCAGGTTTCCGAACGAAAATCACTCCCAGCGGATCGATTTCCGAACGAAAAGATTTGGAAAAAAGTAATCTGGTTACCAGTGTAAGGAGATACTTTGGGCGCTGGACCGGTGTATTGAACAAATAATGCGTGGCGGCTCTTTGTACGTTGGTTAGGGAAATAAAAGAAGTTTTGCCAGTTGGAAAGGTGGAAGCTGACTATTTGGGACATAAATTAACCATCTGAGAACAGAAAATTTGCACCGAAATTTTAATGAAAACTTTTAAAATAAAAGCCGAATATTTTTTTTACACATTTATATTTTTCAAATAAACGAGTAAATGGGTCACCTGATGGTAAGCGAGCACCACCACCCATGGAGAAACGCAACACTAGAGGATTGCAGGTGCGTTGCCGGCTTAGAGTGCTAGGATAGAATACCTTTTTGGTGTCAATAAATTTCACCGACTTTACTCTCCACGCCGGAACACAGCTGCTGCAAGCACTGCTTGGCGGCAGGATTAGCGAGTAACGTAATAACAGGGTTCGTGATCTTATTACAAACAAATGTGAAATTAAATAATTATCTATTTGTTAATCTGCTGATTTCATTAGCGTAACTACCTCCATTGACCGAAGTGCAAGCCGCTTCCAACCGAGGCAGCTAGCAACACTTAGTAATCTGTGACCGAGACAACTATATGAGGAAGCCCTATGTCCAACAGTGGACGTCCTTCGGCTGATATGATGATGATGATGTCATCATCATTGTATCGACATTGCAATAAAAGCGTGTCTAAAGGCCCGGCCATTCAGGTTGCACGTCGTGGCGAACTGCAATGGAGGTTTTGGGATACATTTTTTCTTGTAGGTAAGTATAAGGGTCGATAGGATAAAACGATTCTGATTAAGAAAAACCTAAAATAGTTAAGCTCTAGAAAAAACCTGTTTCTGTAAAGTTGGCCGGTATACGGACGATAGTTTTACGTGATAACGGTCATAAAGAAACATTGATCAAATAAATTATTGATTGATTGATGGCAACTGCTAGCTCTAACGTCACGCGGAACGCGACAACGTGACACTTTTTCGTGCGTGCAGCCGGTGTTCATCGATTTATTTATAAGACGTAATCACGTCAAAAGTTATGCAAGCCTCTATTACACCATAACCTATCCTATTGCCTATTATTTATTTATTTATTTATTTATTTATTCATTGTCTAGTCATGTACATACATTATAAAGATGTTAATATTGTTCTAAGTCAGTCCATGACGCCCTGTAAGGGCACACAATAATAATTAATGCCCTAATCCAAGATAACATAATGTCAAACAATAATTTGAATAATATACTAAGCTAACTTACATCTAGATTATTATTATTATTATATTAGCCCAACTAATCAATTTGACAATATTTGAGATGATACATTTCCTTTATAATGCAATAATTATGGTATAGTAGTCATTGTAGGAACATTTTAGGAACATTTTATTCAGCATTGTAGTTTATAGGTAATGGTCTCATCGCTTAAAAAATCTTTTACGGAGTAATAGCATTTTTCTATTAGTAAGGCTTTTAATTTGCTTTTGAACACGTTATCTGAGGGTAGTTGTTTGATTAAGTCAGGAATTTTATTTGAAATCAGAATACATTTATAATAAGGACCATTCCTTTGCATAGCAAGGTTGGTTTTCGGGATTAGTAATTTATTTTTATATTGTTTCCTAGTCTTATATGTGTCAACTTTCTGCTCAAACATATGTATGTGTTTCCTAACAAACATAGCAACTTCCATTATATATATAGAGGGAAGTGTGAGGAGTTTATTATTAATGAAGAATGGTCGGCTACTGTTGGGGATTCGTATGTTACCTAGAATGCGGATGCACTTTTTTTGCAAAGTAAATAGGTGACAGGCGTCAGTGCTGTCTCCCCACAATACCACACCATATCGGAGGGCTGAGTAAACGTACGCAAAGTAAGCGGACAGCGCAGACTCGAGATCCGTGTTCGTCTTAAGGACGCTCAGCGCATAGATGAACTTTATTATTTTATTCTTTGTTTTTTCAATGTGTGGCTTCCAGTTTACAGCAGAGTCAATATTAATTCCTAGTAAGCAAAACTCTGTCACTTCTTCTATCTTGCTATGGTTTATTTCTAAGTTTATTTCTAGGGGTTTTTTCTGAATGGGTTTAAATTGTATGATTTTGGTCTTTTTAATATTTATTTCTAAATTGTGATCATCAAGCCATTGTTTAACGGTGTTAAAATTTTGCGCGAGTTGGGAGTTACATTCGGAGCTGTCCGAGCAGCCGAACAGTAATGAGACGTCGTCCGCAAACATAACGCAATCGGTGCTTCCCTCTAGAGCCCTAGGTAGGTCGTTGATGAAAATCAGAAACAGGGCACATGACAAACTGCTCCCCTGCGGCAATGAACACGTGACACGGCGAGGTTTAGAGGTGACTGCGGTAATTTCCCGTGTTTTCTCGTTATAGTGTTCAATTTGCACATATTGTTCACGGTTTTGAAGGTATGATTTAAACCATCTGTGAGCCTCACCACGTATTCCCATTCCATACAATTTCGAGAGCAGGATTTCATGGGGTACCTTGTCATATGCCTTGGTCATGTCCAAAAGCAGTCCTACACCATATTTTTTACGATCCACAAGTTCCAAAATTTGCTTTATGTATTTAAACACTGCTAGCGTAGTGGAGCGATTCCTCCTGAATCCATATTGGCTATTATTGAATAAATTATGTTTTTCTAGAAATCCATACACACGATTATACATAGCTTTCTCAAAGACTTTAGATATTGACGGCAAAAGTGCAATAGGACGATGCTGATCTGGATTATTCGCGGCTCCTCCCGGTTTAAGAATAGGAATAATTTTTGAGATTTTTGAGATTTTTAGTATTTTAGGATTTTTATTATTGTGTTTGACTGTTGTATACTTTGTTCTTTGTTTCTGTATTGTTTTGTACTGATTTGTGGTATTGAATAAAGAGTGACCGAAGCCCTTGAAAATCTTGAGGTGGGGGTGAAAATGAACGGTAGGCTCATTAATAACTTACGGTATGCGGATGACACCGTTCTTATTGCGTCTACTCAAGAGGATCTACAAAGGTTGGTTGACAGAGTTCACGAATGCAGTGAAAGGGCTGGCTTGTCCATAAATCTATCGAAGACCAAAGTCATGGTGGTAACCAGGGACCCTTATTTACAACCAAGAATATCGGTAGCAGGGAAAGTTCTTGAGCAAGTTCGGCATTACAAATATCTCGGTGCATGGGTGAATGAGGCGTGGGAGTCGGACCAAGAAATTAAGACCCGCATTGAAATTGCCCGTGCCTCGTTTACCAAAATGAGGAAGGTTTTGTGCTGCCGGTAAATCAACCTAAGACTCAGAATTCGGATCCTACATTGCTACATTTGGCCTGTGGTTATGTACGGCAGTGAATCGTGGACCATAAAGGAAGACACCAGGCGGCGTTTAGAAGCGTTTGAGATGTGGTGCTACCGTCGCATGCTCCGCATAAGCTGGACTCAAAAAGTCAGCAACGAGAAGGTGCTTCAGCGTGCTAGTATGAGCCGAAAATTATTGCACACCGTCAAAAATGCGCTTTTTCGAAATCGAATATCTGGGGCACGTGTTGCGCCATGACAGATATCAGCTGCTTCAACTTATATTGATGGGAAAATACATGGAAAACGGCGCTCTGGAAGGCGGAAGAAATCATGGTTGCGGAACATTAGGGAGTGGACCGGAATCAACAGTGCAGAGCAACTGTTCCGGATGGCTCAAGATAGAGAGAAGTTTTCAGAGCTAACGGCCAGCCTCCAGTAATGGAGTGGCACTTTCAGAAGAAGAAGAGAAGAATAAAGAGTATTTGTATTGTATTGTTGTATGTAGACTTTTTAGAAAACGCTCAAAAATAGCCGGTTGATAGGTAGACCTCCGAAATCCACCTAAAAAAAGGTCGCAACGGATTGTTTTTGCAGATACCCGGGTTTTTGCCAGCCCGCGAGATTGAAATTTGCACCGAACATAGTTCCCTTTATTTTATTTGACAACATGAGCACGCGTACACGTTTGCGTAAGATGGTTTGGGTAGGGCGATGTTTTATTAAATCTGCGAGGGCGATAAACAGAAAATGTAGTGTTTGACAGCGTTTTCCAAAAAAAAAGTCCACATGTGCATTTTGTCCAGAATTTAAATATTTTGGGCTTATCTTACTCAGAATCGTTAACCCTATCAAATTCTCATACAAGAAAAATTAGTCCCAGATTTTACTACGGATTTTTTTTCCTGCACGTCACGTTCCATACATATAGGTAAGGTACCTATATTTAAAAAGTGACGAACTGGAATGGAAACTTTGGGACACATTTTTTCTTGTATAAGGATCGATAGGGTAAACTATTCTGTGTAAGAAAAACCCAAAATAGTTACTTAAATTCTGGAAAAAATAATCATGTGGACTTTTTTTGGAAAACACCTTTGAACGACACGCAAAAAAATATCCAGGAATCGCTGGAATCTGATTCACGGTTCATTATCGTTTGTCATACGTTCGACAAACAACGTAGCGTTTGATAATCAATTCATTTGACAACCCTTTTTCTTATACGACATGGAAGGCAAACATGCAAGTAGGTCATCTAAATGGCAAGTGAGCACAACCAGACCACCACTCATGGATAGGCAAAACCTTAGGATTGCAAATTGCAAAAATGTGCTAGTAATTAGCTTAATGTCGAAAAGCTATAAAACAAATCTAACCTAATTTATATTAAAAACCCAACCCGAGAACAACAGTACAGTCAACTGGGGTGACTTTGATTTACGGGGTGACTTTAAAAAGTAGTTTTAATGTCAAAACCATTATTATTTATTTGCGTTTCCGGATCTCAAGCTTCGTAGTCAGGTCTAGGTTCTACCTATACTTTAGAATGACGACGAGGACATTAGAAACATTACAACGATTTTTATTTGAATTTTATCGTAGGAAGTCGTATTTATGCGTAAGTACCTACATATTATATTTTATAAAATATAGCTACGTACTGCCCGCGACTTCGTCCACGCTGAAATTATTATATAGCCTATGTTCATCAGAGACAATGTATTAGGACTCTAACAGTTAAAGAATTTTTCAAATCGGTCCAGCAGTTTCGGAGCCTATGCAATGCAAACAAACAATCAAATCTTTCCTCTTTATGATATTAGTGTAGATATTTTTAATATTAGCGCCAAGCTGTTTTAATTAAGTAACCTATTACATTTTTGTGAATTATTATAGTTTGTATACTGATGCATTCAAAAGGAGTCTTGTGAGCTCAGATAATAATATACAATTAGCATCCCCTGTCACGCTTTCACAATTCTTAAACTAATTTGCCGTCAATTAAAAAATGATTACCATTGAACTGTCCGTTTTTTGACAAAACGGATTAACAGACGACATCAACTTAATACACGTTGTAGCGATAAATTTGTTCATTAGTCATCTTAAAGGGGATTAAAGAGGGCTTATTTCAGAGCGGCCACCCGCGCGAAACCGAGCAGCTGTCAAAATTTGCCGCCGTTTTTTGTTTGTTTTTAATTTTGTAACGGCATTGATGTTTCGGTATACGGCCAGGAGACAGTTAAGTTTTTTTTCTCAAGGTTTTCTTTATGCAGTGCATTATGAAAGAGCAAAAAAATAACTGTCTGATTATTAACTTGACATGCCATATGGCAAAAGAAAGTGAAAAGTTTAAGTCCCTTGTCTTTTTTACTTTTCTAGTAAGCGTTTTATTCGGGTTTTATTGGACAGTTTGTGCATCTGATAATCAAATGTTTAAACTGTAAATTGTGGTTTCTTCTTTTTTTTTTACTTTTAATCACTCAGATATTTTAAAATCATCGTAAGTAATTATCGACACAGATAAACAACTTTTTTCAACCGCAACAATTTATGGATGCGTTGAGAATTATCACGCCTCCAATCTCTCATCGAGTTTAAAGACGCTTAAAACGCTAGCAATTATCTCAAAAACCGACGAATTAGGTAAAATCTATTTCAGTTTCCCGGAAAGTTATTTTTTGGGTGACAACATGATAACGCTGCGTCTTAATTGTTTTAATGACAGAACGCGACCGAAACGGGCGTGACTAATGGCGCGGGAGAAACATTCGAAAAAGGAATAGTTTTTTTTTATTTGCAGCCAGATTTAAAGCAAACGTAATCGATGCACAAATTACATAACCAATTAGCACGCTTTCTCAATGAAACTTATGACGAACAATAACCAAATTGATCACAGGAAATGTAAAGTTGTGTGCGTATATCGTATTTGTGTAAGTTTTATTTTGATATGAGTTCGTTTAAATGCGAGTTAGCTAAAATAAAATTAATCTAACCAAAAAAAATCATTTTTGATAAGTACCTATAATAAAGCTTTTTTTTGCTAACTGTACTTTTTGTTGACTGTACTTGCATTGCCATGCGTCTTACATAATGTGAACCAGTGAGTTCCCTCTTTCGGAGACGGTCCTGGCTGGACCATCAGAATTTTACTAGCAGATTATTGAATTGTCATCTGACTTACACAAGCATGCAAAATTTCAGCTCAATCAAATATCAAAATTGAGTCGCAAGATTACACCCGCACAAAGATACATAACTACAATAGATATACATAAGTTGCAAGTATATAGAAAGCTTGTACTTAAATGTACAATACAATACAGTACAAATACTCTTTATTGAACACCACAAAACAGTACAAAACAATACAGAAACAAAGAACGAAGTATACAATAGGCGGTCTTATCGCTTAGTAGCGATCTCTACCAGACAACCCTTTAAGACAAAGAAATAAGTTGGAGACAGTTTGAGTAGGTGGCGGAAACAAAAAGCCAGGAGAGACGCAGGCTAAATAAATAAAACAAAGTAACACATACATACATACACACATACCTACACACATAATAGTATTGTAATGTAATAAGACGCTTTCTAAGTATATTATAGACTTTAGCCGTCACGAATACCTGCCTAATAGAGATGTGCATGACATAGAACGCAGACAATAATACATTTCACTACTAGTGCTGTCCATTACAGTAAAAAATCGGGCCGTGCGTGCCTCTACGAAAGGTTAAAGATAAATGAACAACCTAAAACGATACTGAAAAGAAGTCCCGAAATAATTAAAACTAAGTAGGTACTTGTCGAGTTGAAAAGCTGTCAGAGTTTGCGCTCGTTACCTATTTTTTTGTAACAGTATTTATTCTTATATTATCCAAAAACCATCATTTACGTAATAACAAACACCCGATGATTTACGTCTACAAGCACTTAGTGCTCCATATTTAAGTTAAGTTCATCAAATCATTATTCACGTTAAAGTAATAGCAGCAAATCAACGTTGCACTAAAACATGGTTATAAAAAGGCAGTAAATACGTAACGGGCTAAAATTAAGTGCATTAGTTTATTATTTGACGGCGTAATGTCGGTTAGACAAGTGATTTGGGTATAGTCTTGCTCATGAAAACTTTTCCAACGTCAACTATTTCTTGTGCGTTGCTATGGGTATGGTGCTCCTATATACTAATCTAACTAATATTATAAATGCGAAAGCATGGATGGATTGATTTTGTTACTCAATCACGCCAGAACGGTCCAACGGATCTGGATGAAATTCGGCACATACCTAGATAGAGAAAGGTCTGGAATAGCACATAGGCTACTTTTTATCCCGGTAAATTGCGTAGTTCCTGCGGAATAGCGATAAACGAATTCTTTGCAGACGAAGTCGCTGGCAACAGCTAGTACCTACTTCAAATTTCAAGTTTGATGTGTCGAGAAGTCACCCCCGCCTACCTCACCTCCTCACCGTCGCCGCCCTAACGTCACTTTTTGAAATTTGAAACTTTGTAGGAGCGCAGTTAGGTTAGGTACCTACCCATCAATGTTGCCATCTCCTCGGCTAAACAAGACAAGTATTTTTGCAAGATTTTTGCGGTAGTTTTAAGCCTCTTCTATGTAGGTACAATAAAATTGGTCATCTACTGAGGATGCTAGTAGGTATGTATAATGAGACACAACATTATTATGTATGATCAGTGAACGAATTTTATGTCGCCGACTGTTATAAAATACTACCTACTATCCTTCTTCCTACTAAAATTATAAATGCGAAAGTTTTGTGCGTATCTCCGAGGTGCGTATGGATGGATGTTTGTTAGGTACTCTTTCACGCCAGAACGGCAGAACGGATTTGAATGAAATTTGGAACAGATAATAGATTATGGTCTGGAATAAAACATAGGCTACTTTTTATCCCGGAAAATTGTGTAGATAGCGATAAACGAATTCTTTGCAGACGAAGTCGCGGGCAACAGCTAGTAAGTCAATTATATTAATTTATATAGAACCACTTCCATTCGCGAGCTTACATCTGTCATCGCATCTTCTAAGTGCGCGGGAATGAACGCATCCGAAAACATTTTAGCGAAACGTTCAGAAATAGCAGCACATCGGGCGCGTTCACGAATTATTAACTGTCATATTGTTTGAGAAGACGCGAACGATTCCCGATGACAGCTTTACGGTGCGATATTTGAAAGTACATTTAGTAAATGCGGTTAAATATTTATGGGAGATAACGAGGGTTATTTTCGTTGAGTGGTTTGTCTGTTAGATCGTTTAGTTTTTAAGCAGTAGTTATGAGGCTCATGCATATACTTAGGTACTTACTCAGTATTTTGCGTCGACTTGGAAAGTTAGATACTTTTTTTCAAAAAAATACTCAGTCTTACAAAGATTCACTTACACTTCTTAAACTCACACTCAGATTTTCTTCCATGCTGGGAGTCCTGGGAGCAAAGAAAAAACATAGAATGTACCAGTTGCTTCTCTTCCCGCGCAGATGGTAAAAGCTCGTCGAGGGAATGGGCGATAAATCATGAAATCACGTTATAGGCGATGCGGCTAGCAACCCATCACTATTTTCCACCTATACGCCCACAATCATACTAAACGTGTCCTTGTTACACTTGGCTTGTCATAATGTATGGAATAGTAGCAGCTGGACCCTATTTCATAAAGCTACAAGTTAAATTTTACAAGCGGAAGTCTCTATCTAACACATAGGGTCAAAAAGAGACTTCCGCTTGTAAATTGTAACTTGTAGGTTTATGAAATAGGGTCCAGCTCGCGAATACGTCTGTGCAGAATTCGCTTATCGCTATCCCGCGGGAACTATACAATTTTTTTGGGATAAAAACTATCTTATTTCCATCCCCGGGACTGAAACCATCTTTGTACCAAAATTCATTAAAATAGTAGATTGTACAACAAGAGCATAAAACAAGCCATTTTACCCGAGACGTTCATATAGCCACCCGAGCCGGTACTGCGAGGGTGGATAGACACGTCGAGGGGAAAATGGGTTTTATGAACGAGTTATACACTGCTTTTCACTTAGAATGCGAAGAAACAAAACAAAAACATTGCAAAAAAATAATTAATATTAAATGTGACATTGGAACAATTCGATATATTTAATGGTTTTCCTGGCCAATTGACTGTGTTAGGAGTCAGTGTTATTTCCTCTTCATTTTACGAAATTATTGAATATTAATCGTAAAACAAATTGCAATAATCCTACTAAGAGAAAATAAGACGTTCCCGCCTGAGTACCCGCCAATTAACTTTTTTTTTCTTTTTTTTAAACGCGATACTGCGGTAAGGTTCGAGTAGGCAGGTGTTGATTTATATATTTTATTTTTTTATTTTTCATGTACTAATTTGTTTCAATAATATCTTGTCAAATTATTGTTACCTAGTTTTAGGTACTAATTAAACAGTTTAATAGACCGCAAATTATAATAAAACAAAACTTAAAAAAATAAACAAAATATGCTGTCGTAAAGTTTTAGTGATTGTTTGTGGCTGATGGCACCGGATTGTCTCGGTCTTAGACGAAGATTTTACTTTATGCACAAGAGCATAAAATGCCATTTTATGCAGCCTACATCCATCATAAAGTTGAACTTTTTGAGCATGAGAAGTGAAAAAGGTTTATTGGTTTAGGGTGCGACCACACCAACGCTTAAAAAACGGTGACGTTACGGAATCTCAACAAAATGTATGAAGAAACGGTGAGAAAACGTGACGCCTACGACACGTCACTGCGTATACGCGGCGGTGTGGTCGGACCTTTAGGCGTGAAATGTATTGTGTATAATTCTACGCAGACAATGTCAGGCAGAGAAGCTAGTGTTGTACTATAAAACAACTGCAAATTTACTGAAACCATTATGGACGAACAAAAAGTGGATGATTTAATAAAATTTCAGGTTATTTTAGCAATAAACTGTCAAACACCTCTAAAATGTAAACTTTTATTAAAGCAGTATAATTTTCATTTGATGTTGCTAACGCCATCTAACTTCTATTAATGGTACTACAATCGAAGTGGTTGTTAGTGCCATCTGTGTAAATATACTTGAAACGTGCAGTAGTTATAATCGCTGTCAAGTTTGAAAAACTGCGAATAGATGTCGTTAGTATCACCATTATATTCCAATTTACGAAACTGACACTAATAAAAATATTTTTGCTAATACAATTATTAGGTATTCAATACCACAATTTTATTTTTACTAATTTTAAATAAATTGCTTTACACTGTAAAGTAAAAATAGTATAAAAATAATTTATAGTCATTATAGGTTACTTTTTCTGACTCATTCCTCTGAGTTTCCTGATTAGGACCTTAAAAAATTTATTTTCGTAAGTATAAAATAAATGAGTTTTTGTTTGCAATTGTTATTAAATAGTAATTATGAGTAGCATTAAGAATTACGTTAAATGGAAAATTTGTGGCCACAGTGCTGCCAACCTCGAAGCGGTGACCGAGATGGATCGGAAATCCACCATTTTCCCTTTGTAGCTAACCGGTGTTCAAAACACGTGCGTACTATCAAGTTACATGGAAAACTCGTGTGCTCCGTGCTAGATACAACAAATAAACGTGTGGAAAAAGTGCGCCGCGTTATTATAGTCAGTTAACGTGTGTATAAAAACAAAATGAACACCGAAAAGCTGAAGAAATTGCAGTCGCAGGTGCGCATCGGCGGTAAGGGTACACCAAGGCGCAAGAAGAAGGTTGTGCATGCTACAGCCGCCACAGATGACAAAAAACTGCAGTCTTCCCTAAAAAAGCTGTCAGTTAACACTATCCCTGGCATCGAGGAAGTCAACATGATAAAAGATGACGGCACAGTAATACATTTTAATAATCCGAAAGCGCAGGCATCGCTCGCGGCGAATACCTTCGCCATCACAGGGCATGGAGAGAACAAGCAGATTGCGGAGATGCTTCCTGGCATCCTTAGCCAGCTGGGACCAGAGGGTCTGAACCAACTGAAGCGACTCGCGTCTAGCGTGGCCGCGCCAAAACCGCTCGAAGAGGACGACGAAGTACCTAACCTCATCGGCAACTTCGACGAAGCGTCCAAACAGGAGGCCAAGGAAGTCGTTGTCGCCGACGACAAAGAGAAGAAAGAGGAGAAAGAAAAGAAGGCCGAGACAGAAACCAAAGCCGCAGACAAGAAAACCGACTAACTGTCCCATGTACAACAGGAATGATTAGGTTTTTAATTTTGCTCACCCATGAAGTGTCTTTAACAAACGCTAGGGTTTCCAAAGCCTATAACAGTGTCTCAAACGTTTATTTTATAATTTAGTATTTGTGTTCCTAAAATAAATGTACTTTAAATTTATCATGCCTTGCATTTATTTAATAGTTTTGATGTTGGAGTGCCAAGAGGAACATCTCTGTGAACTGTTGCTGCCTTAAGAACAAGTGGGACACACTTATTTTTTAAATATTCGACTCGGGGTCTTTGGAAATCCTGTATACAGCCATCCTGTTTGTAAAATATAAAGCTTGTTTCTCCTTCGCCACTAATGATTAGATTTTACTGTAAAATATCGCATAATGGGATATTTAACTGTCTATTTTCTCATAATGGACTTTAGTTAAGTGTTGTAAAAACCTATTGTTGAAGTATTGGCGATATAAAAGTCTATGTATGACATATTATATACAATTATTTTTTACACCGCACTGGCATATAGGCATTATATTATTATATTAGTAAAGTAAGGTGAGTGACACACCTAATAATATTTTTAAATGGTATTTTCTAAAGTTGTTGATTCATGATGTCCGGTTGAAGGAACTTTGCTTTCTCATTTTTTTTAAATAGACGACAAATAGGTTTAAACAAGAAGGATCTTAGTCACAGATAGCTCTTTAGGTTTCAGAGCTAACATTGTATAATAAAAACATAAAAATTGTAAAATTTAAAAGGTTAGGGTTTTTATGTGTGTGCGAGCATGGCATTAAAAACTTTGATCACTGAACTTTGGACTTTTAATTAAACTATGATCCTGACCTGTAATAATTATGTACAATCTATATTATATTTCAAGTTTGTTTAGAAGAAACTTGTCTAATTGACTATGACTATGATGATGATAATCAGCTTTTCCTTATACTCGGTGGCAAAAAATGTGGCCTTCATATTTGTGCAATATAAACAGGTGTTTGTATGGAGACTGCCCACTGCCAAATTGTGTGACATGAAGACGGTTTGCCAAGAAAAGTGTGTTAATTTAAAGTTTATACAGATGTTCAATGAAAAAATAAAGAAAATAACGGGCACGTATTTGAATATCGAAAATTAAAATATCGAAAGTTAAAAAGTCGACGGTCAAAATATCGAAAAACAGAATGTCGAACGATGATAAGGTCGAAATTCAAAAGTTTATATACTCGAATGGTACAATTATCGAATGCTTAAATTTCGAAAATCTGAATATCGATAGCTAAATTATCGAAAATCAGAATATCGAACGATCATAAAGTCGAAATTCATAATCTCGAAAGTGTATATTATCGAATGGTACAATTATCGAATGCTTAAATATCGAAAATCAGAGTGTCGAACGATCATAAGGTCGAAATTCAAAATATCGAAATTATACTATCGAATATATCTGATGCAGTCGCCATCGAATATATCTGATGCACAGGCAACATAGGTTAGGTTAGGTTAGTATTGCGTCAAGGCGCGAAGCGCCTCAACTAGGCGGAATAGGAGCTCCGCGAAGCGGAGCTCCGTCGACTTTTCTCGTAGCTATTCAAAGTTATTTTTGTTAATCACACATTTTACTTTGTCATACGAAACATTTAGTCGTATGAGAATTGAATAGCTACGAGGAAAAGTCGACGGAGCTCCGCTTCGCGGAGCTCCTATTCCGCCTAGTTCAGGCGCTTCGCGCCTTGACGCAATACTAACCTAACCTAACCTACGATTGCCTGCGCTTTCTTGCAGATTTTGAAGATAGATATCTCAAGCTTTGGTTTATCGGCGCTAAACTATTTTAACCATTCGGCATTTGAGCTGTAGGAATGTAAGACGTCAATATAATAGCAGTAGATGTTAAGATCGTTCGCTATTTCAATTTTCGATATTTTATACGTTGGGTTTTTGATGGTAGATCTTTTGTGTTTCGATTTTAACATATATCGAGCATTCGATTGTAGATATTTTGAACTTTCGATATTTTAGCCGTTCGGTATTTGAATTTTAGGTATTTCAGACGTCGATATTATGATAGTAGATATTAAGATCGTTCGATATTTTAATTTTCGATATTTTGACCGTCGACTTTTTAACCTTAGATATTTTAAATTTCGATATTCAAATACGTGCCCAAAATAACACCATTGATGAAAATTAAGTATAAATCTGTCAATTTTTCATGGTCATGGTAACTTAATGGCTATAGGTGTGTGCTAAAAATCCACGGTCATGTTTGTAGCAAACCATGTGGTAGGTAACATTCAAGTACAAGGTACTATTCAAAATTGAACTCTGTGTCTAAAACCACAAAGTCATTTATATAGTAGTTTTAAACATTTGAATTTGACAGAACATGCTTGTTGTTTTTTTTTTTTTTTTTTTATTAAGTATGGCGGTGGACAAGTGATGACACCTCGTTAAGAATCGGATAGTAAGGAGTAAATTATCCCTTAGAAGTCAGTGGAGTAGATTAGGAACTGAAAATTTAATACAAAATATTGTTGTTGAGCGTGACACAATGAATAAGATACTCAACTAATAAGCAAAATATATTTTTATGAATTTGACGGTAGAAAGTGGGGTCTTTTACTATCACCACATTTGTTTTTTAAACCAAAGGCACGTCTTCTCATAATACCAATATCAATGCTTTGTCTTTTTAGATTCGGGACCTTAGAGGATACATTACAGTGGTGGTGTAATATTGTTCCTCTAAGTTCGGGACTTATTTAAAATCTAGGTAGGTATAATCGTACATGTGTTTGATTTTGTGATTTCAATTTGACAAAATAATTTTATAAAAACCAATTAAAAAATACAGCGGACACAGTCTTGAATATCTACTAACAATTATACCACAGTCATGCATGACTCATGTGAATAGAGAGATAGTGGTTAGATTGGCACATGATTATTGGCTGCGGTTTTCAGTTGGTTGTAAAATACTGGTTTCTTAACTTAGTAGCTTTTTATAGTCAGCAAAAGTATTTTATAAACTTAGGTACGAACATTGTGTTTAAAATACCAACTTAATATACCTATGTATATAAAGTTGGTATTTTGAACACAATGTAATTTAATATATATGATGGACGATTCATATTTTTAGGGTTCCGTTCCGTTACATCCTTGAAAGTACACATTGCCAAAGACATAGGTATAGCCCGTCTATCTCATTCTTGTCTCGAATCTGAAGTTGGAAGTTACCTATCTAAAATTTTTCATTCTAATAGGTGTATGTTAGAACAAAAATTTTTTTTTTAATTAATTTGTAGTCCACGGGGGAAGACAGTGATCACTGTATCATATTTCTCTGTGTATGCCTCGTCTGCGCAACCACGACCACTCACAAGGATTTAATTTTGAATACCTACGGAATCCTTAATTTTTAGTCAACATTGTAGGTAGCTACGACGTGCTTTTTTTCTTATGGGTGGGTTCAATCAAGTAATAGATAAAAAAAGTCCAAGTCATCATAAGTAGATAGCAAAATATGGGTTATCGAACTGTACTTTTTTGTTTTTGGGTGAATCGCTATCATGACGTAAGATTTTGATAAGGTAATTCAAAAACTTTTTTCTGTTTTAAGTGTTTGATATCAGTGCAGTGCTTCTAGTAAGTACCTTAATGTGTACTATGACAGTTGCTGTTTCGAATGAACTTGAATGAAAAAGTATGTATGTATGTATGTATAACTCTTTATTGTACATAAAACACATAAAAAAGATGAATACAGGAAAACACAAATGCATAAAGGCGAACTTATCCCTAAAAGGGATCTCTTCCAGTTAACCTTTGAACGGTTGACGGGACATAGGTATTAAGCAAGAGTACATTATTGGGGATGAGAGTGAGTAGTTTGGACAGAGTGACGCTCGATGCAGCTGTTGTACTTGCTCTCGATCTTAGCATCATTATTTTTTCTTTCATTTTTAATCAGAACATGGCAACTGTCAAATACATTAAGAAACTAGAAACACTGTACCTCAACGATTAACGTTCGATTTATCGAATCGTAACTATAATGCATCCATTTTACGTACAGCCCTACAACAGAACTGTCAAAACTAAAAGCAGTTACGAAATTTCCCTTACTTTTAAGCATTATTTTGTAATATTGCTTGCAATGCGTGGCACATTCTATCAACGAATATTATGAATCATAGTTAAAATTTAATATGTAAAGTTTGTTAGCAAAAAACGAAACACTGAAAAGTTTTACGTATTTACTTTCAAAACGTTAAATTATCAGTAATCTAAAACTATTAGGTTTTTTAATGGTTTGTACTGGCAACTTTTCATAAACGTCAAAGTCAAAATTGGTGAACTATTTTTGTCAACAAAATCACATATTCCTACGAGATTTAACGTAAAAACTAACATTTTAACATAATGATAGCTCGGCCGTGGACGGACGATCTTCCTAAATGCCGGAGCACTTGTGTGGCATCGTATTTCTCGCGGTTAGGAGGTGGAAATGTTGATTCTGGCGATGACTATCTTTGCTTCCACTGCCAAACTGAAGACGATTCGTAAGTACTTCACTTATCATAACATTTCTTGAGGCCCCATAAATGCAACTGGGTGTCCAGAGCCCCCTATTACTAGCGAGTAAAAATCATATAAACCATGCAAGCCAAAAATATAATTTATTTATTTGCAAATCCACAGAAGTCTGTATGGAGTGTTCGAGCCGCACAATGGACTGGAGGCGGCTAGGTTTATCATGCAGAGAATGGCTGCCGAGCTGCTGTTTCCTCCGCCTTCGGCTAGCAACACAGATGAGGAGATCAGGGACAAACTTAGGTAACACTCACATTAAATTACCCTTATTTATTTAATTTTAAATTCATGAAGGTATAGACAAAGTAAATAAGTTTGGAAAACATAGTTATGAAACATAGTGAGGAAAACTGTACACAACTGCGAAGCAATTCAATGGTGTGTGAAGTTCCCAATCCGCACTGGGCCTGTGTGGGAACGTAGGAGGACCACGGGGCCGAGAGAGATGCAGGCGGCCGACACACTACCCGCCCGCACCTCTCGGCCCCCGCGGTCGTCCCACCCCGCGCCCCTGCACCGCGCGGGTGAGGACTCACTTAAACAGTCGGTCTATAACAATGTTTGGAGAAAATGCAAAACAGGGTGGAAGAAAAAGTTGATACATAGTTCATAGTTATTTATTCATAATAATTCATATTACATGTCAACTAAACATTCAAATTAATGTTATCTAACTAATATTATAAATGCGAAAGTATGTATGGATGGATGGATGGATGGATGGATGGATGTTTGTTAGTTACTCAATCACGCTAGAACGGCCCAACAGATCTGGATGAAATTTGGCACATAGATAGAGAAAAGTCTGGAATAGCACATAGACTACTTTTTATCCCGGAAAATTGTGTAGTTCCTGCGGGATAGCGATAAACGAATTCTTTGCAGACAAAGTCGCTGGCAACAGCTAGTAAAATATAAAAATTAGATTAAAATTAAGTTACAGTTTCATACATACATACATACATATCATCACGCTTCTTTCCCACAGGGGTAGGCAGAGACTACTTTGTTCCACTTGCTACGATCCTGACATACCTCTTTCGCTTCATCCACATTCATCAATCTCTTCACACATGCTCGTCGGTTTCGGGTACTCTTGACCTGGCCTTTTTCCAAAACGTCCCCAATTTGATCATAGAACGTCTGCCTAGGCCTTCCCCTCCCACCGCACCTATTCACACTCCCCATATAAATCTGTTGATAAATAGTACATAATACCTAGTATATAATATTCTTCCGCCGCATGATTCCAGGAACGCCTTCAACTCTGTGGAGAAGGCCTACATAGAGAACTATGATGGCATGATAGCGGAAAGAACCAGCTTGCAGTATCAGTTGCAGACACTGAACGAGACCCAGGTTATATACATATTTTTATGCACAATATAGTCTTGTTAATTTTGCCTCTGCCAACTTTGCAGCCTTGCATAGCTATAGTTTTTCTTTTTTCTTGATTTATTATAACTGAGTCCTCGCCCGGGGGCGCTCGCACAGGGGCGCGGGTAGGACGACAAAGGGGACCGAGAGCGGTGCGGGCGGGGAGTGTGCCTGCCGCCCGCGCAGAGAGAGGCCCCCGCGCCCCGCAGCCGCGCCCGAGAGGACTCAGTGAAGCGGTTATGTTGGTTGCATAACAAACAACTAGCTATTGTGTCTGCAGATATCCCAGAACGTGGACAATATACTCGCCCGTTTGAAAGAGATTGACCAGCATCTCTCTGGTGGTGCCACTGTCGTCATAGCACTGGTAATAAAAAATACATACATACATTAAAAAAAAACCGTGGTAGGTAGCCTAGTGGTTTGACCTGTGGCCTTTCAAGCAGAGGGTCACGGGTTCGAAACCCGGGCTTGCACCTCTGAGTTTTTCGGAATTTGTGTGCGAAATTACATTTTAAATTTACCATGAGGTTTCGGAGAAGGAAACATCGTGGGAAACCGGACCAATCCCAATAAGGCTTAGTTACCCTTCTGGGTTGCAAGGTCAGATGGCAGTCGCTTTTGTAAAACTAGTGCCTACGCCAAATCTTGGGATTAGGTTGTCAAAGCGGACCCCAGGCTCACTGAGCCGTGGCAAATGCCGGGAAAACGCTAGGAAGATGATGACATACATTAATCACGTCTTCATCGTCTAAGGTAGCAAGACCTAAAGGCCACGTTTATCATGATTGTGGAATGATTGTGGGCAATTTTAAACATTGATGGGCTAGCCGCATCGCGTATAAGAAGCAACTGGTACCATCAGCCAAATATGTGGTCTACCACCCTAAGGTTAAAATTCCTTTGCACGTCACAATATATAACGTCGATAAGACAGGCTGTCAACTTGAAAGTTCGACTTTAGCGACATTTTCATTTGATAGGAAATTGGATGAAAAGTGGTAGACCACTTATTTGGGCCACCGTACATTCTTTCCCCTTATTCATAAACGCACTATAGGCTTTTGCCTCGCTTCAGCTAACTTAGCAATCGTTTGTCCTTATCTGTGAAAGGTAAATGTCAAAGTGAACGATTGCTAAGTTAGTAGAAGCCTACAGAACTTTTATGAACAAGGGGGTAAGGGTGTGCGAGTCGGGTTACCTCCGCGTGTGGTCAAGAGCTGCGGTTCGTCTTTGGATCCGTCCGGGGGGAAGAGCAGTGCTTGGTCCGGTGCACCCTGGGCATCGGTTAATGATTTCCTGGCGGTCTCCGAGGGATATCATTGGCCGTTGGCTAAGAGCCCGACAGGGGGGAGGAGGGTCTTTTGACCCTGTTCTACCGTACAACGTTGCCACCTTTTTTGTCACAAGATTTTTGAATACTATATTTATTACTTCGACATTGACGAAATCATCGCATCGATCGATGGGGCCATATTAATAAAAAAAACCGGCCAAGTGCGAGTCGGACTCGCGCACGAAGGGTTCCGTGCCAGAAAAAAGGCTAAAAGCTGGTGCCATTAAACACTTGTTTTATTGAGTTTAAATTCCGTCGTCAACATTTTGACTACTCTATTGTATGGGAGCCCCCCTTAATTATTATTATTATTATTTTGATTTTAGTATTTGTTGTAGCCACAATAAAAATACATAATCTGTGCAAATTCCAACTGTCTAGCTATTACGGTTCTTGAGATACACCCTGGTGACGGACGGACGGACGGACAGCGAAGTGTTTTGGGTACGGAACCCTAAAAAGAAGAAGAATAAGGGGGTATATTGTTTCTTTACTCCCAGACCAGCGAAGGCTGATATTGCATATCATATTGTTTTTCTTGTATATGAACAGGTTCTGAACAAGAAACTGTTCTGCGCCAACGTTGGCTGTTGCCGCGCGCTATTGGGTCGCACGGACGCCAACTCGGTGCTGCGAGTAGTGCAACTGACAGCTGATCATAGCCTGGCCAATGAGGACGAGCTGCTGAGGCTGCGGCAGCTCGGATTGGACCATAACAAGTTGAGGAATGGTAAGTTATACATATTATTTAATTAAGTACACCAGTATTTCATAAACTTTTTGCTGTGGTTTTGACGCTTTGTACCAGATTCGAAAAACGCCAGGTTCGCGGAACACCAGATTCGCATAATGCTAGATTTTCAGATTCGCAGTACACCAGATTCGCAGAATGCCAGATTCCAGATTCGCAGATTCCCAGATACGTTTCTTGTCTGCATTATTTACCATTTTCCTGTAGATTTAGATTAGTATTTTGAGTCACTTTGTAGCGGTGAAACCTAACGCCGTATAACCGAAAACGGTAAATCAAAATCTAGAAAATAATGGTGACAGAAAAGTGGTAAATAATGCTGTCAAGAACAATCTGACAATGGTCTGATCTGATGATGATCTGGCGATTTGCGAATCTGGCACAATGCGAATCTGGCATCGTGCGAATCTGGCATTCCGCGAATCTGGTATACTGCGAATCTGAAAATCTGACATTATGCGAATTGGGAATGGATGATTATTTAAAAGTGCTTGGTGATTTTTCTATTGATAGGAATAACCATCCTTAGCTACGGAAAAAAGTTTCAGTCAGTCGGCGGCCCCTATACGGCATATCAAATTAAAAAAAAAAATTGCTGCTTGAATCTGTGGTACACAATGACATTTGTCACTGACGTTGATAGCACCGCACTCTCGGAAGCTAAAACAAGCAACGGCTAAGTGGCGCCGTCTGTAGATTGTTGGTGGTACTAAACCACACATTTGGGATTTCATTAAAATTAACATTAATTTCTCATATAACATTCAGTAGTGTTGTTGATTTGGAGTAGAAATAACCCAATAATTCGAAAATCGGAGAAAAAAATATATATTATGGTAATTTTTATTCAAATTCCCCATTTTAGTAACACGAACAATCTACAGACGGCGCCACTTAGCCGTTGCTTCTTTTAGCTACAAATGCCATCGTGTACCACAGATTCAAGCATCATTTTTTTAAATTTGATACTCGTATGTCATGAGCGTACTGCTTATCTGCCGTATAGAGGCCGCCGAGTGACTGAGTAAAATGTTTTTATTTTTATAAAATATTTGGCTCGACGGAAAAATCTGAAACTTTTTTCCGTAGCTAAGGATGGTTATTCCTATCAATAGAAAAATCACCAAGCACTTTTAAAATAATCATCCATTCCCAATTTGGCGTTCTCCGAATCTGGTGTTCCACGAATCTGGCACAAGGCGTCAAAACCTACCGGGATGTCCTCAGCCCAGTACGTGGGCAACCAGCCGGGCACGCGCTGCCTGGGCAACTACCTGGTGAAGGGGCTGTACAAGGCGTTCCCGGGAGTCTCGGCGGCCCGTGCGGAGCCCGTGCTGCCTGCCCCGGAGATACACGGCCCCGTGCAGTTGGATGACTCTTGCAGGTAAACAGACACTAGAACGTTTTATACATACATACATACCGTCACGCCTCTTTCCCACAGGGGTAGGCAGACACTACTTTGTTCCACTTGCTAAGATCCTGATATACCACTTTCGCTTTATCCACATACCACACATTCCACATTTAGAACGTTGTCATACTTATTAATAAGTACCTAAGGTCTTTTCATCCTCAACTGTAATATTTGGTAAACAAAATTCTAAATTTTGTAAAGAATGAGGTGTATTATGTTATCAAATAAACCTGAGGCAATATTTTGTACATAACTTTGCTGATATTTTATCTCCAGTTCCTTTATTTACGATGAAATAGTTAAAAAATAACTAAAATGAGACATTTTGAGGTTAGAATTTTGTTTACCAAATAGTGTCATATGTACGACCAGTTAGACATGAAGTTCCGCTTGCGTTTATCGAAGCGATATAGCTGCCAGGCTATTAGATGACATTAGAGAGATCCATTTGTCCTATAAAATAGGAAATGAAAATAAACGACACTTTTCATTAGTAATAAAATATATTTAATAAAATGTTGATATAAATCATACATGTTAATTTTAGTTGATTAACAAATAGACTTAAATAAAACAATTAACATAATGAACTATAATATAAAACTAAAGTCTATTTATTTTAGCTAGATACTAAATTGACAGTTGCAAATGTCAAATTGTGAAATAATGATACCAGCTTTTATTGTTTAGTGGTGTACTCGAAACCATCGACAATGTTTGTGGTCTGAATACAAGAGGTTTGGTCATGTTCTATTTTAAGAAAAAAATAGGATTGTATCATAATCAAGCAAATTTAAAGGTTTATTAGTTTATTACACTAGCTTATACATACAAAAATCTATACTAAATTTAATTTATCGTTAACTTTCGATAGTGGTGGCACATCACTATTTTTGAATTGCAAAAAACAGGCAACACACGTAATGTCATTTTAGTATCTAGCTAAAATAAATAGACTATAAACTAAAACTAAAATCATACATGTTATGTTAGTAATTAGTAGTAGGTACAAGCAGGTGAATAAGCAAGTTTTCCTAACCATATAAAACTTAAGCCTAACATAAATAAAAAACCTAGAGTACTTATCTTATTAATAAATATGTATTGTAAAATAAAACAGGAACATAAAAAGGTACGAAAAATACACGTTTGTACAAAAATATTCCAAAGAGCTACCTAATAATTGTTTATTCAATTATTTTTAAGTAGGTAGATGACGGTTTCTTTACTAAAATATCAATAAAGTTTACAGTAAGTACGTAAGTTGATAATATTTTTAATAGTATGGCAAAGTTGCGGGAGATTAATTATTTATTAATTAGTAATTATGCTATGTTAAAGTTAAATTTCCGCACATCAGATATATCGTAGCGGGCGAGGTCCTAAAATATATCGGAGCAACATTAAATTGCAATAAATTGGCTACACTAGATATGGTTAATAACATCAGAACACGCAATTCGTCATAAATATTTATAATCATCATCATATTAGCCGTAGGACGTCCACTGTTGGACATAGGCCTCCCCCACATAGCTCCCAGGTGCCTTGGTTGGAAGCGGCTTGCATCCACTGTGAACCCGTGAATTTTTTTGATACTTCAACATAAAACAAGAAGAAATACAATACCTAAGTCTTTTTATACCCTCTCAAACTATTCGATGTCTTAAACTTATGTTTTTTTTTAAAAGCAATAGTCTTTGTACTATAGTTCTAAATTTAGTTTTGCGATGTGGTCTGTTTTTATCCGTCACCTCAAATTATCATTTCTATTATTGTTAAAATAACTAACAAAGTTTTGACTTTAGAAATAAACTTAATATAATATTCAGGTATACATGGTATAACAATAAAAAATTACAGTACATTATTATCATCTCTAGCTCAAATAAGTCCCACTGCTGGGCATAATCCTATGCGATTCCACCGCGGATTGGGAACTTAACATCTACAAAATCTACCACCGGTTCGGAAAAAAGACTGTTGAGAAGATACCGGCAAGAAACTCAACGAATTGTAATAAAAATACTACTTAAATTATGCTTAAAGTTAATTATACTTAACATCTATGCAGTCTCCAACACTTAAAGCTTCCACCCTCTAGTCCAGGGGTATCCAACCTGTTATTGATCTAGCAAAGTAAAAAAAAAGTTTATGCAAAAATATCCGTTTGGAAAATATTGGTTTAAGTAATTGACGGATTGTCAGTAGTTCTTGTAATAGTAGAATTTGGATTTAATAAAGTTGGCTACCCCTGCCTCTAGATAGTGAGCCTTATAACAGTTTGACATAAGAAAGAACTACGGTTTGTCGGTCAAAAGTGTTGGCGACTGTACTTATAAAACTTAATAGATAAATTATTAATAATTAGTCCACTTCTTATGGCTTTTAAACTAATCATCCTATATTTTAACAAGAGTAATAATTACCCTATTACGGCACCTGTTCTATACCATGCTCAAGACTAGTCCATTTTAATAAAAAAGTTAGTAAAACTGACCTAGCCAAATAAATCCTTTAACAATTAACACAGCCATGTAAAAACAGACTTTTACACTCTCTCAAATCGTCAATGTGTTTAAATCCTTACTCTAATTTTAAACAAAATCGCAATTCATACCCGTAATCGTCGTATAAAAAGAAATACTCAAAACTATAACAATTATTAAGCACAAATAAAACATGTATAACTTCAATTTTATCCATGCGTTACAAAGCTATTTGGTATTTCTTTTTCTCGTCAGGTAACTAGACTCAGATTTAGTTAACACGTAATATATTGTGTTTAGAAGGATTTGTATTCGTTAAATGAATTCGGAAGATAAATTCCAAAAAAAAATCTATAGTTGCAAGAATTGTTAAGAAATTCATAGACAAAAAATCGTGTATTCGTGCATCGTGTCTGAAGACATCGTTGCTTGTAATCTCTGAAATGACTCACGATACTAAAAATCCTTGGAGTGCTCTCACAATCTGCAAGGAACTGCTGGTTTCTGCTGCACGATGATTTTACTTTAAAGCGTGTTCTCGTCTCATTTTCTTAAGTTTCCAACGCATACTGTCATAAATGCTATTTCTACTTACCTTCGGCCATTTTTTTTTAACCGCAACTTGTTCAACGAACTTGACAATCGCCTCTCGTGCGTTTTTATCTAATCCAGGCCTTAATTTATTGCCTTCAACTTGATAAGAGCTTGGTGGTTTGCCACCAGTTAATGAGCAAATGCTCAAAGCATTTTTTGAGAAGACTTCTGAAAGCAAGTGTCTTGCTAAGCTACAGCTGTCAGTGGATGCTTCTAAGCAGTACAATAGATTCCGCTCAACGAGGTATACTTTGGTACCTGGTATAACTTCTATAAGTCCAGGTCTAGGTTCTCGATACAATAAAGCCCATCTTGTGTCTGTAGCGTCGTATTCTGGTGGTAGCACATATGTGATTCTTATACGTTTTCTTTTCAGTTCCCTATTAGGGGCATAGTCTTCGTCAGAATCTGTTTTGTAGTCTTCATCCCTTTCATCGTCATCAGTGTAAGAATTCTCGTAATCATCGAGGGTAATTTTGTCGTTTCGTCTTTTTAATGTTCGGATTTCTGCTGAAACATCTGGTGATGTGGATGTGGAATCATGTGTGCAATAATAATGTACGCGATCTATCACCTTATCCAGTATTTCACTGTTGTCGAACCATGCACTGTTCATGAGTTCGTTGTTTATTGCTTTTGTTTTCAATTTCATTTGTTCGAAAAGATTATTGAGCTCTTCGAAAAATTCTGTAACGATTCCAGAATTTGCTGATTCGTCGTCTGTGTCTTGTGAATTTTGAGTAGATGTGTCCATACCATAATTAGTATTTTGCTCGATATTCGCATCTTTTGGTGACTCTGGCATATAGGATGCGCTCTCTGAATATTTTATATTCATTGGGGTAAGTTGTTGCTCTATTTGAGTTTGAACTGATGTACTGGGCTGATTTAAATCTGATGTGATTTGTATAACTGACAGATTCTGCGCAGCATTTTCGCAAGAAACATTTTGGTTAGTAACATCCTCGTTAACATCCGGTATTTCTTGTAACTCTTGCATGTCTTGATCAGAAGATAATTGAAATGACGGATGTTGATTTCCGATAGAGTCTTGTTGATGTAGATGTGGAAATGTGTTGTTAGCAGGTGGTATTTGTATCATATTGAAGTAAAATTTTCCAAGTTGTGCCCAGTATTGATCTGAATGATCTGCTTGTGGATTTTGATACATAGTTGCTGCAACATTTTGCTGTTGTAGTACAAATGGATTAGGACACTGAAGCGCCGGTGGCAAATAGTGTCCAAGATTCGCGTTAACGTTATCATTGTTCTGTGAATAGATCTGGTGTAATATATATTGATTTCCAGTGAAGCTTTGAGCAACTAATTGTGAGCTATCTGGATAATGGACGTTTGCGTAAGAGGGATTTTGATTTTGTAACAGGCTTGTGTTGAACTGGTGGTAATTTGACGAAGGATAGGTTTGCGTGTTAGTTGGCGTATTCTTGGCTATGTTAACGTGAATCCTTGGATCACGGCTGGTTATTGGAAATCTTACGTAATTTGCCTGTGCGGGTTCTGGAACATAATGTTGAAATACCGACTGTCCCGGTAGGCTTCCTAGATTTGAAGTGCTTTGCGCAGTTGGTATTGTTTCGTTATGTACGTGTTGAGAATAAGCTTGTTGGTGATTATACCCTCCTGAACATTCTTCATTTATAGGTGGTGTCTGTGGTTTTGCGACCGAGTTTGTTGGTATTTGATGTCCATGAGAACTAGATGGTTGGGATGGTGTTTCTGAGGCCAAGGATGTTGATGGTGTTTGTTGTGTAGCACTCTGACTGGAACTTAGGTCCATTGGTACACCACCAGAAGTTCTTCTAACAATCATTTGTTGCTCATACTTATGTTGTAGCTTCTTTTTTGGTGCTAAAGATGGTTTTTGAAGTAAATCACGTAGTCTGCTCGTTTTGTAATCGAAAATTGAACGGTTTGGTGTACATTGAGTTGTAGCGCTTTGGTCAAGCTCTTTCGGTGGGGTTTTCGTAAGTTCTTCGTCTGTTTGTTTTGTATCAAATGTCGGACATTGATATCCAACAAAAGATGGCGGAGAATTCTCACAACTTTCGGTCGAACTTCCAGGGTTTTCTATTTTTGCTTCGTTTTGTTGCATTTTTGGATCTGTAAAAGTCGATCCGGCGGATTTTTTCTTTTTCTTCTTTTTGTGCGTCTGATTTATAATTTTTACTTTTTGTAACAGAGAAATAACGGCGATGTTTAAACTTGTCATACGTTCAGAGTCACAATCGGAAGATTCTTCTTCGTTTTCATCATCAATTATTATTGTTTCGTCTATTTTGTCTTTGGCTTCCGTCGGGTTTTCTGCGATTGCAGCTAGATGATTTTTCGTATAAAATTCAAATCTGTTTAAGCTATCTAGATACTTTTTATCAGATAGACGTGTCGCAACTTCTGACATCTTTTTACGTTTTTTTATGCTTTTAGATGTTGGGCCTATTTTTAGTATTCTCCAGTGGTTGGTTGGCTTTACTTCCATACGAGGTGTTTTAGTAAAAATAGATTGTGTTAAGGTAATGGAATAAACTATAATCTAATCTAACCCTTGTAACTTTGTGTTTTTTCTTGAAATATGGACACATCTGAAACTGAAAAAAGAAATAGTCTTAGAAATTATGAGTGAAAATCTTGTAAACTTAAACACAAGTATGGATGGATGGATGGATGGATGGATGTTTGTTTGTTTGTTACTCAATCACGCCAGAACGGCCCAACGGATCTGGATAAAATTCGGCGCATAGGTAGAGAAAAGTCTGGAATAGCACATAGGCTACTTTTTATCCCGGAAAATTGCGTAGTTCCCGCGGTATATTGATAAACGAATTCTTTGCAGACGAAGTCGCTGGCAACAGCTAGTAATTTATAATACAAAAATAATGGTATAGTAGGTAGTAGAATGTTTGGCGTTTCTTGTAAGACTTGTTCTACTAAGTATGAATATGAAAGTATGAATTATATACTAGCTTCTGCCCGCGACTTCGTCTGCGTATAATTAGCCATTGACATGTTTATGGCTAAGCCCTGGGAACTATGCTATTTTCCGGAATAAAAAGTAGCCTATGTTTTAGTCTAGGGTACCAGCTATCTTCGTTCCAAATTTTATCCAAATCCGTCCAGTCGTTTTTGCGTGAAGAAGGAACAAACATACACACTCACTCACATCGTCACAAACTTTCGCATTTATAATATTAGTAGGATTCTAAGAATAGATTTTTCTTTTGTTATTTAATAATAGTAAATATGTAAGCTGTGTGTTTTGTATTGAAGGTATATTAAAGCAAATAATGCAGTTTTAACTTCAAACGAAATATTTAAACATAAGAGGAAGCACAGTCACTATTCTTTACCTCTTTCTTTGAAGATTCTGATTTCTGTCTCGTCGTCACAATCGTATCGCTCACATCTTTCTGAGATTCTGCAAAAAAAATGTATGTTGTTTTATTTTATTTATGTGTAAATTTATTACTTCAAGAAACTAGATAAGTAACTAAATTAAAACTAAAATTCGCTAAAATACAGTCTATTTATTTAATTTAAAAGCCGGCAACGTTCCCTAGTAACACAGCGATGCTGATTCGTTGAAAGAAATAACCGGGCCTTTGGCTCATGAATTTAATTTGATTTAAATTTTAGGATTTTCAAAATATTACTATAATAAAAAAAATATTTATACCCTCAACGCAAGAAGGGGTATTAATTTAATATATGAACGCTGAAAGGTAGTTCGTAGTAATAATTTAAATAACTAAATTAATGGATACCTACATGCAAAAGCTGCCGAAGACTAAGATGAAGCAAGCTAGATACACTATCAAGAAAGAGCGTGGAAGTTTCCATTCCCTTATCTAGAGGTACTTGAGACGTAACTTAATTACATTCCAAGTATTAATAGAAATTAAAAAAAGTAGTGGTAACCTAGTGGTCTAACTTATGGCCTCTCAAGTAGAAGATCTTGGGTTCCAACTCTCAACTCTTTCTCGGATTTTATGTGCGATTTTTTTAAATTTAATAAGATCTTTTCGGTGAAAGAACACGTGTGGAAACCTGTGTATCCAATACGCACTGGGCTTGCGTGGGAAGTTTATAATTTAATTATGTTAATTTAATTTAATTTTTAATAATATATTTTAAATGTAATTTTGATTTTAAATTTAAATTAAATTGACGGTGAGAAAATAGCCGAATTTCAAAGTAATTTAGTTTTTTTTTTTTCATTTATTCGCTACTCTCAGTCCGCGAGTACGACTCACACTTGACAAGTTTTTTATTTCCGTTAACTTCAACAATTAATTTCTTTAAAACATAAATTTTTAACGACTATTTTTACAATGCTTAATCGATAATTCAATTTTCTCAGTTATCTATGTAAAACGAGTGTACTACTTCCAATTTATTTATTAAGGTTCCGTCAAAACACGTAAAAATTATACCAAACTATTATTAGACCAAAGATTATTAGGACAAAAAAATATATTCCCAGATACAAAGGGCATCGATAAATAGTCCTCCAGGATGATAGAACTTTGTCATACTTGGTATTAAGTAGCTAATTAATTAACTCAATATCCGAAAAAAGCTTTTACAACCTATTAAATTAAATAAAAAATTTTTTTTCGAAGACAGTAAAAACTATTTATTTATCAGAAAGCCTCGAATTTACCAAAGAGAATGTCAGAAGTTAATGTTAATTAAAATAGAAGAAAAACAATCACGAGGTATTTGCAATAATGTAACACAATAATATTATTATCTATTAAATATTTACTCTTACTGACCGAGCGCGTATCAATATACAACAGATCTATTGATATCTCGCGTTATAATTATAGTCGCTCGATAGTTTGCATATAATTTAAAAAAAAACACATCTTTGCAACAAATATTAACTAAAATAATTTTTAGACTTGAAAATATTGCAATAATATTAATTAATGCAATATTTTTTTTCATTACAAATTAATAACTACTAAAAGTTACTTACCATCAAAAACTGAGCACAAATAAATTATAAATGAATTCGTATCGCGATTTTAAAATCAACACTTTTCCAATTTAATATTTCGGCGAGATTATTTAGACATTTTCTAGACATAGGTCTGGCTAGTCTAGAGGCGGACCTGCGACTAACCATGACCTTACCAAACTTCTGGTTTTAGGCTGGATCCTATACCTATTCTGTACTATTACGTATGTCGCTGTATGTTGTTACCGCTTTGTAGGCGATTATCGATGTTTTGTTCGACAATGTTGTATCATTGTAGGTATTGTTAGTGCATTTCATATCTCGCCGTGGTCTCGATATTCTGTAGTGTATCTTCGTTAAAAACCAGAGTATTGTTAATAATTATCATCGATATATATCGATAGTATATCGATGGTTATTGCTTTGACTAATTTAATTTATCAAAAGTATTTTGGATGGTGTTAGTATGGGATAAACTGAACACCCTTGTAAAAGCGATTCAATTCTCTTATTTCTTACTTGCAGATGTTTCTAAACCTACATTGGTCGATGTTCAAGATTTACTTATTTATTTATTTAAAAGGCGTGACTTTGTAAGATGAGATGAACAATCCGAGAAAAATGTAAACAGAGGTGTACAGTTTACACTATTTGTTCGTGTTCCTTTGGCTTCATCCTTCCTAATGCGAACTGCTAAATAATAGAATCCGCTGCCACTAGAGAGCTGAACTCTAAATATATTTATCTGAAACTAGTTGCCAGCGACTTCGTCTGCCAAGAATTCGTTTATCGCTATTCCGCGGGAACTACGCAATTTTCCGGGATTTATAAAATGGATGGATGTTTGTTTGTTACTCAATCACGCCAGAACGGCCCAACGGATCTGGATGAAATTCGGCACATCTCTGGAATAAGTCTGGAAGCAAAAGTCTGGAATAGCCTTTTCTCTATCTATCCGTTGGGCCGTTCTGGCGTGATTGAGTAACAAACAAACATCCATCCATCCATCCATCCATACTTTCGCATTTATAATATTAGTTAGATATGACATGAAATCAAAAGAAATATTCGAATATAACTATTGCTTGCTGAAAAAAAAGTTATCGTCGATATCGATAAAATCTAAAATGGCAACACTGGCTGATTAACTATTATTTTTAGGTGATGAGACATATGAGAGTGAAAGAGACGGACTTATTGCGCAGTAAGTTCAGGTCATTGACACGAAATGCAAAACGATTATTTAATCTCGATGTTTTGTGTGTTCTTAGCGTGCCCTCTAGACATTTTTTTTATGGTTTTAACTGAAAATTTGGGCTGAGGGCTTATTAATAGGCTTTTGAATCACACACTAGGGCCACCGCTAGCTCACTAAAGTCACGAATTTATGTGTAACTAGCTATTGCCCGCGATTTCGTCTGTAAATAATTCTTTTGTCGTTATCCCGCAATTTTCCGGGATAAAAAGCCTAATGTGTTATTCCAGGTCTATCCCTGTGCCAAATTTCACTCAGATTTGTTCAGCCGTTCTGGCGAGAAAGAGTAACAAATGTCGTTACAAATCTTTGGTTTATTATAATATTATAATATTGGTAGGGTTCTATTATGCATGAAGAGGATTCTAGGGTAGAGTAAGCCGCCCTAGGCTCCAGATGGCTAGGGGTGCCAAAATCAGGTGGCAGGCGCCAATGTGGCGCGGGGGGGGGGGGACGTTTGGCGAACATTATTATAATTTACCTAATACTTTATCTAACTCACCGTCACAAGTTATCTAAAATTACGATGTAAAATTTTACACGAGTTACCAAATACCAAACCTACCTCAACTTTCAAAACAAAAATTGCTATATCTTTTAAACGCGTCGACAGAATTTCGTCAAACTTACTTCAAAACAAAGCTAATGAAACCTACTATTAACTTTTAAAAAGCCACGTTGAATAGGATACGCGTTTCAGACTTATAGCGATTTGAATATAAACGCTCGGAAATGATATCGCTTTCTTTCGCGCGGGTTATAAATATCTAATCATAAAAATAGGCTATCACATTGCCTTGACCTTTCTGGCGCCTAGCCATGCTAACGTGATGTGGACTTTGTTCTATCGCATGATCATCAAAAACATGTATGGAAAGGGAAACGAAATTAAAATTTGACAATTTGGACGAAAATCTTTGGAATCATGTAACAGGTGATGCGGCTAGCAACCCGTGATGGCTTTTGACGGATTTTTGACTATCTCTGTATCAGCGGGTCCCATTTTGTCCCATAATTTTCGTTGGTCATAATAATCATTAGTCATGATTTTTTTGGTCATAACACATGAAACCGTGCAATTACCAGAAATTTTGAAAAAACCTTCAGAATTCAGTAGTTTAGGTTAGGTTATTTTACTATCAATTCTGAAAAAAATATTTACTGTTTCAGAAATAAAACGCTTTATGACTAACGAAAATTATGACAAACCGTACATTAGGAACTTCAATTTTATGGGACAAAATATAGACCCTTGTATCAGATTTGTATTAGAACCTGTTTAATCACTCGTTGTTTCACTATCGATCAGTTACAATACGCGCACAACAACAATTACTCTCATAGTTACATTAGAACGTACGCAGCGGAGTTATCTTCTCAAGCCAAAACATCCCACTTGTTGAAAATGCCATCCATGGAACACTAGAGGATTGAAGGTACGTTTTGCCAGCCAAGATATAATACACCATGAAATAATTTCACTGGCAGTCTTACCCCCTTATTAAAAACTAGCGACCCGCCCCGGCTTCGCACGGCATATTATACATATAAACCTTCCTCTTGAATCACTCTATCTATTAAAAAAAACCGCATCAAAATCCGTTGCATAGTTTTAAAGATTTAAGCATACATAGAGACATAGGAACATAGGGACATAGGGATATAGGGACAGAGAAAGCGACTTAGTTTTATACTATGTAGTGATTGGTCTCTTGGACATAGGCCTCCCCCAAGGCTCTCCTATTCTGTGTATTGCACTTGCTAATAAATTGGTAATCCATCATCATCTTCCTAGCGTTTGTCCGGCATTTGCCACGGCTCAGTGAGCCTGGGGTCCACTTTGACAACCTAATCCCAAGATTTGGCGTAGGCACTAGTTTTACAGAAGCGACTGCCATCTGACCTTCCAACCCAGAAGGGTAACTAAGCCTTATTGGGATTGGTCCAGTTTCTTCAAGATTTTATCCTTCACCGAAAAGCTCATGGTAAATTTTAAATGTAATTTCGTACATAAATTCCGAAAAACTCAGAGGTGCGAGCCCGGGATTCGTACCCGCGACCCTCTGCTTGAGAAGCCAGAGGTCAAACCACTAGGCTACCACGGCTTTTTATAAATTGGTAATCCAACTTGTGACTTGTAGGTTAATAGCTGTTGCCAGCGACTTCGTCTGCAAAGAATTCGTTTATCGCTATCCCGCGGGAACAACGCAAATTTCCGGGATAAAAAGTAGGCTATGCGCTATTCCAGACTTTTCTCTATCTATGTGCCGAATTTCATCCAGATCCGTTGGGCCGTTCTGGCGTGATTGAGTAACAAACAAACATCCATCCATCCATCCATCCATCCATACTTTCGCATTTATAATATTAGTTAGATGATAATATATGTGGACACCTACTGTCCGTAAGTCCGTACATTGACATTAGAGCGTGTCTTTAGCGTCACTGGCCTTGAGCGATTAGGATTACAACCAGCAGAGGAAGTAAACAGACTAAAGCAAAAATTTAGAGTCTTCAGATTTTTCCCCTTCATAAACGCTATAGGCTTCTGCTAACTTAGTAATCGTTTGTCCTTATCTGTGAAAGGTAAATGTCAATGTGACATGTAAGGACAAACGATTGCTAAGTTTTTCTTTGGTGGTGCTATAAGAACTGACTTCATACCAAATCTCAAGGTTCTGTTATAACCAGGATTACCCTATAGATTTTGATTCCACGGCAATTTTTATGGAATCGCGTTTTTTGATGAGTGTATCTTCTGGATTTATACTCTGAAATTCGATTTTCGAAGTTCGTTTCGTGCCGTTCCGTTCTCACTAATAGTTATTAATTGGAGAGTGAGAGGGATGGCGTGATACGAACTTCGAAAATCGAGTTTCGGAGTAGCCCCCAGATTGCGTTGACTTGGAAGTTTGACTGCTCCAAGGGGTAGTTAGACTAGTGTTTGAGATTAACAGCTTGATATCTTCGCGTTCCTTAGAGAAAGGTCTTGCTTGACAGACTGACAGACGCATTTGTCCAACATAGCGATTCTATAAGTGTTCCGTTGCTGTTTGTCAGAAACTTTCTTAGTTTTCTTGACAATGGATTTCACCCTTGCTGTATTTTGCCAATGTCGATGTAGTGGCATTACACATACACACACATACACACATGAGGAAATAGTTCGGTTTACACAATTTTAATTTTGGGTAACCTAACATATTTTGTGTGTTAGATTTTAGTTTTGTAGTGAAAACTTTTTTAGCTGCGTTGTGCACTTTTTTGGATGGGTAAAAAATGTTAAACTCACGTCAGACGTAAGAGGGAGAGTTTAAGTACCAGGATATCAGGATCCACTAAGAGCTTATTCTGAAATACGAATGAAGCTAGAGTCGTGTTCGATTTTTGAAGTTGTACGTTAATTTCGTCGAATTAACGCATGTGCGTTTGGCCTAGTGTGTAAAACAGTGCGTTCTCTCAAGTGACCGCAGTTCGAATCTCGTGTAAAAAAGTTTTTTTTTTCTTTTTGCGCGAGTGTGCGTGTGTGTAGTTTTCACTTCTGCCGGCACTCCCGGAGTGCTACCCGTTGTTTTTTTTTTGGCACCGCTTCCTTTTATAAGAATACTAGCTGTTGCCAGCGACTTCGTCTGCAAAGAATTCGTTTATTGCTATCCCGCGGGAACTACGCAATTTTCCGGGATAAATAGTAGCCTTTGTGCTATTCCAGACTTGTCTCTATCTATGGGCCGAATTTCATCCAGATCCGTTGGGCCGTTCTGGCGTGTTTGATTAACAAAGAAACATCCATCCATCTATCCATCCATCCATACTTTCGCATTTATAATATTACTAGCTGTTGCCAGCGACTTCGTCTGCAAAGAGTTCGTTTGTCGCTATCCCGCGGGAACTACGCAATTTTCCGGGATAAAAAGTAGCCTATGTGCTATTCCAGACTTTTCTCTATCTATGTGCCGAATTTCATCCAGATTCATTGGGCCGTTCTGGCGTGATTGAGTAACAAACAAACAAACAAACATCCATCCGTCCATCCATCCATCCATCCATCCATCCATCCATCCATCCATCCATCCATCCATCCATCCATCCATCCATCCATACTTTCGCATTTATAATATTAGTTAGATGTGGTAGACGTTTGTTAGCCTAGCTCCTTCTGTCAGTTTTAGTGGTGAGTTCGTCTAAACGTATAAATTTTGTGGGGGCAATGACTTGACGCCACTCAATCGTCAATGGCCTTCAAAGTCTCGACATCGCACCTACCGCAACAAAATATAGCGTCTGGTATTTCTAACGTCGCCATTTCCGTTTGGAGTGTGGGACCATTCATAACTCATAAATGTGCACATGCACACACACATACACAGCATATTTAGCGGAACACAAAAAAAAGTTAGCAAACCCTTAAAGCTTGACCGGAAAAAAAAATAGTTACCTACACTATTTTTTGTGTTCCACTAAATATGCCGCTGAGTGTACATACTCAAATCACGCCTTTATGCCTTACCGGGTAGACAGAGCCTAAGGTGACAAGACCTACAGGCCACGTTTAGCAAGATTGTGGGCGTATAGATGGAAATGGAATCAAAATAGTGATGGGTTGTTTCATAAATTTGGCTTGGTCAAAATTCAAAATGCGGTTTTATTGGGAAAGGATGTTCGATCAAAGAATTTATTTGACACCCGATAACTGTGAAATATTCATGAAAATCGTTGGAGCCGTTTCCGAGATTCAGATTATGTATATAAATATACAAGATTTGCTCGTTTAAAGGTATCAGATAGACTAGATTAGATTATGCTCTCTTGTGAGACATGATTTATAATAAAAAAAAACTGGAAAATTTACGGTTTAATTCGTGATTTAATGATCATCGTAAGATGGGTACATTTTTAATTGAAAATGTCCACCTACCACAACAAAAACATTTTGTCGGAGGTTTGATAACGACACAGGTTGTGAACTGTTATTTCCGTTTCGCATAATATTTGTGGCGATAATGATTATGCCTATTATACAATTGCGATAATTGTTGGTCTGCGCTCCCGGATTGACCCTACGAATTACAAGTGTCAGTAAATAGATATATGGATATTTATACGTCCGAAATAGTTTGACGTAAACCCATTTTAGATATTTATGACAAACTAGCTGTTGCCCGCAACTTGGTCTGGAAAGAATTCGTTTATCGCTATCCCGCTGTAATTTTCCGGGATAAAAAGTAGCCTATGTGCTATTCGAGACTTTTCTCTATCCATGTGCCGAATTTCATCCAGATTCGTCGGGCCGTTCTGGCGTGATTGAGTAACAAACAAACATCCATCCATCCATCCAAACTGTCGCATATATAATACTAGCTGTTGCCTGCGACTTCGTCTGCAAACAATTCGTTTATCGCTATCCCGCGGTAATTTTCCGGGATAAAAAGTAGCCTATGTGCTATTCCAGACCTTTCTCTATCTATGTGCCGATTTTCATCCAGATTCGTTGGGCCGTTCTGGCGTGATTGAGTAACAAACAAACATCCATCCATCCATCAAAACTGTCGCATTTATAATCTTAGTTAGATTAGATAACATTATGATTCGCTTTGACCAGTAGAGACTTTATACATCTCTACTATAGACCAATGTATTTTAAGGTACGAACTAACTTAGGGAAATTGTATTATAGGTAAGTTAAGTAGAATTCAATTCAAGTACTAGTTTTATTTTGAAAAAATGACTTTCTGCCAAGTTTCTTGCGGCGCATTCTTCTAGGCAATGGTGGTCTTTCCGAATGCGCTGGTAGATTAAAAAAAAGACATGTAAAAGAGCCCTTGGCGGCCTATTTGCAAAATAAACTTTTGACTTGACTTTTGACTTTTTGACTTTTATGACAAATAACATTATGACTATTTAGTTCTTTTGCCAATTGCCATGTCACGTATATTTTGTATTAAAATTCAGGGTCACACTCATTGACTCGCAATTGTCGTAGTGATAGTAATAGAATTGGTTAGTTGTCCTACCTGCCCTAAATAAATAAATACGTTGCTTGAACTTTCTTGTAATTATCACTACTCACTACATAGTATAAAACAAAGTTGCTTTCCGCTTTCTGTCCCTATGTATGCTTAGATCTTTAAAATTACGCAAAGGATTTTGATGAGGTTTTTTTTAATAGATAGAGTGATTTAAGAGGAAGTTTATATGTATAATTTGACGCAGACGAAGTCGCGGGCAGAAGCTATTATTAGAATAAATATACCTTTAGTCTATTTATTTTAGCTAGATACTAAATTGACAATTGCAAATGTCAAATTGTGAAATATTGATACCAGCTTTTATTGTAGTGGTGTACTCGAAACCATCGACAATGTTTGTGGTCTGAATACAAGAGGTTTGGTCATGTTATATTTTAAGAAAAAAATACGATTGTATCATAATCAAGCAAATTTAAAGATTTATTAGTTTACTAGCTGTTGCCAGCGACTTCGTCTGCAAAGAATTCGTTTATCGCTATCCCGCGGGAATTACCCGGGATAAACAGTAGCCTATGTGCTATTCCAGACTTTTCTCTATCTATGTGCCGAATTTCATCCAGATCCGTTGGGCCGTTCTGGCGTGATTGATTAACAAACAAACAAACATCCATCCATCCATACTTTCGCATTTATAATATTAGTTAGATTACACTAGCTTATACATACAAAAATCTATACTAAATTTAATTTATCGTTAACTTTCGAGTGGTTGCACATCACTATTTTTGAATTGCAAAAAACAGGCAACACAGGTAATGTCATTTTAGTATCTAGCTAAAATAAATTGACCATGAATTTATTCTTGAAAATTAAGAAGTTCTAGCTAAAAAAAATTTCACACACACAAACACGTAGGTATTTATGTTTTTTTTTACTAAGTTACAGACGAGTAGGTACTTAAAATACCAAAATGTATCAATTTCATTCCGGTGAGACCCTTTAACTTGTTTACTACTTCAAAACTGGTTTTTTAGGGTTCCGATTACACAAGGTCCTATTACGAGAGTCTGTCTGGCGGTATCTGTCCCGGCCTTATTCAAGGGGGTCCCCTAAACAATAATTGTTTTTTTTTTACTTAATTATTTTTTAACCCTTGACGTATAAAGAAAAAAGAAAAGAAAGAAAAAAAAAGTTTATTTATGACAATCTTTTTATTTTATTTTTATTTATAAGCCTTTTTATTCCGAATTCGCTACAATTGCAGTAAGTACATGTTGTTGTTATTGTCGTTTTTTTTTTTTTTTTTTATTAAATTGTCGCGTAATTCGGCGTGCCTCATGGCATAGGCCTCCTCCGTGTATTGGAGGGTTTGGGCTATAGTTCCCACGCTCGCCCAGTGCGGATTGGGAACTTAACACACAACACACACCATTGAATTTCTTCGCAGATGTGTGCAGGTTTCCTCACGATGTTTTCCTTCACCGAAAAGCTCATGGCAAATTACAAATGCATTTTTTTTTCGCACATAAATTCCGAAAAACTCAGAGGTGCGAGCCCGGGATTTGAACCCACGACGCTCTGCTTGAGAGGCCACAGGTCAAACCACTAGGCTACCACGGCTTTTTTTTTTACGACAATTTTTATGACAATCACAACATATTAAATAAATAAACACATTAAACATCCAGACCAGAGGGGTGTTATAAGTTTGATGTCGATGTCTGTCTGTGTATGTTTGTGTATCTGTCTATGGCATCTTAGCTCTCCAGCGGATGGACCGATTTCGATGCTGTTTTTTTTTCATACGAAAGCCAGTTTCCTTGCGGTGGTTTTTTTTTATGTGAATAGGAAGGAAAACGAGCAAGTGGGTCAACTGAATGGTAAGCGATCACCACTGCCCATAGACACTCGCACGCAACCCCGGAGAGTTTCTTAGCTATCTTTGGCAAAAATCGGTCCTGCAGTTTGAAGAGTATTTTTGTAATAAAATTAAATTATTTTTTACGAATGTTTACCTACTCGGTTAATGCGTGGAGGGTCTTTTACATTTTTAATAGAACCTCATGGGTTCGAATCCGGGGATCGCATCTCTGAGTTTTCAGAATTTATGTACGAACATACATTTGAAATTTACCACGAGCTTTTCGGTGAAGGAAAACATCGTGAGGAAAGCTGCACACATCTGCGAAGCAATTCAATGGTGTGTGAGAAGGTCCCAATCCGCACTGGGCCCTCGTGCATTGTCTGGTACCCATAGTACCATCAGCCAAATATGTGTTCTACCACCCTAAGGTTAAAATTCCTTTGCACGTCACAATATATAACGTCGGTAAGACAGGCTGTCAAATTGAAAGTTCGACTTTAGCGACATTTTCATTTGATAGGAAGTTGGATGAAAAGTGGTAGACCACTTATTTGGGCGACCGTACAAGCTTGCTTAGCTTAGGACAAGGTCAATTGGTGTTATTTGTCCAAGATATTTATTTATGTATTTACTAGCTGTTGCCCGCGACTTCGTCTGCAAAGAATTCGTTTATCGCTATCCCGCGGGAACTACGCAATTTTCCGGGATAAAAAGTAGCCTATGTGCTATTCCAGACTTTTCTCTATTTATGTGCCGAATTTCATCCAGATTCGTTGGTCCCTTCTGGCGTGATTGAGTAACAAACAAACGTCCATCCATCCATCCAAACTTTCGTATTTTTAGTACCTAGGTATTAGTTCGATTTATACGTAAACTCTTTATTGTGCAAAATAAACAAACCAAATTCAACTGGAAAACACTGAGATACATTACATCTCAAGTTCCCAACCCTACCCCAACCCAATTTCTTACAACAAAAAAAAAGGGCACAGAATCCGCGAGTCGCAAATTCGATTCGCGCTTGACCTTGTTTTTAAAATGCAGCCAATTCACAACAGTGCGCTCAAACATTTCCATGGCGCATAATTAAAGATGTCTCGATTCGGCGGCATGCGAAAAACGACTCAATTTCCACGTCAATAAAGTCGATTGTCCGGACACTTGGGTACCATAATACTGGATTATACCGGTTCGAGTTGGTTTGACTGGAATTTAGTGTTTACGACCTATATTTTTTAGTCTCAAGGACAGGTGTTATTCTGGGGGTAATGGTTGCTAATATTAAGTGAATGCGGAAGTCGTGAAAGCCTGTAGCGGTCTTGGCGTGCGAATAGCTCCGAAGCTTTACTATTTCTACATACGCTATCTTTAACCTTCATCTAACTAAGTAATATTATAATTGCGAAAGTATGGATGGATGGATGACAAAGACAATTGCGAGTCAATGAGTGTGACCCTGAATTTTAATACAAATTATATGTGATATGGCAATTAGCAACAGAACTAAAAATCTAACTAATATTATAAATGCGAAAGTATGGATGGATGGATGGATGGATGGATGGATGGATGGATGGATGTTTGTTTGTTTGGTACTCAATCACGCCAGAACGGCCCAACGGATCCGGATGAAATTCGGCACATAGATAGAAAAAATTCTGGAATAGCACATAGGCTACTTTTTATCCCGGAAAATTGCGTAGTTCCCGCGGGATAGCGATAAACGAATTCTTTGCAGACGAAGTCGCTGGCAACAGCTAGTAAGTCATAATGTTATTTGACATAAATAATGTTATCTAATCTAACTAATATTATAAATGCGACAGTTTTGATGGATGGATGGATGTTTGTTTGTTACTCAATCACGCCAGAACGGCCCAACGAATCTAGATGAAATTCGGCACGTAGATAGAGAAAAGTTTAGAATAGCACATAGGCTACTTTTTATCCCGGAAAATTCCCGCGGGATAGCGATAAACGAATTATTTGCAGACGAAGTCGCAGGCAATCGCATAAATCACGTTTTAATCCCTTACTTGTACCTGGAAAGGAGAATCGAAATAGTGATTGGTTGCTAGCCGCATCGCCTATAACATGATTCTTAAGATTTTCGCCCACTCCCTCGATGGGCTTTTACCATCTGCGCGAGAAGATAGGCCACTCAAGCCACGCACACTCAAGCGATGGTTCACTCAAGCAGGTCATGGGTTTGAATTTGAATCCCGAGCTCGCACCTCTCAGTTTTCGGAATTTATGTGTGAAACTAGCTGTTGCCAGCGACTTCGTCTGCCAAGAATTCGTTTATCGCTATCCCGCGGGAACTACGCAATTTTCCGGAATAAAAAGTAGCCTATGTGCTATTCCAGACTTTTCTCTATCTATGTGCCGAATTTCATCCAGATCCGTTGGGCCGGTCAGGCGTGATTGAGTAACAAACAAACATCCATCCATCCATCTATCCATCCATCCATACTTTCGCATTTAAAATACTAGCTGTTGCCAGCGACTTCGTCTGCAAAGAATTCGTTTATCGCTATACCGCGGGAACTACGCAATTTTCCGGGATAAAAAGTAGCCTATGTGCTATTCCACACTTTTCTCTATCTATGTGCCGAATTTCATCCAGATCCGTTGGGCCGTTCTGACGTGATTGAGTAACAAACAAACATCCATCCATCCATCCATACTTTCGCATTTAAAATATTAGTTAGATTACATTTGAAAATTACCATGAGTTTTTCGGTGAAGGAAAACATCGTGAGGAAACTTGCACACACCTGCGAAGCAATTCAATGGTATATGAAGTTCCCAATCCGCACTGGGCCCGCGTGGGAACTATAGCCCAAGCCCTCTCGTTCTGAGAGGCCTGTGCCCAGCAGTGGGACGTATATAGGCTGGAAACGATGATGATAATGACGGAATTTAAAGCTGACGTTAACACTCGAAATATCTCAGAATTACGAACGCATAGATAAAAAGTTTATCACTAGAGGTTGTGAAAATGAAAATATTGACACTACAACAGACTGTTTTACTGATAAAAATAATTAATGCAATGTTTTAAATAAGAAACTGCTCTTGGATACTATTATCACTATCATCAATACTTAAAATTGTGACAATTGATTTTTTTTAACACTGCTTTTGTTACAATCTAGAGTTTATAAAATGCAAAATGTAAACAGAATGCATTTCATTGTAGACTTGCATACATTAGTGCTCACAGTAGTTATCTGAAGTTGGTCGTCGCAATACGAAAGGAAAATCTTCGTGTTTTTTGTTTTTTTGAAGTGAATACTTCTTTACCGGCGCTGAGCACTTTTTGGGATGGGTAAAAAATGTTAAACTCGCGTCAGGCGTAAGACGGAGGGTGAGTTTAAGTACCAGGATATCAGGATCCTCTAAGAGCTTATTTTGAAATACGAATGAAGCTAGTCGCGTTCGATTTTTGAAGTGTACGTTGATTTCGTCGATTTAACGTATGTGCGTTTGGCTTAGTGGTATGAGGTATGGAATAACAGTGTGTTCTCTCAGGTGACCGCAGTTCAAATCTCGTGTATTTTTTTCTTTTTGCGCGAGTGTGCGTGTGTGTAGTTTTCACTTCTGCCGGCACTCCCGGAGTGCTACCCGGTGTTTTTTTGTGAAGTGTTTTTAACCCCCGACACAAAAAGAGGGGTGTTATAAGTTGGGTACGTATTAAAATACATAAAGATTAAAATGTATAATGGGTTAAAATACATAATGGTTCAAAATATATAATGCGCTTTTCTCAGAAAGTGACAAATTAACAGTAGGCTTATTGTCTAACTCGCTCGCAATCGCCATCGTGTTAATTTTGACAGTTCATGTATGGGCTGACAATTGGCATCGGAACCAGCTAGCTATCACATTCATACAAGAACTGTCAAAATGAACACGATGGCGATTGCGAGCGAGTTAGACAATGCCTGCAGGATTGTTATAAAACAAACCTAACCTAACCTAAACCAATCTATAGATTACGATATCAAAAAAGTTTATTTAGCTAATAGTTTTACAGAAAATAGCATTATATATTTTGAACCATTATGTATTTTAACCCATTATACATTTTAAACTTTATGTATTCTGATCCGCTCCCTATAAGTTTGACGTCAATGTCTCTGTGTGTCTGTCTGTGGCATACTGGGATCTCATCATCTGCTAAAAAGCTTTTCACAGATGCATCATTTCACAGTCATCATTTGACAACCCTTTAATACATGATAAACCGTGCACTTTTTTAAAAATCGGAAAACCTTTAGGTGTGGCTCACATTAGTTTAGGTTAGGTTTGTTTTATAAGTTTTCCAAAAAGTCAATATTTTTGTAGAAAATAAAAGGTCAAATGATGAGTCTGTGAAATGATGCATCTGTGAAAAGTTGTTTAGCAAATGATGGTAAACCGGCATCGTAGCTCTCAAGCGGATGGACCGATTTCGATGCGTATTTTTTTATTCAAAAGCCAGTTTCATTGCGGTGGTTCTTAGCCATGTTTGGTAAAAATCGGTCCAGTGGTTTGAAGACTATCAGCTTTTTTCCATGTAACGAATATTATGCATAAAATTGATTGTTACTCGATTAATTGCGTATGTTTTTAATGAACACAAAATATTTAACTTGCTACTCCAAAGCAAGCAACAAGCAAAGCAAAGCAAAGAGTAGCAAAGTAAATATTTTGTGTTCATTGAAATGGACTTCCGCAAAGTAACGCCTGATTCAATAAAATATGCGTAATGTGCGTTTGCTTCCTATTCACATAAAAAAAAAAAAAAAAAATAATAATAATTTTAATTTAATTAGTACTTTGTTGTATTTAATTATCCGGCATTATTAGTGTTGAGATTATGCCTTAAGAATTGAAAATTAATGCGTATACAATATTTTATGTAATACTAGCTTCTGCTCGTGACTCCGTCTGCGTAGAATTATATTAAGAGCTGATTTTGATAGGTCTATTCTGCAATAATTAGATATTTACCTTGCGACTCTAAGCAGCTACGACCTATCCCGCGGGAACCATGCAATTTTCCGGGATAAAAAGTATCCTATGTGGCTCCTGTTTCGTTATTTTCAATTTAACCGGTTAATTTCGTTCCCCAAAAACGAATGACGAACGAAAAGCGCACAAACCGGTATCTCAACTGAACAGTTCTTTAACCGGTAACCGCGAACGGAAACGAAATCCTTTTCGTTCTCGGGCGAGTGTACAATGTCTTGCCTGTTTCAAAAATTTGCCGGTTTCCGGTCCCTGATTTATTAATTTAACTAGCGATCCGCCCCGGCTTCGCACGGTATATTATGCATGTATTATACATATAAACCTTCCTCTTGATTCACTCTATCTATTAAAAAGAAACCGCATCAAAATCCGTTGCGTAGTTTTAAAGATTTAAGCATACATAGAGACATAGGGACATAGGGACATAAGGACATAGGGACAGAGAAAGCGACTTTGTTTTATACTATGTAGTGATTAGCAAACTCTTCGATTTAAAGTTCGTTTTAGTTATTTTTATTTGTTTCTACCGAGTTATTTTAGGAAAGTACCGTTGTTTATTTTGGATTGCTTCCAATTGTTCTACCATTTTAGGGTTCCGTGTTTAACTAAAACCAACTCAACTTTTCATTGTATACCTTACTAGCTCTTGCCCGCGACTCCTGCGCAGAATTGGCTTATCGCTATCCCGCGGGTACTATGCAATTTTCTGGGATAAAAACTATCCCATGTCCTTCCCCCGGACTCGGAACTATCTCTATACCAAATACCAATTAAATAGGTAAAAATGTGATAGACAGACAGACATGATGCATTAATAATATTAGTAGGTTAAGTATGGATTGTTTTTCTTGAAGACGGTTTTAGTAACGTCACATTTGTGTCCCAGCGAGTTTACAGTCTGTCAAAAAAAAGAGTAGAAATTAAAAAGTGGCAACACAGTAGTGTCGTCCCGTTTTCTTATACCTATAGATTAGGAAGGGACGACACTACAGTATTGCCACTTTAATTTCTTCTCTTTTTTGACAGACTATAGGGCTCTTAATACTGTGAGGCGCCATCTCTTGACGAATGGCTGAACTATAAAAGTTTTTTTTTCTTCAGATTCCTCGTCCTCGTCAGTTCGGGCGTGTACAAACGCATCCAAGAAGTGAAGGGCAGCAGCGAACAGACAAACAAACAACTGTCCCAGGTTATAGTAGAGAATTTCCGTAAACAGACAGACTTTAAAAAGGTCAGCCAATCCGTCTTGGAGGAAATAGAGGAGGAGTTTGTTTCTTACTGCTTCAAGAATAGTCTCACACCAAAACCTAATACCCATATGACTTTGTTGATAAGAAATTTCAATTTCATCAATATTGATACTACTGACACTTGTCAGAGTGCTTCGAATCTAGTGCCAAAGCATCAGAATGCTTCTGTGCGTTTTAATCCGATTGTGCAATCGAAATCGAATACGTTGTTGAACGAAATCGATTCTGAAATATATTCTTCGGGCACAAATGATATGGGGACCGATTCTAATGTCGACACGAATCGATCTATCGAGTCTACGTCGGATATTTACCCTACTGGCAGGCAGTATGACAGGGATAGAAAGATTAAGGGTTATGTCGACTTCTCTTGTTATTATGAGAATGTGGCTAAAGCGAGAAAGAATGGGACGCTGCCTGGGTTTATTGAATGAAGTTTTATTAATTAAAGGATACCGCTAGACCGTGTTATACTGACATACATTTGAAATTGAATATATTTTCGGTGAAGGAGAACAACAAGTGCCTTTTCAATTGTGTACAGGGTATCTTAAAATAAAATCATCAAAAATGTCTAAAGTCAATTTATTCATACTAGATACAATGAATAAATTATCAAATAAATACTAAAATGACATTACCTGTGTTGCCTGTTTTTTGCAATTCAAAATAAGTGATGTGCCACCACTATCGAAAGTTAACTATGAATTAAATTTAGTATAGATTTTTGTATGTATAAGCTAGTGTTATAAACTAATACACCTTTAAATTTGCTTGATTATGATAATCGTATTTTATTCTTAAAATATAACATGACCAAACCTTTTGTATCCAGACCACAAACATTGTCGATGGTTTCGAGTACACCACTAAACAATAAAAACTGGTATCATTATTTCACAATTTTACATTTGCAATTGTCAATTTAGTATCTAGTATGAATAAATAGGGATATTTTTATCTCTAGACAGTTTTGAACATTTCAATATAGGCATATTTTTTTTTTTTTTGTGTGAATAGGAAGGCAAACGAGCTAGTGGGTGACCTGATGGTAAGCGATCACCACTGCCCATAGACACTCACAAACCTGAAGGGATTGCAGATGCGTTGCCAACCTAGAGGGCTAAGATGATATGCCTCTTGTGCTCGTAATTTCCCCGGCTGTCTTACTCTCCACACCGGAACACAGCAGTGCATGCACTGCTGCTTAGCGGCAGGATTGGCGAGTAAGATGGTGGTAGCTATCCAGACGGACCTTGCACCTTGCATAATGATTATCCCAAGGCTTTTTTGATGTGTGTAGTAATGGAATTCTCATCAGCTGTTTGGGTTGGATTGACTAAATAGCCCTGTTAATGTTTTTCAGCATTTTTGAATCATAGTTGAGAAATGTTTCCATACATTGGTCGATGTCCAAATACCGCGTCAAAGTAATAATTTAGCAATTAATTTGAATGCTAGTCTTTAATTTATGGGGTTTTTACTTTCAAAATTTGTCTTGTGGACCTCGTATGGTATAGTATGAATCTTCTGAGGTGAACTTTTCGCTTTGAGCCTTTCCATCTTTCAAACAAAGGCCATTGTCTCTATTATCGCAAAACCGCAAGCTACCGTACGCACGTGCCACTACAACATTCATATTGAAAAACAAACGGTATCGTCATAGTGTTAAGGTTCAAATTAAAAATAATATATAGAATATCAGTGACATTAATTATGAACCTTAATACTATGACGATACCGTTTGTTTTTGTGCCTTTGTTTAAAAAGGGCTCGAAGCGAAAAGTACACCTGGGAAGGTTCATACAATAAATGCCAAATATATTATCTATTTGTTAAGCTTTAAATACCTATTATAATTGTTATCTACTTAATGTAAATAATGAAAGTATTATATTGTTTTAGAAAAAAAAAAATTTACTGTTTTTATTGCACTTACCCTTTAAGAACATCCTTTTATAGTTACACTAGTTTTTAATCCTTTAAACTTAAGTGAACGAAGGTGGCTTTTGAATCATTGACGTACAATAAACAACTAGACTCCCAATCACGCTCAAAAACTATCGGAATCAAGTCTGCACGACGCGTCTATTGTGCAGAGTTTTGGTTCAGTCGTGTTTCGACCGCGCTTTGATAACAATGTATATGTCTCTTTCGCATCGTAATCTCAATCGCTTGAGAACAAGAGACAGACAGATTTCCAGCGCGTGGCGTCGTGACTTCGCACGATCGTAGTATGCAATTGACATTAAACATTACTGCCACGAAATAAGGTGTTAATTTGAACGAATATGTTAATGTTATCTGTGTAAGTTGATGTGTTGACACACACAATACATAGACAACGCTCGGACGTTTCTTGAGGCACTTTTGTTTGCGATTGGGAGTCTTTGTTTATTGTAAGTCAATGTTTTGAATTAAAGTAATGGACGTATATATGTCGTTGTCGTTGAACCTCTGGTACTGATATGTGACGCTGGAGTCCGAAAAGGTTAAATAATCCCCACGCATTCTACGAAAATTTACGAAATATGTAAATTTGTTAAAAAGCACAACGATCTCTTTGCACCTGCTAGTAGTTTATATCCACGGAGCACTAGAAATTGTGACCGCCTTGTTGTCGGTAAACAGCAAAGGACTGCTAGATTTAGGAAGAATTGCAGTGTTCAAGCGCCATCTTACATGCGCTTTCAGAATTAACTAGCCTATCGTAGTAATTTAAACTTTTTTTTTTTTTTTTTTTTTTTTTTTTTTTTTTTTTTTTTTTTTTTTTTTTTTCGTTGATGATGATTGTATTGATGCCAAAGTTGGGAATGCGAAAAAAGAGGCCTTGTGCTGCGGTGCATGAGCTTATATAATATTAAGCAGCGCCCTCTATACTACTTAGGAACTAATTACATTTATTATCACGCCCTCTGTTGGACGTGGTTTGAACTATATTGATTGCTATAGTTTAAATTACTACGATAGGCTAGTTAATTCTGAAAGCGCATGTAAGATGGCGCTTGAACATGCAGTGTTATGTCCGTAAATATTTACAACAACTTACCACAACATATCAGAGAGGCGCCCAGCAACAAATTTAATAATATATTATTCAAGTGGCTTTTAGGACTCATACATACATACATACATATCGTCACGCGTCTTTCCCACAGGGGTAGGCAGAGACTATTTTGTTCCACTTGCTACGATCCTGACATACCTCTAACACACACACACACATTTTACAATATGAATGATTTTTTTAGAATACAATCTAGTAGATAGGACTTGATGTAAAAACATTGTTTTAAGAATATAAATACGCAATTCAAAATATAAGGATAATTTAAATTAATGTGTTTATAATCAAATTATATAGCAGTAATTTAATAGCCTTGTTATTATAATGTAATGACTCTTATTGAGTTTCATATTTTGCATGCTGTTTGAGTATAGCCGAATAAGGAGCACCTTAATATCTATACCATTTTCATTCTTACCTGTCCTATTTGGTAAACAAAATTCTAACCTCAATGTGCAATTTTTTGTAAAGAATAAGGTGTATTATGTTATCAAATAAACCTGAGGTAATATTTTGTACACAATTTTGCTGATATTTTATCTCCAGTTATTTTATTTACGATGAAATAGTTAAAAAATAACAAAAATTTGACGTTTTAAGGTTAGAAATTTGTTTACCAAATAGGACAGGTAAGAATGAAAATGGTATATTGTTAACATCTTATGTAACCCTTTTTCAAGCAAAATAAAGTATTTGAATTTGCATTAATAATCATACGTAAATAAAAATATAGTTCCATTTTATGCCAAAAATGCCTTACATTGTTTCGGAAGAGCTATTACTCTTCTAACTCCAGGGGCCTTACCATGACGTCCTATTCCAGACTCGGTTCAAGTTTCAGCTGTCACTTTTAGTATGAATCTGACAGCGAGCGAACCTAAACTGAATCGCATTAAGACGTCATGGTAAGGCCCCTGTACCGATTTTTACCAAGCATGGCTAAAAACCACCGCAAGCAAACTTTCGAATAAAACACTATCCAAATCGGTTCATCCGCTTAGGAGTTACGATGCCACAGACATACACATACACACTTATAATATTTAATAACACGCTTCTCTGCGTCGGTGGTAACAAATAAAAGGCTGTTGTATTAGTAAATGAATCCTAAACGTTTATTAGAGTAAATACATAGTTTAAATGATATAATATATTAAACTGGCTTGTAGTCGAGCTTGCTTTCAAGTTTCTTGTTGTCTGCTACCTTGCGGACAGCTTTCATCAGATCCTCCTGTAAAACAAACAGACAATAAATAAAACGGACGGTATACGTGCCGGCACGTAAGTCTAGCGATGACGAGTCACGTGGAGGGGATCTGCGCACCCACGAATACCGTATTTTATACTTTTGCGCGTACAAGGTCATCGCTAGACTTACGTGCCGGCACTTATATGTGTTACGTCAACGTCTATATCCCTTACGGGGTAGACAGAGCCTAAGGTAACAAGACCATTCATTGACAAAAGTCACATATTGCTATGCATATTTGAATAGGCACTTAACACTTTAAACTTGAAAAAAACGATAACTTTCAATAAAATAAAGCCTATAAGTTGCCCTGATATAAGTGTTAACTATTTGTGAAAACCGCAATAAAATCCGTTGCGTAGTTTTGGAGATTAGCGAACACATACATAAATATACACATACAGACAGACAAAAATTATAAAATCTACTTTTTTGTGTTTTATTCCTCTCCCCTAATAGTTAGCACTCTATTTTTGATGAATTTATTTTATGTACAGACACGAACTTTCTACTGATTTATTATATTACTAGCTGTTGCCTGCGACTTCGTCTGCAAAGAATTCGTTTATCGCTATCCCGCGGGAATTTTCCGGGATAAAAAGTAGCCTACATGCTATTTCAGACTTTTCTTTATCTATGTGCCGAATTTCATCCAGATTCATTGGACCATTGGGAAAATCATTGAGTAGCAAACAAACATCCATCCATCCATACTTTCGCATTTATAATATTAGCTAGATATGTATGGATATCCTCATGGTACTCAGACGCGGTGGAGCGAGGATCTCCGCAAGGCGGCTGGCAAGAGCTGGATGAGAGTGGCCGAGGATCGTGCTCAGTGGCGTGCCATGGGAGAGGCCTATGTCCAGCAGTGGACGAACATAGGCTGATGATGATGATGATGATGTATGGATACGTCCTAGGATGACCCACCTGTATGATGTACTCTCTCTCGGCCCGTATAGCGAAGAGGCCGGCCTCTGTGCACACGTTCCGGAGATCAGCCCCGTTGAACGTGTCAGACAGCTTTACCACCGCCTCGTAGTCCATCTCGCCGTGCTTAGCTATAGGCTGCGCGTGGATCTTCAGGATTTCCAGTCTGGAAATAGCATTATATTAGCCTATAACCTAGAACTGTGTCCCGGGCAGGGCTTGTTAAAGGTGATATCAGACGGTTCACTCGAGTGAATGCTGCCGAATGAAAATATCCAACACCGTTTGATCAATTCACTAATGAATTCATTCCGCACTTTTCTTTCATTTTGCGTTCAGATGTGTCACTTTTAGTGAAAGATGCAAAATGAAATACCTAAGAAAATGAACAAAAAATGAACCGTCTGATATCACCTTAACAATACCCGCTATGCTTCCACATTCATTGGAGACGTGGAGTTATCAACGTAGTCGTAAATGTATATGACTCCAACACTGCTAGCACGAGAGTACACGAGAGACGTCTCTTTCTTACTGTTTGTTCTAGAAAGGGCTCGTCCAGAAATCATGCAATCGTTAATCATGGGGGGAGAGATCAGCAAAATATCCCCAATGATTATGATAGGGGAAGGGGTGTCTGATAGCACATCACGTGTAATTCTTTTACACAGCAGGAAAGTCGCAAAATAACGAAATCACTCAATAATTTTCTCAGATCACCATCGAAAACATCTGCGAAAACCCGTGGACCAAGGAACGTAGCGTGAGCGTGACATGGCTTAAAAAAAATCAAGTTATTGCTGTTTTTTTATTAACTAACTTAATTCATACTAAGTCCTAATATTGGGGGTAGAGAGCGTAGCGTTATAATCACCAAATATCACCAAGGGCGAGAGGGGGGGTCAAAAAAGGTCAAATACGATCACATTTCTGGACGAGCCCAAAGAGTATTATGTATATGTACTTTACGATTCTTATTTCTCACCTAGCCTGTTCATTTGGAAGTGGTATCTCGATCTTCCTGTCCAGCCTGCCGGGCCGCAGCAGCGCCGGGTCCAGCGTGTCGGGCCTGTTGGTCGCCATGATGATCTTGACCTGCCCGAGGGAGTCGAACCCGTCCATCTGGTTGAGGAGCTCCATCAGCGTGCGTTGGATCTCGCGATCCGCGCTAGTGCCCTCGGAGAAACGGCGGCCGCCTGCAAAATAAATATAATATTGGGTGAATAAACTTTTTCTTGTCACTCGTTGCTTTGGCATAAGAATAAATAATAAGAGTAGAACGAAATCTCTTTTGACCGCGTCCAAAACGCCGCCATTTATATACGTACTTCCCCCCTCACGTCGTTACACCCCTCTGTCGTCCAGGCGTGTTGCTAGGGTTGTTTACTGTTAAATATTATACTTACGTCTAAAGATTATATCGCTAAAATATAAGTTTTTATTTACTTTGAAATCATTATTTTATTCTAGTTTTACAAAATATGAGATTTATAAATCATTAGGTGCGTTTCCAAGACGAAGGTACGGAACGCGCAAACAGCCAAACGCGCGTGCGGCGACGCCGGCCGTGACAGCCTGACTGAGTAGCCGCTTAGCGGGTACTCTAATATCGTGACCTTGAGTCCGGTCGGAGCGGGAGTTTCCGTTCTACTGTGTTCTTATTTATTCTTATGACGAAGGCTTCATGTAACTAATAGAATGAAGGTAGAAAAATCCAAGATGGCGGATACAGCTGTCATACAACTGTCACTTACCGATGGCGTCGATCTCATCCATGAATATGATGCAGGGCTGGTGGTCGCGCGCGTAGTTAAACATCTCGCGGATGAGCCGCGCCGACTCGCCAATATATTTGTCCACTATCGCCGAAGATACAACCTGAACAAATATTTAAAGCATAACCCCGATTCATAAACGCTCTATAGGCTTCTGCTAACTTAGCAATCGTTTGTCCTTATCTGTCACTTTGACATTTATCTTTCACAGATAAGGACAAACGATTGCTAAGTTAGCAGAAGCCTATACATCGTTTATGAATAAGGGGGTTAAAGTATAAATTTCGAAATGACACTGAAAAATAGTACACAGAAATATACGAAAAATACAGCTATGGCCAGGAATCGACGGATCCTCATCATTCCGTGATGCGTGCTATACCACTCCCACCATAGCAGCTAGCTTATTACGTAACTCGCTCGCAACCGGCATCGTGTTAATTTTGACAGTTCTTGTATGAATGTGACAGCTAGCTGATTCCGATGCCAATTGTCAGCCCATTACATGAACTGTCAAAATGAACACGATGGTGATCGCGAGCGAGTTACGTAATAAGCCTGCAGGTTAAAGCAACAGAGTAGCGGGGTAGCAGGTATTTAATTTATAACCGTAAAAAGAAATATAAAAAATCAAGAAGGAAAACATCGTGAGGAAACCGGACCAATTCCAATAAGGCTTATATAGTTACCCTTCTGGGTTGGAAGGTCAGATGACAATCGCTTCTGTAAAAACTAGTGCCTACGCCAAATCTTGGGATTAGGTTGTCAAAGCGGACCCCAGGCTCACTGAGCCGTGGCAAATGCCGGGAAAAACTCTAGAAAGATGACGAAAAGTCCCATTTCGGAAGTAAGTGATTACCCAAATGCTTATTTACATCATTCTGGAAATAAACTGATACTCTTCAAATTTTTACTAAACATGGCTCAGAACCACCGCAAGAAAAGTGGCTTAATGATAAAACACCGCATCGAAATTGGTCCATCCGTTTGAGAACTACGATGACAGAAACACACACAAGCGGCATACACCTTACCTTCAAGAAGTTAGCATCCAACTGGGAAGCCACAGCCCTGGCCAGCAGGGTCTTCCCCGTGCCCGGGGGTCCGTACAGCAGACAGCCCTTGGGCGGGGTGATACCCACGCGCACAAACAACTCCGGATTCATCAGAGGCAGCTCGATCACCTGAAGTATTCAATCCATAATAACAGACTGGACAAACACTAACAAGTGGACAATGATATTATTATGTCCATTAAAACACTAGAATAATTGTAGATTACTTTATTGAGCTAGGGAGCTGTACATGATCGTCTTACATCGGAATATAAGTGTACCCTACATCAATCACTTTTTATTATAGAAAGCAAAGGAGTTCTACCCACTTTATCATTATGTATATGACAGATATTATGCACATCATCATCTTCAGCCTATGTATGTCCCAATGCCGGGCACAGGCTTGGGCTAAATTATGCACATGGGCTCGTGCAATTATAAATAACTAGCTGACGTCCGCAATTTTGTTTGCCAAGGGTTTGTTTATTGTTGTCCCATGGAAAATACACAACTCTGTTATAAAATGTGTGCACTATTCTAGAATATAATATCTCCGTGCCAAATTTCATCCAGATCTGTTTAACTGTTTTTGCCTGAACAAATAATTAGCCTCATCGGTGGACTCTTGTTCCAAATTCATCAACCACTTTGTCTGATTCTGCCTGTTCTTGTGTTGGTTAACACACGTGTATTGGTTAGAATTGTGATTTGTGTCATTATTAGTTCGCATCTCTTACTGAGATTCTAAATTTTTTGTTGGTGGTGGTTTATTACTGGTAGGTAAGTGTTTGTTTACGTCCTGTGATGTCGAGTTTAGGAGATGAGGAGCCGCCCGACAGGGGTGGGACTCCTCTGATTCCGAATCCTTGTCCAACGACCAGTTGTGTGTCATCGGACACAGTAGTTAGGCCTGGTACAAAGCGCAGTGCGGATGTTTCGACAGAATCGGTCATTCAAAGCAAAACAAGTACCTCCCCGAGCGCCTCAAAACAACACACATTTGTTCGACCAGGATTCGAAAGCGGATCTGATTTAAAATATTCTGAAACTGATTCTGGCCCGTTCATAGTGCAAATCTCCCGCATGGATGATGACAATTCCTCAACACACATGCGCGGCCTTAAGTTGGCTCAGACAATTTATAACAGTAAGGTTGCAGGAATTAAGGAAATGAAAAGCGTAGGTAAAAATAAATTGAATGTCTATTTTGCCTCAGCTCAGGAAGCAAATTCATTTATTTTGAATCCTGTTCTAACCCAACAGAAACTCAATGCCTCGATACCTAGGTTCCATGTGTCACGCATGGGCGTTGTTAGACAAATCCCCTTGGACTGGACTCTAGAAGAACTTATAAATGGCGTTGAATGCCGGGATGAAACAGTAGTAGTAATTAAAGCCAGACGCCTTAATAAGAAAAAGGTAGTTGATGGTAAACCGGTTTGGGAACCAACTACAACGGTAGTGCTAACTTTTTTGGGTCAAAATCTGCCAGAAAAAATCTACGTATATTGTATGTCGATTCCAGTGGACAACTATAAACTCCCAACAATACAGTGTCACAATTGCTGCCGATTTGGCCATATCAAAGATCAGTGTCGCTCCAAGCCAAGGTGTGCCCGATGTGCTCAAAACCATTCAGCAACCGATTGCTCAGTGCCTGATTCCGACGTAACTTGTCTATATTGCTCTGGACCCCATTCAGCCACGGACAGTAGATGTCCAGAATTCTCCCGACAGAGATCCATAAAAATTGTGATGTCCACTGAAAATATAGGCTATGTAGAGGCCGCTCGGAGATTCCGTCCTGTCCGTACATCATATGCGGATAAAGTCAAAGAGTATTATATCCCAGATTCCCACCAGTCTCCTTCATATGAGATACCTGTAGCCTCCCAGACGTCCTTCTCCCAGAGGACCCATAGCCCCCCCCCTCAGCCCTCCCAGTCATATAGAAAAACAGTCTCTATTAATCGCCGTCCCAGACCCCCTCCGGGCAAATCATATGACGCAGAAGCTCATAGAGCTATAACATATACACCGCAGTCAACTCTTCCTAATGGCTGTGCTCTGGGATCTTATGATAACGCGTCCCCTAATGATAATTTAGCCGAGTTGATCACCAAAATGTTGATCAACTTACTTTCAAAATTCTCCGACATTATACCGTACACTGTTCTAGAAACCCTCCAGGGTCACATTAGTGCTGCTATTAATAAAATCATCCAAGATGGCCAATTACAACCTAATACAATGGAATGCTAGAAACATTAAAAATAAAAAGCATGAACTGTCCTACCTAATAAACAGCTATAATCCAGTTGTCCTTGCCATCTCGGAGACTTGGTTGAAGCCTGGAGCTCTTTTTAGGGTTACAGGATACAGCTGTCTCCGGGATGACAGGGACGATGGTTGGGCAGGTAGTGCCCTTCTAGTAAGAAGAAATCTTCCTTTTTCTCAACTTCCAGTTCCCCCTCACTCTCCAGGACTTAATGTTGTGGCCGTTCGCGCCCTTGACATTACGTTTGTTTCCATTTACATTCCACATCCTTCCCCTTCTCTATTGCAAGAACTCACTTCCATCCTTTTGTCTCTCCCCAGTCCATTCATCGTTCAGGGTGATTTCAACTCGCGACACACACTCTGGGGTTGCCACTGTTGCGACTCAGTTTCCACTTACGTTTTGGACCTGGCAGATGTAATTGATTTATGTTTCTTAAATGATGGTACACCTACCCGTAGAACATCTCCTACCCAAAATTCAAGCGTCCCCGATTTGACTCTCTCGTCCCCTAGTTTACTCCATTCCCTTTCATGGTCAGTTACCTCCAATTCCCTTGGAAGTGACCACCTCCCTATCCTTACCACATTTCTTAATTCTTCCATCTCCCCACCTCCCAGCCAAGCCCCACTCCTGAAATATAGGCTTTCTGATGCAGATTGGTCTAAATTTCGGGAAATTTTGTCTGACAAAGTCAGGGAAATCCCATGCGTCACAGAAGATAACTTTTTGGTCGTGTATGGATATTTCATTGCGGCACTTATATATGCAGCCGATAACTCTATCCCATTAAAGAATTCGGCCCGAGATAAATGCCCCTCCCCGGCGTGGTGGGATGCGGATTGCACAGCTATTGTTAAAGAACGGAAAAAGGCTGAACTTCTATTTGCAGCAGATCTCTCTTTAGACAAGTATCTGAATTTCCAACGCGTATCAGCTCGTACTAGGAGAGTTCTTAATAACAAAAAAAAGCTTGGCTGGCGCTCCTTTTGTGAATCCATTTCTCCCAGGACCCCTTCAACCCTAGTATGGAGGAAAATAAAGGCATTCCGACGTTCGCAGGTCGATAATAACATTACTGCTAATACTGTCACTTGGCTAGACGACTTTATAGCTAAGCTGGCTCCTCCTTTCGTCCCAACTCAGGTTGGCATAGGGGGATATTGCTCCCCTTCATCACCTCCTGGTAAAATGAATGAACCCTTTAGCTATGAAGAACTATGTTGTGCCCTTGATCACCTACGGGACTCTACACCGGGCTTAGATGGCATCCCATATTCCTTTTTGACCCAATCTTCCAAATTTTCAAAACAGTTTTTCCTTAAAATTTTAAACGAAATTTATTTGTCGGGGAATGTACCAGCCAGTTGGAAACTCCAAATTATAATCCCTATTTTAAAGCCGGGTAAAGATCCATCCGATCCGAATTCCCATAGACCCATTGCTCTCTCCTCTGTACTTGCCAAAGTTATGGAGCATTTACTTAAAAACAGATTAGAATGGATCCTGGAAAATGATAATAAACTCTCCAAATCCCAATTTGGGTTCAGGAAGGGCCTGGGTACCATGGACAGTCTGAGTGTACTCACCTCTGACATTAGAATTGCCTTTTCCCGTAGTGAGCACGTGGTTGGAGTTTTTTTGGACGTTAAAGCTGCTTATGACAATGTAGATCTTCCAATACTCAGGCAGAAAATGCTTAATCTGAGTATCCCTGTGAGGATAGTTAACATTATAAGCAATATGCTCATGGGTCGTTCCATCTCTGTTCGCTGCAACGGAATTTCGACCCCTCCCTACTCTGTGTGGAAGGGTCTTCCGCAAGGATCAGTCCTTAGCCCACTCCTCTACAGCTTATATACTGCTGATCTTGATTCTTCTGTAAATTGTTTTTGCAAAATTCTACAGTATGCTGACGACATCGCTTTATACTCCTCTTCAAGTTCGCTGACAGATTCTTCCAACTCCCTGAACTCTGCTCTCTTCTACTTGAGTACGTGGCTCAACGATCATGGCCTGTCTCTGTCTCCAGAAAAAAGTAGCGTCGTCATTTTCTCCCGTAAAAGGGCACTTCCAGAAATAGATATTCATGTTAACGAACACCCTATTACAACTCAGGAGAAAGTAAAATTTTTAGGGATAATTTTAGACTCTAAATTATCGGGCATACACCATCTCAATTACATCTGTCAAAAAGCCGAAAAGAATGTGAACATCTTGCGTGCTCTATCTGGAGTCAGGTGGGGTTCCCACCCCTACTGTCAGAAACTCCTGTACAATGCTATTGTCAGGAGCCACTTTGACTACGGAAGCTTCCTTCTGGAGCCCTGTAGCAAAGTGGCTCTGGTTAAATTAGATAGGATCCAGGCTAGATGTTTGAGGATAGTTACGGGCGCAATGAAATCCTCCCCAACAAAAGCGCTTCAAGTGGAGTGTACAGACCCGCCATACCACCTCCGCAGACAATATCTGGCAGATCGTTTTCTATACAAAACCCTCCAAGTATCCTCCCACCCCCTTATTCCCATCTTAGAATCCCTATCTCAGCTTGTTCTTACTTCACCTTACTGGACTCATAAAGTCAAGCCTTTACTCGTGAACAGCTTACAAAAAATAACCGCCCTATCTGTACCCCTTTTTCAAAATTATAAAAACCCTCTTTACGAAACGGAATATGACAGCTTAATTTTCGAACCAAAGGTCCTTTTAAGTTTAGGTATTCACAAAAAACAACTTAATGCTGATTGCGTCTTCAATAGAGAGATAGTAGAAAACTGGTCCGATTACCTAGTATTGTTTACCGATGCGTCAAAATTAATCGAGGACGGCCCAGTTGGTGCCGCTGTGTGGATCCCGAAATTTAAAATAATCCTAAATTTCCGGCTCCCTCCTCGTAATTCCGTATTTTCTGGTGAAGCAATTGCACTGCTTGAAGCCGTCCTCTTTGTTCAGTCGCATAAGATCCCAAAGTCTCTCATCCTCTCAGACTCTTTAAGCTGCTTACAGGATATTGTAAAGCGTCCATTCCATGCGAAAGACAATTTCTGCGTCACTTTACAAATTAAAGAAGCCCTTCACAAATGCCACCTCCTAAACCTTGAGACTGTTCTGGCTTGGATTCCCGGCCACACTGGCATAAAAGGTAACGAGACCGCAGACATGTGCGCTAAGGAAGCCATACAAACAGGTTGTGACAAATACAAACAGTGCTTCCCCCGCGATTTGAGAGCACTCGCATTACCACAAATGCGTGACACATGGAATGCCTCCTGGCAGAGTACTCGACTTTGTGTTGGCAAACACTATGGTAGACTTCAACCAGACCTACCCACAAAGCCGTGGTTCTTTATCAAGAGATCGATCCCCAAAAATATCACTTCCACTATCATCCGTTTGCGTTTGGGTCACGTGTGTACGCCGGTCTTTCTTGCCAAAATACGGGTTCGAGACCATTCTTTGTGTGAATGTGGCATGGACGAGGGCTCACTCGACCACATGTTCTTCCACTGTTCCAAAATTGTTACTCCCCTATATGACCTTCTTCCATCCAAAATTCCTCGCCCTGTTAACTTAAATTTCCTTCTTACACTATCACACACCTCCCTTGTAACTGTTCTATGTAAATTTATAAAAATTAACAAATTATATTTGTAGGTAGTCTAACAATTTATGTATGTGTTGTCTATTTTAGATTCTCATCAGAGTACCGCACGCCGAAGGTACCGAACAACGGCTGATTGAAGACAAGCAGTGTCTTTTTCAACCTCGACATTGGCAGAATCATCGACAGTATCGATGGAGCTATAACTATAAAAATTGAAAAACCACTTTGTCTGTTTTCCTTTTTTTCCAAATCAACACTTCAATCATGCTAAGTGTGGCCTTTGGGTCTTGTTACCCAAGGCTTTTTCTACCCCCATAACGGATAAAGACGTGAATTATGTATGTATGTAACAATTGTATATCACAAAACCGTGTACTTATGTTGCCTCTTCTGATCGCTGACAACTAAACAATGTCATCAGGGCCTCATTATACAAGCATTAAGCGAGGGCCAAACAAATGGAGCAAAATGGTACCTATCAGCATAGTATCCTAGAGATGGGATAAAGAAGAAAGAAAGGCAATTTCTTATATGGGAGGACGCATAAACTTTATTTTAATTTTACCGTTGAATCAATAATATAATAAGAATCAATATGCATCTGAATTGTAAGCATAAATAAATAAAAATACAAGCATTACAGGTTAACCAATGGTACTTACCTCACGCAGTTGCCGGATTTGTTCCTGGAGACCACCGATGGCAGAGTATGTGACGTCTCCGGGGTCCTCATGGCTCATGTTGTACACCAGAGGATCCACCTGATACATAATAAATTTTATAATATGCTTCTAAAATATACACAAGCGGCAATTCAATGGGGAATGTATGAAAATTTTAAGAGCTTGAATATTTTTCTATTGATAGCAATTAATAACAATCCTTAGCTACACACTACTACAGATTTTTCCATCAAGCCATATATTTTATAAAAATAAAAACATTTTACTTAGTCTCGGCATACCCAATGCGGAGGATAAACAGTATGTCCATGCTATACCATTTTCATTCTTACCTGTCCCATTTGGTAAACAAAATTCTAACCTCAAAACGTCTCATTTTTGTTATTTTTTAAATATTTCATTGTAAATAAAGGAACTGGAGATAAAATATCAGCAAAATTATGTTCAAAATATTACTTCAGGTTTATTTGACAGCATAATACACCGTATTCTTTACAAAAATTTGCACATTGAGGTTAGAATTTAGTTTACCAAATAGGACAGGTAAGAATGAAAAAGGTATACATGCATGTATGTATGTAGTTTACTTGGAAGTTGTGACATTTTGCATGCCAGATGCTGGTGAAATATGCGACCCATTATCGTATTTTAACACCTTTTGTACCATATTTCAAGCGAAATAAAGTTATTTGTATTTGTATTTGTATACCTAAACAAATTAAAAAAAAATGGCTGCTTGAATCTGTGGTACGTATTTAATTTTAAATTACCTCTCTAGGCAAATGCCTCATGATAGTGAGCGTAGTCATGTCGAGGGCCACTCGGGTGCCTCCCTTAAGCTTGTTCTTGTCCAGTTGCCTCCTGCAGCCGACCACATAGCGAGGTCCATTTGTGGCTTTGACGATGACTGAAAAATTTTAACGAGTTGCGTGAATATTGAGTTCAGGAAATATAAATTCCAGTAGGATTTTAATACAGACATTTCTCCTCTGTCAGCTGTTTCAGCACTTCTCCGACAATCTGTCCCACGCTCTGAAGGGCCTTCAAGTCGTTTTCACTCTTGTCGTATTGTTTTGTGAGGTCTTTCAACTGTTCTCTCACTGTAAACAAAAAAGGACAATACAACAATGTTATCATAAAAATACACATAAAATTAGAGAAAATGAAAAATATTCTTCATTAAATAGCTAAGTTTCTTGAAATTTGCTTTAAATTTTACGGAAATAGGTCAAAAACTTGTATTTTTCATACAAAAGTTGGATGATGATTCGGCATTAATCGGATCTTGATGCAGGTTTACTTACTGTCTTTTAGCCTAGATTCCACTTCTCTGTGTTCCATTAACTTCTTTCTGTAGTCCTGGAACGCTTTTTCCCTTAAAGGGTCCATGGTCGATGTCCCAGCAGGCATAATTATTTCAATTTAGTACAAATTCAACACCAGTTCAACATAAAATTCAACTCATCTGACAATTTACTTTTTTTTTCATTGTCATTTTCGCGTTTCGCTTTTGCCTCAAATTCCTGTGATTTTAGATTATATTTGTATGTGGCAGCACTACCGTTAAAAGGCCACTTTTATCAATTTTCTTTTACAGATTTACGCTAGTAGCGCCATCTAACATTAGAAGACCATTATGCAGACATACAAAAACCAATTCCATTTTGCTAATTGATTCAATCAGGCGTTACTATGCAGAGTCCCAATTATATTGATGAACATAAAACCCACTATCATTGTTATTATACTCCGCTAACACACACGCAAGACCAAAAGAAGAAGTGTTGAAAATATTGTTGTACTAGCTGTTGCCCGCGACTTCGTCTGCACAGAATTTGCTTATCGCTATCCCGCGGGAACTATGCGATTTTCTGGGATAAAAACTATCCTATGTCCTTTCCCGAGACTGAAACTATAATAACTATCTGTACCAAATGTCATTAAAATCGGGACAGTGGTTCGGGTGTGAAGGCGTAACAGACAGATAGACAGACAGAGTTATTTTCGCAATTATAAAATTAGTTGATTGACTAGTTGATGATTGATGTAAAATAAAAATCATAAATTGAAGAGTAGTTTGAAAAATACATGAATGTGGGTAAATTATTTATGTTTAGAATGTTTTCGAATTAGTACAACGTTGGTTTGCATGGTTGCGACATGTGCTCACTTTGAGAATGATTCCGTAGAGGGATCGAAACGCGTCAGTTTTTTGTGTGATGTAGGGATAGTTAAGTTTGTGGGATTTGTGTGTTTTATGTGGCCGTAGTGGAGAGAGGTATTGCACGTAAAAACATATATTTCGCACAGACTTGGCTATCTTGTACGTAAGTAGCGAAGTAGCAAGGTAATTTTTTTTCATTGAAATGAAACTTCGCACTGATTCAATAAAATATTCATTAGGTTTAATTTAATTATGATGAGATAAAAATACCTAGGATCAATTTTATGAACTCAAACTTTAACACAATCATTTATTTGCCTTGATAAACATGCTACATGTATGTTGTTTTGTACTGATTTGTGGTGTTAAATAAAGAGTATTCTACATGAAATTATATTTATTTGTACCTATTTACCTAAACCAAACATTTTTCTATAGGTACCTCACTACCTAAACCCTATTAATGTTGTTAGTCACATAACGCTTATGTAAGCTCTCCCAGAATTCTAAATTACAACGAAAATAACGTGACGCATCCGCCATATTGCTGTTTCTCGCCTAAATATATTAAGCACGTGTCCTATTTATTTTTTTCAGAGACGTGAGAGCGTCGTGGACTTGGGAAACATCTCAGACAGACGTGCCGGATATAAGGAATACTGTAATCAAGAACGTACTGTGCGTAAAGTTTTTAAATTGCAAGAGTGCAATATTTTTTTATTATTAACTTGCTTTAACCCGCGACTTCGTCCGCGTAGACTTAATTTATTTTCAACTAGCTGTTGCCAGCGACTTCGTCTGCAAAGAGTTCGTTTATCGCTATCCCGCTGGAACTACGCAATTTTATGGGATAAAAAGTAGCCTATGTGCTATTCCAGACTTTTCTCTATCTATGTGCCGAATTTCATCCAGATCTGTTGGGCCGTTCTGGCGTGAATGAGTAACAAACAAACATCCATCCATCCATCCATGCTTTCGCATTTATAATATTAGTAAGATTAACTAAGCAATTTCCGAGTATAAATGTATCCAAATCATATTAAAAAAATCATTAGGTAGCTATTTTCTCGATTTCTCGACGAAGAGTTCTAGTGATAAAGCCACTTTAAAGGAAATGTACCGATGAAAAATAAGTTCCGACTAGACCCGTGTCATTTCTGTATAAACGTTTTAGGTTCAAAGTAGATAGAAAGAAATGATTATAAACCCCACTGCCATTAGTAAGATACTATTTTACAGCTGCCTTATCTCTTGAACGCGTCGAAAAATTTGTAATTAACTTACGCAAATTAAGTTTAATCTAATCTCAATCTTAACCTTTAATTATTTGAAATCCTTCGCTGACCTTTAAAATGTAGGTCAGAGACACCCAAAGAATTTAAATATCTGATTTAACGTACCACTTACATAAAACAAACTGCCATTAAAACAAAATCTCGAGACGGTCCCAATCTAAATTTAATCTGTAGTCGTAATACTCGTAATCTTTATAAAATCACTGTAAGATTGTAAAGAACTTTGTAATGCTTTTCAAAGCTTTTCAATAACAATTTGGACGAGTAGTAGGCAAGTTTCGAGAGCCGGTTGACTTATTCTGGACGACTTATAATACAGTAAAATTATTAAGTTAGTAGACTGTTGATTTAGTTTTTTCTGTTGACCTATTTTTATATGAGATTCTTCGAATGGACACTCAATATTATGATAAGTACCTGTAGGTACCTACAAAACTCATTCTAAACTTGAGAAACCGATTTCGTTTGCAACTAAGGTATTTTCATTCTTAACTGTCCTATTTGGTAAACAAAATTCTAACCTCAATGTACACATTTTTGTAAAAGAATAAGATGTATTATCGCACGCTTAGTGGAATACCGACCTATTTATATATTTTTATATTTATTTATAAGCCTTTTTATTCCGAATTCGCTTCAATTTCAGTAAATACATGTTGTTGTTGTTGTTGTTATTGTCGTTTATTTTTGTATTTATTTATTAAATTGTCGCGAAATTCGGCGTGCCTCATGGCATAGGCCTCCTCCGTGTATTGGAGGGTTTGGGCTATAGTTACCACGCGCGCCCAGTGCGGATTGGGAACTTAACACACACCATTGAATTTCTTCGCAGATGTGTGCAGGTTTCCTCACGATGTTTTTCCTTCACCGAAAAGCTCATGGCAAATTACAAATGTAATTTTCGCACATAAATTCCGAAAAACTCAGAGGTGCGAGCCCGGGATTTGAACCCACGACACTCTGCTTGAGAGGCCACAGGTCAAACCACTAAGTTACGTCCAGCCAAAGGCTTAAGTCAGCGCCATCTATCGTTCACCGCTTAAATTGTTTACACTAGACGCGTTGTTTTCGCTCTAGTGATATATGCGTCTCTTTCACTTTTGTGTGCTCTCTCATCGGGCTTCCCCCAAACAGAGACTCATGTCAGTTTGTGTCTGACCTACAAGCCGTGAGGGTGTCATTGTTTAATCGTATGAAGACCTAATCCTTATTAAGTGTTTTTACGTCAAAATTCCAAGGTAAGTTTTATTATTTCTTAAAATTTTATACCAGCTAATTCGATTTTAGGTCAGTTTAATACCAATTTTATGTGATTATTACGTGAAACTTTCGGCTATAAGTCTATTTATTGTAAAACGATGTTTTTGTTTTCGCGGATGATTATGAATTGAGTCAGTTTATAATTAAAATATATTCATTGTTGAAGGTAATACTTTGTGTCATTCGAACAAGAGTCTCTTTTCTATTCTACCAAAGGTTATTGATACATATTCGCTATAATAATACTTGAGTCTATGTTTGACAGAAAAAAAAAGAATTATTACCGTGTGACATTTTTATTGCCTGTTACTAATAAGTTATAAGTCGTTGTTTTACTTACAAAACTGTTGTTACAGCGGGACTCTTTATTTGCAACTTATTAAATTTATAGGACAACTATGTTCAAAACGCGATCAAAACGGATGATGGAGCTTGTTTAGGGTCGAAACTTGGCGCCGAAAACGACAACACAAGATGAAAATGTAAAATCAGACCCTCCACACAAAGTAACGGTAAGAATGAATTGTCAACATTTTATGTTTTAAGTTTATTGATTTTATTATAGAAATACTAACTGCTGTCGTATTTTGTTTTAGTTGCTAGCTGATATAAAAAACAAGGGCGAAGACAAGTCTTACTCAAATGTACAAGATTATGTCGAGTTTACAGAATCTGCTCCAGTCAGCAATGAAAATGACCTGCTGTGAACTCAAGTCGTCCGCGATAGCTGTGATAATTCTGATAATATATTATAAGTGATGATCAAGATCCATCATATAATGCTCCCGGTGTCCGAAATTTCACTGATCAATGCCTATGCAGGCAAACAAGATCTCAGCGCGAATAAAAGAAAAGATTTGCAGGAATTATTTAAAAAACCTGATCCCTGGTGTGATAAGGGAACATGCTAGTGTGAAAGAAGATAATAGTGACTAGTATAGAAAAAAGTATGCTTAGTTGGTTTGGTCACGTAGAGAGGATGGATTAAAGAAGATTAACTAAACAGATTTATACGGGAAGTGTGAATGGGTGCGTTGGGAGGGGAAGGCCTAGACGGACGTTCCGTGATCAAATTGAGGACGTTTTGGAAAAAGGCCAGTTCAAGAGTAACTGAAACCGACGAGCATGTATGAAGAGATTGATGAATGTGGATGAAGCGAAAGAGGTATGTCAGGATCGTAGCAAGTGGAACAAAGTAGTCTCTGCCTACCCCTGTGGGAAAGAGGCGTGACTGTATGTATGTATGTATGTATGATCCCTGGTTTTATTCAGATTATTATTATTAGAATAATTTCAGATTATTATCAGAAGAATTACCAGATGTTTAGCCGCTTCGTATAATTTTAATATTATAATGGTAAATAAATTTGTTTTTGGTTTAAGTGTGAATTTTTATAATATTGATTAGGTACCTACCAAAGTTTATATTTTTGATATGATTTTATTGTTTTGTTTATTCGTAATATTAGCAAAAACATCAGTTTTGAGTTTTTTACGTTTCACAAATTTTAATATAAAGACTTATTCTCCAAACATGTTTTTTTAAATTAATCATGTTAAGACTTAATAATTAATAAATCTTTATTACTTATCTATGCCTATAATTAAAACAGGCTTAAAACGTAATAAATTACTTCCATCACAAATTATATACTTCACTTTTTGTATAAAACTGACTTAACTTCGTGGTATTTTTATTTTTAAATATTTTTAAATACTTATCAAATTAATAATTTATTTCTTTTTCATCGTTCAAATCAAGGGTTAGTAAGAAATGAATAAAACAAGTATTCGTGTTTGATTACTCGTTACATTTTGTTTTCATTCGTCATTAAGTAGGCCATGTCCAGATTGCAAGACCTTTTCTTGCGATTTCCCAAAAATCTACTATTTTGAGTTTAGTCAGTATTCCACTAAGCGTGCGTTATGTTATCAAATAAACTTAGGCAATATTTTGTACATAATTTTGCTGATATTTTATCTCCAGTTGCTTTATTTACGATGAAATAGTAAAAAAGTAGTCTCTGCCTATCCCTGTGGGAAAGAGGCGTGACGATGTGTATGTATGTATGTAAATAGTAAAAAAATAACAAAAATGAGACGTTTTGAGGTTGGTTTGTTTACCAAATAGGACAGTTAAGAATGAAAAGACCTTATAGTTCCACTAGCTTCTGCCCGCGACTTCGTCTGCGTAGAATTATACATTACAAACCTTCCTCTTGAATCACTCTTATCTATTGAAAAAAACTGCATCAAAATCTGTTGCGCAGTGCTACGTAGGTATATTAAATTAGTTTTATGTTAAACTGTATCCGAATAGATTGGTTATTCTAATAACATCCCTCTCGTCTGAACGCACCCACTGGCTATCAAATGTGTTTAAAATTGTCGTTTGAACGCACCCATAATTTTTATGCCGGCCATCTTGGCGTTATGTTGGCAGTTATGTTCGATTTTTATTCGTGTTCGCAAAAGGCTTTTTAATGAAAATGGAATAGGCCGTGCGAATTCTTCGTCTTGTTTTATTATAGCTATGCTAAATATAGCTTTTTTACGAAAACCATAGGCTATAAAGTCGCTATGTAGAGTCACCATTAGATTCATCGAAGCTGTGTAAGTTTAGGTGCTCAAAAATATCTACGCTACACTACGCGATAGTCTACACTTACTAACTTACATAAGTTTTGTCGTGTTCAGATATTTTTGACCCCCTACGCAAAAAGTTCTTTCATTTATTTCATCTAATCTAACGTAGTTAGTACAATCTATGTTATTTCTAAGTATATTATTATCTATGATCCACACCAAGTGTATGAACATCAAACAGCTTTTGCTAAGCCAGTAATTAGGCACCTAATCCAATTGTGTTGATTACTGGCAACCTCTCTGATTCAGGATATCCATAAGATACCTTAACAATCAAGATACGCTAATGGTCCGGTTAACCAAACCTTAACTACGTTGTTAAGGTCAGGCAAGGGTTTAACGAATTACCATTAATTAACAATTATTAATTTATTATCTATAGGTATCATTAATTAGCATTTATAGTTTTCTATTGTAAAATCATGGTCTTGTATGTGGAGCCGTGGTCTTCTACTGCAAAACATGGACTAGTACATACTTACCTACACTACAGTCTTCTATATACAGCAAAACGTGGTCTACTACTTTAATCGAAGTATTGTGCGGTAAAACGTGGTCTACTGCTTAAACTATAGTCTTTTCCGGCAATACGTGATCTACTACTTAAAGCGCGGTCTTCTACGGCAATACGTGGTCTACCTACTACTTATAAAGCGTGGTCTTTTACGGCAAAACATGATTTACTATTTTATAGAATCAGGCTACTCTCAGGGTAAAGGTTTTTTGTTAATTATTCCAGACCTCAGCAAAGCCAGAATGAATTACTTTCTAATGACGACTACCAATATTCGATTTCAAACTCCATTCCGTTTGTTAGGATACAATCCAACCCCTTCCAATCCTATTTCACTCGAGGACGACATTAATCTTACCGTCGGACGTATGCTAAAACAAAATTGGATCCGATCTTTTGTATGCCCCGACAACTTTCGAGATCGGCAACTTTTAAAGCCGACGAAGTTGGCAACAACTAACTTTATCTAAAAAGTAGATAAGACAAAGGCATATTAGCCATGCGTTGTGGGTTGAGGTATGTTTGGGATGGAGGAGGCATTTTATTGAAGTCCGGATATCTAACCATTCTGTAGAAAATTTGCGGGTAGTGCATACATACATAAATCAAATCTTTTTATCCCTTATGGGGTAAACAGAGCCCAAGGTAACCTAAAGACCACGTTTAGCATGATTGTGGGCGTATGGATGGAAAGGGGAATCAAAGTATTTAGTCACATTGCCCATAATATTATGATTCCTAAGATTTTCGCCCATTCCCTCGATGGAACCTGCTAGCTTATTACGTAACTCGCTCGCAATCGCCATCGTGTTCATTTTGACAGTTCTTGTATGAATGTGGCAGCTAGCTGATTCCGATGCCAATTGTAAGCCCATACATGAACTGTCAAAATGAACACGATGGTGATCGCGAGCGAATTATGTAATTCAATTCAATTCAATTCAAACATTTATTTCAGACCAAGTCCATAGATGTTAGTTTACATTACCTTATCCTATGTTAGTTAGTTAAGCCTAGGTTTACATAATGTCATATACAGGGCCTCTGGACCCCATATGCACTGAATCCCAGTGTTTCCAAAAAGCGCAAGCAGGTGACTCCAGCACCGACCGCACGAGGCTGTTGTCGCTGCCACGCACTCGTCGCATCAGGGAGGCCGTTCTCTTCCGAATAACCGACTTAAAGCAGTCAGTTCGAGCCTCTGCAAACATACCTGATGCGCTGCAAAAGCGCGGCAGCCCCAACAGCATCCTGAAGCCCATATTGTACTGGATCCGCAGGGCATTAAATGCTTTTTTTGTGTAACTTGTCCACAAGCTGCACGTGTAAAAGGTCTGACAAAATGCCTTAAACAACGTTACTTTAACATTCCAATCACACCGTGCAAACCTGCGAGACAACATGTTACAACGAACAGCCAATGCCCTACGCTCCCTTTCAATATCCACGTCATCCATGAGATTTTCGGTCATCCAGTGCCCAAGGTATTTGAAACGTGACACTCTCTTGAGAGGAGCTCCGCACAGGAAAACGGGACGGAGCGAGCTGAGGGATTTATCACCTGCCTTGAACACAAGCAGTTCACTCTTACTAGTATTATACCTTAGACCGTGGTTGACCGCATACTCTTCACACACCTTCAGCAATTTAGTCAACGCGCTAATCGACGGGCACAGCAACACCATATCGTCCGCATAACTTATGTTATTGATCGTCGTACCACTAATGGAGCATCCAATACCCGTGCTGCTGAGCCCAGCGATCAGCCCATCCATGTACAGGTTAAAAAGCCGGGGCGATGTGAGCCCGCCTTGTCTCACGCCGCACCCCAACCTATACACATCCGAGAGTGCTCCCGCCCATCTCACCCGGTTGGTTTGGTTCTTGTACCAGTAACGGAGCAAGTTGATCACTTCCCTCGGCGCAGTCGTATCTCTCTCCATTTTTTCCCACAATATGTCGTACGAGATCGTGTCAAACGCCTTCGACAGATCCAAAAAACAAGCGAAGACAGGTGTCTTGCTATCGACATAGTACTTGACGGTATGCTTAAAGCAAAGGATGGCACTCTCTGTAGACAAGCCTGACTTAAAGCCAAACTGTGCGTCTTGAGTCTTAATGTGCTTCTCCAGCAAGCTATCAAACAGTCCATCCAGCACCTTAGCCACTACTGTTGCCAGAGATATTGGCCTATAATTGGATCCATCGGATAAGCTTGCAGAATGGGTGGAACCTTGTGCAAAATCCATCCGGATCGCTACCACCCTCATACACGCTTATTCTGCCGATCAAATTTCGGGCACATGAGCCTTACGACCTTGGCCCTCTTGGCTGGTAATGCATCTGCAATACTCTAGTGTTACAGAGCCTGTAGTGTAAGTTTTCACAAGAACAAACGTCTCGAACGCGTTCACGTAAACGTCACAATTACTATGGAAAAATTGGCAGCGCCACTTGCGGATCAAAACGGCAACAAACTGTTCCCATAGTATTTGACATATTAACGCAAACGCGTTCGAGACGTGTTTTGTGACCGAAAACCTACACTAAGCATACAGGTGTCCATGAGTGGTGGTGCTCACTACCATCAGATGACCCACTGGCTCGTTTTCCTCCTTGTATAAAAAGTCTGGATAACCAATACCCCCGTAGAAAATAATGTTGTGTGTTTTGTTCGGAGTGTGGACTGACGTCTCAATTGCTATGGAACCCTATGAAGAAATTGTCAGCGCCATTTGCGGATCGAAGTGGCAACAAACGGCCTTAATTTATTTGTCGAAAATTTACCCTAAGCATAGGGAATTTAAACACTATACCCCTTATTCATAAACGCTCTATAGGATTCTGCTAACTTAGCAATCGTTTGTCCTTATCTGTCACATTGGCATTTACCTTTCACAGATAAGGACAAACGATTGCTAAGTTAGCAGAAACCAATAGAGCGTTTATGAATAAGGTGGTATATTTTTAAGTAAGTATAAATTTAAGTTATTTCTTCGCAGTTCCAAGTCATAATATCTAAGTCCGCGTCCCAACGATAACCCGAACCCTGTAATCTGTCCCCGGTTTTATCAGGGAGCACCGGAAAAATGCTATAATTTGTTAACTTCAACTATCCTCGGTGTTTTTAGTATTTTTGTTTCAGCTTGAGAGGTTTCGCGCGAGTTGGAGTTTTGTTAGACAACGCTGTATAACTGAACGATTGTTTCACATATTATTTTCAGATGAAACTCATATCTTAAAATGGACATGAAAACTAAAATATTTAAAACATAGACTTGCTTAGTTGGTTTGGTCACGTAGAGCGGATGGATGAATGTAGACTAATTAAACAGTAGGCTTTGTCTAACTCGCTCGCAATCGCCATCGTGTTCATATTGACAGTTCTTGTATGAATGTGACAGCTAGCTGATTCCGCCGATGCCAATTGTCAGCCCATACATGGACTGTCAAAATGAACACGCTGGCGATTGCGAGCGAGTTAGGCAATAAGCCTAATCTATATGGGGAGTATGAATGGTTGCGTTGGGAAGGGAAGGCCTAGACGGACGTTCCTGGACCAAATAGGAGACGTTTTGGAAAAAAGTTCAGGTCAGGAGTACCCGAATTAATTGTTCTAATTTTCAGTGTCGGATAGTCTAACGTAACAAGACCTAAATCCGCGTTTAGCATAATTGTGGACATATAGGAGGAAAAGGGATTCAAAATAGTGATGGGTTGATAGCCGCATCGTCTATTATGATTCCTAAGATTTTCGCCCGTTCCCTCGATGGGCTTTTTCCTGCGCGGGAAGAGAAGCAACTGGTGCATTCTATTTTTTCTTTACTCCCACACCATAAATGTGTCTATGTGTGTAAATAAATACTATCTCTCTCTTCTCTCTCTCTCTCATATGTTCCCGATTATAGGGAGTCCAAGTTAAGTTTTATGATAAACGTTCTGCCACACGTCGTAATAAGTTTGTTTAAAGCGGGAACTTGGCTCGTAAAATCCGCGACGCCGCATTTTAGTGCATATTGGAAAATTAACCTAATGCCGTCACGCCGAAGTTATTTTTAAGATTCAGTGCCCCTTTATAGTGTCGATTTTTATGCACCTTTTAAAAATAGATGGAAACTTGTGGAAACTTAATGGTTTTATCCTTGACTAGCTGTTGCTTGCAACTCCGTCTGTTTATACTTCGCTTATCGCTATCCCGCGGGAACTATGCAATTTTTCGCGATAAAAACTATTCTATGTCTTTCCCCGGGGCTAAAATTATCTCTGTACCAAATTTAATTAAAATCGGTTCAGTGGTTTAGATGTGAAAGCGTGACAGACCGACAAACAGACAGACAGAGTACTTTCGCATTTATAATATTAGTAGGTAGGGATTAAAATCGTAATTAGCTATATACATTTATTTAAACCAACTAATCTAAAATTACAAAATAAAATTAACATCGAAACCTAAAATTATACTAAATCACTACATAGTATAAAACAAAGTCGCTTTCTCTGTCCCTATATCCCTATGTATGCTTAAATCTTTAAAACTACGCAACGGATTTTGATGCGGTTTTTTTAATAGATAGAGTGAATCAAGAGGAAGGTTTATATGTATAATACTTGCATAATATACCGTGCGAAGCCGGGGCGGGTCGCTAGTTATATATAAAATAAACATAAACTACAACTAAAACATACTATCTATTAAAAGGCTGTAGGCAGGCTTCTACTAATTTAACAATCGTTTGTCCTTATCTGTCACTTTGACATTTACCTTTCACAGATAAGGACAAACGATTGCTAAGTTAGCATAGCAGAATATAGAGCATTTATGAACAAGGGGTTAAACTGTAAATACAGTTAAAACTTACTTAGTGGGAGTAGAAGCGAGTCTGAAGAACCGCGGAACAAGCGAGATCTTCAATTGTTCAGCGCACGAGTTCACTAACAAGAAATTAGTTTTGTTCAATGTTCGGCGTGTATCGAACTAACGTTCGATAGTTCGATTTAAACAAGTCGGTCTAGATAAGTGTAGTTTCATACAGCGAACGTGATCAAAACAGTATCACAATTCACATTTGACAACTGGTGACCTACCGGCTTAAACCCTTTATGAATTCATTTTGGGTTTTTATGAATCAGAATTATTAACACTATTCATTCATAATGAATAGTGCCCAATGGTTTTTTGACAGTTTTGTGACACTATTTTCATACGATTTATACTCGTGTCGTCACAACTAACCCGAAAAAAATGTAAATATAGGAAATTAAGGTGATTTTGTTGGAAAAAAGTATGCACATTTTTTTAAATGCCCAAAAGTTTTACAAGTAGCACTTTACAATAAAAATTATAGCATTAGATTTGTTATCCAAATCTGGCGGTTTTGACGTACATTTTGACAGAAAACCTTTGAATTATAATGTCAAAATCTAGGACTGTGGTAACCTAACCTAAATGTGTAGTTGTACAGTCACCAGCATAAATATATGATCATTTTTGTACCTTGTCGCTTTCAGTCGTTATTATGATTTCGTATGGTTTTTCAAACATGACTTTAAAGTGACAAGGTACAAAAGTGATCACTTATTTATGCTGGCGACTGTACAGAGCTTAATATACCTTGGCTCTACTCTATATTATACCTACACCGTGTCTTGAATTTAATGTTTCCCATATATCGTGTCGATGCTTAAAGTGTATGACGGTAAAGGGGTGATTTAATTTTTAATTTAAAATTATAATAAAAAAATCCACAAGAGTTTTCAAAAAAACTAATCCGATCACTTGCTAAAACAGAGCCCGACCATCGTAAGACCATTTTTTTAAGCAATCGATAGATGTATGAGACCAGGCCACATCATCTCTGAAACACACACACACACACACACACACACACAAATCACGTCTTTATCCCTTACGAGGTAGGCAGAGCGTAAGGCAACAAGACCCACGCACGTTTAGCAAGATTGTGGTGTAAATGGAATCAAAATATTCTAAGACATTTTTGTGGTGTATTGCTGTACTGTTTTTACATAGTGCGCTGTCGCTCTCCCAGCGGCCTCCCGTTGCCGCCGGCGTGTTAGACACTACTACTTAATGTAAACGGAGATTAAATAGTAATTACTAACTCGAGCCTAGTCTCAAGAGGTCCCGCCGAGGTCTCAGCGTAAGCCAGTTAGGGATTATGAACGTTTCGTTGAAATGAAAAGGTAATTTTGGGATTAACAGTGAGGAATGTACAAACATTATGAAAGCTGTCAGAATATTGCCTACAGTTATTGCCATTTGTACTTTACTCACTTTTGACAATGGACGCAGACAAGGGCAGATTTCGGTTTAGAAGTGAAACTTTTGGGATGGGTAAAAAATGTTAAAGTCGCGTCAGGCGTAAGACGGAGGGAGAGTTTAAGTACCAGGACATCAGGATCCTCTAAAAGCTTATTTTGAAATACGAATGAAGCTAGAGTCGCGTTCCATTCTTGAAGTGTTCGTTAATTTCGTCGCTTTAACGTATGTACGTTTGGCCTAGAGGTATAAAGTGTGGAATAACAGTGCGTTCTCTCAAGTGACCGTAGTTCTAATCTGGTGTAGAAAAAGTTTTTTTTTTTCTTTTTGCGCGAGTGTGCGTGTGTGTAGTTTTCACTTCTGCCGGCACTCCCGGAGTGCTACCCGGTGTTTTTTTGTAGGGGGCAGAAGGGGCGAACTGGCAAAAAAACAAGAATAACTTGAAGTGCCTATGGTTCACGGTACACAAAAATACCGCCTGGGGTGGGGGGATGTAGGATATACCTAGACCTGACTTGTGTATGTATGTGTATTGTTGTTATTATGACTGTCCTGTGGCCTATAAGCAGCGGTGATTACTTTCTATCAAGTGACCCGCTTGCTCGTTTTCCCTCTATCATCATCATCTTTCTTCCTAGCGTTTTTTCCGGCATTTGCCACGTCTCAGTGAGCCATGGGGTCCGCTTTGACAACCTAATCCCAAGATTTGGCGTAGGCACTAGTTTCCCTCTATCATATAAGAAAATAACACCCCAACATGTATTAATGTTAAGAATTTATGTATTTTAATTGATTGATTTGGTTTAATTTTAGATAAATATTAATTTACTCACCATTTTGTAGTACCTACTACTGTGTATGTAGCAAAATATTGTACGCCGCAAGGCACGACATGAAGGACTACTAATTTTTTTTCTCTGCAACATCTCTATGTTTACACTACTCATGTTGAACAATAAAATATCTTTATCTTTATCTTTATCCCCTCTTTTTGTGTCGGGGGTTGAAAACAGTAACGAGAGTCCCTACCACCTTGCGTCGCCTAAGTTAGCGTTGTAATCGCAACCATAGCACTATTGGGATTACTAGTAGGAACTTTAGTTAGATCTGGGCTATCGGCACTGCCTTGAGAATACAAGGTCTCTTATAAAGTTTTGGGGTGTTACCATGACGTCTTAACTCGATTCAATTCCGATTCAGTGTAGGTTCGCTCGCAGTCAGATCCATACAAAAAATGACAGCTAAAACCTGAGCCACTAGTGTAAGTTTTCACACGAACAAACGTCTCGAACGCGTTCACGTAAACGTCTCAATTACTATGGAATAATTGGCAGCGCCACTTGCGGATCGAAACGGCAACAAATTGTTCCCATAATATTTGACATTTTAACGCAAACGCGGTCGAGACGTGTTCTGTGACCAAAAACTTACGCTAAGCATACTGTAGGCTTATTGTCTAACTCGCTCGCAATCGCCATCGTGTTCATTTTGACAGTTCATGTACGGGCTGACAATTGGCATCGGAATCAGCTAGCTGTCACATTCATACAAGAACTGTCAAAATGAACACGATGGCGATTGTGAGGGAGTTAGACAATAAGCCTACTGAACTGAGTCTGAATTGAATCGCGTTAAGACATCATGGTAAGGCTCCAGCGCCCGTGGTCCAACTAATTTAATACAACCCGGAAAAAATGCTGCCATTATTTTTGAATCACTCAATAATACATACATATACATACATAAAATGTATCTAATCATGCACAATCATGTCTATCCCTTACGGGGTAGACAGAGCCTAAGGTAACAAGATCCAAAGGCCACGTTTAGCATGACTGTGGGCGTATAAGTGGAAAGGGGAATCAAAATAGTGCGCATCGCTTACAACATGATTACTAAGATTTTCGCCCATTCCCTCGATATGGGCTTTGACTATACTTCATTTAATTTAGAATGAGAAACCACAATAACATTATATTGCGTCTGGTGAACTATTTCTTACCTAGCTAACAGTACAGTGCAATAGTTTGGCAGCCGCAAAATAAAATTGTTTTAATGCCACTTTATTTGCGTGGCGTCGATTGTTACTCTAGTACAAATCGTAAAGAGATTACAGTTCACGAGCCGCAATATAATGTTGTTGTGGTTTCTCATCCTAAATTAAATAAAGTATATCAGTGCAGGAAGAGAAGCAAGTGGTAAATTCTGTTGTATCTTTACTCCCAGACTAGAGAAGGCTTTGATATCCTACTAATATTATAAATACGAAAGTTTGTGACGATGTGACGATGTGAGCGAGTGAGTGTGTATGTTTGTTCCTTCTTCACGCTAAAACGACTGGACGGATTTGGATAAAATTTGGAACGAAAATAGCTGGTACCCTATATTGAAACATAGGCTACTTTTTATCCCGGATAATTGCACAGTTCTCGAGGGATAGCGATAAACATTTCAATTGATAATTCTACGCGGACGAAGTCGCGGGCAGAAGCTAGTATTTTAATAAAATAGTACCTTCGGTTAGTTAGGTATCTTCAGTTGCTCGAAGGGGTAAATACTCAGAATAAAAGACTCCGTTGAAAACCAGTTGGGGAAACTGTACTTGAACCAGTACCCTGAAAGGTCTTATAGTTATTCTGTAATATTTGAGCAGGTGGTAGAGTTACTTTCTCTAATAATAATAATAATAATAATGTATTTATTTAGGCATTAAATCAACCCATACAATTAGAATTTGAATTGAAATATACAAATTAAATTAAATTAAATTATATTAAATTAAAATTAAATCTTACCCTATCACTTAAATCAAAAACAATCGAGCCTATACGCGCATGATCGAGATTTCACTGTTAAAGTAACATGTCGCGCTTACCACCTTCACTATACTATTTGCCGATTCGCTCACCCTCGCAACAAAAGGCCAGTGCCTCTTTCTTATGACAGCAAGGAAGCTGTCTACTCTGTTCACGGCGAACATGCCAGACGCACTACACCGCCACGGCAATCGTAGTATAGTACGGAATGCGTTATTGTACTGTACTCTGATTCTGTTGAAGGATTTTTTAGTGTACTGGTACCACAGATGACTCGTGTAGAACGCCTGACAATAAGCCCCGAACAGAGTTATTTTAACTTGGTCCGAGCAGTGAGCAAATCGGCGCGCCAGCATGTTACTTCTCATAGCGATGGCTCGTCTTTGTCTCTCGAGATCCTCATCGTCTTTAAGTCTGTCGGTAAGTATATGTCCTAGGTACTTAAAACTCGTTACAATCTTTAACTCTGTTCCATTTAACTTTACAGTCGGGATAGCATCCGGTCCTTTACCATACCTAAACACCATTAGCTCAGTCTTTTTTACGTTATAGTTTAGGCCATGTGATGCAGCGTACCGTTCACAAATCGACAGAAGTGCTCTCAGACCGGTGATCGAGGGGCTCAGCAGCACCATGTCGTCAGCGTAGCTTAGATTGTTAGCACACACGCCGGCCACGTGACACCCGACGGCGGACCTGCTGAGCTCCTCCAACAGCTCGTTGACATACAGGTTGAACAGCACCGGCGAGGTCAAGCCACCCTGCCTCACCCCACAACTCAACCTATAGGGCTCGGAGTGAGATTCTCCCCATTTGACATTATTTACTTGGTTTCCGTACCAATATCTCAACAAACAGGCTATTTGTTTTGGTACTCCCTTTTCTGACATTTTATTCCATAGCAATTCGTAATTAATGGTGTCAAAAGCTTTACTGAGGTCTAGAAAACATGCGTAAACTGATGTATTTCTTTTGAGATATTTTCTTACTGTGTTTTTAAGACAAAATATAGCCATGTCTGTCGAGAGACCAGGGCGAAACCCAAACTGTGCATCGTTTAGTCGTATTTGCTTAGTTAGGGCAGGGTTAATTAGTCTTTCTAGAATCTTTGAAAAAATCGTGGCAAGTGAGTCTAAATAGCCCTGTAAATATTTTTCAGGATTTTTGAATCATAGTTCAACAACAACAACACAACACTCAACAACAAGTGTTTCCATACATTTATTACCGACGCAACGTTACAATTTTAATACGCTGTCCAAGGATGCTACCAGCTCTGCATTCACACGTAGCGTCTATTCTTCTTCTTTGTGCTTCTCCATCACATGAAGGTTGGCAGTCAGACTCTTAAACGTTTCGCTATCCATAGCCAGCGCAAAGATTTGCTCTACGGTACCGTCTATTAGCCTCTTAGAAATATCTTTGAAGAGGCTAAAAGCGCTAGGACCCTACGGACCAAGGAATCAACACTGATAGGGACAAAGTTATATTCGGCGCTGAGATCCTATTAATTTATTGCTGATTCGACGGCTTCTGCACCCGCGCCCGCTCTTTGGTTACAATTTAGTCGTCTTGATGTCTTCTCTGCTTCTCAAACTTACGAAGCTCGCAATGATATTCACAACAAGAATAACAATAATAACATGGAATCATCAAAATACAAGGACCTAGTAAAGTTACCCACAATGGGCATAAGAACCACATAGGTATCCAAGCCAACAATACTGATACAATGAAGCACATTGTAGTTAATGGAACGGCTCTCAGTCAATTTGGGATTTACAAATTCTACAGTAATTTTGAAGATGTCGCTAAAACGTATAATTTTGACGTGTTTTCTTTTTTAAGGAAGCTGCTGTGTGCTGTTATTGTACTTCCTGTCAATGTAGGGATTAGAATGCTTAACCCAATAATTTATTCGCGGTAAATCGTGTCCTCGTGTCAATTTGTATGGAGGACATGAATTCCTGCGCGTACATTTACGCTATCCGTAGAGTAATATCTTTGACGCTACCCTTGCGCGACCAGGCTTCATACTGTGAAATTCGATTTTCGAAATGCATTTGCTGCCGTTTCACTCGTACTAATAGTCATTAATTGGAGAGTAAGAAGGACAGTACGTGAACTTCGAAAATTGAAATGCCGGAGTAGCCTCGCTGTGCCACGAGAGTTTTTGCAATCTTCTTTGGATTCTCTTTGGTGAACTTACATGAGACCTGAAGCCCAAAACATTCTCTAAACGTTCCCAAAAGCATAAGAACAGACAGATGATAAAAGTAGGAAGAGCGCTTGTCAGTTTCGTTTGCTACTTTTTGAATTTAAAAAACCTTAGTTGCTTGCTTGCCCGTGACAAAGCCGTTGACTTTTATAGCAACTTGCTGCTGCAGCCTATAATATTTAATTCATCTCTTGGCCATGTTATGATTTAGAGCAGTGATGGGCAAACTACGGCCCGCGGGCCAGCTCCGGCCCGCGAAAGAATTTAATGCGGCCCGCCGGCGTTCCTTCGAATTGGAGTGTTATGGCACAGGATGACGATATTTAGACGGTGCTGCTGTATAAAATAGAATAATAGATGCGAAGGTAAAGGAGCCAGCTAGACTAGTCACGTAGTTCATGCGTCATGTGTCAAAAAAATTGCATTTTAGTATAATTTTGGCCCTTCTTTGAAATATCTGTGATTTTCTGGCCCGCCATGAAAAAAGTTTGCCCACCACTGATTTAGAGGTAGATCTTAGAATTGATCAATCCCATTAACGCATCTTATTCGAACTATAGCATAACTAAAAAGTACGATTCAAACAATATTTAATAGATGGTTTTCAAGTTCATTTATTTTGAAATAGATCATAATCACATATTACTTTACATTGATAAAATGTTACCGTGTATTAAAGCAGTAGTTACATTGTCTTCTAATTTACGTTCTTTTTCGTCCCCTTCTTCATATACTCACTACTTTAGTCACGAATATAAACGATATCTCGTGTCCTTGTCTAGTAGACGTATGTATACATCAATGGGCATTTCTGAAAATAAATCCACTTACCCTTTTCCTCAAATTATACAACTTCGTTGGCAGTTCTGCTCATAATCACTAGCACTAATTCGAGAATAGGGATGAGTAGAACTATTTTCATAAATGACCGAATTGACTTTAAAATACAGTCGCCGTGAATAACAAATACAACAAATATTTCAAAAACATCGAGAATGCCCCAACCGCTATTAAAATTGGAGTTGCGTTAGATGTTTTTGAATTACATTTTCTATTCCATATTATCATTGCTGTTGACTATACTACTAGAGCATCAAATTCTCGCTGAGAACTTAACCATAGATCTTGTCGCAGAATTAAGCAACCATCCTTTTTTATGCAGTAAGCGAGTGCCGAGTGCGAAAGGGATGAATGCTCCATATACTCCAGAAAACTAGTGTGCTGTATATGATTGTGGTTGGTTGTCATCATCTGGAATTCCGCAGCAGAAGCCTGCTACGGCTGGAATGAGACGAGGACAGACGAACGGCATGACTAAGATCGCTATGATAATAATTGGCAAGCAACATGGAAGAATGAAACAGCACATCAGAATTAGATACAGAAGAACAAAGAAGAGAAAAGGGTTTAAAGTACAGATTCTTGAAAATATAGGAAAAATTCTACAAGATGATTTAGTTAGAGAACCAAGTTAAAAACGAAGATGTACAACTAATGAATTGCAAATGACGAACTTACAGATGAAGCCTGCAAAGATTTAAACACTATACTGTCGATTAGAGGTCACAATGATATTGCATCATGAGTTGTTGATCAGTCACTTCTGTCACTTTATCAGTCAGCAGCGTGATCAATTTTTCAAGCACTTAGAGACTACGGCACCTGTATTTTTAGTCCAATAAAATTAAATACTAACATCCAATTGCCACCACATTCTGTAGGTAAAATTTTTCACCAACCACTCTAGAAATAAGTAAAACAAAAGAAGTAAGAACATGTAGAAGGGAACCTTTTGGGACCCAGAATGATTCTTCTTACCACAAAATGAGTGCTTCACAGTTTTCATTTGATTTGGAAGACCTGTGGCTTCATCTTGATATCTTATAAGTTATAAATATGGCTGAGATAGCAACTTCAAAATGTTATCAGGGTTAATACGATTGTAAAACATCTTTATTTTTACCAGAGGAGCTGTCCATTTTATTTTTGTTATCAATCAACTTGTTTATATATCATTGTCTTGTTTATACATTATTGTTGTATTGTGACTTCAATTTTCATCGTTGGCCTTCGGTATTTGTGATCACTCTTCTTCCTTCGTCCCTTCTCTTCTTTCTATGACAATCGCATCGTAATCATCGTACCACCAAAAGAAAGAAGCTGGTAGCAATAAAAGACAGTACGGGCAGAGAAAAGGCACGCAACAGATCCAAGGGCAGCAGCATAAGAGGGGTAGACAGCAGCAACAGTAGCAGCATGTGGTACAGGAGTCTGGCAAACACATCGAAATTTGGATCACATTAATGTTTGTATCATTACTCTTTATGAAAAAGTATACCAAGGGTCATGTGTGTTTGTATTGCTTCTCAGTTCAGACACGTAATTTTGACTTGTGTTTTTGACGTTAATTTTGCATTTTTTTTAAAGTGGTTGTGATCAAGGGCGCGCGTGTTATTCTGCCAACTGCTGTACAAAAAGGCAATACCGAAAGTTTTTTTAATTTTTGGTTTTATTTTTTCAGTGCTACAAGCTTTGCTGTAATGTACGCTTACAATTTTTTTTGTACCTATAGCTATTGGTATCCCACATTTGAGCAAAGACCTCTTCTGTCGCTCTTCTTTTCTTTCTTGAAAATGAGAGCACCAAAACGTTATAAGCTTTTTTACAATTACACATCTTGTGCCTGGAAGAAAAGGATCCCTAAACCCTTGTGTTGCGCCAATATTAGGTCTTTTTCTCAACTTTAATATGGTGTAATAACACTTTTTGCAACCTTTGTTTTTTACTTTATGTCCGAAGGAACGTGTCTCTTGTACAAATTTATATATTCTGCTCAAAGCATCTCTGTTTCCGCGAAACAGACCTTATTGTCGCTTAATACGAACATGCTGAAGTTCTCCATTAATTTAGATAAATTTGTAGCGACAGTCACAATGACATATTACAATAGAAGTTGATATTATTAAAACAAATTTAGAAAAATAGAAATTGGGGTCGCGAAAGGCCTTTTCCACAGAATAATGTCACACAGAAGGCTTGGAACGGATTGGGTATAAAATATAAACTGAAATTACATGTGTTTGTGTGTCTGTGTGCCGCGGATGTGCTGTTTTCCTTCTTTACTGTGCCCTTGCTTTGCTTGCTTGCCATTGTGTGTTAAAGGTAAACAATTTGGGTTTCCTATTCGTTCTTTTAATTCCATTCTGCTTATATCCTACTAATATTATATTGATAATAGCCAGTATGGAGGTATGGATGTTCGTTATTTTTTTACGCCAGAATGGCTGGACAGATTCTGGAATAATATTTAACACAGAGATAGATTATAGTCTGGAACAGTGATGGGCAAACTACGGCCCGCGTGCAAACTCCGGCCCGCAAAGGAATTTAATGCGGCCCGCCGGCGTTCCTTCGAAATGGAGTGTTATGGCACAGGATGACGATATTTAGACAGTCCTGCTGCATAAAATAGAATAATAGATGCAAATGCAAAGGAGCCAGCCGCGTAGTTCATGCGTCATGTGTCAAAAAAATTGCATTTTGGTATAATTTTGGCTCTTCTCTGAAGTATCTGTAATTTTCTGGCCCGCCATGAAAAAAGTTTGCCCACCACTGGTCTGGAATAACAATAGGCTACTTTTGGGAGTAGTGTGATAAGGAACTTTGTTTGGTCACGAAAAGAGGATGGATGAAAGAAGGTTTAGGTTAACTAATTAACTAAACAGATTAATATGATTGTAAATGGGTTCGTTGGGAGGGGAAGGCCTAGACGAACGTTCCGGGACCAAATTGGGGACGTTTTGACAAAAGGTCAGGTCAAGAGTACCCGAAACCGACGAGCATGACTGTATGAAGAGATCGATGCAATTTGTATTAAAAATGTAATTGTCGACTGAAACTTATTGTTTTCAGGTATGAAATTTAAATGCTGCCAGTGCCTCGTGTTAACCTTTGACACTCCAGATGAAAACGAAAATGGCTCCAAATACCATTTACCCAGACTCGAAGACACAGTAATAGTACAACAACATAAGTATACAGTAAACTCGATAAATCAATGCCGATAAGAGTATGTTGTTATTATTACAAGATTTTATTCAACTTGTAATGTAAACGGGCTTGTCAGGGTGGAATCCTGCAAGTCAATTTTGAAGAAATGAAAAATGAACTGAAATTTATTTTTGGTAACAGACATTATAAGTCAAATAATTATTCAATCTATTCTGCGAGTGGCAGATCAAAAAACTCATTGTAATCATAAAAAACGCTATCAAGAAGCCAATTTTTCAGTCGGCCTTTAAAAATCGTGATGGAAGCTGCATTCCTAATATCATCTGGCAGACGGTAGAAGCAGATATGTTCAACCGATTGCGATTGAGCTGAAATTTTGCATATTTAAGAATGAATTTGATGAGTAGGTAGGTAGTAGTGTGGAGTGTGTGTGGTGTGTACGGTGTGGAGAGTATGACAGCCGGAGAAATTACGGGCACAAAAGACATTTCATCTAAGTCCTCTAGGTTGGCAACGCATCTGCAATCCCTCCGGGGTTGCGGGTGTCTATGGGCAGCGGTGATCGCTTACCATCAGGTGACCCACTTGCTCGTTTGCCTTCCTATTCACATAAAAAAAAGTGTGGTGTGTGATGTGTGTATTAGAGACCGCGGATCGGCAAGCGCAGCGTAGGACGTTCACCAACGAGGTGGACGGATGACCTGTAGGCTTATTGTCTAACTCGCTCGCAATCGCCATCGTTTTCATTTTGACAGTTAATGTATGGGCTGACAATTGGCATCGGAATCAGCTAGCTGTCACATTCATACAAGGACTGTCAAAATGAACACGATGGCGATTGCGAGCGTTAGACAATAAGCCTAGGTACTGGTTAGTCGCGGGTTCGCGGTGGATGCAAGCCGCTTCCAACCGAGGCAACTGGAGGTCTATGGGGGAGGCCTATGTCCAACAGTGGACGTCCTACGGCTGATATGATGATGATGACTGGTGGGGTGGTCAGAACCGCCTCCGCAGGAGAGAACTCTTCAACGGATGGTCCGATTGACTTGTTGGTGTTAAAAATGATGTAAGGCAACTTTGGCATAAAATTGTTTTGTTTTTTAATTTATGCGAGGGGAGTTTTTATTTTTATAATTTAATGTTGTTAGTACAATATGTGCGCACAATATTACAGATAATACACAGAATTTTTAAATATATGTCGCACCATTCCAGTCTCAAATTTTAATAAACAAAATCATTATCTTGCTACTCCGCTACTTGCGTGCAAGACAAGCGCCGTGAGTGGAGTAGCACGGTAAATCATCATCTTCCTAGCGTTTTTCCCGGCATTTGCCACGGCTCAGTGAGCCTGGGGTCCGCTTTGACAACCTCTAATCCCAGGATTTGGCGTAGGCACTAGTTTTTACAGAAGCAACTGCCATCTGACCTTCCAACCCAGAAGGGTAACTAAGCCTTATTGGGATTAGTCCTGTTTCCTCACGATGTTTTCCTTCACCGAAAAGCTCATGTAATAGCGGAGTAACAAGGTAAAAATGTATTTTGTTAATTGAAATGGACCTCTGCGAGATAACGCCTGATTCAATATTTATATTTTATTAGTCTTAGCTTTCGTTAGTCAGACTATTCTGTTTTTGTGTATGTACGACTACAGGCTCTTTGATTCCCGCCACGCATCTCTTCTTTTTATTTGTGGCGTATCGTCGTCATTACAACGACATTTTCGCCAATGTCAAAGTAATAAAAATATGTTCAAAAATCTTGTGACAAAATGTCGGCAACGTTGTACGGTAACACGCTTAAAAGACGCCTCTGCTGTCAGGCTCTTAGCCAACGAACAATGATATCCTTCAGAATCTGGTAGGAAATCATTAACTGATGCCCAGGGTGCATCGGACCAAGCACTGCTCTTCCCCTCGGACGGATTCAAAAACGAACCGCAGCTCTTCACCACAAATGTGGACACATGACCCCACACACCATGACCACATGACTCGCACCCCACCAAGCATCCGAGGGGTTCATCCTTATCATCCTCGCAGGTAACTAGGTTAGCCAACCAGCAGCCAAGAAGGAAGAAATTTTCTTCCCAGATAACTGGTTTTTGCTTCCCAAGATAACTGGTTTTTTCTTCCCAGATAACTGGTATTTTCTTCCCAGATAACTGGTTTTTTCTTCCCAGATAACTGGTTTTTTCTTCCCAGATAACTGGTATTTTCTTCCCAGATAACTGGTTTTTTAACGGGAAAGATTTTTCCTGCACGACAACCAAGTTACATAACCGGCACTGGTAAAACTAATCTAGGATGATTAAGGCGACCAAACCGCCGCGCATACGCAGTGACGTGTCGTATGCGTCACGTTTTCTCACCGTTTACTTGCGATTCCGTAACGTCACCGTTTTTTAAGCGGCGGTGTGGTCGCGCCCTAATTTGGGTTAATTTAGGTTCAGGTGCGGCTGGGGTTGCCCTTGCGCTACCCCTAAGCTGCGAAAATGTTTGTTTTAATAAATATTCTTTATTTTACTTTATAGTTATCTACGGGGAAGAAATCTTTCCCTTTAAAAAACCAGTTATATGGGAAGTAAATTCTTCTTGGCTGCTGGTTATCTGCGAGGAATAAAGGGATTCATCTTAGCAACTCGAGAGTAAAAAAAATGTCTAGTCTATTGCCACGAACTGTCATTGTCATTATTTAATAAATCAGTCAGCAAAATTGAAAATGTGAACAAAATTCCAAAATAGCGGTGCAACAGCGAGGCCAAACTAATGTGTTTTTATATGTTTCCCGCCTTTTCTATATATATGTGTTTTATATTGCCCTGCTTCGTCGCCCCTTGCATTCTTATCCCTTGTGCAATTTTTTTCCCGCAAATAAAGGAGTGGTGGGACGGGATAGACTTAAGAAGGGGGTTGTGCTGACCGTTAAAAAAAGTGGACAAGCTACTGGAATCGTATTACTAAGAATAACTAAGTAAGTGTCAATATATCAAAATGGACCTGGAAAGGAACCAGGCGCCCGATTTTTGAATGCCTTTGAATGCACATATGTGGAAATACTACTTGAAAGTAAGGTATTTCCATTCTTACCTCTCCTATTTGGTAAACAAAATTCTAACCTCAATTTGTTTTTTGTAAATATTTATTGGTTGAAATAAAAATACAATATATAGCAAAAAAAAAAAAAAAAACCTCAAAACGTAAAATTTTTGCTATTTTTTAACTATTTCAACGTAAATAAAGGAACTGGAGATAAAATATCAGCAAAATTATGTACAAAATATTGCCTCATTTAATAATATAATAAATACACCTTATTCTTTACAAAAATTTGCACATTGAGGTTAGAATTTTGTTTACCAAATAGGACAGGTAAGAATGCAAATATCTTAGTGAAAAATCGTACTGATTTTTGAAAAATATATGTAGCGTAGGTACAAGAAAATTACAGCTCTCATTAATTGTATGAACCAGTTTAAAAATTTGATTCGTACTGTAGTTTTGAAGTTTTATACAGATTTATACCATTTACAAAGTTATAGCTGGTCTGGGAGCAAAAAAAAACATAGAATGTACCCAGCTGCTTCACTCCCGCGCAGATGGTAAAAGCCCATCGAGGGAATGGGTGAAAGTCGTAGGAATCCTGATAAAATATAGGCGATGCGGCTAGCAACCTATCACTATTTTGATTCCCCTTTCCACCTTTACGCCCACAATCATGCTAAACGTGGCCTTTTAGGTCTTGTTACTTTATAAGCTCTGTCTACCCCATAAGATATATAGACGTGATTTATGTATGTATGTAAGTATACCACTTTTGAGTGATGTGCTTTCAAAAGTCGAGCCCCTGGCCTTACTCCGACATTCAGTTTTCGAAGTTCGTTTATTGCCATTCTACTCACACTAATGGTCATTAATTTGAGAGTGAGAGGGATGGTATGATACGAACTTCGAACAAAGGGAGCCTGTAAGTACTTAGTGTATTTTTCTCACGCCCACGACGCGCGTTTATGGTGCCGTAATAGATATATAGTACACTAGTTGTTGCCCGCGACTTCGTCTGCAAAGAATTCTTTTATCGCTATCCCGCGGGAATTTTCCGGGATAAAAGGTAGCCTATGTGCTATTCCAGACTTTTCTCTATCTATGTGGCGAATTTCATCCAGATTCGTTGGGCCGTTCTGGCGTGATTGAGTAACAAACAAACAAACATCCATCCATCCATACTTTCGCATTTATAATATTAGTTAGATTAGATTAGTTAGATTACACGCCGCGGGTGGGGAAATGAAGAATGTCTCAGATCGCAGGAACTTGTCACACGAGCCAAAGGCGAGAGCGATAAACATGCGACCTGAGGCTTTCTTTATCACCGCCTGACGTGTGTACCTACACAATTTAGGTACTTTCTCCTGGCCAGGAAGTGGAAATTTCCACTCGCGCCCTATTATAGCTTTAACGCTACCCCCGTAACCGCATCCCTAGCGCCACCTAGCTGTTGACTACATAACTATTACAACGCACGAGTATCTAGCGTCAGTTCTAATGACAGCTGTCACATTGTTCTACATCACGCCAACGAAGTTTCTCTACGATGCATAAATACAACTTCCAACTATCTTCCTTCGGACTTCGGTCATCTCATCTGGCATAGCAACGGCCTGGAGAGAGATCTCTCTATTATGGCATTTCCCTACAGTAATATAGATTTGTATGGCACAATAAATAAACAAAGAATCATTGAAAAAGCAAATCGGTATAAATATCGACGAACATAGAAAATACACATGAAAATATTCGATCGAACAGAGAACCTTTTTTCGAAGTCGGTATAATAAGTTTACCTCTTTGCGGTTCATTTTCAAAGACGGACAAGCAATCTTCTCTTTTCCTAAATCCGCTTACGTAGCCAATGCGTCAAGACTTTGGCTTCGACCTTTTACTATAAGTACTACAAACTTGGCGACAGCCTTGATTTAGATCATTCATATGAAAGTTTTAATTGAAAGTTACAATTGACTTCGGCCTTTTTTATCGAGGAAAAAGAAAAAAGATAACTCCAGACAAGGCTGTATGGACTGAGTTTCTTTTGCCTTCCCCCCGAAAATGAATTAGAGAGAATTAACCAAAAAAAGTCTATGCGTCAAATTTGTCACGTCACTCAAATAAGTGACATCAAAATTAAAAATGTAGCTAACCAAGTTTGTTTAAAAATAACCAACTTTAGACACGAAGTGTGTCGTTTCGATGTGCTTTTTCGTTGTGCCTGTGTGGTGTCTTTGCTTGCTCCCATGCTGCCTCCTGCCCTGCATCGCTATCCCTGTTGCCATTTACTACCCAGAAATAAAGCAGAAATTGGACCGATTGCTTGGCATATCGCCCTGTGCGAGATGATAAGTAAGATAACATTGAATTTAGAAACTTAAAAAACCCCACGCGTTGAGTAATCATACGCAAATGAAAATTAATTCATTTTTATGCCACTATATGCCTTGCCTCATTTTGGAAAAGAGCTGATACTCTAAAATGGCTCTCAAGACAATCAGGTTGCTGCTCGGTGCCTTTACGTTCTTACGTCCTTGACCTTTATTTAATTATACAACACTACCTACTAATGCTCTGTATTGAACACCACAAATCCGTACAAAACAATACAATTACAATTTATTAACACTATTCATTATTATAATAATACGATTTATTTATTTATTTTTATTTTCTCTTCAAAAAAAAAAAAAAATTTTTTTTTGGTTCTTGTGTGCATGCTAGTTGTAAGTCTATCTGCCATTGTTGAAGTGGTAGGTACGGAGTGCGAGGAGGAGGGGCGGACTGAAAACCAGCGCTGCACAGATGCAAGCTTATCCTTGCACTCGCAGCAAATGCCGAGTCCGCTCCTTTTGCCACCCCTAAACACCTTTGTTTTTTACATGTCGAATTTCTCTTTAGTGTGATAATAAACGTTCTTTTTCTTTTTTTCTTTCTTTCTTCAAACCGCTGGACCGATTTTTACCAAACATGGCTAAGAACCACCGCAAGAAAACTGGCTTTTGAATGAAAAAAACCGCAGTAAAATGGGTCCATTCGCTTGAGAGCTACGATGCTACAGCACACACACACACACACACACACGGAGAGAGAGACAGACGTCAAACTTTTAACATCCCTCTTTTTATGTCGGGGAATAAAAATAGAAGCACATATTTAGTACTAGCTGTTGCCAGCGACTTCGTCTGCAAAGAATTTGTTTATCGCTATCCCGCGGGAACTACGCAATTTTCCGGGATAAAAAGTAGCCTATGTGCTATTCCAGACTTTTCTCTATCTACGTGCCGAATTTCACACAGATCCGTTGGGCCGTTCTGGCGTGATTGAGTAACAAACTCAGGTTTTTAACTGTAGTTGAAAAATGTTTCCATGTTCAAAAGGGGTGAATTAAATTAGAATTAAATATTAGAATCAATACCTTTAATAGGCTGACAACACATAATTTTTTGACAGTTTTTTTTTTGTTTTCTAGGTATCCCGTATGTGTTCCTGTGTCTTCATACCAATACACTTGGGTTCATTCTTCTCGTGCATACCTTTGTCGGATTGCTGTGTGAAATTTGAGAGAGAAGAGATAGAAATACCCACAAAAAGGAATTGGTGCTTCTCTACAAAAAACTAAAAGTATTGAGGGTCAGCACTTAAATAAAACAAGTGCAATCTTTAAGATTAAGATTAAGAAACAGTGGTGATGTGAAAATAATGGGACTAAACATCAGTGCCCAAGAAACAAATGAACAGACAAGAGATGTTTAGCAACTGAATTAAGATGAATTTGAAGTTAATCCAAGTACAATTGACATATTATATTTAGTAATGTTCTAACACGATGTGTCATTTGGCGTGGTTGTGTTTCCCTGTAATAATCATTCCAATGGTCACTTTGTATCCCATCATCTGTCCTTGTCTGTTGAAATTGTGCGAGAAAGAGATAGAAGGAAAAGAAAAGGCTGAGAAACTAGAGCAGGGTAATGTTTTGTATGTTTGACTTGAATAAATAACGAAGGATCGTAGACTTTATAATTTTATTTTATTTCAAGATAGGAACCGATTCGATTGTCTTTTGCGACAAAATATACTCGGCGGCAAAAAATGGCCCTCATATGTGTATACAATATTATGTAGGTGGTCGTGGGTTCGAATCCCGGGCTCGCACCTCTGTGTTTTTCGGAATATATGTGCTAAATTACAATTGAAATTTACCATGAGCTTTTCAGTGAAGGAAAACATCGCGAGGAAACCTGCACACACCTGCGGAGCAATTCAATGGTGTGTGTGAAGTTCCCAATCCGCACTGGGCCCGCGTGGTAACTATAGCCCAAGCCCTCTCGTTCTGAGAGGCCTGTGCCCAGCAGTGGGACATTTATAGCCTGGAGATGATGATGATGATATGTAGGTGATTTTGTATAGAGACTAGGTCAAGTTTTGTGCCGCCAAGTCCATTACATTCCGAGGTTGGTGAAATCAATCATACAGTAAGTTTCTGTTAAATTTTGTTTTCATTCGTCATACATGTACCAAATTTCAAGTCATTCGGACCTACCGTTGAAGAGTTCCCTCCTGCGGAGACGATCCTGACTTAACCAGGAGTCCACTATCAGATTATTGTATTGTCAACAACAAGTGCAAAATTTCAGCTCAATCGGTTGAAGATATCTGCTTTGAAAATTGACTCGCAAGTTTTCACCCGGACAAACATATTTATAAGTGGCGGCAAATAAGTAAAACGTGGAGGGGATATGCGCAGTATGAAAATGATGTTGTTTTTCATACTGCGCATATCCCCTCCACGTTTTAATTATTTGCCGCCACCTGTACTTACGTTATAATGTTTTAAGCTTCCGCGATTTTCACTCGTATTTATTTAAAGTATTACTTTCGGGACTTAACCGCGATATGGTGCCGTTTCAAAATAATGACCAAGTGCGGGTAGTTCGAAAAACTTGCGCAGCCAAACAAAACTGATACCCTACATGGCAGTCTGCTAGTGACCACGGCCACTGCATCGTGGCTGAAACGTTGAGGTAATTAAAAACATTTTTAAGCGGTTAAGCCCCGAAAGTAATACTTTAAATAAATACTTACGTTGCAAGTTAAATAAAAGCTTGTAATAAAAATTATATAACATAGGTTAGTTATGTAACTTAGGTTAGTTATGTAACTTAGGTTAGTTATGTAACTTAGGTTAGTTATGTAACTTAGGGTTGTTATGTAACTTAGGTTAGTTATGTAACTTAGGTTAGTTATGTAACTTAGGTTAGTTATGTAACTTAGGTTAGTTATGTAACTTAGGTTAGTTATGTAACTTAGGGTTGTTATGTAACTTAGGTTAGTTATGCAACAGGGTTGTTATGTAACTTAGGTTAGTTATGTAACTTAGGGTTCTTATGTAACTTAGGTTAGTTATGTAACTTAGGGTTGTTATGTAACTTAGTTTAGTTATGTAACTTAGGTTAGTTATGTAACTTAGGGTTGTTATGTAACTTAGGTTAGTTATGTAACTTAGGTTAGTTATGTAACTTAGGGTTCTTATGTAACTTAGGTTAGTTATGTAACTTAGGTTAGTTATGTAACTTAGGTTAGTTATGTAACTTAGGTTAGTTATGTAACTTAGGTTAGTTATGTAACTTAGGGTTGTTATGTAACTTAGGTTAGTTATGCAACAGGGTTGTTATGTAACTTAGGTTAGTTATGTAACTTAGGTTAGTTATGTAACTTAGGGTTCTTATGTAACTTAGGTTAGTTATGTAACTTAGGTTAGTTATGTAACTTAGGTTAGTTATGTAACTTAGGGTTGTTATGTAACTTAGGTTAGTTATGCAACAGGGTTGTTATGTAACTTAGGTTAGTTATGTAACTTAGGGTTCTTATGTAACTTAGGTTAGTTATGTAACTTAGGGTTGTTATGTAACTTAGTTTAGTTATGTAACTTAGGTTAGTTATGTAACTTAGGGTTGTTATGTAACTTAGGTTAGTTATGTAACTTAGGTTAGTTATGTAACTTAGGTTTGTTATGTAACTTAGGTTAGTTATGTAACTTAGGCTAGTTATGTAACTTAGGGTTGTTATGTAACTTAGATTAGTTATGTAACTTAGGTTAGTTATGTAACTTATGTATCTTCAGTTGCTTGATGGGCAAGATATCCAGAAAAAGAAGCTCCTTGGAGGGCTCCGTCTAAAACCAAATGGGCAAACTGTAGGTGAACAGGGGTCTTACCATGACGTCTTAATGCGATTCAGTTTAGGTCCGCTAGCTGTCAGATTCACACTAAAGTGACAGCTAAAACTTGAACTGAGTCGGAAGCCGGAATTAGGACGACATGGTAAGGCTCCTGCTAGTTATTATCTATACATTACGTCAATACCTAAATAGGGTCGGATGTGGAGAACTCGTGGGAATCACCTGGGAGGCAAAGTTGCGTGGCAATGTTGTAGTTTAGCTTTAACTTAAATAGGCTTGGTCTGAGGAATATTAAACTTTATCTACATCCATATCATGACTTCCCTACAGTTCAGGAACGATTGGCAAATGGCCTACATTAAGAAACCTTCATCTGGTCTGTGGTTGTATTTGTGATAACTTTATATATCGTATAATAAAAATAAATTAAAAATATAAATATAAAAATAAAATAAATTAAAAAAATCTCTGTCCATTGTCTTACCCCCTTATTCATAAACCCTCTAAGTATAGGCTACTGCCAAGCATCTGCTAACTTAGCAAGTTTGTCCTTATCTGTCACTTTGACATGTACCTTTCACAGATAAGAACAAACGATTACTAAGTTAGCAGAAGCCTATAGAGCGTTTATGAATAAGGGGGTTAGAATTTAAGAAAAAAATATAAATGTCAGTCGTCACCAAGTCGTCACATCTGTTTCGAACTTTCGAAGAACAGAAAATAACCTAAGTATTTTGATATGAAAATGTTTATTGTAGAATACTTATGATATTATGAATGTAAATTCCTGACCTGACCTCCCCCGCTGGTGCCGCTTGGATTTTTATAGAGGATGTCTCCTCGTGCGTGGCCCTCGTCTTGAAAAAGACAGCGGCCCACGTTCCCGCTACGGGCCACCTTCCTGGCTCAAGTATACCAGTGCTGCCAGATGGGTTTTACGTTCCGTTACGCGTAGCTCTTAAAAATAGTACGCAAATTCAAGTTTGAGTACGCAGTGCAATATTTAGTGCAAAACTGCGCTTTACGCAACTGGCACATAAACAAAGGCTTAAAAAAAAAACTGGCAACACTGAAGTATACATAAATTGCCAGTCAATTGAAATTGCAAACGATGTAAACAAACCTTGTATTTATAATGTCTTTAATTTCCATTTTCCCTCATCAAAATTAAATACTGCTAAAACCGTGTGTTATTTAATCAATACTTATCACAACATTGTCCTGCACCATTAAAACAATAAACAAGTGCTAGAATATGGACATTTCATTAAATCGTTTATTTACATTGGTCGCAATTTCAATTGACAGCGACTTTACATACTCGTACACAATAGTACATTACAGACCTAGGGCGGTGAATTCGTAATTGTCCCAGATCGCAGGTGTTTGTGGCCCGAACCGAAGGTGAGGGGCATAAATATGCGATCTGGGGCTATACGAATTACCGCCCGTGGTTTGTATAAAGTTTTACGTCTTGCCTCGGCCAGGAAGTGAGATTTTCTGTCCGCGAAGCGGGCGTAAAATCCCAATTACGGCCAAGGGTGACGTAAATAAAGTTGGTACAGTTTTGGCAAACAAAAGCGTGACCTGGTTTTTTTTTAAAGTTTTAATATGGCAACATTATTACTCTGTCAAAGTTAAGTCAAAGACTTTGGTTTGATTTGTCAGTATTTTGTGAACCCAATTATTTTTCATTTATAATTGCCGTAAAACAATAAAAAGTAATGTGCGAAAGCTGCTACATACCATGATCAGTAAGTTCAAGCAAAAACAAGAAGAGAAAGAAGTTGTTTTCCAAGAGAAACAACAATGTTTACATGCGATGTCGGATTTTTTAGGTTAGTACCTATGACTATGTAATCTTAATCCTTGTTGGCTGATTATTTTGATATATTAACCATAATTATGATGATGATGATACCGTTGCTTATGTTTTACAGTTAATCTTGAAGATAATCAAGGAATCTGCGAAATGAAAAACAGTTAGTAATACCACATGTAATTTTTTTGAATTTGCCGCGGTTTTCTCAGGTCACGCTTTAGGGTGCGCCCACACCGTCACTTAAAAAACGGTGACGTTACGGAATCGCAACAAAATGTATGAAGAAACGGTGAGAAAACGTGACGCATACGACACGTCACTGCGTATACGCGGCGGTTTGGTCGCACCTTTCGTTTGCCAAACTCTATACTACAAACTTTATCTGCTTACCTATGGATTAAATCCATTTAATTCTATTGAGCAGTTTGTGGTGTAATCAGAGACTGACTGAATAAAAAGTATTCTAGCAATCCCAGTAGCATTTCTTACACACAAAGGATTGTAAAAAGTAAAGTCTGAAAAACAAGATTTCACAAATTAAATAGCATCTTTAACGTGGTTCGAGCAAAGAAACGCGTAGTGATGTGGTCGTATCGATAGTTTAAAGTTTAAAATGAGTTTTTGTTTAACTCAATTTTAATAAAAGATGACTTTTTGCTGAGTTGTGTGCATTGTCAACCGTCCTATTATTATTATGTACCAAATTTCAGTCCTGACTGGGCCACCAGAACTTCGCTACGCGGGGTTGCGGGTGTCTATGGGCAGTGGTGATCGCTTACCATCAGGTGACCCACTTGCTTGTTTGCCTTCCTATTCGCATAAAAAAAAAAGCATTATAATGTATATACCATATCGTCATTCGACTTAAACAAAATATGAAAAAATCGGCTACAGATATATGTATCTGCTTAAAAATTGAGTTTCATGATTCCACTCGGACAAAGGTACATAAGTAGTATAAATATAAATTATTGATAGTTAAATAAAAACTTGTAAAAAGGATCGTGCTTTATTGGTTCTGAACAATGTAACTAATCAAAAAAAAAAATATGCGGGGCAAATTTAGGTAATTATATTTTTGTTGTGACTATTGGTATGACCTATGGCTTCTCAAGCAGAGTGTCGTAGGTTTGAATCCCGACCTCTACGTCTTTCGGAATTTATGTGCGAAATTAAATTTATTTTGAAATTCATCATGAGGGCAGAAACGAAAAAAAAACTATTAGTGTTGTTCAATTTTCAAGTAATTCATTTCAAGCGTTTCGATGAACATTAAATTTCTATCGACATACTTATCGATATCGAGGACATTACTACGGCGCCCTTTAGGGAATTAAAGTGAACAAACGGCCGAGTTCTTTTCCCCGGTTTATCCCACATTAGTTCTCCAAATGGCAGCGGTTCCACTATAGGAGTGATAATAGTGGACTTGCTGTTTTTATATGTTTGCGGTTTTCATTAGAGTGTAATTGATTATTTCTGGTTTATAATCTTGCAATATTAAATAGTAGATTGATCAACAAGGGCTGAAATATACCCATTTCACCTGAGATATTTCTGGTGCCCGAACGAAGTGAGGGCACCAATGGTTCGAGGGTGAAATGGGTAATTTCATCCGAGTTGAACACTCTACTTTTCATTTCGAATATGAGGAAATTAAAAGAAGGTATTATGTCAAATTTCACTAACGTCGCACGGTCGCACATAATATTTGTTACGTTTGTCATTCTCTTCCCGCTCTTTTTTCTATTACGCGTATTACGCGCATTGCGCATTTCTTCTGCGCACCAATGGCTGCGGCTAGTTTATTTAAACTTGCAGACACGGAGGTCGCTATCAATTAATTTGTCGACTTAAATATTTCAAGCGAAAAAATTTACCGAACGTAATAATTTCTACTAATTCTCGTTGCATACGCTTGCATGAGCTTATATATATAGCGGGAATGTTATTTTAAGATTATTTTGCCTTTTACAATTAAAACGGAAGTATTAATCTAGATGATTATATAAAACATAGATTACATGGCTGTATACGTATTTCCATTGCTATGTACGGTATGTACCTCATTTGGATTAGCTAGAAAAAAAAATACTTTCAACCCAAGGGTCGCGATGAGTCACTTTCAACCCGTTATCCAGATAATCAATGATCTACTTTCAGAGTATGAGAGATGAAAATATATTTAATATATGTAATTTTAAACTCACGCTTTGTCGGTCCATCGTTTAATGCGCTTCTCATCTACTTAATAGCTAGCTGGTAGAGATCCCTTATAGGGATAAGTTCGCCTTTGTGCATATTTTTTTTGTGAATAGTTTCTGTTTCTTTATATTTGTAAAATAAAGCATTTCAACATGAAACTACCGTGAGACTCAATCATAGTTACATAAACGGATAACTCACGTATAAAGCGAAGGCGAGAGAGGCAAGCGCTTCTGGGCCCTATTTTATAAAGCACAAGTAACAATTTACAAGTGGAAGTCTCTATCTAACACAAAGGGTCAGAAAGAGACTTCCGCTTATAAATTGTAACTTGTTGATTTATAAAATAGGGCCTAGGACAAAGGATTACGAATTAAAGTCCTTAATCCGAAACATGTTGAGCATTACTCGACTTTTATACGTGAGTTATCTGTTGGTGTAACTAGAGCAAAGCATTTACTTAACTTACTTACTTAATGTTCGTATGTGAGTTCGCTGTTTTAAAACCTTCAATTACACCCCAAACAGTGAACTTATAAGGCAGGTCAGAGCCACTAGCACACGGCGGCCACGACGTACAAAATCCGCGTTCTGAAATGAACACAGGCACGACGTCGTCTGTACACGCGTCAATGTGTGCGTAAGATACACAGGGCTGTCTATCGCAAAAACCTAGTACTATAAGTACTACCAATGACATACACAGGGCTGTCTATCGCAAAAACCTAGTACTTACTATAAGTACTACCAATGACATAAATATACTAAAGATATGGCTTAGATGTGTGCAAATAAATGTACTTAATCGTTATCTATTTATTTAAACTTACTTAAAATGTGTCTGTCTGTGTATTTAAGCATTATTATTTTCAATTACAATAGACGTACGACAACAAACTTAAGCGAATGATTCTGTAGTTATTTCATGTATTAATCGCGATATTTTTTTCTGAAAGCATTAATTTTGTAATGTTTTAAAAAATGAAGTACCTAGGTAGAATAGGTTCCCGAACTTGTGACGTGCGGCCGACATACATCGCGTCGCGAGCCCTACTAGTTGCCAGCAGCTTTCCGGCAGACTGCGCTTGAGGGGTGGGGTAACTCGAATAAGTGCGGGGCGGAGCGTGGCCATTCTGTACGTTAGTACTTGTTCGCGTAAAGAACCCTTCGATAGCACCAGTTCACTGGTCCTGGTTCTTCTGTCAGGATAGCCCAGGGGTTTCAGACATTGCACTCTTTCAATATAAAGAAAGCCACTCACCTTGGTCTGCTCTCTGGCGCCTGCTGCTGCTTATGAATTTCACAAAATCTATATTGTCTGGTACACCATATACACCGAATAATGTTCTACAAATGAAGACCGACAGACCGCCGAAATCCGTAAGATTTTGGATTAATTATTAGCACACACGTACACACGTATGATCAGCTCGAACGTTCGCCGCGAACTCTGTCAGTTCGCCTTGCGCCGGCCGGCCGCAGATATTGCAGCTTACCCTCATATTAAAAGATTACAATGCCCGAACATCCTCCCGCCTAACCAAGGCCTGCCTTGGTTCCTAATCTACAAGAGGCAACCTACACAATTTTGATATGGGTCTCAACAAGACACCATTCTGAGTTTTAACTTCAGCAACGCGGACAACCCCATCCTTACCCGGTAAAAGTTTTACTAACCGTCCACGTCTCCAATTGAGAGTGGCTAAGTTATCTTCCTTAATTAAAACTAAGTCATCTAACTTAGGAGGTTCCGTATGAGAGGTCCATTTATGACGTTGTTGAAGCGTGTGCAGATAGTCACCCTTCCACCGATTCCAGAAATGCTGGGACATCTTTTGTATTTGTTGGTACCGAGACAGCCGAGACATTCCAATTTCCAGGAAAGGATATTCAGGGAGAGCCACTAAAGGCTGGCCAATCAAAAAATGTCCTGGAGTTAATATTTCCAGATCTGCTGGGTCCGTACTAAGAGGGCACAATGGTCGCGAGTTCATCACGGCTTCCACCTTTGTGAAAAATGTGGTTAATTCCTCGAATGTTAACCGAGCGTCACCGAGCACACGTTTAGCATGAGTTTTGGCTGACTTAATCGCCGCCTCAAATAGCCCGCCATGATTTGGACTAGACGGTGCGTTAAACAGCCATTTAATTTCTTGCCTTATGAACTCCCGATCGATTTCCGTTTGGTTATTACGCAAAAAAATGTACAATTCCTTTAAATATTTATCCGTACCCGTATAATTTGTACCGCAATCCGACCGTACCAATGAGGGAAGCCCTCGCCGTGAGATGAACCGTGTAAACGCTGCTACGAAAGCTTCAACTGAAAGTTGCGAAACTATTTCCAAGTGTACGCACTTAGTGCTCAAACAAACAAAAATACATAAAAAACATTTTTGAATTTTAGCATTCCGAAGCGAGCTAGATTTGATATAAAACGGGCCGCCGAAATCCGTTCCTACGCCGAGAAATGGTCGAACGCCACGCACCCGATCCGCCGGAAGGTCTGCCATGAACGGCTGGTCAGGTCGCGGCCGAGACATGTAGCACGGTACGCACTTGAATGTAACGTGTCGCGTTATCCGCCGAGCTGCGACGATCCAATACGTCCGTGATAAAATAGACTCAAGAGTATTTGCTCCAACATGGCAATATACCTTGTGGTAATGTGTCACTAACAATTCCGTAAACCGACCCTTACCAGGTAATAATATTGGGTGGCGCGCGTTATAAGGCAACTCCGATGCACCTATTCTGCCGCCGATTCGGAGTAGGTTATTATTATCAAGAAATAAATTTAACCGCCGCAATGAATTTTTAATAGGTTTATTGTTCCGAATTGCCGAAATTTCATGTTCATAATGTTCATTTTGAACCCGCCGAATTAAACATAGGATAGCGTTCCTACGTTCCGAAACCGATACATTACTATTATCGTCATACTCACATCTAGTTTTGCAATTTCGAATAAATCGCAGGATATAAGCCGTTACGTTTATCAATTTCTCAAAAGAGCTAAACCGTTCCAATAAATTGAAATGTTCATCTAAGATGCCAACATTAGTCACCTTAGCCCGCAAACCAGGTAACATATCCGCCGGGAAATCCGAACATGCGCCGGGCCAGTGAGCCGGCGCGGCTCGCAGCCAGCGCGGCTCCCACCACAATGGATGACAAAACAACTCGCCTGCTGTGGCTCCGCGCGACGCCACGTCCGCACAATTCAATTCACTAGGAACATGCCGCCAAGTGATGTTTACGTTAAATGATATTATTTGAGAAACTCTATTTCCTTCATAAACTTGCAGTTTATGAGGAGGGGTTTTCAACCATGCTAATACAATGGTGCTGTCACACCAAGCTACGATCTCATCTAAACTAATTTCGGTCTCCAACGAAGGGACGACGTGGTTAATTATAGTTGTTAACAACGTAGCACCGCCTAACTCAAGTTTAGGTATCGTTTGTTTCTTCTTCAATGCGGCTACCCGAGATTTGGCCATCAGTAGTCGCACGAGAACCGTTCCGTTTGCGATCTCTGAACGTAGGTAAATTACCGCCGAAAAACCGACCGAGGAGCCGTCGCAAAAACCGTGAACCGAATATCTGGCGTCTCTCGTTGTTTTTAAACACCTGGGTAAAGAGATCCGTTGTAAATGAGGTAACTCCTTTAATATATTTTGCCATTCTTGCACTATTGCCTGTGGCGCGGGAGCGTCCCAATCCACCTTTCGAGAATCATCAGAACTACTGAGCAGATTTTGTAACAATAACTTAATTTTAAAAACAACCGGACAAACCCAACCAAGTGGATCATAAAGACGAGCCGCTGAGGATAAAATACTTCGCCGAGTAATAGTTTCGTTTACCGGTAAATTTAATCGGTAAGAAAAGCTGTCATTTTTTGGATCCCATTGGATACCCAAAATCTTGATAAAACCGGAATCGTCCGTATTCGCGTCAAACGACCGCGGAGTTTCACGATGGTCTAACGGTAGACCGTCCAAGACGTCAGGCTCGTTCGACGACCACTTCCGTAACTCATAGCCCGCCGTGCTCATGAGCGCCACGAGCTCGTCGCGTAAGCACCGTGCGTCATCCAGCGAGTCCGCTCCTCCGTTAAGATCATCAACATAACTATTCTGTCGTAACAGTCTGGCCGCACGTGGGTACCGAAATTCCTCGTCACTAGCCAACTGATGCAGACACCGAATTGCCACGAAGGGGCTCGACTTAAGGCCGTACGTGTTGGTCGTTAACTCATAAATACGCAAAAGATCGTCGGGCGACGATCGCCAAAAGATGAGTTGAAACTTCCGATCATCCGAGTGTATCCATGTTTGTCGGAACATCATTTTAACGTCAGTAGTAAATACATAACGCGGCAGCCTAAAGTTAATAATAATCTGCGTAATATCGTTTTGTAACCGAGGGCCCGAATATAGACAGTCATTTAATGACACACCCGTAGTAGTCTGTACACTTCCGTCGAAGACAACTCGAATTTTTTCAGTGTCACCCGATTTTTTAAACACCCCGTGGTGTGCAAGGAAATAGTGCTCTTGGCTTGATTCGATATCAAAATTAGAAACGGCCATATGACCGAGCCGTAAGTACTCCGACATAAATTCGACATATTTTTCTCGATATCCAGAATCCCGTTTCATCCGCCGTTCTATAGCTAAGAATCTACGTAATGCAGTTTCCATAGAATCACCCAGCCGTTGATGACCTTGAATCAGTGGTAATCGAACCACGTATTTACCGTCCGCGCCCCGTGACGTAGTAGTTGTAAACAGGTTTTCATATTCTAAGTCCGCCGGGTCCCTAATAGCCAATAGCGGCGGTTCCTCGGAACGCCAAAACCTTTCAACTGCTTCAATTAATGTAAGACAAGTATTGTTATTATTTAACTCAGAGTTACAAATTTCTGCCGACCGTACCGGTCCGAAAACAGCAAAATCAAAAATAGTGCCTAATGCATAAGGCCCGCCCGTACCTAATTCAATCGTTTCACCGTTTAATATGTTACCTAAAATATCGCAACCAAAAATTACGTCAATATGTCTCATGTCATATGAGCCGTCGTCCGAGAATTTAATATTACAGCCCGATAACCCGAATTTTTGTGATAAATATGTGGTAGGTTTCTTCAAAACCACTGCCGTAACCGATAATAAACATTTATTAGATTTTTCAGATTTAAAATAAAACTTCACTATATGGGTGCCGTCATTATTACGTAACCCGCCGATACCTACGAGAGGTGTTTGATTATAATATCGCTTCAAACCTAAACTTGCTACAAAATCACTCCGTATTATTGACACTTGACTACCTATGTCCAATAGAGCCCGACAACGAACAAAATAGCCATAAACCGATTTTACATTAATAATAACCGTAGGTAAAATAACATTATTAGCTAACCGAGGTACCGAAGCGATATTATTACACTGTAATTGCTATTGTTGAGAATGCGGTCTGTGATTCCCTTTAGGACTTTGTGACCGCCGGGCTGTAAAGTTCCGATCCCGTGTGTTCCTGGATATCCGTCCCGAGCGCTCATCCCGATTCCTATCATGACGAGAATCACCTTCGGCTTCATAGCCACGTAACAATTCGCGCATACGACTACCCACCGTGGTATTATCAGCGTCATTAACCCGACGCCTATCAAGTTCGTATGCACCGGGCGACCGCCGACCGCTAGCCGAAACGTTTTCGTATTGCGCGACCGCCGCGTGCCGAGTATGCTGCCTGTCTCCCGCCGCTGAGTCAGAGCGCGCAATGGGCATAGTACAAATTAATTTATTATGACCGACGTTGCCGCACTGATTACACGGTACCTGCCTAGAACATTGTGCTGCCGGGTGCCTCTCGAAACACCTAAAGCAAAGGCCGTTATTTTTTATCCAGTCTTTGCGACTATAGTTAGACATATTTGCAAATTTAAAACAGTTACCAATATTATGCCCCGCTAATTGACAATAAACGCAATTGTTATTTTTTCCCGAACCATAATTGCGAGTGTTTACCCATTGCGATTTATTGTAGGTATTATTGTCTGTAGCGCGCTCCGCCGCATGAGCAGTGCGCGCCGGTTTGCGCATGCGCACATGCTCCGCATAAGTCAGTATGGGCTCTGCCGAGGCTGTGTCTATCAACCGGCATTCATTTTGCAAGAACTCAGTTAACTGCTCAAAAGTAGGAAGATTTAAATTATTACCGCCGTATTGTTGTTCGAACCGTGTTTTAATGTCTACGGGTAATTTTGTTAGACTAATATGCAACAAAATGTAGCTCCATTCATCTGTAGGAAGCCCTAAATTTTTTAAGGCCCGTGTAGATTCTAACAATGGGTTTAAAATGTTAGTTCGAAGACTCAAACTCTTGTTGAGTACCGGCAAGTGTAATATCCGAGAAATATGTGAGTCCGCTTGTAACCGTTTATTTTCGTATCGACCTTTTAATATTTCCATAGCAACATCCAACGAGCCGTCCACCATTGGTAGGTGTTTAATTAACGATTGCGGCTCCTTTTCTACGTTCGAGAACAAGTAATGGAATTTTTCGGTTTTGGAAATATCTCTTCGTGACAATACCAGCGACGTAAACAGACTAATAAAACTGCTCCAAGAAAAAACGTCACCGTCAAACGTCGTCAAACTTATCCGTGGTAGCCGTGATGACGCATTGCTTTCCGTAGGCATATGTGTGCCGTCCAAGCCCGGGCATGCCGCCGCCACGGCCTCCAGCTTGTTGTAGGCCTCCGTGGCCTCCTTATATTGATTATCGTAACTACCTATAATATCCGAATCCGCCGAATGGGAATTTAGTATGCCTTCGTATGCGTCCGTTAATACCTCAAAATAATCATCTATTTTACGTAGCCGTGCCGATAATACGCTTGAACTATATCCCGGAGTGGACGCAATTTGTGAACTATTTTTAAACCAATCGTATTTAACCTTAAATTTACATTCAAAAAGTTTTGCAGACATTATCACTTATAAATAACGGAACCTCTTAAGTAAGATAAACTAACCGATCAACCAATTAACCGTAAATCAAAATATGTATTAGACCGAACAAAGGAATTTACCGTTACAAAATGGCTGCCTGACTGGCCTAACTTAACGAAAAACCGATCCTGTTCGATGGACCAAAGTTTATGTTCGCGTAAAGAACCCTTCGATAGCACCAGTTCACTGGTCCTGGTTCTTCTGTCAGGATAGCCCAGGGGTTTCAGACATTGCACTCTTTCAATATAAAGAAAGCCACTCACCTTGGTCTGCTCTCTGGCGCCTGCTGCTGCTTATGAATTTCACAAAATCTATATTGTCTGGTACACCATATACACCGAATAATGTTCTACAAATGAAGACCGACAGACCGCCGAAATCCGTAAGATTTTGGATTAATTATTAGCACACACGTACACACGTATGATCAGCTCGAACGTTCGCCGCGAACTCTGTCAGTTCGCCTTGCGCCGGCCGGCCGCAGATATTGCAGCTTACCCTCATATTAAAAGATTACAATGCCCGAACAGTACTATTATATATTCTGTGCCACTAGTGTAAGTTTTCACACGAACAAACGTCTCGAACGCGTTCACGTAAACGTCTCATTACTAAGGAAAAATTGGCAGCGCCACTTGCGGATCGAAACGGCAACAAACTGTTCTCATAGTATTTGACATTTTAACGCAAACGCGGTCGAGACGTGTTCTGTGACCGAAAACTTACACTAAGCATACTGAGCCTCTAGTGTAAGTTTTCGCATATAAAAACGTCTCGAACGCGTTCACGTAAACGTCACAATTACTATGGAATAATTGGCAGCGCCACTTGCGGATCAAAACGGCAACAAACTGTTCCCATTGTATTTGACATTTTAACGCAAACGCGGTCGAGACGTGTTCTGTGACCGAAAACTTACACTAAGCATACTGAGCCTCTAGTGTAAGTTTTCGCATATAAAAACGTCTCGAACGCGTTCACGTAAACGTCTCATTACCAAGGAAAAATCGGCAGCGCCACTTGCGGATCGAAACGGCAACAAACTGTTCCCATAGTATTTGACATTTTAACGCAAACGCGATCGAGACGTGTTCTGTGACTGAAAACTTACACTAAGCATACTGAGCCTCTAGTGTAAGTTTTCGCATATAAAAACGTCTCGAACGCGTTCACGTAAACGTCTCAATTACTATGGAATAATTGGCAGCGCCACTTGCGGATCGAAACGGCAACAAACTGTTCCCATAGTATTTGACATTTTAACGCAAACGCGGTCGAGACGTGTTCTGTGACCGAAAACTTACACTAAGCATACTGAGCCTCTAGTGCAAGTTTTCGCATATAAAAACGTCTCGAACGCGTTCACGTATACGTCTCAATTGCTATGGAATAATTGGCAGCGCCACTTGCGGATCAAAACGGCAACAAACTGTTCCCATTGTATTTGACATTTTAACGCAAACGCGGTCGAGACGTGTTCTGTGACCGAAAACTTACACTAAGCATACTGAGCCTCTAGTGTAAGTTTTCGCATATAAAAACGTCTCGAACGCGTTCACGTAAACGTCTCAATTACTATGGAATAATTGGCAGCGCCACTTGCGGATCGAAATGGCAACTAAAATTTCTCATAGTATTTGACAGTTTAACGCAAACGTTATCGAGACGTATTTTGCTATCGAATACTTACACTAAGCATACTTATCGTGTCAGAGCGAGCGCTAGCACGTGTGTGTGTGAGAGCTATGACACGTGAGATAGACCATGCGTCTTTTTATTACTGTTCGTTCTAGAAACGGGTATCACGCGCGACAAAGCTCTCGCGCGCATCCTGCTAGCCGTGCTGGCAACAGTATGTTTCGATCGTTTGGCAGCCAAGCGTTAACAGTTAAGTAGATTTGACAAACTTTAGCCAGTCCAAGGACAATTAGGAAGTTTCTCAGAACTAGAGTTTCATAAAGCTTAAAGTATTAAAAAGTCTTGAGTGATTGCCAGATTGTAGAACCCCTTCAACCTTGGGCTTGTCTGCTTCGTTTATAAGTTAAGGGCCTGTTTCACCAATCTTTGTTAAGTTTTTTTTTTTTTTTTTTATGTGAATAGGAAGGCAAACGAGCAAGTGAGTCACCTGATGGTAAGCGATCACCACTGCCCATAGACACCCGCAACCCCGGAGGGATTGCAGATGCGTTGCCAACCTAGAGGACTTAGATGAAATGCCTCTTGTGCCCGTAATTTCCCCGGCTGTCTTACTCTCCACACCGGAACACAGCAGTGCAAGCACTGCTGCTTAGCGGCAGGATTAGCGAGTAAGATCACGGAATAAATAATGTAAGATGGTGGTAGCGATCCGGACGGACCTTGCACAAGGCCCTACCACCCGCAGTTATCTTAAATGTCAGTTATGTATGATGACGTCTCTGTCTGTTTCGTAGTAATAAATAGAGACGGAATTATAGATAACTGATACTTAAAGTAACTGGAACTTGACACAGAGTTGTGTAACAGGCCTAAATCTTTATTTTCACAGTCTAAACGTAAAACTTCGGCGTTTACAGCATTTATAATTTAGTTTATGCTTTCCTTAATCGTTGTGGTACGCATAATCGTAGTAATAAGTAACATAAATACATAAATCACGTCTTTATCTCTTACGGGGTAGACAGAGCCTAAGGTAACAAGATCTAAAGGCAACGCTTGGCATAATTGTGGGCGTATAGGTGGAAAGGGGAGTCAACATAGTGATGGGTTGCTAGCCGCAGACTGTTGCACCACTTTCTATGCCGCATTGTTCCGACCCCCTTTTTTAATTTTTGAAATCGGTTAATAATAGTGTTAAGAACGTTTTGTTTCTTTGTCATTTTTTGTTGATGACGATTTGCTTCAAGGACATTTTTAATTGCGGACGATTTGCTCCCCGGCCTTCCTTCCCTGCGGTCTTTATCACTAATGGACATTATGCCTAGCAGACTAAACGCAACACAGAACGTTTTGCTCTCGGTTCCGACGCGGACACATTTTATATTCGGCAGTCACAGCAACTTATGTGGATGACTGTACAGTGACTGATTATAATGCATAATAACATTTTAACTCGTGATGCCTACCGTACACAAATCACGACATCAAGTCTAAGGTCTAAGTATATTAAGTTTGAGGCAGGCGTAGAACAAAGGATACATTGTCATGTATGCTGTGCTAAAATTTGGCATGCAAATTCTTAACCTAAATTTATAATTAATAATTATCCATTTATGCATAACTAGCTTCTGCCCACGACTTCGTCCGCGTAGAATCACCAATTGACATGTTAATCGCTATCCCGCGGGAACTTTGGAATTTTCCGGGATAAAAAGTAGCCTATGTGTTAATCTAGGGTACCTACCAGCTATCTCTATTCCACATTTTATCCAAATTGGTCTAGTCGTTTCAGCGTGAAGAAGGAACAAACATACACACTCACACCGTCACATCCATCCATCCATCCTCAAAAACTTTCGCATTTATAATATTAGTAGGAAGTAGGATGATTAATTTAAATACCTATAAATCATTTCTAAACGACACTGTTTTTTTTTTTTAAGTGAATAGGAAGGGAAACGAGCAAGTGGTTCACCTGATGGTAAGTGATCACCACTGCTCATAGACACCCGCAACCCCGGAGGGATCGCAGATATGCGTTGCCAACCTAGAGGGCTAAGATGAAATTCCTCTTGTGCTCGTAATTTCCCCGGCTGTCTTACTCTCCACACCGGAACACAGCAGTGCAAGCATTGCTGCTTAGCGGCAGGATTAGAACGCATAGAAAAATCAGAAAAGTAAAGCTATAGCCGGGGCCTATAAATAATCATTTTGATATATTAGACTGACTAGTCTAGTCTGGGTAGTCGGGTAGTCAGTCCATCACTATAATTATCCGTGCTATGTATATGTATAGCTGTCTCAGCAGCCGACACACGCTTTGATGATGCCGACGACATCGCCACGTGCGACTAACATGTCAGATCCAAACTTTGCACAACTTAATGACAAAGCTGCTCTGTCTCCTGTTCAAAACTGAAGTAATTATTAATTATGCGTAGCGTTTCAAACTAATTATAGTAAGGAGATTTCAGTTTTTGTGGGAATAATTACGTTTTGGTGGCGCAATTTGAATCACTAAGGCTTATCCTAGATAGCTTCTGTCCGCGACTTCATCCGCGTAGAATCTTAAGAACTGATGTTGATAGTATATTCTGTAACAATTATTTACATTCTGATTCTAGGTAGCTATGACCTTTCACATATTTATCGCTATCCCGCGAGAAGTATGCAATTTTCCAGGATAAAAAGTAGCCTATGTTTTAATCTAGGGTACCAGTTATCTTCGTTCCAAATTTTATCCAAATCCGTCCAGTCGTTTTAGCGTGAAGAAGGAACAAACATCGTCACAAACTTTTGCATTTATAATATTAGTAGGATTTGGTGGCAACCGAAAAGTTTTCATGTTGAACATAACCACTAAGCGATCTTTTTGCTGGTATGTTGCGTACGAACAGCTTTATTTTTCTTTTATTTCGCATAAAATTTCTCACTTTATAATATTAGTGGGATTTGGTGGCAACCGAAAAGTTTTGTATGTTGATCATAACTACTAAGCGATCTTTTTGCTGGTATGTTGAGTACAAACAGCTTTATTTTTCTTCTATGCTCGTCTGGGAGTAAAGAAAAAAACATAGAATGTGCCCGCTTCTCTTCCCGCGCAGTTGGTAAAAGCCCATCAAGGGAATTGGTGAAAATCTAAGGAATCATGTTATAGATAGGCGATGCGGTTAGCAACCCATCACTATGATTCCCCTTTCCACCTGTACGCTCATAATTATGCTAAACGTGGCCTTTAAGTTTTGTTACCTTAGGCCCTGTCTACCCCGTAAGGGATAAAGACGTGATTTATGTATGTAGGTCCCTATGTTTGTGCGGGTGGAATTATGCGATTCGATTTCTGAAATTTTGCATACTTGTGTAAATCAGATGACAATACTATAATCTGGTAGTAGAGTGTGGTCCAGCCAGGACCGTCTCCGCAGGAGGGAACTCTTCAACGGTTGGTCCGATTGACTTGAAATTTGGTGCACTTTTTTTTTTTTTTTTTTTTTTTTTTTTTTTTTTTTTTTTTTTAATATGAATAGGAAGGAAAACGATAGTTGGATGACAATGGTACAGTCAACAAAAAGTACAGACAGCAAAAAAAAGCTTGTGTCTAAAATGTAATTGTCATTATCGCTCTGTAGCGATAAGGCCGCCTATTGCTACCTTATTACTTCTGTATACCTTTTTTCTGTTTTGATTCTTATATGTGGTGTTCAATAAAGAGTTATTGTATTGTATTGTCATTTTTTTGTTAAAAAAAAAAGCCGTGGTAGCCTAGTGGTTTGACCTGTGGCCTCTCAAGCAGAGCGTCGTGGGTTCAAATCCCGGGCTCGCACCTCTGAGTTTTTCGGAATTCATGTGCGAAAATTACATTTGTAATTTGCCATGAGCTTTTCGGTGAAGGAAAACATCGTGAGGAAACCTGCACACATCTGCGAAGAAATTCAATGGTGTGTGTTAAGTTCCCAATCCGCACTGGGCGCGCGTGGGAACTATAGCCAAAACCCTCCAATACACGGAGGAGGCCTATGCCATGAGGCACGCCGAATTACGCGACAATTTAATAAATAAACGACAATAACAACAACAACAACAACATGTACTTACTGAAATTGTAGTGAATTCGGAATAAAAAGGCTTATAAATAAATAAATAAATAATTGTCATTTTTTTTATTATAAGTTGGCATCCCAGGGGTCCCTAGGTCAAAACTGGTGTTACAGAAATGTCCAAAAAACGCCAAATTAAGCTAACTATCGCAATTAGGTTAACAAAGCCATATATAATAATGAGAGGATGTCTTTTTGTTGGCAACATGATAAAGTACCCAAGTGCCGACTAACTCATTAGAAGGGTACGGTTAGCCTCTCGACGAAGTGTACGACGGTCGAGTAAAATGGACCTTTTGTTTCTAAGGATTTGTATGGGGCAGTGTACGAGGTAATGTTGCGCATTGTATTTCGGTCTTAGATGGAAATGTGAGAAGGTATACAGTAGGTCCGATTGTTTTAAGTAGGTACTCAAGTAGTTCATTTATTGTTTGAACGTTTTTAGTTCGTACATGTTTGGTTCTAGTTTGTAGTTTAGACACAGACAAACATGCATTTTACAAGCTTTTATTTCACTTGCAATGTATGTATGTTTGTCCGGGTGGAATCTTGCGACTCAATTTTGAAGCAGATCTTCAACCGGTTGAGCTAAAATTTTTCATACTTGAGTAAATCAGATGACAATACAATAATCTGGACCCTATTTCATAAAGATACAAGTAACAATTTACAAGCGGAAGTCTCTATCTAACACATAGGGTCAGAAAGAGACTTCCGCTTATAAATTGTAAATTGTAGCTTTATGAAATAGGGTCCTGGTAGTGAAGCTCTGCTGACCCAGCCAGCACCGTCTTATGGTTTAATATTTTCCAGTTCTTTACTGATTATTGAAAAGTGTTTTTCGATAAAAAGACATGCCAAAATTGTTTACCTTTTTTCTAATGCTAAAAAAACGAAGTATTGGAAACTGCCTATTGTATACTTTATTCTATGTTTCTGTATTGTTTTGTACTGATTTGTGGTGTTCAATAAATTGTATTGTATTGTATTGTATTGTAAGTTTTAAACTAACCACAGTGTTTTACCATTTTCGATTGCTATTCGATTGGTGTGCTTTAAGGATTCGGGCTTAACTTTATTTGGTTCTGCTGTTATTTTCACAGCTAAGCAAGTCACATGAACCCTGGTCATTCCGCTAATGTATTATAATTAGTCTTCATTAGGGAGGAAACAGCAATCAAATTAACAACTTTTCACAATTAAGTACGATGTTCTGATGATATACGCCGCAAGGAAGCGAAACTCGTTGCAATTTAAAAACCTCTGCCGTTAAAGAAAGTCGTCTACACTAATTGGGATTGTTCATTTTTTTTAACCCCCCCTTTTTATATTTTTTTTTAGAAAATATGGAGCACTTTAAGAAACTAATTTGAATATTTTGTCATTCCATGGCTTAATTTAATTAATATAATTGCTTAAAAGAATCAGATACGACTTTTCGTAAATTATATACGGCCGGCTGAAATAGGCAATTTTCCCACAATCCTTTGGAAATCTAAAAAAAATAGTTGTCATAAATGTTGTGACTGTCATCTCAATATCAAATATACTTATTGGATGTTGCGTTAAATCTTGATCATGGTTATAATGAGTTGAAAATTTATGAATGTGGAAGTATGTTGCATTGTGTTTTGGTACCTACTTACATCGAAATGATCCTCGCAACAATATTGTGTACCTACTTATAAACTTTGAAGTATTCAACATTTACTTCGCGACACCACTTTTCTCTTAAATCTTCTCGGATCCGTGCGAACTATTATTTTGGAGCTGTTTTTAGAGTCATTATTTCAGGTTGAAACGAAGCATTTTCTGTAATTTCCATTATTTCGTTTTAAATCGACCGACAATTTTAAATTTTCAACAAAACAATATTTACTATACTGACATTGGGTGACACTGATAACTAGTTGACATATAAATTAATAGACAAACTAGATATTTGCCGTTTTATTTTTTGGAACTACCAACAGCCGCTCGGTAAGGTCGAATAAAGGTCAAATATTTTTTTTGCAAAATATCCGTAATCCTTGAGTATTTTTGAACGCCAGTAAGATAAAACAGTTCGCAAGCTCCATACTTCGAAATGGTTTTCAAATCAGGGTATGATGTAAAAAAATGAACAATCCCAATTAGGTATGTTATAAATAAAATAAAATTAAAATAAATATTAGGGAACAATTCACACAAATTGACCTAGTCCCAAAGTAAGCGCTAGTAATTGTTGTGTTATGGACACTAGACAACGATATGTATGCTTTAGAAAAAGACATACTTAAATAGATAGAAACATCCATGACTCAGTAACAAAATATTCGTGCTCATCACACAAATATATGCCCTTACCAGGGGCCTTACCATGACGTCCTAATTCCCACTCAGTTCAAGTTTTAGCTGTCACTTTTAGTATGAATCTGACAGCGAGCGAACCTTAACTGAATCAAGACGTCATGGTAAGGCCCCTGGACTCGAACCCAAGACGCTTGCTTCGCAGGCAGGGTCACTACCAACTAGGCCAAACGTATAGCTACCAGACTATAATACTCTATCTTCCTAGCGTTTTCCCCGGCATTTGCCAAGGCTCAGTGAGCCTGGGGTCCGCTTTGACAACCTAATCCCAAGATTTGGCGTAGGCACTAGTTTTTACAGAAGCGACTTTCAGACCTTTCAACCCAGAAGGGTAACTAAAGCCTCGTTCTGACAGACTATTATAATACTAACTTCAAATAAGACAAAATTTTAGACTAACAGATTAACATATTTTGGCGTAGGCACTAGTTTTTACAGAAGCGACTGCCATCTGACCTTCCAACTTAGAAGGGTAAAAGCCTTATTCTGCCAGACTTTAATCTAATTTCAAATAAAACAAAATGTTAAGCTATCAAATTAATTTTTTTGTCGTAGGCACTAGTTTTTACAGAAGTGACTGCCAGACCTTCCAACCCAGAAGGGTAAAAGCCTTATTCTGCCAGACTATACTAACTTCAAATAAAACAAAATGTTGTACTAACCAATTAAAAATACAATATCGATATGGAGCTGTACAGGTCTCCAGCGGCCCAAGTTTATTAGAGGTGAACATAAATTCCGAATAGCATTTTCAATTAGGTTATATGTAAGTTAGCGGGAAGTCCCTGGCGGCCGCCGCGCGAACTTGTGGACGGATCCCCCAAGTTCGACGTTTTAAGTTCTAATATGCTGTCCTACTCGCTCTTGCGTTGAAAGGTTTTAGTGGAAGCGAGACGGTACGACTCGAACTTCGAATTGCTAACTTCGTAGTGTGAGCAGCAATGACGGTGTGGACGGCGAGCAATCAAACGAGCATCTAACTAATATTATAAATGCGAAAGTATGGATGGATGGATGGATGTTTATTTGTTACTCAATCACGCCAGAACGGCCCAACGGATCTGGATGGAATTCGGCACGTAGATAGAAAAAAGTCTGGAATAGCACATAGGCTACTTTTTATCCCGGAAAATTGCGTAGTTCCGGCGGGATAGCGATAAGCGAATTCTTTGCAGACGAAGTCGCTGACAACAGCTAGTAAATTATAAATGCGAAAGTAATTCTATCTGTCAGTCAGTCTGTCTATCTGTCTGTTTGTTACGCTTCGACGCCTAAACCAGTGGTTTTAATAAAATTTTGTCCCGGGGAAAGACTTAGGATGTAGTTTTATCCCGGACAATTGCATAGTTCCCACATTCGTTCAGTGTTTTTTTGAGTTTATCGCAAACGCAGCTAAGGATTTATATACCTACATACATACACATATATCACGTCTTTATCCCTTACGGGATAGACAGAGCCTAAGGTAACAAAACCTTAAGGCCACGTTTAGCATGATTAAGAGCATCCCCTGTAACATGATTCCTAAAATCTTCGCCCGTTCCCTCGATGGGCTTTTACCATCTGCGCGAGAAGAAAGGCAACTGGTAAATTCTGTTTTTTCTTTACTCCCAGACCAGCATGGAATAAAACTAAGCTAACTGAGCTAAGGACTTAAGGGTGCGACCAAACCGCCGCGTATACGCAGTGACGTGTCATATGCGTCACTTTTTCTCACCGTTTCTTCATACATTTTGTTGCGATTCCGTAACGTCACGTGTGGTCGCACCTTTAGTTTTATAATAATGAATATGTGGTGCTAATGGGTGCGGGTCTGAATACATAAAGTTCAAAATGTATAATGGGTAAAATACATAATGGTTCAAAATATATAATACTATTTTCTGTGATCCTATTAAAACTAAATTAACTTTTTTGATATCGTAGGCAATCTATAGTTTGGTTTAGGTTAGGTTAGGTTTGTTTTATAACAATCCTGTTAATTTGTCACTTTCTAAGAAAATCGCATTATATATTTTGAACCATTATGTATTTTAACCCGTTATAAATTTTGAACTTTATGTATTTTAATACGTACCCAATGCTAATATTATTTTTATAGAGCGGTTGGCCGTTCTTATAGTCTGTATGTAGTAAGTATACAAGTCAACAATAAACTTGCCTCTGATTGTTCGATATATTGCAGCTATAGTATATGTTTATTCGGAGAACGTAAATCTATCTTGCTGAGGTTATAAATAACTGACTAGGTGTCGCCCGCGGCTTTATATTTAATATTGCTTCGTAAAACCTTCACCTTATAATGAAAATAAAAAATCTAATTTGGTGCAGTAAGTATAGTATAGTAACTCTTTATAGCACATAATAAAATAATAAAAGTTTTAAAAACAGTATTTTGAGAAATAAATTAATATCTGGAATGAGACGAAATCGCTGGCAGCTGCTAGGAGAATGAATAACACATATAATACACAAATCACGTCTTTATCCCTTACGGGGTAGACAGAGCCTAAGGTGACAAGACCTACAGGCCACGTTTAGCAAGATTGTGGGCGTATAGATGGAAAAAGGAATCAACATATTGATGGTTTACTAGCCGCATTGCCTATAATATGGTTCCTACGATTTTCGCCCAATTCATAGTAAATAAATAAATATTAGGGAACAAATTCACACAAATTGACCTAGTCCCAAAGTAAGCGCTAGTAAGGCTTGTGTTGTGGGTACTAGGCAACGATATACATACTTATATAAATAGAAAACATCCATACCTAACTCAGGAACAAATATTCGTGCTCATCACACAAATATAATTATATGCCCTTACCAGGATTCGAACCCAGGACGCTTGCTTCGTAGGCAGGGTCACTACCAACTACCGCGTCGTTAAAGTAGAATGAAGAGCATTATCTTCATTTTCAGACAACTTTGTGGTTCATAGGATGGTAGTTTATCATGAATTATTTTTTGCAATGCATCAGTTATTCATCATACGTTTTAAAATTTTAAAGTTTTTGACGACGTGGTTGGCTTAGTTGGTAATGACCCTGCCTGCGAAGCAAGCGTCCTGGATTCGAATCCTGGTAAGGGCATATATTTGTGTGATGAGCACTAATATTTGTTCCTGAGTCATTGATGTTTCTATCTATATAAGTATGTATTTCTCTATATAAGTATGTATATCGTTGTCTAGTACCCATAACACAATCCTTACTAGCGCTTACTTTGGGACTAGGTCAATTTGTGTGAATTGTTCCCTAATTATTATTATTATATTATTATTATTAAATATGGACTTTAAGAATAAATAATGCATAAATAAAATTGTAAAATATTTTTAATTCGTGTATGTATATTTGACGACCGGATGGCCTAGTGGTTAGAGATCTTGACTTGAAGCTTGAAGTCCCGGGTTCGATCCCCGGTCGGGGTAGATATTTGTATGAAAAATACGAATGTTTGTTCTCGAGTCTTGGATGTTTAATATGTATTTTAAGTATATGTTTATCTGTGTAAGTATGTTTATTCGTTGTCTAGTATCCATATTACAAGCTTTGCTTAGTTTGGGACTAGGTCAATTGGTGTTAATTGTCCCAAGATATTTAAATTTATTTATATTTATATGTATATTATTATTATAATAAAAGTTGCGTAATTGTTGTTTTATCAGGGTAAGGTGTTACTGTTATAAAGTACTAGCTGTTGCCAGCGACTTCGTCTGCAAAGAATTCGTTTATCGCTATCCCGCGGGAACTACGCAATTTTCCGGGATAAAAAGTAGCCTATGTGCTATTCCAGACTTTTTTCTATCAATGTGCCGAATTTCATCCAGATACGTTGGGCCGCTCTGGCGTGATTGAGTAACAAACAAACATCCATCCATCCATCCATATTTTCATACTTTCGCATTTATAATATTAGTTAGATAGGTTTTCGTTTGTCCAAATTTTAGCTTTCTGAAACATAATTATTATGTTACCTGTTTTACTAGGTCTGTATACATAGGTACTTGAATATATACCTACGAGTCTAGGTACAACCTTTCATAGATTCGGTTTTTTTTTTTTTTTTTTGTATGTACGAGTATGTAGAGTTTATGCCAAACTTCAGCTTTCTAGGACATTGGGAAATACCCTAGATTATTTATAAGTGAAGTGAGTGTCTAAATTTACGTATTTTGAGTATCAATTAAATCTAAAGTACAAAAGCTAGATCAATGAAACTTTATGTGTTTAATAAGTTTCCTAACCGCATCTTATGCTGTGAATTTCGGCTCTCTCGTGCCAAGTTTTGTTGTCCTCTCTTAATACAGAGTAACTGTATGAGATCCTTTTCTAGGGATAAGTTTATTTGGTTATGTGTAATAGAGAGTTGTATGTAGTACAGGTAACTACCTACTATGATGAATGATGATAAAAAGGTTTTGTTAAATGTTTCGTGTATTTGACTTTTTTGTGGTACGTATTTGTGGGCACGGCAGAGCCCCTCCAAGTCGAGCAAAAAAGTACGTACTATTCAAAATAAAACAAGTCATGAAAGATTAAAATTTGTATATTTGGTACTTCGTATATTTTTTCATTTACATTCGAGTCGATAAGATTCAGTAGTATCGTATATCCTTAGACGATTACCGTAGTATATTATAAAGAACAGTACAAACGTAACGTATTCTGATAAATTAAAATAGTATTTAACAAATTCTAGATAGGTACTGTATAACTTACGTAGTTTAAATATTATATTAAATTTAGAACAATTTTTCATGAACAATTTGCTAGTTTTTTTTTTAAACTTGAATACCGACGTGAAGTCGTTTGATCAGAAAGTCTAATAAGTCTAAATAAAAGTTTAATAATATTGTACAAACGTATCGGTAAATGTCATTTTCATATCTAAAACATAATCGATTTTGTATAATTAAAATTATTGCATTGAATACTGAATTAACCTTGTTCGGACGACATTTGCGATGGCAAACTGTAGCACGAACATCTTTGGCAAAAAAACAAGAAGTCGAACGTCGTCGATCGCAAGTTTTTTTTAAAGATGGACTCCACGCAACTAGCAAGGGCTCGGTGCTAAGTTGCGAAAATCCTTCTTTTATTTGAAAAAAAAAAACAATTATTATTCCGCACAATATCATAAAAAAACAACCATCTTATATTTATATATCCCATACTGTAATGGCAAAACTTCATGTCATAAATAAATATCATCTATCCGTGCAAAAATTATTTCCTACGTAAAATTCTGGTGTTATTTTACAATGGAAAAGAACATCTGATTTCCACTAATATATCTTGATTTATGTAGAATCACACACACATTGGAAGACTATATGAAACTTTATAAAAGAGACATTTAAAAAAGAAATTTATGATCAATTTCTATTGCTCATGATTTCAGTACATACGAGTAATATTCAAATATTCTAAAAATCTAATTAATAACTATACGGCAATGGTGTTGCAGTGTTATTATTTCAAATTATTATGTAATTAAGTATTAGTTTTTACAATTAATTTTAAACATTATAAGTACATTACGTTTTCTAACCGAAGAAAGTTTACATCAATTTAGAATTAAATTCTCGTTGTTGTTCTTTATAGTTTATAAATATATTTTGCAATTGTAATAATTATAAAATTTACAACTTTTAATAATGTACAGTGTTTTTTGTTTTATTTTCAGAATGGATACAAGATGAATAAACTATGTTCAGTCGAAGATATAGTTGATATTTTTATTAGTAGTAGATAAACGTACCTTGTTTAAAAGAAACTCTAATACTAATCATAAGTTTAGTTTCTCCAATAATGAATATCGACCAGTTAGCTTTTTACAAGGGAAGCGATTACAAAAAACTATATACGATTTATCTTATATATGGCAATTCACAAAACGCATTTGTTATCACTAAACAAATACTGAATGCAATTTTTTTCATAAGATTAGAAAATGTACAGGAAGTATTTGGTGTTCTTTTTTGGTTAATTATTAAAAACTAGTTTACATTTAAAACTTAATTTATATTTACAAGTGAAATAACAGTTATAATTATTAATAATTGCGACCAGCGCTACTGAAAAAAGTTACAGCAAATATCCTACTTAACTTAAAAAAATAAAGACACAATTCAATTATTATTACAATGTTTTTCATAATATAAAGTGCATTTTATTGTTGTTTTAGTGCTTGATCGATAGGCACAGAGGCATAGTCATTTTTTTTAGTTTAAAATAGAATTACTCTACTGTAGCTCGAGTATTACTATGAACATTATTTTCTTGAGAAGTTTAAATGTTAACATTTTACTACGTACATTAATTCATTTATTTATTTATTCTGTGCTTAAAAAAGTGAGGTATTTATTTGTTTGTCGGTGTAAAATAATGTGTTAAAATAAACTAAAAAATACATGCTCACAGAATACTCAATGCTATATTTAACACCATTTCTTTACAATGTTTTATTTATTTTTCAATTTTAAGGTGGATTTCAAATTTTAATGGTATAGATGAGTTAGTAAAAAAGTGAATTATTAACGTAGAAAGAAATGTATGAAGAAAATGAACAGACGAACAAATTTAACAAAAATATTCATCAACAGTTTGGTACAGTGAATTGTTTTATTTTAATAATAATCCGTGATTAAAAAACTTTAAAGTATCTTGTTAAAAAAACGTTAACAAATAAACACCAGTGGTTTTCAAATTTTAAGCTTTTTAAGTTAATACATTATATGGATTTCGTTTTTTTTTTGATAACGAAATGCTAATAAAACATTATTGAAATGAGCTTCACTTGGAATTTTGTGATCTTTTCAAGGTAAGAATTACCATACGTTGATTATTACAACACAATTATAAATAAACAGTAACTAAATTGCAGCAGTATCCTAAATGAACACAAAGGTCACGTAGAAGCGTAACATAATATGACATAATAATAAACTATATAACGACCACTGGTTGAGAAACACTGTATCTATGAAAATTTAAATGAAAAAACATGTAAAATAAGATAACGCATTTATGTTTTCAATAACATTTTTGATTAAGTAAGTAAGTAGTTTTGTGTTAGCCGTGTGAGTGTGTTTGTATGAATCAATCTCATGTGAATTAATAATTATCTAATGTAATGTAATAGTATGTACGTGTGCTGAAGTTAATGAATCTTAGGACTTTATAGCAAACAAGATTACGAAATACTACTACTTTGTACATTATTTTAAGCGCATGAGTACCGCAAGGGTATGCCTTTGGGCCGAGACTATTAATACAATATACTATCTTCATCAGAAAAAATAAACGTTTATATCTTTACTATCTTAGGTTTATTTAAGGTGATTGGTAATATTGTAAAAAAAATATATTAATATTAGGTTTATTAGTCATCATATTTACTGTAGCGGCCAAAGTAATCAAAATAATATGACACGAATAAAACACTATTATCAAAGACGTTTGTTCATGTTCATATATTTTGAGAACTTAGCTGCTCCAATACAATTGTACCTATATGGCCCCCTATTTCGCCAACTTGACAATTTGTCGCTGACTAGTGACAATTAAATGCAATGCTTAGTCAACATGAAGCCAACCGGCGTTTGTAATGTAAAAGGAACTGTCACTTGTCACCGAAAACTGTCGCGTTGTTATAATAGGAGCCTGGTAGTGTGCCTAAGATAATAAATGAAATCAAAAGCTCTTTAAAAAACATAAACAAAGGATTCCCTTGCGCTGAATAACTTTAAGAATGCAAGCTAAGTTTACCTTTAAAATATAATATCATTTATGAACTTTAAAGCTATTTTAATTCCTTTATTATATTTTACAGTATGTAAGGAATATTTAGGTTTACAAGTATAATCAAATCCTTTAGTGTTTGCAGTATTATAGTTCGTCTATACAAACTCTATTGGCGTTATTCGAATAGTTTCTACGCAATATGATTTAACTTAAGCGTGTTAAGCAACAACCGGATATTTTAGACCTCCATTTATTATCCTAAAGTACCTAATTATTAAACAATTTTACAAAATCAAAAAAGTCAGGAAAAAATATGTTTACTTGTTTTATTTTGTTATTCTCTTATTTTCAATCATTTTACCAACGTTACGAGTAGTCTTAAAAATAAGAAAGTAGTGTTGTCACGTTGCATTTTAAAGTTTGAATAAATGCGGACGTAATGAGGCATCGGGCAAATAATTAAGATGGCTGGCTATTATTATTTCGAACTTCATTGTTGCTATCATTACTAGGTATTAATTTACAAAAACATCATTTTTACTATTTTTACGTAGATTAATCAAGTTTCTGGTTTTATAGCTGCTTTTACTGGTTTTATAGCTGCTTGCATTTGGAATAGTTTATTGTTTTCAAATTTATTATTTAAATTTACTTAGAAGCTTGATCACAACAAGTTAAAACATGTTTAGTAGAAACTTCTAGAATAACGCCCTATGGTTTTCACTACTTTTTAAAAATCACTACCAAATTGTATTTTTACACTTAGATTACAGCAAATAAAACATATTGAAGTCACTTCATGTTTATTACTTCAATGAACATGTTTAAAATGGATTTTCAAAATTTAATTTAACTTTTTGACATGAAGTAACCATTATGACAAAGCCTAATAATAAGCTGGCCTAAGACTTATTGTGATAATGTTATTTTGTATACAATTGTCTATTTTTAACGTAGGTACTGTTTTCGTGATCTTTGATTATAAATATGACAAATGTACTGAAAGCATTTGTAAATTTAAAAAGCTGTCTAATTACATCAGGTTTTTTAAGATTTTCAATGTTCCGTCTGCGTAGAATTCGCTTATCGCAATCCCGTGGGAACTACGAGATTTTCCGGGATAATAACTATGCTATGTCATTCTTCGGGACTGAGGCTATCTCTGTACCAAATTCTAACTAAATCAGTTCCGAGATTAAAGCGTAATAAGATAACAGACAGACAGACAGACATACTTTCGCATTTATAATATTAGTATGGATTTTTCCGTTAAATTAGTTAACTGTTAAAAAAAAAGTTTAATAATGGATGTTTGTTTACATAGTTAGCAAGTTCCATAGAATTACACTAAACTTCACCAACAGAATTTAGTGGCGTCACGTGTGGCGCCATCTATCGTCAAACCAGTTAACTTTAAAGAAGTTACGATAATAATTCCAATGTGTTCAGACAGCTTTTAGGAGTCGGCCTGCTAGCGACATCTATCGCCTTAAATTACAACCAGAGATCACGAAACCGCAGCAGAACGCACACTGTCACCAATATCACATGAGACCGAATTCCAGAACGTTCGTTGGCGGATCTATCGTACATTGTAAAGCCCTGGTGCTGCCCGCTGTTGCGCCAACATGATGCGATTAGCCACGCATCTATAGCAGCACAGGTAAGCCAAACATCACTTAAACAATATCCTCCTGAACGCTCTTCTGAAATCCTTGTTAAATATCGTATAAATAACAGGATTTAAGACAGAGTTCATATAGCCCAGCCAGAAAGCTATCGCAAACGCGCTTCCCGGTATGACGCAGTTCCTACACGCTGCTTTGAGAATATACAAGAAGAAAAAGGGAAGCCAGCACGCTATGAAACTCCCCATGATTAACCCTAATATCAATGTAGCTCTCTTCTCTTTCTTCCTAGCTAGTCTTCTCTTTTCTCTTTCGGGGTCGCGCGGTTTATGCGGCTTGGGGATCGCGGGTTCGCATTCGCTCTTCGTCTGTTTTTTCTCGTGCCTCCGCGAGCTCTCAGCTTTCTTGCCGAAGATGGGTTGGCATATGCGGAGTTTGAGCGGTTTGACGACGGCACAGCGGGACACCACGCCGGAATCTGAGGAGGAAGGGTCGAATTCAGAGACCATGTCGGTGTCGATGGCAACGCTGGGCGCTCGGCAACGTTCCCGCGGCTCACCATTCTCTGGGAGGTTGGAGGCTCGGAGCTGGCAGGTCGCGAGCGGGTTGCGGGTCACCTGAGCTGATGTTACCACCTGGAAAAGGCGAGCAGGAGGTTAAGGTGGATGTAGGATACGCGGACAGAAGCGAAATAAGCAGTTATTACGACAGAAGTTGTGTGGTTGGTAAGACCAGGAATTTTTAAGCCAAACCACTAGCGACATAATTTTAACTAATTCATCATCTTCATTATCTTCCTAGCGTTTTTCCCGGCATTTGCCACGACTCAGTGAGCCTGGGGTCTGCTTTGACAACCTAATCCCGATTTGGCGTAGGCACTAGTTTAGTAGTAGTAGTGGTAGGTATATTTTACACATATACACATACATACATATCGTCACGCCTCTTTCCCACAGGGGTAGGCAGAGACTACACTAGTATATTTTAACTAACTAAATTTGATAAAATTCTTTTAATCCATTTATAAACAGATGGGTCGCTTCTGACTTGGATCCTCTATACTATTACGTCTACTTCATCCTAGTCGGCACTGTGTGTGCTTCAAGGTTGGTAACGTTCCTGGTATGATACTGTATCTACTCGAGGGTCTACTACTTAATCAAATGTCACACAAACCTTCAGCGTGTCTTTCCTCTCCTCCTGAGGTGGCATGGTGTCCCCCGCCTCGCTCGTCGAGATGTCACTCGCGAGGTCACACGTCACAGTCGGTATTTGAACCTGCTGCGTTTCTATCGTAGATATCTGACTTACCCTGGAAAAAGGTCAAAGTATGAGCTGGAGTTTAAGACGAGAGGTACAATTCACATTAAATTAGTTTACGTCTGTAAAGTCTGTAAAGCTAGCACAAGAGAGCGCGAGAGTCGCGTTGCACGAGACAGAGTACCTACCGGTCTCTTTCTAGAACGAACAGTAAGAAGAAGACGGGCAATCTATCTCGCGCGCGACGCGACTCTTGTGCGTTCTCGTGCTAGACGAACAGACGCGATTGGCTGTCACCACATCCTTTCTGATCTGATGCCGTTGGTTTATATAGCTCAACTATTTTACTCCCAAATGTTAGTCCAAGCATGTCAGATCCCGATATACAATCGCGACAAAAAAGCGTGGTAGGCATTTGTTGCCAACTGCAAGGCAAAGATAATCGAATAGGTATTGAGGAGTAACATGCTTGGACAGATGCAAAGCGAGCTATTTGGTGAAAATATCTTTCGGACAGTTTGGAACAGTTCATCAACGAACAAGTGTCTTCGATGTAGCCAAAAGTTACCACATAGGGCAACTTGCACGGACCAGGGTTACCGATTTAACCCCGTGTTAGATGCTAACCCAGAGCTAAGCATTTTCAAAATTTAAAGTCATTATAACTGTCAAACCTAACCCTGAGTTAGCGATATTTTTTTTTAACTCTGGACTGTGCAAGTGGGCCTTGGTGATCATTATTTAAGTAATTATATCTAAGTGCATAAATACATACCAATTTGGTGAGAAGCAGAGGATTTAACTACCACCTGGAAGCACTTGGGGGCTACTGGAGTTAGCAAAAACGTTGAACTAAACTAACACAGGGGGCTACGATTCTAAAGGCGAAGAAGAGGAATACCTATCAAGAACACAATAGAACTAATAAGTTGCCTGCAATTTTCGGCTGCGTCCTGCATTGCACTATACGAGGGTAAAAAGTAGCCTTAAGTTAATGTGAGCAAAACGAAAGCTATGGTATTCGAAAAAGACGATAGCATGACAGAATGTGAGATTATGATTGCGGGTGAGAAAGTAGAACAGGTAAAAGAGTTTGTATACCTGGGCTCGGCTTTTACTACAGATGGAAAGTGTGAAAGAGATATTGAAAGAAGAGTGAATGCAGGAAACATGGTCAATGGAGCGCTGCGCGCCTTTGTGAGCAGTGAGAAGGTGTCAAAGAAGGCGCGTCTGGCTGTTCACAGAGGGGTGCTCGTTCCAACACTAATGTACGGTAGCGAAAGTTGGGTATGGCAAAAGAAGCATGAAAGTAGAATAAATGCAGTAGAAATGAGAGCGTTAAGAAGTATGAAAGGTGTATCACTGAAAGATAGAATAAGGAATAGTGTGATATAAGGGAACGTGCTGGTGTGAAAGAAGATAATAGTGACTAGGATAGAAAAAAGTATGCTTAGTTGGTTTGGTCACGTAGAGAGGATGGATGAAAGAAGATTAACTAAACAGATTTATATGGGGAGTGTGAATGGGTGCGTTGGGAGGGGAAGGCCTAGGCGGATGTTCCGTGATCAAATTGGGGACGTTTTGGAAAAAGGCCAGGTCAAGAGTACCCGAAACCGACGAGCATGTATGAAGAGATTGATGAATGTGGATGAAGCGAAAGAGGTATGTCAGGATCGTAGCAAGTGGAACAAAGTAGTCTCTGCCTACCCCTGTGGGAAAGAGGCGTGACGATATGTATGTACGTATGTATTAATCCTCGGATAGTTTACATTAATAAGAACATCTTGTAAATACCATGGTTGCAATAAATGATTGATTGATTGATGTTCTCTAGGGCTAGACTAAGCTTATCACACTGCTCTGTGTTCTGGGATAGGTAGTCGGTCATTTGAACGACAATTTGACATGTATCGTTTGATAAACAATTTATTTGACAACACTTTATTTATTAAGCTTCTTATAGATATGAACCTTCCTCTTGAATCACTCTATCTATTAAAAAAACCGCATCAAAATACATTGCGTAGCAAAGATCTAAGCATACATAGAGAAAGACAGCGGAAAGAAAACAGACCTCTAGTTAGGGTCTAGGAGTTCTGAGTGGCACCTATTACTAAAGCTACTTACTATCTATCCTTAAGCCATTTTGAAAAGCGGTGCTGTGTTAGAAAAGCGGTGCTGTCAGTTGACCTCTAGTTATGGTCTAGGGGTTCAAATTTTACCTATTATTAGAATTACTATCAACCCCTTGCGGCATGGGAAGGGAGGGCGTGGCCGGCATGGGCCGCGTACCCTTCGGTGGATTACTGAAGCTCGTTTGCTGCTCATTCTGTAACATAAAAGGAATATCTTTACATAATGTCGATGTTAGTGAGAGTTTAAGTGACCATTGCCTCTTAAACTGACAAGCCAGATTGCTCTTAGAATATACAGGCTGCTAGAAAAATAGGTAAATTTCGATTATGCTACAAATTAAATTTTTAGCAAGTAAAAGTGCCGGCACGTCTAGGGCTGACGTGAAAATCTAGTTTTCAAATAAACTAACTTCACTATTAATATTTCACGCGGTACTCAGACAGTTTCAAAACATTTATCATGTAGAATAACTGTCGGAAAACGACACAAATGTCACAAATTGCGGTGACAATTATTTAATGTCATTTCGCAGTATCATGTCATAGAGTAGTTTAGTTTGAAACACGCTATGTTTGCTTGTAACCTGGTGCCTTACCCTAATAAGTGTCCACATCTGGTCAGTTAAATTAAAATGAACTACGATTATTAATTACTAGCTTCTGCCTTCGACAAAATGGATGTTAGGTATTATAAAAATTGGTTTTGAGAGTGTAAAACACTAAATAAATTTCCATCGCCTAGAGCCGCGCCGGAAATAATTATTGCAGAACATACTATCAAAATCAGTTCTAATTCTACGCGGACGAAGTCGCGGGCAGAAGCTAGCATGAAATAAACATTTGTCATTCACTATTTGACAAACGCCCATTAAGTTGCGTTTGCGAGATGGCGCTACTGTCACACTGACATTAATGTCATCATGTTAGCCGAAAGACGTCCACTGCTGGACATAGGCCAAGGCTCTCCACGCGACCGGTCCTCAGCCTTCCGCATCCACCGCGATCCCGCGATCTTGATCAGGTCGTCGCTCCATCTTATTGGAGGCCTACCGACAGCTCGTCCCCCGGTCTGCGGACGCCATTCGAGAACCTTCTGACCCCATCGGCCATCGGTTTTGCGAGCAATGTGCCCCGCCCACTGCCACTGTAGTATTATGCACGGTGCTAATATAACATTGTTGGTACTCACCGGCCTAGGCCTAGGGTTTTTCCTGATTCCCCTTCTCGCTCTCGCCTTGGCAGCGTAGTATATCCTTATGTACACGAACACCATGATACAGGACGGTATGTAGAAGCTGCCAAGCGCCGAGTACACCACGTAGCCTATGTCGTCCGACACCTGGGGGCAAAACAGTTGAATAGTTAATAAAAAATAATAATTCATCTTCCTAGCGTTTTTCCCAGCATTTGCCACGGCTCAGTGAGCCTGGGGTCCGCTTTGACAACCTAATCCCAAGATTTGGCGTAGGCACTAGTTTTTACAGAAGCGACTGCCATCTGACCTTCCAACCCAGAAGGGTAACTAAGCCTTATTGGGATTGGTCCGGTTTCCTCACGAAAAGCTCGTGGCAAATTTCAAATGTAATTTTCGCACATAAATTCCGAAAAACTTAGAGGTGCGAGCCCGGGATTTGAACCCACGACGCTCTGCTTGAGAGGCCACAAGTCAAACCACTAGGCTACTTACCACGGCTTTTCGCATAATAATAAATATCATGGGACAAATTACACCAATTGACCCAGTCCCAAACTAAGGAAAGCTTGTACTATGGCTACCAGGTAACGGATGAACATAGTTTTAGGTATACATAGAATGTAGATTACATACTTAAATACATACAACACCCATGACTCGGGCACAAACATTCGTATTCATCATACAAATGTCTGTTCTAACCGGTTCGAACCCGGGACCTCTAGCTTCATAGTCAGGGCCAATAACCACTAGGCTATCCGGTTGTCTGTGATTAGACTTTAGACGTAATGAAATGAAACGACGACGCAATACTCTACAGGCCGTGAGATCTTAAAATGCTATTCGAGTTTGTCTTGCTGTTTCACTTAGTTATGGGCTTGACTTGATACTTGAATAGGCCGAGTGAGGGAGACAGGAAGACAAATGTGAATGGCATTCAATTACGTACATACCACGTCTTAATCCCTTACGGGGTAGACAGAGCCTAAGGTAACAAGACCAGGCCACGTTTAGCATGATTGTCGGCGTGTAGGTGGAAAGAGGAATCAACATACATAACAAGTATAACATTCCAAGTCCGCTAAATATATCAAAGAGGACTGAAACAATATCCCCTTCACAGTGAATCTTTGGAACGGCAAAAGATATAAACCTATACTAATCGCGTAGCACAAAGACCTTATCTTAATATATTATTCACCTGTCTCACCAGAACGTGTGAGATGATTGAAAATTTTCTAATACACCGAGACCTCGCTGCGGAAAAGCCCACGTCATGTAAACAATTCGATCTGAGGCCTGATTTTTGAACGCACATAACTCGAAAGTACCACTGGAAAGTGGTATTTTATAAATTTGTGTAGCTACAAAACTACATCTGGCATAAAATTTTTGACTACTTGTTTAGATTCTTTCACGCTGGTCTGTGAGTGAAGAAAAAACATAGATTGTTCGTTAGTTATTCTCTCTCCGCGCACATGGTAAGAGCCCATCGAGGGAATGGGCGTCTTAATAATCATGTTATAGGCGATGGAAATCACCGGATTCCAGACATTCAACAACTGCTTTAAAGGGCCTGTTTCACCACTCTTTAACTGTCAGTGATCTATGATTCCGTCTCTATTTATTACTACGAAACAGACAGAGACGTCATCATAGATAACTGACAGGTAAGGAGTGATAAAACAAGCCCTAAAGGTATAATCGTGATTCATATCCCGTCTACAATATTTCGAATGAACGTAACCGTGAATCATTGAATCCTATCACACCATGATTCGCCATCAATCGTTTTACAACGACAACGTAGCATTTTCCTCAGTCGCCTCCCCACCTACGCCTCTAAGACAGGCGCAAGTGTTGAAAAATTGGCGAAAGTTGCCAAACTTCGGTCGTTAATGGGACATTGATGAATGAGTACGATGACGAATCCTCACGAGGCTCGGATGTTGAGCAGATGGGAAGTGCGAGGCGAGCGAACCGCTGTGATTGGTCCAACTAAATTACTAAAAAGTTTTCCTTTTACAACTACTACTGCGATTTATCAACTTCCACGCTGGAAGAAAAGAAAAAACATACAATGTACCAGTTGCTCCTCTTCTCGCGCAGATGGTAAGCCCATCGAGTATACTTCGATATTTTTAGAATTAGAAACCACAATAACATATTGCGTCTGGTCAAATATTTCGTACCTAGCAATTTAATGTTTTTGTTTTTAATGTTTTAATGGCACTTTATTTGCGTGTCGTCAATTGTTACTCTAGTACAAATAATAAAGTGATTACAGTTCACGAGCCGCAATATAATGTTGTTGTGGTTTCTCATTCTAAAAAAATCGAAGTATAGGAATCATCGCTATTGTGATTCATCTTTCAACTTAACGCAATCACGCTAAACCTGGGCTTTAGGTATTGTGTAAAGCCGTGGTAGCCTAGTGGTTTGACCTGTGGCCTCTCAAGCAGAGGGTCGTGGGTTCGAATCCCGGGCACGCACCTCTGAGTTTTTCGAAATTTATGTGCGATATCTCATTTGAAATTTACCATGAGCTTTTCGGTGAAGGAAAAACATCGTGAGGAAACCTGCACACAACTGTGAAGCAATTCAATGGTGTGAGTGAAGTGCCCAATCCGCACTGGGCCCGCGCGGGAACTATAGCCCAAGCCCTCTCATTCTGAGAGGAGGCCTGTGCCCAGCAGTGGGACGTATATAGGCTGGAGATGATGATGATGAGGTATTGTTACCTTAAGCTCTGTCTACCCCTTAAGGGATAAATAAAGACGTGTTTGACGACGATTTTCGCCCATTCCCTCGATGGGCTTGCTACTGAACAAAATGCAGAGACCTTTTTTCTGAAAATCCATTCCGAATGAAAAACTCGCAGCCGCTAGTAAACTGCGCCGTTATTCATATTTGCCGCCATTGTAGGAATTAATCATTGAAGCGGCATTGTCCGTCCGCAACGCGAACGTTTCGGCATTGTTGGCGTTTGAACGATCGGTTCGTGTGCAACCAGCTTTATAGAGGTTTTTGCGAAGCTAGCGCCATCTAGTTATTCATTGATGAACTTTTATGACGAACAGGGCATGTACTCCGAAATTCGATTTGCGAAGTTCGTTTCCTGCCGTTCCGCTCATACATACTAATGGCCATTAGTTTGAGAATGAAAGGGATGGTACGATACGAACTTCGAAAATCGAATTTCGGAGTAGCCCCCCAGGAACCTTAGCGCTGTTGACGCGATATCGATAGGATAAGATCCCTTTTTTCTAACTAATATTATAAATGCGAAAGTATGGATGGATGGATGGATGGATGGATGTTTGTTTGTTACTCAATCACGCCAGAACGGCCCAACGGATCTGGATGAAATTCGGCACATAGATAGAGAAAAGTCTGGAATAGCACATAGGCTACTTTTTATTCCGGAAAATTGCGTAGTTCCCGCGGGATAGCGATAAACGAATTCTTTGCAGACGAAGTCGCTGGCAACAGCTAGTAATATTATAAATGCGAAAGTAATTGGCATTGTTCATTTATTTCAGCATACTAAAAAAAATGAACAATGCCAACGTTTTCACATTATTTCACCTACAAAGATAGTTTCAGTGCCAGGAGAGGTCATAGGATAGTTTTTATCCCGGAAAATTGCATAGTTCCCGCGGGACAGTGATTATCGAATTCTGTGGTGAGAAAGTTGCGGGAAAAAGCTTGTAAATCCTAAATGTATTGTGTTTAACTTTGTTCACTTAGTATGTAGATGGCGTTCGTGACAAAACTAATGTGTTATTTTAAAATTATGTTCCTGTGCCTTCGCGTCACAAAAAAAAACAAAAAAAAAAACATTTTACAAAAACATGGTTTTCATTTAATGGATACCTATTTAAAATGAACAATGTTTCTAATGAAACTTCAGGTAATTAAAAGGAATGGCGCATCTTAACGTCCAATTAGCAGTTTAGGAAACTGAGTCATTTGGCTGAACAATTATTATTAATATTATTATATTCAAACCCTTGGGTTACGTCTTGGCGGAAGCGACGAGAGGATTAAAGATTTAACACGCCAATAAAGTGAAATATAATCTTTCTCTCGTCTTTGGTGAGCAGTACATGTTCCAAGGGAGTTTGTAATTGTGTCGTACAGACACATCATTCAAACAGATGACGCTTAGCAACAAATATTCGCATAGTAACAAGGTTACGTGACGAGACAGTTGGTAACAGATAGAAAAATTCGGACGCTTACTCACCTGCTGCGCCAGCTGCTATGGGGTGTACGGATATAGCACGCGTCACGGAATGACGAGGACCCGGGTTCGATTCCCAGCCATAGCTTTACTTTTCGGATTTTTCTATGTGTTCTAATTTTCAGTGTCGTTTAGAAATTGAAATATAATGTTAAATTAAAATAAAACCCCCACGCATTAGTCGAGTAAACATACGTAAATCCTACTACTCCTATTAATTATCTGACTAATTATTATAAATGCGAAAGTATGGATGGATGGATGGATGGATGTTTCTTTGTTATCATGCAAGAACGGCCCAACGAATCTGCATGAAATTCGGCACATAGATAGAGAAAAGTCTGGAATAGCACTGTGGCACGGGTGTTATTAATAAATGTACCACATTTAACAGAAACATAAAGTTTATTCCGATAGACACAGTTCACAGAAGAGTAGAAATAAATTTTAGCGGAAGTAGAAATAGCATAGAACAAAATACGGCAGAAGAAATAAACAAAACAACGAATGCGTAAACACGAGATTGCACAAGCGATAGGTACAGTAGAGGGCAAGCGCGCAGCCTCTCGGCGTCGTGATAGTAAATCGACTGACTGCTGCGGTAAAACCGAGCGCGGCCGACCGCCTGCGAATCGGGAGTACCGTTAGGCGACAGCCGTACGCGGTGCGCGGTCGCCGAGTTGATGCGCGCAAGCAAGCAATAACATTTTAATTAAATACAATATTATTCTAAACAAATATTTACTAAGTTCGCTACATCAGCCCCCTCGGAGACCTTTAGGTCGATCAATAATAGTCTGGGAAGCGAACTAAACGTCCCGAGCGGGTTCTACGATCCGTCGTAACTGACAGTGGCTTCAGAATGGTTTGTTCGTTCCATGAAGAGGTATTTGAGGTGTCTAACATGTACGCAGGCTTAAGACGATCTATGGACACGTTATTAGACTTGCCTTTAATTTCGAGCCTATAATATTTGTCTCCTCTCTCTATAACCCGATATGGTCCAGTGTAAGTCGGTTGCAAGGGTTTACGAACGGCGTCGTTGCGTAAAAATACATGCGAAGCTGCTGCCAAGTCTTTGTGCACGAAAACTTTTCGCGTGCCATGATGAGCAGCTGGGGTCGGTTGCAGATGCCGCATCTGCAACTGCAGTCGAGTGACAAATTCAGTGTAGTCAGTTGGAGTAACTTGACCTGATGATTCGAAAAAATCACCAGGCAAGCGCAACTGTTCTCCATACACTAACTCAGCGGTGGAAGCAGTAAGGTCGTCTTTCCATGACGTTCTGATTCCTAAAAGAACCAGAGGCAGGACTTCCACCCAATCGTCGCTCGTATGGCATTTAATGGCAGCTTTCATCTGTCTATGAAAGCGTTCGACGATGCCGTTCGCAGCTGGATGGTACGCAGTTGTTTGCACGTGTTCGGCACCGATTACTTTAGCAAACCGCCGAAAAGTTTCCGAAATGAACTGACGTCCTCTGTCAGTCGTTATTCTCTTTGGGCACCCAAACCGAGATACCCATCCGAAAACAAAAGCGTGGGTGACGGTTTCCGCCTTAATATCGGAAATAGGCATCACCTCAGGCCATCTCGTGAATCGATCCACTGCTGTCAAACAATATTGAAAACCTCGTGACATCGGCAATGGGCCGACGAGATCCACATGTACATGAGCAAAACGTTCGGACGGCGTGCTAAAAGTTTTCACCTGCGAGTGCACATGCCTCGAGACTTTACATCGCTGGCACTGCTGGCATGCCCTTGACCATTCGCGACAGTCTTTTTTGATGCCAGGCCAAACATAACGCTCTGTCATCAGCTTAACAGTAGCTCTACCACCAGGATGACTGAGTCCATGAATCGTGTCGAAGAAATGACGACGGAACTCTGAAGTTACGAATGGACGAGCTACAGGACCGGCCGTGTCGCAGTAGAGTGCAGCACCACCAGATGGTCCCGGAACGACTAGCTTTTTTAGTTGTAGCGATGATCCGGTTTTTAACAGCTGTTGCAGTTCCGGGTCATTTCCCTGCGAAGAAGCTAGGGCATTGAAATCTATGCCACTGATTGCGTCAACAGGACGAGAGAGGGCATCAGCGACAACATTTTCTTGACCAGAAATATGACGAATGTCTGTGGAAAATTGAGCCAGAAAATCTAGGTACCGGAACTGCCTTGGGGAACATTTGTCGAGGGGTTTGCTGAACGCGTACACAATCGGTTTGTGATCGGTGTATACTACGAAGGGTTTCAACTCTAGCATATGGCGAAAATATTTAACACCTTCGTAGATAGCCAGCAGCTCTCTATCGTAAGGGCTGTACTTACGCTGGGCAGGGTTCAACTTACGCGAGAAAAACCCTAAAGGTTCCCACATATTACCTATACGTTGCTGGACAACAGCACCTATTGCCAGATCAGACGCATCCGTAACCAGGGCAACATCGGCATTTGGACGTGGATGGACAAGTAGTGTAGCCTCCGCAAGACTATGCTTACAGTCGTTAAACACTGTATCCAGGTCGTCTTTCAGGTAATTTTGGCTGAGCTTTTACGATGATGACCGGCCAACAAACCATTCAGCTTCGCCTGTTTCTGGGCAGCGTGTGGCAAAAAACGTCGATAAAAGTTCAGCATGCCCAAGAAACGACGAAGTTCCTTAACAGTGGTGGGGCGAGGAAAACCCAAGATGGATGTTACCTTTTCAGGTAAGGGAGTAGTGCCTTGACTGGAAATCCTGTGGCCTAAGAACGAGACCTCAGACCCACCAAATACACACTTTCCTGTGTTAATCAGGACACCATGATCGCGCAGGCGCTCGAAGACCAGCTTTAGATGACTCTCATGCTGACTGGCACAAGAAGATGCCACGAGAATATCATCTAGGTACGGGAAGCAAAATTCCAGGTCACCTAAGATTTCGTCGATGAAGCGCTGGAATGTTTGCGCTGCATTCCTTAAACCAAACCCCATAAAACCAAATTCGAAGAGGCCAAAAGGTGTCGTTATGGCCGTTTTCGCAATGTCGTCTTTAAAAACCGGGATCTGGTTGTAGGCACGGACCAAATCGAGTGTCGAAAAGATCTGACATCCGTGCAAATTGTGAGCGAAAGCTGCTAGATGCCTGACAGGGTACCTATCGGGTATGGTGCGTGCGTTCAACGCGCGGTAGTCGCCGCATGGTCGCCAGCCGTTATTTTTCTTCAGTACTAAATGTAAGGGCGAAGACCATGGGCTGTCGGAACGACGCGCGATGCCTGAGCGCACCATATCGCCAAACTCCTGTTTGGCTATCCTAAGACGATCAGCGTCCAGACGTCTCGGCCGGCAAAATACGGGTGGACCAGGAGTGGTACGGATATAATGAAGCGTGTTATGCTTCACTTTCCGTTCTGTCGGGTCACCCGCTGGCCTAGTGATCTCGGGGAACTGTTGTAGCAGAACATGGTATGACGAAGTACCTGTAATAACTTTAACATGGCACACAGAACAAGAAGTAGCAGAAGAAGCATTGGCAACAAGAGATGTACAGTTATCAATAAGGCGTTTATTTTTAATGTCTATAAGCAAGCCATAAAATGATAAAAAGTCTACACCAATGATAGGCTTTGTCACGTCGGCAACTACGAACCGCCAATTAAAAGCACGACGTAAGCCAAAGTCAAGCGTCACACTAATCGAGCCATAGGTGGCGATAGGAGTGCCGTTGGCAGCATAAAGTTCGTATTTATCCTTATAACGACGTTGACCACGCACTGAATTTACAGGAAAAACACAAAGGTCTGAACCACTGTCCACTAAAAATTTTATACGTGAGTTTTTGTCCGTAACAAACAGGCGGCCAGGGGACCCGTGACAGTCACTTGCCGCCATTAGCGACCGCCGTTGGCATTTCCCTCGATCCACTTGCAGGGCGTACGGCACTTTGTCGCACGCGGGCCAAACGTGCTGTGATACCAGCACAATCCGTTGTTCTGAGACCGGCTCCTCGAACGATAGTTGCCACGTCGACTCTTGGACTGGGACCGCGACTTCGAACGTCCACGAAAGTTACCAGTGGATAAGGCTGCCACCTGACGCACAAGATCGTCAATACGACGGTTAAGGCGGTCCTCCATGGCACTGACAGCAGGCGCTCCCGGGATGCCAAAAGCAGCAGACGAAGACGAGGCAGCCGCAGGCGAGTGTGAAGCATAACCTTGAGCCTCGGAGACGTTGGGAGTGTATAGTACGATCTCGTTGACTTTATCTGCTAGCGCTGCAACCATATCTAAAGTCGCGTTCGGCATTGTAGCAATAGCAGCTTGCACATGAGGAGGCAGTCGCTTAGCCCAGATGCTGCGTAAGAAGTCGTCCGAAATGTCCTTACCAGCCAGGTCTCGCATATGCCGCAAAAACTGAGACGGCTTACGATCCCCTAGTTCAGCTTGGGATACAATCTCCTCGACACGCTGTTCTTTCGACGCTGATAATCGGCAAATTAGTGCTACTTTCAGCTTTTCGTACTTCTCCGTAGCTGGCGGGGACGTGATAATATCCTTGACCTCCGTTGCATATTTGTGGTCAAGATTGCTGACGACGTGGTAGAATTTGGTCGTGTCCGAAGTAATATTTGTCAGTATAAATTGACCCTCCAGCTGTGCGAACCATAAAGCGGGCTCCTCCGCCCAAAATGGCGGAACCTTAACTGCCACGCCGCACACGTCCGATTCTGCGGAGCCGCCTTGTACTGGGTCCGGCATGATCGCAAGCACCACACTAATCGGCAGAGTTAAAGTTCACGCGCGCTAACACTGCACCGCACTATTAATAACTATAAGTTCGATTGGAACGTCGGTAAGTCACCAATTATGTGGCACGGGTGTTATTAATAAATGTACCACATTTAACAGAAACATAAAGTTTATTCCGATAGACACAGTTCACAGAAGAGTAGAAATAAATTTTAGCGGAAGTAGAAATAGCATAGAACAAAATACGGCAGAAGAAATAAACAAAACAACGAATGCGTAAACACGAGATTGCACAAGCGATAGGTACAGTAGAGGGCAAGCGCGCAGCCTCTCGGCGTCGTGATAGTAAATCGACTGACTGCTGCGGTAAAACCGAGCGCGGCCGACCGCCTGCGAATCGGGAGTACCGTTAGGCGACAGCCGTACGCGGTGCGCGGTCGCCGAGTTGATGCGCGCAAGCAAGCAATAACATTTTAATTAAATACAATATTATTCTAAACAAATATTTACTAAGTTCGCTACAGCACATAGGCTACTTTTTATCCCGGAAAATTCCCGCGGGATAGCGATAAACGAATTCGTTGCAGACGAAGTCGCGGACAACATCTAGTAAATATAATAAATGTGAAAGTTTGTGACGATGTGAGCGAGTGAGTGTGTATGTTTGTTCCTCTTCACGCTGAAACAACGGGATGGATTTGGATAAAATTTGGAAGGGAGATAGCATGTACCTTAGATTGAAAGATAGGCTACTTTTTATACCGGAAAATTGCATAGTTCCCGCGGGATAGCGATAAACATGTCAGAGGTCGTAGCTGCCTATAGAGTCGCAACGTAAACAATTTTTGCTGAATATAGTCTCAATGTCGATTCAAGTCTAATTCTACGCGGACGAAGGACGAAGGCAGAAGCTATACTTCATTTAATTTAGAATGAGAAACCACAATAACATTATATTCGTACTTAGTCCGAGATAACTATGTAGTTCCGTCCTTTCTTGCTACTTGAACGCGACGTATAAAGACACCATAAACAAAAAACAGCACCTGTCAATACTAATCACATATGTCATCTGTCATTTCGCGCTGGAGCGCAATCGACACAAAAGATGTTTTTTCTTTCGGGAAAAATACTTTTTATTGTATCAGTTATCGAAAATATTATATTGCACCATGCCAAAAAGAGAAATACTGCAATTAGAGAAAAGGCTGGATAGAGATAGGAAAAAGTACGACGCAATTTCTACAGAACATCGGCTTCTCCAAAGGGTAAGTGATTAGGATTAATATAATACAGGGGGTTTAGGCAAAGAAATATACATCTCTCTTCCTTATAATTATAAGTTCATTGCAACACGGGAAAGCTTTTCCCAAAAAATAGTTACGAAGAGATGAGAACGTACGTACATTCCGTGGGAATGCTATGTACCTACACGTCTCACTGTATGGAGACTTGAGTATAATTAACTCTGTTTAAAAGCATTATCGTGTGACGATTTTGCTATCTATCCGTTGGATAGTCAATACTATGGCCAATGGTCAAACCTTGACATGTTTGTCACGATCCTAACCTAAATTGTTTGGGATAAACAAATTTTTGTTTTGAAATTCAGGCTTGGTATTTACTTTTTGCCTGCATATAATTCAGCTCAAATACCAGAGCTTGACCCAAAAACGGAACCTGTAGCATCAGAATTAGAAACTCAGATTACTTAATTAATAAGCAAATAAATAATTCTGATCAAAGTGACTCAGAAGAAGTGACTGATATTTTGTCGGCACTAGGTGAGTCGAATACTGGTGAGAAACAGTATGGAGACAAGGTGCATGATCAGTTTTATAATACAATAAAGTATATCATTGTATATTACCTGCCCAAGTAAATTAAAGAGAAACTTCTCGAGTCATTGCTGGTCCCTATCAACTGTAAACAGAAACGGGCTTGGCAAGTTTAGTGTCAAGTTATTCACAACTTATCGAAGACTTTGACAGTCTGTATATCAATGCATATACCTATGCCTAATGCATAAATAACACATAAGAAATATTTAAGGTTCCAATTTAATTCGGGTTATATAAATACAATTGCTTACCATTTGGCATAAGCACCGCACCATTCCATTTCACAAATTTGTTAAAGCCGGTGATAGGATATCTTAAGATAAGACGGCATTCGCTTACTGGTTTATGTCAATGATCTGATTTGTCTGGGCTCAACTTATGATGAATGTGTCAGTAATGAAAAAATTTTAAAAAAGACATTTACTATGTCTTGATTTTGTCATAAATGGGGAAAAGAGTAATTTTACTCCACTTAATATCAGAATTTTTTGGTTTCCAAATAGATTGTAAAGGTGACATTAGCCCATACAAATATAAAATGGGAAAGACTGCGGAGGATAATTTAGAATTATTTAAATTTAGATTACTGCTTAGTTAGGAACTAAGATGTTAGGTAGTTTAGTTTCAGTATGGATGACAACATCTTAGGGTGTGTAATGTTCGTCATAACAACGATTTTTGCAAGTTTTAATTTCTCATAACACAAATATCAGAATTTCAATCTCGAAATGTTGAGATCATACAAAAACAATATACATTTAAACAAATTGCCGAATTTCTCAAATCATAATATCAATTTGCATAAAATAATAATAATAATAATAATTAATTAATAATCATAACGGGTCCCCATGGGCCCGTGATCGGAAACCCGTACCAACAATAATAATAATAATAATTAAATAATAATAATAATAATAATAAATAATAATAATAAAAAAAAAAAAAAAAAAAAAAAAAAAAAACTAACATTGAAGGCTAAGGCGGAAGCTACGCTACGCTTCGCTCCCGCCTTAGCCTTCTGAACCTAACCTATCCAAATCGCTTCTGCTCCGAACCGTCTTGCTCGCTCGCTTCGCTCGCTCGCACAATGCAAATGTTTTATGCATTCGGCACCAGCCAAATTTAAATATGCGACAAGAGATAGTTCGCTTACTTATTAAACATATTTTGCATAATGTTATACCCTCTAATCATTGTTCTAAATGTCGTTATGGATTTTAACTATTATATTGAATAATCGAATATTCAAATGAATTTATTGCAATCGTTGTTATGACTAATGAATGTTATATTGCTTGAAGTTTATGCTCGGTAATAATATAACGATTTTTGAAAATAGTAAAATGAAATTATGCTAATGAAACGGCACCCAATAATATCTAATGGTTTTGTGTATACAATAAATTTTGAAGCAGCAAAATTTAGGGCTTTGGAATGGTTGTGGGTAATTATGATAACATTATTACCATTGGCCAGAAGGCCAAAGAAGATCTCACATGGTGGAAGAATAATATTAGGACTAGGCCACATAAAGCAATATAATTTTGCTTTAGAGATTTTCCCAGATGCATCTTTAGTTGTTGGGGTACAGTATGTAATGGAAAGAGTGCTAAGGGAAGTTGGCCAATAGAAGAAAATAAAAATTACATTAATTATCTAGAGTTATTAGCGTTATATTTTGCTTTATGATGCCTTGCAGATGAGATTTTATTACGAATTGACAATACTACTGCCATTTCCTATATAAATAGGATGGGTTCTATTCAATTTCCACTGTTAAATAACCTTGCAAGACAAATTTGGAAATGATGCGAAGCAAGACATCTATGGATTCTTGCATCATATATTAATTCTAAAGATAACTCTCTGAGACAGATTATAAATCTCAGAGTTCAAATCAGGATATAAAATGGGAATTATCACAAGAAGTCTTTCAAACAATAGTTGACTCAATAGGGTATCTATCTATTGATCTGTTTGCTTCTCGTTTTAATGAAAAATGTGTTAAATACATTTCCTAGCACAGGGATCCATTTGCATGGAACATTGACGCCTTTACAGTCGAATGGAAGAGGTTATTTTAAACATTCCCTCCATTCTCATTAATCTTAAAAGTATTGCGTAAAATTAAGACCGATAGAACAACAGGAATATTAGTATTTCCAGTATGGCCCAACCAAGCCTGGTATCCATTGTTAAAATTTCTCATAGGCTCAGAAGTATGGTCACCACATCCCTTACATCTTCAACTTACCCTGGGGGCCTGTATATTATCAGGGAATCAATGAAGAGAAGAATGATACCTAATAGTATCTCTAGCCAAGAATAGCTTTAAGCAATATGATTCACGTTTAAGACAGTGGTGGCAATTCTGTAAAACTCATAATGAAGATGTAGTAAGCGTTGTTGTACCCAAGATTATATCATATTTAATGTTAGTATTTCAAGAAGAAGCCAAACTTTGAATTGCTAACGGTTAACTTGGTCTTTAATTTTAGATAGCCATAATTATAGATCTGATAATGACGATAGAATAAAACGCTGGTGTAGGGGAGTTTATAAACTACTCCCAGGTATACCTAATACTCAAGTAATCATAATCAAGTACCTGGGACCCAGCCACTGTTCTGTCTTACCTCAAATACTGGTATCTGTAGATTGCAAACTGTTGAATAAATATCTTTTGTTATTATTATTGTTATTATTATTCTTTAGAAACTTTAAATTTAAAAGAGCTCACTTTAAAGTCTATTGTTATTAGTTTTGACTACAGGACAGAGGGTCTAAATGCGGTCGCTAATTAATTACAGTAGATTAAATTAAATTATGAAGAAGGCGTCGACATATTTTTATCAGATATCCAAAAAACCTCAGCTTCAAGACGGTTTATGATTAAATTATCTCTACCATGTTTCAGTAATAATCCAGACTTTTGCCCGGTATAGACCCTGTTAGAATATTTGAAAAAGAACTAATGACTTAAGACAGATAGTGACTGCATTAAATTATTTCTGACTGTAAAACTTCACAAACCAGCTTCAACACAAACAATAAGTAGATGGCTCAAATTAGTGATGAAAGACAGTAGTATTGAGGTCAATAAGTTTTCTTCACATTCAATTAGGCACGCAGCATCGTCGCCAGCATACCGTACAGGTCTCACAACAGACAGTTTTTTAAAAAGCTGTTGGGTGGTCTAGCAGGTGGTCTACCTTTGCGAGACATTATAACAGACCTCTAATCATTGAGTGTAATGCACAAAATGTATTTGCCCAATCTGTGGCATTGCCTAATTATTCATTAAAATAATGTTAAGATTTTAAATTTAAATGTAGAATGTAAATTACCAAAGGCTGATTTTCTTAGGATTTCCTGTGGTTTTAAAATTATAAGAAGTAATGTTACTGATTTTTGTTGTTTTAAATAATTATGTTCATTTTGATTTATTATTAAGAAAATAAATACCTATCGAAATTTAATTTGGATGTTTATAAATATGTTTATTTTTGCTCTAAACATCTACATAGTTATCTCGGACTAAGTACGAATATAATGATAGGATTAAACGAACTTACCTGAAGTGAAGTTCGATCCTGATTAAATGAAGTACTTAGTCCGAGATAAGGGAGCCTCCCGCCCTCCTCACGGATAGTCACTTTCTTACTATCCCCCTAGGCCTTATTATGACGACTCTAAACGTAATGACATATGTGATTAGTATTGACAGGTGCTGTTTTTTGTTTATGGTGTCTTTATACGTCGCGTTCAAGTAGCAAGAAAGGACGGAACTACATAGTTATCTCGGACTAAGTACTTCATATAATCAGGATCGAACTTCACTTCAGGTAAGTTCGTTTAATCCTATCATTATATTGCGTCTGGTCAACTATTTCTTACCTTAAGAGTTTTTAATGATTCACGGTTAAGTTCATTCGAAATATTATATTATGTATCGAAATATCGGGAGCTCAATAAAGGTAATCGCGGTTCACATCCCGTTTATAATATTTCTTACCTAGCAATTAGTACAATGCAATAGTTTGGCAGCCGCAAAATAAAATTGTTTTGATGGCACTTTATTTGCGTGTCGTTAATTGTTACTCTAGTAAAGTTAAAAAATAATTCTGTTTTATGCCAAAAACGCCTTCCATTCGAAAGCCAGTTTCCTTGCGATGGTTCTTGGTCATGTTTAGTAAAAATCGGTCCAGTGGTTTGAAGAGTATTGGCTCTTTTCCAATATGATGACATTTTTCGCGTAAAATTTACTTTTTTTTTTATTTAATGTTATTTAAGCGTAGCCTTATCTGAAACTACTTTACCATAACTTTCGGAACTTCTATCAATTATTTTTGACACTTAATAATTTACTGGCAATTCCTTGGACGATGGTAAGAATACTAAGCGAATAGGATTATTTTTTAATGCCTCATCATTGTAACTACACTTCATTTAATTTAGAATGAGAAACCACAACAACATTATATTGCGGCTCGTGAACTGTAATCTCTTTAAAATTTGTACTAGAGTAACAATTGACGACACGCAAATAAAGTGACATTAAAACAATTTTTATTTTGCGGCTGCCAAACTATTGCACTGTACTATTTGCTAGGTAAGAAATAGTTGACCAGACGCAATATAATGTTATTGTGGTTTCTCATTCTAAATTAAATAAAACTGTTATGAATAAGTTAGTTTTTATACATAGCTTTCAATCGTGGGAGATATCTTTGTATTTGATGACAATAAAGTCAAAGTGGAAGGTCGGAAAAATATAATTCTTTTTTCCTAGATTTATAGCTCTCAGTTAATTTTAGTTTTTTAGGGTTCCGTACCCAAACGGCTCGGGGTTCGGGACTCTATTACTGACTTTGCTGTCCGTCCGTTATAAACATTAAATTATTTACACGCATTCATCATACAAATATCTGCCCCTATCGAAGTTCCACCGGGGTTCCAACCCGGGACCTCAAGCTTCATAGTCAGGGTCACTAACCACTAGGCTATCCGGTCGTCTTTTATATATTAGTAGGATTCTGCAAGATGCTCTTGAAGGTTAAAATATTAATTATCATTCTAATACGGAACAGAAATAAAAGCAAACGTGTCGGTTCATTTCCCCCCCGGAAATTATGTGGGTGTTGGAGGAAATTAAATTTTAAGACGTTCAGCTAAAACAGAGGGTTCCCTGACCTTTTGAGGCGAACTTCTCCCAATAATAATAATAATAATAATAATCCCAACCCCATAGCCCATTCCATGTCGTTCCCTACCAGGCAATAGTTTGGCAACTGTGGAGGACTGTCCGCTAGCACATCTCCATGGTGTATTAGGGGATAGACCTCCATAGTTGCGCCCATCTCATGTTTATATTATATGGTACCAAAGGCCTCTTCATGTTGGCCTCGGCCCCATGCACGCCTTTCAAATGACCGGGTCTCCATGGGCCCGTGATCGGAAACCCGTACCAACAATAATAATAATAATAATAAAGTTATTTATTCAGACAACAAAGATCCAATTATTATTAGTAATCACTTATGACTATGTTAGTATTCATATTGGACAAGAGACATTGGATTTTTAATTAAATGTTGCATCATGGAGCACTCATTTCTTACGGCTATCGTCTTCAGAAGGCTGTTATTGCTGCCACGAATTCTTGTCAAAAGCGATGCCATTTGCGCAGTACCTACAGCATTGAAACTGTCCACGCGGGCTTCGGCAAACATGGCAGATGCATTGCAGAACCGCGGCAGCCTTAACAGCGCCCTAAAGGCGTTGTTGTATTGGACGCGCAGGGAGCTGAGGGAGCGTTGCGTACAGCCCGCCCACAGAGCACCCGAATATTTACAGCGAAGTGCAGTATGCCCTGAAGAGCGTTGTTTTGACTGCTGCTGTACACCGAGCAAACCTGCGTGCCAGCATGTTCGCCCGCACCGCCAGAGCCCTGCGTTCCCTTTCAACATCTACATCATCTTTTAAATTGTCGGTCAAATAGTGGCCTAAATATTTAACCAATGCCATGGATTCGACGGTCAATATTCGACGACCAGATAGCCTAGTGGTTAGTGACCCTGACTATGAAGCTAGAGGTCCCTGGCTCGAATCCCGGCAGGGGCAGACATTTGTATGATTATAAACCTTTCAACAATAAAATCTGGTATCATTATATTGACAACTTGACATTTGCACTAAGTTTGCACTCGTCAAATTAGTATCCGAAATAAAAGAAGAGACTTTACAGTCAACTTTGCACTGGGCTTTTATTTTTATTAAAAAAATAACCAAGCCACACGACTTTAGTACTTATAGTTAAGAATTAGCGTTACTTTTCGGCTCCCTCGGTTATTTAAGGTAATGTTTCCCATTCGTACCAAAGCCGTTTGGGCAATAATTTTGTCCTTTTGAATGGTCTGTTCGCTATACGTGACGTCCGTTCTGGCATTACTTTTTGCAGCCGTTCATTACGGCCAATTGTGTGGACAGGATAATTTGTCCAATAAATAGTACAGCGTTTGTCCTTTAAAAAGGCAAGGAAGCACTTTTTCTTTTGGTGTGTGTTTTTGCGCGGGAGTTTATGTTGGCATTATACTTAAAGCTGGGTACACATTTGTATTCTGCCAATCCGAATCGCGCGTATCGTATCTCGCGTAGGTATCCTGACAAAATGTAACAAAATATGTGAACCCAGCTTAATGTGCCAGCACGTCTAGCGCGAGAGCTAAGAGTGCGCGAGATAGGCTCAATACCGGTCTCTTTCTAAAATAACAGTAAAAAACGGACGGGTAGTTAATCTCGCGCACGGCACAGCTTACGCGCGCTCTCATCATCATCATCATCATCATCTTCCAAGCGTTTTTCCCGGCATTCGCCACGGCTCAGTGAGCCTGGGGTACCCTTTGGGTACGCCACCCTAAAATAACGAATGCCCAAAGGAAAATTGACTATGTTTCAATCTTCAGTATCAGTTACTATACGAGTACTTTCACATAAGAAATGTAACATATTACCAATCTGAATCGCCCTGTAGGTAGAGCCAGCAAAACAATGTAAGACAATTGCTTCTATCAAGGATCCCTGCGCCAAATAAAAATAGTTGTATTGTTTATTTGAGTGGTACGGATAGCAGAAAAAGTGCTTGACCTATTTTTTGTTCGGTAAATTGGACAGTCGGCAGTTTAGGCTTGTACGGTGTGCAAAAGTGGGCCAAAGCGATAGCGCTAATCTAGTGCAGAGTGCTTTTACCGCCCTGCAAAAAAGGGGGCCCGCAAAAGTGGTCACTGTATAAAAATGTAGGGTCTGGGCAAGAAAAATATTTATTCTGCTTCTTTCACGACTTTGTCTCTTACAGGGTAAACAGAGCCTAATAGATAAGGTAAAATGACTTAAATGCCATATTTAGCATGACGTGGACGTATATAAGGAAGGGGGTATCGAAATAGTGATGGGTTGCTAGTCGCATCGCCTATAACATGATTCCTAAGATTTTCGCCCGTTCCCTCGATGGGCTTTTACCATGCGCGGGAAGAGAAGCAACTGGTACATTCTATGTTTTTTCTTTACTCCCAGACCAGCAAGCTTATTACGTAACTCGCTCGCGATCGCCATCGTGTTCATTTTGACAGTTCATGTATGGGCTGACAATTGGCATCGGAATCAGCTAGCTGTCACATTCATACAAGACCTGTCAAAATAAACACGATGATGATTGCGAGCTAGTTACGTAGCATGGAAGCTGGACGATTTCATGTTAATCATGATAGTAAAATATCAGCGTCATTATCATCTCCAGCCCATTTACGTCACACAGCTGGGGACACGCCTCCTCTCAGAATGAGAGGGTTCGGGCTAAATAGTTCCCACGCGGGCCCAGTGCCCGGAATCTTTACACACCTCTGAATTGCTGCGCAGCGTGCAGCTTTTCTCACAAAAAAAACTTTGAAAAAAAGAAAATTATGGGACAAAAAGGGATCCGTTTTTTTTTCTAATAATCAATAAGTGACGTTTTTTCCGACGCTACCGGGTATAATTTGGCAAATCAAGGATCGCGGGTCGGTAATGCGCTTAGGTATGGATATGGATAAGACCGGCCCAACATACATACGTATTGTGGGTACTATTGTACACTACACAGTACACAATGGCAATTCGAGAGATTGGAGGCCAAATATTAGACGCGGTGGAGACTGGATTTGAAGTATACTGACGAGCTTAAATAACATGTCACTTTTCATACATGGTTCTGTGAAAAGCGACCAGCTATTTTTGCACGTGAGTGTATTTCAAAGAAATAAAGAAAAAACAATTTATTGTCACAAAAACAGATTTACAAAACTACAAATTAAGTAAAAATACTCCAAACGTTTATTTAAACTACTTAACTACACATCAAAAAAGCCTTGGGATAATCATTATCCCTAGATAAATTTGATGTTTTGACTCGGTATAATATGCCTATTATTGAAATGTTCAAAACCGTCGAGATAAAAAATATCCTTAGACATTTTTGATGAGTCTAGTTTTAACCCCCGACGCATAAAGAGGGGCGTTATAAGTTTGACGTCATTGTATGTATTATATACTAGCTGTTGCCAGCGACTTCGTCTGCAAAGAATTCGTTTATCGCTATCCCGCGGGAACTACGCAATTTTCCGGGATAAAAAGTAGCCTATGTGCTATTCCAGACTTTTCTCTATCTATGTGCCGAATTTCATCCAGATCCGTTGGGCCGTTCTGGCGTGATTGAGCAACAAACAAACATCAATCCATCCATCCGTACTTTCGCATTTATAAATTAGTTAGATATCTCTCTCTCTCTCTCTCTCTCTCTCTCTGTGTGCGTGTGTAGGTGTGTCTGTCAGTGGCATCGTAGCTCTCTAACGGATGGACCGATTTTGATGCGGTTTTTTCATACGATGCGCAGATGGTAAAAGCCTATCGACGGAATGGGCAAAATTCTTAGCAACCATATTACAGGCGATGCAGCTTGAAACCCAACACTATTTTCATTTCCCTTTCCACCTAAATGCTATATGCTAAAGTAGCAGTGGCCTTTAGGTCTTGTTACCTTAGGCTATGTCTACCCCGTTAAGAATATAGACGTGATTTGTGTGTGTGTGTGTGTGTGTGGATGTGTGTGCTTTATTCGAAAGGAGTTAGCGCACACTGAAAAATAATTTTAATTTGACATTTCTGTAGCATAAATAGTACAATTTATTATGAAATCTATAGGCGGATTTAGGCTACATTTTGAAGGCGGTTCTATTTTTTATTTAATACTTTTCTAACTGGCATATTGCGTTACTGACAAGATGCGTGTAAATGGACACGAGATACTTACAATAAATAAATAAATAAGTAAATAAATATCCTGCGACAAATACACCAACTGACCCAGTCCCAAACTAAGCAAAGCTTGTACTATGGGTACCAGGCAACGCAGGCGATAAGTTGCAATTATTTATTTAAAGTTCGAACTAAAATCGCTCTCAGAACGTCTGAAAATAATCCGGTTCTCTGCAATTTTTTACAGAACTTAAGCAAGAAACAAAACCTTAATTCTGCGTTCCCGTTGGCTACAAGGTTTTATGTTCCACATTCATTTCGCTGCAAATGGAAGCTTGTTGCTCGTATATAAAGTTTAATTTCGGTCGCAATTGACCACACAGAACTAGCGTTATTTAGGTCAGCCAAGTAAGCCGAAATGTACGTCTTGGGAACGAAATATACTTTATTCCGTGTATAGTTAACTTGCGACATGTTTTCGTATTAGCATTCCAGACAGAAATATATATAGTATAGCTATATTGCGCCAGTTTGGATAAAATATAAATATTGCTGACGGCACCCGCCTGATTTCAGTACGCTTATTGTCTAACTCGCTCGCAATCGCCATCGTGTTCACTTTGACAGTTCTTGTATGAATGTGACAGCTATCTGATTCCGATGCCAATTGTCAGCCCATACATGAACTGTCAAAATGAATACGATGGCGATTGCGAGCGAGTTAGACAATAAGCCTACAGGCCTCTATTTCGCATCTAATCTAATCTAACTAATACTATAAATGCGAAAATATGGATGGATGGATGTTTGTTTGTTACTCAATCACGCCAGAACGGCCCAATGAATCTAGATGAAATTCGGCACATAGATAGAGAAAAGTCTGGAATAGCACATAGGCTACTTTTGTCCCGGAAAATTTCCGCGGGATAGCGATAAACGAATTCTTTGCAGACGAGGTCGCGGGCAACAGCTAGTACATACATAAATCACGTCTTTATCCCTTACGGGGTTGACAGAGCTTAAGGTAACAAGACCTAAATGCCACGTTTAGCATGATTCGCAAATTAATTAATTCTATTTCACCAACGCGACAAATTGTCGGTGATATGCGACGATTCTGTTAAAATTACGAAACCGACGAGAAAACGCATTGCATTTCGAAATGTCACTGTCGAGTTGGCGAAATAGGGACCACCACGGGTTTTGGTTTTGGTTACAATTTACTTCGAATAATCACTACATAGTATAGGTAAAACAAAGTCGCTTTCTCTGTCCCTATGTCCCTATGTATGCTTAAATCTTTAAAACTACGCAACGGATTTTGATGCGGATTTTTTAATAGATAGAGTGAATCAAGAGGCAGGTTTATCTAACTAATATTATAAATGCGAAAGTATGGATGGATGGAGGGATGTTTGTTTGTTACTCAATCACGCCAGAAAGGCCCAACGGATCTGGATGAAATTTGGCACATAGATAGAGGAAAGTCTGGAATAGCACATAGGCTACTTTTTATCCTGGAAAATTGCGTAGTTCCCGCGGGATAGCGATAAACGAATTCTTTGCAGACGAAGTCGTTGGCAACAGCTAGTATTGTATAATACACGCATAATATACCGTGCGAAGCTGGGGCGGGTCGCTAGTATGATTATATTTTACTTTTTATTTATCCTACTAATATTATAAATGCGAAAGTTTGTGACGATGTGAGTGTACGTCCGTACCTCTCTCGCGAATTGTTATATTATAATGAAACAAAAGTTTTATTAAATAAAAATAAAATACTGAGAATTTAGTTAAAACAGACACCTTGAAGCATTTATAAAGTAACCCTATCCCTCCGGGGTTGCGGGTGTCTATGGGCAGTGGTGATCGCTTACCATTAGTGACCCACTTGCTTGTTTGCCTTCCTATTAACATAAAAAAAAAAAAAACCAAGGGTTCTTCAACTTCTAACGACTCGAGTTTTTTAGTGAGTCGCTAAAAATTTCGAACTTGGCACCGAAACTACCTTTAACGCCCGGATTCCAGTCTAATTTAAGAACGTAACCTTTTTCTTGGCTTGGATCGGTAAAAAATGCTGGCAAGCCACGCAAGTACATAACTTGTTCATTAAGCCGTACAGTTGGCATGAAAAGTTTCTGTTGTAAAACTTTAGTACCACTACTGTGGTGATGTCAAATACTCGCCGCATGCGGCACCATAAATAATAGGTGCGGGAGGGAGAGTTTTTTTCACATCTCTCATTCAGAAAAGTAAGCTTTGCTATGTTGAGAGGGATCAAAGTGCAACTTTTCTGTTCAAGGCTTATCTTTATGTTTGTTTTTGCGAATACAATTTTTTGAAGTTGATAATTGTAAAACCACGCAATTTTCTATGCTGGTAGCTCTTAAATTATATTTAGAGTTCTTTTTTCAAGTTTTTTTAAATGTTCGGTGTGAAAAGTTGTATGAGCCACTCGGAAGCAAAATTATTTTCATCTTGGGCGTTAACACTTGAATCCCTCATTACGCTCTGGATTCAATGTAGCGCCCTCGCCGTAGATACATCATTTTGCTCCCTTGTGACACAAATAACTATTCTTTCTCGGCGGAGGCTGCGCGGAGATTTGATCAAAGCCAGCAACATACTGACAGGCACTGCAATGTAGACAGATACAATTCCTGACCCACCGTGGAACGTTTTCGCACTAAACGTCACGTGATTTCCTTTTTCAATTCAATGTGACGTCACAATGGCATTTAATGTGAAAAGGTCCTACAGTCGGTCACTAATCAAGTTGTTCGATCGTAGGTAAGTACCTGAGTGACATTATTAATACGTAAAGAACATATTAGTTTTCTTCTTACCTTAGTAATAATAAAATAGAAGACAACCAATATTACACACACACACACACACACACACACACACACACACACACACACACACACAGTATTTGACAGTATTTAGTCAATGTTAAGCTTAGTTCAACATTTACAGGCCTTATTTATTTATTTTATTTGAGAAATACTTTTTACTTTCAAATATATAATAACTTATATTTTAATTTCAACCATGCTAAACGTGGTCTTTAGGCCTTGTTACCTTAGGCTCTGTCTACCCCCTAAGGGATAAAGACAATATACTTATACCTATATGTATGTACCTACCTATGTCTTCTTTAACATTTTGAGGTCATCTATGGGCAAAAAACCTGAACTACTTAATTTAATTTAACAATCGGTAATCCTTGGTTTAAAAAAATGGCTGCTTTGAATTTGGACAAAATTTTGTGCTCACTGTACCTGAGACGCGTATCAAACTTTGGGGTTGCCAGAATGCAAAACTTTGTAAACAAGCTAATTGTTTATTTAACGCTGTTGTTTGATTGGCTGTTGTATTATTACTGTTATGAGCCTCTCAAGAGCTTTTCGTATTAATTTTACATTCGAAACTATTACATTTGCACAGGCATTTGCATAGAAAACGAATAATCTTGCTTTAGATAAAATGAGTACCTAAGTACAATTTTATTTTGTTACTACGTATTCGGACTTATTTATTAAAGAAATATCAATAGGTAACTTCAAGAAAATAATAATATTTACGAGCAAAAGATTAGATGAAAAAATAATGCATCAAATTAATAATTAACAACACGTCGCTACGAGGTCATATCGAGCAAAAAGTCTACTCACAAGCGCTGCGATTGGTCTGTGCCTAACAATAAATCGAAATGCATGCTGTGACTTTGAATGAGCGCAACTCATATCGTATAAAAGATAAATGGAGCAATTGTATTATTAAATAATTCAGTTTTATGTTCTTGAGAAGTTAATTATTTTATAGAATGGATAAGGTTCTTTCACGATAGGTTTACTAATAAATATTAGTGAACAATTCACACAAATTGACCTAGTCCCAAAGTAAGCGCTAGTAAGGCTTGTGTTATGGGTACTAGACAACGATATACATACTTATATAGAGAAATACATACTTATATAGATAGAAACATCAATGACTCAGGAACAAATATTAGTGCTCATCACACAAATATATGCCCTTACCAGGATTCGAACCCGGGTCGCTTGGTTCGCAGGCAGGGTCACTACCAACTAGGCCAACCGCGTCGTCAAAAGGTTTAACTAGCATATCATTAAGAAATCGCCCAAATGTGAGTCGAACATTTCCAAAATGAAAGAAACAATTATTTTTAATGTTTTCCGCTCGAATTTTCGACACAAGAGGACTTTTGATACGTTGCCAACTTAAAGGACTCTGGCCGCCTAGAACTCATGTGCCCGTAATTTCGGATGACTTCCTCTCCACGCTAGAAGACAGGAAAGTACTGCCAAGTGAAAATGTGGAAGCGATCAGAACGAACCTCGCACGAGATCTTACCACCACAAAAATACATTAATCAAAACACAATTTGTTACTGCAATCACAGCGAGAAATTCAGTTAAAATGACAGACAAAAATAACAGCCGTAAGACTGAGGCTTGAGCCGCACGAGCATAGCGCTCTGAGCATTATATTAAGTCCCTAATCTATTATTAATCTGAGTGTCGGGTGTCGCAGAAGCTCCAACATTGCGTGATTTGGAGGAGGTATTTTAAGCTGGATTTTACGCAAAACATACCTAGCTACTGCTTTGTTAGCAGATAGCGGGGTAATTCCGAACGCATTCGTGAGACAGCAGAGTCGGGGTAATTTCGAATAGGTACGTCAGACAGATTGAGCGGCAGGTAATGAGGTAACTTTGAACGCGTCAGTGAGATTCGAGTGGGGTAATTTCGGACGCATCAAAAAGCGTTGGTAGCTAGTATAAAAACGAAGTCATAAAAGAATCCTTGGCGACCTACCTATTTGCGAAGTAAACTTCCAATTTTGATTTGCATAAAAGATCTAATGCGGAAATCATATAGGATCAGTCAAAGAAGCTCTATCATGTGCTGAAATATTCCGGATCAATTTCAAAACCTCTTCAGGTCAACAAACAATAAACAAAAAAAAATACCTTACTTCTCCGCTACTCGAATGTACCTCCGCAAATTAACGCCTGATTCAATAAATCATCTAAGTCAGCAATAAAGGTTTTAATATTTTAAAAGTTTTACATTAACTTGCAACGTATCTATGTATGTAAGGGGTGGAATCTTGCGATTCAATTTTGAAGCAGATATGTATTATCTTCTACCAATTGAGCTGACATTTTGCATACTTGAGTAAGTCACATACAATATACAATAACCTGGTAGTGGAGTTCGAGCTATGGTGACCCAGCCAGAATCGTCTTCACAGGAGGGAACTCTTCAACGCTGGTCTGATTGACAGTTAATAAGTGGACTAGAAGAAAGAGACAAATTAGGAAGTGGACAATGGAGGAATGGACAGGTTAGGAAATAGATAAGTTACATAGTGGACAAGTTAGGAAGCGGACAAGGTTGCCCGGAGGTAGTAGTGGAATTCTGTTGACCCCGCCAGGATCGTCTCCGCAGGAAGGAGCTCTTCAACGGAAATTTGGCACACATATGTAGGACGGATGACTATGCAAGTACCCATAATCAGCAAAAAAGGTTGTATTGAAAAAGAAAATTTTGACGGAAACTTATTGTATTTACCGCCTCCATTCCTCTGCCTAAACACGACAGTCTGAGATAATGTTTACATTTAATATAGGGTACTCGGGGTTTTAATTTCTTATACCCAACTAATCCGGAAACACCCCACTATTTTGTTGTGTTTGCGAAGGATTTCCATTTAAAAAGAGCTAAGCAACCTTTTATAATCCGACATGGGACGGGTTATAATTTATATCAACCCTGTGAGTCGTTAACGAGCTTTGATCATTTATTTTCTAGATACAATATAGCCTACAAATTAAATTAGATATCGTAACACGGGGTAAGAAGGCATTGCGGGGGGAGAAGGGACACAAACTAATATTTGGTGTTTTCACTTCTGACTCAGCTTGCTCTAAAATTGTTTAGTTATATTGTGAGACATATTAAATCTCCTTTTTTCTAGAAATTTGCTATAGTATTTTTTTTATTTAACGGGGTGAGCTGGAATTTACTTATATTTTAGTGTGTTTTAGTGTTTTACTTGTATTTTAGTGTGGTGTCTTACGAAATGAAACGACAGAAAATAATTATTAAACTAAAATTCATAGTGAGTGGCACATATAGGTACCTTGAATTTCGGATGGGGGTAAATAGGCCTCCTGAGCCAAGGAATACGAACTTAGACACGGCATAAGAAATTTCCGCAAAAAATTACCGCGTCGACAAAAAAAACGAGAAAGCGCGAGACAAATGGAAAATTGTTGTTATGATTGGAAATTGATTGATTCCCGCTTGTTTGGAATTAATCAGGTCCATAATGGGAATGGAATGAGGGAATGGGCGAAAATCTTAGAAATCGTGTTATAACCGATGCGGCTAGCAACCCATCACTATTTTGATTCTCCTTTCCACCTATACGCCCACAATCATAGTAAGCGTGGCCTTTAAATCTTGTTTTAATACCTAAGGATCTGTCTACCCAGTTAGGAATAAGGACGTTATTTATTGTATGTATACTGGACCGCTGTTATGTCGTAACGAATGAATTTTGACATGAATTTTAAGGTTCTATGGTTGTTATATTTCTATTTGTTATTGCTACCATGCTGTTCTTGGAGCAAAGAAGAAACATAGAAAGTATCAGTTTCAGTTCTCTTCCCGCGCAGGTGGTAAAAGCCCGTCGAGAGATTAGGCGAAAATGTTATTTATAGGCGATGCGTTTAGCAACCCATCACTATTTTGATTTCTTTCCACCTATACGCCCACAGTTACGCTAAACGTCACCTTAAGATCTTGATATCTTAGGCTCAGTCTACACCGTAACAAGTAAAGAAGTGATTTATGTAAGTATGTATGTATGTATGGTTGTTATAAGTTTGTGTGTTATTGTCACTGGATATATTAAACACTGAGCCTCTTGCGTAAGTTTTGACTAAAAGTCTCGAATTCGTATCATGAAAGATTTCCATGTCGAATATAACAAAGGAATTATCATTGCTTGATAATTAATTATTTATTACCTACTGATCAATTTTTATGAAAATTTCTTCTCCGGTAATTATATGACTTAAATGAAATAAATAAATAAATAAATATTTGGGAACAATTCACACAAATTGACCTAGTCCCAAAGTAAGCGCAAGTAAGGCTTGTGTTATGGGTACTAGACAACGATATACATACTTATATGTATAGAGAAATACATACTTATATAGATAGAAACATCCATGACTCAGGAACAAATATTTGTGCTCATCCCACAAATATATGCCCTTACCAGGATTTGAACCCAGGACCCTTGCTTCGCAGGCAGGATCACTACCAACTAGGCCAACCGCGTCGTCAAATGGAAATCAATTTATTTTCGATTAGTCAGGAATTCTGCTAACACATATTATAAGTTAGTAATGAATAAAACTTTGCAAATATTGAGCCGAAGAGGCTTTTTTGGTGACGTTAAATCCCAACAGACAACATTATTTATTGAATTTAAATCAAAGTGTTGAATTGTAAAAAAAGATGCGGAGCAAAGTACGGTCATCCATAAGTGGGTAAAGGTAAAACAATGTTTTCTGCTATTCCTTTGATTAATTAAGTTTCTGTTAAAAAAAAACATTTTTAATACATACACATACATGCATACAGTCACGCCTCTTTCCCACAGGGGTAGGCAGAGACTACTTTGTTCCACTTGCTACGATCCTGATATACCTCTTTCGCTTCATCCACATTCATCAATCTCTTCATACATGCGGGTTAGGTTCGTAAGGACTAGATTGCATAACGACTCTATAAGCAAAACGTCTTAGTTGCATAAGGTCTTGGTAGCTAAATGTCTAATTGTACGAACGTCTTAATAGTAGAATGCCCGGGTTTGAGATTGGACTTAGTTCTATTACGTCTTGTTTGTATAACGCCCTAATATCAAAATGCTGTAATAGCAAAACGACTAGGTAGGCATATCGTCAAACATTAATAACGTCTAAATGGCATAACGACTAGATGGTTGAATGACAAGAAAAACTCAAACGTAGTTTGTGAAGGAACTCTAGCCGGTATGCAATCATGACGTTTTGCTACCAAGACCATATGCTATCCAGACACTTTTCCTTATGCGTCGTTTTACAATCAAGACTTATTAATAACTTGGACGTAAACTCTATTAGTCATTTTGCAACTTCGGGCGTTATGCTATAGTTGTCGATCGAACAACTAAGACATTCTACTCACTAGGGCATTCTGCAAAATAGACATTGTGCTTACCAAGACCTTTTGCAACTAAGACGTTTTGCTTATAGAGTCGTTATGCAATCTAGTCCTTACGAACCTAACCCGTACATGCTCGTCGGTTTCAATACAACATCACATCACTTCATCATCATCTATCATTTTTAACAAAAAAAATTGTTTTGCTGACTGTACTTGTATTGTCATCCGACCTACATGTGGCACCAAATTTCTAGTCAATCGGACCAACCGCTTAAGAGTTCTTCTGCGGCGATGCTGGCTGGGTCATCACCACTATACAAAATTTCAGCTCCATCCATATATGTATGTAAGTATTGTTGTCCGAGTGGAATCTAGCGACTCAATTTCGAAGCAGACATCTTCAACCGATTCCGAGACGCAAGATTACACTCGGACAAACATACTTACATCTTCTATATATATATTATATATCTTCTATAATATAAAAATGAATCGCGAAATGTGTTGGTAATAAGCGCATAACTCAATAACGCCTGGACCAATTTGGCCAATTCTTTTTTTAAAATGTTCGTTGAAGTTCAAAGATGGTTTTGACGGCGAGAAAAATTCGAATATTAATAAAAATTCCCACGGGAACGGGAAAAAACGGGATTTTTCGTTTTACTGGTCGTAGAAAGCTGAAATTTGGCAAGTTGGTTCCTTGGGGAGTATAGAGAAGCTATAAGAGATAATTTCCCAAAATTCCCACGGGAACGGGAAAAAGGGGCTTTTCGTTTCCCACGGGAACGGCAAAAAACGGGATTTTTCGTTTTACTGGTCGTAGAAAGTTGTCGTATAAGCCACACTGTCCTCGTTCCGCTGCATAAAAAAGGTTCCACAAAAATATGCAGCAATTATCGCCTCATTGCCCTTATTTCGCATGCGAGCAAGATTTTGTTGCACATCCTGAACGAACGCCTTAAGAATTTCTTATCTAAAGAAATTGCTCCTGAGCAGGCTGGTTTCGTTAGGGGTAGAGGTACTCGTGAGCAAATCCTGACGGTGCGCCAAGTTATCGAAAAGGCCCGAGAGTTCAATAAACCGACTTATATTTGCTTCGTTGACTTCTCGAAAGCATTTGACTCTGTGAGGTGGCCTTTACTGTGGAAGACGTTGCTGGAAATGGGAACACCGAAACATCTTGTGCATCTTCTGAAGAGCCTTTATGAAGGCGGAACAGCATCAGTGAGAGCAGACGAGATGATGTCTGGTAGTTTCCACCCCAGTGCGGGAGTACGTCAAGGGTGTATAGTCTCTCCGCTTCTGTTCAATATATACACAGAGCTTATAATGAGGATTACTCTTGATGATTGGCAGGATGGTGTTTCGATCGGTGGTTTGAAAATCTCGGAAGGTCGCCTATGAGATGGACCGATCAGATCAACGCAGCCGTGGACGGTACCTTGCACACATGTACCAGGAGGGCAGCTGTCAGGGACGAGTGGCGGCGTATTGTGAGGCGGGTCACGAGTACAGAAGTGACGACCACGACCACTCTGTCAAGAGTGTAACGAAGAAGAAGAAGAAAGTTGAAATTTGGCAAGTTGGTTCCTTGGGGAGTATAGAGAAGCTATAAGAGATAATTTCCCAAAATTCCCACGGGAACGGGCAAAAAGGGGCTTTTCGTTTTACTGATTGTAGAAAGCTGAAATTTGGTATGTAGGTTGCTTGAAGAGGGTAGAGGAACATTAAGAGAGCATTTCCCGAAATTCTTACGCTAACGGGGAAAAACGGGATTGAAATACTCCTGGTACACGCGAGCAAAGCCACGGGCAAAAGCTATTTGTCAATAAATGAGTCTACGCGGACGAAGTCGCGGGCAAAAGCTAGTACATATATAGATATGTAAGTATATTTTGTCCGGATGGAAGCTTGTGACTGAGTGAGTGTGTATGTTTGTTCCTTCTTCACGTTAAAACGACTGGACGGATTTGGATAAAATTTGGAACGAAGATCGCTGGTACCCTAGATTAAAACATAGGCTACTTTTTATCCCGGAACATTGCATAGTTGCCGCGGGTTTGCGATAGACATGTCAATTGCTACTTATACTTACTTATACTATACTATATAAGTACCTACATAATACATTGCAAGTTAATACAAAGCTTGTGTCTTGTCACAACGATTTCTGCTTTTCCTTTGATAAAAAGCATATTCCCAGCTGAATTATCATTAGACCAAACTTCAAACGTGTTCGAAAAACCATTTGCGAATTCCCAAAATGTAATTAAAAGCAACATCTCCTTTTACAAAGATAACTGAACAAGCCGTGAAGCACACACCGTCCCTTGTAACTAAGTGGGTAAGGGTCAAATTGGAAGCGATCGAATGTCAACAGACGGTAATATCATTGGCGGTAGAAAATTTCGTTGGTCCTAAAGCATTGATATTCGAACGCTAGAAGAGATAGAACAAATAAATCGACCGCCACATCGTTTAATAATAAAAATAATAATAAGATAAGGATAAATATACAGAAATATTTATTTTCGAGCAACTAACTACATGACTCATCATAGGTACAATGGTTTAGTACATGGTTTAAGGATTATATTTAGGTACATACTTACATACTATTACATACATGCTTAAATCAAGTCTTTATCCCATACGGGGTAGACAGAGTCTAAGGTGACAAGACCTAAAGGCCACGCTCAGCATGATTGTGGGCGTATAAGTTGACAGAATCCAAATAGTGATGGGTTGCTAGCCGCATCGCCTTAACATGATTCCTAAGATTATCGCCCAATTCCTCGGTGGGCTTACACCATCTGCGCGGGACAAGAAGCAACTAGAAGAGATAAAACTACATTTTAGGATTATGGTGTAGGAGCAAAGTAAATACATACCCCATGTTTAAGATCGATGATGAGTTCATAAAGCTCTTAGTTTAAATAATTAACAATAAGATTTACGCTACGACTGTGGCTACGTTTATTTTTAAGGTAATGTTAAGCAAACTCAAATTAGTCTTGTCATTTCGGTCATTCTTATCTGTTCATTGCTCAGTTATTTATTTATTTATTTATAAGCCTTTTTATTCCGAATTCGCTACAATTTCAGTAAGTAAATGTTGTTGTTGTTGTTATTGTCGTTTTTATTTTTATTAAATTGTCGCGTAATTCGGCGTGCCTCATGGCATAGGCCTCCTCCGTGTAGTGGAGGGTTTGGGCTATAGTTCCCACGCGCGCCCAGTGCAGATTGGGAACTTAACACACACCATTGAATTTCTTCGCAGATGTGTGCAGGTTTCCTCACGATGTTTTCCTTCACCGAAAAGCTCATGGCAAATTACAAATGCAATTTTCGCACATAAATTCCGAAAAACTCAGAGGTGCGAGCTCGGGATTTGGACCCACGACGCTCTGCTTGAGAGGCCACAGGTCAAACCACTAGGCTACCACGGCTTTTCATTGCTCAGTAACAGACATTAAAATTAAGTAGGTATATCGCAAAATTACGCTTTTTTATTGAAGACCATTGGCTAACCTTGGGAACGGAAATAAATATTTTTTTTCTTTCTTTCTTTCTTTAACTCCTAACTCCCAACATCCCCTTATCCGTAAACGCGCTATAGCGACTTAGCAATCGTTTGTCCTTATCTGTCACTTTGACATTTATATTTCACAGATAAAGACAAACGATTACTAAGTTGGCAGAAGCCTATAGAGCGTTTATGAATAAGGGGGATAGAATATACAGGCGAATATGTAGACAGTTATAGGCGATTCTAGCAGTCCATCACTATTTTGATTCTCCTTACCACCTATACGCCCACAATCATGCTAAACGTGGCCTTTAGGTCTTGCTAGCATGTAAGGGATTTGCTTTGGGCTTACAACCACTAAAATTTCATAATACCTTATTCACTAATACCCCTAATTTTCAATAATACCTAAAAAATACCTGGAAAGTGAAAATCTCCCTTGTAACAATTTGACATTTTAGGTATCCTTAGGTATTATGAGCCCATGGTAATTAGTGAATGAGGTATTATGAAGTTTAGTGGTTGTAAGCCCAAAGCGTGAATTTGTGTATGTGAGTATGTGTATGTAAATAATAATTTGTATGTCATTTTTTGAACAGCGCTGCCTTATATCTCTGTTGAAGACCTTCAGTAAAACAATTTTCGGATTAAAAACTAGTTACGGACTCCCGGCGCTGTACGTTTATTATTTTAACGTCATTTACCCTACTTTGCCTCCCTAGGGACACAATGTTGGGGAGAGCTATTTTTGTACCTATCTAATCTTATTTAAGCTTATTCGTACAGTTTTCCTGCGATCACGAGGCCCGTAATGGCATTAATATTGTATTTTAAGTTATGTGAGTAAAATCATTTTTTATGGCCTTACCGTGACGTCTTAATTAAACCTTAAAATTAAACTAACAAGTAGAATGTAAGATTGTACTACTAACATTATATGGATCTATAGTCTGAAATAAATGTTTTTTTTTTTTTAATGCGATTCAGTTTAGGTTCGCTCGCTGTCAGATTCAAACTAAAAGTGGCAGCTAAAACTTGAACTGAGTCGGAATTAGGACTTCATGGTAAGGCCCAAGGAAGGTACTTAAACGAGATAGTTATTTGTGTCACAAGGGAGCAAAATGATGTATTTACGGCGAGGGCGCTACATTGAATCCAGAATGTAGCGAAGGATTCTACAATAGAATCCTGAGCGTAGCGAGGGATTCTAAAATAGAATCCAGAGCGTAATGAGGGATTCAAGTGTTAACGCCCAAGATGAAAATAATTTTGCTCCCGAGTGGCTTATACAACTTTTCACACCGAACATTATAAAAAACTTGAAAAAGAATTCTAAATATAGTTAAAGAGCTAACAGCATAGAAAATGGCGAGGATTTACAGTTATGAACTTCAAAAAATTGCATTTGCAAAAAACACTTAGAAAAGCCTTGAACGGAAAAGTTGCACTTTAATCCCTCTCGACAGGTAGCAAAGCTTACTTTTCTGAATGAGAGGTGTGAAAAAGTCATTTGATGACAAGTGAGCAACCACCTATGCATAAGTAGGTAGGTAACAAGATCTAGAGACCATGTTCAGCATGATAGTGGGCGTATAGGTGGAAAGGGGAATCAAAATAGTGATGGGTTGCTAGCCGCATCAACTATAATACGATTCCTATGATTTTCACCCATGCCCTCGATGGGCTTTTATCAATTTTATCATCTGCGCGGAAAGAGAAGCAACTGGTACATTTTATGTTTTTCTTTCTTTACTCCCAGATTAGCATTATTAGCGGTATTAGTTTCCTACTAATATTATAAATGCTAAAGTTTGTGACGATGATGTGACGATGTGAGAGAGTGAGTGTGTATGTTTGTTCCCTCTTCACGCGCAAACAACTGGACGGATTTGAATAAAATTTGGAAGTGGCATTTCATCTAAATCCTCTAGGTTGGCAACGCATCTGCTATCCCTCCGGGGTTGTGGGTGTCTAAAGGGCAGTGGTGATCGCTTACCATCACCCACTTGCTCGTTTGCCGTCCTATTCACATAAAAAAAAAAAAAAACAGCAATAGCAGGTACCCTAGATTAAAACATAGGCTACTTTTTATCCCGGAAAATTGCATAGTTACCACGGGATAGCGATAAACATCTCAAAGGTCGTAGCTGCCTGGAGTAGCTATGTAAATAATTATAGCAGAATATTACTAATATCAGTTCTTCAATCTTATTCTTCGCGGATAGATTCGCGGATAAAAGCTAGTATATCTCAAAACGTTACCCGAGCAAATCAGGATCCGGTTAATATATATGGGGTGTTTTCATCATTGTTATTTCTTTTTTCTTTTTTTTTCCACTTGTGTTTATTTTAAGACTTGTTCTAGTGCATATTATCTGTGTCAATGGAATAAAAATATATGATTATGATTATGATTATGATTAATATAACCCGGTTAGCTAATACGATACCTGTACGGGTTACCGGTATCGTGTTACAGAGAAATCGTGCTCTGCTTCGGATTATTAAATTTGGAGGTCGCGTTTGTGGCTACATATCAATGAATTTAGGGTATACATCAAGTATATAAACATAAATCACGTCTTAGTCACCTTTGGGGTAGCAAAGCCGCCTTACCATGACGTCTTAATGCGATTCAGTTTAGGTTCGCTCGCTGTGAGATTCATACTAAAAGTGACAGCTAATACTCGAACTGAGTCGGAATTAGGACGTCATGGTAAGGCCCCTGTTTTTTGAAGTGAGAACTTCATTAGCGGGCGCTGAGCACTTTTTGGGATGGGTAAAAAATATTCTCGCGTCAGGCGTAAGACGGAGGGAGAGTTTAAGTACCAGGATATCAGATCCTCTAAGAGCTTATTTTGAAATACGAATGAATCGCGTTCCATTTTTGAAGTGTTTTTTGTTGAGTCGTGGAGCAAAAGTACTAGGGCATCAGCACATTGTTAGAGGTCTGTTAATATAGATAGGGGACAATGAGTGATATCGCTTTAGATTAACGGAAATAAGAAATTTCATTGGGCTGGATAGCCTAGTTGGGCCATTTTTAGGGTTCCGTACCCAAAGGGTAAAAACGGGACCCTATTACTAAGACTTCGCTGTCCGTCCGTCCGTCCGTCCGTCACCAGGCTGTATCTCAAGAACCGTATAGACAGTTGAGATTTTCACAGATTGTATATTTCTGTTACTGCTATAACAACAAATACCTACTAAAATCAGAATAATAATAATAATTAAGGGGGCTCTCATACAACAGAGTATTTCTGGTACGGAACCCTTCGTGCGCGAGTCCGACTCGCACTTGGCCGGTTTTTTTTGTAAGCGGCCAGTACGGTACGCATCTTGAGCGTCATGGAGGTTACAACATTAAAATCTAATCTAAGCTGCTGTTTTTCTTTGCTCCCAGACCAGCGTTGGAAGGAATAAAAAAATCTGGAAAAAAATCCCGGGATGACCAGCCGCTGTAATATTTCTAGAACAATTTTAGGAAAAGCTTGTTTGTACAGTTTTTTTCCCAGTCGGAACCATTAACGTTTCATCAAATATCCTTTTGCTATATATTTCTTTCAATAAACATTTAGTTTATCATGACTAAAGCGTTGGTGCGTAGGTACAGTCAGCACCGTTAAAGGAATATATGTAGTTGCTTGTTGCTTGTGTGTGAAATAAATCTTACTTCTAACTACATATATCTAACTAATATTATAAATGCGAAAGTATGGATGGATGGACGGATGTTTGTTTGTTTGTTACTCAATCACGCCAAAACGGCCCAACGAATCTGGATGAAATTCGGCACATAGATAGAGAAAAGTTTGGAATAGCACATAGGCTACTTTTTATCCCGGAAAATTCCCGCGGGATAGTGATAAATGAATTTTGCGGACGAAGTCGCTGGCAACAGCTAGTAATATTATAAATGCGAAAGTATGGATGGATGGATAGATGGATGGATGTTTGTTTGTTACTCAATCACGCCAGAACGGCCCAACGGATCTCTATGAAATTCGGCACATAGATAGAGAAAAGTCTGGAATAGCACATAGGCTACTTTTTATCCCGGAAAATTGTGTAGTTCCCGCGGGATAGCGATAAACGAATTCTTTGCAGTCAAAGTCGCTGGCAACACCTAGTAAATAAATAAATGTGTAGATAAAAAAAACTACAGAGCGATCACCAGAAACATCATCGCGGGAATGGGCGAAAATCTTAGGAATCATGTTATAGGCGATGCGGCTAGCAACCCATCACTATTTTGATTCCCGTTTCCCTTCCCCTGAAAAATGTCATAAAATGGAAGAGACCTGGTATAACATTTCAGCCATTTAATAACCATAAATTTGAAAATATTAATTTCCCCCACGCAGAAACTGCTGAACCAATTTTTTACCAATCATGACTAAGATCCACTGCACTAAAAAAGCTTTAAAAAAAATAGAAAAAATCCTCATCAAAATCGGTCCATCCGCTTAAGAGCTAAGAAGCCACAGACAGTTACACACACACACACATCGACGTCACACGAAACACCCCTTTTTTGCGTCCAGAAAAACTCTTCAAACGCCTGAAAGACAAAATTACCAGATTTACGGCTCGTATGATCATTAATCACAAGGTTTTTTTCCTAATAAGTGTGCCATCGTGTCTCATTTCGCTGCCGTCTGTACACAAAAATTTGACGCCACTGATTTCCGCCATTTTTGTACGCAGCATTGAAATGAGTCGGTTCGTTGGAGTGATCGCGTTCTGTATGAAGCGACGCGAGAACAGAATTGATGCTCAATTGGACTCAAACAGGCACGGGACTCATTTTTGTTGGGGTTTTTTATACAAGATACAAAAAAAAAATGCGACGGGTAGCAGTCCGGGAGTGCCGGCAGAAGTGAAAACAGCAGCTTAGATTAGATTTTAAGAGACTGACAACACCTAATTTTGTTGAAATTGATGTTATTTAAGCACTTTTTTAACAAAAACTACACACAATAAAAATCCAAAAAAATAGGTATGTCAATTTTCATCATATTTCAAACACGCTGGACGGACTCGGTACATAATTGAACAAAATTGGCTCGATAGAAAATAATTGCAAAGATTGGTCTTAAAATCATCATTAAACAGTTCTATGTCTTTATTTTTTCAACGTATGGTTCTACAGTCAAAAACACGAAGTCAACATATTCAATACCTACACGGCTAACGAGTCATATTTCACAAATTTAATAATCTAAGTATACTTTTTTTAATTTCTTTTTATTTGTGTCTTATTTGCAAGATTGTAGACGCGCGCCAAGCTGCCGAAATAGTTTCTTCTCCTTCACTAACAGGCATGCGATCCGTATGTGTAAAGAGTGGCGCTGCTCAAGGTCATTTGCTGTTGACAGCGCCTTAATGTTGTAACACAAAACAGTCGATCTTAGAACTTCTTTGGAAGTCGGTTGAAAATAAACAACTTTCTATCCGAGAAAAAAAATATCCGCTGAGTTCCCACAGCTAGTCTTTTTCTTCTATCTGTCTATAGTATCTAGATAATAATCACAATGAGAAAAGACGTCTTGATTGTCTGTTTGCATTGAATAGGCTCCGAAACTACTGGACCGACTTGAAACATTCTTTCACCATTAGAACCCTACATTATCCCTGATGAACAATCCTACTAATATCATAAATGCGAAAGTTTGTGAGAATGTATGGATGTTTGTTACTTTTTCACGCCAGAACGGCTTAACGGATCTGGATGAAATATGGAAGAAAGATAGATTATGGTCTGGAATAACACATATGCTACTTTTATCCCGGAAAATTGTATTGTTCCCGCGGGATAGCGATAAACGAATTCTTTGCAGACGAAGTCGCGGGTAACAGCTAGAATGCTATATTTATTTCTGCGCGCGGATGACGTCGCGGGCATCGGTTAGTATTTAAATAATTATAAAGCAGACAACGTGGTTAAAGATCCAAATTATTTATATACTTGTATCAGTCGCTAATTCAAAAGTCTATTGTCTACAAAATCAACAAAACTGACAATAGTTCGTATAACGACGTCTTTTATTCACGTCCCGTACTAACAATATGAAGTAACAAAGGACTACACAATACGTACATTCTGCGTGAATTATTTAAATAGGGTTGGTGCGTTAAAAATTGTCCTCATGCATCAAATAGGCTGGAACACTTTTGTACGCGACTGTACTATAGAGATGGGATACGGTATTATCGATAACTAGCTTTTTCCCGCGACTTCGTCCGCGTAGACTTCACTTACTGACAAACAGCTTTTGCCCGCGACTTTCCTTGCGTGTACCAGGAGTATTTCAATCCCGTTTTTTTCCCGTTCCGTTAAGAATTTCAGAAAATGATCTCTTAATGCTCCCTACACTCCCCAAGGAACTCTCTTGCCAAATTTCAGCTTTCTACGACCAGTAAAACGAAAAATCCCGTTTTTTCCCGTTCCCGTGGGAATTTTGGAAATTCCTCTCTTAATGCTCCTCTACACTCTCCAAACAACCTAAATGCCGAATTTCAGTGTTCTACAACCAGTAAAACGAAAAGTCCCGTTTTCCCGTTCCCGTGGGAATTTTGGAAAATTATCTTTTATAGCTTCTCTACACTCTTCAAGCAACCTTACATGCCAAGTAACGTTTCAGCTTCCTACGACCAGTAAAACGAAAAATCCCGTTTTTTCCCGTTCCCGTGGGAATTTTGGAAAGTCCTCTCTTAATGCTTCTCTACACTCCCCAAGCAACCTACATGTCGAATTTCAGCTTTCTACAACCAGTAAAACGAAAAGTTCCGTTTATCCCGTTCCCGTGGGAATTTTAGGAAATTGTCTCTTAGTGCTTCCCTACACTCATCAAGCAACCTACATGCCAAATTTCAGCTTTCTACGACCAGTAAAACAAAAAATCCCGTTTTTTCCCGTTCCTGTGGGAATTTGTGTGTGTCAGGTAGGTATGTGTGTTATTGTTTTCATAATCAGCGACCCGATAAACCGTACAAACAATACTACCCACTATAATATAATAATAATAATACCCACGTTGATTTTCAGACTTTGTCACCCCCTATCCCCTGTTAGGGGTTGAATTTTCAAAAAACCTGAAACAGGTGTTTACTCATTTGTCGTTAGGAATACTCCTGTGAAGTTTCGAATAAAATAGTCTAACTAATCTTGTTTCCCCATACAAACTTTGGACCCCCAATTAACCCCTTTAGGGGTCGAATTTTGAAAAATCCTTTCTTAGTGCACCCCTAGACCTTATAAGGAACCTACGTGCCAAATTTGGAATCTCTAGAACCAGCGGTTTGGGCTGTGCGCTGATATGTCAGTCAGTCAGTCAGTCAGTCAGTCAGTTTCTTCTTTTATATATTTAGATAAAAATGATAATCGAGTATTCAATACTTAAATTAAAAAAAAAACAGTTTTATGTCAAAAATGACTTACACCATTTTAGAAAAGAGCTGGTAGTATACTCTTCAAAATACTGGACCGATTTTCACCAAACATGACTAGAACCACCGCAAATGGCTTATTGAATGAAAAAAACTGCATTGAATGAAATCGATCCATCCGCTTGAGAGCTGCGGCGCCACAGACACACACACACACACACACACACAAACATTGACGTTAAACTTACGACACCCTTCTTTTTGCGTCGGGGGCTAAAAAGTGACAGCTGTGGACTGTTTGCGAGTGACAGGACCTCGTGAAATGTCCTTCCGGATCCGGAAGCAGCAGTGCTTGCGCTACTGTGTTAAGGCATGGAGAGTATTTAAAACAGCCGGTGAAACTACTGGCACCTACAAAATTACAGTTGCAGGTACCTACTATATTGGTTCTTGTTTACTCATTTTATTGTATATACTAGCGACCCGCCCCGGCTTCGCACGGTATATTATGCATGTATTATACATATAAACCTTCCTCTTGATTCACTCTATCTATTTAAAAAAACCGCATCAGAATCCATTGCGTAGTTTTAAAGATTTAAGCATACATAGGGACATAGGGACAGAGAAAGCGACTTTGTTTTATACTATGTATTGTAGTGATGTTTAGTTTTGTAGCGCTTGTGTTCATAAATAAATAATAAAAAAGCTATTTAAAACAAAATGGAAGTTAAATGAGCTAGTAATGTCTGATTCGATATCTTATGCTTTAATAATTAATAATAATAGTAATTTATTTCAGATTAACAAGAAAAATCCATAATTTGTTAGTAACAATTGGACTTAAAACTATGTTAGTAAATCATAATATAATAAGCTTTGCTTGTCAAACCACAAGGCGCGGATTTTATCGTCACTTCATCGATAGCCAATATCGACACCGCCCATCCCTATATCAATTTATCTCGTTCTACAAGTACGAGGCTTTTACACTGAATGTGTTTCTTCATACATCTGCGACTTATATTACTTTAAGAGCAATGTAATGTAACGGTATTAATTTACGAGGCTCCAAATGGCGGTTTTTGGTTAAATTTAGAGGTAATAAAATAATGAAGGCTTTAGCGGGTGGGGAAATTAAAAAATTGGACGAGGATGTGGCTTATTGTAAAGCAAAGGTTTTGCGTTAATTTTGTAGGTAAAAAAAATATTTAAAGCTATAAGTTTCTTTGCTGACTGTACTGTGTACCTCTCTCTCTCTCTCCAGCCTATATACGTCCCACTGCTGGGCACAGGCCTCCTCTCAGAATGAGAGGGCTTGGGCTATAGTTCCCACGCGGGCCCAGTGCGGACTGGGAACTTCACACACACCATTGAATTGCTTCGCACTTGTGTGCAGGTTTCCTCACGATGTTTTCCTTCACCGAAAAGCTCATGGTAAATTTCAAATGAGATATCGCACATAAATTCCGAAAAACTCAGAGGTGCGAGCCCGGGATTCGAACCCACGACCCTCTGCTTGAGAGGCCACAGGTCAAACCACTAGGCTACCATGATACTAACAAGTTCTAAAATATTCAGAAGAAAACTGTCAAACTTCTTACAAACATTAGGATCCTTTACCTTGCCCCGGATTTAGTTAAAATGTAGTTAGGATTTAGTTAGATGTAGTGACAGTACCGGTATAAAAGCGCCTTACTAAAGTGTGTTTGCGCCGTGTATCGAATAAAACTCTCGACTATTCTAGGAATAGTCCTTAGAGTAGTCAAGGTCCTACCGAAAGAGCCATTTTTGATAAGGCCACGTCTTACAAGCGGCGGGGAGCGGAGCGAGTGGTTCGAAACAGAATTGAGGGATTTTGTGATAATGGAAGACACCATATTTTCGATCATTCCGATCGGAGAGAGAAAGAGAGAGAGAGAGAAACATTTATATACACATATTCGATACACCATGGATACATAAAATAACATATTATATACGAAAAAAAGTAGGCAGCACTTTTCAATGTCTTACATACATAAATCACGTCTTTATCCCTTACGGGGTAGAGAGAGCCTAAGGTAACAAGACCTACAGGCCACGCTTAGCATGTTTATTATTATTTAGCATTTTTTTTATAAAAGAAAGAGATAAAATACATTTGATAAAAATAAAATAATCAGAAAACATTTATTTACGTTAATAAGTCCCGTTTTGCTTATAATAACCCAGAGCTCATAATTGACAACATTTCATTTTTATAACACCTGAAAATGTATTCATTTTGCCTCCTGATCACTGTAATATGTTTATATAATTTTAATATCGCTTATTATAAAAAATAAAAATTTGTCCTAATTTTACCAAAACTACCACAGGATAGGTGAAACGCCTTTGCTTTTTTCACGAGAAAAAATAAGCGATCATAATTTGGTATTTTTGACAACTTCAAAGCACAAGGGGGGCAACTCTGTAATTCTATTTTCGAAGTTCGTTGCATACCTTCTCTTTCACTCTCAAGATAATGACTATTAGTATGAGCGGAACAGCACGAAGCGAACCTCGAAAATCGAATATTGGAGAATAGGGCCTGACATTGACAATTTGAAATTAACGTCAGTTTTTTTTCTATAGAGAAAAGACAAAGGGATAAGTGTGTATTCTGTGATAGTATCGGAGTTACGCCCTTTTAGAATAAGCACAAATTAATAAATTAATTATAAATTAAATAAAAGCCCTAGCGAAAAAATTAAACTTTTAGCATGTTCATCTTTTCAAACAAAATACAGAGAACCATTAAAATTATAGGCTCAGAAATATGAAATGTTGTCAATTATGATAGCGTCGCTCATACTATAGCCAGCCTAATGGCATTGGTAATTCGTAGACAGCTCCCCGCTCCGCTCAGTTCCGGGCACAGCACAACCGTCATGCGTGACAAACAGTAGCACATTCGTATTCATTCTTGCTGTTTTTGCCCGAACCCTTTTGCCCCATCGTTTTGAGTGTATCTACTGTGACATGGATATACTGTGACTACTGGATGTGTCACAAAAACAGATTTACCCTTCGATCAACAATACAACTAGGTTCAACGTGACAGCTCTGAAAACGGCCAGAGAAATAAGAGTACAATAGTTATTTGTTATGCAAGGCTGCAAAGTTTTTGTTTGGCGCGAGTGCCTGTATTGAAACCCGAGCAAGTGAAGGATTCTATGATTGAACCACGAGCAAAGCGAGTGGTTCAAAAGAAGAATCCTGAGCGTCGCGAGGGTTTCAAGGCACGAGACACTAAACAAACTTTGCTGCCGAGCGAAACAGAATTTTTCACCTCACTACAGCGAGAAAAATGGTGGATGGAAGAATTTCAAATTTCAAATTACTTGAGTATATGAGTAGGCGAGGTGGTGGTGGTCGTGGTCGTGGTGGAATAGTGGTCAGTGCGGCGTTCGAATTTCAAAAACCTTTTCCACCCAAGAGGGGAAAAAGCACTTTTCCACGCAGATTTTTAAGGAGAAAGACAGCCCTTTCGAGCAAGTGAGGTGAAATAGTACATTATGATACAAGTGTGCTATGTTGATCATTACACATGAGGCATGATTGTACGCGCGAGCGGAGCGAGTGCGTTAATAGTGCCGAGTGTGGTAATGATCAATGCACACGCGTTTCATACGACGTTTTTCAACACATTTGCGAGGAAAAACAGAAATAAATTCTTAATAAGTAAGTATAAAAAAACTTTACTTTACCTTTGTTGCCAAACATTGCTTAACTGTAGGCTTTAGAACTTTTCTTTGTCATTTGGCAATTAACACCTTGGATTTCTTACTGACATAACCTGTCCGAACATATTTTAGTATTTCCGGCGACGGACACTATTTACATTTAGTTTTTCTTTATTATTTCAACTCGTAATTTTTAAACTAATAACAAGAAAAAATAATCAACAAAATCTGTAAGTGTGAAAGATGGCGGCAGATATCATTTCTCCGCGCCAATCCGCGCGCAGCCCTCGCGCATGCGCGCTGTGCACTTTGCACGCGCACGACGACGCACTGACAAGACTGCTAAACAGCCTAATATTAAAATTGTAATAAATAAATTAATCAATGTCTTAAATATGCAAATTATGGTCACTTTTTAAATAAAAATGAATACTCTGTCGAAATTAAATGTTTATTCATCATCTTTAACCCGAAATAGTTTAATATTCACGAAAATATTCCTTGTTCCTATACATAACTGAACTATTTGCTGAGATTAAAAAAAAGTTTATATTACCGCACTCGTGCGGTAATATTATTACAGCACTAGTGCGTAATAAGCTGAATTATGAGCTTAAATGCGGTGCAATAAGACTCAATTTACGAGCAACTGTGTTGAAAAATAAATTTGTGCTCTTATTTCTGACAGTACGCGCCAACCACAGCCAACATGGGGACGTGTTACAATACCACAATGTGCGTTTTAAAATTGCGAAAACAGCCACCGTAACGAGCCACCGTCGAGGTTTTGGAAGGAATGTCTTTCTTTAGATAAGTACAAGTCAGTATGTAGTTCAGTGTAGTCGGATTTGAATAAAATTTGGAACGAAGATAGCTGGTATTTTAGATTAAAACACAAAGCTACTTTTTATCCCGGAAAATTGCATAGTTCCCACGAGATAGCGATAAACATGTCAAAAGTCGTAGCTGAGTAGAGTGGCAACGTAAATAATGCATGCAGAATATACTGCCAACATCAGTTATTAAGGCTATTTCCACGCGGACGAAGTCGCGGGCAGAAGCTTGTCTAACTAATATTATAAATGCGAAAGTATGGATGGATGTTTGTTTGTTACTCAATCACGCCAGAACGGCCCAACGGATCTGGATAAAATTCAGCACATAGATAGAGAAAAGTCTGGAATAGCACATAGGCTACTTTTTATCCCGGAAAATTGCGTAGTTCCCGCGGGATAGCGATAAACGAATTCTTTGCAGACGAAGTCGCTGGCAACAGCTAGTCTAACTAATATTATAAATGCGAAAGTATGGATGGATGGACGGATGGATGGATGGATGGATGGATGGATGTTTGTTTGTTTGTTACTCAATCACGCCAGAACTGCTCAACGGATCTGGATGAAATTCGGCACATAGATAGAGAAAAGTCTGGAATAGCACATAGGCTACTTTTTATCCCGGAAAATTGCGTAGTTCCCGCGGGATAGCGATAAACGAATTCTTTGCAGACGAAGTCGCTGGCAACAGCTAGTAATATAATAAGAATAAGTGCGATAAGTAAGCTCTAGCCACCTCTAGTCTACATAGGTCTGCGGCTAGCCGGCAAAGAGAGGCAAAAAGGAGTTATTACGTGAAAATTTTCGAAACACCCGGTTAAGTGTGACCCCATGTACCCTTTTTAGTGGCCCCAAGTGTCCCCTGATTGTGACGAATCTGTCTCTGAATGTTAAATTGGGAATGTCATTTTGTAACAGTTTGCGTAAGCTTTTCGCATGCAAAAAGGGGTATGCTATCTCGCTTCTACGAATGTAGTCATTTATATGCGTTAGTATTCTTTTCTCTGTCGTATCTTAGGACATGGTACATATATAAATCACGTCTTTATCCCTACGAAGTAGACTGAGCCTAAAGTAAAAAAAAGAAAAAAAGAAAAAAAAAGATTAACTACTAACAAAAAAAAAAGAAAAAGAAAAAAGATAAAGATTACTTACTTACTTACTTAAGGAGCAATAAGCAAAGGGATTTTTTGAAATTCCCACGGAAAAGGGAATAATAATAATAATAATAATAATATATATTTATTTTAGACCAACATATGGATCATTGAGTTAGTTACAATTCAAAAACTTATTCTAGTATTAGTAATCAATTAGGTACAAAATTATCAAATTCAAAATTAACTCAATTCTCAATCAAATTATCAACTTCATTAATTATACATACATGTCAAATAAATTAATTAAATGAAATTAGCAATAGCAAATATAGAAATCAAATTAAGTCTGTGAAACAAAATTACAGTAATTGGAAATTAATAATAATCAATAAATAAACAAAATGAGGCTTATATATTTCTCAGTAACTGGTAACTAGACTTCAAATTCGGCACACCTGTAGATGATTGTAACACTAAAACGTGTTCTCCGGGAAAATGCGAAATTCCCGCGGGACAGAAATAAGTGCATTCAAATTCGGGGCTGTTTTTAAAAATTACATAATTTCATTTGTATTACTTGAGTTATTGTCTACGCGTACGCAGTCGCGGGCAAAAGCTAGCCGATTTATAAGACGTTATCACGTCAAAAAGAAAATATTATTAGCGGGATTACAACCCCGAACTTCGAGCATCACAGCCAGAGTACAGTCGCCATCAGATATATCGTAGCGGGCGAGGTCCTCAAATATTTCGGAGCAGCATTAAATTTCAATAAATTCGTTACACTAAATATGGTTAATAACATCTGAACACGCAATCCGTCATAAATATAAGAGCAGCGACTTTTCAATAAATTCGGAACGTTCAATGAGCTAAAAATATCAGGAAGCACATACCGTCAAAGGTATCGACGCAGTCAGGCTGATCTTAAATATCGGAACATATGTGGAAAAGAAACCTTACGTATATGATGATAGATTCGAATTCCAAACAAAATACAAATAAGGCTCAAACGTCATGCCAAAATGAAAGATATGTCACCTATATAGTGTACGCGTCTGCATGCATAATTCACTGTGTTAGTAACATAAAACCTTTTTTGTTGTATAAAGTGTAAATTGTTACTGGCCACTAAATTGCCATTATACTTTTTTTAAGAATAAAATTTTTCTTCTTCTGCTGTTATAAGTCAAAACATGTAGTTCTATTTTATAAAACTAGTTTTATTATAAACACAACGTAATTTAAACTGTTTGTCACAAAGTTAAGGTATATTTTCCAAAAATGTTCCGATCTTTATGGTCAGCCTGTCTGTATCGATATCTTTGACGATCTGTGACGTCCCGATTTTATTGAAAAGTCGCTGCTATTATATTTGTGACTAATTGCGTGTTCTGATGTTATTAACCTTACAGTTGTAATGAATTTATTGAAATTTAAGGCTGCTCCGAAGTATTTGAGGACCTCGCCCGCTACGATATATCTGATGGCGACTGTACCTAACTGGGCCAATTTTTTATTTTGTTGTCGAAAAACTTTTTTTTCTTGAATCTTGGTTTTTTTAAGCTGAAAACGATAAGAATCATAAGCACTCGATCTTAATAGGTGAAAAAAATTGCGTCAAATTTTTCATACAAATTTTGCAATTCCATTTAGTTACGTTCATGTAGTGTTAATGGAAAAGGTAACGAAGTGGAATGCAATACTGTAGGACACTTTTTTAGGGTTCCGTAGCCAAATGGCAAAAACGGAACCCTTATAGATTCGTCATGTCTGTCTGTCTGTCTGTCTGTCCGTCCGTCCGTATGTCACAGCCACTTTTTTCCGAAACTATAAAAGCTATACTGCTGAAACTTCCAAGTCAACCGGCCAAAAGCAGCCAAGAGCGAGTCGGACTCGCGCACGAAGGGTTCCGTACCAGAAATTAACCTCCTTGCTGTTACGGTTCATGAGATACAGCAAAAAACGCCAAAAACTACTCTGTTGTATGGGAGCCTCCCTTAATTATTATTATTATTTTGCTTTAGTATCTGTTGTTATAGCGGCAACATAAATACACAATCTGTGAAAATTTCAACTGTCTAGCTATTACGGTTTTTGAGATACAGCCTGGTGACAGACGGACGGACGGACGGACGGACGGACGGACAGCGAAGTCTTAGTAATAGGGTCCCGTTTTTACCCTTTGGGTACGGAACCCTAACAGCCCAATGAAATTTCTTATTTTTATTTCCGTTAATCCAAAGCGATATCACTCATTGTCCCCTAGAGGGTCGCAACGACATTACAGGGTCGCAGGTGCTGTGTCTCACCTAATTACCTGAGAGCGAGCGAGATGAAGATTGAAGCTGGCAAGTTTTGTTCCGATGAACTATCGAGAAACTGAAATGAACAGGTGATTTTGTCGCGTGAATTTTTTAGCAAGGCTCTGTCTACGCCGCAAGGGATAGAGACGTGATTTATGTTTGTGTTTATGTAATTTTTAAGTCCTAATTATCGAAAATCCGAAAATATTTATCATACCATTTTACGTAATAATGAACACTCTTCATAAAAATATTTACCTAATACTAACTATCGAAACTCATAAACATTGCCACTTGCTCGTTTGCCTTCCTATTCACATAAAAAAAAAACATTACAATTCATAATAGGTATACTCGTGAATCTAATCTAACTAATATTATAAATGCGAAAGTATGGATGGATGGATGGATGTTTGTTTGTTACTCAATCACGCCAAAACAGCCCAACGAATCTGGATGAAATTCGGCCCATAGATAGAGAAAAGTCTGGAATAGCACATAGGCTACTTTATATCCCGGTAAATTCCCGTGGGATAGCGATAAACGAATTCTTTGCAGACGAAGTCGCAGGCAACAGCTAGTAAATTCATAATCATACACTAGTGCTACTTATACTAGAACTAGCTTCTGCCCGCGACTTCGTCTGCGTAGAATTAGATTAAAAACTGATGTTGATTTTTGCAATAATTATTTACGTTGCAACTCTAGGCAGCTACGACCTTTCACATGTTTATCGCTATCCTGCGGGAACTATGCAATTATCCAGAATAAAAAGTAGCCTATGTGTTAATCTAGGGTGAAAGCTATCTCCATTCCAAAGTTTATGCAAATCTGTCCGACCGTTTTCGCGTGAAGAAGTAACAAACATACACACACACACAAACTTTCGCCTAATATTAGTGTGATACTTTCTCGATCCCGTTTTTTCCCGTTCGCGTAAGAATTTCGGGAAATGCTGTCTTAATGCTCCCATACAGGAACCTACTTGCCAAATTTCAGCTTTCTACGACCAGTAAAACGAAAAATCCCATTTTTTCCCGTTCCTGTGGGAGTTTTGGAAAGTCCTCTCTTAATGCTCCTCTACACTCTCCAAGCAACCTACATGCCGAATTTCAGCTTTCAGAAAAGGGTTCCGTTTTTTTCTTTTGAGGTACGAAACCCTAAAAAAGAATAAAAGAGCTTTAAATTATTATTAAGGCGCTGTCAACAGCAAATGACCTTAAGCAGCGCCACTCTTCACACATACGGTTCGCGTGCCTGTGAGTGAAAGAGAAGAAATTATTCCGGGAGCTTGGCGCGCGTCTAAAATCTTGCAAATAAGACACAAATAAGAAGAAATAAAAAAAAGTATGGATTATTTGTGAAATATGACTCGTTAGCCGTGTAGGTATGAATATGTTGACTTCATGTTTTTAATTGCAGACCCATACGTCGAAAAAATATAGACATAGAACCGTTTAATGATGATTTTAAGACCAATCTTTGCAATTATTTTCTATCGAGCCGATTTTGTTCAATTATGTATCGAGTCCGTCTAGCGTGTTTGAAATATGATGAAAATTAACATTATATTTTTTTTGTATTTTTTTTTGTCAGTAGTTTTTCTTAAAAAAGTGCTTAAATAACATCAATTTCAACAAAATTAGGTGTTTCAGCCTCTTAACTTGTAAAAAGAAGTCTGTCATAGTGTATTTATGTTGCACAATTGGAATTAAGGAAAGGAGATATTATAACTTCTTCATTAGACTTATTCAAGTAGAGAGCGTTATTGTCCCTAAAAGGATCGCAGGTGAGTGCTGTGTCGCACCTAATTACGTGTGAGTGAGCGAGACGCAGATTGGAGGTGTCAGCCAAGTGCCCTATTGAACTAGCTTTTACTTGGCGAATTGTTTTTAAGTATCCTAAGTTTAATAGAATTATACGTCATTTAATTCAGAATGATAAACCACAACAACATTATATTGCGGCTCGTGAACTGTAATCTCTTTACAATTTGTACTATTTTTTTTATGTGAATAGGAAGGAAAACGAGCAAGTAGGTCACCTGATGGTAAGCGATCACCACTGCCCATAGACACCCGCAACCCCGGAGGGATTGCAGATGCGTTGCCAACCTAGAGGACTTAGATGAAATGCCTCTTGTGCCCGTAATTTCCCCGGCTGTCTTACTCTCCACACCGGAACACAGCAGTGCAAGCACTGCTGCTTAGCGGCAGGATTAGCGAGTAAGACGGTGGTAGCGATCCGGACGGACCTTGCACAATGCCCTACCACCCGCAAAAACTGAGTAAACTTACTGGAGTAACAACTAACGACACGCAAATAAAGTGTCATTAAAACAATTTTATTTTGCGGCTGCCAAACTATTCCACTGTACTATTTGCTAGGTACGAAATAGTTGAACAGACGCAATATAATGTTATTGTGGTTTCTCATTCCTAATTAAATGTAGTATAATTCCTTCGGTAGTTTATTATTATATCAAAACCAATGACAATATACTCGGGATCAGGGGCCTTGCCATGACGTCTTAATGGGATTCAATTCCAACTCAGTTCAGGTTTTAGCTGTCATTTAGTAATTTCATTTAATATTTTAATAATTTAATATTTTATACATTCCATTCTAACCTAAAGTTACTCTGCTTGGCTGTCATTTCATTGCATTTCGCTTCACTTCCTCCTCTTTTTCTATTGGTCTGTGATGTGGTTGTCTATACTTATTTTTGTTTCATTTTACAAAGGGTTTTGGCCCAGGCAACCACATCCAATTATGTTTTATTTTATTTAATGTTTATTTTAACTGTTGTATCATTCTTTTCTTTTCATTGTATGTATATGTATCACCCTATGGTCCCAACGGAAGACCAGTGCTGGCTGCAAGGCCAGCAAATTGGGACCATTTTGTGACAATTTATTTATTTATCTGCTGTTTTATGTTTTTTTTTTTTTGATGTGTTGATTGTCATGAATAAACTTTTTTCTTCTTCTTCTTCATTTTTAGTATGGATCTGACAGCGAGCGAACCTAAACTGAATCAGAATTGAATCGTATTCTCCTAAACTACTTGCTTCGAGATCGCTATTAAAAAATAAAATCCATCCAGCATTTTGTTTTCAATTTCAGATAAATAAAGGAAATAATTCGGTTCTAACATTTCCGGCGCAACTCCTACCCCATTGTTTTCTTTGTTACATCTATAATTTAGACAATTGTTCCTTATAAGGCTGGCTATTCGTGTTGCGATTTTTATGGAAGATCATCCGCAGTAGTTAATATTTAATCGCATCCAATTGTCGCTATCCATTAACCTCCCATTATATACACAGGCTGTTATCGGTCTAACTACATCTACACTAATTCTCATTAGTATTAAACACTAATACTAAATTTTAATAGTATTAATATATTGATATACCTATACTTATTATTCAGTGTGTTGTGTTGCAGTCTAATTTAGTGAACTATTTTATAGCACACTGCTTTTGCTGTAGTTAGTTAAAAAGTTGAGGGTAGCTAAATAAAAATGTATGTCTTTTGACATTCATAGAAGCTCATTAATGTAACAAAAAAAAACAAAATAATTACAAAAATAATCGAGATATAAGTTATCAAAGATTTGTCTGTATCTTTTTTTGGAAAAATATAATTTAAGGTGGAGTTTGAGTGGGCGCAGTGTTTAATGACGTCACATGTCATATCGGATCTCTCTTTCTAATGCTGTCTAAATAGTAGTTCTAAATTCTTATACTTTCCTTATTTCTTGACCGATAATACTTTTAATTTCACTTTTGTCATCTCTTTTACATTGTTTTTATGTTTTGTTAAGAAATCGTGTTAAAATGTCAATTTATGCAAATTCATTACAGTCCCACTGCTGGATCTTCTCTTATAATGATAGTGCTTGGTCTATAATGTAGTTCCGATTCCAAATGTAAGCTCAAGTTCGAACCCACGATCATCTTGAGTCCAAATCAGTAAACTACTCTTTATTTGTAAACATAAAGCCAACTATTCAAGGCCATGATAAAGTTATGTTACAAAACTGCTAAAGTAAGTTAGCTATGAGGGCGCTCGGCAACAGATATCAATAAATCCCTGAAGTGAACGGAATTATAATCGTGGCATCCCAAAGTTTTAAAGTTAGTTCTGAATCCGTAAACAGCAGCAGATGGTAGTTTCTTGATACAATAATATTGTTATCGTATTAACATATAAAATCTTAGAGCCTGTTTCAGCACTCTTTGTTAAAGTATTTCGGGACTTAACCGTGTAAAATTTCCATTAATTACCTCGCCGTTTCGGCCACGACGTAGTGGCCGTGGTCACGAGCAGACTGCCATGTAGGATATCACTTTTGTTTAGCTGTGTGAGTGAGCGAAAATTGCGGAAGTTTAAAACATAACATGACGACCGGGATGGTCTAGTGGTTAGAGATCCTGACTATGAAGCTTGAGGTCCCGGGTTCGATCCCCGGTCGGGGCAGATATTTGTATGAAAAATACGAGTGTTTGTTCTCGAGTCTTGGATGTTTAATATGTATTTAAGTATGTATTTATCTATATAAGTATGTTTATCCGTTGTCTAGTGCCGATATCACAAGCTTTGCTTAGTTTGGGACTAAAAGCCTAACTAAAAGGACTAAAAGACTAAAAGCCGTGGTAGCCTAGTGGTTTGACCTGTGGCCTCTCAAGCAGAGCGTTGTGGGTTCAAATCCCGGGCTCGCACCTCTGAGTTTTTCGGAATTTATGTGCGAAAATTACATTTGTAATTTGCCATGAGCTTTTCGGTGAAGGAAAACATCGTGAGGAAACCTGCACACATCTACGAAGAAATTCAATGGTGTGTGTTAAGTTCCCAATCCGCACTGGGCGCGCGTGGGAACTATAGCCCAAACCCTCCAATACACGGAGGAGGCCTATGCCATGAGGCACGCCGAATTACGCGACAATTTAATAAATAAACGATAATAACAACAACAACAACATGTACTTACTGAAATTGTAGCGAATTCGGAATAAAAAGGCTTATAAATAAATAAATTTATCTATATAAGTATGTTTATCCGTTGTCTAGTGCCGATATCACAAGCTTTGCTTAGTTTGGGACTAGGTCAATTTTATTGGTGTCAATTGTCCCAAGATATTTATTTATTTATTTATTTATTATAATCTCGGTTAAGGCTCGGTATTCCTGCGAAAATAGGCATTTAGCGCTGTCCCGGCCGTGCGCGCGATAGTTCGCGCGGACTCAGATTTTGTGAACTCGCATGACCTCGCCAGCGTCACAGTATAGAAAATAAATAGTATGACTTTAGAAATGCAATTATTGTGATCAAGCTTAAATAAGTATACCTACTTACTATGAATTTGAATAGATAAATAGGTGATAAAAAATAATTAATAGTCAATCGTTTCATTCTTCGTCATCGTGTTAAATATACCCGATATATTCGGGTTCTTTATTTCAAAGACCCTTTGGCAAAAAAGACAAATAAACAGGTAAGGTAATAAATAAAACTATGAATTAAAAATATAATTAAGGCAACGACAGGTATTACCGTGGTACTTAAGTAAGTTTTCAAAAGAGTCCATATAATTACGGGTATCAAAGCTTCTTAACGACCAAGTATTTTTTTTATTGAAAAGCGTTCATTGAACTTTCAGCCTCGTAAGTTTTTGGACTCATTTTACTTCTTATTATTTGGTAAAATTATTATTGAAACTGAAATGTGCATTTCTTCTGATACCGTGGTAATGTACAGTCTGTGACTCTTTTACCGCGAATTGAACTTTCATTTCCAAGGGTATAAAAATCAGGAATTTTCTACCATCGGTAATAGAAACCAGATTCACGATTTGGAACCTAATACCGAATGTTAAGAAACATAATTATGGCTTGGGTTCTGTATATTATTTTTTCTTTCGTCCATGCTGTTCTTGGAGTATAGAATAAAACATAGAATGTACCAGTTACTTCTCTTCCCGCGCAGATGGTAAAAGCCCAACGAAGGAATGTGCGTAAATCTTAAGAATCATGTTATAGGCGATGAGGCTAGCAACCCATCACTATTTTGATTCCCCTTTCCATCTATACACCCACAATCATGCTAAACGTGGCCTTTAGGTCTTGTTACCTTAGACTCTATCTACCCTGTAAGGGATAAAGACGTGATTTGTGTATGTATATGTACGTATATTATTTTTGTACCTGCATCAATTTTTTTTAAGTAGTTTAGTATAAACGGAAGCATTTCCAATTGATAAGTAAAAGTCTAAATTTTATAAAAAAGTATACACAAGTATACAGTACCATAAATGTTCATATTTTAATAGAAAATGAAAATGTCACTCGGTAATAGATACTTCTTTAAGAACCTATAACCGAGCCAAACAAATATTGAATGGGTCGGTAATAGTCCCATACATAATATTTAAAAAAAAATTGGAGTATTTTTTTTCTATTTTCTATAAGAATGATTACAGTTATTAATACTACCATTCCTATAGAAAATATTAAAAAAAAATACTCCAATTTTTTTTATATTTTTGTTAGCTTCTATAGCTATGGTTATATACCCCAGTGGATTATTGTAAGGGGGTGTTTGATACACCCTGTATAATGACTATAAAAAATAACTTGAAAAATAGGATCTTAACATTCAAAATGAACTACAAGTATCAACTTGGTCGATTCCTACTAACAAGTTAAATTTGCCACTCGCTTATAATTTAAGATTGCGTTAGGGATCCTTCACTTTCTTCACAAATTTGGTTGTAAACATTGAACACAATATAATAATAATAATAATAATATTTATTTCTAAAAAACATCATTTACAAGGTATCTTTCACTAGAACTCTGCTCCCCAAATAGGTAAAAACCTGTGCTATAGGATAAACAGGGCTCCTCCCCCTAAAAATGCATGATGTTTTAAAGTTTATTAAGAACTGAATACATAATACAAGCAAGGCAACATGCGCATGCATGTGTTGTGTGTGTGTGTGTGTGTGTGTGTGTGTGTGTGTGTTTAACTTATTGCTTTTAGAAAGGCTTCCGTTTCGTCATAACTTTTATTTAGTAGCCAAGTAGTAACAGCTTTCTTACATTCGATTTTAGACATCGGGTTTTCGCGATTGTGCACGGAGAGGTTTCTTCGACATTTTTACGATAATAACATTGAAATTTTATTAAAACAGTCGAGCAGCAAGTCGTTATGACAATGAACGTACTGATATTAGACAGTGACAGTTTGACATTGCCATATCAAAAACTCTTTTTTTTTTCTATGCCATGACATTCTGGTAGACCTATACAAATTCAGTACTGAAGTTTTTGCTAAAAATTAAGGGTTTGTTGAATACTTTCCATACCACGGAAATAGTTCTTTAATAGCGTGAATAGATCAAGATTGAAATAACTTTAAGAAAGCATATAACCGATCATACTCGTATATACCAAAAATAAAAGTCAAAAGTTAAAGTTTATTTTGCAAATAGGCCGCCAAGGGCTCTTTTACATGTCTTTTTTTTAATCTACCAGCGCATTCGGAAAGATCATCATTGCCAAGAAGAATGCGCCGCAAGAAACTTGGCAGAAAGTAATTTTTTCAGAATAAAATATATCCTTGTAAACATTAATAATTATAAAAATAAAAATATTACTAAAGTAATAAATTAGAAACTAATTAACATATCTAGGTACAGCCTGGCAAAAAAGAGCATAAAGAACCAAAATAACCACTTAAACTATTATCGCGGCACACCAGGGAAGTAAGATACACAGCAAAAAATAAGTCCTATCACCGCCGTATTTTATTTTCCATTTTTAACGCAATTCGAGCTCAAAAAACATATAAAGAATATTTTAAGGTTGTGCAGAAAACTATAAACAACCACTTAAAAACCATATTATTAGTTCGATTGTCTGAACCATTACGTAAAGCACTACATAAGATTAGAGTTCTCTTACATGTGATGTGGCGTCACGCGTTAGTATGGTACACCTCTTCCCGCGCCCCCGTCGCGGAAACTGACGATTTGTGAGCTCTATATTCCAATTCACACACACTAGCGCTAATAGATCCGTTGGCCAATTAAATAAGTTTCGTTTGTGTATAATTCATTTTTTAGGAAATCGATCGGTTTGATTATAAAATGCGTATTTGAAAATACCGCGGTAAATGACACTGATTTTGATACCCTCGGTAATACCCGCCGTTACCTTATAATCTCAAGATTCTTCGTAATTTATTTGTCGTGTGCTTATATCTGTACTTAGCCGCAAACATGATGATGATTTAGAAACCTAATTTAGTAAAGTGTAATCGCGTTTAGGAAGTAAGGATCCTAAACATATTTATATACTTTGGTTTACAACATATTGAAATATATTAAACTATCAGTATAACAACTGAAAATAGCTACAATTTTTGATAATCCATATTTTGTCTATATCGGTCGGTACCGGTACCTCTGCCTCCCGCTTGCAAAATGTACCTTACTCCATTTACTTGTTATTGTAGGTCAACAGGGCAGCCTCAGAAAACAGACAATGACATTGCTACTGTAATAAATCTGTTTGTTTAGTGCACGGACCTGTCGCGGATAAAACTGACACAGGTCCGTCGTCCGTAAGCGCCAGCGCGCGACTGATCGGGCCTATCGAGGCTCCGCGCTCGCACATTTTGTAGGTATTTAAACATAGTAATTAAGACAATCATTTTATCTATTCAAACTCTGCGAATTTGTCTATAAATATTTAATAGCTTTAGTTGAGTACAAAAATTTAATTTAAAATATCAATAGTTTAGTCATAATATTGAAAAAACTTTACAAAAAGGAGTAACTTTGGAATTTTTTTCTATCGAGGGAAGTATATTGGATCGTGTAACTGAATGCGATTTTGACTAGACTAGATCCTTAAGTAAGACATAACTTTTTTTCAGATTTTTAAACCCTATTTTCTACGTCTGAGATGGTTTTTAAAAACTCTAAAAAGCGGCCTCTTTGAGCCTACCTCGCCTTAAGTTCCAGTTTTTATACAAAAGATCCGCGAACGGGTCGAAGTATATCCGTAGGGAACTCTAGTTTTTAATATAAGATAAGACAATGAACACAAAATATTTACCTTGCTACTCCGCTACTTACGTGCAAGATAACCAAGCTTGTGCGAAATATATACGTTTTGCATGCAAGCCCTCCCACCACTACTACCACACAAAACGCACATAAATCCCACAAACTTAATTAATCCTAACACCACACAAACACTGACGCGCGTTTCGTTCCCTCTACGGGATCATTCTCAAAGTCAGAGCACAACACATGCGAACCAACGTCGTACTAATTTGTAAATCTATAAATAAACTAAATGTACCCACATTCGTATATTTCTGACACTTCATAAAATTTTCCGACTACAGTAAAAACAAAGAGGGTTATGAGGGTCCCGTAGAGGGATCGCAACGCGCGTCAGTGTTTGTGTGGTGTTAGGATTAATTAAGTTTGTGGGATTTGTGTTCGTTTTGTGTGGTAGTAGTGGTGGGAGGGCTTGCATGCAAAACGTATATATTTCGCACAAGCTTGGTTATCTTGCACGTAAGTAGCGGAGTATCAAGGTAAATATTTTGTGTTCATTGAAATGGACCTCCGCAAAGTAACGCCTGATTCAATAAAATATTTAAGATAAGGCAAGTTAAGTTCCAGTTATCTTGTGTAAGTTATCTATGATGACGTCTCTATCTGTTTAGTAGTCATAAATAGAGACGGAATCATGCTTCTTTACGAATCGAAACGGCACCAAACTGTATGTTTAGTGTAAGTTTTCGCTGCCAAAATACGTCTCAAACAAATTTATGAGAACAGTTTGTTGCTGTTTCGATTCGCAAGTGGCGCTGCCAACTTTTCTATATTAATTGAGACGTTTACGTGAATGCGTCCGAGATCTTTTTTTGTGAAATCTTACACTAAGCGTACTATTCTCTCGTTTATTTTACCTTAGTGTCAGCATTTCAAAACAACAGGCTTACGACGTAACTCGCTCGCGATCACCATCGTCTTCATTTTGACGGTTCATGTATGGGCTGACAATTGGCATCGGAATCAGCTAGCTGTCACATTCATACAAGAACTGTCAAAATGAACACGATGGCGATTGCGAGCGAGTTACGTAATATGCTATCAGTAGGCTTATTGTCTAATTCGCTCGCAATCGCCATCGTGTTCATTTTGACAGTTCTTGTATCAATGTGACAGCTAGCTGATTCCGATGCCAATTGTCAGCCCATACATGAACTGTCAAATGAAAACGATGGCGATTGCGAGCGAGTTAGACAATAAGCCTACTGATCAGTGGCGCGCGACTTCAAAAAACCTAGGCAGTCGCCCGTGCATACCCAGCTTTATTAACACGCCAAGCAGCATCAAAACAAAAACGGATTCTTTATACATTTCTTTTGTTCAACTAATGAATGCTGGCTTACGGTTTAACATCAGAAAATTGTTGCCTTCTCTTATTTAAAAACAACTTATTGCACAGGGCCGGTTGTTTAAAACAATAAACTGATTCCTCATTGCGGACGTCGCTCCTACAAGTTTGGGACTAAATTGGATTCTGGAACAAAGAAAATGTGCGGCGAATCGTTTTTAAAGCATCTCGGTTGGCTGCACTTACAAAATGAATCCATCCGTATTTCATTGCTAATATAATAAGTCTGTTTCTTTTTTTTATGAAGGGCGGCATACGAGCAAGTGAGTCACCTGAGGCCGTACCATGACGTCCTAATTCCGACTCAGTTCAAGTTTTAGCTGTCACTTTTAGTATGAATCTGACTGCGAGTGAATCGCATTAGACGTCATGGTAAGGGCGCTGAGCTGAATAAAACGCCCTAGTACGCGAAAAGACTTGCGTTAAGTTTAAGAAAGTAAAATTTCTAAACGACACAGAAAAATCCAAAAAGTATAGCAGAGCTACCTAACCTATGACCGGGAATCGTGTGTCGTTTAGAAATTTAGAAATATTGTTGTTAATCTGTGTAGGTCTCTGAAAATTTGTCTAGTCTCATATCAATATCACAATACTAAACTTGTGATATACAGCCTGCTATATTATGTAACTCGCTCGCAATCGCCATCGTGTTCATTTTGACAGTTCTTGTATGAATGTGACAGCTAGCTGATTCCGATGCCAATTGTCAGCCCATACATGAACTGTCAAAATGAAGACGATGGTGATTGCGAGCGAGGTTCGTAATAAGCCTACTGGTAATAGGCAGACAAACAGACGGATAGTAGAGTTAAAGTCGTCGCAAAATAAAAGGCCCGTTTTGACATTTGTCTTCCTGACGTAACTAGTGATGTCACCGTACGACTCGGTACTCGATACTCACGATAAATCGATTCAAGTTTGCATGTGTATTTGATCGATTTAAATTATGTATTGTAAAGACGCATTGGATTAAAGTTCTGATTAGAAAGTGAATCTTCAGTCAATCATTTTCTTCAGATGATGAAGACGAGCCATTCTATTGAAATCAGTGTTGCCATTGTTTACGGCTTTGAGCTCCAAGGTCATAATTTTCAGTAAAGATCACTACACAGCTGGTGAAATTCAGTAATTAATTGTCCTAAATAACATAAATAAAACAGGCCAAGTGCGAGTCGGCCTTAAAAAAAAATATCTTGATCGATTTATTTTTTCCTTAACCGATTATTAATAGTCTGTGGACAATATGAAAAAATCGTTATGCACAGCACTGCTGAGTGAGCGATACCCATCAATGAAAAATGCAATTACCTTCAGAACATTTCGATTGGTAAAAAATAGAGAACTTCATGGGCGTGAACTGTCAAAACGGGCCTTTTAAATTGTGACGACTTTAGTAGTAGGGTCCCGTTTGGGTACGGGACCGTAATAAATATTTACTAATTAGCGAACAAGAAACGTACACAAGTGTAACTAAGCAAAACTTGCCAAAAACATGTTTAATTAAGACACGGAAGACTAAAAATAATGGTTTGTTCCACCAAACGAATTTATGTTTTAGAAACTACGTAACAAAAGCTAATTTCATTTGAGTCCCGTTTTTAAAACAGAGTGCATAGAATGTGTAGTTAATTAGTTTAGTACAAATTTAATGTATTAATTTAAGTTTGTTGTGGGATATGGCATAAGCGGAGAGCGGGGCGATAAGCAGAGCGATTTTAAAGCATACGTGTAATTATATTTAACGTGTAAGTTACGAGAACAAACATTATTATTTTTCATACCTAATAATTATCACTACATATAAATACTATAAAAAAAAATCGCTTTCCGCTGTCTTTCCCTATCTATGTTTAAATCTTCACAATTACGCAACGGATTTTGATGCGGTTTCTTTAATGCATAGAGTGATTCAAGAGGAAGGTTTATACATTATGTATAATTCTACGCAGATGAAGTCGCGGGAAGAAGCTAGTTTAACATATAAGTCATGAGATCAAACATTATTATTTTTCATACATAATATCTGCCCCGACCGAGGATCGAACTTTGGACTACAAGCTTTATAGTCATGTTCTCTAACCACTAGGCTATCCGGTCGTCAAAAAACGTGGTAACCATTCCCTCTACCGCTAATATCTTGTACTTTGGGCTTAGTCCAAAAATGCATTCTGACAAAACCATATTATCTCCAGGATATATTAACAAAATTAGTGCCACTGGACGTCCGTTCTTAATTGGAATGATACTCGTTTATTTTAAATCATAAATGTACAGGTAAATTTTGAATTTATTCAGAGAACTAGCGAACTAAATGTAGTCTTTTTGGAAATAGGTTAGCGTTGGAACTAACCACTTAAATAAAACCGGCTAATTGTGAGTAGGATTTTCGTGCACGAAAGTTTCTTTACCGAAAAAACTTTTTTCAATTTTTTTAATTGAACAGGATTGCCACTATAACTAAAACTAATACATCCAATAAATTATCAGTATTAATTTATAAGAGTGGGTATAACAGCACATAAAAAAATAAAAAAAAAATGAGAAAACCACACGAAGAACTTGGGTTTTCCCATTTTTCCTTTCTAAGACTCCACTGTCCGTCTGTCTGTCTGTTTGTCACCAGTTCGTGTCTCATAAACCTTGATATTTATTAGATACATCCTTATGACAAATCAGTACAAAACAATACAGAAACAAAGAACAAAGTATACAATAGGCGGAACATGACGTATTTAGATCCGTTATGCTTTTCAGCTTCATATATTTTGTCATCCTCCGCTTGTAGTAAAGTTGGTACTAAATATTTAATTCTGTTTAAACTGTTCGGTTGTTACGGTTCCAGGCGCGTCTTTATCACCTCGCTACGCTGCTGGCCTTATTTTCTCTAATTAAGCATTCTGTATGAAATGCTAATGCTACTAACTACCTATCAAAGCAATTAGTTTGCAGCCCAAGTTAGCAGATCAAGCGGTTGTGTGCAATCGCAGAAAATGTCTTGTTGTTTATAGAGAAAAAAAAGAAAAAAAAATCATTTTTGAATTATTACATTTGGTACTATTTAAACAAACTTCTTAGCCTTAGCAGTTTGTGTTGTACAGTGATCATCAAAAACTAGCAAGTTACGTGCCATTTATTTGTTTGTCATTTTTAATTATGTTTTTTTTTGTTACTGTTTAGTTTTGTTAACTGTTCTCGCATTTTTATCCATCTTACTTAATGTGTACCAAATTTTAAGCCATAATCACGTCTAATTGCAAATGAAAATGTAGTCTAAGATGGAAAAAGTCAGATCGAAATATGCAGCAGGCTTATTGTCTAACTCGCTCGCAATCGCCATCGTGTTCATTTTGACAGTTGATGTATGGGCTGACAATTGGCATCGGAATCAGCTAGCTGTTACATTCATGCAAGAACTGTCAAAATGAACACGATGGCGATTGTGAGCGAGTTAGATAATAAGCCTACAGGAAACACAGAAGCAGGCAGAGAATTCAACGACAAATTTAATGTCCTTAGTTACTTATCTCGTTTGGTTCCGCCTCCGCTCCCGCGCCCGCTTGTCCCTGACACCACATAATTGCGCATGTTCCTGTTAGGTTCACAAATTTGCATACTGCGCTGTTTATGCAGTTCTAATAATCGGGCGCACTCTGCAGTTAGATTTCCTGGCAGGACTATCGTAATTGGTCCAATATGAGATTGGACGTACTAGGTTGTTGTATGTATGTATGCATGTATGTTTATATATAACTCTTTATTGTTTTATGATTTCTTCCAGTTAACCTTTGAAAGATTGACAGGACATAAGCTCTCATTCTTAACTGTCCTATTTGGTAAACAAAATTCTAACCTCGATGTACAATTTTTTGTAACGACTATAGTAGATTGTACACAGAGGGGATAAAGCACTGTATTATGTCACGGCCGCGATATGGAATCCTGAGCGCAGCGAAAACAAATTTAACTCCCGAGCGAAGCGAGGGTGTTATGAGTAATACCTGAGCGTAGCGAGGGAATTAAGATGAGTCCTGAGAGGAGCAAAGAATTTAACCGCACCCAAGACATAAACACTTTTATCCCCGAGGAGTATACTCTACTTTTCTCACCTTTTGCGAGACAATAAAAACCAAGGCAACTAGAAAAAGAACTTAATTAAAACAACAGTAAAATAGAATTAAAAGTAAAAAATTATATTTGAGACATTGGTCAAGTTGTGTAATGATAAGTAATATTTTTATTTGGAATCTTAGCAGTTCTAATGCGTACCTAACAATAATTACAGCGTCAGCAAAGGCTCCAGGCTTTTGTTTTATTTGAAATTTGTTTCGGTGGTGGTCGTGTCGTGGTTCGTGGTGGCACGGCCATCTCGATTTTCGGAGCCGTGCGATTTTTACGAAATTAGACTTTAAGTGTATAACAATAAGAACTAAGAGAAGTGAGATTCATATTAGTAACCGGCGGGTTATAATGAAATTCAGTACAATATTATTACCCGGCTAGAGTCAAGGGCTATAATGATTTACTTTGAGTAAGGTTTACATGCTATATAATTAGCCATTGTCGAGCAGGTGGTGTGAAAAGGTACCTATATTATGTTATCAAATAAACCTAAGGCGATATTTTGTACATAATTTTGCTGATATTTTATCTCCAGTTCCTTTATTTACGATGAAATAGTTAAAAAATAGCAAAAATGAGACGTTTTGAGGTTAGAATTTTGTTTACCAAATAGTACAGGTAAGAATGAAAATACCTTACATAATATACATAATATGTCGTTGCTGATATAAATAAGTGTCGTTGGCGTCGAAAAGGTTAAAAAAAAACTGAAGAAAGGTTCTGTACAAAACTGTATCTTCATTCAACATTATTATTTTATTATTCAATCAACATGATCGCCTCTGTTTATCAAATAAACAATGACATAATGAAACTATTATGTGTACGAGGCGTAATATATAATGTTTACGCCACACTTTGCTGAGTAAACAGTAAACATAAAAATAAACAAAATCAGCTATATTAGTTGAGCAAAATTCAATAGTAACTCATAGTGTTGTGAAATATTGCGAAATAAAGTGGTGTGAGGTTGTTTATTTGGCGAGAGCTATTTCAATAACTATATTTATAGTTTCTTAGAAGAAGTACGTATTGCGTTGTATTTGCTTTATTCAAGGAACGTTATTTTGACGACCGGATAGCCTAGGATTAGAACTATAAAACTTGAGGTCCCGGGTTCAATCCCATTTCGGGGCAAATATTATGTACAGTCAAGGGCATAAATATAATGTCCGTTGCCAAGACATCAAAAACATCTGTACACCAGGTCGGTGTTACATAATATTTGAGATGATGGGTGTATCAATATTTATTCTCTCGACTTCACTGTATGAAAAATACGAATGTTTGTTCTCGAGTCTTGGATGTTTATTTATATGTATTTTGTATGGATTTTTAGTATCTTATTGCGATTCAATTTTAAGTCAGTTAATGTTTTTTATGCTCAATTCGAAAGTCATAAATTTTAATTACTTTCCATGGATAAAAATAAATGGTTTGGTTTACAATAACGCAGAGCTCGTAAACTATGTTCTGCAATTGTTGGCGGATTTTTCCCGTAGGTATATATGTAATTATATTAGTCACGTCCTAGTAGTTTATAGAAATAAAGTGAGTTACGTATTTACCTACTCAATTTCGATTCAGTTTAGGTTCGCTCGCTGTCAGGTCCATATTAAAACTGACAGCTAAAAACCTGAGACATTAACTTGAAATGTTTATTTTTTATTTTTATGAATGTATGCCGAGTGGAATCTGGCAACTCAATTTTAAAGCAAATAATATATGTCAGTAACCAACGTAAAAGGACCACACAGCCTACTTCTTGCTTAACAGCGGAGCTCTGGCAACATTGGTTTTTATTCACTTGCCAAATTTATACGGAATCCTCGACGTGACTCCGACTCGCACTTTACGGTTTTTAGGGTTCCGTACCCAAAGGGTAAAAACGGGACCCTACTAAAGACTTCGCTGTCCGTCCATCCGTCTGTTACCAGGCTGTATCTCAAGAACCGTAATAGCCAGACAGTTGAAATTTTCACAGATTGTGCATTTCTGTTGACGCTTTAACAACAAATACTAAAAACAAAATAATAACCATAATTAAGGGGGCTCCCATACAAAAAACGTGATATTTTAGCCCTTTTTCATGGCTACCACTCGCCGAGCTAGATCTCAAGAACCATAATAGCTAGACAGTTGAAATTTGCACAGATTACGTATTTTTAATGTGGCTACAACAACAAATACTAAAATCAAAATAATAATAATAATTAATGGGGCTCCCAATTGGGAGTAGAACTACAACAGAGTAGTCAAAATGTTGAATGACGGAATTTAAACTCAATAAAACAAGTGTTTAATGGCACCAGCTTTTAGCCTTTTTTCTGCTACGGAACCCTTCATGCGCGAGCCCGACTCGCACTTGGCCGGTTTTTTTTACACAGAGATAGAACTGCACTGCATAAAATTAAAATTAACCACCCGAAACGCGAGCCTTACTTTCCTTCAATCTAGAATTCAGATAGCCCACGACCTCAAACTGAAAAAGACCCTGAGTTGCCAACACTAAGGTCTAAATTCAGATGCCGGAATCCAGTTTCTCCATTACTGCTAAGTGCATAGACGTTTTTCCAACCACTTTAGCATGCGCTAAGGAGTTATCCTTCAGCGTTTAAGGATACGTTACACTGTGCGAGCTACTGGCCCGACAGTAGACAGTTATACTACAGCCACTTGCCTACCTGGGTTGGTACCTAACTGTTAACTTAACTGTTATGATTGATTTTAGAAAAATATTTTAATTCTGCACTATACCGTAAGCTAATATTTCCATTATAGTGTAATTTGAAAAATTGTATAATGACAAAGTAACTTAGATATTTATTTATTAATGGTTAGGTAGTACCTCAAAACTTCTTCATTTGCAATTTAAATAGATTTTTTTAATTTAAAAAAAATCTTGGGACAATTGACACCAATTAACCTAGCCCCAAACTAAGCAAAGCTTGTAATATGGGCACTAGACAACGGATAAACATACGTATATAGATAAATACATACTTAAATACATATTAAACATCCAAGACTCGAGAACAAACATTCGTATTTCCATACAAATACCTAACTGCGCCGCCCGGTGATCGAAGCCGGGACCTCAAGCTTCATAGTCAGGTTCTCTAACCACTACGCCATTCGGTCGTCGGTCGGCTTAAAATTATTTGCGTATTTCCAGATCGGCGGTATCTATTGAATCAAAATCACTTGAATGATTATAATTTGATTCACATTTAAAGTACCCAAGACTCCAAAACAAGAGTAGAAGTTAAACGCGACCGTCTTTGACGTCTTTCTACGCAAAATGCTTCAATATGGCAATCATTTTGTGTAGAAACATTTGTGAAAGTCATTTTTAATAAACTTTCTGCGAAATTTTAAAGCAAGTTACTTCGGATGCAAGACAAGTCTGCAAAGCCAGTTATTCTGGAGACATAATTACTTGCACACAGTTTATTATGCAGCAAGTTAACATGCGAGCTACTTACCACATACCAGCTAACGATATACATCGATGTATTGTAAACACTCGATGTATAGTAACGTGGCATCGTGCATCGTATTGAACCTATGTATACGTCTGTACGTGTGTGTGTGTGTAATAAAGAGGTTATTGTATTGTATTGTATTGTATACTTCAACATCGAATATACATCGATGTTTTTTTATTCGATGCATCGAATACGCAAACTATGAGATGAGTGTCTATAAGTGTGACAGCGCGGTTGACTGGAACCTGAATGTAATAATCAGTTCAGCCTTTCAGTCAATATTACACACCTACCATATTTTATCGGTTTGGCTGAATGGGTTATGTTCCCTTTGCCACAGTACCGGCAAAGTCAAAATTAAATAATAAAACCTAAAATAATATGGCCCACCGAGTTTTTGTTGCGTTGTGTAAAGTGTGAATGTAATGTGTATTTGCATTGTTTTTTATGATACAATTACGGTTATAATTGGCCTAAACACATGTCCATTGCGAAAAACAATCAATGTTTTGGAAACATCGGTGTTTTTCTAAATACATCGGAAAAAACATCGATGTATATTTTAAATGTCCATCCCTAGCGGGTAGTGCGCCTGCCGCCCGCACCTCTCTCGGCCCCCGCGGTCGTCCAAAGTATCTCAGTGTTTGTCAATTGTGTTTGTTTTATGTTTATTTTTCATAATAAAGAATTTACTTCAGTGATTAGTTCGTTTCATGGCGACCATAACTTGTATAATCATGTATGGTAGGTACAGTTAGTTATATAGTAAATGGTCAGACTAATTCGCTTGCTGACTACTGTTTGACTCGTGTTTAATTTAATACAATCGGCTTAACTCGGTGCGGTTTCGTGTGGTCATGCATTGGTGTGTCAAATATTAGCCTAAATGCAAACGCTTTGATTTATGCAGAATGGAGCAAATAAGACCTATTAGTGATAAATAAAGAGCACAAAATTAATAACTCTATGACGGATTTATTTATTTTCTTTATGGAAAAAAGAAACATAAAGAAAGACACATAAAAAATAATCAACCCTTTTTCACAAGTCGGACCTTGTTAAACTAGCAACAAAAAATACAAAAAGGCGAACTTAAAGTATCTATGTTGATTATTATGAACACTGCGAAGAAAAGGGCTAATACATAAAAGGAATTAATACACATAAAAAGGCACTTATTCGCGCAATCTTGCGACAGTTTCGAATCATACCAGATCTTAAGACACGCAGTGAGTTTTGAGTCACAGCAAGTAGTCAAGCCTTGCATTAATTGTCTGAATCTCACGATCGTTTTTCATCATGGCTATTCTTAAATATTTTTACAGTAAAGGCCAGTCAATTAGGGCTCTAATGCAACGGAATAACATGGCGTCGTTGCCAGCTAGCTCATTCAACCATTTTCTATTGACAGCTAACATGGCGACGGTTTGGCAACGTTGCAACGTCATTCCAGTGTAAGGTCTTTACAGTCAAGTGAACTTGCACGGCTACTCGCACAGTGTAACCCGGGTTTTACGGAACGCAAAGCCTTTGTATAATAGTTATTCGAGTTCAGATAGAAGTTTCAAATTAGTGCTTTGTTAATTGAAGAGAGTACGGAACTAGAAGTTGTACTTTGCTGAGAAAGTAACTACAGGAAGGCGCCACTTGCGTTGGGAAATTGCAATATTTTATTGCTATAAGCGCCATTTTCAAACATATTTTTTTAACACATTTTTTATTTTATTTTATTATTTATTTATTCAAATCAATTACAAAAAATAACAAATTTTGTGTGAACAGCGAGCGAAAACCACGTACGGTTTATCTGCTGCTGTGGTCGCATGCTTACAACGCGTTATTACATACTAAATCTCTATCAACTATATTTCCAGGTTCGCTTCCCATACATGTTATCACAAGTTGGTAGGATATACTTTGACAGATACGAAACATTTCTTAGGGTTTGTGCTCTTTGTTTTAATAAAGGTAGGTTGCCAATTTCGTCACATACGGTCATCATTTTAAATTTATCATTACAATAAATAAAATTTATCATTTCATTTAATGACTGCACGGACCCCCTTATTCATAAACGCTCTATAGGGCACTGCTAAGCTGCTAACTTAGTAATCGTTAGTCCTTATCTGTAAAAAGTAAATGTCAAAGTGACAGATAAGGACAAACGATTACTAAGTTAGCAGAAGCCTATAGAGCGTTAGAGGGGGTGAATGTTTCTGTGACTTTCGTCCATCGAGAGCTGTCGCACGCGCGAGATAAATTATTGGTCTTTCTTTATCTTACTGTTCGTTCTAGAAAGGGACGGGTAGTCTATCTCGCGAAACAGCTCTCGCGCGCTCGCGTGCTAGCCGTGAGCCTCTAGTGTAAGCTTTCGCATATTAAAAACGTTTCGAACGCGTTCACATAAAACGTCTCGATTACTATGGAAGAACTAGCTTCTACCCGCGACTTCATCCGCGTAGAATTAGCAATTGGCATGTTTATCGCTATCCCGCGGGAACTATAAAATTTTTCGGGATAAAAAGTAGCCTATGCTTTAATCTAGGGTACCAACGTTCCAAATTTTATCCAAATCCGTCCAGTCGTTTTAGCGTGAAGAAGGAACAAACATACACACTCACTCACATCGTCACATCGTCACTCACAAACTTTCGCATTTATAATATTAGTAGGATTAGCAGCGCTACTTGCGGATCGAAACGACACCAAACTGTTTTCTTAGTATTTGACATTTTAACGCAAACGTGTTCGAGACGTATTTTGTGACCGAAAACCTACACTAAGCATACAGAGCCGCCCACAATTTAGCAATCATTCGAACAAACATGCGTGTTTCTGGCACTTGAACAAGTCTCGCGTATGACATATGCTGCGGGTGGTAGGGCCTTGTGCAAGGTCCGTCCGGATCGCTACCACCATCTTACTCGCTAATCCTGCCGCTAAGCAGCAGTGCTTGCACTGCTGTGTTCCTGTGTGGAGAGTATGACAGCCGGGGAAATTACGGGCACAAGAGGCATTTCATCTAAGTCCTCTAGGTTGGCAACGCATCTGCAATCCCTCCGGGGTTGCGGGTGTCTGTGGGCAGTGGTGATCGCTTACCATCATGTGACCCACTTGCTCGTTTGCCTTCCTATTCACATAAAAAAAAAATATGGCAATGAATGCGTAATAGTTTTAGATACGCTAGCTCTAATATTTCATCGTTTAAATATACATTGGGCGAAAATCTTAGGAGTCACGTTATAGGCGATGCGAGCAACCCATCACTATTTTGATTCCCCTATTCCACCTAAACGCCCACAATCATGCTAAACGTGGTCTTTAGGTCTTGTTACCTTAGGCTCTGTCTATGGATATGGACGTGATTTGTGTATGTATGTGTGTTAAATCATGAACGATTGATATCATCATATCAAAGCTTCTGCGTTATTGAAATTTAAAGTTTACACACGTCTTACTTGATATTGGAGTACAGAGCCCAACCATCAAAACCAGATAGTGTAAAATTGTTTAAACCAGGGGCCTTACCATGACGTCTTAATGCCGTCTTAATTCCGATCCAGTTTAGGTTCGCTCGCTGTCAGATCCATACTAAAAATGACAGCTAAAACCTGAATTGTGTCGGAATTGAATCCCATTAAGACGTCATGGTAGGGCACAAGAAAACTCATGCATAACAGATACCTAATCGAAACGAAACAATATTCCATATTACATTCAGCGAGAATCTAAAAGGAAGTCTCCAGACCCGTTGAAAATGTTAATAATATATGACTCCGAATGCAGCTAATCCAATTTTCCATTTCAGACGGAACACCCGGGAGTATAAAATGCATTTGATATTACTCCTTACTACCATATACGCGGTTAGAGGAGATGAGACTGTTGCGTGCGACGGCATCATCTTCCACGGCGTCTATTTCGACAGGGTACCTATAATCAAAGACATTGGGAGCCCCTACAACTTGTTCTTGCACAAGTTCTCTGGCATGCTTTTCTTCAGTCAGACCACCAAAAACGGCACGCTTGTCGACTTCATCATCACCACCTGTCACGTTGACACGCGTGTCTGTCAAAACGTCGGCGGCATCCCCGGTGGATACGCCATAGCGTACGATCAAGGTAACGACGACATTTACTTGGGAGGCCATGATGGTATATACAAGTATAATTTCTTGACGAAATCAGCTGAATTCTTCGCGGAAGAAGGGAAGTCTATATGGGGATTGTTTGTCAGAAAGAACTTTTATTACATCAGATATCCCACTCAGAAGTTGTACGTTTACCACGACGCGGATTTCGTTCAAGTCGCCGAAGCATATCTGATAGAAATCGATCACTTTCATATTTCGAAACAGTCCGATTTATACTTTTCTAATAAGACGGCGCTATATAAAATCGAGAACCCAACGAAGCAGACCATTTCTGAGTGACGAAATCTCTGTGAGACAAATCGTTGAAGACGGTTACGGCGATGTTTATTTCTGTGGCAGCGATGGAATATACATCGAGGATAACCCTTTCCGCACCGTTAAGAAAATAGCCAGAATCGACCACGCATTCGGTATGACGTTCGATGAAAACGAACATCTAATTTATTCAGACAAAAACACGATATACAGACTTAAGCCTAGTGAACATACTCACGAATGCTTCGAGAAGCTAAACTCGCCCATCGAAAGAGAAGAAATGTCTGAAATAAGAAAATTTTTGACAAGCCGCTAACAATATTTAAATTAATACAGCCACGAAACAAAATATTAACTATTAAGATGTAGAAATGTAAACTAAGCTGAACAAACATCCATTATGATGGTCTATTATTAAACAGAGATATTTTAAAAACAAAACCCAAGTTGATGGTTATTGTTGATGCTGATTGCGAGTGGGACGTTGCATTTGACATTTGGCTTTCTAATTTTCTAAGTCATGGTTAGAACCTTCAGGTTTGCCGGCCTGTGTGTACATAAGTGCTTAAATTTGGATAATTGAACATCAGAACTGATGGTAAGTTCATTTTTAGTTACTTTGATTGAAGGTCTTCGCCAGAGGGAGTAGGCTTAACGCGTGACGTCTTTGGGTCTATGGCTTCATCTGATTTTTTTATTAAGTGATGTAAGGGTCACCTTGTTTGTCAGATTACTGTTAAAAATGCCAGCGTAGTCCGGTAAAATTAATTATTACTTAAGTTAATAATATAAGGCATTGAAGAATGGCAAAGCACTTTTTTGGCAAAGTGTTTGTCATATTTTTTTAACATTTTGTTAATAAATTAAGAGCAGTAAAAATTTGTCCTTATGGTTTTTGAAACAAAAGTTTTTTTCGATACTTACTTAAATCCAGTAAAATTAACTAAGCTTATTTATTCCAAATTTATGATTTCAAAACAATTAAATTAAACATCAATTGGCAAGATACTGCTTGAAGAAGGTATACAGTGGAAGGCAGAAATATCGATACAGTCATCATTTCAAATATGTGTCATCGGCTTATTGTTTATAGATATATAGATGTTTTTGACGACCTGGTAACATACGTGTAGCTTGTGCCTGTGTTAAGAACATTCTTCATTTTTCAGAAAACAACAATCATGGAGTTGTTACTCTTGACTTTGCTGTGCCTAGTAACGTTTACGGATAGCAGTAACATACCGTGCAATCGCTTCAAAATTGGCGACAACTATTTCGAGAAAGAACTCATTTGGAGCGGAGTAGGAAGGCCCTACAACTTAAACGCCCACAGGAAGACCAACACAATATTCTTCAGCTACTCCACAGTGGACAGGTTCGAAGATATCGATTTCCAATTGGCTTATGTCGACATAGAATCCAAACAGTCACAGAACATAGCAGGCATCAAAGGAGGCTGCGCTGTCACTATTAATCAGAAGACCAACGACATATACCTCGGAGGCATAGAAGGTATCTACAAATACAACATGATCACCAAAATAGCTGATTTCTACAAAGAAGCAGGCAAGAATATCTGGTCGCTTTCATTCAACAAGAATCTATTCTACATCAGTTATCCTGATCAAAAGCTGTTTATAGAAGTCGGTGGTAAATTTGCGATCGTCAAAGAGTTCAAGTATTTCGAAGTCGATCATTTTCACGTGAGTAACAACGGTTGGATCTACTTCGCGAATAGTAGTGGCTTGTTTATTTACGATAATTATAAAATGAGAGTGTCTATTTTGAATAATCTTTTGACTGTCCGTCAAATGGCTGAAGACGCCGAGGGTAATATGTATATATGTGCGGCGTCTGGCGTGTATGTTGTAACTAAAGACAACAAAGCAGTCAAGCAAGTGATAGATCTTAAGAATTTGCACGGACTAACGTTCGACAGGGAGAACAATATAATATTCTCTGACGAAGAGAATATTATCAGGCTGCAATACAGAGTTAGTGGTTGTGAAGAAGCTATTAAAACTTGGTAAATGATTGAAGTTTTTCATTGCAATAGTTTGTATAGACTTCATTTGCTATCTGGGTTACGTTAATGCGATGGAGTTCCGATTCAGTTTAGGTTCGCACGCTGTCAGATACATACTAAAAATGACAGCTAAAACCTGAATTGAGTCTGAATTGAATAGCATTAAGGCGTCATGTGGCTCCATCTGTTTTGCCACTTCTCCAATAAACATTTACTTACTTCCCCAAGCGACTGTTAGCCCGAAAGACTATTTCACTTAGCGATCTTTTCACCGCACGATCCTTGTATTCTCGTATCGCAACAATAATCTGACTGTCTAACTCCTAACTAATATTATAATTGCGAAAGTATGGATGGATGGATGTTTGTTTGTTACTCAATCACGCCTGAACGGCCCAACGAATCTGGATGAAATTCGGCACATAGATAGAGAAAAGTCTGGAATAGCACATAGGCTACTTTTTATCCCGGAAAATTCCAGCGGGATAGCGATAAACGAATTTTTTCGAAGTCTCAGGCAACAGCTAGTAATTTATGAAACTAAGACAGTTAGTAGGCATACGAGACAATGGACTTAAAAAAACATCTTCTTTTGAATAATCTAACTAATATTATAAATGCGAAACTGCGAAAGTATGGATGGATGGATGGATGGATGTTTGTTTGTTTGTTACTCGATCACGCCAGAACGGCCCAACGGATCTGGATGAAATTTGGCACATAGATAGAGAAAAGTCTGGAATAGCACATAGGCTACTTTTTATCCCAGAAAATTGCGTAGTTCCCGCGGGATAGCGATAAACGAATTCTTTGCAGACGAAGTCGCTGGCAACAGCTAGTACGACTATAATAATACTTTTAAGTTGTAGTACTCGGTAACATTTTATAGCTTGTTTTAATGGCTTTCGTCTTCAGCCTAAATAAGTCCCACTGCTGGGCAAGTGGGCATAGGCCTCTTTTCAGAAATAGCCTTAATTTGTACAAATATCGGCCAGCTCATTCGCTTTTGCATTTATAAAATAAAATAAGAGTTTTGAAACGCATTCCGCCTAAGGCAGTACATTTGGGCTTCATTCAGCTCAATTTACGTGTAAAATATATTTGGTTACTTTTTCGACAAGGAACTTGCGCATATTAATTTTGTTACAAAAATATTATTTTGATTTAAACTTGGTTGCGTTACGATTAACTTCTAAGCACTTTTATTGTTACTGGCACTATTTCTTCGGTCAAGAATTTGCTATTTGAATTCTTATTAAAACAATTATTCTCTTACATACTATTGTCAATACACACAATAGAGCATGTACACGCCATAGATGAAGAAGTCAATAAGTGAAAGGAAATTGACATAGGTACATACAAATGTCGAACTACGAATTCCGTATATACGAATGCCGTAGAACTGACAACCGTTGGAGCAAACGTATCCTAGAGTGGAGACCACGTTTGGGAAAGCGTAGTGTGGGACGCCCAGCGACGCGTTGGACGGATCACCTTGAGGACAGCTGGCAGTGGCTGGATGAGGGAAGGCCAGGATCGCGAAAGTTGGTGCAATATGAAGCAGTGGACGGACAATGGCTGTAGATAGATAGATAGACATACAAATCAACCGTAAATTGAATAGTCAAAAAGCTACATAACATTGGTTTATTTCCTGAGTTGATTTTCATCTAGCGCATTTCTTCACTCTAGATGTGTTAAAACCATGGTCTCTTTTCTCTTAATTTTTAAATTGCTAAAAACCCTTTCTCATTTTATGTACTATATTTCAAGCGAAATAAAGTTATTATTGTTCTTATTCTTACGATACACAAGTTATCCTACTAATATTATAAATGCGAAAGTTTGTGACGATGTGACAATGTGAGTGAGTGTGTATGTTTGTTACTTCTTCACGCGCAAACGGCTGGACGGATTTGGATAAAACTTGGAATTATTTTTTATCCCGGAAAATTGCATACTATCCCGCGATAGTGATAAACATGTCAAAGGTCGTGTCGCAACGTAAATAATTATTGCAGAATATACCTAATCAAAATCAGGTTTTTCAATCTAATTCTACGCGGACGAAGTCGCGGGCAGAAGCTAGTAGTATATAATGTTCAAGTCTTAAGGCTGAGCGTGTTCTAACAGTCAACAAAATAACGATTTTTTTGCCTTCCTATTCATATAAAAAAAAAGAAAAAGAGTCATACATTCATACTTACACTTATGCTTACAAACTAAGGATAAACATGCATATGAAAAATAAGTATTGATTCGCCTTTTTTACTTACGTATGAACGTACGTAAAAAAAGACGAATCAATAAATTTTTTTCATATGCATGTTCCCTGTACGTATTTGAACTGTTAGTAACATGTAGCACTTAATTGGACCTGTTTTCAGGCCGTATCGCATATAAAACACAATGTTGTAGTTAACGATACCTAACCAATTTTAAAATCATAAAATATTAACCAGGACGTCAAAGAAAAGGCTCTGGAAAGGACCACATGGAAATTGCTCCACCGACAAGAGCCTAGCTCTTAAGTTTAAGAAGAAGAAGAAGAAAATATTAAGTGACACGGCACAAAAATAATATACAATAATTGTCCCAATGATCTTTTCGTCAAATTTTTCGGACAACATAACAAACAACAAACAGTGCGATTTTAAAGACTAGTATAAAAACATTAGTATTTCACTAGCCTTTATCCCCCCAGACCAGACCAGTATGCTTAGTGTAAGTTTGCGGTCACAAAATACGTTTGGAGCGCGTTTGCGTTAAAATGTCAAATACTATGAGAACAGTTTGTTGCCGTGTCGATCCGCAAGTGGCGCTGCAAATTATTCCATAGGAATTCAGACGTTTACGTGAACGCGTTCGAGACGTTTTTATATGCGAAAACTTACACTAGATACTGACCAGACCAGCAAGCTTATTACGTAACTCGCTCGCGATCAACATCGTGTTCATTGTGACAGTTCATGTATGGGCTGACAATTGGCATCGGAATCTGCTAGCTGTCACATTCATACAAGAACTGTCAAAATAAACACGATGGCGATTGCGAGCGAGATACGTAATAAGCCTGCAGACCAGACCAGACCAGAGCCAAGCCAGAGTGAAGCTCGTGGCCTAATACCAATTTCTTTCAAATTGTATGCATAAAGGTAGCCGGTCAAACGTAGCGAACCAAAATTGAGTTCAAAGTGGATCACACGAGAGGGATGTGCCTCGCAATATCGATATCGATAGTTCAAAGAACTAGTTTTTTAGTTTTAGTTTTCTTTCATGCTGGTTGGGAGTGGAGAAAAAACAAAGAATGTACCAGTTGCTTCTCTTCCCGCGCATTTATTTATTTATTTATTTATTTATAATTATATGGTAAAAGCCCATCGAGGGAATAGGCGAAAATCAGTAATCCTGTTACAGGCGATGCTAGCAACCAATCACTATTTTGATTCCCCTTTCCACCTATACGCCCACAATCATGCTAAACGTGGCCTTTAGGTCTGCTTGCCTTAGGCTCTGTCAACCCCGTAAGGGACGTAAACTTTTAGTTTAGTAAGATTTTTTTCGCAACATTCTGTATAGGTATAACGTAAGTACCTACCTACCCGAAGACAATAAAATTTATACGTAAGAAAATCTTGTTTTTAATTTTAATTCACATGCTGCAATTTTGAGAATATGAAAACTCGTAAGCAGAGCTACAAAACAAACTAAACTATCTACTCACTTCAATTCATTTTACATAACTTTAGAATTAAGATATTTGAAAATGTTTTCAGAAAAAAATAGCTTTAGGTATATCACCAAAATAAATATTGATAAAAAAGTCAACTTTCGAAACGTAAATAATGCTTTTAAATCAACTTACAACCTGTAATCCATAAATCGACTCGACAACACACGGCAAAGATAAAAACCGACAGTAAATTCATCGACTCGGTCACGTCCCTAAGGGTCAACGCGGGCAATCTATCGATACCCCTCCACAGTACAAACTGGCTAAGCACGTATCGGGTCATATGCAGTAGGGTTCTGTACTGATTAATACGTGACAAATCGAACTAATATTATAAATGCGAAAGTATGGATGGATGGATGGATGTTTGTCTGTTACTCAATCATGCCAGAACGGCCCAACGAATCTGGATGAAATTCGGCACATAAATAAAGAAAAGTCTGGAATAGTACATAGGATACTTTTTATCCCGGAAAATTCCCGCGGGATAGCGATAAACGAATTCTTTGCAGACGAAGTCGCGGGCAAGAGCTAGTATTCAATAATTATTAAGTTTGGTCGACTATTTACTCGCCAACTTGTAAAACCACTCTCGGTGAAGTTCCTGTAATCTTAAATGTCAGTTATCTATTATTCCTTATCTATTTCTTACTCGAAACAGACGGAGACGTCATCATAGATAACTGACACTTAAAATATCAGGGTCTTAACTAAGAGTGGTGAAACATGCCTTTAGAGTTGTGATAGTCTTTATTTCAATTCGATAAAATATTTAATAATTTCTAGATTATACTATATCTAAAAACCACAACTAGGCAAGTTCTTTTATGTCGTAATTTTCGATACAAAATTAACCGCCTTATTCATAAATGTTCTATAGGCTTCTGCTAACTTAGTAATCGTTTGTCCTTATCTGTAAAAGGTAAATGTCAAAGTGACAGATAAGGACAAACGATTGCTAAGTTAGCAGAAGCCTATAGAGCGATTATGAATGGGGTAAGTCATTTCTTTGACTCCAGAAACTTTGAATAACTACAATGTATGGAATCTTTTGTTAATCTCAATGAAATAATCTTGAAAACAAGTTTCTGTCTCAATTTTTATTTTTAATACAAGCTTTTTTAGCTGACTGTACCTGCATTGTAATCTGTGCCACATTATGTGTACCAAATTACAAGTCAATCGGACCAACCGTTGAAGAGTTCCCTTCTGCGGAGACAATCCTGGCGTGCTCACCAGAACTCCACTACCTAATTATTGTATTGTCAATAATCTAACTAATTATAAATGCGAAAGTATAGATGGATGGATGGATGTTCGTAACGTTTGTTACTCAATCACGCCAGAACGGCCCAACGAATCTGGATGAAATTCGACACATAGATAGAGAAAAAAGATAGAGAAAAGTATGAAATAGCACAAAAGCTACTTTTTATCCCGGAAAATTCCCGCCGGATAGCGATAAACGAATTCTTTGCAGACGAAGTCGCAGGCAACAGCTAGTATATCCTAAATACTAAAAATGACAGCTAAAACCTATGCTGAGTCGGAATTGAACCGCACTAAGACGTCATGGTAAGGCCTTGGGTCTTTGTGCCCCTGAGTATAAATAGTTTTTGAGCAAAACGAAAGGGTTTCATTGCAATACAGCGGAACCCTAAAAGGACAACAGTGCTGTAAAACATCAATTATTCAAAAATTAACGGTCGACCCCCATCACGCACTCAAAAACCAAATTGGAAGAGTTTTAGTCAAAATACGAACCTGTTTCGTGCTGGTCCAATAGTATTCCACAATTTTGCACGCTGGCTTACAAAATGGGAGCCTTGTTTCGAACAGACTTCAAAAAAGGAGGGCTCTCAAATTACGCATTTTTGAAGTGAAATCTTCTTTAGCGGCGTTGGGCACTTTTTTGGATGGGTAAAAAATGTTAAACTCGCGTCAGACGTAAGACGGAGGGAGAGTTTAAGTACCTGAATATCAGGATCCTCTAGGAGCTTATTTTGAAATACGGATGAAGCTAGATATTTTTTGATGTGTACGTTAATTTCGTTGCTTTAATATAACGTGCGTTTGGCCTAGTGTTATAAGGTGTGGAATAACAGTGCGTTCTCTCAAGTGACCGCAGTTCAAATCTCGTGTAGAAATTTTTTTTTTTTCTTTTTCTTTTTGCGCGAGTGTGCGTGTGTGTAGTTTTCACTTCTGCCGGCACCTGGAGTGCTACCCAGTGTTATTTTACAAGCTTTATAAATAACGTATGTTTGTCTGGGTGGAATCTAGCAACTCAATTTTGAAGCAGATATCTTCAATTTCTAAACGACACTGAAAATTAATACACCTAAACACATAGAAAAATCCGAAAAGTAAAGCTATGGCCGGGAATCGAACCCGGGTTCTCGTCATTCCGTGACGCGTGCTATACCCCTACACCACCCATAGCAGGTAACCTGCCTGCTATGCCTGGTATACCTGCTATGGGTGGTGTAGGGGTATAGCACGCGTCACGGAATGACGAGGACCCGGGTTCGATTCCCGGCCATAGCTTTACTTTTCGGATTTTTTTATGTGTTCAGTGTCGTTAAGAAATTAAATTTCTAACGGTAAAACGTAAAAAGTAAACATTAAAAAATCAAGAAGTAAATTTCTTGATTAATTTGATATTTCAGATATCTTCAACCGATTGAGCTGAAATTTTGCAGACTCGAGTAAGTCAGATGACGATGCAATAATATTCGGGTTGTGGAGTTCTGGTGACCCAGCCAGGATCGTCTTCGGAGGGGGAAGTCTTCATGGTTGGTCCGATTGACCTAATATTTGTAACACATACTGTAGGACGGATGACAGTGCAAGTATTAGTCATCACAAAGCAAAAAAGCTTGCATTAAACAATGAAATTTTTGATAGTAAACTTGTTTTTGTACGTCTCCGGCCTCTCAGCGACTACTTGACTAATCTTTGCTTCTGGTTACCTGAAACAATAAAGAAAATAATGATAAATATATTTTTACTAGCTGTTGCCAGCGACTTCGTCTGCAAAGAATTCGTTTATCGCTATCCCGTGGGAACTACACAATTTTCCGGGATAAAAAGTAGCCTATGTGCTATTCCAGACTTTTCTCTATCTATGTGCCGAAGTTCATCCAGATCCGTTGGGCCGTTCTGGCGTGATTGAGTAACAAACAAACATCCATCCATCCATCCATACTTCGCATTTATAATATTAGTTAGATTATTCAAAGTAATAAAATAATAGCAACTGATTTATAAAATGGTAATTAAAAATGAAAAATACACATAATTACCCGAAATTCGAAAATGCTGGTCTAGGAGCAATGAAAAAACATAGAATGTACCAGTTGCGTCTCTTCCCGCGCATATATATGGTAAAAGTCCATCGAGGGAATGGCCAAAAATCTTAGGAATCATGTTAAAGGCGTCACTATTTTGATTCCCTTTCCACATTATGTACCCCCACAATCACGCTTAACGTGGCTTTAAACTCTATTTACTTTGAGCTCTGTCCACCTCATAAGGGATAAAGACGTGATTAATAATTAAATTCTACTTAACTACTGCTTAGAAAGTTACCTAATTAAATTTGTCCACCTGAATTAGCCGAAATAATTCCACATTATTTCCGTATTTTGTAAGTTATCTTTGTTTTCTGAACGTATCTTTAATCTCGGAGGCACTTACGAATTTTAATTTGCCGCGTATCGAAGATCGTTTGTCGATGCGTAATTGGATTTTGTTTCTTTGTTGTTTGCGTTTAATTTCACCTTTGTATCATCTTATTTTTTCGTACCTAATAGGATTACTGATACTCTGATTTTTTTTTTCAAAATTTGATACCGACGAAGCATTGCATTGAATATAGCTATAGCTGGCAGGTAATTATGTACACGACCTTCAATTACCGGCGTTCCCTTGTTGTCTGGTTTGTAGGATGGTGTGTCTAACTTTTTATCTATTTAACCATTACCGTTAATAAATCCGTACATATAATAGTTATTTTGCCTTCCTATTCACATTAAAAAAAAAAGTTATTGTGTGTGTGAATTTGATTTGGAAAAAATGATTATCAGCCAACTTTTTTGTTACGTTCTTCTTGGCAATGGTGGTATTTCCAAATGCGCTGGTAGTATAAAAAAGAATGTTAAAGCCCTTGACGAATTATTTGCAAAATAAACGTTTTTGATTTTTTGATTTTGAAACTGGATTCATAGTCACTGCTTAAAACATATTTGAATATGTTCTCGAAGCTCTTAACATTCATTTAAATGTGATAGTGTTAAATGCAACATCTTGTTAATTAATTGGTTATAATAATAATAATAATAATAAACCATTTATTTCGGACACAATCCTTAGGGGTTAGTATACAAAAATAAGCTTATCTAATCTAACTTCTAACTAATATTATAAATGCGAAAGTATGGATGGATGGATGGATAGATGGATGGATGGATGGATGTTTGTTTGTTTGTTACTCAATCACGCCAGAACGGCCCAACGGATCTGGATGAAATTCGGCACATAGATAGAGAAAAGTCTGGAATAGCACATAGGCTACTTTTTAACCCGGAAAATTGCTTAGTTCCCGCGGGATAGCGATAAACGAATTCTTTGCAGACGAAGTCGCTGGCAACAGCTAGTAATCTAATATATTTGTTAATTAGGCACAGTTAAAATAAAGGAGCGTGGAGCTTCGTCCATCGCTGAAGCAAGGGCGAGTCCCACCCGTCAGATAGCGCCGCCAGGATGCTGTTAGGTATGATTAGACAGATTTTTTTTTTGATCGTTTAACGAAAATAAATTAAAAAACGTATGGAAAGTTTCTATAATTACTATTAAAGGTTAATTGTTTTCATGTGAGGTACCATCTATGAAAATATCGGTATCTAATTTGTTAGCACCTTATAATATCCACACCCGGAAATACGGATTAAGGCAAGCAAACACCTAGCTCAGGTTGTCAGGTTGTTTTTTTTAATTAACCTGCCTTGCTGGCCCTCTTCCAGTTAGGGACAAAAATAATTATCCAGCCTCAACGAACCGGATAAAGGATTACAGTAGACGTGAAGCTTTTTTTTTTTTTATGTGAATAGGAAGGCAAACGAGCAAGTGGGTCACCTGATGGAACCTATACCCCCACCTACCTACCCGCTTCCTACCTGGTGGAAGCTATAGTATTTTTAATGATAATTATTTCTTACATACATAAACGGGTGATTTTTGGCGTTGTAATTTGTGTGCCATGCTAAACGTATTGCACACAAATTACAACGTCAAAAATCCACCCAAACACCTACATACATAAATCACGTCTTTAGCCCAGCATGCTTATTACGTAACTCGCTCGCGATCACCATCGTGTTCATTTTGACAGTTCATGTATGGGCTGACAATTGGCATCGGAATCAGCTAGCTGTCACATTCATACAAGAACTGTCAAAATGAATACGATGGAGATTGCGAGCGAGTTACGTAATAAGCCTGCAGGGTAGACAGAGTCTAAGGTAACAAAACCTAAAGGCAATGTTTAGCAAGATTGTGGGCGTATAGGTGGAAAAGGGAATCAAAATTTTTACAGTTTGTATGATACCACCCCTCATTCTCAAATTAATGACTGTGTATACATGAGAAGAATGGCACCAAATGAACTTAGAAAATTGAATTTAGTCGGGGATACTGCAATACCGCGTAACTAGAACTGGTAAATACTGGGTATCTGCACAACACCCATAAAAAAATCCGCGTAACTGGCATTGGTTAATACCGCGTATCTAACGAAACTTAAATTAAGATTTCCCACCGACGGACGTAAAATCCCGATTAGAATATATACCAGTTCAAATCAGTATAAAATTGGGTGTTGTGTAGATACGCAGTATTTACTAGTGCTAGTTACGTGGTTTAGCACTATGGGTGTTATGTAGATACGCATTATTTACTAGTGCTAGTTGCGTGGTTTAGCACTATGGGTGTTGTGTAGATACGCAGTATTTACCAGTGCTAGTTACGCGGTTTAGCGCTATGGGTGTTGTGTAGATACGCAGTATTTACTAGTGCTAGTTACGTGGTTTAGCACTATGGGTGTTGTGTAGATACGCAGTATTTACCAGTTCTAGTTACGCGGTATTGCAGTATCCCCGACGATTTCACAGTACGAGGTCAGACTCCTTATCGGGCCTACTGTATACCCGTATCCCTTTCCGTGTGCCGAAATTACAGAATAGCATTTGTTTTAATTAGTAGGTAGCGACAGAGTAAATTACCTACTGGACGATATCGCTGTCGGCCAAGATTTTATACGGAAACGTGTTTCGGTTTTAAAGAAACGTCCCAAAGAATTATTGGGCGGTTTTTCGTGAATTGTTTAAAACAAAAAGTTTGTGGGGGGAATTTTAAACGGTGCTCGTTGATTTTTGGGGTCAGATCCAATTAAGAGGATTTCGGAGTGTTTTTTCTGCTGACCACTAATTAGAATGGTTTATGCTGAAGTTAAGATTATATTTTAGAAATTGAAAACAGTAAATAGAAAAGGTGTTTCCATACAAATTGCAAAGATCGAAAAACCAGCTGTCCTAGAAATTACAATTAAAACCAACCGTAGTTATTATGAAAAACGGGACTTAATCTAACTAATATTATAAATGCGAAATTATGGATGGATGGATGTTTCTTTGTTACTCAATCACGCCAGAATGGCCCAACGGATCTGGATGAAATTCGGCACATAGATAGAGAAAAGTCTGGAATAGCGCATAGGCTACTTTTTATCCCGGAAAATTGCATAGTTCCCGCGGGATAGCGATAAACGAATTCTTTGCAGACAAAGTCGCTGGCAACAGCTAGTCACTTAATAAATTGTATTTTTGTAAATACCTCGACGTTTCGGACGCGACTTTGCATCCATGGTCTCGAGAGGCCTGAAGAGGTGGGTATCAATATCTTCTAACTGCACGGGTTTTCCTAACTACCCGCAGTTGGTCTTTATTATTAGTTTATTCACCAGTTACTCTTACTTCTCCTTCTTCTTCTTACTCTTTGACGACCGAATGGCCTAGTGGTTAGAGAACCTGACTTGAGCTTGAGGTCCCGGGTTCGATCCCCGGTCGGGGCAGATATTTGTATGAAAATACGAATGTTTGTTCTCGAGTCTTGGATGTTTAATATGTATTTAAGTATGTATTTATCTATATACGTATGTTTGTCCGTTGTCTAGTGCCCATATTACAAGCTTTGCTTAGTTTGGGGCTAGGTCAATTGGTGTAAATTGTCCCAAGATATTTATTTATTTATTTTATTTACTTCAAATTCCCGCAAGGCACTCTTTCTATTTTAATATAATATAATATATACAAAAACTACTGCCAGCCCGTCGCTCCCACTCGGTACGAGATGCGATCAATTTTAATACCCATTCGTGTATTTGGCATGTCACGTAATGCGCTGACAATCACATTCTGAAGGTCCCTATTATTTGGGAGGGATCAGTTTTAGATTTTTCTTTGCTCGTGACTATTCTCGCGATTTAGTTAAATGTAACTATCAGTACTTTTCCGAAATGCTTTATATTTTTGAAGTGAAAACTTCTTTACGCTGAGCACTTTTTGGGATGGGTAAAAAATGTTAACTCGCGTCAGGCGTAAGACGGAGGGAGAATTTAAGTACCAAGATATCAGATCCTCTAAGAGCTTATTTTGAAATACGAATGAATCGCGTTCGATTTTTGAAGTGTTTCTGTTGACTCGTGGAGCAAAATTACTAGGGCATCAGCACATAATATGCTCGTCGGTTTCAGGTATTGAACTAACCTTTTTCAAAACGCCTTTTATTTGGTCCCGGAACATCTTTCTAACATACATACATACCATCACGCCTCTTTCCCACAGGGGTAGGCAGAGACTGCTTTGTTCCACTTGCTCAAATCCTAACATACCTCTTTCGCTTCATCTACATTCATCAATCTCTTCATGCATGCTCGGCGGTTTCGGGTACTCTTGACCTGACCTTTTTCCAAAACGTCTCTTATTTGGTCCCGGAACGTCCTTCTAACCTTTCCCTATATTATTTAAGTCAAATTTTAATCAAAACAACAGACATTTCACAGTGGGATCTTATACTACAAGACTAAGCCAATTGCATCATCTTTCACATAGTAAGAACACCCGTTAAAATAATATTAAAGCCGTTGCCGCAACATTAGCGAAGCGATTTAAATAAAGCCCCATATAAATCTTAACACTGCTTGCTTCTCCGCACTAATGGGGTTTTATATTTAGCAAACACCTTTGTATACAGTTTTTAGGAGTTTGCATTTTGCAGCGGGGGTGTTGTGTTGATAAGCGGAGCGGGTAGCGTGGAAAACGGATTGGAATAAAATGTTGGAACAAAAAGACACATCTTTTTCATGAATAAATTAAAGTGGATACTAATACTATTTGAAGGGGAAACTTACAAAAGGGAGATCTATCTCCAGCTTTTTGTTATAAAAAAAAAAATCATTTAATTCAGACCACATAAAACAATATTGTCCATATTATTGTTAGTAATGTTAGTAACACAAGAATCTTATATAACTACGTTACTGGTTAAACTTAAATGAAGAGAGGACCAGTGCCTGGCAAGGCTACTGTCCGTCCTCTCGGCCACGGCAGCCAGGAGGCCGCTGTTATGCCTGGGGGAAAGAAGAGAGTTCGAGGTAGAATTTACACCAGTTTAAAAACTTATAGTAGGTACCATCCAGTACTATGAGCTACTTTTTCATCGTAGCAGTTCATTTATTTATCTAGAACATCACTATAGTAAAATAGTGTTAATTCAGGAACAATTCGCTGTGTCTATCGCTGCGGTCGTATAGGCTATATACCTGAATGACCGAGGTTGCTCGGTATTTTTTCTTGTATGTTTTCAAAGAAATAAACCTAGCTAGATCGATTTATCGCCAACGAAATCCCCTGCATAGTAAACTTCATGAAAATCTTTGAAACCGTTTCCGAGATTCAGATTATATATACACACATACAAGAATTACTCGTTTAAAGGTAGGTATTCGATTCGTAACATATATATAAAGTTATAATATCAACATACATTATATAGGTATAAGGTAGGTTAGTTGTTTTTTAAATTGGAATTCCATCTTTATCTTTCGCTCTTTGCAGCGGCACCGTGGGTAATTTATGCTCCACTTAAAACCCGCTCTCGCTCACGCCACCTCTCCCGCTACCGCTTATCACCCACCACCCTAAATGCAGCTCAGTTAACGCAAACGCTTTAAGTATTCACTAGCAATTGGTTTCGGTTATCGCTCGATTCCACTGCTCGTTTGCCTCAGCACATTCTGACGCTGCTCTACGTTAGCCAGCAATGGAAGGTTAATGTTGACTTATGTTTGCTCTAGGTGCAATGTTTGGAAGCATCGAGTCAACTGGATTTTGGAATGAGTTTACTTTCGGAGCGCTGTCGATTTGAATTAGATAATAGCTCAAAACTGAAGGAAAAATAAATGCTTGAATTGGGTAAACATCTGCTAGCTGGAACGTAACGGTAGCACGTTACAGTAACCAAAAACCCTCAAACTCAAATATTTATTTGCTTGATACAAGATACAAGATCAAACACCGTAAGGGCACTGCAAATATTTTATTTTCATGTCTCATGCTCAAAAAGTTCGACTTTATGCTGGATGTAGGCTGCATAAAATGGCATTTTATGCTATTGTGCATAAAGTAAAATCTTCGTCTAAGACCAAGACAATCGGGTGCCAACAGCCACAAACAATCAGTAAAACTTTACGACAGCATATTTTGTTTATTTTTTTAAGTTTTCTTTTTATTATAATCTGCGGTCTATTAAACTGTTTAATTAGTAGGTACCTAAAACTAGGTAACAATTATTTGACAAGTTATTATTAAAACAAATAAATACATGAAAAATAAATCTTTTTAAAATATAAATCAACACCTGCCTACTCGAACCTTACCACAGTATCACGTTTAATTTTAATTAACTTTTTTTGCAATGTATATAAACGTCTCGGGTAAAATGGCTTGTTTTATGCTCTTGTTGTACAATCTACTATTTTTTTTATTAACAATGCTTACATCTAAACTAAGTAGGGTACTAGATACTAATCCCCTTATTCATAAACGCATACTCTGCTAACTTGGCTTGACAGATAAGGACAAACTGATAACTAAGTTAGCTGAAGCCTATACAGCGTTTATGAAGGGGGTAAACACCTTACTCAGAGTCAATTAAATATGAGATCAAAATAAACTCAATATTCAAACACTCAAAATAAACTACTGTTACTGTTAAAAGTTGACTCTACTTAATACCTAAGTACTGTAGGTAGAGTTGCCTTGAGGCACTATTATTGATACGGGGATTGTTATTGTTTGGTTAACTTTTGGTAGGCACGTTTTTTGAAACATTTAAATTGCTTTGCTTTCTTTTATTCAGAATTTGAAATAATCAAATATAGTGCTTTCTGATGTGCGTGCTGGGGCCTTACCATGACGTCTTAATGCGATTCAGTTTAGGTTCGCTCCCTGTCAGATTCATACTAAAAGTGACAGCTAAAACTTGAACTGAGTCGGAATTAGGACGTCATGGTAAGGCCCCTGGTCTGAGGCCCGTCTCCGAGTCAAAAAAAGAATCAAACTCAAATCGAACGCAAGTTCGATTTATGAAATTCGTGCGTAGCCTATTACCAGCCAGCCCGAACAGCTAGCTATACCACCCTTTTTTTTTTTTTTTTTTTTTTTAACGCAGTGAAAACTCTTTACGAGTACCCCAGGGCCCGGGGGGACCCGGCTCTACAATACCTAAAACAGACAATCAAAATAAACTCTTAGCGGAGGCAGAGGCGGACGCGGAGGTGACGAGTTTCGACTCCGCGGCTGCGGTGGTACGGAAATGGATGCGATTGGTTTATTGAACTCATTTGTTTTCGGCTTCATCGTGTGACTTGAATAAAATAATTACCCTGTATGTATGTAGTAAATCGCAAAAACCATCGTGGTTCAAACAATTACGTTAATTTCGTACGTCCAAGCAACTTGACAGGTTGATTCCTGCCGTGTGTTCCCGCCGCGCACTCGTTGATTTCGGAATTGCGCGCGCAAAACGCGGCCGGACGGCTTAGTTGGACGCTGTTAAACAATACTGTGTCAACCCTCATGTTCGCCATTTAGAGATAAACTGTGTTGAAAATAATTTTCAACTTTTTATGATTTCTTCAAAGAAAAACTGATATGTTATTTTTTTTTTAATTAATACTTTAGTAAATTACAAGAAGATAACTTTTTTGAATAGACTATACTGAAAAACGTTTAATATTTTGCAAAATAATTCAATTTTGTTATGACAAAATGCTCAATTAGCCATTTAGTTCGAATAAATGTTTTAGATCTCATAACATAGTATTGCAAAATTTGAAGTATTTCATTCTTTATTAAATTGCTCTGCGTTAAGTAACTTAACACACTATTACAAACTAAATATACATGAATACAATATAATTCGTAACGTGTCATGAATAAAAATCGTGTCTAATGTAGATAATGGTTTTTATTAAATGATATAACAAAGTCAACACTTAAACTTTAAAGCAGTCTCAAAGTAACATTTTAGATTCTTACCTATGGCTTTTTACGATCAGTCTGTTTCTCCTTACTCATACTAATTATTAAAATAATGTTTAACAAGAGTCAAAAACGAAAATAAAAATTGTTTTATAACAAAAAGACTAGGTACTTATTGAAGCCTTCATCATAGAAAATACAATTGATGGTATCAAAATACTGTCGTTGGTAAAAAACTTTTCTACACACCGTCAAATCGTTAAATAATAATTAAACTTTAGTAAAAAAAATACTTCTCAAAAACTAAAAATCTCACAACAAACAACAACAACAAATTATTGCTATGTGAGGAAAAACATAAAGAAGTCTATAATTAAACTACCTATTCACTGTCTATTTCAAAATCAACTGTGTCTCCAAAGCCTTCCGTATCATCTGTAAAGTCAGAAGAATTGACGTTTTTTAGAAAGTTGTAAAATGGTTTCGCATCGGTTGGAATCAACTTCATCAACTCCTTTAGGTCCTTTACTTTGCAGTTGATAACTCACGACCGTTAGGATACAGGATGGGTAGATTCATGTCAAAATTAGGTCTAAGCTTACGACCTTTGGGGCCTTTTGATATGTCAATGACTTTAAAGTCTTCATCAAGTTTGGACTTTATGAAAAGTTTTAGGAGATCACTTTTACGCAGCTCGATTTCAAATGTCGTCATCCACGATATTTTTTGTTTATCGATATCTACTTTTCTGTTTGTGATACGGTCCTGCATTGGCCCCACTGAGTGAAAATCTTCTTTTTGAAGCCTTGTGATCATAAATGGGTTTTTTCTTCTACAAGTCTTCATCACACTTATGTAATCATCTGCGGTATAGAGGCGAATCTGGGACTTTAACGCACATTCTACATCCCCAAATTCTGAATCATTGGGAAGGTATGTGTGCCCCGGTTGTAGGAACCTGAGTGTAATTTTTTGAAGAGTCACGTTATTATAAAGTATATGCAATAGCATAAGCACCATTTTAATGCTTCGATTTTGCCCTCCACACGAATCTGCCCACAAAATCAACTCTGTAGCAGAAGGCTTAAGATGATCACTGATGAACTTTCTTAGATTAGATTAGATTAGATTAGATTAGATTCATTTATTTCGATTTGTAAATTACATTATATTTTTATGTCAAAACATAAGAAAGTCACAAAAAGATCGTCAATTGTAAATAAAATAAAAACAATAAAATAAAAAATAAAAAAATAGAAATCAGAAATCCAATAATAATTACAATCAAAAAATAAATGTCAAATTCAATGTCAGTGATTACAAAATAAAAAATAAAATAAAACAGTATATAATAAAATTATGCAATAAAATGCGATAAAATGTCACACATTAAAAATAAATAAAAATGAAAACAATATGGTACAAAGTACAAATGAACATTGAATGTCAGGAAAAATTCATTTCACTGTACTCTTTTACAGAGTACAATGATTTTTCCAAAAGAAGTATTTTTAATCGGCGGCCAAATGTCTCGTCCGAACATTCATTTTTTATGTCAGTGGGTAGTCGCTCATACAATCTAGGGCCGATGACGCGCGGGTTCTTGTCAAGCAGCGCCAACCGCCGTGGCACCGCTTGCAATCGCCCGGTCTGCCGGGTTATCCTGCCCGGAATATTAACTCTTTTAAAGGAATCAATATTACGGCGAGTCCACAATAAAATATCGTAAACATATTGGGAATAGTGCGTCATTATACCAAATTTTTTAAACAAATCCCTACACGAATCTCGTGGTTTGACACCTGCCAACGTGCGCAGAGCTCGCTTTTGTATTCTGAATACTTTGTCAGAATTCGTTGAGTTTCCCCACAAAATAACGCCGTACGAGATGAGGGAATGGAAATGAGCATGGTAGATTTGGACTAGAGCTTTCACAGAAATGAGTGGCTTGAGCTTTCGCAGTGCAAAGACGGCACTACATAGTCTCTCGCAAAGCCTTTCCACATGCTGTTTCCAGGTTAACCCAGCATCCATCACAAAACCCAAGAATTTACTCGTTTTGCATAACGGCAATGGAGTCTGTACTTGTGGGTTATCAGAGTGGTTCCTGGCTGAAAACAACATCACATTTGACTTCGTGACGTTCAGGATTAACCCATTTGCTGAAAACCATTCATGCAGCTGATCGCATACGCCACGTATCCTGTGCTCAAGCTGATCGTACGCACACGCTTTCACCACAACTGTAGTATCATCCGCGAACAACACTACTTGACCATCAGGGACTGAGGCTGCAAGGTCATTAATAAATAACAAGAACAGGGTATTTCCCAAGGCCGATCCCTGTGGAATACCGACATTTACATCACCTGCCCCCGATTTAACCCTCCTTCCGTTAATTTCAACTGCAACTGTCTGTTGTCTGCCTTCAAGAAAAGATTTGAACAATTGCAAGAGATTATTTTTAACACCATAATGTCTGATCTTTTCAAGCAGCAGCTTGTGGTTAATTACGTCAAACGCCTTGGATAGGTCACAGAAAATACCCGCTACTTTGCTTTTATCATCCAAAGCCGTTACAATGCTATCATACACTTTATAGGCAGCTAGTGTGGTAGACCTACTTTGCCTGTACGCAAATTGTTTGTCTGTCAATAGACCGTTTGTCTCTAGATGACGCATTAAGCTACAAGATAAAATCGATTCAACAATTTTGGAGATGTTGGGCACTATAGTAATCGGTCTGTAACTATCCACCAAACATTTATCTCCTTTACCTTTAAATACAGGGCATACTCGTGTGCTTTTCATTACGTCTGGGTATACTCCACATGCAAACATATCATTGACAAGTTCGACCAGGAGGCCTGAAATGATCGGCCAGATACACAATAGCACGTTTACAGAGATGTCATACACATCCAGAGTGCCACGTGTCTTCATCATCGACAGCAACACGCGGTCGATGTCCGCAAGTGTTACTATCGGCAATACAAACTCAGGAATATTAACATCGTGCAGGAAATTTGCCATGTAGTTAACAGACGCAGATGTGTTCGTTTGTAAAATGTGTTTCGATGCAACAGTAAGAAAATGTTGATTGAGGTGTTCAGGTATTTTATTGGGAGGTATTTCATTGCCCGTTTCGTCCTTTAGTATGAAGGTTTGTTTCCCCGATTTTGACGATATTTCCTCATTGACAACGCGCCACATCTCTTTTACAGAGTTTTTGCTATTTTGTATACGACCCTCTATATAGTCCTGACGTGCAGTTACGGTTTCAGATTTAATCAAGTTAGCGTAGTGGTTGATGCCTTCTATCAAAATTACATTGTCCGGAAATTGTTGTTTCATTACTGTCATGTCATTGTGATTCTGGATTAACTTCGAGAGGCTTTCAGTCATCCACGGAACATTATGTCTCTGTTTTAAAAATACTTTTTTTATAGGAAAGTGAATGTCAATGTAGTGCGTCAAAATATTAAATAATTTGGAAAATTTATCATTAACTGAAATCGAAGTCGAAAAAATGAAATCCCAATTATAATTTTCAATGTCAATATAAAATGAATATATAGAATCCGTATTAAACAATCTCTTTTCAATCGTGCTACATATATTTGGTTTACTGCATTGCTGTGAATCAACGGGCAGAGTAAATAATTGTGCGTTGTGGTCACTTATGAAAGTGTCAAGAGGCGCCGCCGTGACGCAGGCGCAGGCACGCGGAATCACCCCACAGTCGATGGATGTCGAGCTGTGCGCGGACACACGGGTCGGAAACGTGATACAATTAGTGCATGAATAGCTTTGCAAAATTTCATCAACTCTATTTCTAAGGATGTTTTCAGACTGAAAGTCAACATTTTGGTCGCCGACCAATATAAACCTCTTATTTTCATCAGTTAGCCTAGATAATAACAACTCCAAATTATTAAAATAAATGTCAAAATCACCCTTACCGGTGCGATATAAAACAATGATAATTAAGTTTAAATTACTAATTTCTATGGCAGTAAACTCAAAATGCAGTTGAATTGCCAGGCTTTGTAAGTCATTTCGCTGACGGTAAACAATACCCGCCCGTGTGAACAGCGCGGTACCGCCATGCGCTATGCTCGTGCGGCAGTAGTAGTTCGCCAGTTCATACCCACATAACCTAATTCGTTCGATCTCATGTTTTTTACACCAAGTCTCGCTGCAAGCTAAAACATCGGGTTTTTCAGTATTTAACAACAAGTCCAGTAACGCGGTTTTACCACAAATAGACCGAACATTTTGGTGTACAATTTTAAAGTTTGTGGGTGACACTAGTGTGGTTTTGTTTTTGCTACTGGACTTTCTACGTTTTTTGGAGTAACAATGTTGAAACGCCTTATCGACACACCGGCGGGCCAGTGCCTGTCATCTCTTACCAGCCGCATTTTGTCGGCGGGGACGTCTAGCTTGAAGGAGGTGTAGTGGCCCCGGGTGACTACCAGTTGCTCGCAGCGCGCGTCCTTGATTTTCATCTCGGCCTGGAGGTGGTGAAGAACATCCTGCACTGTAGTGCCTTCACTCAGATTGAAGACGTGCAGGCTGACGGGGTGCGGTGCGGCGGCTTGGAGGCGCGGCTGTGCCCGGGTTGCTTCAGATGCTGTGAGTGGAGCCCGAGAAGGCGGTGGCTCCGTGGAAGCTGATACGAGCGGCGAGGATCCACTTGCGGTGGCTCGATGGGCCTTATCAGTTTTAATTTTGCCGTTTGCCGTCGCAGACACAGAGACAGCCCGGCGGGGCCGGCCGCGGCGCGGCTTCGGTCCAGGGTCGGCTGCCTGGGTGTTGTCGTTCTTCTGTGCTGGTGCCAATACTGGAGAACTGTCACTAACATCGTGTGACACGCCAAAGTCTGCTTCTGGGATATCATGGACAGTTACTTTGTGCGCGTTATTCACGCTTAAGTCGCTAGTGCCGTCAAAGTACTCCAAACCCTCGGGACCAGACCCGTTAAGTGAAACATTATTTGTGACGAATTTCTGGGGAATATGTGAAGTGTGGGTGAATGGTCGTGTATTAACTGGTGATCGCTGTTCGTGGTCTCGTAAGTTTTGAACATTTTTAGTCAGTTCACTAATTTGTTTCCTCTGTGCTGTTATTTCTTGTTGTTGTATTAAGATTAAATCGTAGCATCCATTCAGCTTCTCTCTTATTTCTTTGATTATTCCCTCAAAATTTGAAATAACGTCAATCAACCGTTTGTCTGGATCCTCCTTAGTGCTTATCTTTGATTTTGTCGGTGCCATATCCAATTATTTATGTCACAATGTCATCAAATATAATCAATAATAAATAAAATGACTTAGACACGAACCCACCTCTTGTGTCCCGCGGCCAGCTTCGTGCTCTAACCAAATATAAAAATATCCCTTAGATGAACTTCCGCAATGAATGCCGAGATTGTGTAAATTGAGTTGTCTCTTGTAATAAACAATACTAGTTGGTAAACGAGGTAAGCAATGAGTTTTTTCCAGGTCAAAAGTAAAAGTTTCGAGTGAAGCATCTGTCTTAGCTCTAGCCAAGTCACTTTTCATCTGATCTCTTAATTTATATGCGTGATCCAAGTGTTCTTGGTGCTGTTTCTTAAGTAGCTCTTCTTCTTCACGAGGTGCACTTTTTACACTTGCTTTGAAACGATCACATCGCAAGCAAGTATCTTTTTGTGGTTTTTTGAATCTCAGATTGTAATCTTCGTAGAAACATTGTTTAAACCTAGAAAGACTCACATGATTTTCATGTTTTTCTTTGTATAAGTCATATACAATTGAGAGATTCAGATTTGGAGCTAAGTAATGTGCTGTTCTGTCATCCCTGCAATAATGAGATACGTACTTAGGTAAACCATCGATGAATCGTTTTATTTGATCTAGTTGTTCCTGGGAAATGGCATTTCTACCTCCTGAATTGACTCCTCTGTTATCTTTAACGGAGGCCTGTGATCTAAATTTTTGTAACGCAACATCAATGCGTGATTGGCTTATACCTAATGTGTTCAAAAAGGTTTTCTTACAAATCTCTACGTCACTAAAAAGTACTTTCTTGTAAACGTTCTTTTCGAAGTAATTGAATAACTTTTCTTCTTTTTTATTTCCTTAACACTACCTTGTAACAATGCACATCTAGTTTCGTAAGACCCTGAGCTCCAAAATTTTTTGAAGTCGTTTTCACGCTGTTCTGCAGAAAGTTTTTCTGTGCATGTGCGAGGACAGTGACAGTTGAAATCAGTACCTTTAAATTCCTTACAATTTACTTTCTTACTCTTTGCACTAATGTAATCTTCATTATTATTAGCTTTCTTTTTTCTTACCGTTCTGTTTTGGTCCGCGTATTTTCTTTTACGTCCTCTTTCAGGCCGCCCTCCTTTATTTTGATTATTTACAATTTCCACACTACTACTACTTGTCGGTAAAAAGTCAGGATCTTCTAAATTAGACTTCTCAATATCCGTTTTGTCTGTTGTATTTTCTTTGTTATTATTTATTTCTGATAAAGAATCTTCTATTGTTAAGTTATCTTCATTCCTCACTGGTTCTGCTAAATTTTGACTTGGTAGACAATTTTGAATGCTGACAGTTGGAAGATCGAGGATGATGTCATTAGGTTCTGGCTCGGAAAAGTGGGCCTGGTCAATAAATTCAATCACTGGTGAAATGGCAGAGGGAATCTCAGATGTGATGTCTGAAAATAACCCGCTGCATCCGGAGTTCAGAAGATCAGCCCCTGAAACATCTGGTAAGTCTTGTTCCGATATGTTAATAATCGGAAGTAAGGCGTCTGTTTGAGGTGCTTCTGTAAGATTTTCAGTATCTCTTAATGCCGCGGGTGATGTAATCGGTATGTTTTCTTGGTTTGGAAGCCCTGACATATTTTTATTGAGTGTAAGGGGAATCCCGGAAAGATTTCTTTTTGGTTTCACAAGACTCACAAGCATGTGGCCTCTGGATTTTGGTGGCGGCATTCTGTAATAATTAAAAACATGTTTAGAAAATTACTAAAATGTTTTTGTAATAAAACAAGATGTTTATCATTATAAGCGTAAGACTATTTACATAAATCTACTTACATAACTTTTACGTTTTCCAATAATATGTTAAGGTATTTAAAATAACAGTAACGTCAAAAGTTCAAATTAACGTCACTTGAATAATGTTTTGTAATAATGTGTTAAGCTGTATAAAACTATACCATAGGAAACGTAATAAGAAGTTCTTTGTTTTGCTATAACATGTCAACTGAAACGCTAGATTTAATCGAATAAAATAAAGGTTAGAAATTAATATTTATGCTATTTCCCACAAAGAAAATGTACTTAAACTGGCAGGCTAATTTAATTTCGCAAATTTAACCATTTTTATGAATATTACCGGCAATATAACCTCTAACTGGTTACCTATTGATCTAAAAAGTGTTAACGGTTATAAAATGTATTATTTATGCTTACCTCGAATACTAGTACATCCGTTTACACTTTCAAATACATTTCACACAAACATAATAGAAAATTCAGTTGCTAACTATTTAATTTAGTGTAAAAATCAGGACACGTTGTTAACACATGGCTAGGATGAGCAAACACTGAATGAATCGAATTTATCAATAATGTGTCAAGTCTCATGAGTTCTTATTTCTTTAGATAGATGTCGCTTATGCGAGTAGATATAGATGTCAAGGAACATGAATCACTATTGCGAAATGTCGTATGCCGAATAGTATTTTTGTGTTAAGAGTTTTCTTTACATATTTTCGTAGTTGAATGATTCAAATGACTTAACACATTTTTAAAACGTTGGTAAACCACGTTAGAATGTGTTGGCATTAATATCTAATTTTTTGACTTTTTGTGGGTTGACACAGTATTGCTTAACAGCGTCCAGTTAATCGAGCGTTGCAGCAATGGCAGCTGCTCAGCTCGCCTCGCGCGTTATTATGCTGTGATCATGTGACTTATGACTTAAGCGACCCGCCCCGGCTTCGCACGGTGTACCTATTATGCATGTATTATACATATAAACCTTCCTTTTGATTCACTCTATCTATTAAAAAAAACCGCATCAAAATCCGTTGCGTAGTTTTAAAGATTTAAGCATAACATGTGACAGAGGGACAGAGAAAGCGACTTTGTTTTATACTATGTAGTAATATAAACCTCCGTTACAACTCCGCAAAAAATTGCAGAGGCGGAGGTACGATATCTTACGGAATTTCCGCGGCAGGCGGAGCTCCGTTACAACCCTAGTTTTTAGACATAACGTGCAGTTTCTGTTAGGTACAACTCACAGATGAGTACCCAGCTTTAGCTTTTTAAAAATCGTCCCCAATCGTATTCCGCGTAATGAATTATTTTATCCAATTTGAAAACGAAACATGGCCACCGGCATCAACCAATCAGGGCGCGTAAATTATTGAATCACCGAAACCTACCGATGACACCCGGAAATAAACGATCGGCTTAAATTGAATCCGATTGATTTCGTCAACATTGGAACAGGGGTATTGAGCCTTAATGTAAAGCATTAGGGTTTTTTGTTGAGGGTGGATAGGTATTAATAATAGGCTATTTTGACATTCGCAATATTTATAACGGTTAAATTACGGGTCGTCGTGTAACATTGAAAATTATAAAACGTATGAAATTGAATTCTTCCAGCTTCTGGGAGTAAAGAGAAAACATAGAGTGTACCAGTTGCTTCTCTTCCCGCGCTGATGGTAAAAACCTATCGATAGCGAAAATCTATAGGCGATGCGGCTAGCAACTCATCACTGTTTTGATTCCCCTTTCCATCCGTACGCCCGCTATCATGCTAAACGTGGTCTTTAGGCCTGACCCTCGACTATTCGTCGAGGCCTGTACTAGTCTAATTTCGTTCGTGCCAGTTCTCACTTTTACTACTGCTCGTACTTTTATACTTCATCCGATGTCTTTCTAGCATTCATCCTCTTTTATGTCTTTTGCGGGTGGGACTCCCGCCTATTCTCTTATATCCTATCCTTCGTTTCTATTGTTTGTTATGAGGAGCAAAACCCAGGGGATCCTTTTATTGTTTTAGCAGATTCTTGTAATTATTTTGTTTAGGTCTTGTTACCTTGGGCTCTGTCTACACCGTAAGGGATAAAGACGTGATCTATGTATGTATGTATCATAGAGATACATAAATTCAATAGGTCAAAGAAATAGTGACGTTATTTATAAGTTAAATAGTATATTATTTGTCAATACCCTATCTATTTTCATTCATAGGTTATTTTCATCATCCGTGTATCGTCATAAAAAATTCATGAGATTTCTTGCGAAAATAACTTGGACCAAAATGAAAGCTCCGAGGCTTATCGTAATACTTATTGACTATCTATTTCAGTTTTTCCTTTGATTAGAATTACTTTATTGCAAAATTATGGTAGGTACAAAAACAGTCTAAGTATAAAATTAACATAAGTAACTAAAACTAGCTTAAAAATAGCTTAAGGCGATAACAGAAGCAAAACTAGCGCCACCTCGGAAATGTTCTTATATCTCCTAAATTAGATAAATTTTCAATAATTTCCGAAAGTTATAGTTAGGTAGTTATACATGATAGATGTTTGTTTGTTACTCAATCACGCCAGAACGGCTCAACGGATCTGGATGATATTCGGCCCATAGATAGAGAAAAGTCTGGAATAGCACATAGGATACTTTTTATCCCGGAAAATTGCGTAGTTCCCGCGGGATAGCGATAAACGAATTCTTTGCAGACGAAGTCGCTGGCAACAGCTAGTAATTTATAATATTAGTATAGACTAGTAGGATATTTCACTGCAAAAGTTAGCTTTCATAATATTTATACAGCAAGGAATCAAAAGAAAGAGATTATTTGTGAATTTCGCCGGCGCAGAGTTAAACAAGCTAAATGATCAATTCGTCTGTCGTTCAGTAAATAATTAGCTTCGATTAATTATTTCAAATAATTTACGCCGCCAATTATTCGAATAGCTGCTCTATTAGCGGCCCAATTCCAATTAAGTTTGCCAATTTAATTAAATCCATTTGTATGTTTAGGATCGATTTCACGAAAACTTTATTTTAGATAACGTTAGATTTATTTGACAACTAGCTGTTGCCAGCAACTTTGTCTGCAAAGAATTCGTTTATCGCTATCTCGCGGGAACTACGCATTTTTCCGGGATAAAAAGTAGCCTATGTGCTATTCCAGACTTTTCTCTATCTATGGGCCGAATTTCATACAGATCCGCTGGGCCGTTCTGGCGTGATTGAGTAACAAACAAACATGCATCCATCCATACTTTCGCATTTATAATATTAGTTAGATTACCACTTTAATTGACTATTTCATCTATGGTCGTTACTGTAGGTTACCCTGTTTGTCTGTGGTTTGTTCCTTTCACTCTTAATTACTATCAGCGCGGCTGTGTATAGATTATGGATAGTTTTATTGGACAAGCGCCGTGATTGGCTGCGCGTGTTCAGGCGATAAGCGGACCAATTTCCATGCGACGAACATACATACATTACGTATACGTAGGGGTAGTTGCAATCGAGTTGGCGAGTAGGTATTCTGTTTTTGGGTTGGATATTTATAGTAGTGAAAAACTTAAGCGGTGCTTTTGCGGGTGGTAGGACCTTGTGCAAGGTCCGTCCGGATCGCTACCACCATCTTACTCGCTAATCCTGCCGCTAAGCAGCAGTGCTTACACTGTTGTGTTCCGGTGTGGAGAGTAAGACAGCCAGGGAAATTACGGGCACAAGAGGAATTTCATCTTAGTCAGCTAGGTTGGCAATGCATCTGCAATCCCTCCGGGGTTGCGGGTGTCTATGGGCAGTGGTGATCACTTACCATCAGGTGACCCACTTGCTCGATTTCCTTCCTAATCATATAAAAAAAAAAAAAAAAAAACTTGTATCGAATGTGTGTTAATAAATGTCTCTCTCTCTCTCTCTCTCTCTCTCTCTCTCTTTCTGTTGTATGTAGTAATGTGTGCGAATAGACCAATTGCCCATCCAAATTAGAAAAACGACTTAAGCCCCATATCAGTTCTGTACACTACTAACATACAACAGGGTTTTTATAATAATAATAATAATAATAAATAATAATAATAAAAATCTTTATTGCCAATGACCGGGTACACAAGAAACAAAAATTACATAACAAATCAAATTAACAATAAGTACACAAGTTTAGCAACGGGTACCAATCTCAGCGTGTGCTGGGCTCGAGTGCTCAGCGCTGTTTTGCAGAAAGGCCCCTATGTGGTATATCGCAGCCCCTGCGCGAATACAATAGGTATCTAATATTACAAGAAGGAAAACAAAACAAAAAAAAAAGAACTGTTAAAATTAAAAATAGCTTAAAAAGAAGTTGATCGTACTTATCAAGATGTGTGTGTGTGTGTGTGTGTGTGTGTGTGTGTGTGTGCGTGTGTGTGTGTGTGCGTGTGTGTGTGTGTGTGTGTGTGTGTGTGTGTGTGTGTGTGTGTGTGTGTGTGTGTGTGTGTGTGTGTGTGTGTGTGTGTGCGTGCGTGTGCGTGTGCGTGTGCGTGTGCGTGTGCGTGTGCGTGTGCGTGTGCGTGTGCGTGTGTGTGTGTGTGCGTGTGTGTGTGTGTGTGTGTGTGTGTGTGTGTGTGTGTGCGCGCGCGTGTTGGCGTGAGTGTCTATTTTTCATTGGAGGTTTTTCTGTTTCTCTAACAGGTGGTTATGAACAAGTTTCTTGAACCTTAATAGCGGCATAGGGATTCTAAATGGTGGTGGTAGGTCATTCCAGACTTTACTGGCAGCAAATTTAAAACCCCCTCTAAATAAGACCGTCCTGTGTGGTGGTAAAACAAGATTGTTCTCCCTGTGGCTCCTAAGTGGCTTGACCCGTGACTCTTTTACCCACCTCAGTTTATCATATAAGTATCGCGGTTTACCAAATTCGATCACTTTATGAACTGTACATGTCAGATGGAGCTGTCTTCGACTGTTCATGTTAAGTAGCCCCTTTTCCAGAAGGTACGGTGTAATACGAGCTCGTTTAGGAACATTGTAGCAAAAACGTACACATGCGTTCTGTACACGCTGTATGGACTTCTTTGTTACCTCTAGAAGTTGTCATGACCAGTTTTTAAGACGCCTAGAGTAAATGTTAGGGCAATGTCATGACGTCACTCAGCGGCTAGGAAACCGATCGCGTATTTCCGAGCGCTTTGCAACTAACTCGATGGCGCAGGGGCAGCAAGGCCGACTTGAGAACAGGAGGTCGATGGTTCAAATCCCGTCTCGGGACAAATATCTTTTTCCATTTATTTGTGAATATTTAGATTGTTTAGTGAGTAATAAGTTAAAAAATATGATTCAAATAACGATGCTAGCCGAGAGGTAAGTCATTACGGTCAAGGTCTTGATACAGAGACGAACGTGTGTTGTGAGGCATACCTATTGGGAGAAATGTACCCTCACAGTTCAACCTGAATCACTAACGACATTTTTAAAGTGAAATTAAAGTAAAAATCCCGAAATTATATATTGTTTTCGCGTGTGTTGGTGACAAAGGGGTAAGTGGAATGCTTGTACAATCTTTGTGTTATCGTCTATAACTTAAATTGACATTTTGTAGTAACAAACTTATGTTTGTTCTAGCGTTTGGAAATGCCCTTTAAGTCTGGAGCTCATTAATTTGATTAGTGCTGAGTAGACTCCAGCCCTAGACGCTAGCCGGTGGCATTCGGATAGGCAGGGATCCCTGACGGCGTCAAAACCCCTCCTGGCGCTCAACCTCTAGTGATAAGTACCTAGTCCTAAGTTAGTCGTAAGTCAAGTCCTTAGTCACAGGTCTTGTTTATTTGTGTTGTTACTCTCCTAATTGTGAGTAGCTATAGAATTTAGTTAGTCGTTAAGTTTAATTGTGTCTTTTACGTGCACCAATTTACAATTATAGTGTAAGTTATACTCATTTACGTCGTTTCACTCATATCCATTTGTTGACCCATAACAAAGTCTTGGTCCATATACAATGTCTCCATAATTAAATTGCGAGAGAACTAGGGACTCAGTTAAAATTTGCCTAACCTGCTCAGACAAGTAATTTCGGATACCGTACAATACTTTCAATCTATAAAACGCGTTCCTGATTTTTGTATTTATATGCTTTACGTAACGCATTTCACCGTCCATACACAAGTCGAGGTTTTTGACGTTTTCCACCCGAGAAACCGACTCCGTGCCTATATAAAGTAATGGATCCTGTTCTGTTATTTTTGTTCGCTGCCATTTATTTCCCATCACCATAAATTGCGATTTCGACGGGTTTAAGGAGAGATTGTTTTTTAGTGACCATTCGGCGATTATTTCTAGGTCTTCATTGATTTTGGCGAGCGACGGCATCAGTTCATTTGGTGCAAAGGAGTAATAAAGTTGGGTATCATCGGCGTATAGATGTGTGTCACAGTGTTTTAACTTTGTCACAAGGTCAGCGGTGTAAATTATAAAAAACAAAGGGCTTAAAATTGATCCCTGTGGGGTACCTCTATGGATTGGTTGGACCTGTGATTGTACTGGTAATCCTTGATCTGATTGTAGTTCGGTGTACTGCCGCCTCCCCGTAATGAAGGACTGAACCCAGGCACAAGATGCTCTGCTAACGCCGTAGTAAGCCAGTTTTGAAAGTAGTAGACTAGGGTTGAGACAGTCAAATGCGCGCGAGAAATCCAATAAAACCAGAATAGTTCCCTTCCCCCCATCGGACGCCGCAATGACATCATCCGTAACGTTAGCCAAGGGGGTTGCTGTTCCATGTCGACTGCGAAAACCCGATTGCGTGGATGGTAGCAAGTTGTGATCTTCGAAAAATTTCGTGAGTTGTCCGCAGGCTACTTTCTCGATGATTTTCGAGAGTATTGGTAGGATACTGATGGGACGCAAATCCTTATATTCCTCTGCACAATCAGATTTAGGTATTGGCTTTACTTTTGCCAATTTCCAGTCATCAGGGAAAACCTGCCTCCTCAAGGATGTATTAACAATGTCGGTAATGAAAGGAAAGGTGGCGTCCAATGTCAGGCGGATCATCTCCATCGAGATGTTGTCATGGCCACTGGCATTTGTCTGGATTGACGAGATTATTTTGAGGATCTCTTCATCCGTACAAGTTTCAAAGTCAAAAACGTGATTAACATTACAGTGATTATTTTCAAAAAAAGCCTGTGTTTCATAGTCTGTTGCTGAATTTCCTGGTAACTTTGAGAAAAAATCATTAACCTCGTCAGGGTGACACAGGTGCTGCGGTATGATGGGCTTCTCATTATTGCCTAAAACTGAGGAACTTTTGAGGTGCGACCACATCTGTTTAGGATATCGCTGGTTGTTATTGATATAAAAGGAGAAATATGCTTTTTTTTCTCGTTCTATTGCTCCGGTGGTGTAATTTCGAAGGCTTTTGTAATAATCCCAATGTGATTTCTCTCCCGACTTGCGCGCCTTAGTGAAGGCGGCGTCTCGCAAGTTCATCATCGTTTTTATTGTGTCTGTGATCCATGGGTGGGGCTTACAGTTTACGCGTGCGCGGCGCACCGGCGCATGCTTGTCGAACAAGCTTGTGAGCGTCCGGTTGAACAAACCCACCTTATCATTTACATCATTGAGTTCTTTTATTTCCTTCCAAGGCATACGGTGCAGATCTTTGTTGAAATTATCGACATTTATTTTACTAAGGAATCGCCGGTAGGTATACTGGATTTTCTGTTTCGGTTTTACTATTTTTAAATCTACTAGTACCATTGCATGATCACTGATTCTGGGATTGTGGTGAATTACTACATTTTTACATAAGTTAGGACTGTCTGTAATAATTAAATCTAATAAAGATGCAGAGTTATTTGTTATTCTGGTAGGTTCTTTAACGAGTTGCACTAAATTTCGTTGGGTCATAAAAGTTATAAGCTTTGCTGCATTTACGGTATTTGATAATAATTGGTTTACATTAAAGTCGGTCAGTAGAAAAATGCATTTGCTGGACGTGTACCTATCTAACGAGTCACTGAGCGCGTCAATGGCGACATCCACTGCGACTCGTTCGGGCCTGTACGCCCGCCGTGCCTATCGTGACGTGGCCATTACCCTGCACTTTCAATTCTAGCCACATCTGTTCCAGAGGGGACTCTGCGCAGGGTTTCATACGCACTTTAAGATCTTTTCTGACATAGAACCCGACTCCCCCCCCTTTTCGGCCCTTGGAGCGAGGCTTACTTTTGAGAATGTAGCCTGGTATTATCGGGATGATATTTTCTTCATCTTTGCGTAGCCACGTTTCATTAAGTGCCACTATATCAGGCTTGTGTCTATCCATACTTGCCACCAGCTCATCACGACCCGTGTTTAAAGATCGCACGTTTAATAATGCTAATTTAAGGTTATGGGTTTTTTTAACAACCATTATATTCAATAATTAGTAAACAATAATAAGCACCGCACTGTAGTAGGTACATGGGTCGCGACGATGCGGTAGGTAGTGTTGCATGCTGATGTAAGTAGGTAACGTGGCATGGTGTGTGAAGGTGACAGTGATGAGAAATAAGTAACGATTGTTTTACCCAATATATTTCTGTTAAACAACATGCATGATTCAAGTTTAAAAATGTTAATTTCCTTTCACAAAGTGTTAAAAAGTATGATAAGTATGTATGTGTGAATGAGTGTAAATATTTTTTTATACAAATAATTATAAAGTAAAGCAAAATAATGTAAAGTATGTTTTCAGTTTCACAACAAGAGTTACTAGTTATTACGTCGTACAGATTAGCGGTAAAAGAGATTAAATTATATAACAATGGAAAGCAAATTGATACCAATATCAAACACTGTCTGAAGCAGTCGGAAACTTGCCGAAAAAATTTACAATATCTTTTTCAGTCTTGATTTGCACTGGCTTGGAGCCGTTGGTTTCCAGATTTCTTGCGAATATTCGTCCGTCCATTGTCCATACCTTCCATTTTTCAACATCGCTGCCAGCCTGTCGCGCTCTCCAAAAGATATTACGGTTTAATTTTGTAAGTCGTTCATTAATGTAGATTGGTACCGGGGTGTGTTCGGGAAGTCCAACACCGGTCGTGCTTAGCCCTCTTCGTACTCGTGCACTCCGCAGCAGCTCCTCGCGCAGCGCTCGCCGGGCCAACTGCAACACCAGCGGGCGGTGTCGCGGCGCGCCGCCACCGCTGGCAGCTCTTGGGGGCCCAACCCGATTTACAGCTGCGATGTCACGATCTTCTAAGGTTACACCCAATTGAAAGGCTATTGCCTTGACAAGGTGTATCTGTGATTCGCCTTGATGCTCCGGCAAACCGGTTATCTCCACTTCGGCCGCCAGAAGTGCTTGGTCTCTTTCGTTAAGGTCGGAGTACAATTGATCAATTTTTTCATGAAGATTCGATTCGACACTGTTACTCGGTTTATTCTTGATATTTACCAGCTCCGCGTTTAGACGAAAGTTTTCCTGCTTCAGAAGTTTGACCTTATTATTTATTTTGTTGAGCTCCGTATGGAAGTCCTCGATCTGCCCACTTAAATAATCGGTGGTGGCGGAAAACTCTTTCTTTATCTGATTAATTGCCTGTTCAATTTCTTTCTTATTTCACTAGATATCTCGTTTTTGGTGGTGGTTAACTTGGAGTCAATATTGACTAAATCTTGCTTAACGTGAGCCAACTTTGAGTCTAACAGGTTCGACAGTATTTCCATCACGTTTGTAATATTAGGTGCATTATTGTTGTTGACATTAGACATACTAAGTTGTGAGTCATCGATCCTGCTGTCGCCCTGCTGCAGCGGTGAATCATCGATGTTCCCGCACACAGACATATTGGTGTCGGCCGCCGGTGGCGGCGACTGCTCGTAGTGTATTTTAACTGGGGTTTCATCCCCTCTGTGTCGCCGTGTGATGTTGCTACAGGGGTGGCACCGCCACGTTATGTTTTGATTTAGCCGTTTTTTTTTCAAAGTGTTCAAATGGTATATTCAAGCAGGTGTAATGATATTTACCATTACATGTTGAACACGAAAGCAGCGTGTCATCGCTAATCGTGAGGGTGCAGGCCAGACAATCCATAATAAGCACTATTTATTTATCTTCAGCAATGATTAAAACAGGAACCAGTTCTGTTGTTATTGTTACTCCGCGCCGTCGCTGCCCCGGTAGGTATGTATGCGCTTACTAGCGCGATGACCTTAACAGCTGAGATGAACGTAATTGCACCGTAACTTCACACATCAACTGTCGCTAATCCTTTACGTATATTTATAAACTCACTTCACTACTGCACAGTTTATACGGTCTAGTTTATTTTGATATAAGTTCTATTACAAGTAACAGGTTTTAAACAATAATTGTTTAATTTAATAACGGGAGCACAGTAAAATTAGATTATGTCGCGGGCGCTGCGATCTACCCTACCTCTATCTATCTACGATCTATCATGACCTCTTGATTCTATTTCGACTCATTTCTAGTTTTAGCTGTCACTTTTAGTATGGATCTGACAGCGAGCGAGTAAACTGAATGGGAATTGAATCGCATTAAGAACTCATGGTAACCCCCTCATCAATTTTTTTTTTCACTTATTGGCAAATGCTTTATTGTACAAAAATAAACACTCACAATTGACGAAAAAAAGATAATGTACAAAGGCGAACTTAATTACAACACAATGGATAACTCACGTATAAAAGCCGAAGGATTGCTCCGACAATTGTTTCGGACTATTGCGAAGCCCTTCATCAGGGAGCGCTCGACCCGGCGGCAGCGAAACGAACACTGCGCGCCAACGCTGCTCGCGCGGCTACTCGGCGCAGCTGACATCGGCGCACAACTACCCTCATTTTTATCGTCATTTTTATTATAGTCTAAAGTAGGTAGTTTCATGTTCAAAGGCGAACTTATAAGGGATTTCCACTTTCTGGCTAGGGAAAGACGTAAAATTGTGTACACACCTTGAACGGTGATTACAGCCTCGGGTCGCATGATTATCACCCTCGCCTTTGGCTCATGCGGCAAGTTCCTGCGATCTGAGACATATTATTTCACCACACTCGGGGTGTTCGTACCTATTCAAACTGTCTCCAACTTATTTCTCTGACTTATTGATTGTTTGAAAGAGATCCCTACTAAGCGATAAAACCGCCTATTGTATACTTTTTTCTTTGTTTCTAGTAGTGTATAATTGGGGGACCTGGATCAAACGAGATCCAGGATCCCCCAATCATACGTTATATTGATTACTGATCATGAATCAATACATTAATATATGTCAATCGAATTATCTGTTGAGCATATAATTACAGTACAATCCGATAATCAAATACTAGTTCAATCAAAAACTACTTCAATTAAATTCTATTTCTAATAGGTACACTCTGATATCGTTGGTTATGGAGCAAACATATATATTAAGTCACCATTTTTATACAATCATATTATCATTCAAATACTTACGATATTAAATTCTTTGTTAGCAATAGAGAAAATGCAAGCTAGTGCATTCGTGATAATGGCGTGTTGTTTGACGAATCATTGAGACGTAGTATAAACAACGGCTCAGGTGAGACCGAGTTTTTAAGCTGTCATCTTTCACTAGCGATGCTATAATATGAAACAGGGATTCAATTTTGTTATTTTTTTATTTAATCAATAATTCTTTGTTTATAAATTTATTGTAAGAAGAGAATACTTAATGTGAGGTTTCGATATGTTTCACTATAAATTGCTTAATATAATTCAATAATCTGATTTTGACGTACGAAACGGGTAAGATATTAAATAGGTAATATGTTATCATTATTGTGTAACATCAGTGATGCATATTTCATGAGAAACCGTTGTCCATTCTACTAGGTATTCAATTTGGATTGAAAGCTCAATCAGAAAAGTATCCAGCCTACCCTAGAGCAGAATCCGCTGCACACCACTGTGCAACAGACCTACCTCGCTCACCAGTTACTATGCTGACTATGTTATATTACGTGTCTTACGCAGAAACTTATTTATTTTATTTGATTCTTGAATAGTAATTTAATTACGTAATTCTAAATTGAAGTCTAAATTTATTTATTCAGCGTTCAGACTCGTAATTATATAAGATTATTAACGCTATAGTTAAGTATCTGAATTATTATAAATAAAACATATCATATTACATTAACTCCTTTATTTTTAATAAGTAGACAATATAGTAGTACATTATTATACTTAACTAACACATTTTAGTTATTCTCAAATCCATATCATCCTGAATTTTACTTATGATATCTTTAGTTGCGCTATATACGTCATCAAATAATATACCCTTCACAACATATTGGGCGCAGATTTCTGCTTCACAAGTACACATTGAATGTTCAGATTTCGGTGCGTTCTCGGCGTCATAAATTTCTATTTTAATTATTTTTGTCGCACGTTTTACAGTTCTTTTTATGTATGAAGAATATGGTAGTTCGGTTCTGGTTCTCTTGCGAGAAGCGCCATCATGAGTGGTAGATCTTTGTTCTGCTCCATGCGTAGCACGCTGATCCGCTGGTACAAAATTAAAGAGATCTTCTGTATCCTGTAAAGAAAAGACATTCAAAATTTTTGAATCAAATAATTGTCAGTAACATTGGTGTTTGATAACAATTAATCGTAATTTATCGATAATTAACAAAAGAATTCTTATCATGACTAAACGACATTAAAATTTATAAATCGAGTATTACAATAAAGCTTGCATTGGATTACTATATAAATAAATATCAGAGACAATTGATGTCGATTAACCTGAGTCTAAAGTAAGGTAAGCTTACGTTATAGGTGCTGGCCAACGAATAAACATACTTATATAGATAGATATATACTTAAATACTAAACACTTTACTTATATATTAAACACTCGAAGCTCAAGAACAAACTTTCATATTTTTCATACATAATATCTGTCTCAAGCTTTGTCGCCTGATTCTCTAACCACTCAGCTATCCAGTCGTCGGTATGGATATTGATTATTATTAAATAATAACAAGTATAATAAAATAGGTACACACTCACCGACATTACTGAACTGCTCACCAGTGTATTGCAAAAATACTAATCGTTAAAATGTTCTAATTTCTTGTTATTTATATTATTTTTTAAGTATAAAAAAGAAACCATAAGGTTTAATATCGCATAGTAAAATCGTTTTATCGTTAATATGAGACCTAACCATATATGAAAGATGTCTATGCTAAATGAGTCTCAATGATTTGCAATGTCGACATTTGCATCCACATACACTGAATTTGGAGGTAAGTATGTCTGTTTGTTGATCTCGTATATGAAAACTAACAAACGTTTTTTTATTTTATTTCGCACAATAGGTTATATAAACTAAAACCAATTGTGAAGTTAGTGAATCAGTTAGTAAATCCGTATCGGCCAAGCAAAACCACAGTATTAAACTATACAAAATCATCGCTTCCCATTTAAGACTAAGCGTTAACGCAGAAGTTTAAGATTACACCGCTTAAAAGGGTTACTGCTGATACATGATGAGACCTATTTTAAAGTCACGCGGATACTTTCCGTATAAGGAAGATATTCACGTGGATTAGAGAGTACTTAAGCGGTTGATACCGAATCTAGTGCATCATTCATCTCCTCTGCAAAGTAAAGAACCAGCCATCACCTCATCTCCTAAGCTGAAGGATCATCATCAAAAAAAATGTAAGTGTCTATCTTATTAACTAAATGTATTTATTAAATTATGCAACCATCATTACGATTGAATAGTCGAGTCGTTTGTAACATAACACCGACTATAAAGCAAGGTTGCGGATTTCTGGACTGATGGATATTTATTTATTATTTATCTATTCGAATAGATACCTAGAAAAGTTAATTACTTTTCTAGCTTCAATTATGCTGTCTAATAATTTAAATGTTGATGTTTTTATACATTGGAGTCATTAATATTATCAATAAAATTATTCGTCATTCGAATAGTAGTGTAAATATTGGAATTTGATAGAGTTATGCTAACTAATTCTGGCTTCAATATAAATGATGCTGTTTATTGAATAGAGTAATTTAACTTAATATCATCAATAAAATTATGAGTCATTCGAATAGCGGTAAAGAATAATAGTTTAATGATGCTATGTTATTATGCGTCATTCTTATAGTAGTGCAAAATTTTATAATTTCGGGGAGGGCTGCGCTAGTAAATTGTATGAAACAAGACGAATGACGATACTTTTTAAATATACCTCTATCTTATTTAAATACTTACTATAAAACGAAAAGTAGGGTCAAATATTATAGATAACTTAAATACTGTAGTTAAAATGTTTTAATATTTATTTCAGGTCGAAGATTTATAGCTCTAACAATGCTGAAACACTATTTCCGTCGGAAGACGAGTCAGCGATGCAGGCCGAATCGAGTGAGATAAGAAAGAGGAAGCATAGCAAAACGTAAGTATTCAATTTATCTTTTGATTCGACTCGATACTAAAGATTATTCTGTGTTATTGAATGATGTTGTTTAAGTTTAATCAGACCCAATCAATATTTTAATTACTTTCATTGAATATCCTCTAATGTAGTCAAGTCTCTGCAAAAATTTTATTAGCTCGATTTAATTTAACGATCGTTTTTATTTTTTCAGATTGAAACATTCATCTAAAGCTGTAGTTTCTTCGTCAAGCTCTGAAGATGAAGCTGCGAGACCGGCTGAATCGAGTGAAAAAAAGAAAAAGCACGCAAAGTCACCGCAATCATCTTCAAGTGCTTCAAAAAAGAAGATCAAAATTAATCCTGTACCTGCGAAACCACACCACGCAACTGCTGCGGAGCTTTTTGGAAGCGGTAGCGAGGATGAGAAGCAGTCCTCGAGTATCACCCCTGCACCTGGTAAATTACAGTCTTGTATCACGCGAAGACTAGCCAATGGGTTTTCACGACAGGACAATCATTCAAAAACAGGTTCACACTTTATTGAACTAAAAGTTTACAAGTGCGACGAGATTAAAAACGTGTTACCTGTTAATAGATGGCGGCAAGCCATAGTCAGCATAAAAACTCAGACGGATGATAATACTACAGCTTGGCAGCACTTATCAAACTTTATTACATCGACTCGTAAGGAATATAGAACTTGTACTCCGACATTTGTTAGCAACTACTATTAATGTTTTATTTTTATTCTTTTTGTATTTAATGATTACGAAATTAGTATGTTATTCATGATTAGTGCATTATAGAGAGCGCTTACCAATTCATGCCTTTATTATTAACCTATGTATTAGATAAATCTATGAATAAATACTATCAATAAAATCATATTTTTGTTTACAGCTCCGTCTACTTACCCCGAGTCATCCACCAATGTATTTATGCGATGTGATCATTGTCAGATCGAGATGCCTATAAATAAATACAGATTTCATTTAAGAACAAATTTGCATAAATCAAATTGTTTATCGAAAACCGATTTTAAACACATTGAAATAATTAGCACAGCATTTAGAAACAGAATTGCTACATATCGCTTAAACCCCTCACAGGATGTCGAATGCCTTACACCTGAGACTTTCCTATGCGGGATTCGAAGTGATATTTTATACCTTATGAAATCCGCATTATTGAAACATGATTGTGTTAAAATGAACAGCGAGCTGTTTGTTCATTTTACATTACCGAATTCATGTAACCAACAGCTTAAGTCTTTTAACACAAAATATAGTATTGTATTTAAAAACACAAATTTTAATGAATTATATATGACTATGATCGAGAACTTAAAAAATAAACTAATCGAATTCGAACATCGTGAGTCCGGGTGGTCTTATTCTACAATTAGTCACTTAGAAATCAATATAAATAAATATAACCCAATGAGAGGTGGTACTTACATACCGTTACCAGTTAATATCAAGAATACTAAAACCTGTATAAACATTCAGAACAGCGATAGTCATTGTTTTTTATGGAGCATTATGGCAGCTCTATTTCCTTCAAAGAATAATGCGTGTCGAGTTAAGTCTTATCCGCACTATTCAACCGTTTTAAATATAAAAGGAATGTCATTCCCTCCGTCTGCTAATGATGTAAGGTTGTTTGAGAAAAGTAATAGTGATATAAGCATTAATATCTATGGGCTAGACAAGGGTATTGTAACAGGACCGTTGTACCGCACGAAATCCAAGAAAATAAATCA